>CM039439.1:13967908-16464189 GCA_022379115.2 Bauhinia variegata | reverse complement strand
AAGAAAGACCAAAATGGACGAACTTGGTCAAACTTGGATGATTCTTGGACTAAATCTCTCTTTCCTTGGTCTCAAACTTGTCAACATGGTTTATTTGGTCATATTATATCAATCTATGCTGACATTTGGCATCGGTCAACTTCGGAGATACTCAAAACAAAAGAAAGACAATAAAATGCGAAGAAGACCAAAATGGACGAACTTGGTCAACTGGATGATTCTTGGACTAAATCTCTTTCCTTGGTCTCAAACCTGTCAACATGGTTTTATTGTGTCATATTACATCAATCTATGCTTGACATTTGGCTTCGGTCAATATCGGAGCTACTCAAAACAAAGAAAGACCCAAAATGGACGAACTTGGTCAAGTTAGATGATTTTTGGACTAAATCTCTCTTCATTGGTCTCAAACTTCTTGAAATGATTTATTGTGTGATATTACATCAATCAATGCTTGACATTTGGCATCGGTCAACTTCGGAGCTACTCAAAACTAAGAAAGACCAATTGGACGAACTTGGTCAACTTGGATAATTTATTGGACTAAATATCTCTCGTTGGTTAAAACTTCTTGACCTAGTTTATTGTGTCATATTATAACAATCAATGTTTGACATTTGGCTTCGGTCAACTTCGGAGCAACTCAAAACGAAAAAAGACCACAAACAAAGAAAAGACCAAAATGGACGAACTTGGTCAACTTGGATGATTTTTCGACTAAATCTCTTTTCCTTGGTCTCAAACTTGTCAACATGGTTTATTGTGTCATATTACATCAATCTATGCTTGACATTTGGCTTAGTCAACTTCGAAGCTACTCAAAGCAGAAAAAGACCACAAAACGAAGAAAGACCAAAATGGACGAACTTGGTCACTTGGATGATTCTTGACTAAATCTCTCTTCCTTGGTCTCAAACTTCCCACATGGTTTTATTGTCTCATATTACATCAATCTATGATTGACATTTGGGCTTCGTCAACATCGGAGCTACTCAAAACGAAGAAAGACCAAAATGGACGAACTTGGTCAACTTGGATGATTCTTGGACTAAATCTCTCTTCCTTGGTCTCAAACTTCTCGACTAAGTTTATTGTGTCATATTACATCAATCTATGCTTGACATTTGGCTTCGGTCACAACTTCGAACTTACTCAAAACGAAAAAAGAACACAACACGAAGAAAGACGAAAATGGACGAACTTGGTCAACTTGGATGATTCTTTGACTAAATCTCTCTTCCTTGGTCTCAAACTTCTCGACATGGTTTATTGTATCATATTACATCAATCTATGCTTGACATTTGGCTTCGGTCAACTTCGGAGCTACTCAAAAACAAAGAAAGACCATAAAATGAAGAAAGACTAAAACGGAACGAACTTGTCAACTTGGATGATTCTTGGACCTAAATCTCTCTTCCTTAGTCTCAAACTTCTCGACATGGTTTATTGTGTCATATTACATCAATCTATGCTTGACATTTGGCTTCGGTCAACATCGGAGCTACTCAAAACAAAGAAAGACCAAAATGGACGAACTTGGTCAACTTGGATGATTCTTCGACTAAATCTCTCTTCCTTGGTCTCAAACTTGTCGACATGGTTTATTGTGTCATATTACATCAATCTATGCTTGACAATTGGCTTCGGTCAACTTCGAGCTACTCAAAACGAAAGAAAGACCATAAAATGAAGAAAGATCAAAATGGACGAACTTGTCAACTTGGATGATTCTTGGACTAAATCTCCTCTCCTTAGTCTCAAACTTCTCGACATGGTTTATTGTGTCATATTACATCAATCTATGGTTGACATTTGGCTTCGGTCAACATCGGAGCTACTCAAAACAAAGAAAGACCAAAATAGGGGACGAACTTGGTCAACTTGGATGATTCTTGGACTAAATCTGTCTTCCCTGGTCTCAAACTTCTCGACCTAGTTTATTGTGTCATATTACATCAATCTATGCTTGACATTTGGCTTCGGTCAACTTCGAACCTACTCAAAACGAAAAAAAAGAAGACATCACGAAAAAGACGAAAATGGATGAACTTGGTCAACTTGGATGATTCTTGGACTAAATCTCTCTTCCTTGGTCTAAAATTCTCGACATGTGTTTATTATGTCATATTACATCAATCTATGCTTGACATTTGGCTTCGGTCACTTCAGATCTACTCAAATCAAAGAAAGACCATAAAATGAAGAAAGACCAAAATGGACGAACTTGTTAACTTGGATTATTCTTGGACTAAATCTCTCTTCGTTGGTCTAAAACTTCTTGACCTAGTTTATTGTGTCATATTACATCAATCTATGCTTGACATTGGCTTCGGTCAACTTCGGAGCTACTGAAATCAAAAGAAAGACCAGAAAACGAAGAAAGACCAAAATGGATTAACTTGGTTAACTTGGATGATTCTTGGACTAAATCTCTATTTCCTTGGTCTTAAACTTCTCGACATGGTTTATTGTGTCATATTAAATCAATCTATGCTTGACATTTGGCTTCGGTGAACTTTGAAGCTACTCAAAACAAAAAAAGACCACAAAACGAACAAAGACCAAAATGGACGAACTTGGTCAATTGGATGATTTTTGGACTAAATCTCTTTTCCTTGGTCTCAAAACTTGTCCAACATGCTTTATTGTGTCATATTACATCAATCTATAGCTTGACATTTGGCTCGGGTCAACTTCGAGCTACTCAAACGAAAGAAAGACCAAAATGGACGAACTTGGGTAAACTTGGATGATTCTTGGACTAAATCTCTTTTCTTGGTCTCAAACTTGTCAACATGGGTTTATGTGTCATATTACATCAATCTATGCTTGACATTTGGCTGCGGTCAACTTCGGAGCTACTCAAAAACAAAGAAAGACCACATAAAATGAAGAAAGACGAAAATGGACGAACTTGGTTAACTTGGATGAGATTCTTGGACTAAATCCTCTCTTCGTTGGTACTCAAAACATGTCGACATGGTTTTATTGTGTCATATTACATATCAATCTATGCTTAACATTTGGCTTCGGATCAACTTTGAAGCTACTCCAACGAAAAAATACCAAAGAACGAAGAAAGACCAAAATGGACGACCTTGGTCAACTTGGATGATTCTTGGACTAAATCTCTCTTCTTGGTCTCAAACTTGTCAACATGCTTTATTGTGTCATATTACATCAATCTATTGCTTGACATTTGGCATCGGTCAACTTCTGAGCTACTCAAACAAAAGAAAGACCAAAATGGACGAACTGGACAACTTGGATGATTCTTGGACTAAATCTCTCTTCCTTGGTCTCAAACTTGTCGACATGGTTTATTGTGTCATATTACGATCAATCTATGCTTGACATTTGGCTTTGGTCAACTTCGGAGCTAATCAAAACAAAGAAAGACAATAAAATGAAGAAAGACCAAAATGGACGAACTTGGTCAACTTGGATGATTCTTGGACTAAATCTCTCTTTTCTTGTCTCAACCTGTTAACACGCTTTATTGTGTCATATTACATCAAATCTATGCTTGACATTTTGGCATTCGGTCAATATTCGGAGCTACTCAAAACAAAGAAAGACCAAAATGGACGAACTTGGTCAAGTTAGATGATATTTGGACTAAAATCTCTCTTCGTTGGTCTCAAACTTCTTGGAATGATTATTTGTGTGATATTACATCAATCAATGCTTGACATTTGGCATCGGTCAACTTCGAAGCTACTCAAAACGAAGAAAGACCAAATTGACGAACTTGGGTCAACTTGGATAACTGATTGGACTAAATATCTCCTCGTTGGTCTAAAACTTCTTGACCTAGTTTATTGTGTCATATTATATCAATCTATGTTTTACACATTTGGCTTTGCGTCAACTTCGGAGCTACTCAATCACAGAAAAAGACCACAAAAACGAAGAAAGACCAAAATGCACGAACTTGGTCAACTTGGATGATTCTTGGACTAAAATCTCTCTTCGTTGGTCTCAAACTTGTCGACATGGTTTATTGTGTCATATTACATCAATCTATGCTTGACATTTGGCTTCAGTCAACTTCGAAGCTACTCAAAGCGAAAAAGACCACAAAACGAAGAAAGACACCAAAATGCACGAACTTGGTCAACTTGGATGATTCTTGGACTAAATCTCTCTTCGTTGGTCTCAAACTTGTCGACATGGTTTATTCTGTCATATTACATCAATCTATGCTTGACATTTGGCTTCGGTCAAATTCGAACCTGCTCAAAACGAAAAAAAGAAAGACAACACGAAGAAAGACGAAAATGGACGAACTTGGTCAACTTGGATGATTCTTGGACTAAATCTCTCTTCCTTGGTCTCAAAACATTCTCGACATTGTTTAAATCTATGCTTGACATTTGGCTTCGGTCAACTTCAGAGTTACTCAAAACGAAGAAAGACAAAAATGGACAACTTTGTCAACTTGGATGATTCTTAGACTAAATCTCTCTTCCTTGGTCTCAAACTTGTCGACAAGGTTTATTATGTCATATTACAACAATCTATGCTTGACATTTGGCTTCGGTCAACTTCGGAGCTACTCAAAAACAAAGAAAGACCAAAATGGACGAACTTGGTCAACTTGGATGATTCTTGGACTAAATCTGTCTTCCCTGGTCTCAAACTTCTCGACCTTTTTATTGTGTCATATTACATCAATCTATGCTTGACATTTGGCTTCGGTCAACTTCGAACCTACTCAAAACGAAAAAAGAAGACAACACGAAGAAAGACGAAAATGGACGAACTTGGTCAACTTGGATGATTCTTGGACTAAAACTCTCTTCCTTGGTCTAAAACTTCTCGACATTGTTTATTGTGTCATATTACATCAATCTATGCTTGACATTTGGCTTCGGTCAACTTCAGAGCTACTCAAAACAAAGAAAGACCATAAAACGTAGAAAGACCAAACTGGAGGAACTTGGTCAACTTCGATGATCTCTGACTAAATCTCTCTTCGTTGGTCTCAAACTTGTCGACATGGTTTATTGTGTCATATTACATCAATCTATGCTTGACATTTGGCTTCGGTCAACTTCAGAGCTACTCAAATCAAAGAAAGACCATAAAACGAAGAAAGACCAAACTGGAGGAACTTGGTCCAACTTGGATGATTCCTGGACTAAATCTCTCTTCGTTGGTCTCAAACTTGTCGACATGGTTTATTGTGTCATATTACATGAATCTATGCTTGACATTTGGCTTCGGTCAACATCGGAGCTAGTCAAAACAAACAAAGACCAAAATGGACGAACTTGGTCAACTTGATGATTCTTGGACTAAATCTCTCTTCGTTGCCTCAAACTTGTCGACATGGTTTTATTGTGTCATATTGCATCAATCTATGATTGACATTTGGCTTCGGGTCAACATCAGAGCTACTCAAAACAAAGAAAGACCAAAATGGACGAACTTGGTCACTCTTGGATGATTCTTGACTAAATCTCTCTTCGTTGGTCTGAAACTTCTCGACCTAGTTTATTGTGTCATATTACATCAATCTATGCTTGACATTTGGCTTCGGTCAACTTCGAAGCTACTCAAAATGAAAAAAGACCACAAAACGAAGAAAGACGAAAATGGACGAACTTGGTAAACTTGGATGATTCTCAGACTAAATCTCTCTTCCTTGGTCTAAACTTCTCAACATGGTTTATTGTGTCATATTACATCAATCTATGCTTGACACATTTGGGCTTCGGATCAACTTCGAACCTACTCAAAACGAAGAAAGACGAAAATGGACGAACTTGGTCAATCAATTGGATGATTCTTAAGACTAAATCTCTCTCACTTCGCAAGATCAAAAAACTACTCAAAAATGGACACTTAATCAAATTAATGGACAAATCTAAAAGCACTAATCACAAAATCACTAACTTGTATCTCAACATGGTTTATTGTGTCATATTACATCAATCTATGTTTCACATTTGGCTTCCGGTCAAGTTCAGAGCTACTCAAACAAAGAAAGACCATAAAAAAGAAGAAAGACCAAAATGGACGAACTTGGATGATTCTTGGACTAAATCTCTCTTCATTGGTCTCAAACTTCTCGACATAGTTTGTTGTGTCATATTACATCAATCTATGCTTGACATTTGGCTTTCGGTCAACTTCAGAGCTACTCAAAACGAAGAAAGACAAAAATGGACGAACTTTGTCAACTTGGATGATTCTTGGACTAAATCTCTCTCCTTGGTCTCAAACTTGTCGACAAGGTTTATTGTGTCATATTACAACAATCTATGCTTGACATTTGGCTTCGGTCAACTTCGGAGCTACTCAAAACAAAGAAAGACCATAAATGGACGAAACTTGGTCAACTTAGATGATTCTTGGACTAAATCTCTCTTCGTTGGTCTCAAACTTCTTGGAATGGTTTATTGTGTGTGATATTACATCAATCTATGCTTGACATTTGGCTTCGGTCAACTTCAGAGCTACTAAAACGAAGAAAGACCAAAAAACAAGAAAGACCAAAACGGACGAACTTGGTCAACTTGGATGATTCTTGGACTAAATCTCTCTCGTTGGTCTAAAACTTCTCGACCTAGTTTATTGTGTCATAATACATGAATCTATGGTTGACATTTGGCTTCGGTCAACTTTGGAAGCTACTCAAAAAAACTAAAAGACCACAAAACGAAGAAAAACCAAAATGGACGAACTTGGTCAACTTGGATGATTCTCGGACTAAATCTCTCTTCGTTAGTCTCAAACTTCTCCACATGGTTTAATTGTGTCATATTACATCAATCTATGCTTGACATTTGGCTTCGGTCAATTCGGAGCTACTCAAAACAAAGAAAGACCATTAAATGAAGAAAGACCAAAATGGACGAACTTGGTCAACTTGGATGATTCTTGGACTAAATCTCTCTTCCTTGGTCTCAAACTTCTCGACTTGGTTTATTGTGTCATATTACGTCAATCTATGCTTGACATTTCGCTTCGTTCAACTTCGGAAGCTACTCAAAACGAAGAAAGACCAAAATGGACGAACTAGGTCAACTTGGATGATTCTTCGACTAAATCTCTCTTCCTTTGTCTCAAACTTCTCCACATGGTTTATTGTGTCATATTACATCAATCTATGCTTGACATTTGGCTTCGGTCAACTTCGGAGGCTTCTCAAAACAAAGAAAGACCATACAACGAAGAAAGACCAAAATGGACGAACTTGGTCAACTTGGATGATTCTTGGACTAAATCTCTCTTCGTTGGTCTAAAACTTCTTGACCTAGTTTATTGTGTGATATTACATCAATCTATGCTTGACATTTGGCCTCGGTCAACTTCGGAGCTACTCAAAACGAAAAAAGACCACAAAACGAAGAAAGACCAAAATGGACAAACTTTGTCAACTTGGATAATCTTGGACTAAATCTCTCTTCCTTGGTCTCAAACTTCTCCACAAGGTTTATTGTGTCATATTACATTAATCTATGCTTGACATTTGGCTTTGGTCAACATCGGAGCTACTCAAAACAAAGAAAGACTAAAATGGACGAAATTGGTCAAGTTAGATGATTCTTGGACTAAATCTCTCTTTGTTGCTCTCAAACTTCTTGACATCGTTTATTGTGTGATATTACATCAATCTATGCTTGACATTTGGCTTCGGTCAACTTCGGAGCTACTCAAAACAAAGAAAGACCATAAATTAAGAAAGACCAAAATGGACGAACTTGGTCAACTTGGATGATTCTTGGACTAAATATCTCTTCCTTGGTGTCAAACTTCTCCACATGGTTTATTGTGTCATATTACATCAATCTATGCTTGACATTTGGCTTCAGTCAACTTCGGAGCTACTCAAAACAAAGAAAGACCAAAAGGGACGAACTTGGTCAGTTAGATGATTCTTGGACTAAATCTCTCTTCGTTGGTCTCAAACTTCTTGACATGGTTTATTATGTGATATTACATCAATCTATGCTTGACATTTGGCTTCGGGCAACTGGAGCTACTACTGAAAACGAAGAAAGACCATAAAACAAAGAAAGACCAAAAGTTACGAACTTGGTCAAGTTAGATGAATCTTGGAGTAAATCTCTCTTCGTTGGTCTCAAACTTCTCCACCTAGTTTATTGTGTCATATTACATCAATCTAAGCTTGACATTTGGCTTCGGTCAACTTTGAAGCTACTAAAAACTAAAAAAGACCACAAAACGAAGAAAGATCAAAATGGACGAACTTGGTAAACTTGGATGATTCTTGGACTAAATCTCTCTTCGTTGGTCTCAAACTTCTCGACATGGTTTATTGTGTCATATTACATCAATCTATACTTTACATTTGGCTTCGGTCAACTTCGGAGCTACTTAAATCAAAGAAAAACCATAAAACGAAGAAAGACCAAAATGGACGAACTTGGTCAACTTGGATGATTCTTGGACTAAATCTCTCTTCCTTGGTCTCAAACTTCTCCACATGGTTTATTGTGTCATATTACATCAATCTATGCTTGACATTTGGCTTCGGTCAACTTCGAAGCTACTCAAAGCGAAAAAAGACCACGAAACGAAGAAAGACCAAAATGGACGAACTTGGTCAACTTGGATGATCCTTCGACTAAATCTCTCTTCCTTGGTCTCAAACTTCTCCACATGGTTTATTGTGTCATATTACATCAATCTATGCTTGACATTTGGCTTCGGTCATCTCCGAAGCTACTCAAAAAAAAAAAGACCACAAAACGAAGAAAGACCAAAATGGACGAACTTGGTCAACTTGCATGATTCTTGGACTAAATCTCTCTTCATTGGTCTCAAGCTTCTCGACATGGTTTTTGTGTCATATTACATCAATCTATGCTTGACATTTGGCTTCGGTCAACTTCGGAGCTACTCAAAACAAAGAAAGACCAAAATGGACGAACTTGGTCAACTTGGATGATTCTTGGACTAAATCTCTCTTCGTTGGTCTCAAACTCGTCGACATGGTTTATTGTGTCATATTACATCAATCTATGCTTGACATTTGGCTTCGGCAACTTCGGAGCTACTCAAAAGTAAAAAAGGCCACAAAACGAAGAAAGCCAAAATGGACGAACTTTGTCAACTTAGATGATTCTTGGACTAAATCTCTCTTCGTTGGTCTCAAACTTCTTGGATGGTTTATTGTGTGATATTACATCAATCTATGCTTGACATTTGGGTTCGGTCAACTTCGGAGCTACTCAAAACAAAGAAAGACCAAAACGGACGAACTTGGTCAACTTGGATGATTCTTGGACTAAATCTCTCTTCGTTGGTCTCAAACTTCTCGACTAGTTTATTGTGTCATATTACATCAATCTATGCTTGACATTTGGCTTCGGTCAACTTTGAAGCTACTCAAAACTAAAAATGACCACAAAACGAAGAAAGACCAAAATGGACAAACTTGGTCAACTTGGATGATTCTTGGACTAAATCTCTCTTCGTTGGTCTCAAACTTCTCCACATGGTTTATTGTGTCATATTACATCAATCTATGCTTGACATTTGGCTTCGGTCAAATTCGAGCTACTCAAAACAAAGAAAGACCATAAAACGAAGAAATACCAAAATGGACGAACTTGGTCAACTTGGATGATTCTTGGACTAAATCTCTCTTCCTTGGTCTCAAACTTCTCGACATGGTTTATTGTGTCATATTACATCAATCTATGCTTGACATTTGGCTTCGTTCAACTTCGAAGCTACTCAATGCGAAGAAAGACCAAAATGGACGAACTTGGTCAACTTGGATGATTCTTGGACTAAATCTCTCTTCCTTGGTCTCAAACTTCTCCACATGTTTATTGTGTCATATTACATCAATCTATGCTTGACATTTGGCTTCGGTCAACATCGGAGCTACTCAAAACAAAGAAAGACCAAAAGGGACGAACTTGGTCAAGTTAGATGATTCTTGGACTAAATCTCTCTTCCTTGGTCTCAAACTTCTTGACATGGTTTATTGTGTCATATTACATCAATCTATGCTTGACATTTGGCTTCGGTCAACTTCGGAGCTACTCAAAACGAAAAAAGACCACAAAACGAAGAAAGACCAAAATGGACAAACTTTGTCAACTTGGATAAATCTTGGACTAAATCTCTCTTCCTTGGTCTCAAACTTCTCCACATGGTTTATTGTGTCATATTACATCAATCTATGCTTGACATTTGGCTTTGGTCAACTTCGGAGCTACTCAAAACAAAGAAAGACCAAAAGGGACGAACTTGGTCAAGTTAGATGATTCTTGGACTAAATCTCTCTTCCTTGGTCTCAAACTTCTTGACATGGTTTATTGTGTGATATTACATCAATCTATGCTTGACATTTGGCTTCGGCAACTTCGAGCTACTCAAAACGAAGAAAGACAAAAAACAAAGAAAGACCAAAATGGACGAACTTGGTCAAGTTAGATGATTCTTGGACTAAATCTCTCTTCGTTGGTCTCAAACTTCTCCACATGTTTATTGTGTCATATTACATCAATCTATGCTTGACATTTGGCTTCGGTCAACTTTGAAGCTACTAAAAACTAAAAAAGACCACAAAACGAAGAAAGACCAAAATGGACGAACTTGGTAAACTTGGATGATTCTTGACTAAATCTCTCTTCGTTGGTCTCAAACTTCTCGACATGGTTTATTGTGTCATATTACATCAATCTATGCTTGACATTTGGCTTCGGTCAACTTTGAAGCTACTAAAAACAAAAAAGACCACAGAACGAAGAAAGATCAAAATGGACGAACTTGGTCAACTTGGATGATTCTTGGACTAAATCTCTCTTCATTGATCTCAAACTTCTCGACATGGTTTATTGTGTCTTATTACATCAATCTATGCTTGACATTTGGCTTCGGTCAACTTCGGAGCTACTCAAAACGAAGAAAGACCAAAATGGACGAACTTGGTCAACTTGGATGATTCTTGGACTAAATCTCTCTTCGTTGGTCTCAAACTTCTCGACATGGTTTATTGTGTCATATTACATCAATCTATGCTTGACATTTGGCTTCGGTCAACTTCGGAGCTACTCAAAACGAAAAAAGACCAAAATGGACGAACTTGGTCAACTTGGATGATTCTTGGACTAAATCTCTCTTCATTGGTCTCAAACTTCTCGACATGGTTTATTGTGTCATATTACATCAATCTATGCTTGACATTTGGCTTCGGTCAACTTCGGAGCTACTCAAAACGAAGAAAGACCAAAATGGACGAACTTGGTCAACTTGGATGATTCTTGGACTAAATCTCTCTTCCTTGGTCTCAAACTTGTCGACATGGTTTATTGTGTGATATTACATCAATCTATGCTTGACATTTGGCTTCGGTCAACTTCGGAGCTACTCAAAACAAAAAAAGACCATAAAATGAAGAAAGACCAAAATGGACGAACTTGGTCAACTTAGATGATTCTTGGACTAAATCTCTCTTCCTTGGTCTCAAACTTCTCCACATGGTTTATTGTGTCATATTACATCAATCTATGCTTGACATTTGGCTTCGGTCAACATCGGAGCTACTCAAAACGAAGAAAGACCAAAAGGGACGAACTTGGTCAAGTTAGATGATTCTTGAACTAAATCTCTCTTCCTTGGTCTCAAACTTCTCGACATGGTTTATTGTGTCATATTACATCAATCTATGCTTGACATTTGGCTTCGGTCAACTTCGGAGCTACTGAAAACGAAGAAAGACCAAAATGGACGAACTTGGTCAACTTGGATGATTCTTGGACTAAATCTCTCTTCCTTGGTCTCAAACTTGTGAACATGGTTTATTGTGTCTTATTACATCAATCTATGCTTGACATTTGGCTTCGGTCAACTTCGGAGCTACTCAAAACGAAGAAAGACCAAAAAGGACGAACTTGGTCAACTTGGATGATTCTTGGACTAAATTCTCTTCCTTGGTCTCAAACTTGTCAACATGGTTTATTGTGTCATATTACATCAATCTATGCTTGACATTTGGCTTCGGTCAACTTCGGAGCTACTCAACAAAGAAAGACCATAAAACGAAGAAAGACCAAAATGGACAAACTTGGTAAACTTGGATGATTCTTGGACTAAATCTCTCTTCCTTGGTCTCAAACTTCTCGACATGGTTTATTGTGTCATATTACATCAATCTATGCTTGACATTTGGCTTCGGTCAACTTCGGAGCTACTCTAAACAAAGAAAGACCAAAATGGACGAACTTGGTCAAGTTAGATGATTCTTGGACTAAATCTCTCTTCGTTGGTCTCAAACTTCTCGACATGGTTTATTGTGTCATATTACATCAATCTATGCTTGACATTTGGCTTCGGTCAACTTCGGAGCTACTCAAAACGAAGAAAGACCAAAATGGACGAACATGGTCAACTTGGATGATTCTTGGACTAAATCTCTCTTCGTTGGTCTCAAACTTCTCGACATAGTTTATTGTGTCATATTACATCAATCTATGCTTGACATTTGGCTTCGGTCAACTTCAGAGCTACTTAAATCAAAGAAAGACCATTAAACGAAGAAAGACCTAAATGGACGAACTTGGATGATTCTTGGACTAAATCTCTTTTCCTTGGTCTCAAACTTCTCCACATGGTTTATTGTGTCATATTACATCAATCTATGCTTGACATTTGGCTTCGGTAACATCGGAGCTACTCAAAACAAAGAAAGACCAAAATGGACGAACTTGGTCAACTTGGATGATTCTTGGACTAAATCTCTCTTCGTTGGTCTCAAACTTCTTGACATGGTTTATTGTGTCATATTACATCAATCTATGCTTGACATTTGGCTTCGGTCAACTTCGGAGCTACTCAAAACGAAGAAAGACCAAAAAACAAAGAAAGACCAAAATGGACGAACTTGGTCAACTTGGATGATTCTTGGACTAAATCTCTCTTCGTTGGTCTCAAACTTCTCGACATGGTTTATTGTGTCATATTACATCAATCTATGCTTGACATTTGGCTTCGGTCAACTTCGGAGCTACTTAAATCAAAGAAAGACCATTAAACGAAGAAAGACCTAAATGGACGAACTTGGATGATTCTTGGACTAAATCTCTCTTCCTTGGTCTCAAACTTCTCCACATGGTTTATTGTGTCATATTACATCAATCTATGCTTGACATTTGGCTTCGGTCAACTTCGGGCTACTCAAAAGAAAGAAAGACCAAAATGGACGAACTTGGTCAACTTGGATGATTCTTGGACTAAATCTCTCTTCGTTGGTCTCAAACTTGTCGACATGGTTTATTGTGTCATATTACATCAATCTATGCTTGACATTTGGCTTCGGTCAACTTCGGAGTACTTAAATCAAAGAAAGACCATAAAACGAAGAAAGACCAAAATGGACGAACTTGGTCAACTTGGATGATTCTTGGACTAAATCTCTCTTCTTGGTCTCAAACTTCTCGACATGGTTTATTGTGTCATATTACATCAATCTATGCTTGACATTTGGCTTCGGTCAACATCGGAGCTACTCAAAACAAAGAAAGACCAAAATGGACGAACTTGGTCAACTTGGATGATTCTTGGACTAAATCTCTCTTCCTTGGTCTCAAACTTCTCCACATGGTTTATTGTGTCATATTACATCAATCTATGCTTGACATTTGGCTTCGGTCAACTTCGGAGCTACTTAAATGAAAGAAAGACTAGAAAACGAAGAAAGACCAAAATGGACGAACTTGGTCAACTTGGATGATTCTTGGACTAAATCTCTCTTCCTTGGTCTCAAACTTCTCGACATGGTTTATTGTGTCATATTACATCAATCTATGCTTGACATTTGGCTTCGGTCAACTTCGGAGCTACTTAAATCAAAGAAAGACCATAAAACGAAGAAAGACCAAAATGGACGAACTTGGTCAACTTGGATGATTCTTGGACTAAATCTCTCTTCCTTGGTCTCAAACTTCTCCACATGGTTTATTGTGTCATATTACATCAATCTATGCTTGACATTTGGCTTCGGTCAACTTCGGAGCTACTTAAATTAAAGAAAGACCATAAAACGAAGAAAGACCAAAATGGACGAACTTGGTCAACTTGGATGATTCTTGGACTAAATCTCTCTTCCTTGGTCTCAAACTTCTCCACATGGTTTATTGTGTCATATTACATCAATCTATGCTTGACATTTGGCTTCGGTCAACTTCGGAGCTACTTAAATCAAAGAAAGACCATAAAACGAAGAAAGACAAAAATGGACGAACTTCGTCAACTTGGATGATTCTTGGACTAAATCTCTCTTCCTTGGTCTCAAACTTCTCTACATGGTTTATTGTGTCATATTACATCAATCTATGCTTGACATTTGGCTTCGGTCAACTTCGGAGCTACTTAAATCAAAGAAAGACCATAAAACGAAGAAAGACCAAAATGGACGAACTTGGTCAACTTGGATGATTCTTGGACTAAATCTCTCTTCCTTGGTCTCAAACTTCTCCACATGGTTTATTGTGTCATATTACATCAATCTATGCTTGACATTTGGCTTCGGTCAACTTCGGAGCTACTTAAATCAAAGAAAGACCATAAAACGAAGAAAGACCAAAATGGACGAACTTGGTCAACTTGGATGATTCTTGGACTAAATCTCTCTTCCTTGGTCTCAAACTTCTCCACATGGTTTATTGTGTCATATTACATCAATCTATGCTTGACATTTGGCTTCGGTCAACTTCGGAGTTACTTAAATCAAAGAAAGACCATAAAACGAAGAAAGACCAAAATGGACGAACTTGGTCAACTTAGATGATTCTTGGACTAAATCTCTCTTCCTTGGTCTCAAACTTTTCGACATGGTTTATTGTGTCATATTACATCAATCTATGCTTGACATTTGGCTTCGGTCAACTTCGGAGCTACTCAAAACGAAGAAAGACCACTAAACGAAGAAAGACCAAAATGGACGAACTTGGTCAACTTGGATGATTCTTGGACTAAATCTCTCTTCCTTGGTCTCAAACTTCTCGACATGGTTTATTGTGTCATATTACATCAATCTATGCTTGACATTTGGCTTCGGTCAACTTCGGAGCTACTTAAATGAAAGAAAGACCATAAAACGAAGAAAGACCAAAATGGACGAACTTGGTCAACTTGGATGATTCTTGGACTAAATCTCTCTTACTTGGTCTCAAACTTCTCCACATGGTTTATTGTGTCATATTACATCAATCTATGCTTGACATTTGGCTTCGGTCAACTTCGGAGCTACTCAAAACAAAGAAAGAACAAAAAATGGACGAACTTGGTCAACTTGGATGATTCTTGGACTAAATCTCTCTTCCTTGGTCTCAAACTTCTCGACATGGTTTATTGTGTCATATTACATCAATCTATGCTTGACATTTGGCTTCGGTCAACTTCGGAGCTACTCAAAACGAAGAAAGAGCACTAAATGAAGAAAGACCAAAATGGACGAACTTGGTCAACTTGGATGATTCTTGGACTAAATCTCTCTTCCTTGGTCTCAAACTTCTCGACATGGTTTATTGTGTCATATTACATCAATCTATGCTTGACATTTGGCTTCGGTCAACTTCGGAGCTACTTAAATGAAAGAAAGACCAGAAAACGAATAAAGACCAAAATGGACGAACTTGGTCAACTTGGATGATTCTTGGACTAAATCTCTCTTCCTTGGTCTCAAACTTTCGACATGGTTTATTGTGTCATATTACATCAATCTATGCTTGACATTTGGCTTCGGTCAACTTCGGAGCTACTTAAATCAAAGAAAGACCATAAAACGAAGAAAGACCAAAATGGACGAACTTGGTCAACTTGGATGATTCTTGGACTAAATCTCTCTTCCTTGGTCTCAAACTTCTCCACATGGTTTATTGTGTCATATTACATCAATCTATGCTTGACATTTGGCTTCGGTCAACTTCGGAGCTACTTAAATCAAAGAAAGACCATAAAACGAAGAAAGACCAAAATGGACGAACTTGGTCAACTTGGATGATTCTTGGACTAAATCTCTCTTCCTTGGTCTCAAACTTCTCGACATGGTTTATTGTGTCATATTACATCAATCTATGCTTGACATTTGGCTTCGGTCAACTTCGGAGCTACTTAAATGAAAAAAAGACCAGAAAACGAAGAAAGACCAAAATGGACGAACTTGGTCAACTTGGATGATTCTTGGACTAAATCTCTCTTCTTGGTCTCAAACTTCCCACATGGTTTATTGTGTCATATTACATCAATCTATGATTGACATTTGGCTTCGGTCAACATTGGGCTACTCAAAAGAAAGAAAGACCAAAATGGACGAACTTGGTCAAGTTAGATGATTCTTGGACTAAATCTCTCTTCGTTGGTCTCAAACTTGTCGACATGGTTTATTGTGTCATATTACATCAATCTATGCTTGACATTTGGCTTCGGTCAACTTTTGAGCTACTTAAATCAAAGAAAGACCATAAAACGAAGAAAGACCAAAATGGACGAACTTGGTCAACTTGGATGATTCTTGGACTAAATCTCTCTTCCTTGGTCTCAAACTTCTCCACATGGTTTATTGTGTCATATTACATCAATCTATATTGACATTTGGCTTCGGTCAACTTCGGAGCTACTCAAAAGAAAGAAAGAACAAAATGGACGAACTTGGTCAACTTGATGATTCTTGGACTAAATCTCTCTTCGTTGGTCTCAAACTTCTCGACATGGTTTATTGTGTCATATTACATCAATCTATGCTTGACATTTGGCTTCGGTCAACTTCGGAGCTACTTAAATCAAAGAAAGACCATAAAACGAAGAAAGACCAAAATGGACGAACTTGGTCAACTTGGATGATTCTTGGACTAAATCTCTCTTCCTTGGTCTCAAACTTTTCGACATGGTTTATTGTGTCATATTACATCAATCTATGCTTGACATTTGGCTTCGGTCAACTTCGGAGCTACTCAAAACGAAGAAAGAGCACTAAACGAAGAAAGACCAAAATGGACGAACTTGGTCAACTTGGATGATTCTTGGACTAAATCTCTCTTCCTTGGTCTCAAACTTCTCGACATGGTTTATTGTGTCATATTACATCAATCTATGCTTGACATCTGGCTTCGGTCAACTTCGGAGCTACTTAAATGAAAGAAAGACCAGAAAACGAAGAAAGACCAAAATGGACGAACTTGGTCAACTTAGATGATTCTTGGACTAAATCTCTCTTGCTTGGTCTCAAACTTCTCCAAATGGTTTATTGTGTCATATTACATCAATCTATGCTTGAAATTTGGCTTCGGTCAACTTCGGAGCTACTCAAACCGAAGAAAGACCACTAAACGAAGAAAGACCAAAATGGACGAACTTGGTTAACTTGGATGATTCTTGGACTAAATCTCCCTTCCTTGGTCTCAAACTTCTCGACATTGTTTATTGTGTCATATTACATCAATCTATGCTTGACATTTGGCTTCGGTCAACTTCGGAGCTACTTAAATGAAAGAAAGACCAGAAAACGAATAAAGACCAAAATAGACGAACTTGGTCAACTTAGATGATTCTTGGACTAAATCTCTCTTCCTTGGTCTCAAACTTCTCCACATGGTTTATTGTGTCATATTACATCAATCTATGCTTGACATTTGGCTTCAGTCAACTTCGGAGCTACTTAAATCAAAGAAAGACCATAAAACGAAGAAAGACCAAAATGGACGAACTTGGTCAACTTGGATGATTCTTGGACTAAATCTCTCTTCCTTGGTCTCAAACTTCTCCACATGGTTTATTGTGTCATATTACATCAATCTATGATTGACATTTGGCTTCGGTCAACTTCGGAGTTACTTAAATCAAAGAAAGACCATAAAACGAAGAAAGACCAAAATGGACGAACTTGGTCAACTTGGATGATTCTTGGACTAAATCTCTCTTCCTTGGTCTCAAACTTCTCCACATGGTTTATTGTGTCATATTACATCAATCTATGATTGACATTTGGCTTCGGTCAACATCGGAGGTACTCAAAACAAAGAAAGAACAAAATGGACGAACTTGATCAAGTTAGATGATTCTTGGACTAAATCTCTCTTCCTTGGTGTCAAACTTGTCCACATGGTTTATTGTGTCATATTAAATCAATCTATGCTTGACATTTGGCTTCGGTGAACTTCGGAGCTACTTAAATCAAAGAAAGACCATAAAACGAAGAACGACCAAAATGGACGAACTTGGTCAACTTGGATGATTCTTGGACTAAATCTCTCCTCCTTGGTCTCAAACTTTTCGACATGGTTTATTGTGTCATATTACATCAATCTATGCTTGACATTTGGCTTCGGTCAACTTCGGAGCTACTCAAAACGAAGAAAGACCACTAAACGAAGAAAGACCAAAATGGACGAACTTGGTCAACTTAGATGATTCTTGGACTAAATCTCCTTCCCAGGTGTCAAACTCTCGACATCGTTTATTGTGTCATATTACATCAATCTGTGCTTGACATTTGGCTTCGGTCAACTTCGGAGCTACTTAAATGAAAGAAAGACCATAAAACGAAGAAAGACCAAAATGGACGAACTTGGTCAACTTAGATGATTCTTGGACTAAATCTCTCTTCCTTGGTCTCAAACTTCTCCACATGGTTTATTGTGTCATATTACATCAATCTATGCTTGACATTTGGCTTCAGTCAACTTCGGAGTTACTTAAATGAAAGAAAGACCATAAAACGAAGAAAGACCAAAATGGACGAACTTGGTCAACTTAGATGATTCTTGGACTAAATCTCTCTTCCTTGGTCTCAAACTTCTCCACATGGTTTATTATGTCATATTACATCAATCTATGCTTGACATTTGGCTTCGGTCAACTTCGGAGCTACTTAAATCAAAGAAAGACCATAAAACGAAGAAAGACCAAAATGGACGAACTTGGGCAACTTGGATGATTCTTGGACTAAATCTCTCTTCCTTGGTCTCAAACTTCTCGACATCATTTATTGTGTCATATTACATCAATCTATGCTTGACATTTGGCTTCGGTCAACTTCGGAGCTACTTAAATGAAAGAAAGACCAGAAAACGAAGAAAGACCAAAATGGACGAACTTGGTCAACTTGGATAATTCTTGGACTAAATCTCTCTTACTTGGTCTCAAACTTCCCCACATGGTTTATTGTGTCATATTACATCAATCTATGATTGACATTTGGCTTCGGTCAACATTGGGGCTACTCAAAAGAAAGAAAGACCAAAATGGACGAACTTGGTCAAGTTAGGTGATTCTTGGACTAAATCTCTCTTCGTTGGTCTCAAACTTGTCGACATGGTTTATTGTGTCATATTACATCAATCTATGCTTGACATTTGGCTTCAGTCAACTTCGGAGCTACTTAAATGAAAGAAAGACCATAAAACGAAGAAAGACCAAAATGGACGAACTTGGTCAACTTAGATGATTCTTGGACTAAATCTCTCTTCCTTGGTCTCAAACTTCTCCACATGGTTTATTGTGTCATATTACATCAATCTATGTTTGACATTTGGCTTCGGTCAAATTCGGAGCTACTTAAATCAAAGAAAGACCATAAAACGAAGAAAGACCAAAATGGACGAACTTGGTCAACTTGGATGATACTTGGACTAAATCTCTCTTCCTTGGTCTCAAACATCTCCACATGGTTTATTGTGTCATATTACATCAATCTATGATTGACATTTGGCTTCGGTCAACTTTGGAGCTACTCAAAAGAAAGAAAGACCAAAATGGACGAACTTGGTCAAGTTAGATGATTCTTGGACTAAATCTCTCTTCGTTGGTCTCAAACTTGTCGACATGGTTTATTGTGTCATATTACATCAATCTATGCTTGACATTTGGCTTCGGTGAACTTCGGAGCTACTTAAATCAAAGAAAGACCATAAAACGAAGAAAGACCAAAATGGACGAACTTGGTCAACTTGGATGATTCTTGGACTAAATGTCTCTTTGTTGGTCTCAAACTTCTCGACATGGTTTATTGTGTCATATTACATCAATCTATGCTTGACATTTGGCTTCGGTCAACTTCGGAGCTACTCAAAACGAAGAAAGACCAAAATGGACGAACTTAGTCAACTTGGATGATTCTTGGACTAAGTCTCTCTTACTTGGTCTCAAACTTCTCCACATGGTTTATTGTGTCATATTACATCAATCTATGATTGACATTTGGCTTCGGTCAACATCGTAGCTACTCAAAACAAAGAAAGACCAAAATGAGCGAACTTGGTCAAGTTAGATGATTCTTGGATTAAATCTCTCTTCGTTGGTCTCAAACTTCATGACATGGTTTATTGTGTGATATTACATCAATGTATGCTTGACATTTGGCTTCGGTCAACTTCAGAGCTACTCAAAACAAAGAAAGACCAAAATGGACGAACTTGGCTAACTTGGATGATTCTTGCACTAAATCTCTCTTCGTTGGTCTCAAACTTCTCGACCTAGTTTATTGTGTCATATTACATCAATCTATGCTTGACATTTGGCTTCGGTCAACTTCAGAGCTACTCAAAACAAAGAAAGACCAAAATGGACGAACTTGGCTAACTTGGATGATTCTTGCACTAAATCTCTCTTCGTTGGTCTCAAACTTCTCGACTTAGTTTATTGTGTCATATTACATCAATCTATGCTTGACATTTGGCTTCGGTCAACTTCGAAGCTACTGAAAACGAAAAAAGACCACAAAACGAAGAAAGACCAAAATGGACGAACTTAGTCAACTTGGATGTGTCTTGGAGTAAATCTCTCTTCGTTGGTCTCAAACTTGTCGACATGGTTTATTGTGTCATATTACATCAATCTATGCTTAACATTTGGCTTCGGTCAACTTCGGAACTACTTAAATGAAAGAAAGACCATAAAACGAAGAAAGACAAAAATGGACGAACTTGGTTAACTTGGTTAACTTGGATGATTCTTTGACTAAATCTCTTCGTTGGTCTCAAACTTGTCGACATGGTTTATTGTGTCATATTACATCAATCTATGCTTAACATTTGGCTTCGGTCAACTTCGGAGCTACTTAAATCAAAGAAAGACCATAATGGACGAACTTGGTCAAGTTAGATGATTCTTGGACTAAATCTCTCTTCGTTGGTCTCAAACTTCTTGACAGGGTTTATTGTGTGATATTACATCAATCTATGCTTGACATTTGGCTTCGGTCAACTTCAGAGCTACTCAAAACAAAGAAAGACCAAAATGGACGAACTTGGTTAACTTGGATGATTCTTGGACTAAATCTCTTCGTTGGTCTCAAACTTGTCGACATGGTTTATTGTGTCATATTACATTAATCTATGCTTACCATTCGGTCAACTTCGGAGCTACTTAAATGAAAGAAAGACCATAAAACGAAGAAAGACAAAAATGGACGAACTTGGTTAACTTGGATGATTCTTGGACTAAATCTCTTCGTTGGTCTCAAACTTGTCGACATGGTTTATTGTGTCATATTACATCAATCTATGCTTAAAATTTGGCTTCGGTCAACTTCGGAGTTACTTAAATCAAAGAAAGACCATAAAACGAAGAAAGACCAAAATGGACAAACTTGGTTAACCTGGATGATTCTTGGACTAAATCTCTCTTCCTTGGTCGCAAACTTCATGATATGGTTTATTGTGTGATATTACATCAATCTATGCTTGACATTTGGCTTCGGTCAACTTCCGAGCAACTTAAATCAAAGAAAGACCATAAAACAAAGAAAGACCAAAATGGATGAACTTGGTCAACTTGGATGATTCATGGACTAAATCTCTCTTACTTGGTCTCAAACTTCTCCACATGGTTTATTGTGTCATATTACATCAATCTATGATTGACATTTGGCTTTGGTCAACATCGGAGCTACTCAAAACAAAGAAAGACCAAAATGGACGAACTTGGTCAAGTTAGATGATTCTTGGACTAAATCTCTCTTCGTTGGTCTCAAACTTCTTGACATGGTTTATTGTGTGATATTACATCAACCTATGCTTGACATTTGGCTTCGGTCAACTTCGAAGCTACTCAAAACGAAAAAAGACCACAGAACGAAGAAAGACCAAAATGGACGAACTTGGTCAACTTGGATGATTCTTGGACTAAATCTCTTCGTTGGTCTCAAACTTGTCGACATGGTTTATTGTGTCATATTACATCAATCTATGCTTAACATTTGGCTTCGGTCAACTTCGGAGCTACTTAAATGAAAGAAAGACCATAAAACGAAGAAAGACAAAAATGGACGAACTTGGTTAACTTGGATGATTCTTGGACTAAATCTCTCTTCCTTGGTCTCAAACTTCTCCACATGGTTTATTGTGTCATATTACATCAATCTATGCTTGACATTTGGCTTCGGTCAACTTCAGAGCTACTCAAAACAAAGAAAGACCATAAAACGAAGAAAGACCAAAATGGACAAACTTGGTTAACTTGGATGATTCTTGGACTAAATCTCTCTTCCTTGGTCGCTAACTTCATGATATGGTTTATTGTGTGATATTACATCAATCTATGCTTGACATTTGGCTTCGGTCAACTTCCGAGCTACTTAAATCAAAGAAAGACCATGAAACAAAGAAAGACCAAAATGGATGAACTTGGTCAACTTGGATGATTCATGGACTAAATCTCTCTTACTTGGTCTCAAACTTCTCCACATGGTTTATTGTGTCATATTACATCAATCTATGATTGACATTTGGCTTTGGTCAACATCGGAGCTACTCAAAACAAAGAAAGACCAAAATGGACGAACTTGGTCAAGTTAGATGATTCTTGGACTAAATCTCTCTTCGTTGGTCTCAAACTTCTTGACAGGGTTTATTGTGTGATATTACATCAATCTATGCTTGACATTTGGCTTCGGTCAACTTCGAAGCTACTCAAAACGAAAAAAGACCACAGAACGAAGAAAGACCAAAATGGACGAACTTGGTCAACTTGGATGATTCTTGGACTAAATCTCTTCGTTGGTCTCAAACTTGTCGACATGGTTTATTGTGTCATATTACATCAATCTATGCTTAACATTTGGCTTCGGTCAACTTCGGAACTACTTAAATGAAAGAAAGACCATAAAACGAAGAAAGACAAAAATGGACGAACTTGGTTAACTTGGTTAACTTGGATGATTCTTTGACTAAATCTCTTCGTTGGTCTCAAACTTGTCGACATGGTTTATTGTGTCATATTACATCAATCTATGCTTAACATTTGGCTTCGGTCAACTTCGGAGCTACTTAAATCAAAGAAAGACCATAATGGACGAACTTGGTCAAGTTAGATGATTCTTGGACTAAATCTCTCTTCGTTGGTCTCAAACTTCTTGACAGGGTTTATTGTGTGATATTACATCAATCTATGCTTGACATTTGGCTTCGGTCAACTTCAGAGCTACTCAAAACAAAGAAAGACCAAAATGGACGAACTTGGTTAACTTGGATGATTCTTGGACTAAATCTCTTCGTTGGTCTCAAACTTGTCGACATGGTTTATTGTGTCATATTACATTAATCTATGCTTACCATTCGGTCAACTTCGGAGCTACTTAAATGAAAGAAAGACCATAAAACGAAGAAAGACAAAAATGGACGAACTTGGTTAACTTGGATGATTCTTGGACTAAATCTCTTCGTTGGTCTCAAACTTGTCGACATGGTTTATTGTGTCATATTACATCAATCTATGCTTAAAATTTGGCTTCGGTCAACTTCGGAGTTACTTAAATCAAAGAAAGACCATAAAACGAAGAAAGACAAAAATGGACGAACTTGGTTAACTTGGATGATTCTTGGACTAAATCTCTTCGTTGGTCTCAAACTTGTCGACATGGTTTATTGTGTCATATTACATCAATCTATGCTTAAAATTTGGCTTCGGTCAACTTCGGAGCTACTTAAATCAAAGAAAGACCATAATGGACGAACTTGGTCAAGTTAGATGATTCTTGGACTAAATCTCTCTTCGTTGGTCTCAAACTTGTTGACAGGGTTTATTGTGTGATATTACATCAATCTATGCTTGACATTTGGCTTCGGTCAACTTCGAAGCTACTCAAAACGAAAAAAGACCACAGAACGAAGAAAGACCAAAATGGACGAACTTGGTCAACTTGGATGATTCTTGGACTAAATCTCTTCGTTGGTCTCAAACTTGTCGACATGGTTTATTGTGTCATATTACATCAATCTATGCTTAACATTTGGCTTCGGTCAACTTCGGAACTACTTAAATGAAAGAAAGACCATAAAACGAAGAAAGACAAAAATGGACGAACTTGGTTAACTTGGTTAACTTGGATGATTCTTTGACTAAATCTCTTCGTTGGTCTCAAACTTGTCGACATGGTTTATTGTGTCATATTACATCAATCTATGCTTAACATTTGGCTTCGGTCAACTTCGGAGCTACTTAAATCAAAGAAAGACCATAATGGACGAACTTGGTCAAGTTAGATGATTCTTGGACTAAATCTCTCTTCGTTGGTCTCAAACTTCTTGACAGGGTTTATTGTGTGATATTACATCAATCTATGCTTGACATTTGGCTTCGGTCAACTTCAGAGCTACTCAAAACAAAGAAAGACCAAAATGGACGAACTTGGTTAACTTGGATGATTCTTGGACTAAATCTCTTCGTTAGTCTCAAACTTGTCGACATGGTTTATTGTGTCATATTACATTAATCTATGCTTACCATTCGGTCAACTTCGGAGCTACTTAAATGAAAGAAAGACCATAAAACGAAGAAAGACAAAAATGGACGAACTTGGTTAACTTGGATGATTCTTGGACTAAATCTCTTCGTTGGTCTCAAACTTGTCGACATGGTTTATTGTGTCATATTACATCAATCTATGCTTAAAATTTGGCTTCGGTCAACTTCGGAGTTACTTAAATCAAAGAAAGACCATAAAACGAAGAAAGACAAAAATGGACGAACTTGGTTAACTTGGATGATTCTTGGACTAAATCTCTTCGTTGGTCTCAAACTTGTCGACATGGTTTATTGTGTCATATTACATCAATCTATGCTTAAAATTTGGCTTCGGTCAACTTCGGAGCTACTTAAATCAAAGAAAGACCATAATGGACGAACTTGGTCAAGTTAGATGATTCTTGGACTAAATCTCTCTTCGTTGGTCTCAAACTTCTTGACAGGTTTATTGTGTGATATTACATCAATCTATGCTTGACATTTGGCTTCGGTCAACTTCGAAGCTACTCAAAACGAAAAAAGACCACAAAACGAAGAAAGACCAAAATGGACGAACTTGGTCAACTTGGATGATTCTTGGACTAAATCTCTTCGTTGGTCTCAAACTTGTCGACATGGTTTATTGTGTCATATTACATCAATCTATGCTTAACATTTGGCTTCGGTCAACTTCGGAGTTACTTAAATCAAAGAAAGACCATAAAACGAAGAAAGACAAAAATGGACGAACTTGGTTAACTTGGATGATTCTTGGACTAAATCTCTTCGTTGGTCTCAAACTTGTCGACATGGTTTATTGTGTCATATTACATCAATCTATGCTTAAAATTTGGCTTCGGTCAACTTCGGAGCTACTTAAATCAAAGAAAGACCATAATGGACGAACTTGGTCAAGTTAGATGATTCTTGGACTAAATCTCTCTTCGTTGGTCTCAAACTTCTTGACAGGTTTATTGTGTGATATTACATCAATCTATGCTTGACATTTGGCTTCGGTCAACTTCGAAGCTACTCAAAACGAAAAAAGACCACAGAACGAAGAAAGACCAAAATGGACGAACTTGGTCAACTTGGATGATTCTTGGACTAAATCTCTTCGTTGGTCTCAAACTTGTCGACATGGTTTATTGTGTCATATTACATCAATCTATGCTTAACATTTGGCTTCGGTCAACTTCGGAGCTACTTAAATGAAAGAAAGACCATAAAACGAAGAAAGACAAAAATGGACGAACTTGGTTAACTTGGATGATTCTTGGACTAAATCTCTCTTCCTTGGTCTCAAACTTCTCCACATGGTTTATTGTGTCATATTACATCAATCTATGCTTGACATTTGGCTTCGGTCAACTTCAGAGCTACTCAAAACAAAGAAAGACCATAAAACGAAGAAAGACCAAAATGGACAAACTTGGTCAACTGGGATGATTCTTGGACTAAATCTCTCTTTGTTGGTCTCAAACTTCTCGACATGGTTTATTGTGTCATATTACATCAATCTATGCTTGACATTTGGCTTCGGTCAACTTCGGAGCTACTCAAAACGAAGAAAGACCAAAATGGACGAACTTAGTCAACTTGGATGATTCTTGGACTAAGTCTCTCTTACTTGGTCTCAAACTTCTCCACATGGTTTATTGTGTCATATTACATCAATCTATGATTGACATTTGGCTTCGGTCAACATCGTAGCTACTCAAAACAAAGAAAGACCAAAATGGACGAACTTGGTCAAGTTAGATGATTCTTGGATTAAATCTCTCTTCGTTGGTCTCAAACTTCATGACATGGTTTATTGTGTGATATTACATCAATCTATGCTTGACATTTGGCTTCGGTCAACTTCAGAGCTACTCAAAACAAAGAAAGACCAAAATGGACGAACTTGGCTAACTTGGATGATTCTTGCACTAAATCTCTCTTCGTTGGTCTCAAACTTCTCGACATAGTTTATTGTGTCATATTACATCAATCTATGCTTGACATTTGGCTTCGGTCAACTTCAGAGCTACTCAAAACAAAGAAAGACCAAAATGGACGAACTTGGCTAACTTGGATGATTCTTGGACTAAATCTCTCTTCGTTGGTCTCAAACTTCTCGACATAGTTTATTGTGTCATATTACATCAATCTATGCTTGACATTTGGCTTCGGTCAACTTCGAAGCTACTGAAAACGAAAAAAGACCACAAAACGAAGAAAGACCAAAATGGACGAACTTGGTCAACTTGGATGTGTCTTGGAGTAAATCTCTCTTCGTTGGTCTCAAACTTGTCGACATGGTTTATTGTGTCATATTACATCAATCTATGCTTAACATTTGGCTTCGGTCAACTTCGGAACTACTTAAATGAAAGAAAGACCATAAAACGAAGAAAGACAAAAATGGACGAACTTGGTTAACTTGGTTAACTTGGATGATTCTTTGACTAAATCTCTTCGTTGGTCTCAAACTTGTCGACATGGTTTATTGTGTCATATTACATCAATCTATGCTTAACATTTGGCTTCGGTCAACTTCGGAGCTACTTAAATCAAAGAAAGACCATAATGGACGAACTTGGTCAAGTTAGATGATTCTTGGACTAAATCTCTCTTCGTTGGTCTCAAACTTCTTGACAGGGTTTATTGTGTGATATTACATCAATCTATGCTTGACATTTGGCTTCGGTCAACTTCAGAGCTACTCAAAACAAAGAAAGACCAAAATGGACGAACTTGGTTAACTTGGATGATTCTTGGACTAAATCTCTTCGTTGGTCTCAAACTTGTCGACATGGTTTATTGTGTCATATTACATCAATCTATGCTTACCATTCGGTCAACTTCGGAGCTACTTAAATGAAAGAAAGACCATAAAACGAAGAAAGACAAAAATGGACGAACTTGGTTAACTTGGATGATTCTTGGACTAAATCTCTTCGTTGGTCTCAAACTTGTCGACATGGTTTATTGTGTCATATTACATCAATCTATGCTTAAAATTTGGCTTCGGTCAACTTCGGAGTTACTTAAATCAAAGAAAGACCATAAAACGAAGAAAGACCAAAATGGACAAACTTGGTTAACTTGGATGATTCTTGGACTAAATCTCTCTTCCTTGGTCTCAAACTTCATGACATGGTTTATTGTGTGATATTACATCAATCTATGCTTGACATTTGGCTTCGGTCAACTTCGGAGCTACTTAAATGAAAGAAAGACCAGAAAACGAAGAAAGACCAAAATGGACGAACTTGGTCAACTTGGATGATTCTTGGACTAAATCTCTCTTGCTTGGTCTCAAACTTCTCCACATGGTTTATTGTGTCATATTACATCAATCTATGCTTGACATTTGGCTTCGGTCAACTTCGGAGCTACTCAAACGAAGAAAGACCACTAAACGAAGAAAGACCAAAATAGACGAACTTGGTTAACTTGGATGATTCTTGGACTAAATCTCTCTTCCTTGGTCTCAAACTCTCGACATGGTTTATTGTGTCATATTACATCAATCTATGCTTGACATTTGGCTTCGGTCAACTTCGGAGCTACTTAAATGAAAGAAAGACCAGAAAACGAAGAAAGACCAAAATGGACGAACTTGGTCAACTTGGATGATTCTTGGACTAAATCTCTCTTCCTTGGTCTCAAACTTCTCCACATGGTTTATTGTGTCATATTACATCAATCTATGCTTGACATTTGGCTTCGGTCAACTTCGGAGCTACTTAAATCAAAGAAAGACCATAAAACGAAGAAAGACCAAAATGGACGAACTTGGTCAACTTGGATGATTCTTGGACTAAATCTCTCTTCCTTGGTCTCAAACTTCTCCACATGGTTTATTGTGTCATATTACATCAATCTATGCTTGACATTTGGCTTCGGTCAACTTCGGAGTTACTTAAATCAAAGAAAGACCATAAAACGAAGAAAGACCAAAATGGACGAACTTGGTCAACTTGGATGATTCTTGGACTAAATCTCTCTTCCTTGGTCTCAAACTTCTCCACATGGTTTATTGTGTCATATTACATCAATCTATGATTGACATTTGGCTTCGGTCAACATCGGAGCTACTCAAAACAAAGAAAGAACAAAATGGACGAACTTGGTCAAGTTAGATGATTCTTGGACTAAATCTCTCTTCCTTGGTCTCAAACTTGTCCACATGGTTTATTGTGTCATATTACATCAATCTATGCTTGACATTTGGCTTCGGTCAACTTCGGAGCTACTTAAATCAAAGAAAGACCATAAAACGAAGAACGACCAAAATGGACGAACTTGGTCAACTTGGATGATTCTTGGACTAAATCTCTCCTCCTTGGTCTCAAACTTTTCGACATGGTTTATTGTGTCATATTACATCAATCTATGCTTGACATTTGGCTTCGGTCAACTTCGGAGCTACTCAAAACGAAGAAAGACCACTAAACGAAGAAAGACCAAAATGGACGAACTTGGTCAACTTGGATGATTCTTGGACTAAATCTCCCTTCCCAGGTCTCAAACTTCTCGACATGGTTTATTGTGTCATATTACATCAATCTATGCTTGACATTTGGCTTCGGTCAACTTCGGAGCTACTTAAATGAAAGAAAGACCATAAAACGAAGAAAGACCAAAATGGACGAACTTGGTCAACTTAGATGATTCTTGGACTAAATCTCTCTTCCTTGGTCTCAAACTTCTCCACATGGTTTATTGTGTCATATTACATCAATCTATGCTTGACATTTGGCTTCGGTCAACTTCGGAGTTACTTAAATGAAAGAAAGACCATAAAACGAAGAAAGACCAAAATGGACGAACTTGGTCAACTTAGATGATTCTTGGACTAAATCTCTCTTCCTTGGTCTCAAACTTCTCCACATGGTTTATTGTGTCATATTACATCAATCTATGATTGACATTTGGCTTCGGTCAACTTCGGAGCTACTTAAATCAAAGAAAGACCATAAAACGAAGAAAGACCAAAATGGACGAACTTGGTCAACTTGGATGATTCTTGGACTAAATCTCTCTTCCTTGGTCTCAAACTTCTCGACATGGTTTATTGTGTCATATTACATCAATCTATGCTTGACATTTGGCTTCGGTCAACTTCGGAGCTACTTAAATGAAAGAAAGACCAGAAAACGAAGAAAGACCAAAATGGACGAACTTGGTCAACTTGGATGATTCTTGGACTAAATCTCTCTTACTTGGTCTCAAACTTCCCCACATGGTTTATTGTGTCATATTACATCAATCTATGCTTGACATTTGGCTTCGGTCAACATTGGGCTACTCAAAAGAAAGAAAGACCAAAATGGACGAACTTGGTCAAGTTAGGTGATTCTTGGACTAAATCTCTCTTCGTTGGTCTCAAACTTGTCGACATGGTTTATTGTGTCATATTACATCAATCTATGCTTGACATTTGGCTTCGGTCAACTTCGGAGCTACTTAAATGAAAGAAAGACCATAAAACGAAGAAAGACCAAAATGGACGAACTTGGTCAACTTAGATGATTCTTGGACTAAATCTCTCTTCCTTGGTCTCAAACTTCTCCACATGGTTTATTGTGTCATATTACATCAATCTATGCTTGACATTTGGCTTCGGTCAAATTCGGAGCTACTTAAATCAAAGAAAGACCATAAAACGAAGAAAGACCAAAATGGACGAACTTGGTCAACTTGGATGATTCTTGGACTAAATCTCTCTTCCTTGGTCTCAAACATCTCCACATGGTTTATTGTGTCATATTACATCAATCTATGATTGACATTTGGCTTCGGTCAACTTTGGAGCTACTCAAAAGAAAGAAAGACCAAAATGGACGAACTTGGTCAAGTTAGATGATTCTTGGACTAAATCTCTCTTCGTTGGTCTCAAACTTGTCGACATGGTTTATTGTGTCATATTACATCAATCTATGCTTGACATTTGGCTTCGGTCAACTTCGGAGCTACTTAAATCAAAGAAAGACCATAAAACGAAGAAAGACCAAAATGGACGAACTTGGTCAACTTGGATGATTCTTGGACTAAATCTCTCTTTGTTGGTCTCAAACTTCTCGACATGGTTTATTGTGTCATATTACATCAATCTATGCTTGACATTTGGCTTCGGTCAACTTCGGAGCTACTCAAAACGAAGAAAGACCAAAATGGACGAACTTAGTCAACTTGGATGATTCTTGGACTAAATCTCTCTTACTTGGTCTCAAACTTCTCCACATGGTTTATTGTGTCATATTACATCAATCTATGATTGACATTTGGCTTCGGTCAACATCGTAGCTACTCAAAACAAAGAAAGACCAAAATGACGAACTTGGTCAAGTTAGATGATTCTTGGATTAAATCTCTCTTCGTTGGTCTCAAACTTCATGACATGGTTTATTGTGTGATATTACATCAATCTATGCTTGACATTTGGCTTCGGTCAACTTCAGAGCTACTCAAAACAAAGAAAGACCAAAATGGACGAACTTGGCTAACTTGGATGATTCTTGGACTAAATCTCTCTTCGTTGGTCTCAAACTTCTCGACATAGTTTATTGTGTCATATTACATCAATCTATGCTTGACATTTGGCTTCGGTCAACTTCAGAGCTACTCAAAACAAAGAAAGACCAAAATGGACGAACTTGGCTAACTTGGATGATTCTTGCACTAAATCTCTCTTCGTTGGTCTCAAACTTCTCGACTTAGTTTATTGTGTCATATTACATCAATCTATGCTTGACATTTGGCTTCGGTCAACTTCGAAGCTACTGAAAACGAAAAAAGACCACAAAACGAAGAAAGACCAAAATGGACGAACTTAGTCAACTTGGATGTTCTTGGAGTAAATCTCTCTTCGTTGGTCTCAAACTTGTCGACATGGTTTATTGTGTCATATTACATCAATCTATGCTTAACATTTGGCTTCGGTCAACTTCGGAACTACTTAAATGAAAGAAAGACCATAAAACGAAGAAAGACAAAAATGGACGAACTTGGTTAACTTGGTTAACTTGGATGATTCTTTGACTAAATCTCTTCGTTGGTCTCAAACTTGTCGACATGGTTTATTGTGTCATATTACATCAATCTATGCTTAACATTTGGCTTCGGTCAACTTCGGAGCTACTTAAATCAAAGAAAGACCATAATGGACGAACTTGGTCAAGTTAGATGATTCTTGGACTAAATCTCTCTTCGTTGGTCTCAAACTTCTTGACAGGGTTTATTGTGTGATATTACATCAATCTATGCTTGACATTTGGCTTCGGTCAACTTCAGAGCTACTCAAAACAAAGAAAGACCAAAATGGACGAACTTGGTTAACTTGGATGATTCTTGGACTAAATCTCTTCGTTGGTCTCAAACTTGTCGACATGGTTTATTGTGTCATATTACATTAATCTATGCTTACCATTCGGTCAACTTCGGAGCTACTTAAATGAAAGAAAGACCATAAAACGAAGAAAGACAAAAATGGACGAACTTGGTTAACTTGGATGATTCTTGGACTAAATCTCTTCGTTGGTCTCAAACTTGTCGACATGGTTTATTGTGTCATATTACATCAATCTATGCTTAACATTTGGCTTCGGTCAACTTCGGAGTTACTTAAATCAAAGAAAGACCATAAAACGAAGAAAGACCAAAATGGACAAACTTGGTTAACCTGGATGATTCTTGGACTAAATCTCTCTTCCTTGGTCTCAAACTTCATGATATGGTTTATTGTGTGATATTACATCAATCTATGCTTGACATTTGGCTTCGGTCAACTTCCGAGCAACTTAAATCAAAGAAAGACCATAAAACAAAGAAAGACCAAAATGGATGAACTTGGTCAACTTGGATGATTCTTGGACTAAATCTCTCTTACTTGGTCTCAAACTTCTCCACATGGTTTATTGTGTCATATTACATCAATCTATGATTGACATTTGGCTTTGGTCAACATCGGAGCTACTCAAAACAAAGAAAGACCAAAATGGACGAACTTGGTCAAGTTAGATGATTCTTGGACTAAATCTCTCTTCGTTGGTCTCAAACTTCTTGACAGGGTTTATTGTGTGATATTACATCAATCTATGCTTGACATTTGGCTTCGGTCAACTTCGAAGCTACTCAAAACGAAAAAAGACCACAGAACGAAGAAAGACCAAAATGGACGAACTTGGTCAACTTGGATGATTCTTGGACTAAATCTCTTCGTTGGTCTCAAACTTGTCGACATGGTTTATTGTGTCATATTACATCAATCTATGCTTAACATTTGGCTTCGGTCAACTTCGGAGCTACTTAAATGAAAGAAAGACCATAAAACGAAGAAAGACAAAAATGGACGAACTTGGTTAACTTGGATGATTCTTGGACTAAATCTCTCTTCCTTGGTCTCAAACTTCTCCACATGGTTTATTGTGTCATATTACATCAATCTATGCTTGACATTTGGCTTCGGTCAACTTCAGAGCTACTCAAAACAAAGAAAGACCATAAAACGAAGAAAGACCAAAATGGACAAACTTGGTTAACTTGGATGATTCTTGGACTAAATCTCTCTTCCTTGGTCTCAAACTTCATGATATGTGTGATATTACATCAATCTATGCTTGACATTTGGCTTCGGTCAACTTCCGAGCTACTTAAATCAAAGAAAGACCATGAAACAAAGAAAGACCAAAATGGATGAACTTGGTCAACTTGGATGATTCTTGGACTAAATCTCTCTTACTTGGTCTCAAACTTCTCCACATGGTTTATTGTGTCATATTACATCAATCTATGATTGACATTTGGCTTTGGTCAACATCGGAGCTACTCAAAACAAAGAAAGACCAAAATGGACGAACTTGGTCAAGTTAGATGATTCTTGGACTAAATCTCTCTTCGTTGGTCTCAAACTTCTTGACAGGGTTTATTGTGTGATATTACATCAATCTATGCTTGACATTTGGCTTCGGTCAACTTCGAAGCTACTCAAAACGAAAAAAGACCACAGAACGAAGAAAGACCAAAATGGACGAACTTGGTCAACTTGGATGATTCTTGGACTAAATCTCTTCGTTGGTCTCAAACTTGTCGACATGGTTTATTGTGTCATATTACATCAATCTATGCTTGACATTTGGCTTCGGTCAACTTCGGAACTACTTAAATGAAAGAAAGACCATAAAACGAAGAAAGACAAAAATGGACGAACTTGGTTAACTTGGTTAACTTGGATGATTCTTTGACTAAATCTCTTCGTTGGTCTCAAACTTCTCGACATGGTTTATTGTGTCATATTACATCAATCTATGCTTGACATTTGGCTTCGGTCAACTTCGGAGCTACTTAAATCAAAGAAAGACCATAATGGACGAACTTGGTCAAGTTAGATGATTCTTGGACTAAATCTCTCTTCGTTGGTCTCAAACTTCTTGACATGGTTTATTGTGTGATATTACATCAATCTATGCTTGACATTTGGCTTCGGTCAACTTCAGAGCTACTCAAAACAAAGAAAGACCAAAATGGACGAACTTGGTTAACTTGGATGATTCTTGGACTAAATCTCTTCGTTGGTCTCAAACTTCTCGACATGGTTTATTGTGTCATATTACATCAATCTATGCTTACATTCGGTCAACTTCGGAGCTACTTAAATGAAAGAAAGACCATAAAACGAAGAAAGACAAAAATGGACGAACTTGGTTAACTTGGATGATTCTTGGACTAAATCTCTTCGTTGGTCTCAAACTTCTCGACATGGTTTATTGTGTCATATTACATCAATCTATGCTTGAAATTTGGCTTCGGTCAACTTCGGAGTTACTTAAATCAAAGAAAGACCATAAAACGAAGAAAGACAAAATGGACGAACTTGGTTAACTTGGATGATTCTTGGACTAAATCTCTTCGTTGGTCTCAAACTTCTCGACATGGTTTATTGTGTCATATTACATCAATCTATGCTTGACATTTGGCTTCGGTCAACTTCGGAGCTACTTAAATCAAAGAAAGACCAAAATGGACGAACTTGGTCAAGTTAGATGATTCTTGGACTAAATCTCTCTTCGTTGGTCTCAAACTTCTTGACATGGTTTATTGTGTGATATTACATCAATCTATGCTTGACATTTGGCTTCGGTCAACTTCGAAGCTACTCAAAACGAAAAAAGACCACAGAACGAAGAAAGACCAAAATGGACGAACTTGGTCAACTTGGATGATTCTTGGACTAAATCTCTTCGTTGGTCTCAAACTTGTCGACATGGTTTATTGTGTCATATTACATCAATCTATGCTTGACATTTGGCTTCGGTCAACTTCGGAACTACTTAAATGAAAGAAAGACCATAAAACGAAGAAAGACAAAAATGGACGAACTTGGTTAACTTGGTTAACTTGGATGATTCTTTGACTAAATCTCTTCGTTGGTCTCAAACTTGTCGACATGGTTTATTGTGTCATATTACATCAATCTATGCTTAACATTTGGCTTCGGTCAACTTCGGAGCTACTTAAATCAAAGAAAGACCAAAATGGACGAACTTGGTCAAGTTAGATGATTCTTGGACTAAATCTCTCTTCGTTGGTCTCAAACTTCTTGACATGGTTTATTGTGTGATATTACATCAATCTATGCTTGACATTTGGCTTCGGTCAACTTCAGAGCTACTCAAAACAAAGAAAGACCAAAATGGACGAACTTGGTTAACTTGGATGATTCTTGGACTAAATCTCTTCGTTGGTCTCAAACTTGTCGACATGGTTTATTGTGTCATATTACATTAATCTATGCTTACATTCGGTCAACTTCGGAGCTACTTAAATGAAAGAAAGACCATAAAACGAAGAAAGACAAAATGGACGAACTTGGTTAACTTGGATGATTCTTGGACTAAATCTCTTCGTTGGTCTCAAACTTCTCGACATGGTTTATTGTGTCATATTACATCAATCTATGCTTGACATTTGGCTTCGGTCAACTTCGGAGTTACTTAAATCAAAGAAAGACCATAAAACGAAGAAAGACAAAAATGGACGAACTTGGTTAACTTGGATGATTCTTGGACTAAATCTCTTCGTTGGTCTCAAACTTCTCGACATGGTTTATTGTGTCATATTACATCAATCTATGCTTGACATTTGGCTTCGGTCAACTTCGGAGCTACTTAAATCAAAGAAAGACCAAAATGGACGAACTTGGTCAAGTTAGATGATTCTTGGACTAAATCTCTCTTCGTTGGTCTCAAACTTCTCGACATGGTTTATTGTGTGATATTACATCAATCTATGCTTGACATTTGGCTTCGGTCAACTTCGAAGCTACTCAAAACGAAAAAAGACCACAAAACGAAGAAAGACCAAAATGGACGAACTTGGTCAACTTGGATGATTCTTGGACTAAATCTCTTCGTTGGTCTCAAACTTGTCGACATGGTTTATTGTGTCATATTACATCAATCTATGCTTGACATTTGGCTTCGGTCAACTTCGGAGTTACTTAAATCAAAGAAAGACCATAAAACGAAGAAAGACAAAAATGGACGAACTTGGTTAACTTGGATGATTCTTGGACTAAATCTCTTCGTTGGTCTCAAACTTGTCGACATGGTTTATTGTGTCATATTACATCAATCTATGCTTGAAATTTGGCTTCGGTCAACTTCGGAGCTACTTAAATCAAAGAAAGACCATAATGGACGAACTTGGTCAAGTTAGATGATTCTTGGACTAAATCTCTCTTCGTTGGTCTCAAACTTCTTGACATGGTTTATTGTGTGATATTACATCAATCTATGCTTGACATTTGGCTTCGGTCAACTTCGAAGCTACTCAAAACGAAAAAAGACCACAGAACGAAGAAAGACCAAAATGGACGAACTTGGTCAACTTGGATGATTCTTGGACTAAATCTCTTCGTTGGTCTCAAACTTCTCGACATGGTTTATTGTGTCATATTACATCAATCTATGCTTGACATTTGGCTTCGGTCAACTTCGGAGCTACTTAAATGAAAGAAAGACCATAAAACGAAGAAAGACAAAAATGGACGAACTTGGTTAACTTGGATGATTCTTGGACTAAATCTCTCTTCCTTGGTCTCAAACTTCTCCACATGGTTTATTGTGTCATATTACATCAATCTATGCTTGACATTTGGCTTCGGTCAACTTCAGAGCTACTCAAAACAAAGAAAGACCATAAAACGAAGAAAGACCAAAATGGACAAACTTGGTCAACTGGGATGATTCTTGGACTAAATCTCTCTTTGTTGGTCTCAAACTTCTCGACATGGTTTATTGTGTCATATTACATCAATCTATGCTTGACATTTGGCTTCGGTCAACTTCGGAGCTACTCAAAACGAAGAAAGACCAAAATGGACGAACTTGGTCAACTTGGATGATTCTTGGACTAAATCTCTCTTACTTGGTCTCAAACTTCTCCACATGGTTTATTGTGTCATATTACATCAATCTATGATTGACATTTGGCTTCGGTCAACATCGTAGCTACTCAAAACAAAGAAAGACCAAAATGGACGAACTTGGTCAAGTTAGATGATTCTTGGACTAAATCTCTCTTCGTTGGTCTCAAACTTCATGACATGGTTTATTGTGTGATATTACATCAATCTATGCTTGACATTTGGCTTCGGTCAACTTCAGAGCTACTCAAAACAAAGAAAGACCAAAATGGACGAACTTGGCTAACTTGGATGATTCTTGCACTAAATCTCTCTTCGTTGGTCTCAAACTTCTCGACCTAGTTTATTGTGTCATATTACATCAATCTATGCTTGACATTTGGCTTCGGTCAACTTCAGAGCTACTCAAAACAAAGAAAGACCAAAATGGACGAACTTGGCTAACTTGGATGATTCTTGCACTAAATCTCTCTTCGTTGGTCTCAAACTTCTCGACTTAGTTTATTGTGTCATATTACATCAATCTATGCTTGACATTTGGCTTCGGTCAACTTCGAAGCTACTGAAAACGAAAAAAGACCACAAAACGAAGAAAGACCAAAATGGACGAACTTAGTCAACTTGGATGTGTCTTGGAGTAAATCTCTCTTCGTTGGTCTCAAACTTGTCGACATGGTTTATTGTGTCATATTACATCAATCTATGCTTAACATTTGGCTTCGGTCAACTTCGGAACTACTTAAATGAAAGAAAGACCATAAAACGAAGAAAGACAAAAATGGACGAACTTGGTTAACTTGGTTAACTTGGATGATTCTTTGACTAAATCTCTTCGTTGGTCTCAAACTTGTCGACATGGTTTATTGTGTCATATTACATCAATCTATGCTTAACATTTGGCTTCGGTCAACTTCGGAGCTACTTAAATCAAAGAAAGACCATAATGGACGAACTTGGTCAAGTTAGATGATTCTTGGACTAAATCTCTCTTCGTTGGTCTCAAACTTCTTGACAGGTTTATTGTGTGATATTACATCAATCTATGCTTGACATTTGGCTTCGGTCAACTTCAGAGCTACTCAAAACAAAGAAAGACCAAAATGGACGAACTTGGTTAACTTGGATGATTCTTGGACTAAATCTCTTCGTTGGTCTCAAACTTGTCGACATGGTTTATTGTGTCATATTACATTAATCTATGCTTACCATTCGGTCAACTTCGGAGCTACTTAAATGAAAGAAAGACCATAAAACGAAGAAAGACAAAAATGGACGAACTTGGTTAACTTGGATGATTCTTGGACTAAATCTCTTCGTTGGTCTCAAACTTGTCGACATGGTTTATTGTGTCATATTACATCAATCTATGCTTAACATTTGGCTTCGGTCAACTTCGGAGTTACTTAAATCAAAGAAAGACCATAAAACGAAGAAAGACCAAAATGGACAAACTTGGTTAACTTGGATGATTCTTGGACTAAATCTCTCTTCCTTGGTCTCAAACTTCATGATATGGTTTATTGTGTGATATTACATCAATCTATGCTTGACATTTGGCTTCGGTCAACTTCGAGCTACTTAAATCAAAGAAAGACCATAAAACAAAGAAAGACCAAAATGGACGAACTTGGTCAACTTGGATGATTCTTGGACTAAATCTCTCTTACTTGGTCTCAAACTTCTCCACATGGTTTATTGTGTCATATTACATCAATCTATGCTTGACATTTGGCTTCGGTCAACTTCGGAGCTACTCAAAACAAAGAAAGACCAAAATGGACGAACTTGGTCAAGTTAGATGATTCTTGGACTAAATCTCTCTTCGTTGGTCTCAAACTTCTCGACATGGTTTATTGTGTCATATTACATCAATCTATGCTTGACATTTGGCTTCGGTCAACTTCGAAGCTACTCAAAACGAAAAAAGACCACAGAAGAAGAAAGACCAAAATGGACGAACTTGGTCAACTTGGATGATTCTTGGACTAAATCTCTTCGTTGGTCTCAAACTTCTCGACATGGTTTATTGTGTCATATTACATCAATCTATGCTTGACATTTGGCTTCGGTCAACTTCGGAGCTACTTAAATGAAAGAAAGACCATAAAACGAAGAAAGACAAAAATGGACGAACTTGGTTAACTTGGATGATTCTTGGACTAAATCTCTCTTCCTTGGTCTCAAACTTCTCCACATGGTTTATTGTGTCATATTACATCAATCTATGCTTGACATTTGGCTTCGGTCAACTTCAGAGCTACTCAAAACAAAGAAAGACCATAAAACGAAGAAAGACCAAAATGGACAAACTTGGTTAACTTGGATGATTCTTGGACTAAATCTCTCTTCCTTGGTCTCAAACTTCTGACATGGTTTATTGTGTCATATTACATCAATCTATGCTTGACATTTGGCTTCGGTCAACTTCGAGCTACTTAAATCAAAGAAAGACTATAAAACAAAGAAAGACCAAAATGGACGAACTTGGTCAACTTGGATGATTCTTGGACTAAATCTCTCTTCTTGGTCTCAAACTTCTCCACATGGTTTATTGTGTCATATTACATCAATCTATGCTTGACATTTGGCTTCGGTCAACTTCGGAGCTACTCAAAACAAAGAAAGACCAAAATGGACGAACTTGGTCAAGTTAGATGATTCTTGGACTAAATCTCTCTTCGTTGGTCTCAAACTTCTTGACATGGTTTATTGTGTGATATTACATCAATCTATGCTTGACATTTGGCTTCGGTCAACTTCGAAGCTACTCAAAACGAAAAAAGACCACAAACGAAGAAAGACCAAAATGGACGAACTTGGTCAACTTGGATGATTCTTGGACTAAATCTCTTCGTTGGTCTCAAACTTCTCGACATGGTTTATTGTGTCATATTACATCAATCTATGCTTGACATTTGGCTTCGGTCAACTTCGGAGCTACTTAAATGAAAGAAAGACCATAAAACGAAGAAAGACAAAAATGGACGAACTTGGTTAACTTGGATGATTCTTGGACTAAATCTCTCTTCCTTGGTCTCAAACTTCTCCACATGGTTTATTGTGTCATATTACATCAATCTATGCTTGACATTTGGCTTCGGTCAACTTCAGAGCTACTCAAACAAAGAAAGACCATAAAACGAAGAAAGACCAAAATGGACGAACTTGGTCAACTTGGATGATTCTTGGACTAAATCTCTCTTTGTTGGTCTCAAACTTCTCGACATGGTTTATTGTGTCATATTACATCAATCTATGCTTGACATTTGGCTTCGGTCAACTTCGGAGCTACTCAAAACGAAGAAAGACCAAAATGGACGAACTTGGTCAACTTGGATGATTCTTGGACTAAATCTCTCTTCTTGGTCTCAAACTTCTCCACATGGTTTATTGTGTCATATTACATCAATCTATGCTTGACATTTGGCTTCGGTCAACTTCGGAGCTACTCAAAACAAAGAAAGACCAAAATGGACGAACTTGGTCAACTTGGATGATTCTTGGACTAAATCTCTCTTCGTTGGTCTCAAACTTCTGACATGGTTTATTGTGTCATATTACATCAATCTATGCTTGACATTTGGCTTCGGTCAACTTCGAAGCTACTCAAAACGAAAAAAGACCACAAAACGAAGAAAGACCAAAATGGACGAACTTGGTCAACTTGGATGATTCTTGGACTAAATCTCTCTTCTTGGTCTCAAACTTCTCGACATGGTTTATTGTGTCATATTACATCAATCTATGCTTGACATTTGGCTTCGGTCAACTTCGGAGCTACTCAAAACAAAGAAAGACCAAAATGGACGAACTTGGTCAACTTGGATGATTCTTGGACTAAATCTCTCTTCGTTGGTCTCAAACTTCTCGACATGGTTTATTGTGTCATATTACATCAATCTATGCTTGACATTTGGCTTCGGTCAACTTCGAAGCTACTCAAAACGAAAAAAGACCACAGAACGAAGAAAGACCAAAATGGACGAACTTGGTCAACTTGGATGATTCTTGGACTAAATCTCTCTTCGTTGGTCTCAAACTTGTCGACATGGTTTATTGTGTCATATTACATCAATCTATGCTTGACATTTGGCTTCGGTCAACTTCGGAGCTACTTAAATGAAAGAAAGACCATAAAACGAAGAAAGACAAAAATGGACGAACTTGGTTAACTTGGATGATTCTTGGACTAAATCTCTTCGTTGGTCTCAAACTTGTCGACATGGTTTATTGTGTCATATTACATCAATCTATGCTTGACATTTGGCTTCGGTCAACTTCGGAGCTACTTAAATCAAAGAAAGACCATAAAACGAAGAAAGACCAAAATGGACGAACTTGGTCAACTTGGATGATTCTTGGACTAAATCTCTCTTCTTGGTCTCAAACTTCTCCACATGGTTTATTGTGTCATATTACATCAATCTATGCTTGACATTTGGCTTCGGTCAACTTCGGAGCTACTCAAAACAAAGAAAAACCAAAATGGACGAACTTGGTCAACTTGGATGATTCTTGGACTAAATCTCTCTTCGTTGGTCTCAAACTTCTCGACATGGTTTATTGTGTCATATTACATCAATCTATGCTTGACATTTGGCTTCGGTCAACTTCGGAGCTACTTAAATCAAAGAAAGACCATAAAACCAAGAAAGACCAAAATGGACGAACTTGGTTAACTTGGATGATTCTTGGACTAAATCTCTCTTCCTTGGTCTCAAACTTCATGACATGGTTTATTGTGTCATATTACATCAATCTATGCTTGACATTTGGCTTCGGTCAACTTCGGAGCTACTTAAATCAAAGAAAGACCATAAAACAAAGAAAGACCAAAATGGACGAACTTGGTCAACTTGGATGATTCTTGGACTAAATCTCTCTTCTTGGTCTCAAACTTCTCCACATGGTTTATTGTGTCATATTACATCAATCTATGCTTGACATTTGGCTTCGGTCAACTTCGGAGCTACTCAAAACAAAGAAAGACCAAAATGGACGAACTTGGTCAAGTTAGATGATTCTTGGACTAAATCTCTCTTCGTTGGTCTCAAACTTCTTGACAGGTTTATTGTGTGATATTACATCAATCTATGCTTGACATTTGGCTTCGGTCAACTTCGAAGCTACTCAAAACGAAAAAAGACCACAAACGAAGAAAGACCAAAATGGACGAACTTGGTCAACTTGGATGATTCTTGGACTAAATCTCTTCGTTGGTCTCAAACTTGTCGACATGGTTTATTGTGTCATATTACATCAATCTATGCTTAACATTTGGCTTCGGTCAACTTCGGAGCTACTTAAATGAAAGAAAGACCATAAAACGAAGAAAGACAAAAATGGACGAACTTGGTTAACTTGGATGATTCTTGGACTAAATCTCTCTTCCTTGGTCTCAAACTTCTCCACATGGTTTATTGTGTCATATTACATCAATCTATGCTTGACATTTGGCTTCGGTCAACTTCAGAGCTACTCAAAACAAAGAAAGACCATAAAACGAAGAAAGACCAAAATGGACAAACTTGGTCAACTGGGATGATTCTTGGACTAAATCTCTCTTCGTTGGTCTCAAACTTCTCGACATGGTTTATTGTGTCATATTACATCAATCTATGCTTGACATTTGGCTTCGGTCAACTTCGGAGCTACTCAAAACGAAGAAAGACCAAAATGGACGAACTTGGTCAACTTGGATGATTCTTGGACTAAATCTCTCTTACTTGGTCTCAAACTTCTCCACATGGTTTATTGTGTCATATTACATCAATCTATGCTTGACATTTGGCTTCGGTCAACATCGGAGCTACTCAAAACAAAGAAAGACCAAAATGGACGAACTTGGCTAACTTGGATGATTCTTGGACTAAATCTCTCTTCGTTGGTCTCAAACTTCTCGACATGGTTTATTGTGTCATATTACATCAATCTATGCTTGACATTTGGCTTCGGTCAACTTGGAAGCTACTCAAAACGAAAAAAGACCACAGAACGAAGAAAGACCAAAATGGACGAACTTGGTCAACTTGGATGATTCTTGGACTAAATCTCTCTTCGTTGGTCTCAAACTTGTCGACATGGTTTATTGTGTCATATTACATCAATCTATGCTTGACATTTGGCTTCGGTCAACTTCGGAGCTACTTAAATGAAAGAAAGACCATAAAACGAAGAAAGACCAAAATGGACGAACTTGGTCAACTTGGATGATTCTTGGACTAAATCTCTCTTACTTGGTCTCAAACTTCTCCACATGGTTTATTGTGTCATATTACATCAATCTATGATTGACATTTGGCTTCGGTCAACATCGGAGCTACTCAAAACAAAGAAAAACCAAAATGGACGAACTTGGTCAAGTTAGATGATTCTTGGACTAAATCTCTCTTCGTTGGTCTCAAACTTCTTGACATGGTTTATTGTGTCATATTACATCAATCTATGCTTGACATTTGGCTTCGGTCAACTTCGGAGCTACTCAAAACAAAGAAAGACCATAAAACGAAGAAAGACCAAAATGGACGAACTTGGTCAACTTGGATGATTCTTGGACTAAATCTCTCTTCCTTGGTCTCAAACTTCTCCACATGGTTTATTGTGTCATATTACATCAATCTATGCTTGACATTTGGCTTCGGTCAACTTCGGAGCTACTTAAATCAAAGAAAGACCAAAATGGACGAACTTGGTAAAGTTAGATGATTCTTGGACTAAATCTCTCTTCGTTGGTCTCAAACTTCTTGACATGGTTTATTGTGTCATATTACATCAATCTATGCTTGACATTTGGCTTCGGTCAACTTCGAAGCTACTCAAAACGAAAAAAGACCACAAACGAAGAAAGACCAAAATGGACGAACTTGGTCAACTTGGATGATTCTTGGACTAAATCTCTCTTCGTTGGTCTCAAACTTGTCGACATGGTTTATTGTGTCATATTACATCAATCTATGCTTGACATTTGGCTTCGGTCAACTTCGGAGCTACTTAAATCAAAGAAAGACCATAAAACGCAGAAAGACAAAAATGGACGAACTTGGTTAACTTGGATGATTCTTGGATCTTCGTTGGTCTCAAACTTGTCGACATGGTTTATTGTGTCATATTACATCAATCTATGCTTGACATTTGGCTTCGGTCAACTTCGGAGCTACTAAAATCAAAGAAAGACCATAAAACTTAGAAAGACAAAAATGGACGAACTTGGTCAACTTGATGATTCTTGGACTAAATCTCTCTTCGTTGGTCTCAAACTTCTCGACATGGTTTATTGTGTCATATTACATCAATCTATGCTTGACATTTGGCTTCGGTCAACTTCAGAGCTACTCAAAACAAAGAAAGACCATAAAACGAAGAAAGACCAAAATGGACAAACTTGGTCAACTTGGATGATTCTTGGACTAAATCTCTCTTCTTGGTCTCAAACTTCTCGACATGGTTTATTGTGTCATATTACATCAATCTATGCTTGACATTTGGCTTCGGTCAACTTCGGAGCTACTCAAAACGAAGAAAGAACAAAAAATAAAGAAAGACCAAAATGGACGAACTTGGTTAACTTGGATGATTCTTGGACTAAATCTCTCTTCGTTGGTCTCAAACTTCTCGACATGGTTTATTGTGTCATATTACATCAATCTATGCTTGACATTTGGCTTCGGTCAACTTCGGAGTTACTCAAAACAAAAAAAGACCAAAATGGACGAACTTGGTCAACTTGATGATTCTTGGACTAAATCTCTCTTCTTGGTCTCAAACTTCTCGACATGGTTTATTGTGTCATATTACATCAATCTATGCTTGACATTTGGCTTCGGTCAACTTCGGAGCTACTCAAAATGAAGAAAGACCACAAAACAAAGAAAGACAAAATGGACGAACTTGGTCAACTTGGATGATTCTTGGACTAAATCTCTCTTCGTTGGTCTCAAACTTCTCGACATGGTTTATTGTGTCATATTACATCAATCTATGCTTGACATTTGGCTTCGGTCAACTTCGTAGCTACTCAAAATAAAGAAAGACCAAAATGGACGAACTTGGACAAGTTAGATGATTCTTGGACTAAATCTCTCTTCTTGGTCTCAAACTTCTCGGCATGGTTTATTGTGTCTTATTACATCAATCTATGCTTGACATTTGGCTTCGGTCAACTTCAGAGCTACTCAAAACGAAGAAAGACCAAAATGGACGAACTTGGTCAACTTGGATGATTCTTGGACTAAATCTCTCTTCCTTGGTCTCAAACTTCTCCACATGGTTTATTGTGTCATATTACATCAATCTATGCTTGACATTTGGCTTCGGTCAACTTCGGAGCTACTGAAAACAAAGAAAGACCAAAATGGACGAACTTGGTCAAGTTGGATGATTCTTGGACTAAATCTCTCTTCGTTGGTCTCAAACTTCTTTGCATGGTTTATATTGTGATATTACATCAATCTATGCTTGACATTTGGCTTCGGTCAACTTCGGAGCTACTCAAAATAAAGAAAGACCATAAAATGAAGAAAGACCAAAATGGACGAACTTGGATGATTCTTGGACTAAATCTCTCTTCATTGGTCTCAAACTTCTCCACATGGTTTATTGTGTATATTACATCAATCTATGCTTGACATTTGGCTTCGGTCAACTTCGGAGCTACTCAAAATAAAGAAAGACCATAAAATGAAGAAAGACCAAAATGGACGAACTTAGATGATTCTTGGACTAAATCTCTCTTCATTGGTCTCAAACTTCTCCACATGGTTTATTGTGTCATATTACATCAATCTATGCTTGACATTTGGCTTCGGTCAACTTCAGAGCTTCTCAAAACAAAGAAAGACCATAAAACGAAGAAAAACCAAAATGGACGAACTTGGTCAACTTGGATGATTCTTGGACTAAATCTCTCTTCGTTGGTCTCAAACTTCTCGACATGGTTTATTGTGTGATATTACATCAATCTATGCTTGACATTTGGCTTCGGTCAACTTCAGAGCTACTCAAAACAAAGAAAGACCATAAAATGAAGAAAGACCAAAATGGACAAACTTGGTCAACTTGGATGATTCTTGGACTAAATCTCTCTTCCTTGGTCTCAAACTTCTCCACATGGTTTATTGTGTCATATTACATCAATCTATGCTTGACATTTGGCTTCGGTCAACTTCTGAGCTACTCAAAACAAAGAAAAACCAAAATGGAAGAACTTGGTCAACTTGGATGATTCTTGGACTAAATCTCTCTTCCTTGGTCTCAAACTTCTCCACATGGTTTATTGTGTCATATTACATCAATCTATGCTTGACATTTTGCTTCGGTCAACTTCTGAGCTACTCAAAACAAAGAAAAACCAAAATGGAAGAACTTGGTCAAGTTGGATGATTCTTGGACTAAATCTCTCTTACTTGGTCTCAAACTTCTCCACATGGTTTATTGTGTCATATTACATCAATCTATGCTTGACATTTGGCTTCGGTCAACTTCGGAGCTACTCAAAACAAAGAAAGACCAAAATGGACGAACTTGGTGAAGTTAGATGATTCTTGGACTAAATCTCTCTTCGTTGGTCTCAAACTTCTCGACATGGTTTATTGTGTCATATTACATCAATCTATGCTTGACATTTGGCTTCGGTCAACTTCGGAGCTACTTAAATCAAAGAAAGACCATAAAACGAAGAAGGACAAAAATGGACGAACTTGGTCAACTTGGATGATTCTTGGACTAAATCTCTCTTCGTTGGTCTCAAACTTCTCGACATGGTTTATTGTGTCATATTACATCAATCTATGCTTGACATTTGGCTTCGGTCAACTTCGGAGCTACTCAAAATAAAGAAAGACCAAAATGAACGAACTTGGACAAGTTAGATGATTCTTGGACTAAATCTCTCTTCTTGGTCTCAAACTTCTCGACATGGTTTATTGTGTCATATTACATCAATCTATGCTTGACATTTGGCTTCGGTCAACTTCGGAGCTACTCAAAATGAAGAAAGACCACAAAAGAAAGAAAGACCAAAATGGACGAACTTGGTCAACTTGGATGATTCTTGGACTAAATCTCTCTTCGTTGGTCTCAAACTTCTCGACATGGTTTATTGTGTCATATTACATCAATCTATGCTTGACATTTGGCTTCGGTCAACTTCGGAGCTACTCAAAATGAAGAAAGACCACAAAACAAAGAAAGACCAAAATGGACGAACTTGGTCAACTTGGATGATTCTTGGACTAAATCTCTCTTCCTTGGTCTCAAACTTCTCGGCATGGTTTATTGTGTCATATTACATCAATCTATGCTTGACATTTGGCTTCGGTCAACTTCGGAGCTACTCAAAATAAAGAAAGACCAAAATGGACGAACTTGGACAAGTTAGATGATTCTTGGACTAAATCTCTCTTCTTGGTCTCAAACTTCTCGACATGGTTTATTGTGTCATATTACATCAATCTATGCTTGACATTTGGCTTCGGTCAACTTCAGAGCTACTCAAAATGAAGAAAGACCACAAAACAAAGAAAGACCAAAATGGACGAACTTGGTCAACTTGGATGATTCTTGGACTAAATCTCTCTTCGCTGGTCTCAAACTTCTCGACAGTTTTATTGTGTCTTATTACATCAATCTATGCTTGACATTTGGCTTCGGTCAACTTCGTAGCTACTCAAAATAAAGAAAGACCAAAATGGACGAACTTGGACAAGTTAGATGATTCTTGGACTAAATCTCTCTTCTTGGTCTCAAACTTCTCGACATGGTTTATTGTGTCATATTACATCAATCTATGCTTGACATTTGGCTTCGGTCAACTTCGGAGCTACTCAAAACGAAGAAAGACCAAAAATAAAGAAAGACCAAAATGGACAAACTTGGTTAACTTGGATGATTCTTGGACTAAATCTCTCTTCGTTGGTCTCAAACTTCTCGACATGGTTTATTGTGTCATATTACATCAATCTATGCTTGACATTTGGCTTCGGTCAACTTCGGAGCTACTCAAAACAAAAAAAGATCATAAAACGAAGAAAGACCAAAATGGACGAACTTGGTCAACTTGGATGATTCTTGGACTAAATCTCTCTTCGTTGGTCTCAAACTTCTCGACATGGTTTATTGTGTCATATTACATCAATCTATGCTTGACATTTGGCTTCGGTCAACTTCGGAGCTACTCAAAACGAAGAAAGACCAAAATGGACGAACTTGGATGATTCTTGGACTAAATCTCTCTTCGTTGGTCTCAAACTTCTCGACATGGTTTATTGTGTCATATTACATCAATCTATGCTTGACATTTGGCTTCGGTCAACTTCAGAGCTACTCAAAACAAGAAAGACCACAAAACGAAGAAAGACCAAAATGGACGAACTTGGATGATTCTTGGACTAAATCTCTCTTCGTTGGTCTCAAACTTCTCGACATGGTTTATTGTGTCATATTACATCAATCTATGCTTGACATTTGGCTTCGGTCAACTTCGGAGCTACTCAAAACAAAAAAAGACCAAAATGGACGAACTTGGTCAACTTGATGATTCTTGGACTAAATCTCTCTTCTTGGTCTCAAACTTCTCGACATGGTTTATTGTGTCTTATTACATCAATCTATGCTTGACATTTGGCTTCGGTCAACTTCGGAGCTACTCAAAATGAAGAAAGACCACAAAAAAAGAAAGACTAAAATGGACGAACTTGGTCAACTTGGACTAAATCTCTCTTCGTTGGTCTCAAACTTCTCGGCATGGTTTATTGTGTCATATTACATCAATCTATGCTTGACATTTGGCTTCGGTCAACTTCGGAGCTACTCAAAATAAAGAAAGACCAAAATGGACGAACTTGGTCAAGTTAGATGATTCTTGGACTAAATCTCTCTTCTTGGTCTCAAACTTCTCGGCATGGTTTATTGTGTCATATTACATCAATCTATGCTTGACATTTGGCTTCGGTCAACTTCAGAGCTACTCAAAACGAAGAAAGACCAAAAAGAACGAACTTGGTCAACTTGGATGATTCTTGGACTAAATCTCTCTTCCTTGGTCTCAAACTTCTCCACATGGTTTATTGTGTCATATTACATCAATCTATGATTGACATTTGGCTTCGGTCAACTTCGGAGCTACTGAAAACAAAGAAAGACCAAAATGGACGAACTTGGTCAAGTTGGATGATTCTTGGACTAAATCTCTCTTCGTTGGTCTCAAACTTCTGGCATGGTTTATTTGTGATATTACATCAATCTATGCTTGACATTTGGCTTCGGTCAACTTCGGAGCTACTCAAAATAAAGAAAGACCATAAAATGAAGAAAGACCAAAATGGACGAACTTGGATGATTCTTGGACTAAATCTCTCTTCATTGGTCTCAAACTTCTCCACATGGTTTATTGTGTCATATTACATCAATCTATGCTTGACATTTGGCTTCGGTCAACTTCGGAGCTACTCAAAATAAAGAAAGACCATAAAATGAAGAAAGACCAAAATGGACGAACTTAGATGATTCTTGGACTAAATCTCTCTTCATTGGTCTCAAACTTCTCCACATGGTTTATTGTGTCATATTACATCAATCTATGCTTGACATTTGGCTTCGGTCAACTTCAGAGCTTCTCAAAACAAAGAAAGACCATAAAACGAAGAAAAACCAAAATGGACGAACTTGGTCAACTTGGATGATTCTTGGACTAAATCTCTCTTCGTTGGTCTCAAACTTCTCGACATGGTTTATTGTGTGATATTACATCAATCTATGCTTGACATTTGGCTTCGGTCAACTTCGGAGCTACTCAAAACAAAGAAAGACCATAAAACAAAGAAAGACCAAAATGGACGAACTTGGCTAACTTGGATGATTCTTGGACTAAATCTCTCTTCGTTGGTCTAAACTTCTCGACATGGTTTATTGTGTCATATTACATCAATCTATGCTTGACATTTGGCTTCGGTCAACTTCGAAGCTACTCAAAACGAAAAAAGACCACAGAACGAAGAAAGACCAAAATGGACGAACTTGGATGATTCTTGGACTAAATCTCTCTTCATTGGTCTCAAACTTCTCGACATGGTTTATTGTGTCATATTACATCAATCTATGCTTGACATTTGGCTTCGGTCAACTTCGAAGCTACTCAAAATGAAAAAAGACCACAAAACGAAGAAAGACAAAATGGACGAACTTGGTTAACTTGGATGATTCTTGGACTAAATCTCTCTTCGTTGGTCTCAAACTTGTCGACATGGTTTATTGTGTCATATTACATCAATCTATGCTTGACATTTGGCTTCGGTCAACTTCGGAGCTACTTAAATCAAAGAAAGACCATAAAACGAAGAAAGACAAAAATGGACGAACTTGGTTAACTTGGATGATTCTTGGACTAAATCTCTCTTCGTTGGTCTCAAACTTCTCGACATGGTTTATTGTGTCATATTACATCAATCTATGCTTGACATTTGGCTTCGGTCAACTTCTGAGCTACTCAAAACAAAGAAAGACCAAAATGGACGAACTTGGTCAAGTTAGATGATTCTTGGACTAAATCTCTCTTCGTTGGTCTCAAACTTCTTGACATGGTTTATTGTGTCATATTACATCAATCTATGCTTGACATTTGGCTTCGGTCAACTTCGGAGCTACTCAAAACGAAGAAAGACCAAAAAACAAAGAAAGACCAAAATGGACGAACTTGGCTAACTTGGATGATTCTTGGACTAAATCTCTCTTCGTTGGTCTCAAACTTCTCGACATGGTTTATTGTGTCATATTACATCAATCTATGCTTGACATTTGGCTTCGGTCAACTTCGAGCTACTCAAAACGAAAAAAGACCACAAAACGAAGAAAGACCAAAATGGACGAACTTGGTCAACTTGGATGATTCTTGGACTAAATCTCTCTTCTTGGTCTCAAACTTCTCGACATGGTTTATTGTGTCTTATTACATCAATCTATGCTTGACATTTGCTTCGGTCAACTTCGGAGCTACTGAAAACAAAAAAAGACCAAAATGGACGAACTTGGTCAACTTGGATGATTCTTGGACTAAATCTCTCTTCTTGGTCTCAAACTTCTCGGCATGGTTTATTGTGTCTTATTACATCAATCTATGCTTGACATTTGGCTTCGGTCAACTTCGGAGCTACTCAAAACCAAGAAAGACCAAAATGGACGAACTTGGTCAACTTGGATGATTCTTGGACTAAATCTCTCTTCTTGGTCTCAAACTTCTCGACATGGTTTATTGTGTCTTATTACATCAATCTATGCTTGACATTTGGCTTCGGTCAACTTCAGAGCTACTCAAAATGAAGAAAGACCACAAACCAAAGAAAGACTAAAATGGACGAACTTGGTCAACTTGGATGATTCTTGGACTAAATCTCTCTTCGTTGGTCTCAAACTTCTCGACATGGTTTATTGTGTCATATTACATCAATCTATGCTTGACATTTGGCTTCGGTCAACTTCGGAGCTACTCAAAACAAAGAAAGACCAAAATGGACGAACTTGGACAAGTTAGATGATTCTTGGACTAAATCTCTCTTCTTGGTCTCAAACTTCTCGACATGGTTTATTGTGTCATATTACATCAATCTATGCTTGACATTTGGCTTCGGTCAACTTCGGAGCTACTCAAAACAAAGAAAGACCAAAATGGACGAACTTGGTCAACTTGGATGATTCTTGGACTAAATCTCTCTTCGTTGGTCTCAAACTTCTCGACATGGTTTATTGTGTCATATTACATCAATCTATGCTTGACATTTGGCTTCGGTCAACTTCGGAGCTACTCAAAATGAAGAAAGACCACAAAACAAAGAAAGACCAAAATGGACGAACTTGGTCAACTTGGATGATTCTTGGACTAAATCTCTCTTCGTTGGTCTCAAACTTCTCGACATGGTTTATTGTGTCATATTACATCAATCTATGCTTGACATTTGGCTTCGGTCAACTTCAGAGCTACTCAAAACGAAGAAAGACCAAAATGGACAAACTTGGTCAACTTGGATGATTCTTGGACTAAATCTCTCTTCTTGGTCTCAAACTTCTCGACATGGTTTATTGTGTCATATTACATCAATCTATGCTTGACATTTGGCTTCGGTCAACTTCAGAGCTACTCAAAATGAAGAAAGACCACAAACAAAGAAAGACTAAAATGGACGAACTTGGTCAACTTGGATGATTCTTGGACTAAATCTCTCTTTCTTGGTCTCAAACTTCTCGACATGGTTTATTGTGTGATATTACATCAATCTATGCTTGACATTTGGCTTCGGTCAACTTCGGAGCTACTCAAAACGAAGAAAGACCAAAAAACAAAGACAGACCAAAATGGACGAACTTGGTAACTTGGATGATTCTTGGACTAAATCTCTTTTCGTTGGTCTCAAACTTCTCGACATGGTTTATTGTGTCATATTACATCAATCTATGCTTGACATTTGGCTTCGGTCAACTTCGAAGCTACTCAAAACGAAAAAAGACCACAAAACGAAGAAAGACCAAAATGGACGAACTTGGTCAACTTGGATGATTCTTGGACTAAATCTCTCTTCGTTGGTCTCAAACTTCTCGACATGGTTTATTGTGTCATATTACATCAATCTATGCTTGACATTTGGCTTCGGTCAACTTCGGAGCTACTTAAATCAAAGAAAGACCATAAAACGAAGAAAGACAAAAATGGACGAACTTGGTTAACTTGGATGATTCTTGGACTAAATCTCTCTTCGTTGGTCTCAAACTTCTCGACATGGTTTATTGTGTCATATTACATCAATCTATGCTTGACATTTGGCTTCGGTCAACTTCGGAGCTACTTAAATCAAAGAAAGACCATAAAACGAAGAAAGACAAAAATGGACGAACTTGGTTAACTTGGATGATTCTTGGACTAAATCTCTCTTCTTGGTCTCAAACTTCTCCACATGGTTTATTGTGTCATATTACATCAATCTATGCTTGACATTTGGCTTCGGTCAACTTCGGAGCTACTCAAAACAAAGAAAGACCAAAATGGACGAACTTGGTCAAGTTAGATGATTCTTGGACTAAATCTCTCTTCGTTGGTCTCAAACTTCTCGACATGGTTTATTGTGTCATATTACATCAATCTATGCTTGACATTTGGCTTCGGTCAACTTCGGAGCTACTCAAAACGAAGAAAGACCAAAAAGAACGAACTTGGTCAACTTGGATGATTCTTGGACTAAATCTCTCTTCGTTGGTCTCAAACTTCTCGACATGGTTTATTGTGTCATATTACATCAATCTATGCTTGACATTTGGCTTCGGTCAACTTCGGAGCTACTCAAAACAAAGAAAGACCATAAAACAAAGAAAGACCAAAATGGACGAACTTGGTCAACTTGGATGATTCTTGGACTAAATCTCTCTTCGTTGGTCTAAACTTCTCGACATGGTTTATTGTGTCATATTACATCAATCTATGCTTGACATTTGGCTTCGGTCAACTTCGGAGCTACTCAAAACGAAAAAAGACCACAAACGAAGAAAGACCAAAATGGACGAACTTGGATGATTCTTGGACTAAATCTCTCTTCATTGGTCTCAAACTTCTCGACATGGTTTATTGTGTCATATTACATCAATCTATGCTTGACATTTGGCTTCGGTCAACTTCGGAGCTACTCAAAATGAAAAAGACCACAAAACGAAGAAAGACAAAATGGACGAACTTGGTTAACTTGGATGATTCTTGGACTAAATCTCTCTTCGTTGGTCTCAAACTTCTCGACATGGTTTATTGTGTCATATTACATCAATCTATGCTTGACATTTGGCTTCGGTCAACTTCGGAGCTACTTAAATCAAAGAAAGACCATAAAACGAAGAAAGACAAAAATGGACGAACTTGGTTAACTTGGATGATTCTTGGACTAAATCTCTCTTCGTTGGTCTCAAACTTCTCGACATGGTTTATTGTGTCATATTACATCAATCTATGCTTGACATTTGGCTTCGGTCAACTTCGGAGCTACTCAAAACAAAGAAAGACCAAAATGGACGAACTTGGTCAACTTAGATGATTCTTGGACTAAATCTCTCTTCGTTGGTCTCAAACTTCTTGACATGGTTTATTGTGTGATATTACATCAATCTATGCTTGACATTTGGCTTCGGTCAACTTCGGAGCTACTCAAAACGAAGAAAGACCAAAAAACAAAGAAAGACCAAAATGGACGAACTTGGCAACTTGGATGATTCTTGGACTAAATCTCTCTTCGTTGGTCTCAAACTTCTCGACATGGTTTATTGTGTCATATTACATCAATCTATGCTTGACATTTGGCTTCGGTCAACTTCGAGCTACTCAAAACGAAAAAGACCACAAAACGAAGAAAGACCAAAATGGACGAACTTGGTCAACTTGGATGTTTCTTGGACTAAATCTCTCTTCTTGATCTCAAACATCTCGGCATGGTTTATTGTGTCTTATTACATCAATCTATGCTTGACATTTGGCTTCGGTCAACTTCGGAGCTACTGAAAACAAAAAAAAGACCAAAATGGACGAACTTGGTCAACTTGGATGATTCTTGGACTAAATCTCTCTTCTTGGTCTCAAACTTCTCGCATGGTTTATTGTGTCATATTACATCAATCTATGCTTGACATTTGGCTTCGGTCAACTTCGGAGCTACTCAAAACGAAGAAAGACCAAAAAGAACGAACTTGGTCAACTTGGATGATTCTTGGACTAAATCTCTCTTCCTTGGTCTCAAACTTCTCCACATGGTTTATTATGTCATATTACATCAATCTATGATTGACATTTGGCTTCGGTCAACATCGGAGCTACTCAAAACAAAGAAAGACCAAAATGGACGAACTTGGTCAAGTTGGATGATTCTTGGACTAAATCTCTCTTCGTTGGTCTCAAACTTCTCGGCATGGTTTATTGTGTCATATTACATCAATCTATGCTTGACATTTGGCTTCGGTCAACTTCAGAGCTACTCAAAACGAAGAAAGACCAAAAAGAACGAACTTGGTCAACTTGGATGATTCTTGGACTAAATCTCTCTTCCTTGGTCTCAAACTTCTCCACATGGTTTATTGTGTCATATTACATCAATCTATGCTTGACATTTGGCTTCGGTCAACTTCGGAGCTACTGAAAACAAAGAAAGACCAAAATGGACGAACTTGGTCAACTTAGATGATTCTTGGACTAAATCTCTCTTCGTTGGTCTCAAACTTCTCGACATGGTTTATTTGTGATATTACATCAATCTATGCTTGACATTTGGCTTCGGTCAACTTCGGAGCTACTCAAAATAAAGAAAGACCATAAAATGAAGAAAGACCAAAATGGACGAACTTGGATGATTCTTGGACTAAATCTCTCTTCATTGGTCTCAAACTTCTCCACATGGTTTATTGTGTCATATTACATCAATCTATGCTTGACATTTGGCTTCGGTCAACTTCGGAGCTACTCAAAATAAAGAAAGACCATAAAATGAAGAAAGACCAAAATGGACGAACTTAGATGATTCTTGGACTAAATCTCTCTTCGTTGGTCTCAAACTTCTCCACATGGTTTATTGTGTCATATTACATCAATCTATGCTTGACATTTGGCTTCGGTCAACTTCAGAGCTACTCAAAACAAAGAAAGACCATAAAACGAAGAAAACCAAAATGGACGAACTTGGTCAACTTGGATGATTCTTGGACTAAATCTCTCTTCGTTGGTCTCAAACTTCTCGACATGGTTTATTGTGTCATATTACATCAATCTATGCTTGACATTTGGCTTCGGTCAACTTCGGAGCTACTCAAAACAAAGAAAGACCATAAAACAAAGAAAGACCAAAATGGACGAACTTGGCTAACGTGGATGATTCTTGGACTAAATCTCTCTTCGTTGGTCTCAAACTTCTCGACATGGTTTATTGTGTCATATTACATCAATCTATGCTTGACATTTGGCTTCGGTCAACTTCGAAGCTACTCAAAACGAAAAAAGACCAAAACGAAGAAAGACCAAAATGGACGAACTTGGATGATTCTTGGACTAAATCTCTCTTCATTGGTCTCAAACTTCTCGACATGGTTTATTGTGTCATATTACATCAATCTATGCTTGACATTTGGCTTCGGTCAACTTCGAAGCTACTCAAAATGAAAAAAGACCACAAAACGAAGAAAGACAAAATGGACGAACTTGGTTAACTTGGATGATTCTTGGACTAAATCTCTCTTCGTTGGTCTCAAACTTCTCGACATGGTTTATTGTGTCATATTACATCAATCTATGCTTGACATTTGGCTTCGGTCAACTTCGGAGCTACTTAAATCAAAGAAAGACCATAAAACGAAGAAAGACAAAAATGGACGAACTTGGTTAACTTGGATGATTCTTGGACTAAATCTCTCTTCGTTGGTCTCAAACTTCTCGACATGGTTTATTGTGTCATATTACATCAATCTATGCTTGACATTTGGCTTCGGTCAACTTCGAGCTACTCAAAACAAAGAAAGACCAAAATGGACGAACTTGGTCAAGTTAGATGATTCTTGGACTAAATCTCTCTTCGTTGGTCTCAAACTTCTCGACATGGTTTATTGTGTCATATTACATCAATCTATGCTTGACATTTGGCTTCGGTCAACTTCGGAGCTACTCAAAACGAAGAAAGACCAAAAAACAAAGAAAGACCAAAATGGACGAACTTGGTAACTTGGATGATTCTTGGACTAAATCTCTCTTCGTTGGTCTCAAACTTCTCGACATGGTTTATTGTGTCATATTACATCAATCTATGCTTGACATTTGGCTTCGGTCAACTTCGAAGCTACTCAAAACGAAAAAAGACCACAAAACGAAGAAAGACCAAAATGGACGAACTTGGTCAACTTGGATGATTCTTGGACTAAATCTCTCTTCTTGGTCTCAAACTTCTCGGCATGGTTTATTGTGTCATATTACATCAATCTATGCTTGACATTTGGCTTCGGTCAACTTCGGAGCTACTGAAAACAAAAAAAAGACCAAAATGGACGAACTTGGTCAACTTGGATGATTCTTGGACTAAATCTCTCTTCTTGGTCTCAAACTTCTCGGCATGGTTTATTGTGTCATATTACATCAATCTATGCTTGACATTTGGCTTCGGTCAACTTCGGAGCTACTCAAAACCAAGAAAGACCAAAATGGACGAACTTGGTCAACTTGGATGATTCTTGGACTAAATCTCTCTTCTTGGTCTCAAACTTCTCGGCATGGTTTATTGTGTCATATTACATCAATCTATGCTTGACATTTGGCTTCGGTCAACTTCAGAGCTACTCAAAATGAAGAAAGACCACAAAACAAAGAAAGACTAAAATGGACGAACTTGGTCAACTTGGATGATTCTTGGACTAAATCTCTCTTCTTGGTCTCAAACTTCTCGACATGGTTTATTGTGTCATATTACATCAATCTATGCTTGACATTTGGCTTCGGTCAACTTCGGAGCTACTCAAAACGAAGAAAGACCAAAAAACAAAGAAAGACCAAAATGGACGAACTTGGCAACTTGGATGATTCTTGGACTAAATCTCTCTTCGTTGGTCTCAAACTTCTCGACATGGTTTATTGTGTCATATTACATCAATCTATGCTTGACATTTGGCTTCGGTCAACTTCGGAGCTACTCAAAACGAAAAAAGACCACAAAACGAAGAAAGACCAAAATGGACGAACTTGGTCAACTTGGATGATTCTTGGACTAAATCTCTCTTCGTTGGTCTCAAACTTCTCGACATGGTTTATTGTGTCATATTACATCAATCTATGCTTGACATTTGGCTTCGGTCAACTTCGGAGCTACTTAAATCAAAGAAAGACCATAAAACGAAGAAAGACAAAAATGGACGAACTTGGTCAACTTGGATGATTCTTGGACTAAATCTCTCTTCGTTGGTCTCAAACTTCTCGACATGGTTTATTGTGTCATATTACATCAATCTATGCTTGACATTTGGCTTCGGTCAACTTCGGAGCTACTTAAATCAAAGAAAGACCATAAAACGAAGAAAGACAAAATGGACGAACTTGGTCAACTTGGATGATTCTTGGACTAAATCTCTCTTCTTGGTCTCAAACTTCTCCACATGGTTTATTGTGTCATATTACATCAATCTATGCTTGACATTTGGCTTCGGTCAACTTCGGAGCTACTCAAAACAAAGAAAAACCAAAATGGACGAACTTGGTCAACTTGGATGATTCTTGGACTAAATCTCTCTTCGTTGGTCTCAAACTTCTCGACATGGTTTATTGTGTGATATTACATCAATCTATGCTTGACATTTGGCTTCGGTCAACTTCGGAGCTACTCAAAACAAAGAAAGACCATAAAACGAAGAAAGACCAAAATGGACGAACTTGTCAACTTGGATGATTCTTGGACTAAATCTCTCTTCTTGGTCTCAAACTTCTCCACATGGTTTATTGTGTCATATTACATCAATCTATGCTTGACATTTGGCTTCGGTCAACTTCGGAGCTACTTAAATTAAAGAAAGACCAAAATGGACGAACTTGGTCAACTTGGATGATTCTTGGACTAAATCTCTCTTCGTTGGTCTCAAACTTCTGACATGGTTTATTGTGTCATATTACATCAATCTATGCTTGACATTTGGCTTCGGTCAACTTCGGAGCTACTCAAAATGAAGAAAGACCAAAAAACAAAGAAAGACCAAAATGGACGAACTTGGCTAACTTGGATGATTCTTGGACTAAATCTCTCTTCGTTGGTCTCAAACTTCTCGACATGGTTTATTGTGTCATATTACATCAATCTATGCTTGACATTTGGCTTCGGTCAACTTCGAAGCTACTCTAAACGAAAAAAGACCACAAAACAAAGAAAGACCAAAATGGACGAACTTGGTCAACTTGGATGATTCTTGGACTAAATCTCTCTTCGTTGGTCTCAAACTTCTCGACATGGTTTATTGTGTCATATTACATCAATCTATGCTTGACATTTGGCTTCGGTCAACTTCGGAGCTACTTAAATCAAAGAAAGACCATAAAACGAAGAAAGACAAAAATGGACGAACTTGGTTAACTTGGATGATTCTTGGACTAAATCTCTCTTCGTTGGTCTCAAACTTCTCGACATGGTTTATTGTGTCATATTACATCAATCTATGCTTGACATTTGGCTTCGGTCAACTTCGAAGCTACTCAAAATGAAAAAAGACCACAAAACAAAAAAAGACCAAAATGGACGAACTTGGTCAACTTGGATGATTCTTGGACTAAATCTCTCTTCGTTGGTCTCAAACTTCTCGACATGGTTTATTGTGTCATATTACATCAATCTATGCTTGACATTTGGCTTCGGTCAACTTCGGAGCTACTTAAATCAAAGAAAGACCATAAAACGAAGAAAGACAAAAATGGACGAACTTGGTTAACTTGGATGATTCTTGGACTAAATCTCTCTTCGTTGGTCTCAAACTTCTCGACATGGTTTATTGTGTCATATTACATCAATCTATGCTTGACATTTGGCTTCGGTCAACTTCGGAGCTACTCAAAACAAAGAAAGACCAAAATGGACGAACTTGGTCAACTTGGATGATTCTTGGACTAAATCTCTCTTCGTTGGTCTCAAACTTCTCGACATGGTTTATTGTGTCATATTACATCAATCTATGCTTGACATTTGGCTTCGGTCAACTTCGGAGCTACTCAAAAAGAAGAAAGACCAAAATGGACGAACTTGGTCAACTTGGATGATTCTTGGACTAAATCTCTCTTCCTTGGTCTCAAACTTCTCGACATGGTTTATTGTGTCATATTACATCAATCTATGCTTGACATTTGGCTTCGGTCAACTTCGGAGCTACTAAAAATGAAGAAAGACCAAAAAGGACGAACTTGGTCAACTTGATGATTCTTGGACTAAATCTCTCTTCCTTGGTCTCAAACTTCTCGACATGGTTTATTGTGTCATATTACATCAATCTATGCTTGACATTTGGCTTCGGTCAACTTCGGAGCTACTTAAATCAAAGAAAGACCATGAAACGAAGAAAGACCAAAATGGACGAACTTGGTTAACTTGGATGATTCTTGGACTAAATCTCTCTTCGTTGGTCTCAAACTTCTCGACATGGTTTATTGTGTCATATTACATCAATCTATGCTTGACATTTGGCTTCGGTCAACTTCAAAGCTACTCAAAACGAAGAAAGACCAAAATGGACGAACTTGGTCAACTTGATGATTCTTGGACTAAATCTCTCTTCATTGGTCTCAAACTTCTTGACATGGTTTATTGTGTCATATTACATCAATCTATGCTTGACATTTGGCTTCGGTCAACTTCGGAGCTACTCAAAGCAAAGAAAGACCAAAATGGACGAACTTGGTCAACTTGGATGATTCTTGGACTAAATCTCTCTTCGTTGGTCTCAAACTTCTCGACATGGTTTATTGTGTCATATTACATCAATCTATGCTTGACATTTGGCTTCGGTCAACTTCGGAGCTACTCAAAACAAAGAAAGACCAAAATGGACGAACTTGGTCAACTTGGATGATTCTTGGACTAAATCTCTCTTCATTGGTCTCAAACTTCTCGACATGGTTTATTGTGTCATATTACATCAATCTATGCTTGACATTTTGCTTCGGTCAACTTCGGAGCTACTTAAAGCAAAGAAAGACCATAAAACGAAGAAAGACCAAAATGGACGAACTTGGTCAACTTGGATGATTCTTGGACTAAATCTCTCTTTCTTGGTCTCAAACTTCTCCACATGGTTTATTGTGTCATATTACATCAATCTATGCTTGACATTTGGCTTCGGTCAACTTCGGAGCTACTCAAAACAAAGAAAGACCAAAATGGACGAACTTGGTCAAGTTGGATGATTCTTGGACTAAATCTCTCTTCGTTGGTCTCAAACTTCTTGACATGGTTTATTGTGTCATATTACATCAATCTATGCTTGACATTTGGCTTCGGTCAACTTCGGAGCTACTCAAAACGAAGAAAGACCAAAAAACAAAGAAAGACTAAAATGGACGAACTTGGTCAAATTAGATGATTCTTGGACTAAATCTCTCTTCGTTGGTCTCAAACTTCTCGACATGGTTTATTGTGTCATATTACATCAATCTATGCTTGACATTTGGCTTCGGTCAACTTCGGAGCTACTTAAATCAAAAGAAAGACCATAAAATGAAGAAAGAACAAAAAGGACGAACTTGGTTAACTTGGATGATTCTTGGACTAAATCTCTCTTCGTTGGTCTCAAACTTCTCGACATGGTTTATTGTGTCATATTACATCAATCTATGCTTGACATTTGGCTTCGGTCAACTTCAGAGCTACTCAAAACAAAGAAAGACCATAAAACGAAGAAAGACCAAAATGGACAAACTTGGTCAACTTGGATGATTCTTGGACTAAATCTCTCTTCCTTGGTCTCAAACTTCTCCACATGGTTTATTGTGTCATATTACATCAATCTATGCTTGACATTTTGCTTCGGTCAACTTCGGAGCTACTTAAAGCAAAGAAAGACCATAAAACGAAGAAAGACCAAAATGGACGAACTTGGTCAACTTGGATGATTCTTGGACTAAATCTCTCTTTCTTGGTCTCAAACTTCTCGCCATGGTTTATTGTGTCATATTACATCAATCTATGCTTGACATTTGGCTTCGGTCAACTTCGGAGCTACTCAAAACAAAGAAAGACCAAAATGGACGAACTTGGTCAACTTGGATGATTCTTGGACTAAATCTCTCTTCGTTGGTCTCAAACTTCTCGACATGGTTTATTGTGTCATATTACATCAATCTATGCTTGACATTTGGCTTCGGTCAACTTCGGAGCTACTCAAAAAGAAGAAAGAACAAAATGGACGAACTTGGTCAACTTGGATGATTCTTGGACTAAATCTCTCTTCCTTGGTCTCAAACTTCTCGACATGGTTTATTGTGTCATATTACATCAATCTATGCTTGACATTTGGCTTCGGTCAACTTCAGAGCTACTCAAAATGAAGAAAGACCAAAATGGACGAACTTGGTCAACTTGATGATTCTTGGACTAAATCTCTCTTCATTGGTCTCAAACTTCTGGCATGGTTTATTGTGTCATATTACATCAATCTATGCTTGACATTTGGCTTCGGTCAACTTCGTAGCTACTCAAAGCAAAGAAAGACCAAAATGGACGAACTTGGTCAACTTGGATGATTCTTGGACTAAATCTCTCTTCGTTGGTCTCAAACTTCTCGACATGGTTTATTGTGTCATATTACATCAATCTATGCTTGACATTTGGCTTCGGTCAACTTCGGAGCTACTCAAAAGAAAGAAAGACCATGAAACGAAAAAAAGACCAAAATGGACGAACTTGGTTAACTTGGATGATTCTTGGACTAAATCTCTCTTCATTGGTCTCAAACTTCTCGACATGGTTTATTGTGTCATATTACATCAATCTATGCTTGACATTTGGCTTCGGTCAACTTCAGAGCTACTCAAAACGAAGAAAGACCAAAATGGACGAACTTGGTCAACTTGATGATTCTTGGACTAAATCTCTCTTCATTGGTCTCAAACTTCTCGGCATGGTTTATTGTGTCATATTACATCAATCTATGCTTGACATTTGGCTTCGGTCAACTTCGTAGCTACTCAAAACAAAGAAAGACCAAAATGGACGAACTTGGTCAACTTGGATGATTCTTGGACTAAATCTCTCTTCGTTGGTCTCAAACTTCTCGACATGGTTTATTGTGTCATATTACATCAATCTATGCTTGACATTTGGCTTCGGTCAACTTCGGAGCTACTGAAAACAAAAAAAGACCAAAATGGACGAACTTGGTCAACTTGGATGATTCTTGGACTAAATCTCTCTTCTTGGTCTCAAACTTCTCGGCATGGTTTATTGTGTCATATTACATCAATCTATGCTTGACATTTGGCTTCGGTCAACTTCGGAGCTACTCAAAACCAAGAAAGACCAAAATGGACGAACTTGGTCAACTTGGATGATTCTTGGACTAAATCTCTCTTCTTGGTCTCAAACTTCTCGGCATGGTTTATTGTGTCATATTACATCAATCTATGCTTGACATTTGGCTTCGGTCAACTTCAGAGCTACTCAAAATGAAGAAAGACCACAAACCAAAGAAAGACTAAAATGGACGAACTTGGTCAACTTGGATGATTCTTGGACTAAATCTCTCTTCGTTGGTCTCAAACTTCTCGACATGGTTTATTGTGTCATATTACATCAATCTATGCTTGACATTTGGCTTCGGTCAACTTCGGAGCTACTCAAAACAAAGAAAGACCAAAATGGACGAACTTGGTCAACTTGGATGATTCTTGGACTAAATCTCTCTTCTTGGTCTCAAACTTCTCGACATGGTTTATTGTGTCATATTACATCAATCTATGCTTGACATTTGGCTTCGGTCAACTTCGGAGCTACTCAAAACAAAGAAAGACCAAAATGGACGAACTTGGTCAACTTGGATGATTCTTGGACTAAATCTCTCTTCGTTGGTCTCAAACTTCTCGACATGGTTTATTGTGTCATATTACATCAATCTATGCTTGACATTTGGCTTCGGTCAACTTCGGAGCTACTCAAAATGAAGAAAGACCACAAAACAAAGAAAGACCAAAATGGACGAACTTGGTCAACTTGGATGATTCTTGGACTAAATCTCTCTTCATTGGTCTCAAACTTCTCGACATGGTTTATTGTGTCATATTACATCAATCTATGCTTGACATTTGGCTTCGGTCAACTTCAGAGCTACTCAAAACGAAGAAAGACCAAAATGGACGAACTTGGTCAACTTGGATGATTCTTGGACTAAATCTCTCTTCTTGGTCTCAAACTTCTCGACATGGTTTATTGTGTCATATTACATCAATCTATGCTTGACATTTGGCTTCGGTCAACTTCAGAGCTACTCAAAATGAAGAAAGACCACAAAACAAAGAAAGACTAAAATGGACAAACTTGGTCAACTTGGATGATTCTTGGACTAAATCTCTCTTCGTTGGTCTCAAACTTCTCGGCATGGTTTATTGTGTCATATTACATCAATCTATGCTTGACATTTGGCTTCGGTCAACTTCGGAGCTACTCAAAACGAAGAAAGACCAAAATGGACGAACTTGGTCAACTTGGATGATTCTTGGACTAAATCTCTCTTCGTTGGTCTCAAACTTCTCGACATGGTTTATTGTGTCATATTACATCAATCTATGCTTGACATTTGGCTTCGGTCAACTTCGGAGCTACTCAAAACGAAGAAAGACCAAAATGGACGAACTTGGTCAACTTGGATGATTCTTGGACTAAATCTCTCTTCGTTGGTCTCAAACTTCTCGACATGGTTTATTGTGTCATATTACATCAATCTATGCTTGACATTTGGCTTCGGTCAACTTCGGAGCTACTTAAATCAAAGAAAGACCATAAAACGAAGAAAGACAAAAATGGACGAACTTGGTTAACTTGGATGATTCTTGGACTAAATCTCTCTTCGTTGGTCTCAAACTTCTCGACATGGTTTATTGTGTCATATTACATCAATCTATGCTTGACATTTTGCTTCGGTCAACTTCGGAGCTACTTAAAGCAAAGAAAGACCATAAAACGAAGAAAGACCAAAATGGACGAACTTGGTCAACTTGGATGATTCTTGGACTAAATCTCTCTTCGTTGGTCTCAAACTTCTCGACATGGTTTATTGTGTCATATTACATCAATCTATGCTTGACATTTGGCTTCGGTCAACTTCGGAGCTACTCAAAACAAAGAAAGACCAAAATGGACGAACTTGGTCAACTTGGATGATTCTTGGACTAAATCTCTCTTCGTTGGTCTCAAACTTCTCGACATGGTTTATTGTGTCATATTACATCAATCTATGCTTGACATTTGGCTTCGGTCAACTTCGGAGCTACTCAAAACGAAGAAAGACTAAAAAACAAAGAAAGACCAAAATGGACGAACTTGGTCAACTTGGATGATTCTTGGACTAAATCTCTCTTCGTTGGTCTCAAACTTCTCGACATGGTTTATTGTGTCATATTACATCAATCTATGCTTGACATTTGGCTTCGGTCAACTTCGGAGCTACTTAAATCAAAGAAAGACCATAAAACGAAGAAAGACCAAAATGGACGAACTTGGTCAACTTGGATGATTCTTGGACTAAATCTCTCTTCGTTGGTCTCAAACTTCTCGACATGGTTTATTGTGTCATATTACATCAATCTATGCTTGACATTTGGCTTCGGTCAACTTCGGAGCTACTCAAAACGAAGAAAGACCAAAATGGACGAACTTGGTCAACTTGGATGATTCTTGGACTAAATCTCTCTTCGTTGGTCTCAAACTTCTCGGCATGGTTTATTGTGTCATATTACATCAATCTATGCTTGACATTTGGCTTCGGTCAACTTCGGAGCTACTCAAAACAAAGAAAGACCAAAATGGACGAACTTGGTCAACTTGGATGATTCTTGGACTAAATCTCTCTTCCTTGGTCTCAAACTTCTCGACATGGTTTATTGTGTCTTATTACATCAATCTATGCTTGACATTTGGCTTCGGTCAACTTCGGAGCTACTAAAAACGAAGAAAGACCAAAAAGGACGAACTTGGTCAACTTGGATGATTCTTGGACTAAATCTCTCTTCCTTGGTCTCAAACTTCTCGACATGGTTTATTGTGTCATATTACATCAATCTATGCTTGACATTTGGCTTCGGTCAACTTCGGAGCTACTTAAATCAAAGCAAGACCATGAAACGAAGAAAGACCAAAATGGACGAACTTGGTTAACTTGGATGATTCTTGGACTAAATCTCTCTTCTTGGTCTCAAACTTCTCGGCATGGTTTATTGTGTCATATTACATCAATCTATGCTTGACATTTGGCTTCGGTCAACTTCAGAGCTACTCAAAATGAAGAAAGACCACAAAACAAAGAAAGACCAAAATGGACGAACTTGGTCAACTTGGATGATTCTTGGACTAAATCTCTCTTCGTTGGTCTCAAACTTCTCGGCATGGTTTATTGTGTCATATTACATCAATCTATGCTTGACATTTGGCTTCGGTCAACTTCGGAGCTACTCAAAACAAAGAAAGACAAAAATGGACGAACTTGGTCAACTTGGATGATTCTTGGACTAAATCTCTCTTCTTGGTCTCAAACTTCTCGCATGGTTTATTGTGTCATATTACATCAATCTATGCTTGACATTTGGCTTCGGTCAACTTCGGAGCTACTCAAAACAAAGAAAGACCAAAATGGACGAACTTGGTCAACTTGGATGATTCTTGGACTAAATCTCTCTTCGTTGGTCTCAAACTTCTCGACATGGTTTATTGTGTCATATTACATCAATCTATGCTTGACATTTGGCTTCGGTCAACTTCGGAGCTACTCAAAATGAAGAAAGACCACAAAACAAAAAAAGACCAAAATGGACGAACTTGGTCAACTTGGATGATTCTTGGACTAAATCTCTCTTCGTTGGTCTCAAACTTCTCGACATGGTTTATTGTGTCATATTACATCAATCTATGCTTGACATTTGGCTTCGGTCAACTTCAGAGCTACTCAAAACGAAGAAAGACCAAAATGGACGAACTTGGTCAACTTGGATGATTCTTGGACTAAATCTCTCTTCGTTGGTCTCAAACTTCTTGACATGGTTTATTGTGTCATATTACATCAATCTATGCTTGACATTTGGCTTCGGTCAACTTCGGAGCTACTCAAAATGAAGAAAGACGACAAAACAAAGAAAGACTAAAATGGACGAACTTGGTCAACTTGGATGATTCTTGGACTAAATCTCTCTTCGTTGGTCTCAAACTTCTCGACATGGTTTATTGTGTCATATTACATCAATCTTTGTTTGGATTCGGTCAACTTCGGAGCTACTTAAATCAAAGAAAGACCATAAAACGAAGAAAGACCAAAATGGACGAACTTGGTCAACTTGGATGATTCTTGGACTAAATCTCTCTTCGTTGGTCTCAAACTTCTCGACATGGTTTATTGTGTCATATTACATCAATCTATGCTTGACATTTGGCTTCGGTCAACTTCGGAGCTACTCAAAACAAAGAAAGACCAAAATGAACGAACTTGGTCAACTTGGATGATTCTTGGACTAAATCTCTCTTCGTTGGTCTCAAACTTCTCGACATGGTTTATTGTGTCATATTACATCAATCTATGCTTGACATTTGGCTTCGGTCAACTTCGGAGCTACTCAAAACAAAGAAAGACCAAAATGGACGAACTTGGTCAACTTGGATGATTCTTGGACTAAATCTCTCTTCGTTGGTCTCAAACTTCTCGACATGGTTTATTGTGTCATATTACATCAATCTATGCTTGACATTTGGCTTCGGTCAACTTCGGAGCTACTCAAAACGAAGAAAGACCAAAATGGACGAACTTGGTCAACTTGGATGATTCTTGGACTAAATCTCTCTTCGTTGGTCTCAAACTTCTCGACATGGTTTATTGTGTCATATTACATCAATCTATGCTTGACATTTGGCTTCGGTCAACTTCGGAGCTACTCAAAACGAAGAAAGACCAAAATGAACAAAACTTGGTCAACTTGGATGATTCTTGGACTAAATCTCTCTTCGTTGGTCTCAAACTTCTCGACATGGTTTATTGTGTCATATTACATCAATCTATGCTTGACATTTGGTTCGGTCAACTTCGGAGCTACTCAAAATGAAGAAAGACCAAAATGGACAAACTTGGTCAACTTGGATGATTCTTGGACTAAATCTCTCTTCTTTGGTCTCAAACTTCTCGGCATGGTTTATTGTGTCATATTACATCAATCTATGCTTGACATTTGGCTTCGGTCAACTTCGGAGCTACTCAAAACGAAGAAAGACAAAAACGAAGAAAGACCAAAATGGAGTCAACTTGGATGATTCTTGGACTAAATCTCTCTTCGTTGGTCTCAAACTTCTCGACATGGTTTATTGTGTCATATTACATCAATCTATGCTTGACATTTGGCTTCGGTCAACTTCGGAGCTACTCAAAACGAAGAAAGACAAAAATGGACGAACTTGGTCAACTTGGATGATTCTTGGACTAAATCTCTCTTCGTTGGTCTCAAACTTCTCGACATGGTTTATTGTGTCATATTACATCAATCTATGCTTGACATTTGGCTTCGGTCAACTTCGAAGCTCTCAAAACAAAGAAAGACCATAAAACGAATAAAGACCAAAAACAAAGAAAGACCACAAAATAAAGAAAGACCAAAATGGACGAACTTGCTCAACTTGGATGATTCTTGGACTAAATCTCTCTTCGTTGGTCTCAAACTTCTCGACATGGTTTATTGTGTCATATTACATCAATCTATGCTTGACATTTGGCTGGTCAACTTCGGAGCTACTCAAAACGAAAAAAGACCGCAAAACAAACAAAGACCAAAATGGACGAACTTGGTCAACTTGGATGATTCTTGGACTAAATCTCTCTTCTTTGGTCTCAAACTTCTCGACATGGTTTATTGTGTCATATTACATCAATCTATGCTTGACATTTGGCTTGGTCAACTTCGGAGCTACTCAAAACAAAGAAAGACCATAAAACGAATAAAGACCAAAAACAAAGAAAGACCACAAAATAAAGAAAGACCAAAATGGACGAACTTGGTCAACTTGGATGATTCTTGGACTAAATCTCTCTTCGTTGGTCTCAAACTTCTCGACATGGTTTATTGTGTCATATTACATCAATCTATGCTTGACATTTGGCTTCGGTCAACTTCGGAGCTACTCAAAACGATGAAAGACCACAAAACAAAGAAAGACCAAAATGGACGAACTTGGTCAACTTGGATGATTCTTGGACTAAATCTCTCTTCGTTGGTCTCAAACTTCTCGACATGGTTTATTGTGTCATATTACATCAATCTATGCTTGACATTTGGTTTCGGTCAACTTCGGAGCTACTCAAAACAAAGAAAGACCATAAAACGAAGAAAGACCAAAATGGACGAACTTGGTCAACTTGGATGATTCTTGGACTAAATCTCTCTTCTTGGTCTCAAACTTCTCCACATGGTTTATTGTGTCATATTACATCAATCTATGCTTGACATTTGGCTTCGGTCAACTTCGGAGCTACTCAAAACGAAGAAAGACCAAAATGGACGAACTTGGTCAACTTGGATGATTCTTGGACTAAATCTCTCTTCGTTGGTCTCAAACTTCTCCACATGGTTTATTGTGTCATATTACATCAATCTATGCTTGACATTTGGCTTCGGTCAACTTCAGAGCTACTCAAAACGAAAAAAGACCACAAAATAAAGAAAGAACAAAATGGACGAACTTGGTCAACTTGGATGATTCTTGGACTAAATCTCTCTTCGTTGGTCTCAAACTTTCGACATGGTTTATTGTGTCATATTACATCAATCTATGCTTGACATTTGGCTTCGGTCAACTTCGGAGCTACTCAAAACGAAGAAAGACCAAAATGGACAAACTTGGTCAACTTGGATGATTCTTGGACTAAATCTCTCTTCGTTGGTCTCAAACTTCTCGACATGGTTTATTGTGTCATATTACATCAATCTATGCTTGACATTTGGCTTCGGTCAACTTCGGAGCTACTCAAAACGAAGAAAGACCAAAATGGATAAACTTGGTCAACTTGGATGATTCTTGGACTAAATCTCTCTTCGTTGGTCTCAAACTTCTCGACATGGTTTATTGTGTCATATTACATCAATCTATGCTTGACATTTGGCTTCGGTCAACTTCGGAGCTACTGAAAACGAAGACCTTGGTCAACTTGGACAATTCTTTGACTAAATCTCTCTTCGTTGGTCTCAAACTTCTCCACATGGTTTTTTGTGTCATATTACATCAATCTATGCTTGACATTTGGCTTCGGTCAACTTCGGAGCTACTCAAAACGAAGAAAGACCAAAATGGACGAACTTGGTCAACTTGGATGATTCTTGGACTAAATCTCTCTTCGTTGGTCTCAAACTTCTCGACATGGTTTATTGTGTCATTTACATCAATCTATGCTTGACATTTGGCTTCGGTCAACTTCAGAGCTACTCAAAAAGAAGAAAGACCAAAATGGACGAACTTGGTCAACTTTGATGATTCTTGGACTAAATCTCTCTTCGTTGGTCTCAAACTTCTCGACATGGTTTATTGTGTCATATTACATCAATCTATGCTTGACATTTGGCTTCGGTCAACTTCGGAGCTACTCAAAACGAAGAAAGACACAATAGACGAACTTGGTCAACTTGGATGATTCTTGGACTAAATCTCTCTTCGTTGGTCTCAAACTTCTCGACATGGTTTATTGTGTCATATTACATCAATCTATGCTTGACATTTGGCTTCGGTCAACTTCGGAGCTACTCAAAACGAAGAAAGACCAAAATGGACAAACTTGGTCAACTTGGATGATTCTTGGACTAAATCTCTCTTCGTTGGTCTCAAACTTCTGACATGGTTTATTGTGTCATATTACATCAATCTATGCTTGACATTTGGCTTCGGTCAACTTCAGAGCTACTCAAAATGAAGAAAGACCAAAATGGACGAACTTGGTCAACTTGGATGATTCTTGGACTAAATCTCTCTTCGTTGGTCTCAAACTTCTCGACATGGTTTATTGTGTCATATTACATCAATCTATGCTTGACATTTGGCTTCGGTCACTTCGGAGCTACTCAAAACGAAGAAAGACCAAAATGGACGAACTTGGTCAACTTGGATGATTCTTGGACTAAATCTCTCTTCGTTGGTCTCAAACTTCTCGACATGGTTTATTGTGTCATATTACATCAATCTATGCTTGACATTTGGCTTCGGTCAACTTCGGAGCTACTCAAAAAGAAGAAAGACCAAAATGGACGAACTTGGTCAACTTGGATGATTCTTGGACTAAATCTCTCTTCGTTGGTCTCAAACTTCTCGACATGGTTTATTGTGTCATATTACATCAATCTATGCTTGACATTTGGCTTCGGTCACTTCGGAGCTACTCAAAACGAAGAAAGACCAAAAGGGACGAACTTGTCAACTTGGATGATTCTTGGACTAAATCTCTTTTTTGGTCTCAAACTTCTCGACATGGTTTATTGTGTCATATTACATCAATCTATGCTTGACATTTGGCTTCGGTCAACTTCGGAGCTACTCAAAACGAAGAAAGACCAAAATGGAAAAACTTGGTCAACTTGGATGATTCTTGGACTAAATCTCTCTTCGTTGGTCTCAAACTTCTCGACATGGTTTATTGTGTCATATTACATCAATCTATGCTTGACATTTGGCTTCGGTCAACTTCGGAGCTACTCAAAACGAAGAAAGACCAAAATGGACGAACTTGGTCAACTTGGATGATTCTTGGACTAAATCTCTCTTTATTGGTCTCAAACTTCTCGACATGGTTTATTGTGTCATATTACATCAATCTATGCTTGACATTTGGCTTCGGTCAACTTCGGAGCTACTCAAAACGAAGAAAGACCAAAATGGACAAACTTGGTCAACTTGGATGATTCTTGGACTAAATCTCTCTTCGTTGGTCTCAAACTTCTCGACATGGTTTATTGTGTCATATTACATCAATCTATGCTTGACATTTGGCTTCGGTCAACTTCGGAGCTACTCAAAACGAAGAAAGACCAAAATGGACGAACTTGGTCAACTTGGATGATTCTTGGACTAAATCTCTCTTCGTTGGTCTCAAACTTCTCGACATGGTTTATTGTGTCATATTACATCAATCTATGCTTGACATTTGGCTTCGGTCAACTTCGGAGCTACTGAAAACGAAGACCTTGGTCAACTTGGACAATTCTTTGACTAAATCTCTCTTCGTTGGTCTCAAACTTCTCCACATGGTTTTTTGTGTCATATTACATCAATCTATGCTTGACATTTGGCTTCGGTCAACTTCGGAGCTACTCAAAACGAAGAAAGACCAAAATGGACGAACTTGGTCAACTTGGATGATTCTTGGACTAAATCTCTCTTCGTTGGTCTCAAACTTCTCGACATGGTTTATTGTGTCATATTACATCAATCTATGCTTGACATTTGGCTTCGGTCAACTTCAGAGCTACTCAAAAAGAAGAAAGACCAAAATGGACGAACTTGGTCAACTTGGATGATTCTTGGACTAAATCTCTCTTCGTTGGTCTCAAACTTCTCGACATGGTTTATTGTGTCATATTACATCAATCTATGCTTGACATTTGGCTTCGGTCAACTTCGGAGCTACTCAAAACGAAGAAAGACACAATGGACGAACTTGGTCAACTTGGATGATTCTTGGACTAAATCTCTCTTCGTTGGTCTCAAACTTCTCGACATGGTTTATTGTGTCATATTACATCAATCTATGCTTGACATTTGGCTTCGGTCAACTTCGGAGCTACTCAAAACGAAGAAAGACCAAAATGGACGAACTTGGTCAACTTGGATGATTCTTGGACTAAATCTCTCTTCGTTGGTCTCAAACTTCTCGACATGGTTTATTGTGTCATATTACATCAATCTATGCTTGACATTTGGCTTCGGTCAACTTCGGAGCTACTCAAAACGAAGAAAGACCAAAATGGACGAACTTGGTCAACTTGGATGATTCTTGGACTAAATCTCTCTTCGTTGGTCTCAAACTTCTCGACATGGTTTATTGTGTCATATTACATCAATCTATGCTTGACATTTGGCTTCGGTCACTTCGGAGCTACTCAAAACGAAGAAAGACCAAAATGGACGAACTTGGTCAACTTGGATGATTCTTGGACTAAATCTCTCTTTATTGGTCTCAAACTTCTCGACATGGTTTATTGTGTCATATTACATCAATCTATGCTTGACATTTGGCTTCGGTCAACTTCGGAGCTACTCAAAACGAAGAAAGACCAAAATGGACGAACTTGGTCAACTTGGATGATTCTTGGACTAAATCTCTCTTCGTTGGTCTCAAACTTCTCGACATGGTTTATTGTGTCATATTACATCAATCTATGCTTGACATTTGGCTTCGGTCAACTCGGAGCTACTCAAAACGAAGAAAGACCAAAATGGACGAACTTGGTCAACTTGGATGATTCTTGGACTAAATCTCTCTTTATTGGTCTCAAACTTCTCGACATGGTTTATTGTGTCATATTACATCAATCTATGCTTGACATTTGGCTTCGGTCAACTTCGGAGCTACTCAAAACGAAGAAAGACCAAAATGGAAAAACTTGGTCAACTTGGATGATTCTTGGACTAAATCTCTCTTCGTTGGTCTCAAACTTCTCGACATGGTTTATTGTGTCATATTACATCAATCTATGCTTGACATTTGGCTTCGGTCAACTTCGGAGCTACTCAAAACGAAGAAAGACCAAAATGGAAAAACTTGGTCAACTTGGATGATTCTTGGACTAAATCTCTCTTCGTTGGTCTCAAACTTCTCGACATGGTTTATTGTGTCATATTACATCAATCTATGCTTGACATTTGGCTTCGGTCAACTTCGGAGCTACTCAAAACGAAAAAAGACCACAAAATTAAGAAAGACCAAAATGGACGAACTTGGTCAACTTGGATGATTCTTGGACTAAATCTCTCTTCGTTGGTCTCAAACTTCTGGACATGGTTTATTGTGTCATATTACATCAATCTATGCTTGACATTTGGCTTCGGTCAACTTCGGAGCTACTCAAAACGAAGAAAGACCAAAATGGACGAACTTGGTCAACTTGGATGATTCTTGGACTAAATCTCTCTTCGTTGGTCTCAAACTTCTCAACATGGTTTATTGTGTCATATTACATCAATCTATGCTTGACATTTGGCTTCGGTCAACTTCGGAGCTACTCAAAACAAAGAAAGACCATAAAACGAGGAAAGACAAAATGGACGAACTTGGTCAACTTGGATGATTCTTGGACTAAATCTCTCTTCGTTGGTCTCAAACTTCTCGACATGGTTTATTGTGTCATATTACATCAATCTATGCTTGACATTTGGCTTCGGTCAACTTCGGAGCTACTCAAAACGAAGAAAGACCAAAATGGAAAAACTTGGTCAACTTGGATGATTCTTGGACTAAATCTCTCTTCGTTGGTCTCAAACTTCTCGACATGGTTTATTGTGTCATATTACATCAATCTATGCTTGACATTTGGCTTCGGTCAACTTCGGAGCTACTCAAAACGAAAAAAGACCACAAAACAAAGAAAGACCAAAATGGACGAACTTGGTCAACTTGGATGATTCTTGGACTAAATCTCTCTTCGTTGGTCTCAAACTTCTCGACATGGTTTATTGTGTCATATTACATCAATCTATGCTTGACATTTGGCTTCGGTCAACTTCGGAGCTACTCAAAACGAAGAAAGACCAAAATGGACGAACTTGGTCAACTTGGATGATTCTTGGACTAAATCTCTCTTCGTTGGTCTCAAACTTCTCGACATGGTTTATTGTGTCATATTACATCAATCTATGCTTGACATTTGGCTTCGGTCAACTTCGGAGCTACTCAAAACAAAGAAAGACCATAAAACGAGGATAGACAAAATGGACGAACTTGGTCAACTTGGATGATTCTTGGACTAAATCTCTCTTCGTTGGTCTCAAACTTCTCGACATGGTTTATTGTGTCATATTACATCAATCTATGCTTGACATTTGGCTTCGGTCAACTTCGGAGCTACTCAAAACATAGAAATACCACAAAACGAGGAAAGACCAAAATGGACGAACTTGGTCAACGGGATGATTCTTGGACTAAATCTCTCTTCCTTGGTCTCAAACTTTTCCGCATGGTTTATTGTGTCATTTACATCAATCTATGCTTGACATTTGGTTTCGGTCAACTTCGGAGCTACTCAAAACGAAGAAAGACCAAAATGAACGAAATTGGTCAACTTGGATGATTCTTGGACTAAATCTCTCTTCGTTGGTCTCAAACTTCTCCACATGGTTTATTGTGTCATATTACATCAATCTATGCTTGACATTTGGCTTCGGTCAACTTCGGAGCTACTCAAAACAAAGAAAGACCATAAAACGAGGATAGACAAAATGGACGAACTTGGTCAACTTGGATGATTCTTGGACTAAATCTCTCTTCGTTGGTCTCAAACTTCTCGACATGGTTTATTGTGTCATATTACATCAATCTATGCTTGACATTTGGCTTCGGTCAACTTCGGAGCTACTCAAAACATAGAAATACCACAAAACGAGGAAAGACCAAAATGGACGAACTTGGTCAACTTGGATGATTCTTGGACTAAATCTCTCTTCCTTGGTCTCAAACTTTTCCGCATGGTTTATTGTGTCATTTACATCAATCTATGCTTGACATTTGGTTTCGGTCAACTTCGGAGCTACTCAAAACGAAGAAAGACCAAAATGGACGAACTTGGTCAACTTGGATGATTCTTGGACTAAATCTCTCTTCGTTGGTCTCAAACTTCTCGACATGGTTTATTGTGTCATATTACATCAATCTATGCTTGACATTTGGCTTCGGTCAACTTCGGAGCTACTCAAAACGAAGAAAGACCAAAATGGACAAACTTGGTCAACTTGGATGATTCTTGGACTAAATCTCTCTTCGTTGGTCTCAAACTTCTGGACATGGTTTATTGTGTCATATTACATCAATCTATGCTTGACATTTGGCTTCGGTCAACTTCGGAGCTACTCAAAACGAAAAAAGACCACAAAATAAAGAAAGCCCAAAATGGACGAACTTGGTCAACTTGGATGATTCTTGGACTAAATCTCTCTTCGTTGGTCTCAAACTTCTGGACATGGTTTATTGTGTCATATTACATCAATCTATGCTTGACATTTGGCTTCGGTCAACTTCAGAGCTACTCAAAACAAAGAAAGACCATAAAACGAAGAAAGACCAAAATGGACGAACTTGGTCAACTTGGATGATTCTTGGACTAAATCTCTCTTCGTTGGTCTCAAACTTCTCGACATGGTTTATTGTGTCATATTACATCAATCTATGCTTGACATTTGGCTTCGGTCAACTTCGGAGCTACTCAAAACAAAGAAAGACCAAAATGGACGAACTTGGTCAACTTGGATGATTCTTGGACTAAATCTCTCTTCGTTGGTCTCAAACTTCTCGACATGGTTTATTGTGTCATATTACATCAATCTATGCTTGACATTTGGCTTCGGTCAACTTCGGAGCTACTCAAAACAAAGAAAGACCAAAATGGACGAACTTGGTCAACTTGGATGATTCTTGGACTAAATCTCTCTTCCTTGGTCTCAAACTTCTCGACATGGTTTATTGTGTCATATTACATCAATCTATGCTTGACATTTGGCTTCGGTCAACTTCGAAGCTACTCAAAACGAAAAAAGACCACAAAACGAAGAAAGACCAAACTGGACGAACTTGGTCAACTTGGATGATTCTTGGACTAAATCTCTCTTCGTTGGTCTCAAACTTCTCGACATGGTTTATTGTGTCATATTACATCAATCTATGCTTGACATTTGGCTTCGGTCAACTTCGGAGCTACTCAAAACAAAGAAATACCACAAAACAAAGAAAGACCAAAATGGACGAACTTGGTCAACTTGGATGATTCTTGGACTAAATCTCTCTTCGTTGGTCTCAAACTTCTCGACATGGTTTATTGTGTCATATTACATCAATCTATGCTTGACATTTGGCTTCGGTCAACTTCGAAGCTACTCAAAACGAAAAAAGAAGACAAACGAAGAAAGACCAAAATGGACGAACTTGGTCAACTTGGATGATTCTTGGACTAAATCTCTCTTCCTTGGTCTCAAACTTCTCCGCATGGTTTATTGTGTCATATTACATCAATCTATGCTTGACATTTGGCTTCGGTCAACTTCGGAGCTACTCAAAACGAAGAAAGACCAAAATGGACGAACTTGGTCAACTTGGATGATTCTTGGACTAAATCTCTCTTCGTTGGTCTCAAACTTCTCGACATGGTTTATTGTGTCATATTACATCAATCTATGCTTGACATTTGGCTTCGGTCAACTTCGAAGCTACTCAAAACGAAAAAAGACCACAAAACGAAGAAAGACCAAAATGGACGAACTTGGTCAACTTGGATGATTCTTGGACTAAATCTCTCTTCGTTGGTCTCAAACTTCTCCACATGGTTTATTGTGTCATATTACATCAATCTATGCTTGACATTTGGCTTCGGTCAACTTCGGAGCTACTCAAAACAAAGAAAGACCAAAATGGACGAACTTGGTCAACTTGGATGATTCTTGGACTAAATCTCTCTTCGTTGGTCTCAAACTTCTCGACATGGTTTATTGTGTCATATTACATCAATCTATGCTTGACATTTGGCTTCGGTCAACTTGGAGCTACTCAAAAGAAGAAAGACCATAAAACGAAGAAAGACCAAAATGGACGAACTTGGTCAACTTGGATGATTCTTGGACTAAATCTCTCTTCGTTGGTCTCAAACTTCTCGACATGGTTTATTGTGTCATATTACATCAATCTATGCTTGACATTTGGCTTCGGTCAACTTCGGAGCTACTCAAAACAAAGAAAGACCATAAAACGAGGAAAGACAAAATGGACGAACTTGGTCAACTTGGATGATTCTTGGACTAAATCTCTCTTCGTTGGTCTCAAACTTCTCGACATGGTTTATTGTGTCATATTACATCAATCTATGCTTGACATTTGGCTTCGGTCAACTTCGGAGCTACTCAAAACATAGAAATACCCAAAACGAAGAAAGACCAAAATGGACGAACTTGGTCAACTTGGATGATTCTTGGACTAAATCTCTCTTCCTTGGTCTCAAACTTCTCGCATGGTTTATTGTGTCATATTACATCAATCTATGCTTGACATTTGGCTTCGGTCAACTTCGGAGCTACTCAAAACGAAGAAAGACCAAAATGGACGAACTTGGTCAACTTGGATGATTCTTGGACTAAATCTCTCTTCGTTGGTCTCAAACTTCTCGACATGGTTTATTGTGTCATATTACATCAATCTATGCTTGACATTTGGCTTCGGTCAACTTCGGAGCTACTCAAAACAAAGAAAGACCATAAAACGAGAAAGACAAAATGGACGAACTTGGTCAACTTGGATGATTCTTGGACTAAATCTCTCTTCGTTGGTCTCAAACTTCTCGACATGGTTTATTGTGTCATATTACATCAATCTATGCTTGACATTTGGCTTCGGTCAACTTCGGAGCTACTCAAAACGAAGAAAGACCAAAATGGACGAACTTGGTCAACTTGGATGATTCTTGGACTAAATCTCTCTTCCTTGGTCTCAAACTTCTCGACATGGTTTATTGTGTCATATTACATCAATCTATGCTTGACATTTGGCTTCGGTCAACTTGGAGCTACTCAAAACGAAGAAAGACCAAAATGGACGAACTTGGTCAACTTGGATGATTCTTGGACTAAATCTCTCTTCGTTGGTCTCAAACTTCTCGACATGGTTTATTGTGTCATATTACATCAATCTATGCTTGACATTTGGCTTCGGTCAACTTCGGAGCTACTCAAAACAAAGAAAGACCATAAAACGAAGAAAGACCAAAATGGACGAACTTGGTCAACTTGGATGATTCTTGGACTAAATCTCTCTTCGTTGGTCTCAAACTTCTCGACATGGTTTATTGTGTCATATTACATCAATCTATGCTTGACATTTGGCTTCGGTCACTTCGGAGCTACTCAAAACGAAGAAAGACCAAAATGGACGAACTTGGTCAACTTGGATGATTCTTGGACTAAATCTCTCTTCGTTGGTCTCAAACTTCTCGACATGGTTTATTGTGTCATATTACATCAATCTATGCTTGACATTTGGCTTCGGTCAACTTCGGAGCTACTCAAAACGAAGAAAGACCAAAATGGACGAACTTGGTCAACTTGGATGATTCTTGGACTAAATCTCTCTTCGTTGGTCTCAAACTTCTCGACATGGTTTATTGTGTCATATTACATCAATCTATGCTTGACATTTGGCTTCGGTCAACTTCGGAGCTACTCAAAACAAAGAAAGACCATAAAACGAATAAAGACCAAAATGGACGAACTTGGTCAACTTGGATGATTCTTGGACTAAATCTCTCTTCCTTGGTCTCAAACTTCTCCACATGGTTTATTGTGTCATTTACATCAATCTATGCTTGACATTTGGTTTCGGTCAACTTCGGAGCTACTCAAAACGAAAAAAGACCAAAATGGACGAACTTGGTCAACTTGGATGATTCTTGGACTAAATCTCTCTTCGTTGGTCTCAAACTTCTCAACATGGTTTATTGTGTCATATTACATCAATCTATGCTTGACATTTGGCTTCGGTCAACTTCGGAGCTACTCAAAACAAAGAAAGACCATAAAACGAGGAAAGACAAAATGGACGAACTTGGTCAACTTGGATGATTCTTGGACTAAATCTCTCTTCGTTGGTCTCAAACTTCTCGACATGGTTTATTGTGTCATATTACATCAATCTATGCTTGACATTTGGCTTCGGTCAACTTCGGAGCTACTCAAAACGAAGAAAGACCAAAATGGAAAAACTTGGTCAACTTGGATGATTCTTGGACTAAATCTCTCTTCGTTGGTCTCAAACTTCTCGACATGGTTTATTGTGTCATATTACATCAATCTATGCTTGACATTTGGCTTCGGTCAACTTCGGAGCTACTCAAAACGAAAAAAGACCACAAAACAAAGAAAGACCAAAATGGACGAACTTGGTCAACTTGGATGATTCTTGGACTAAATCTCTCTTCGTTGGTCTCAAACTTCTCGACATGGTTTATTGTGTCATATTACATCAATCTATGCTTGACATTTGGCTTCGGTCAACTTCGGAGCTACTCAAAACGAAGAAAGACCAAAATGGACGAACTTGGTCAACTTGGATGATTCTTGGACTAAATCTCTCTTCGTTGGTCTCAAACTTCTCGACATGGTTTATTGTGTCATATTACATCAATCTATGCTTGACATTTGGCTTCGGTCAACTTCGGAGCTACTCAAAACAAAGAAAGACCATAAAACGAGGATAGACAAAATGGACGAACTTGGTCAACTTGGATGATTCTTGGACTAAATCTCTCTTCGTTGGTCTCAAACTTCTCGACATGGTTTATTGTGTCATATTACATCAATCTATGCTTGACATTTGGCTTCGGTCAACTTCGGAGCTACTCAAAACATAGAAAGACCACAAAACGAAGAAAGACCAAAATGGACGAACTTGGTCAACTTGGATGATTCTTGGACTAAATCTCTCTTCCTTGGTCTCAAACTTTTCCGCATGGTTTATTGTGTCATATTACATCAATCTATGCTTGACATTTGGTTTCGGTCAACTTCGGAGCTACTCAAAACGAAGAAAGACCAAAATGAACGAAATTGGTCAACTTGGATGATTCTTGGACTAAATCTCTCTTCATTGGTCTCAAACTTCTCCACATGGTTTATTGTGTCATATTACATCAATCTATGCTTGACATTTGGCTTCGGTCAACTTCGGAGCTACTCAAAACAAAGAAAGACCATAAAACGAGGATAGACAAAATGGACGAACTTGGTCAACTTGGATGATTCTTGGACTAAATCTCTCTTCGTTGGTCTCAAACTTCTCGACATGGTTTATTGTGTCATATTACATCAATCTATGCTTGACATTTGTCTTCGGTCAACTTCGGAGCTACTCAAAACATAGAAATACCACAAAACGAGGAAAGACCAAAATGGACGAACTTGGTCAACTTGGATGATTCTTGGACTAAATCTCTCTTCCTTGGTCTCAAACTTTTCCGCATGGTTTATTGTGTCATTTACATCAATCTATGCTTGACATTTGGTTTCGGTCAACTTCGGAGCTACTCAAAACGAAGAAAGACCAAAATGGACGAACTTGGTCAACTTGGATGATTCTTGGACTAAATCTCTCTTCCTTGGTCTCAAACTTCTCGACATGGTTTATTGTGTCATATTACATCAATCTATGCTTGACATTTGGCTTCGGTCAACTTCGGAGCTACTCAAAACGAAGAAAGAACAAAATGGACAAACTTGGTCAACTTGGATGATTCTTGGACTAAATCTCTCTTCGTTGGTCTCAAACTTCTCGACATGGTTTATTGTGTCATATTACATCAATCTATGCTTGACATTTGGCTTCGGTCAACTTCGGAGCTACTCAAAACGAAAAAAGAACACAAAATAAAGAAAGCCCAAAATGGACGAACTTGGTCAACTTGGATGATTCTTGGACTAAATCTCTCTTCGTTGGTCTCAAACTTCTGGACATGGTTTATTGTGTCATATTACATCAATCTATGCTTGACATTTGGCTTCGGTCAACTTCAGAGCTACTCAAAACAAAGAAAGACCATAAAACGAAGAAAGACCAAAATGGACGAACTTGGTCAACTTGGATGATTCTTGGACTAAATCTCTCTTCGTTGGTCTCAAACTCTTCGACATGGTTTATTGTGTCATATTACATCAATCTATGCTTGACATTTGGCTTCGGTCAACTTGGAGCTACTCAAAAGAAAGAAAGACCATAAAACGAATAAAAACCAAAATGGACGAACTTGGTCAACTTGGATGATTCTTGGACTAAATCTCTCTTCGTTGGTCTCAAACTTCTCGACATGGTTTATTGTGTCATATTACATCAATCTATGCTTGACATTTGGCTTCGGTCAACTTCGGAGCTACTCAAAACAAAGAAAGACCATAAAACGAGGATAGACAAAATGGACGAACTTGGTCAACTTGGATGATTCTTGGACTAAATCTCTCTTCCTTGGTCTCAAACTTCTCGACATGGTTTATTGTGTCATATTACATCAATCTATGCTTGACATTTGTCTTCGGTCAACTTCGGAGCTACTCAAAACATAGAAATACCACAAAACGAGGAAAGACCAAAATGGACGAACTTGGTCAACTTGGATGATTCTTGGACTAAATCTCTCTTCCTTGGTCTCAAACTTTTCGCATGGTTTATTGTGTCATTTACATCAATCTATGCTTGACATTTGGTTTCGGTCAACTTCGGAGCTACTCAAAACGAAGAAAGACCAAAATGGACGAACTTGGTCAACTTGGATGATTCTTGGACTAAATCTCTCTTCGTTGGTCTCAAACTTCTCGACATGGTTTATTGTGTCATATTACATCAATCTATGCTTGACATTTGGCTTCGGTCAACTTCGGAGCTACTCAAAACGAAGAAAGACCAAAATGGACAAACTTGGTCAACTTGGATGATTCTTGGACTAAATCTCTCTTCGTTGGTCTCAAACTTCTGGACATGGTTTATTGTGTCATATTACATCAATCTATGCTTGACATTTGGCTTCGGTCAACTTCGGAGCTACTCAAAACGAAAAAAGACAACAAAATAAAGAAAGCCCAAAATGGACGAACTTGGTCAACTTGGATGATTCTTGGACTAAATCTCTCTTCGTTGGTCTCAAGTTTCTCGACATGGTTTATTGTGTGATATTACATCAATCTATGCTTGACATTTGGCTTCGGTCAACTTCAGAGCTACTCAAAACAAAGAAAGACCATAAAACGAAGAAAGACCAAAATGGACGAACTTGGTCAACTTGGATGATTCTTGGACTAAATCTCTCTTCGTTGGTCTCAAACTTCTCGACATGGTTTATTGTGTCATATTACATCAATCTATGCTTGACATTTGGCTTCGGTCAACTTCGGAGCTACTCAAAACAAAGAAAGACCAAAATGGACGAACTTGGTCAACTTGGATGATTCTTGGACTAAATCTCTCTTCGTTGGTCTCAAACTTCTCGACATGGTTTATTGTGTCATATTACATCAATCTATGCTTGACATTTGGCTTCGGTCAACTTCGAAGCTACTCAAAACGAAAAAAGAAGAAAACACGAAGAAAGACGAAAATGGACGAACTTGGTCAACTTGGATGATTCTTGGACTAAATCTCTCTTCCTTGGTCTCAAACTTCTCGACATGGTTTATTGTGTCATATTACATCAATCTATGCTTGACATTTGGCTTCGGTCAACTTCGAAGCTACTCAAAACGAAAAAAGACCACAAAACGAAGAAAGACCAAACTAGATGAACTTGGTCAACTTGGATGATTCTTGGACTAAATCTCTCTTCCTTGGTCTCAAACTTCTCCACATGGTTTATTGTGTCATATTACATCAATCTATGCTTGACATTTGGCTTCGGTCAACTTCGGAGCTACTCAAAACAAAGAAAGACCAAAATGGACGAACTTGGTCAACTTGGATGATTCTTGGACTAAATCTCTCTTTGTTGGTCTCAAACTTCTCGACATGGTTTATTGTGTCATATTACATCAATCTATGCTTGACATTTGGCTTCGGTCAACTTGGAGCTACTCAAATGAAAGAAAGACCATAAAACGAATAAAGACCAAAATGGACGAACTTGGTCAACTTGGATGATTCTTGGACTAAATCTCTCTTCGTTGGTCTCAAACTTCTCGACATGGTTTATTGTGTCATATTACATCAATCTATGCTTGACATTTGGCTTCGGTCAACTTCGGAGCTACTCAAAAGAAAGAAAGACCATAAAACGAAGAAAGACCAAAATGGACGAACTTGGTCAACTTGGATGATTCTTGGACTAAATCTCTCTTCCTTGGTCTCAAACTTCTCCACATGGTTTATTGTGTCATATTACATCAATCTATGCTTGACATTTGGTTTCGGTCAACTTCGGAGCTACTCAAAACGAAGAAAGACCAAAATGAACGAACTTGGTCAACTTGGATGATTCTTGGACTAAATCTCTCTTCGTTGGTCTCAAACTTCTCGACATGGTTTATTGTGTCATATTACATCAATCTATGCTTGACATTTGGCTTCGGTCAACTTCGGAGCTACTCAAAACAAAGAAAGACCATAAAACGAATAAAGACCAAAATGGACGAACTTGGTCAACTTGGATGATTCTTGGACTAAATCTCTCTTCGTTGGTCTCAAACTTCTCGACATGGTTTATTGTGTCATATTACATCAATCTATGCTTGACATTTGGCTTCGGTCAACTTCGGAGCTACTCAAAACAAAGAAAAAGACCATAAAACGAAGAAAGACCAAAATGGACGAACTTGGTCAACTTGGATGATTCTTGGACTAAATCTCTCTTCGTTGGTCTCAAACTTCTCGACATGGTTTATTGTGTCATATTACATCAATCTATGCTTGACATTTGGCTTCGGTCAACTTCGGAGCTACTCAAAACGAAGAAAGACCAAAATGGACGAACTTGGTCAACTTGGATGATTCTTGGACTAAATCTCTCTTCGTTGGTCTCAAACTTCTCGACATGGTTTATTGTGTCATATTACATCAATCTATGCTTGACATTTGGCTTCGGTCAACTTCGGAGCTACTCAAAACGAAAAAAGACCACAAAATAAAGAAAGACCAAAATGGACGAACTTGGTCAACTTGGATGATTCTTGGACTAAATCTCTCTTCGTTGGTCTCAAACTTCTCGACATGGTTTATTGTGTCATATTACATCAATCTATGCTTGACATTTGGCTTCGGTCAACTTCGGAGCTACTCAAAACGAAGAAAGACCAAAATGGACGAACTTGGTCAACTTGGATGATTCTTGGACTAAATCTCTCTTCCTTGGTCTCAAACTTCTCCACATGGTTTATTGTGTCATATTACATCAATCTATGCTTGACATTTGGCTTCGGTCAACTTCGGAGCTACTCAAAACGAAGAAAGACCAAAATGAACGAAATTGGTCAACTTGGATGATTCTTGGACTAAATCTCTCTTCGTTGGTCTCAAACTTCTCCACATGGTTTATTGTGTCATATTACATCAATCTATGCTTGACATTTGGCTTCGGTCAACTTCGGAGCTACTCAAAACAAAGAAAGACCATAAAACGAAGAAAGACCAAAATGGACGAACTTGGTCAACTTGGATGATTCTTGGACTAAATCTCTCTTCGTTGGTCTCAAACTTCTCGACATGGTTTATTGTGTCATATTACATCAATCTATGCTTGACATTTGGCTTCGGTCACTTCGGAGCTACTCAAAACGAAGAAAGACCAAAATGGACGAACTTGGTCAACTTGGATGATTCTTGGACTAAATCTCTCTTCGTTGGTCTCAAACTTCTCGACATGGTTTATTGTGTCATATTACATCAATCTATGCTTGACATTTGGCTTCGGTCAACTTCGGAGCTACTCAAAACAAAGAAGAAAGACCATAAAACGAAGAAAGACCAAAATGGACGAACTTGGTCAACTTGGATGATTCTTGGACTAAATCTCTCTTCGTTGGTCTCAAACTTCTCGACATGGTTTATTGTGTCATATTACATCAATCTATGCTTGACATTTGGCTTCGGTCAACTTGGAGCTACTCAAAAGAAAGAAAGACCATAAAACGAATAAAAACCAAAATGGACGAACTTGGTCAACTTGGATGATTCTTGGACTAAATCTCTCTTCGTTGGTCTCAAACTTCTCGACATGGTTTATTGTGTCATATTACATCAATCTATGCTTGACATTTGGCTTCGGTCAACTTCGGAGCTACTCAAAACAAAGAAAGACCATAAAACGAGGATAGACAAAATGGACGAACTTGGTCAACTTGGATGATTCTTGGACTAAATCTCTCTTCGTTGGTCTCAAACTTCTCGACATGGTTTATTGTGTCATATTACATCAATCTATGCTTGACATTTGGCTTCGGTCAACTTCGGAGCTACTCAAAACATAGAAAGACCACAAAACGAAGAAAGACCAAAATGGACGAACTTGGTCAACTGGATGATTCTTGGACTAAATCTCTCTTCCTTGGTCTCAAACTTCTCCGCATGGTTTATTGTGTCATTTACATCAATCTATGCTTGACATTTGGTTTCGGTCAACTTCGGAGCTACTCAAAACGAAGAAAGACCAAAATGAACGAAATTGGTCAACTTGGATGATTCTTGGACTAAATCTCTCTTCGTTGGTCTCAAACTTCTCCACATGGTTTATTGTGTCATATTACATCAATCTATGCTTGACATTTGGCTTCGGTCAACTTCGGAGCTACTCAAAACAAAGAAAGACCATAAAACGAGGATAGACAAAATGGACGAACTTGGTCAACTTGGATGATTCTTGGACTAAATCTCTCTTCGTTGGTCTCAAACTTCTCGACATGGTTTATTGTGTCATATTACATCAATCTATGCTTGACATTTGGCTTCGGTCAACTTCGGAGCTACTCAAAACATAGAAAGACCACAAAACGAAGAAAGACCAAAATGGACGAACTTGGTCAACTTGGATGATTCTTGGACTAAATCTCTCTTCCTTGGTCTCAAACTTTCCGCATGGTTTATTGTGTCATTTACATCAATCTATGCTTGACATTTGGCTTCGGTCAACTTCGGAGCTACTCAAAACGAAGAAAGACCAAAATGGACGAACTTGGTCAACTTGGATGATTCTTGGACTAAATCTCTCTTCGTTGGTCTCAAACTTCTCGACATGGTTTATTGTGTCATATTACATCAATCTATGCTTGACATTTGGCTTCGGTCAACTTCGGAGCTACTCAAAACGAAGAAAGACCAAAATGGACAAACTTGGTCAACTTGGATGATTCTTGGACTAAATCTCTCTTCGTTGGTCTCAAACTTCTGGACATGGTTTATTGTGTCATATTACATCAATCTATGCTTGACATTTGGCTTCGGTCAACTTCGGAGCTACTCAAAACGAAAAAAGAACACAAAATAAAGAAAGCCCAAAATGGACGAACTTGGTCAACTTGGATGATTCTTGGACTAAATCTCTCTTCGTTGGTCTCAAACTTCTGGACATGGTTTATTGTGTCATATTACATCAATCTATGCTTGACATTTGGCTTCGGTCAACTTCGGAGCTACTCAAAACAAAGAAAGACCATAAAACGAAGAAAGACCAAAATGGACGAACTTGGTCAACTTGGATGATTCTTGGACTAAATCTCTCTTCGTTGGTCTCAAACTTCTCGACATGGTTTATTGTGTCATATTACATCAATCTATGCTTGACATTTGGCTTCGGTCAACTTGGAGCTACTCAAAAGAAAGAAAGACCATAAAACGAATAAAAACCAAAATGGACGAACTTGGTCAACTTGGATGATTCTTGGACTAAATCTCTCTTCGTTGGTCTCAAACTTCTCGACATGGTTTATTGTGTCATATTACATCAATCTATGCTTGACATTTGGCTTCGGTCAACTTCGGAGCTACTCAAAACAAAGAAAGACCATAAAACGAGGAAAGACAAAATGGACGAACTTGGTCAACTTGGATGATTCTTGGACTAAATCTCTCTTCGTTGGTCTCAAACTTCTCGACATGGTTTATTGTGTCATATTACATCAATCTATGCTTGACATTTGGCTTCGGTCAACTTCGGAGCTACTCAAAACATAGAAATACCACAAAACGAGAAAGACCAAAATGGACGAACTTGGTCAACTTGGATGATTCTTGGACTAAATCTCTCTTCCTTGGTCTCAAACTTTCCGCATGGTTTATTGTGTCATTTACATCAATCTATGCTTGACATTTGGCTTCGGTCAACTTCGGAGCTACTCAAAACGAAGAAAGACCAAAATGGACGAACTTGGTCAACTTGGATGATTCTTGGACTAAATCTCTCTTCCTTGGTCTCAAACTTCTCGACATGGTTTATTGTGTCATATTACATCAATCTATGCTTGACATTTGGCTTCGGTCAACTTCGGAGCTACTCAAAACGAAGAAAGAACAAAATGGACAAACTTGGTCAACTTGGATGATTCTTGGACTAAATCTCTCTTCGTTGGTCTCAAACTTCTCGACATGGTTTATTGTGTCATATTACATCAATCTATGCTTGACATTTGGCTTCGGTCAACTTCGGAGCTACTCAAAACGAAAAAAGAACACAAAATAAAGAAAGCCCAAAATGGACGAACTTGGTCAACTTGGATGATTCTTGGACTAAATCTCTCTTCGTTGGTCTCAAACTTCTCGACATGGTTTATTGTGTCATATTACATCAATCTATGCTTGACATTTGGCTTCGGTCAACTTCAGAGCTACTCAAAACAAAGAAAGACCATAAAACGAAGAAAGACCAAAATGGACGAACTTGGTCAACTTGGATGATTCTTGGACTAAATCTCTCTTCGTTGGTCTCAAACTTCTCGACATGGTTTATTGTGTCATATTACATCAATCTATGCTTGACATTTGGCTTCGGTCAACTTGGAGCTACTCAAAAGAAAGAAAGACCATAAAACGAATAAAAACCAAAATGGACGAACTTGGTCAACTTGGATGATTCTTGGACTAAATCTCTCTTCGTTGGTCTCAAACTTCTCGACATGGTTTATTGTGTCATATTACATCAATCTATGCTTGACATTTGGCTTCGGTCAACTTCGGAGCTACTCAAAACAAAGAAAGACCATAAAACGAGGATAGACAAAATGGACGAACTTGGTCAACTTGGATGATTCTTGGACTAAATCTCTCTTCGTTGGTCTCAAACTTCTCGACATGGTTTATTGTGTCATATTACATCAATCTATGCTTGACATTTGGCTTCGGTCAACTTCGGAGCTACTCAAAACATAGAAAGACCACAAAACGAGGAAAGACCAAAATGGACGAACTTGGTCAACTTGGATGATTCTTGGACTAAATCTCTCTTCCTTGGTCTCAAACTTCTCCGCATGGTTTATTGTGTCATTTACATCAATCTATGCTTGACATTTGGTTTCGGTCAACTTCGGAGCTACTCAAAACGAAGAAAGACCAAAATGGACGAACTTGGTCAACTTGGATGATTCTTGGACTAAATCTCTCTTCGTTGGTCTCAAACTTCTCGACATGGTTTATTGTGTCATATTACATCAATCTATGCTTGACATTTGGCTTCGGTCAACTTCGGAGCTACTCAAAACGAAGAAAGACCAAAATGGACAAACTTGGTCAACTTGGATGATTCTTGGACTAAATCTCTCTTCGTTGGTCTCAAACTTCTCGACATGGTTTATTGTGTCATATTACATCAATCTATGCTTGACATTTGGCTTCGGTCAACTTCGGAGCTACTCAAAACGAAAAAAGACAACAAAATAAAGAAAGCCCAAAATGGACGAACTTGGTCAACTTGGATGATTCTTGGACTAAATCTCTCTTCGTTGGTCTCAAACTTCTCGACATGGTTTATTGTGTCATATTACATCAATCTATGCTTGACATTTGGCTTCGGTCAACTTCGGAGCTACTCAAAACAAAGAAAGACCATAAAACGAAGAAAGACCAAAATGGACGAACTTGGTCAACTTGGATGATTCTTGGACTAAATCTCTCTTCGTTGGTCTCAAACTTCTCGACATGGTTTATTGTGTCATATTACATCAATCTATGCTTGACATTTGGCTTCGGTCAACTTCGGAGCTACTCAAAACAAAGAAAGACCAAAATGGACGAACTTGGTCAACTTGGATGATTCTTGGACTAAATCTCTCTTCGTTGGTCTCAAACTTCTCGACATGGTTTATTGTGTCATATTACATCAATCTATGCTTGACATTTGGCTTCGGTCAACTTCGAAGCTACTCAAAACGAAAAAAGAAGAAAACACGAAGAAAGACCAAAATGGACGAACTTGGTCAACTTGGATGATTCTTGGACTAAATCTCTCTTCCTTGGTCTCAAACTTCTCGACATGGTTTATTGTGTCATATTACATCAATCTATGCTTGACATTTGGCTTCGGTCAACTTCGAAGCTACTCAAAACGAAAAAAGACCACAAAACGAAGAAAGACCAAACTGGATGAACTTGGTCAACTTGGATGATTCTTGGACTAAATCTCTCTTCCTTGGTCTCAAACTTCTCCACATGGTTTATTGTGTCATATTACATCAATCTATGCTTGACATTTGGCTTCGGTCAACTTCGGAGCTACTCAAAACAAAGAAAGACCAAAATGGACGAACTTGGTCAACTTGGATGATTCTTGGACTAAATCTCTCTTCGTTGGTCTCAAACTTCTCGACATGGTTTATTGTGTCATATTACATCAATCTATGCTTGACATTTGGCTTCGGTCAACTTGGAGCTACTCAAATGAAAGAAAGACCATAAAACGAATAAAGACCAAAATGGACGAACTTGGTCAACTTGGATGATTCTTGGACTAAATCTCTCTTCGTTGGTCTCAAACTTCTCGACATGGTTTATTGTGTCATATTACATCAATCTATGCTTGACATTTGGCTTCGGTCAACTTCGGAGCTACTCAAAAGAAAGAAAGACCATAAAACGAAGAAAGACCAAAATGGACGAACTTGGTCAACTTGGATGATTCTTGGACTAAATCTCTCTTCCTTGGTCTCAAACTTCTCCACATGGTTTATTGTGTCATATTACATCAATCTATGCTTGACATTTGGCTTCGGTCAACTTCGGAGCTACTCAAAACGAAGAAAGACCAAAATGGACGAACTTGGTCAACTTGGATGATTCTTGGACTAAATCTCTCTTCGTTGGTCTCAAACTTCTCGACATGGTTTATTGTGTCATATTACATCAATCTATGCTTGACATTTGGCTTCGGTCAACTTCGGAGCTACTCAAAACAAAGAAAGACCATAAAACGAATAAAGACCAAAATGGACGAACTTGGTCAACTTGGATGATTCTTGGACTAAATCTCTCTTCGTTGGTCTCAAACTTCTCGACATGGTTTATTGTGTCATATTACATCAATCTATGCTTGACATTTGGCTTCGGTCAACTTCGGAGCTACTCAAAACAAAGAAGAAAGACCATAAAACGAAGAAAGACCAAAATGGACGAACTTGGTCAACTTGGATGATTCTTGGACTAAATCTCTCTTCGTTGGTCTCAAACTTCTCGACATGGTTTATTGTGTCATATTACATCAATCTATGCTTGACATTTGGCTTCGGTCAACTTCGGAGCTACTCAAAACGAAGAAAGACCAAAATGGACGAACTTGGTCAACTTGGATGATTCTTGGACTAAATCTCTCTTCGTTGGTCTCAAACTTCTGGACATGGTTTATTGTGTCATATTACATCAATCTATGCTTGACATTTGGCTTCGGTCAACTTCGGAGCTACTCAAAACGAAAAAAGACCACAAAATGAAGAAAGACCAAAATGGACGAACTTGGTCAACTTGGATGATTCTTGGACTAAATCTCTCTTCGTTGGTCTCAAACTTCTGGACATGGTTTATTGTGTCATATTACATCAATCTATGCTTGACATTTGGCTTCGGTCAACTTCGGAGCTACTCAAAACGAAGAAAGACCAAAATGGACGAACTTGGTCAACTTAGATGATTCTTGGACTAAATCTCTCTTCCTTGGTCTCAAACTTCTCCACATGGTTTATTGTGTCATTTACATCAATCTATGCTTGACATTTGGTTTCGGTCAACTTCGGAGCTACTCAAAACGAAGAAAGACCAAAATGAACGAAATTGGTCAACTTGGATGATTCTTGGACTAAATCTCTCTTCATTGGTCTCAAACTTCTCCACATGGTTTATTGTGTCATATTACATCAATCTATGCTTGACATTTGGCTTCGGTCAACTTCGGAGCTACTCAAAACAAAGAAAGACCATAAAACGAAGAAAGACCAAAATGGACGAACTTGGTCAACTTGGATGATTCTTGGACTAAATCTCTCTTCGTTGGTCTCAAACTTCTCGACATGGTTTATTGTGTCATATTACATCAATCTATGCTTGACATTTGGCTTCGGTCACTTCGGAGCTACTCAAAATGAAGAAAGACCAAAATGGACGAACTTGGTCAACTTGGATGATTCTTGGACTAAATCTCTCTTCGTTGGTCTCAAACTTCTCGACATGGTTTATTGTGTCATATTACATCAATCTATGCTTGACATTTGGCTTCGGTCAACTTCGGAGCTACTCAAAACGAAGAAAGACCAAAATGGACGAACTTGGTCAACTTGGATGATTCTTGGACTAAATCTCTCTTCCTTGGTCTCAAACTTCTCCACATGGTTTATTGTGTCATATTACATCAATCTATGCTTGACATTTGGCTTCGGTCAACTTGGAGCTACTCAAAACGAAGAAAGACCAAAACGACCTTGGTCAACTTGGATGATTCTTGGACTAAATCTCTCTTCTTTGGTCTCAAATTTCTCGACATGGTTTATTGTGTCATATTACATCAATCTATGCTTGACTTTTGGCTTTGGTCAACTTAGGAGCTACTCAAAACAAAGAAAGACTATAAAATGAATAATGACCAAAAACAAAGAAAGACCACAAAACAAAGAAAGACCCAAATGGACGAACTTGGTCAACTTGGATGATTCTTGGACTAAATCTCTCTTTGTTGGTCTCAAACTTCTCGACATGGTTTATTGTGTCATATTACATCAATCTATGCTTGACATTTGGCTTCGGTCAACTTCGGAGCTACTCAAAACAAAGAAAGACCATAAAACGAATAAAGACCAAAATGGACGAACTTGGTCAACTTGGATGATTCTTGGACTAAATCTCTCTTCCTTGGTCTCAAACTTCTCCACATGGTTTATTGTGTCATTTACATCAATCTATGCTTGACATTTGGTTTCGGTCAACTTCGGAGCTACTCAAAACGAAGAAAGACCAAAATGAACGAAATTGGTCAACTTGGATGATTCTTGGACTAAATCTCTCTTCATTGGTCTCAAACTTCTCCACATGGTTTATTGTGTCATATTACATCAATCTATGCTTGACATTTGGCTTCGGTCAACTTCGAAGCTACTCAAAACAAAGAAAGACCATAAAACGAAGAAAGACCAAAATGGACGAACTTGGTCAACTTGGATGATTCTTGGACTAAATCTCTCTTCGTTGGTCTCAAACTTCTCGACATGGTTTATTGTGTCATATTACATCAATCTATGCTTGACATTTGGCTTCGGTCAACTTCGGAGCTACTCAAAACGAAGAAAGACCAAAATGGAAAAACTTGGTCAACTTGGATGATTCTTGGACTAAATCTCTCTTCGTTGGTCTCAAACTTCTCGACATGGTTTATTGTGTCATATTACATCAATCTATGCTTGACATTTGGCTTCGGTCAACTTCGGAGCTACTCAAAACGAAAAAAGACCACAAAATTAAGAAAGACCAAAATGGACGAACTTGGTCAACTTGGATGATTCTTGGACTAAATCTCTCTTCCTTGGTCTCAAACTTCTCCGCATGGTTTATTGTGTCATATTACATCAATCTATGCTTGACATTTGGCTTCGGTCAACTTCGGAGCTACTCAAAACGAAGAAAGACCAAAATGGACGAACTTGGTCAACTTGGATGATTCTTGGACTAAATCTCTCTTCGTTGGTCTCAAACTTCTCGACATGGTTTATTGTGTCATATTACATCAATCTATGCTTGACATTTGGCTTCGGTCAACTTCGGAGCTACTCAAAACGAAGAAAGACCAAAATGGACAAACTTGGTCAACTTGGATGATTCTTGGACTAAATCTCTCTTCGTTGGTCTCAAACTTCTCGACATGGTTTATTGTGTCATATTACATCAATCTATGCTTGACATTTGGCTTCGGTCAACTTCGGAGCTACTCAAAACGAAAAAGACCACAAAAAAAGAAAGCCCAAAATGGACGAACTTGGTCAACTTGGATGATTCTTGGACTAAATCTCTCTTCGTTGGTCTCAAGTTTCTGGACATGGTTTATTGTGTCATATTACATCAATCTATGCTTGACATTTGGCTTCGGTCAACTTCGGAGCTACTCAAAACAAAGAAAGACCATAAAACGAAGAAAGACCAAAATGGACGAACTTGGTCAACTTGGATGATTCTTGGACTAAATCTCTCTTCGTTGGTCTCAAACTTCTCGACATGGTTTATTGTGTCATATTACATCAATCTATGCTTGACATTTGGCTTCGGTCAACTTCGGAGCTACTCAAAACAAAGAAAGACCAAAATGGACGAACTTGGTCAACTTGGATGATTCTTGGACTAAATCTCTCTTCCTTGGTCTCAAACTTCTCCACATGGTTTATTGTGTCATATTACATCAATCTATGCTTGACATTTGGCTTCGGTCAACTTCGAAGCTACTCAAAACGAAAAAAGACCACAAAACGAAGAAAGACCAAAATGGACGAACTTGGTCAACTTGGATGATTCTTGGACTAAATCTCTCTTCCTTGGTCTCAAACTTCTCCACATGGTTTATTGTGTCATATTACATCAATCTATGCTTGACATTTGGCTTCGGTCAACTTCGGAGCTACTCAAAACGAAAAAAGACCACAAAACGAAGAAAGACCAAACTGGACGAACTTGGTCAACTTGGATGATTCTTGGACTAAATCTCTCTTCCTTGGTCTCAAACTTCTCCACATGGTTTATTGTGTCATATTACATCAATCTATGCTTGACATTTGGCTTCGGTCAACTTCGGAGCTACTCAAAACAAAGAAAGACCAAAATGGACGAACTTGGTCAACTTGGATGATTCTTGGACTAAATCTCTCTTCGTTGGTCTCAAACTTCTCGACATGGTTTATTGTGTCATATTACATCAATCTATGCTTGACATTTGGCTTCGGTCAACTTGGAGCTACTCAAAAGAAAGAAAGACCATAAAACGAATAAAGACCAAAATGGACGAACTTGGTCAACTTGGATGATTCTTGGACTAAATCTCTCTTCGTTGGTCTCAAACTTCTCGACATGGTTTATTGTGTCATATTACATCAATCTATGCTTGACATTTGGCTTCGGTCAACTTCGGAGCTACTCAAAAGAAAGAAAGACCATAAAACGAAGAAAGACCAAAATGGACGAACTTGGTCAACTTGGATGATTCTTGGACTAAATCTCTCTTCCTTGGTCTCAAACTTCTCCACATGGTTTATTGTGTCATATTACATCAATCTATGCTTGACATTTGGTTTCGGTCAACTTCGGAGCTACTCAAAACGAAGAAAGACCAAAATGGACGAACTTGGTCAACTTGGATGATTCTTGGACTAAATCTCTCTTCGTTGGTCTCAAACTTCTCGACATGGTTTATTGTGTCATATTACATCAATCTATGCTTGACATTTGGCTTCGGTCAACTTCGGAGCTACTCAAAACAAAGAAAGACCATAAAACGAATAAAGACCAAAATGGACGAACTTGGTCAACTTGGATGATTCTTGGACTAAATCTCTCTTCGTTGGTCTCAAACTTCTCGACATGGTTTATTGTGTCATATTACATCAATCTATGCTTGACATTTGGCTTCGGTCAACTTCGGAGCTACTCAAAACGAAGAAAGACCAAAATGGACGAACTTGGTCAACTTGGATGATTCTTGGACTAAATCTCTCTTCGTTGGTCTCAAACTTCTCGACATGGTTTATTGTGTCATATTACATCAATCTATGCTTGACATTTGGCTTCGGTCAACTTCGGAGCTACTCAAAACGAAAAAAGACCACAAAATAAAGAAAGACCAAAATGGACGAACTTGGTCAACTTGGATGATTCTTGGACTAAATCTCTCTTCGTTGGTCTCAAACTTCTGACATGGTTTATTGTGTCATATTACATCAATCTATGCTTGACATTTGGCTTCGGTCAACTTCGGAGCTACTCAAAACGAAGAAAGACCAAAATGGACGAACTTGGTCAACTTGGATGATTCTTGGACTAAATCTCTCTTCGTTGGTCTCAAACTTCTCGACATGGTTTATTGTGTCATATTACATCAATCTATGCTTGACATTTGGCTTCGGTCAACTTCGGAGCTACTCAAAACAAAGAAAGACCATAAAACGAGAAAGACAAAATGGACGAACTTGGTCAACTTGGATGATTCTTGGACTAAATCTCTCTTCGTTGGTCTCAAACTTCTCGACATGGTTTATTGTGTCATATTACATCAATCTATGCTTGACATTTGGCTTCGGTCAACTTCGGAGCTACTCAAAACGAAGAAAGACCAAAATGGAAAAACTTGGTCAACTTGGATGATTCTTGGACTAAATCTCTCTTCGTTGGTCTCAAACTTCTCAACATGGTTTATTGTGTCATATTACATCAATCTATGCTTGACATTTGGCTTCGGTCAACTTCGGAGCTACTCAAAACGAAAAAAGACCACAAAACAAAGAAAGACCAAAATGGACGAACTTGGTCAACTTGGATGATTCTTGGACTAAATCTCTCTTCGTTGGTCTCAAACTTCTCGACATGGTTTATTGTGTCATATTACATCAATCTATGCTTGACATTTGGCTTCGGTCAACTTCGGAGCTACTCAAAACGAAGAAAGACCAAAATGGACGAACTTGGTCAACTTGGATGATTCTTGGACTAAATCTCTCTTCGTTGGTCTCAAACTTCTCAACATGGTTTATTGTGTCATATTACATCAATCTATGCTTGACATTTGGCTTCGGTCAACTTCGGAGCTACTCAAAAAAAAGAAAGACCATAAAACGAGGATAGACAAAATGGACGAACTTGGTCAACTTGGATGATTCTTGGACTAAATCTCTCTTCGTTGGTCTCAAACTTCTCGACATGGTTTATTGTGTCATATTACATCAATCTATGCTTGACATTTGGCTTCGGTCAACTTCGGAGCTACTCAAAACATAGAAATACCACAAAACGAGAAAGACCAAAATGGACGAACTTGGTCAACTTGATGATTCTTGGACTAAATCTCTCTTCCTTGGTCTCAAACTTCTCGCATGGTTTATTGTGTCATTTACATCAATCTATGCTTGACATTTGGTTCGGTCAACTTCGGAGCTACTCAAAACGAAGAAAGACCAAAATGAACGAAATTGGTCAACTTGGATGATTCTTGGACTAAATCTCTCTTCGTTGGTCTCAAACTTCTCGACATGGTTTATTGTGTCATATTACATCAATCTATGCTTGACATTTGGCTTCGGTCAACTTCGGAGCTACTCAAAACGAAGAAAGACCAAAATGGACAAACTTGGTCAACTTGGATGATTCTTGGACTAAATCTCTCTTCGTTGGTCTCAAACTTCTCGACATGGTTTATTGTGTCATATTACATCAATCTATGCTTGACATTTGGCTTCGGTCAACTTCGGAGCTACTCAAAACGAAAAAAGACCACAAAATAAAGAAAGACCAAAATGGACGAACTTGGTCAACTTGGATGATTCTTGGACTAAATCTCTCTTCGTTGGTCTCAAACTTCTGGACATGGTTTATTGTGTCATATTACATCAATCTATGCTTGACATTTGGCTTCGGTCAACTTCGGAGCTACTCAAAACGAAGAAAGACCAAAATGGACGAACTTGGTCAACTTGGATGATTCTTGGACTAAATCTCTCTTCCTTGGTCTCAAACTTCTCCACATGGTTTATTGTGTCATATTACATCAATCTATGCTTGACATTTGGTTTCGGTCAACTTCGGAGCTACTCAAAACGAAGAAAGACCAAAATAAACGAATTGGTCAACTTGGATGATTCTTGGACTAAATCTCTCTTCATTGGTCTCAAACTTCTCCACATGGTTTATTGTGTCATATTACATCAATCTATGCTTGACATTTGGCTTCGGTCAACTTCGGAGCTACTCAAAACAAAGAAAGACCATAAAACGAAGAAAGACCAAAATGGACGAACTTGGTCAACTTGGATGATTCTTGGACTAAATCTCTCTTCGTTGGTCTCAAACTTCTCGACATGGTTTATTGTGTCATATTACATCAATCTATGCTTGACATTTGGCTTCGGTCAACTTCGGAGCTACTCAAAACGAAGAAAGACCAAAATGGACAAACTTGGTCAACTTGGATGATTCTTGGACTAAATCTCTCTTCGTTGGTCTCAAACTTCTGACATGGTTTATTGTGTCATATTACATCAATCTATGCTTGACATTTGGCTTCGGTCAACTTCGGAGCTACTCAAAACGAAAAAAGACCACAAAACAAAGAAAGACCAAAATGGACGAACTTGGTCAACTTGGATGATTCTTGGACTAAATCTCTCTTCGTTGGTCTCAAACTTCTGGACATGGTTTATTGTGTCATATTACATCAATCTATGCTTGACATTTGGCTTCGGTCAACTTCGGAGCTACTCAAAACGAAGAAAGACCAAAATGGACGAACTTGGTCAACTTGGATGATTCTTGGACTAAATCTCTCTTCCTTGGTCTCAAACTTCTCCACATGGTTTATTGTGTCATTTACATCAATCTATGCTTGACATTTGGTTTCGGTCAACTTGGAGCTACTCAAAACGAAGAAAGACCAAAACAACCTTGGTCAACTTGGATGATTCTTGGACTAAATCTCTCTTCTTGGTCTAAAATTTCTCGACATGGTTTATTGTGTCATATTACATCAATCTATGCTTGACATTTGGCTTTGGTCAACTTCGGAGCTACTCAAAACAAAGAAAGACTATAAAATGAATAATGACCAAAAACAAAGAAAGACCACAAAACAAAGAAAGACCCAAATGGACGAACTTGGTCAACTTGGATGATTCTTGGACTAAATCTCTCTTCGTTGGTCTCAAACTTCTCGACATGGTTTATTGTGTCATATTACATCAATCTATGCTTGACATTTGGCTTCGGTCAACTTCGGAGCTACTCAAAACAAAGAAAGACCATAAAACGAATAAAGACCAAAATGGACGAACTTGGTCAACTTGGATGATTCTTGGACTAAATCTCTCTTCCTTGGTCTCAAACTTCTCACATGGTTTATTGTGTCATATTACATCAATCTATGCTTGACATTTGGCTTCGGTCAACTTCGGAGCTACTCAAAACGAAGAAAGACCAAAATGGACGAACTTGGTCAACTTGGATGATTCTTGGACTAAATCTCTCTTCTTTGGTCTCAAACTTCTCCACATGGTTTTTTGTGTCATATTACATCAATCTATGCTTGACATTTGGCTTCGGTCAACTTCGGAGCTACTCAAAACGAAGAAAGACCAAAATGGACAAATGTGTCAACTTGGATGATTCTTGGACTAAATCTCTCTTCGTTGGTCTCAAACTTCTCGACATGGTTTATTGTGTCATATTACATCAATCTATGCTTGACATTTGGCTTCGGTCAACTTCGGAGCTACTCAAAACGAAGAAAGACCATAAAACGAAAAAAGACCAAAATGGACGAACTTGGTCAACTTGGATGATTCTTGGACTAAATCTCTCTTCGTTGGTCTCAAACTTCTCGACATGGTTTATTGTGTCATATTACATCAATCTATGCTTGACATTTGGCTTCGGTCAACTTCGGAGCTACTCAAAACAAAGAAAGACCATAAAAGGAATAAAGACCAAAATGGACGAACTTGGTCAACTTGGATGATTCTTGGACTAAATCTCTCTTCCTTGGTCTCAAACTTCTCCACATGGTTTATTGTGTCATATTACATCAATCTATGCTTGACATTTGGCTTCGGTCAACTTCGGAGCTACTCAAAACGAAGAAAGACCAAAATGGACGAACTTGGTCAACTTGGATGATTCTTGGACTAAATCTCTCTTCGTTGGTCTCAAACTTCTCGACATGGTTTATTGTGTCATATTACATCAATCTATGCTTGACATTTGGCTTCGGTCAACTTCGGAGCTACTCAAAATAAAGAAAGACCATAAAATGAAGAAAGACCAAAATGGACGAACTTGGTCAACTTGGATGATTCTTGGACTAAATCTCTCTTCGTTGGTCTCAAACTTCTCCACATGGTTTATTGTGTCATATTACATCAATCTATGCTTGACATTTGGCTTCGGTCAACTTCGGAGCTACTCAAAACAAAGAAAGACCATAAAACGAAGAAAGACCAAAATGGACGAACTTGGTCAACTTGGATGATTCTTGGACTAAATCTCTCTTCGTTGGTCTCAAACTTCTCGACATGGTTTATTGTGTCATATTACATCAATCTATGCTTGACATTTGGCTTCGGTCAACTTCGGAGCTACTCAAAACGAAGAAAGACCAAAATGGACAAACTTGGTCAACTTGGATGATTCTTGGACTAAATCTCTCTTCGTTGGTCTCAAACTTCTCGACATGGTTTATTGTGTCATATTACATCAATCTATGCTTGACATTTGGCTTCGGTCAACTTCGGAGCTACTCAAAACAAAGAAAGACCAAAAAAGAATAAAGACCAAAATGGACGAACTTGGTCAACTTGGATGATTCTTGGACTAAATCTCTCTTCGTTGGTCTCAAACTTCTCGACATGGTTTATTGTGTCATATTACATCAATCTATGCTTGACATTTGGCTTCGGTCAACTTCGGAGCTACTCAAAACGAAGAAAGACCAAAAAGGACGAACTTGGTCAACTTGGATGATTCTTGGACTAAATCTCTCTTCTTTGGTCTCAAACTTCTCGACATGGTTTATTGTGTCATATTACATCAATCTATGCTTGACATTTGGCTTCGGTCAACTTCGGAGCTACTCAAAACGAAGAAAGACCAAAATGGACGAACTTGGTCAACTTGGATGATTCTTGGACTAAATCTCTCTTCGTTGGTCTCAAACTTCTCGACATGGTTTATTGTGTCATATTACATCAATCTATGCTTGACATTTGGCTTCGGTCAACTTCGGAGCTACTCAAAACAAAGAAAGACCATAAAAGGAATAAAGACCAAAATGGACGAACTTGGTCAACTTGGATGATTCTTGGACTAAATCTCTCTTCCTTGGTCTCAAACTTCTCACATGGTTTATTGTGTCATATTACATCAATCTATGCTTGACATTTGGCTTCGGTCAACTTCGGAGCTACTCAAAACGAAGAAAGACCAAAATGGACGAACTTGGTCAACTTGGATGATTCTTGGACTAAATCTCTCTTCGTTGGTCTCAAACTTCTCCACATGGTTTATTGTGTCATATTACATCAATCTATGCTTGACATTTGGCTTCGGTCAACTTCGGAGCTACTCAAAACGAAGAAAGACCAAAATGGACAAACTTGGTCAACTTGGATGATTCTTGGACTAAATCTCTCTTCGTTGGTCTCAAACTTCTCGACATGGTTTATTGTGTCATATTACATCAATCTATGCTTGACATTTGGCTTCGGTCAACTTCGGAGCTACTCAAAACGAAGAAAGACCAAAATGGACGAACTTGGTCAACTTGGATGATTCTTGGACTAAATCTCTCTTCGTTGGTCTCAAACTTCTCGACATGGTTTATTGTGTCATATTACATCAATCTATGCTTGACATTTGGCTTCGGTCAACTTCGGAGCTACTCAAAAGAAAGAAAGACCATAAAAGGAATAAAGACCAAAATGGACGAACTTGGTCAACTTGGATGATTCTTGGACTAAATCTCTCTTCCTTGGTCTCAAACTTCTCCACATGGTTTATTGTGTCATATTACATCAATCTATGCTTGACATTTGGTTTCGGTCAACTTCGGAGCTACTCAAAACGAAGAAAGACCAAAATGGACGAACTTGGTCAACTTGGATGATTCTTGGACTAAATCTCTCTTCGTTGGTCTCAAACTTCTCCACATGGTTTATTGTGTCATATTACATCAATCTATGCTTGACATTTGGCTTCGGTCAACTTCGGAGCTACTCAAAACGAAGAAAGACCAAAATGGACAAACTTGGTCAACTTGGATGATTCTTGGACTAAATCTCTCTTCGTTGGTCTCAAACTTCTCGACATGGTTTATTGTGTCATATTACATCAATCTATGCTTGACATTTGGCTTCGGTCAACTTCGGAGCTACTCAAAACGAAGAAAGACCAAAATGGACGAACTTGGTCAACTTGGATGATTCTTGGACTAAATCTCTCTTCGTTGGTCTCAAACTTCTCGACATGGTTTATTGTGTCATATTACATCAATCTATGCTTGACATTTGGCTTCGGTCAACTTCGGAGCTACTCAAAATAAAGAAAGACCATAAAAGGAATAAAGACCAAAATGGACGAACTTGGTCAACTTGGATGATTCTTGGACTAAATCTCTCTTCCTTGGTCTCAAACTTCTCCACATGGTTTATTGTGTCATATTACATCAATCTATGCTTGACATTTGGCTTCGGTCAACTTCGGAGCTACTCAAAACGAAGAAAGACCAAAATGGACGAACTTGGTCAACTTGGATGATTCTTGGACTAAATCTCTCTTCGTTGGTCTCAAACTTCTCGACATGGTTTATTGTGTCATATTACATCAATCTATGCTTGACATTTGGCTTCGGTCAACTTCGGAGCTACTCAAAACAAAGAAAGACCATAAAACGAAGAAAGACCAAAATGGACGAACTTGGTCAACTTGGATGATTCTTGGACTAAATCTCTCTTCGTTGGTCTCAAACTTCTCGACATGGTTTATTGTGTCATATTACATCAATCTATGCTTGACATTTGGCTTCGGTCAACTTCGGAGCTACTCAAAACGAAGAAAGACCAAAATGGACGAACTTGGTCAACTTGGATGATTCTTGGACTAAATCTCTCTTCCTTGGTCTCAAACTTCTCCACATGGTTTATTGTGTCATTTACATCAATCTATGCTTGACATTTGGTTTCGGTCAACTTGGAGCTACTCAAAACGAAGAAAGACCAAAACGACCTTGGTCAACTTGGATGATTCTTGGACTAAATCTCTCTTCTTTGGTCTCAAATTTCTCGACATGGTTTATTGTGTCATATTACATCAATCTATGCTTGACTTTTGGCTTTGGTCAACTTCGGAGCTACTCAAAACAAAGAAAGACTATAAAATGAATAATGACCAAAAACAAAGAAAGACCACAAAACAAAGAAAGACCCAAATGGACGAACTTGGTCAACTTGGATGATTCTTGGACTAAATCTCTCTTTGTTGGTCTCAAACTTCTCGACATGGTTTATTGTGTCATATTACATCAATCTATGCTTGACATTTTGCTTCGGTCAACTTCGGAGCTACTCAAAACAAAGAAAGACCATAAAACGAATAAAGACCAAAATGGACGAACTTGGTCAACTTGGATGATTCTTGGACTAAATCTCTCTTCCTTGGTCTCAAACTTCTCCACATGGTTTATTGTGTCATTTACATCAATCTATGCTTGACATTTGGTTTCGGTCAACTTCGGAGCTACTCAAAACGAAGAAAGACCAAAATGGACGAACTTGGTCAACTTGGATGATTCTTGGACTAAATCTCTCTTCATTGGTCTCAAACTTCTCCACATGGTTTATTGTGTCATATTACATCAATCTATGCTTGACATTTGGCTTCGGTCAACTTCGAAGCTACTCAAAACAAAGAAAGACCATAAAACGAAGAAAGACCAAAATGGACGAACTTGGTCAACTTGGATGATTCTTGGACTAAATCTCTCTTCGTTGGTCTCAAACTTCTCCACATGGTTTATTGTGTCATATTACATCAATCTATGCTTGACATTTGGTTTCGGTCAACTTCGGAGCTACTCAAAACGAAGAAAGACCAAAATGGACGAACTTGGTCAACTTGGATGATTCTTGGACTAAATCTCTCTTCCTTGGTCTCAAACTTCTCCACATGGTTTATTGTGTCATATTACATCAATCTATGCTTGACATTTGGCTTCGGTCAACTTCGGAGCTACTCAAAACGAAGAAAGACCAAAATGGACGAACTTGGTCAACTTGGATGATTCTTGGACTAAATCTCTCTTCGTTGGTCTCAAACTTCTCGACATGGTTTATTGTGTCATATTACATCAATCTATGCTTGACATTTGGCTTCGGTCAACTTCGGAGCTACTCAAAATAAAGAAAGACCATAAAATGAAGAAAGACCAAAATGGACGAACTTGGTCAACTTGGATGATTCTTGGACTAAATCTCTCTTCCTTGGTCTCAAACTTCTCCACATGGTTTATTGTGTCATATTACATCAATCTATGCTTGACATTTGGCTTCGGTCAACTTCGGAGCTACTCAAAACAAAGAAAGACCATAAAACGAAGAAAGACCAAAATGGACGAACTTGGTCAACTTGGATGATTCTTGGACTAAATCTCTCTTCGTTGGTCTCAAACTTCTCACATGGTTTATTGTGTCATATTACATCAATCTATGCTTGACATTTGGCTTCGGTCAACTTCGGAGCTACTCAAAACGAAGAAAGACCAAAATGGACAAACTTGTCAACTTGGATGATTCTTGGACTAAATCTCTCTTCGTTGGTCTCAAACTTCTCGACATGGTTTATTGTGTCATATTACATCAATCTATGCTTGACATTTGGCTTCGGTCAACTTCGGAGCTACTCAAAACAAAGAAAGACCAAAAAAGGAAGAAAGACCAAAATGGACGAACTTGGTCAACTTGGATGATTCTTGGACTAAATCTCTCTTCGTTGGTCTCAAACTTCTCGACATGGTTTATTGTGTCATATTACATCAATCTATGCTTGACATTTGGCTTCGGTCAACTTCGGAGCTACTCAAAACGAAGAAAGACCAAAAAGGACGAACTTGGTCAACTTGGATGATTCTTGGACTAAATCTCTCTTCTTTGGTCTCAAACTTCTCGACATGGTTTATTGTGTCATATTACATCAATCTATGCTTGACATTTGGCTTCGGTCAACTTCGGAGCTACTCAAAACGAAGAAAGACCAAAATGGACGAACTTGGTCAACTTGGATGATTCTTGGACTAAATCTCTCTTCGTTGGTCTCAAACTTCTCGACATGGTTTATTGTGTCATATTACATCAATCTATGCTTGACATTTGGCTTCGGTCAACTTCGGAGCTACTCAAAACAAAGAAAGACCATAAAAGGAATAAAGACCAAAATGGACGAACTTGGTCAACTTGGATGATTCTTGGACTAAATCTCTCTTCCTTGGTCTCAAACTTCTCACATGGTTTATTGTGTCATATTACATCAATCTATGCTTGACATTTGGTTTCGGTCAACTTCGGAGCTACTCAAAACGAAGAAAGACCAAAATGGACGAACTTGGTCAACTTGGATGATTCTTGGACTAAATCTCTCTTCGTTGGTCTCAAACTTCTCCACATGGTTTATTGTGTCATATTACATCAATCTATGCTTGACATTTGGCTTCGGTCAACTTCGGAGCTACTCAAAACGAAGAAAGACCAAAATGGACAAACTTGGTCAACTTGGATGATTCTTGGACTAAATCTCTCTTCGTTGGTCTCAAACTTCTCGACATGGTTTATTGTGTCATATTACATCAATCTATGCTTGACATTTGGCTTCGGTCAACTTCGGAGCTACTCAAAACGAAGAAAGACCAAAATGGACGAACTTGGTCAACTTGGATGATTCTTGGACTAAATCTCTCTTCGTTGGTCTCAAACTTCTCGACATGGTTTATTGTGTCATATTACATCAATCTATGCTTGACATTTGGCTTCGGTCAACTTCGGAGCTACTCAAAAGAAAGAAAGACCATAAAAGGAATAAAGACCAAAATGGACGAACTTGGTCAACTTGGATGATTCTTGGACTAAATCTCTCTTCCTTGGTCTCAAACTTCTCCACATGGTTTATTGTGTCATATTACATCAATCTATGCTTGACATTTGGTTTCGGTCAACTTCGGAGCTACTCAAAACGAAGAAAGACCAAAATGGACGAACTTGGTCAACTTGGATGATTCTTGGACTAAATCTCTCTTCGTTGGTCTCAAACTTCTCCACATGGTTTATTGTGTCATATTACATCAATCTATGCTTGACATTTGGCTTCGGTCAACTTCGGAGCTACTCAAAACGAAGAAAGACCAAAATGGACAAACTTGGTCAACTTGGATGATTCTTGGACTAAATCTCTCTTCGTTGGTCTCAAACTTCTCGACATGGTTTATTGTGTCATATTACATCAATCTATGCTTGACATTTGGCTTCGGTCAACTTCGGAGCTACTCAAAACGAAGAAAGACCAAAATGGACGAACTTGGTCAACTTGGATGATTCTTGGACTAAATCTCTCTTCGTTGGTCTCAAACTTCTCGACATGGTTTATTGTGTCATATTACATCAATCTATGCTTGACATTTGGCTTCGGTCAACTTCGGAGCTACTCAAAACAAAGAAAGACCATAAAAGGAATAAAGACCAAAATGGACGAACTTGGGAACTTGGATGATTCTTGGACTAAATCTCTCTTCCTTGGTCTCAAACTTCTCGACATGGTTTATTGTGTCATATTACATCAATCTATGCTTGACATTTGGCTTCGGTCAACTTCGGAGCTACTCAAAACGAAGAAAGACCAAAATGGACGAACTTGGTCAACTTGGATGATTCTTGGACTAAATCTCTCTTCGTTGGTCTCAAACTTCTCGACATGGTTTATTGTGTCATATTACATCAATCTATGCTTGACATTTGGCTTCGGTCAACTTCGGAGCTACTCAAAACAAAGAAAGACCATAAAACGAAGAAAGACCAAAATGGACGAACTTGGTCAACTTGGATGATTCTTGGACTAAATCTCTCTTCGTTGGTCTCAAACTTCTCGACATGGTTTATTGTGTCATATTACATCAATCTATGCTTGACATTTGGCTTCGGTCAACTTCGGAGCTACTCAAAACGAAGAAAGACCAAAATGGACGAACTTGGTCAACTTGGATGATTCTTGGACTAAATCTCTCTTCCTTGGTCTCAAACTTCTCCACATGGTTTATTGTGTCATTTACATCAATCTATGCTTGACATTTGGTTTCGGTCAACTTGGAGCTACTCAAAACGAAGAAAGACCAAAACGACCTTGGTCAACTTGGATGATTCTTGGACTAAATCTCTCTTCTTTGGTCTCAAATTTCTCGACATGGTTTATTGTGTCATATTACATCAATCTATGCTTGACATTTGGCTTTGGTCAACTTAGGAGCTACTCAAAACAAAGAAAGACTATAAAATGAATAATGACCAAAAACAAAGAAAGACCACAAAACAAAGAAAGACCCAAATGGACGAACTTGGTCAACTTGGATGATTCTTTGACTAAATCTCTCTTTGTTGGTCTCAAACTTCTCGACATGGTTTATTGTGTCATATTACATCAATCTATGCTTGACATTTTGCTTCGGTTAACTTCGGAGCTACTCAAAACAAAGAAAGACCATAAAACGAATAAAGACCAAAATGGACGAACTTGGTCAACTTAGATGATTCTTGGACTAAATCTCTCTTCCTTGGTCTCAAACTTCTCCACATGGTTTATTGTGTCATTTACATCAATCTATGCTTGACATTTGGTTTCGGTCAACTTCGGAGCTACTCAAAACGAAGAAAGACCAAAATGAACGAAATTGGTCAACTTGGATGATTCAACTTGGATGATTCTTGGAAAAATCTCTCTTCATTGGTCTCAAACTTCTCCACATGGTTTATTGTGTCATATTACATCAATCTATGCTTGACATTTGGCTTCGGTCAACTTCGAAGCTACTCAAAACAAAGAAAGACCATAAAACGAAGAAAGACCAAAATGGACGAACTTGGTCAACTTGGATGATTCTTGGACTAAATCTCTCTTCGTTGGTCTCAAACTTCTCCACATGGTTTATTGTGTCATTTACATCAATCTATGCTTGACATTTGGTTTCGGTCAACCTCGGAGCTACTCAAAACGAAGAAAGACCAAAATGAACGAAATTGGTCAACTTGGATGATTCTTGGACTAAATCTCTCTTCATTGGTCTCAAACTTCTCCACATGGTTTATTGTGTCATATTACATCAATCTATGCTTGACATTTGGCTTCGGTCAACTTCGGAGCTACTCAAAACAAAGAAAGACCATAAAACGAAGAAAGACCAAAATGGACGAACTTGGTCAACTTGGATGATTCTTGGACTAAATCTCTCTTCGTTGGTCTCAAACTTCTCGACATGGTTTATTGTGTCATATTACATCAATCTATGCTTGACATTTGGCTTCGGTCACTTCGGAGCTACTCAAAATGAAGAAAGACCAAAATGGACGAACTTGGTCAACTTGGATGATTCTTGGACTAAATCTCTCTTCGTTGGTCTCAAACTTCTCGACATGGTTTATTGTGCATATTACATCAATCTATGCTTGACATTTGGCTTCGGTCAACTTCGGAGCTACTCAAAACGAAGAAAGACCAAAATGGACGAACTTGGTCAACTTGGATGATTCTTGGACTAAATCTCTCTTCCTTGGTCTCAAACTTCTCCACATGGTTTATTGTGTCATTTACATCAATCTATGCTTGACATTTGGTTTCGGTCAACTTGGAGCTACTCAAAACGAAGAAAGACCAAAACGACCTTGGTCAACTTGGATGATTCTTGGACTAAATCTCTCTTCTTTGGTCTCAAATTTCTCGACATGGTTTATTGTGTCATATTACATCAATCTATGCTTGACATTTGGCTTTGGTCAACTTAGGAGCTACTCAAAACAAAGAAAGACTATAAAATGAATAATGACCAAAAACAAAGAAAGACCACAAAACAAAGAAAGACCCAAATGGACGAACTTGGTCAACTTGGATGATTCTTTGACTAAATCTCTCTTTGTTGGTCTCAAACTTCTCGACATGGTTTATTGTGTCATATTACATCAATCTATGCTTGACATTTTGCTTCGGTTAACTTCGGAGCTACTCAAAACAAAGAAAGACCATAAAACGAATAAAGACCAAAATGGACGAACTTGGTCAACTTGGATGATTCTTGGACTAAATCTCTCTTCCTTGGTCTCAAACTTCTCCACATGGTTTATTGTGTCATTTACATCAATCTATGCTTGACATTTGGTTTCGGTCAACCTCGGAACTACTCAAAACGAAGAAAGACCAAAATGAACGAAATTGGTCAACTTGGATGATTCTTGGACTAAATCTCTCTTCATTGGTCTCAAACTTCTCCACATGGTTTATTGTGTCATATTACATCAATCTATGCTTGACATTTGGCTTCGGTCAACTTCGAAGCTACTCAAAACAAAGAAAGACCATAAAACGAAGAAAGACCAAAATGGACGAACTTGGTCAACTTGGATGATTCTTGGACTAAATCTCTCTTCGTTGGTCTCAAACTTCTCCACATGGTTTATTGTGTCATTTACATCAATCTATGCTTGACATTTGGTTTCGGTCAACTTCGGAGCTACTCAAAACGAAGAAAGACCAAAATGAACGAAATTGGTCAACTTGGATGATTCTTGGACTAAATCTCTCTTCATTGGTCTCAAACTTCTCCACATGGTTTATTGTGTCATATTACATCAATCTATGCTTGACATTTGGCTTCGGTCAACTTCGGAGCTACTCAAAACAAAGAAAGACCATAAAACGAAGAAAGACCAAAATGGACGAACTTGGTCAACTTGGATGATTCTTGGACTAAATCTCTCTTCGTTGGTCTCAAACTTCTCGACATGGTTTATTGTGTCATATTACATCAATCTATGCTTGACATTTGGCTTCGGTCACTTCGGAGCTACTCAAAACGAAGAAAGACCAAAATGGACGAACTTGGTCAACTTGGATGATTCTTGGACTAAATCTCTCTTCGTTGGTCTCAAACTTCTGGACATGGTTTATTGTGTCATATTACATCAATCTATGCTTGACATTTGGCTTCGGTCAACTTCGGAGCTACTCAAAGCGAAAAAAGACCACAAAACAAAGAAAGACCAAAATGGACGAACTTGGTCAACTTGGATGATTCTTGGACTAAATCTCTCTTCGTTGGTCTCAAACTTCTCGACATGGTTTATTGTGCGATATTACATCAATCTATGCTTGACATTTGGCTTCGGTCAACTTCGGAGCTACTCAAAACGAAGAAAGACCAAAATGGACGAACTTGGTCAACTTAGATGATTCTTGGACTAAATCTCTCTTCCTTGGTCTCAAACTTCTCCACATGGTTTATTGTGTCATTTACATCAATCTATGCTTGACATTTGGTTTCGGTCAACTTGGAGCTACTCAAAACGAAGAAAGACCAAAACGACCTTGGTCAAGTTGGATGATTTTTGGACTAAATCTCTCTTCTTTGGTCTAAAATTTCTCGACATGGTTTATTGTGTCATATTACATCAATCTATGCTTGACTTTTGGCTTTGGTCAACTTAGGAGCTACTCAAAACAAAGAAAGACTATAAAATGAATAATGACCAAAAACAAAGAAAGACCACAAAACAAAGAAAGACCCAAATGGACGAACTTGGTCAACTTGGATGATTCTTTGACTAAATCTCTCTTTGTTGGTCTCAAACTTCTCGACATGGTTTATTGTGTCATATTACATCAATCTATGCTTGACATTTTGCTTCAGTTAACTTCGGAGCTACTCAAAACAAAGAAAGACCATAAAACGAATAAAGACCAAAATGGACGAACTTGGTCAACTTAGATGATTCTTGGACTAAATCTCTCTTCCTTGGTCTCAAACTTCTCCACATGGTTTATTGTGTCATTTACATCAATCTATGCTTGACATTTGGTTTCGGTCAACTTCGGAGCTACTCAAAACGAAGAAAGACCAAAATGAACGAAATTGGTCAACTTGGATGATTCTTGGACTAAATCTCTCTTCATTGGTCTCAAACTTCTCCACATGGTTTATTGTGTCATATTACATCAATCTATGCTTGACATTTGGCTTCGGTCAACTTCGAAGCTACTCAAAACAAAGAAAGACCATAAAACGAAGAAAGACCAAAATGGACGAACTTGGTCAACTTGGATGATTCTTGGACTAAATCTCTCTTCGTTGGTCTCAAACTTCTCCACATGGTTTATTGTGTCATTTACATCAATCTATGCTTGACATTTGGTTTCGGTCAACCTCGGAGCTACTCAAAACGAAGAAAGACCAAAATGAACGAAATTGGTCAACTTGGATGATTCTTGGACTAAATCTCTCTTCATTGGTCTCAAACTTCTCCACATGGTTTATTGTGTCATATTACATCAATCTATGCTTGACATTTGGCTTCGGTCAACTTCGGAGCTACTCAAAACAAAGAAAGACCATAAAACGAAGAAAGACCAAAATGGACGAACTTGGTCAACTTGGATGATTCTTGGACTAAATCTCTCTTCGTTGGTCTCAAACTTCTCGACATGGTTTATTGTGTCATATTACATCAATCTATGCTTGACATTTGGCTTCGGTTCACATCGGAGCTACTCAAAATGAAGAAAGACCAAAATGGACGAACTTGGTCAACTTGGATGATTCTTGGACTAAATCTCTCTTCGTTGGTCTCAAACTTCTCGACATGGTTTATTGTGCGATATTACATCAATCTATGCTTGACATTTGGCTTCGGTCAACTTCGGAGCTACTCAAAACGAAGAAAGACCAAAATGGACGAACTTGGTCAACTTAGATGATTCTTGGACTAAATCTCTCTTCCTTGGTCTCAAACTTCTCCACATGGTTTATTGTGTCATTTACATCAATCTATGCTTGACATTTGGTTCGGTCAACTTGGAGGTACTCAAAACGAAGAAAGACCAAAACGACCTTGGTTAAGTTGGATGATTCTTGGACTAAATCTGTCTTCTTTGGTCTAAAATTTCTCGACATGGTTTATTGTGTCATATTACATCAATCTACGCTTGACTTTTGGCTTTGGTCAACTTAGGAGCTACTCAAAACAAAGAAAGACTATAAAATGAATAATGACCAAAAACAAAGAAAGACCACAAAACAAAGAAAGACCCAAATGGACGAACTTGGTCAACTTAGATGATTCTTTGACTAAATCTCTCTTTGTTGGTCTCAAACTTCTCGACATGGTTTATTGTGTCATATTACATCAATCTATGCTTGACATTTTGCTTCAGTTAAGTTCGGAGCTACTCAAAACAAAGAAAGACCATAAAACGAATAAAGACCAAAATGGACGAACTTGGCCAACTTAGATGATTCTTGGACTAAATCTCTCTTCCTTGGTCTCAAACTTCTCCACATGGTTTATTGTGTCATTTACATCAATCTATGCTTGACATTTGGTTTCGGTCAACCTCGGAACTACTCAAAACGAAGAAAGACCAAAATGAACGAAATTGGTCAACTTGGATGATTCTTGGACTAAATCTCTCTTCATTGGTCTCAAACTTCTCCACATGGTTTATTGTGTCATATTACATCAATCTATGCTTGACATTTGGCTTCGGTCAACTTCGAAGCTACTCAAAACAAAGAAAGACCATAAAACGAAGAAAGACCAAAATGGACGAACTTGGTCAACTTGGATGATTCTTGGACTAAATCTCTCTTCGTTGGTCTCAAACTTCTCCACATGGTTTATTGTGTCATTTACATCAATCTATGCTTGACATTTGGTTTCGGTCAACCTCGGAGCTACTCAAAACGAAGAAAGACCAAAATGAACGAAATTGGTCAACTTGGATGATTCTTGGACTAAATCTCTCTTCGTTGGTCTCAAGTTTCTGGACATGGTTTATTGTGTGATATTACATCAATCTATGCTTGACATTTGGCTTCGGTCAACTTCGGAGCTACTCAAAACGAAGAAAGACCAAAATGGACGAACTTGGTCAACTTAGATGATTCTTGGACTAAATCTCTCTTCCTTGGTCTCAAACTTCTCCACATGGTTTATTGTGTCATTTACATCAATCTATGCTTGACATTTGGTTTCGGTCAACTTCGGAGCTACTCAAAATGAAGAAAGACCAAAATAAACGATATTGGTCAACTTGGATGATTCTTGGACTAAATCTCTCTTCATTGGTCTCAAACTTCTCCACATGGTTTATTGTGTCATATTACATCAATCTATGCTTGACATTTGGCTTCGGTCAACTTCGGAGCTACTCAAAACAAAGAAAGACCATAAAACGAAGAAAGACCAAAATGGACGAACTTGGTCAACTTGGATGATTCTTGGACTAAATCTCTCTTCGTTGGTCTCAAACTTCTCGACATGGTTTATTGTGTCATATTACATCAATCTATGCTTGACATTTGGCTTCGGTCAACTTCGGAGCTACTCAAAACGAAGAAAGACCAAAATGGACAAACTTGGTCAACTTGGATGATTCTTGGACTAAAACTCTCTTCGTTGGTCTCAAACTTCTGGACATGGTTTATTGTGTCATATTACATCAATCTATGCTTGACATTTGGCTTCGGTCAACTTCGGAGCTACTCAAAGCGAAAAAAGACCACAAAACAAAGAAAGACCAAAATGGACGAACTTGGTCAACTTGGATGATTCTTGGACTAAATCTCTCTTCGTTGGTCTCAAGTTTCTGGACATGGTTTATTGTGTGATATTACATCAATCTATGCTTGACATTTGGCTTCGGTCAACTTCGGAGCTACTCAAAATGAAGAAAGACCAAAATGGACGAACTTGGTCAACTTAGATGATTCTTGGACTAAATCTCTCTTCCTTGGTCTCAAACTTCTCCACATGGTTTATTGTGTCATTTACGTCAATCTATGCTTGACATTTGGTTTCGGTCAACCTTGGAGGTACTCAAAACGAAGAAAGACCAAAACGACCTTAGTCAAGTTGGATGATTTTTGGACTAAATCTGTCTTCTTTGGTCTAAAATTTCTCGACATGGTTTATTGTGTCATATTACATCAATGTATGCTTGACTTTTGGCTTTGGTCAACTTAGGAGCTACTCAAAACAAAGAAAGACTATAAAATGAATAATGACCAAAAACAAAGAAAGACCACAAAACAAAGAAAGACCCAAATGGACGAACTCGGTCAACTTGGATGATTCTTTGACTAAATCTCTCTTTGTTGGTCTCAAACTTCTCGACATGGTTTATTGTGTCATATTACATCAATCTATGCTTGACATTTTGCTTCAGTTAACTTCGGAGCTACTCAAAACAAAGAAAGACCATAAAACGAATAAAGACCAAAATGGACGAACTTGGTCAACTTGGATGATTCTTGGACTAAATCTCTCTTCCTTGGTCTCAAACTTCTCCACATGGTTTATTGTGTCATTTACATCAATCTATGCTTGACATTTGGTTTCGGTCAACCTCGGAACTACTCAAAACGAAGAAAGACCAAAATGAACGAACTTGGTCAACTTGGATGATTCTTGGACTAAATCTCTCTTCATTGGTCTCAAACTTCTCCACATGGTTTGTTGTGTCATATTACATCAATCTATGCTTGACATTTGGCTTCGGTCAACTTCGAAGCTACTCAAAACAAAGAAAGACCATAAAACGAAGAAAGACCAAAATGGACGAACTTGGTCAACTTGGATGATTCTTGGACTAAATCTCTCTTCGTTGGTCTCAAACTTCTCCACATGGTTTATTGTGTCATTTACATCAATCTATGCTTGACATTTGGTTTCGGTCAACTTCGGAGCTACTCAAAACGAAGAAAGACCAAAATGAACGAAATTGGTCAACTTGGATGATTCTTGGACTAAATCTCTCTTCATTGGTCTCAAACTTCTCCACATGGTTTATTGTGTCATATTACATCAATCTATGCTTGACATTTGGCTTCGGTCAACTTCGGAGCTACTCAAAACAAAGAAAGACCATAAAACGAAGAAAGACCAAAATGGACGAACTTGGTCAACTTGGATGATTCTTGGACTAAATCTCTCTTCGTTGGTCTCAAACTTCTCGACATGGTTTATTGTGTCATATTACATCAATCTATGCTTGACATTTGGCTTCGGTCACTTCGGAGCTACTCAAAATGAAGAAAGACCAAAATGGACGAACTTGGTCAACTTGGATGATTCTTGGACTAAATCTCTCTTCGTTGGTCTCAAACTTCTCGACATGGTTTATTGTGCGATATTACATCAATCTATGCTTGACATTTGGCTTCGGTCAACTTCGGAGCTACTCAAAACGAAGAAAGACCAAAATGGACGAACTTGGTCAACTTGGATGATTCTTGGACTAAATCTCTCTTCCTTGGTCTCAAACTTCTCCACATGGTTTATTGTGTCATTTACATCAATCTATGCTTGACATTTGGTTTCGGTCAACTTGGAGCTACTCAAAACGAAGAAAGACCAAAACGACCTTGGTTAACTTGGATGATTCTTGGACTAAATCTCTCTTCTTTGGTCTAAAATTTCTCGACATGGTTTATTGTGTCATATTACATCAATCTATGCTTGACTTTTGGCTTTGGTCAACTTAGGAGCTACTCAAAACAAAGAAAGACTATAAAATGAATAATGACCAAAAACAAAGAAAGACCACAAAACAAAGAAAGACCCAAATGGACGAACTTGGTCAACTTAGATGATTCTTTGACTAAATCTCTCTTTGTTGGTCTCAAACTTCTCGACATGGTTTATTGTGTCATATTACATCAATCTATGCTTGACATTTTGCTTCAGTCAACTTCGGAGCTACTCAAAACAAAGAAAGACCATAAAACGATAAAGACCAAAATGGACGAACTTGGTCAACTTAGATGATTCTTGGACTAAATCTCTCTTCCTTGGTCTCAAACTTCTCCACATGGTTTATTGTGTCATTTACATCAATCTATGCTTGACATTTGGTTTCGGTCAACTTCGGAACTACTCAAAACGAAGAAAGACCAAAATGAACGAAATTGGTCAACTTGGATGATTCTTGGACTAAATCTCTCTTCATTGGTCTCAAACTTCTCCACATGGTTTATTGTGTCATATTACATCAATCTATGCTTGACATTTGGCTTCGGTCAACTTCGAAGCTACTCAAAACAAAGAAAGACCATAAAACGAAGAAAGACCAAAATGGACGAACTTGGTCAACTTGGATGATTCTTGGACTAAATCTCTCTTCGTTGGTCTCAAACTTCTCCACATGGTTTATTGTGTCATATTACATCAATCTATGCTTGACATTTGGTTTCGGTCAACTTCGGAGCTACTCAAAACGAAGAAAGACCAAAATGAACGAACTTGGTCAACTTGGATGATTCTTGGACTAAATCTCTCTTCGTTGGTCTCAAGTTTCTGGACATGGTTTATTGTGTGATATTACATCAATCTATGCTTGACATTTGGCTTCGGTCAACTTCGGAGCTACTCAAAACGAAGAAAGACCAAAATGGACGAACTTGGTCAACTTGGATGATTCTTGGACTAAATCTCTCTTCCTTGGTCTCAAACTTCTCCACATGGTTTATTGTGTCATTTACATCAATCTATGCTTGACATTTGGTTTCGGTCAACTTCGGAGCTACTCAAAACGAAGAAAGACCAAAATAAACGATATTGGTCAACTTGGATGATTCTTGGACTAAATCTCTCTTCATTGGTCTCAAACTTCTCCACATGGTTTATTGTGTCATATTACATCAATCTATGCTTGACATTTGGCTTCGGTCAACTTCGAAGCTACTCAAAACAAAGAAAGACCATAAAACGAAGAAAGACCAAAATGGACGAACTTGGTCAACTTGGATGATTCTTGGACTAAATCTCTCTTCGTTGGTCTCAAACTTCTCGACATGGTTTATTGTGTCATATTACATCAATCTATGCTTGACATTTGGCTTCGGTCAACTTCGGAGCTACTCAAAACGAAGAAAGACCAAAATGGACAAACTTGGTCAACTTGGATGATTCTTGGACTAAATCTCTCTTCGTTGGTCTCAAACTTCTCGACATGGTTTATTGTGGGATATTACATCAATCTATGCTTGACATTTGGCTTCGGTCAACTTCGGAGCTACTCAAAACGAAAAAAGACCACAAAACAAAGAAAGACCAAAATGGACGAACTTGGTCAACTTGGATGATTCTTGGACTAAATCTCTCTTCGTTGGTCTCAAGTTTCTGGACATGGTTTATTGTGTGATATTACATCAATCTATGCTTGACATTTGGCTTCGGTCAACTTCGGAGCTACTCAAAATGAAGAAAGACCAAAATGGACGAACTTGGTCAACTTAGATGATTCTTGGACTAAATCTCTCTTCCTTGGTCTCAAACTTCTCCACATGGTTTATTGTGTCATTTACATCAATCTATGCTTGACATTTGGTTTCGGTCAACCTTGGAGCTACTCAAAACGAAGAAAGACCAAAACGACCTTGGTCAAGTTGGATGATTTTTGGACTAAATCTGTCTTCTTTGGTCTAAAATTTCTCGACATGGTTTATTGTGTCATATTACATCAATCTATGCTTGACTTTTGGCTTTGGTCAACTTAGGAGCTACTCAAAACAAAGAAAGACTATAAAATGAATAATGACCAAAAACAAAGAAAGACCACAAAACAAAGAAAGACCCAAATGGACGAACTTGGTCAACTTGGATGATTCTTTGACTAAATCTCTCTTTGTTGGTCTCAAACTTCTCGACATGGTTTATTGTGTCATATTACATCAATCTATGCTTGACATTTTGCTTCGGTTAACTTCGGAGCTACTCAAAACAAAGAAAGACCATAAAACGAATAAAGACCAAAATGGACGAACTTGGTCAACTTGGATGATTCTTGGACTAAATCTCTCTTCCTTGGTCTCAAACTTCTACACATGGTTTATTGTGTCATATTACATCAATCTATGCTTGACATTTGGTTTCGGTCAACCTCGGAGCTACTCAAAACGAAGAAAGACCAAAATGGACGAACTGGGTCAAGTTGGATGATTCTTGGACTAAATCTCTCTTCATTGGTCTCAAACTTCTCCACATGGTTTTTTGTGTCATATTACATCAATCTATGCTTGACATTTGGCTTCGGTCAACTTCGGAGCTGCTCAAAACGAAGAAAGACCAAAATGGACAAATGTTGTCAATTTGGATGATTCTTGGACTAAATCTCTCTTCGTTGGTCTCAAACTTCTCGACATGGTTTATTGTGTCATATTACATCAATCTATTCTTGACATTTGGCTTCGGTCAACTTCGGAGCTACTCAAAACGAAGAAAGACCATAAAACGAAAAAAGACCAAAATGGATGAACTTGGTCAACTTGGATGATTCTTGTACTAAATCTCTCTTCGTTGGTCTCAAACTTCTCGACATGGTTTATTGTGTCATATTACATCAATCTATGCTTGACATTTGGCTTCGGTCAACTTCGGAGCTACTCAAAACAAAGAAAGACCATAAAAGGAATAAAGACCAAAATGGACGAACTTGGTCAACTTGGATGATTCTTGGACTAAATCTCTCTTCCTTGGTCTCAAACTTCTCCACATGGTTTATTGTGTCATATTACATCAATCTATGCTTGACATTTGGCTTCGGTCAACTTCGGAGCTACTCAAAACGAAGAAAGACCAAAATGGACGAACTTTGTCAACTTGGATGATTCTTGGACTAAATCTCTCTTCGTTGGTCTCAAACTTCTCGACATGGTTTATTGTGTCATATTACATCAATCTATGCTTGACATTTGGCTTCGGTCAACTTCGGAGCTACTCAAAACAAAGAAAGACCATAAAAGGAAGAAAGACCAAAATGGACGAACTTGGTCAACTTGGATGATTCTTGGACTAAATCTCTCTTCGTTGGTCTCAAACTTCTGGACATGGTTTATTGTGTCATATTACATCAATCTATGCTTGACATTTGGCTTCGGTCAACTTCGGAGCTACTCAAAACGAAGAAAGACCAAAATGGACAAACTTGTCAACTTGGATGATTCTTGGACTAAATCTCTCTTCGTTGGTCTCAAACTTCTCGACATGGTTTATTGTGTCATATTACATCAATCTATGCTTGACATTTGGCTTCGGTCAACTTCGGAGCTACTCAAAACAAAGAAAGACCATAAAACGAAGAAAGACCAAAATGGACGAACTTGGTCAACTTGGATGATTCTTGGACTAAATCTCTCTTCCTTGGTCTCAAACTTCTCCACATGGTTTATTGTGTCATATTACATCAATCTATGCTTGACATTTGGCTTCGGTCAACTTCGGAGCTACTCAAAACAAAGAAAGACCATAAAACGAAGAAAGACCAAAATGGACGAACTTGGTCAACTTGGATGATTCTTGGACTAAATCTCTCTTCATTGGTCTCAAACTTCTCGACATGGTTTATTGTGTCATATTACATCAATCTATGCTTGACATTTGGCTTCGGTCAACTTCGGAGCTACTCAAAACGAAGAAAGACCAAAATGGACAAACTTGTCAACTTGGATGATTCTTGGACTAAATCTCTCTTCGTTGGTCTCAAACTTCTCGACATGGTTTATTGTGTCATATTACATCAATCTATGCTTGACATTTGGCTTCGGTCAACTTCGGAGCTACTCAAAACAAAGAAAGACCATAAAAGGAATAAAGACCAAAATGGACGAACTTGGTCAACTTGGATGATTCTTGGACTAAATCTCTCTTCGTTGGTCTCAAACTTCTGGACATGGTTTATTGTGTCATATTACATCAATCTATGCTTGACATTTGGCTTCGGTCAACTTCGGAGCTACTCAAAACGAAGAAAGACCAAAAAGGACGAACTTGGTCAACTTGGATGATTCTTGGACTAAATCTCTCTTCTTTGGTCTCAAACTTCTCGACATGGTTTATTGTGTCATATTACATCAATCTATGCTTGACATTTGGCTTCGGTCAACTTCGGAGCTACTCAAAACAAAGAAAGACCATAAAAGAATAAAGACCAAAATGGACGAACTTGGTCAACTTGGATGATTCTTGGACTAAATCTCTCTTCGTTGGTCTCAAACTTCTCGACATGGTTTATTGTGTCATATTACATCAATCTATGCTTGACATTTGGCTTCGGTCAACTTCGGAGCTACTCAAAACGAAGAAACACCAAAATGGACGAACTTGGTCAACTTGGATGATTCTTGGACTAAATCTCTCTTCGTTGGTCTCAAACTTCTCGACATGGTTTATTGTGTCATATTACATCAATCTATGCTTGACATTTGGCTTCGGTCAACTTCGGAGCTACTCAAAACAAAGAAAGACCATAAAAGGAATAAAGACCAAAATGGACGAACTTGGTCAACTTGGATGATTCTTGGACTAAATCTCTCTTCATTGGTCTCAAACTTCTCCACATGGTTTATTGTGTCATATTACATCAATCTATGCTTGACATTTGGCTTCGGTCAACTTCGGAGCTACTCAAAACGAAGAAAGACCAAAATGGACGAACTTGGTCAACTTGGATGATTCTTGGACTAAATCTCTCTTCGTTGGTCTCAAACTTCTCGACATGGTTTATTGTGTCATATTACATCAATCTATGCTTGACATTTGGCTTCGGTCAACTTCGGAGCTACTCAAAATAATGAAAGACCATAAAACGAAGAAAGACCAAAATGGACGAACTTGGTCAACTTGGATGATTCTTGGACTAAATCTCTCTTCCTTGGTCTCAAACTTCTCACATGGTTTATTGTGTCATATTACATCAATCTATGCTTGACATTTGGCTTCGGTCAACTTCGGAGCTACTCAAAACGAAGAAAGACCAAAATGGACGAACTTGGTCAACTTGGATGATTCTTGGACTAAATCTCTCTTCATTGGTCTCAAACTTCTCCACATGGTTTATTGTGTCATATTACATCAATCTATGCTTGACATTTGGCTTCGGTCAACTTCGGAGCTACTCAAAACGAAGAAAGACCAAAATGGACAAACTTGGTCAACTTGGATGATTCTTGGACTAAATCTCTCTTCGTTGGTCTCAAACTTCTCGACATGGTTTATTGTGTCATATTACATCAATCTATGCTTGACATTTGGCTTCGGTCAACTTCGGAGCTACTCAAAACGAAGAAAGACCAAAATGGACGAACTTGGTCAACTTGGATGATTCTTGGACTAAATCTCTCTTCGTTTGTCTCAAACTTCTCGACATGGTTTATTGTGTCATATTACATCAATCTATGCTTGACATTTGGCTTCGGTCAACTTCGGAGCTACTCAAAATAAAGAAAGACCATAAAACGAAGAAAGACCAAAATGGACGAACTTGGTCAACTTGGATGATTCTTGGACTAAATCTCTCTTCCTTGGTCTCAAACTTCTCCACATGGTTTATTGTGTCATATTACATCAATCTATGCTTGACATTTGGCTTCGGTCAACTTCGGAGCTACTCAAAACGAAGAAAGACCAAAATGGACGAACTTGGTCAACTTGGATGATTCTTGGACTAAATCTCTCTTCGTTGGTCTCAAACTTCTCCACATGGTTTATTGTGTCATATTACATCAATCTATGCTTGACATTTGGCTTCGGTCAACTTCGGAGCTACTCAAAACGAAGAAAGACCAAAATGGACAAACTTGGTCAACTTGGATGATTCTTGGACTAAATCTCTCTTCGTTGGTCTCAAACTTCTCGACATGGTTTATTGTGTCATATTACATCAATCTATGCTTGACATTTGGCTTCGGTCAACTTCGGAGCTACTCAAAACGAAGAAAGACCATAAAACGAAAAAAGACCAAAATGGACGAACTTGGTCAACTTGGATGATTCTTGGACTAAATCTCTCTTCGTTGGTCTCAAACTTCTCGACATGGTTTATTGTGTCATATTACATCAATCTATGCTTGACATTTGGCTTCGGTCAACTTCGGAGCTACTCAAAACAAAGAAAGACCATAAAAGGAATAAAGACCAAAATGGACGAACTTGGTCAACTTGGATGATTCTTGAACTAAATCTCTCTTCCTTGGTCTCAAACTTCTCCACATGGTTTATTGTGTCATATTACATCAATCTATGCTTGACATTTGGCTTCGGTCAACTTCGGAGCTACTCAAAACGAAGAAAGACCAAAATGGACGAACTTTGTCAACTTGGATGATTCTTGGACTAAATCTCTCTTCGTTGGTCTCAAACTTCTCGACATGGTTTATTGTGTCATATTACATCAATCTATGCTTGACATTTGGCTTCGGTCAACTTCGGAGCTACTCAAAATAAAGAAAGACCATAAAACGAAGAAAGACCAAAATGGACGAACTTGGTCAACTTGGATGATTCTTGGACTAAATCTCTCTTCCTTGGTCTCAAACTTCTCCACATGGTTTATTGTGTCATATTACATCAATCTATGCTTGACATTTGGTTTCGGTCAACTTCGGAGCTACTCAAAACGAAGAAAGACCAAAATGGACGAACTGGTCAACTGGATGATTCTTGGACTAAATCTCTCTTCATTGGTCTCAAACTTCTCCACATGGTTTATTGTGTCATATTACATCAATCTATGCTTGACATTTGGCTTCGGTCAACTTCAGAGCTACTCAAAACAAAGAAAGACCATAAAACGAAGAAAGACCAAAATGGACGAACTTGGTCAACTTGGATGATTCTTGGACTAAATCTCTCTTCCTTGGTCTCAAACTTCTTCACATGGTTTATTGTGTCATATTACATCAATCTATGCTTGACATTTGGCTTCGGTCAACTTCGGAGCTACTCAAAATGAAGAAAGACCAAAATGGAAAAACTTGGTCAACTTGGATGATTCTTGGACTAAATCTCTCTTCGTTGGTCTCAAACTTCTCGACATGGTTTATTGTGTCATATTACATCAATCTATGCTTGACATTTGGCTTCGGTCAACTTCGGAGCTACTCAAAACGAAAAAAGACCACAAAACAAAGAAAGACCAAAATGGACGAACTTGGTCAACATGGATGATTCTTGGACTAAATCTCTCTTCGTTGGTCTCAAGTTTCTGACATGGTTTATTGTGTCATATTACATCAATCTATGCTTGACATTTGGCTTCGGTCAACTTCGGAGCTACTCAAAACAAAGAAAGACCATAAAAGGAATAAAGACCAAAATGGACGAACTTGGTCAACTTGGATGATTCTTAGACTAAATCTCTCTTCGTTGGTCTCAAACTTCTGGACATGGTTTATTGTGTCATATTACATCAATCTATGCTTGACATTTGGCTTCGGTCAACTTCGGAGCTACTCAAAACGAAGAAAGACCAAAATGGACGAACTTGGTCAACTTGGATGATTCTTGGACTAAATCTCTCTTCGTTGGTCTCAAACTTCTCGACATGGTTTATTGTGTCATATTACATCAATCTATGCTTGACATTTGGCTTCGGTCAACTTCGGAGCTACTCAAAACGAAGAAAGACCATAAAACGAAGAAAGACCAAAATGGACGAACTTGGTCAACTTGGATGATTCTTGGACTAAAACTCTCTTCGTTGGTCTCAAACTTCTCGACATGGTTTATTGTGCCATATTACATCAATCTATGCTTGACATTTGGCTTCGGTCAACTTCGGAGCTACTCAAAACGAAAAAAGACCACAAAATAAAGAAAGACCAAAATGGACGAACTTGGTCAACTTGGATGATTCTTGGACTAAATCTCTCTTCGTTGGTCTCAAGTTTCTGGACATGGTTTATTGTGTGATATTACATCAATCTATGCTTGACATTTGGCTTCGGTCAACTTCGGAGCTACTCAAAACGAAGAAAGACCAAAATGGACGAACTTGGTCAACTTGGATGATTCTTGGACTAAATCTCTCTTCGTTGGTCTCAAACTTCTCAACATGGTTTATTGTGTCATATTACATCAATCTATGCTTGACATTTGGCTTCGGTCAACTTCGGAGCTACTCAAAACGAAGAAAGACCAAAATGGACGAACTTGGTCAACTTGGATGATTCTTGGACTAAATCTCTCTTCGTTGGTCTCAAACTTCTCAACATGGTTTATTGTGTCATATTACATCAATCTATGCTTGACATTTGGCTTCGGTCAACTTCGGAGCTACTCAAAACGAAGAAAGACCAAAAAGGACGACCTTGGTCAACTTGGATGATTCTTGGACTAAATCTCTCTTCTTTGGTCTCAAACTTCTCGACATGGTTTATTGTGTGATATTACATCAATCTATGCTTGACATTTGGCTTCGGTCAACTTCGGAGCTACTCAAAACGAAGAAAGACCAAAATGGACAAACTTGGTCAACTTGGATGATTCTTGGACTAAATCTCTCTTCGTTGGTCTCAAACTTCTGGACATGGTTTATTGTGTCATATTACATCAATCTATGCTTGACATTTGGCTTCGGTCAACTTCGGAGCTACTCAAAACGAAGAAAGACCATAAAAGGAATAAAGACCAAAATGGACGAACTTGGTCAACTTGGATGATTCTTGAACTAAATCTCTCTTCCTTGGTCTCAAACTTCTCCACATGGTTTATTGTGTCATATTACATCAATCTATGCTTGACATTTGGCTTCGGTCAACTTCGGAGCTACTCAAAACGAAGAAAGACCAAAAAGGACGACCTTGGTCAACTTGGATGATTCTTGGACTAAATCTCTCTTCTTTGGTCTCAAACTTCTCGACATGGTTTATTGTGTCATATTACATCAATCTATGCTTGACATTTGGCTTCGGTCAACTTCGGAGCTACTCAAAACGAAGAAAGACCAAAATGGACAAACTTGGTCAACTTGGATGATTCTTGGACTAAATCTCTCTTCTTTGGTCTCAAACTTCTCGACATGGTTTATTGTGTCATATTACATCAATCTATGCTTGACATTTGGCTTCGGTCAACTTCGGAGCTACTCAAAATGAAAAAAGACCATAAAACGAAAAAAGACCAAAATGGACGAACTTGGTCAACTTGGATGATTCTTGGACTAAATCTCTCTTCGTTGGTCTCAAACTTCTCACATGGTTTATTGTGTCATATTACATCAATCTATGCTTGACATTTGGCTTCGGTCAACTTCGGAGCTACTCAAAACAAAGAAAGACCAGAAAACAAAGAAAGACCAAAATGGACGAACTTGGTCAACTTGGATGATTCTTGGACTAAATCTCTCTTCGTTGGTCTCAAACTTCTCGACATGGTTTATTGTGTCATATTACATCAATCTATGCTTGACATTTGGCTTCGGTCAACTTCGGAGCTACTCAAAACGAAAAAAGACCACAAAACAAAGAAAGACCAAAATGGACGAACTTGGTCAACTTGGATGATTCTTGGACTAAATCTCTCTTCGTTGGTCTCAAACTTCTCGACATGGTTTATTGTGTCATATTACATCAATCTATGCTTGACATTTGGCTTCGGTCAACTTCGGAGCTACTCAAAACGAAGAAAGACCAAAATGGAAAAACCTGGTCAACTTGGATGATTCTTGGACTAAATCTCTCTTCGTTGGTCTCAAACTTCTCGACATGGTTTATTGTGCCATATTACATCAATCTATGCTTGACATTTGGCTTCGGTCAACTTCGGAGCTACTCAAAACGAAAAAAGCCAACAAAACAAAGAAATACCAAAATGGACGACTTGGTCAACTTGGATGATTCTTGGACTAAATCTCTCTTCGTTGGTCTCAAACTTCTGGACATGGTTTATTGTGTCATATTACATCAATCTATGCTTGACATTTGGCTTCGGTCAACTTCGGAGCTACTCAAAACGAAGAAAGACCAAAATGGAAAAACTTGGTCAACTTGGATGATTCTTGGACTAAATCTCTCTTCGTTGGTCTCAAACTTCTCGACATGGTTTATTGTGTCATATTACATCAATCTATGCTTGACATTTGGCTTCGGTCAACTTCGGAGCTACTCAAAACGAAAAAAGACCACAAAACAAAGAAAGACCAAAATGGACGACTTGGTCAACTTGGATGATTCTTGGACTAAATCTCTCTTCGTTGGTCTCAAACTTCTCGACATGGTTTATTGTGTCATATTACATCAATCTATGCTTGACATTTGGCTTCGGTCAACTTCGGAGCTACTCAAAACGAAGAAAGACCAAAATGGACGAACTTGGTCAACTTGGATGATTCTTGGACTAAATCTCTCTTCGTTGGTCTCAAACTTCTCAACATGGTTTATTGTGTCATATTACATCAATCTATGCTTGACATTTGGCTTCGGTCAACTTCGGAGCTACTCAAAACAAAGAAAGACCATAAAACGAGGAAAGACCAAAATGGACGAACTTGGTCAACTTGGATGATTCTTGGACTAAATCTCTCTTCGTTGGTCTAAAACTTCTCGACATGGTTTATTGTGTCATATTACATCAATCTATGCTTGACATTTGTCTTCGATCAACTTCGGAGCTACTCAAAACATAGAAATACCACAAAACGACGAAAGACCAAAATGGACGAACTTGGTCAACTTGGATGATTCTTGGACTAAATCTCTCTTTCTTGGTCTCAAACTTCTCCACATGGTTTAGTGTGTCATTTACATCAATCTATGCTTGACATTTGGTTCGGTCAACTTCGGAGCTACTCAAAACGAAGAAAGACCAAAATGAACGAAATTGGTCAACTTGGATGATTCTTGGACTAAATCTCTCTTTATTGGTTCTCAAACTTCTCCACATGGTTTATTGTGTCATATTACATCAATCTATGCTTGACATTTGGCTTCGGTCAACTTCGGAGCTACTCAAAACAAAGAAAGACCATAAAACGAAGAAAGACCAAAATGGACGAACTTGGTCAACTTGGATGATTCTTGGACTAAATCTCTCTTCGTTGGTCTCAAACTTCTCGACATGGTTTATTGTGTCATTTACATCAATCTATGCTTGACATTTGGTTTCGGTCAACTTCGGAGCTACTCAAAACGAAGAAAGACCAAAATGAACGAACTTGGTCAACTTGGATGATTCTTGTACTAAATCTCTCTTCGTTGGTCTCAAACTTCTCAACATGGTTTATTGTGTGATATTACATCAATCTATGCTTGACATTTGGCTTTGGTCAACTTCAGAGCTACTCAAAACAAAGAAAGACCAAAATGGACAAACTTGGTCAACTTGGATGATTCTTGGACTAAATCTCTCTTCGTTGGTCTCAAACTTCTCGACATGGTTTATTGTGTCATATTACATCAATCTATGCTTGACATTTGGCTTCGGTCAACTTCGGAGCTACTCAAAACGAAAAAAGACCACAAAACAAAAAAAGATCAAAATCGACGAACTTGGTCAACTTGGATGATTCTTGGACTAAATCTCTCTTCGTTGGTCTCAAACTTCTGGACATGGTTTATTGTGTCATATTACATCAATCTATGCTTGACATTTGGCTTCGGTCAACTTCGGAGCTACTCAAAACGAAGAAAGACCAAAATGGACAAACTTGGTCAACTTGGATGATTCTTGGACTAAATCTCTCTTCGTTGGTCTCAAACTTCTGGACATGGTTTATTGTGTCATATTACATCAATCTATGCTTGACATTTGGCTTCGGTCAACTTCGGAGCTACTCGAAAACGAAGAAAGACCAAAATGAACGAAATTGGTCAACTTGGATGATTCTTGGACTAAATCTCTCTTCATTGGTCTCAAACTTCTCCACATGGTTTGTTGTGTCATATTACATCAATCTATGCTTGACATTTGGCTTCGGTCAACTTCGGAGCTACTCAAAACAAAGAAAGACCATAAAACGAGGATAGACAAAATGGACGAACTTGGTCAACTTTGATGATTCTTGGACTAAATCTCTCTTCGTTGGTCTCAAACTTCTGGACATGGTTTATTGTGCATATTACATCAATCTATGCTTGACATTTAGCTTCGGTCAACTTCGGAGCTACTCAAAATGAAAAAAGCCCAAAATGGACGAACTTGGTCAACTTGGATGATTCTTGGACTAAATCTCTCTTCCTTGGTCTCAAACTTCTCGACATGGTTTATTGTGTCATATTACATCAATCTATGCTTGACATTTGGCTTCGGTCAACTTCGGAGCTACTCAAAACAAAGAAAGACCATAAAAGGTATAAAGACCAAAATGGACGAACTTTGTCAACTTGGATGATTCTTGGACTAAATCTCTCTTCCTTGGTCTCAAACTTCTCCAAATGGTTTATTGTGTCATATTACATCAATCTATGCTTGACATTTGGTTTCGGTCAACTTCGGAGCTACTCAAAACGAAAAAAGACCAAAATGGACGAAATGGGTCAACTTGGATGATTCTTGGACTAAATCTCTCTTCATTGGTCTCAAACTTCTCGACATGGTTTATTGTGTCATATTACATCAATCTATGCTTGACATTTGGCTTCGGTCAACTTCGGAGCTACTCAAAACGAAGAAAGACCACAAAACAAAGTAAGACCAAAATGAACGAACTTGGTCAACTTGGATGATTCTTAGACTAAATCTCTCTTCGTTGGTCTCAAACTTCTCGTCATGGTTTATTGTGTTTTATTACATCAATCTATGCTTGACATTTGGCTTCGGTCAACTTCAGAGCTACTCAAAACGAAGAAAGACCACAAATGGACGAACTTGGTCAACTTGGATGATTCTTGGACTAAATCTCCTCTTCGTTGGTCTCAAACTTCTCGACATGGTTTATTGTGTCATATTACATCAATCTATGCTTGACATTTGGTTCGGTCAACTTCGGAGCTACTCAAAACGAAGAAAGACCAAAATAGACGAACTTGGTCAACTTCGTTGCTCTCAAACTTCTCGACATGGTTTATTGTGTCATATTACATCAATCTATGCTTGACATTTGGCTCGGTCAACTTCGGAGCTACTCAAAACGAAAAAAGACCAAAAAACAAAGAAAGACCAAAATGAACGAACTTGGTCAACTTGGATGATTCTTGGACTAAATCTCTCTTCGTTGGTCTCAAACTTCTGGACATGGTTTATTGTGTCATATTACATCAATCTATGCTTGACATTTGGCTTCGGTCAACTTCAGAGCTACTCAAAACGAAGAAAGACCAAAATGGACAACTTGGTCAACTTGGATGATTCTTGGACTAAATCTCTCTTCGTTGGTCTCAAACTTCTCCACATGGTTTATTGTGTCATATTACATCAATCTATGCTTGACATTTGGCTTCGGTCAACTTCGGAGCTACTCAAAACGAAGAAAGACCAAAATGGACGAACTTGGTCAACTTGGATGATTCTTGGACTAAATCTCTCTTCATTGGTCTCAAACTTCTCCACATGGTTTGTTGTGTCATATTACATCAATCTATGCTTGACATTTGGCTTCGGTCAACTTCGGAGCTACTCAAAACGAAGACAGACCAAAATGGACGAACTTTGTCAACTTCGATGATTCTTGGACTAAATCTCTCTTCGTTTGGAGCTACTCAAAACAAAGAAATACCATAAAAACGAAGAAAGACCAAAATGGACGAACTTGGTCAACTTGGATGATTCTTGGACTAAATCTCTCTTCATTGGTCTCAAACTTCTCCACATGGTTTGTTGTGTCATATTACATCAATCTATGCTTGACATTTGGCTTCGGTCAACTTCGGAGCTACTTAAAATGAAAAAAGACCACAAAACAAAGAAAGACCAAAATGGACGAACTTGGTCAACTTGGATGATTCTTAGACTAAATCTCTCTTCGTTGGTCTCAAACTTCTCGACATGGTTTATTGTGTCATATTACATCAATCTATGCTTGACATTTGGCTTCGGTCAACTTCGGAGCTACTCAAAACAAAGAAAGACCAAAATGGACAAACTTGGTCAACTTGGATGATTCTTGGACTAAATCTCTCTTCGTTGGTCTCAAACTTCTCGACATGGTTTATTGTGTCATATTACATCAATCTATGCTTGACATTTGGCTTCGGTCAACTTCGGAGCTACTCAAAACGAACAAAGACCACAAAACAAAGAAACGCCAAAATGGACGAACTTAGTCAACTTGGATGATTCTTGGACTAAATCTCTCTTCGTTTGTCTCAAACTTCTCGACATGGTTTATTGTGTCATATTACATCAATCTATGCTTGACATTTGCTTTGGTTAACTTCGGAGCTACTCAAAACAAAGAAAGACCATAAAACGAAGAAAGACCAAAATGGATGAACTTGGTCAACTTGGATGATTCTTGGACTAAATCTCTCTTCATTGGTCTCAAACTTCTGCACATGGTTTATTGTGTCATATTACAAAATCTATGCTTGACATTTGGCTTCGGTTAACTTTGGAGCTACTTAAAATGAAAAAAGACCACAAAACAAAGAAAGACCAAAATGGACGAACTTGGTCAACTTGGATGATTCTTAGACTAAATCTCTCTTTGTTGGTCTCAAACTTCTCGACATGGTTTATTGTGTCATATTACATCAATCTATGCTTGACATTTGGCTTCAGTCAACTTCGGAGCTACTCAAAACAAAGAAAGCCCATAAACGAAGAAAGACCAAAATGGACGAACTTGGTCAACTTGGATGATTCTTGGACTAAATCTCTCTTCGTTGGTCTCAAACTTCTCGACATGGTTTATTGTGTCATATTACATCAATCTATGCTTGACATTTGGCTTCGGTCAACTTCGGAGCTACTCAAAACGAAGAAAGACCAAAATGGACAAACTTGGTCAACTTGGATGATTCTTGGACTAAATCTCTCTTCGTTGGTCTCAAACTTCTCGACATGGTTTATTGTGTCATATTACATCAATCTATGCTTGACATTTGGCTTCAGTTAACTTCGGAGCTACTCAAAACAAAGAAAGACCAAAATGGACGAACTTGGTCAACTTGGATGATTCTTAGACTAAATCTCTCTTCGTTGGTCTCAAACTTCTCGACATGGTTAATTGTGTCATATTACATCAATCTATGCTTGACATTTGGCTTCGGTCAACTTCGGAGCTACTCAAAACGAAGAAAGACCAAAATGGACAAACTTGGTCAACTTGGATGATTCTTGGACTAAATCTCTCTTCGTTGGTCTCAAACTTCTCGACATGGTTTATTGTGTCATATTACATCAATCTATGCTTGACATTTGGCTTCAGTCAACTTCGGAGCTACTCAAAACAAAGAAAGACCATAAACGAAGAAAGACCAAAATGGACAAACTTGGTCAACTTGGATGATTCTTGGACTAAATCTCTTTCGTTGGTCTCAAACTTCTCGACATGGTTTATTGTGTCATATTACATCAATCTATGCTTGACATTTGGCTTCGGTCAACTTCGGAGCTACTCAAAACGAAGAAAGACCAAAATGGACGAACTTGGTCAACTTGGATGATTCTTGGACTAAATCTCTCTTCGTTGGTCTCAAACTTCTCGACATGGTTTATTGTGTCATATTACATCAATCTATGCATGACGTTTGGCTTCGGTCAACTTCGGAGCTACTTAAAATGAAAAAAGACCACAAAACAAAGAAAGACCAAAATGGACGAACTTGGTCAACTTGGATGATTCTTGGACTAAATCTCTCTTCGTTGGTCTCAAACTTTCGACATGGTTTATTGTGTCATATTACATCAATCTATGCTTGACATTTGTCTTCGGTCAACTTCGGAGCTACTCAAAACAAAGAAACACCACAAAACGAGGAAATACCAAAATGGACGAACTTTGTCAACTTGGATGATTCTTGGACTAAATCTCTCTTCGTTGGTCTCAAACTTTCGACATGGTTTATTGTGTCATATTACATCAATCTATGCTTGACATTTGTCTTCGGTCAACTTCGGAGCTACTCAAAACAAAGAAATACCACAAAACGAGGAAATACCAAAATGGACGAACTTTGTCAACTTGGATGATTCTAGGACTAAATCTCCTTTTGTTGGTCTCAAACTTCTCGACATGGTTTATTGTGTCATATTACATCAATCTATGCTTGACATTTGGCTTCGGTCAACTTCGGAGCTACTCAAAACAAAGAAAGACCAAAATAGACGACTTTGTCAACTTGGATGATTCTTGGACTAAATCTCTCTTCATTGGTCTCAAACTTCTCCACATGGTTTATTGTGTCATATTACGTCAATCTATGCTTGACATTTCTCTTCGGTCAACTTCGTGCTACTCAAAACGAAGAAAGACCAAAATCGACAAAGTTGGTCAACTTGGATGATTCATGGACTAAATCTCTCTTTGTTGGTCTCAAACTTCTCAACATGGTTTATTGTGTCATATTACATCAATCTATGCTTGACATTTGGCTTCGGTCAACTTCGGAGCTACTCAAAATGAAGAAAGACCAAAATGGACGAACTTTGTCAACTTTGATGATTCTAGGACTAAATCTCTTTTCGTTGGTCTCAAACTTCTCGAAATGATTTATTGTGTCATATTACATCAATCTATGCTTGACATTTGGCTTTGGTCAACTTCGGAGCTACTCAAAACAAAGAAAGAACACAATGGACAAACTTGGTCAACTTGGATGATTCATGGACTAAATCTCTCTTCGTTGGTCTCAAACTTCTCGACATGGTTTATTGTGTCATATTACATCCATCTATGCTTGACATTCGGCTTTGGTCAACTTGGATGATTCTTGGACTAAATCTCTCTTCGTTGGTCTCAAATTTCGTGACATGGTTTATTGTGTCATATTACATCAATCTACGCTTGACATTTGGCTTCGGTCAACTTCGAAGTTAGTCAAAACGAAGAAAGAGAAAAATGGACGAACTTGGTCAACTTGGATGATTCTTGGACTAAATCTCTCTTCGTTGGTCTCAAACTTCTCGACATGGTTTATTGTGTCATATTACATCAATCTATGCTTGACATTTGGCTTCGGTCAACTTCGAAGCTACTCAAAACGAAGAAAGACCAAAATGGACAAACTTGGTCAACTTGGATGATTCTTGGACTAAATCTCTCTTCGTTGGTCTCAAACTTCAGGACATGGTTTATTGTGTCATATTACATCAATCTATGCTTGACATTTGTCTTCGGTCAACTTCGGAGCTACTCAAAACGAAGAAATACCAAAATGGACGTCAACTTGGATGATTCTTGGACTAAATCTCTCTTCTTTGGTCTCAAATTTCTCGGCATGGTTTATTGTGTCATATTACATCAATCTATGCTTGACATTTGTCTTCGGTCAACTTTGGAGCTACTAAAAATGAAGAAAGACCAAAATGGACGAACATTGTCAACTTTGATGATTCTTGGACTAAATCTCTCTTCGTTAGTCTCAAACTTCTGGACATGGTTTATTGTGTCATATTACATCAATCTATGCTTGACATTTGTCTTCGGTCAACTTCGGAGCTACTCAAAACGAAGAAAGACCAAAATGGACGAACTTTGTCAACTTTGATGATTCTAGGACTAAATCTCTTTTCGTTGGTCTCAAACTTCTCGACATGGTTTATTGTGTCATATTACATCAATCTATGCTTGACATTTGGCTTCGGTCAACTTTGGAGCTACTCAAAACGAAGAAAGACCAAAATGGACGAACTTGGTCAACTTGGATGATTCTTGGACTAAATCTCTCTTCGTTGGTCTCAAACTTCTCGACATGGTTTATTGTGTCATATTACATCAATCTATGCTTGACATTTGGCTTTGGTCAACTTCGGAGCTACTCAAAACAAAGAAAGAACACAAAACGAAGAAAGGCCAAAATGGACAAACTTGGTCAACTTGGATGATTCTTGGACTAAATCTCTCTTCTTTGGTCTCAAACTTCTCGACATGGTTTATTGTGTCATATTACATCAATTCTATGCTTGACATTTGGCTTCGGTTAACCTCAGAGCTACTCAAAACGAAGAAAGACCAAAATGGACGAACTTGGTCAACTTGGATGATTCTTGGACTAAATCTCTCTTCTTTGGTCTCAAACTTCTCGGAATGGTTTATTGTGTCATATTACATCAATCTATGCTTGACATTTGGCTTCGGTCAACTTCGGAGCTACTCAAAACGAAGAAAGACCAAAATGGACGAACTTGGTCAACTTGGATGATTCTTGGACTAAATCTCTCTTCTTTGGTCTCAAACTTCTCGACATGGTTTATTGTGTCATATTACATCAATCTATGCTTGACATTTGGCTTCGGTCAACTTCGGAGCTACTCAAAATGAAGAAAGACCAAAATGGACGAACTTGGTCAACTTGGATGATTCTTGGACTAAATCTCTCTTCGTTGGTCTCAAACTTCTCGACATGGTTTATTGTGTCATATTACATCAATCTATGCTTGACATTTGGCTTCGGTCAACTTCGGAGCTACTCAAAATGAAGAAAGACAAAAATGGAAGAATGTGGTTAACTTGGATGATTCTTGGACTAAATCTCTCTTCGTTGGTCTCAAACTTCTGTACATGGTTTATTGTGTCATATTACATCAATCTATGCTTGACATTTGGCTTCGGTCAACTTCGGAGCTACTCAAAACAAAGAAAGACCAAAATGGACGAACTTGGTCAACTTGGATGATTCTTGGACTAAATCTCTCTTCGTTGGTCTCAAACTTCTCGACATGGTTTATTGTGTCATATTACATCAATCTATGCTTGACATTTGGCTTCGGTTAACTTCGGAGCTACTCAAAACAAAGAAAGACCATAAACGAAGAAAGACCAAAATGGACGAACTTGGTCAACTTGGATGATTCTTGGACTAAATCTCTCTTCGTTGGTCTCAAACTTCTCGACATGGTTTATTGTGTCATATTACATCAATCTATGCTTGACATTTGGCTTCGGTCAACTTCGGAGCTACTCAAAACGAAGAAAGACCAAAATGGACAAACTTGGTCAACTTGGATGATTCTTGGACTAAATCTCTCTTCGTTGGTCTCAAACTTCTCGACATGGTTTATTGTGTCATATTACATCAATCTATGCTTGACATTTGGCTTCGGTCAACTTCGGAGCTACTCAAAATGAAAAAAGACCACAAAACAAACAAAGACCAAAATGGACGAACTTGGTCAACTTGGATCATTCTTAGACTAAATCTCTCTTCGTTGGTCTCAAACTTCTCGACATGGTTTATTGTGTCATATTACATCAATCTATGCTTGACATTTGGCTTCGGTCAACTTCGGAGCTACTCAAAACGAAGAAAGACCAAAATGGACGAACTTGGTCAACTTGGATCATTCTTAGACTAAATCTCTCTTCGTTGGTCTCAAACTTCTCGACATGGTTTATTGTGTCATATTACATCAATCTATGCTTGACGTTTGGCTTCGGTCAACCTCTGAGCCACTCAAAACGGAAAAACACCACAAAACAAAGAAAGACCAAAATGGACGAACTTGGTCAACTTGGATGATTCTTGGACTAAATGTCTCTTCATTGGTCTGAAGCTTCTGGACATGGTTTATTGTGTCATATTACATCAACCTATGCTTGACATTTGGCTTCGGTCAACTTCGGAGCTACTCAAATCGAAGAAAGACCAAAATGGATGAACTTGGTCAACTTGGATGATTCTTGGACTAAATCTCTCTTCATTGGTCTCAAACTTCTGCACATGGATTGTTGTGTCATATTACGTCAATCTATTCTTGACAATTGGCTTCGGTCAACTTCGGAGCTACTCAAAACGAATAAGGAACACAAAACGAAGAAAGGCCAAAATGGACAAACTTGGTCAACTTGGATGATTCTTGGACTAAATCTCTCTTCGTTGGTCTCAAACATTTCGACATGGTTTATTGTGTCATATTCCATTAATCTATGCTTGACATTTGTCTTCTGTCATCTTCGGAGCTACTCAAAACAAAGAAACACCACAAAACGAGGAAATACCAAAATGGACGAACTTTGTCAACTTGGATGATTCTTGGACTAAATCTCTCTTCGTTGGTCTCAAACATTTCGACATGGTTTATTGTGTCATATTCCATTAATCTATGCTTGACATTTGTCTTCGGTCATCTTCGGAGCTACTCAAAACAAAGAAATACCACAAAACGAGGAAATACCAAAATGGACGAACTTTGTCAACTTTGATGATTCTAGGACTAAATCTCCTTTTGTTGGTCTCAAACTTCTCGACATGGTTTATTGTGTCATATTACATCAATCTATGCTTCACATTTGGCTTCGGTCAACTTCGGAGCCACTCAAAACAAAGAAAGACCAAAATGGACGACCTTTGTCAACTTGGATGATTCTTGGACTAAATCTCTCTTCATTGGTGTCAAACTTCTCCACATGGTTTGTTGTGTCATATTACATCAATCTATGCTGGACATTTCTCTTCGGTCAACTTCGTGCTACTCAAAACGAAGAAAGACCAAAATCGACAAAGTTGGTCAACTTGGATGATTCATGGACTAAATCTCTCTTTGTTGGTCTCAAACTTGTCAACATGGTTTATTGTGTCATATTACTCAATCTATGCTTGACATTTGGCTTCGGTCAACTTCGGAGCTACTCAAAATGAAGAAAGACCAAAATGGACGAACTTTGTCAACTTTGATGATTCTAGGACTAAATCTCTCTTCGTTGGTCTCAAACTTCTCGACATGGTTTATTGTGCCATATTACATCAATCTATCCATGACGTTTGGATTCGGTCAACTTCGGAGCTACTCAAAACGAAAAAAGACCACAAAACAAACAAAGACCAAAATGGACGAACTTGGTCAACTTGGATGATTCTTAGACTAAATCTCTCTTCGTTGGTCTCAAACTTCTCGACATGGTTAATTGTGTCATTTTACATCAATCTATGCTTGACATTTGGCTTCGGTAAACTTCGGAGCTACTCAAAACGAAGAAAGACCAAAAAACGAATAAAGACCAAAATGGACGAACTTGGTCAACTTGGTTGATTCTTAGACTAAATCTCTCTTCGTTGGTCTCAAACTTCTCGACATGGTTTATTGTGTCATATTACATCAATCTATGCTTGACATTTGGCTTCGGTTAACTTCGGAGCTACTCAAAACAAAGAAAGACCATAAAACGAAGAAAGACCAAAATGGACTACCATGGTCAACTTGGATGATTCTTGGACTAAATCTCTCTTCGTTTGTCTCAAACTTCTCGACATGGTTTGTTGTGTCATATTAAATCAATCTATGCTTGATGTTTGGCTTCGGTTAACTTCGGAGCTACTTAAAATGTTAAAAGACCACAAAACAAAGAAAGACCAAGATGGACTACCATGGTCAACTTGGATGATTCTTGGACTAAATCTCTCTTCGTTAGTCTCAAACTTCTCCACATGGTTTATTGTGTCATATTACATCAATCTATGCTTGACATTTGGCTTCGGTCAACTTCGGAGCTACTCAAAACGAAGAAAGACGAAAATGGACGAACTTGGTCAACTTGGATGATTCTTGCACTAAAACTCTCTTCGTTGGTCTCAAACTTCTCGTCATGGTTTATTGTGCCATATTACATCAATCTATGCTTGACGTTTGGCTTCGGTCAACTTCGGAGCTACTCAAAATGAAAAAAGACCACAAAACAAACAAAGACCAAAATGGACGAACTTGGTCAACTTGGATCATTCTTAGACTAAATCTCTCTTCGTTGGTCTCAAACTTCTCGACATGGTTTATTGTGTCATATTACATCAATCTATGCTTGACATTTGGCTTCGGTCAACTTCGGAGCTACTCAAAACGAAGAAAGACCAAAATGGACGAACTTGGTCAACTTGGATGATTCTTAGACTAAATCTCTCTTCGTTGGTCTCAAACTTCTCGACATGGTTTATTGTGTCATATTACATCAATCTATGCTTGACGTTTGGCTTCGGTCAACCTCTGAGCCACTCAAAACGAAAAACACCACAAAACAAAGAAAGACCAAAATGGACGAACTTGGTCAACTTGGATGATTCTTGGACTAAATGTCTCTTCATTGGTCTCAAGCTTCTGGACATGGTTTATTGTGTGATATTACATCAACCTATGCTTGACATTTGGCTTCGGTCAACTTCGGAGCTACTCAAATCGAAGAAAGACCAAAATGGACGAACTTGGTCAACTTGGATGATTCTTGGACTAAATCTCTCTTCATTGGTCTCAAACTTCTGCACATGGATTGTTGTGTCATATTACATCAATCTATTCTTGACAATTGGCTTCGGTCAACTTCGGAGCTACTCAAAACGAATAAGGAACACAAAACGAAGAAAGGCCAAAATGGACAAACTTGGTCAACTTGGATGATTCTTAGACTAAATCTCTCTTCGTTGGTCTCAAACATTTCGACATGGTTTATTGTGTCATATTCCATTAATCTATGCTTGACATTTGTCTTCTGTCATCTTCGGAGCTACTCAAAACAAAGAAACACCACAAAACGAGGAAATACCAAAATGGACGAACTTTGTCAACTTGGATGATTCTTGGACTAAATCTCTCTTCGTTGGTCTCAAACATTTCGACATGGTTTATTGTGTCATATTACATCAATCTATGCTTGACATTTGTCTTCGGTCAACTTCGGAGCTACTCAAAACAAAGAAATACCACAAAACGAGGAAATTCCAAAATGGACGAACTTGTCAACTTTGATGATTCTAGGACTAAATCTCCTTTTGTTGGTCTCAAACTTCTCGACATGGTTTATTGTGTCATATTACATCAATCTATGCTTGACATTTGGCTTCGGTCAACTTCGGAGCCACTCAAAACAAAGAAAGACCAAAATGGACGAACTTTGTCAACTTTGATGATTCTAGGACTAAATCTCTTTTCGTTGGTCTCAAACTTCTCGAAATGATTTATTGTGTCATATTACATCAATCTATGCTTGACATTTGGCTTTGGTCAACTTCGGAGCTACTCAAAACAAAGAAAGAACAAAATGGACAAACTTGGTCAACTTGGATGATTCATGGACTAAATCTCTCTTCGTTGGTCTCAAACTTCTCGACATGGTTTATTGTGTCATATTACATCCATCTATGCTTGACATTCGGCTTTGGTCAACTTGGATGATTCTTGGACTAAATCTCTCTTCGTTGGTCTCAAATTTCGTGACATGGTTTATTGTGTCATATTACATCAATCTACGCTTGACATTTGGCTTCGGTCAACTTCGAAGTTAGTCAAAACGAAGAAAGAGAAAAATGGACGAACTTGGTCAAGTGGGATGATTCTTGGACTAAATCTCTCTTCGTTGGTCTCACACTTCTCGACATGGTTTATTGTGTCATATTACATCAATCTATGCTTGACATTTGGCTTCGGTCAACTTCGAAGCTAGTCAAAACGAAGAAAGACCAAAATGGACAAACTTGGTCAACTTGGATGATTCTTGGACTAAATCTCTCTTCGTTGGTCTCAAACTTCAGGACATGGTTTATTGTGTCATATTACATCAATCTATGCTTGACATTTGTCTTCGGTCAACTTCGGAGCTACTCAGAACGAAGAAAGACCAAAATGGACGTCAACTTGGATGATTCTTGGACTAAATCTCTCATCTTTGGTCTCAAATTTCTCGGCATGGTTTATTGTGTCATATTACATTAATCTATGCTTGACATTTGTCTTCGGTCAACTTTGGAGCTACTCAAAATGAAGAAAGACCAAAATGGACGAACATTGTCAACTTTGATGATTCTAGGACTAAATCTCTCTTCGTTGGTCTCAAACTTCTGGACATGGTTTATTGTGTCATATTCCATTAATCTATGCTTGACATTTGTCTTCGGTCAACTTTGGAGCTACTCAAAACGAAGAAAGACCAAAATGGACGAACTTTGTCAACTTGAAGATTCTAGGACTAAATCTCTTTTCGTTGGTCTCAAACTTGTCGACATGGTTTATTGTGTCATATTACATCAATCTATCCTTGACATTTGGCTTCGGTCAACTTTGGAGCTAGTCAAAACGAAGAAAGACCAAAATGGACAAACTTGGTCAACTTGGATGATTCTTGGACTAAATCTCTCTTCGTTGGTCTCAAACTTCTTAACATGGTTTATTGTGTCATATTACATCAATCTATGCTTGACATTTGGATTTGGTCAACTTCGGAGCTACTCAAAACAAAGAAAGAACACAAAACGAAGAAAGGCCAAAATGGACAAACTTGGTCAACTTGGATGATTCTTGGACTAAATCTCTCTTCTTTGGTCTCAAACTTCTCGGCATGGTTTATGTGTCATATTACACCATTCTATGCTTGAAAATTCGCTTCGGTAAACTTAGGAGCTAGTCAAAACGAAGAAAGACAAAAATTGACGAACTTAGTCAAGTGGGATGATTCTTGGACTAAAACTCTCTTCGTTGGTCTCAAACTTCTCGGCATGGTTTATTGTGTCATATTAAATCAATCTATGCTTGACATTTGGCTTCGGTCAACTTCGGAGCTACTCAAAAGGAAGAAAGACCAAAATGGACGAACTTGGTCAACTTGGATGATTCTTGGACTAAATCTCTCTTCGTTGGTCTCAAACTTCAGACACATGGTTTATTGTGTCATATTACATCAATCTATGCTTGACATTTGTCTTCGGTCAACTTCTGAGCTACTCAAAACGAAGAAAGACCAAAATGGACGAACTTGGTAAACTTTGATGATTCTAGGACTAAATCTCTTTTCGTTGGTCTCAAACTTCTCGACATGGTTTATTTTGTCATATTACATCAATCTATGCTTGACATTTGGCTTCGGTCAACTTCGGAGCTACTCAAAAGGAAGAAAGACCAAAATGGATGAACTTGGTCAACTTGGATGATTCTTGGACTAAATCTCTCTTCTTTGGTCTCAAACTTCTCGGCATGGTTTATTGTGTCATATTACATCCATTCTATGCTTGACATTTGGCTTCGGTAAACTTCGGAGCTAGTCAAAACGAAGAAAGACAAAAATTGATGAACTTAGCCAAGTGGGATGATTCTTGGACTAAATCTCTCTTCGTTGGTCTCAAACTTGTCGACATGGTTTATTGTGTCATATTACATCAATCTATGCTTGACATTTGTCTTCGGTCAACTTCATAGATACTCAAAACGAAGAAAGACCAAAATGGACGAACTTGGTCAACTTGGATGATTCTTGGACTAAATCTCTCTTCGTTGGTCTCAAATTTCTTGACATGGTTTATTGTGTCATATTACATCAATCTATGCTTGACATTTGGCTTCGGTCAACTTCGAAGCTAGTCAAAACGAAGAAAGAGAAAAATGGACAAACTTGGTCAAGTGGATGATTCTTGGACTAAATCTCTCTTCGTTGGTCTCAAACTTGTCGACATGGTTTATTGTGTCATATTACATCAATCTATGCTTGACATTTGGCTTCGGTCAACTTCGAAGCTAGTCAAAACGAAGAAAGACCAAAATGGACAAACTTGGTCAACTTGGATGATTCTTGGACTAAATCTCTCTTCGTTGGTCTCAAACTTCAGGACATGGTTTATTGTGTCATATTACATCAATCTATGCTTGACATTTGTCTTCAGTCAACTTCGGAGCTACTCAAAAGAAGAAAGACCAAAATGACGAACTTGGTCAACTTGGATGATTCTTGGACTAAATCTCTCTTCTTTGGTCTCAAACTTCTCGGCATGGTTTATTGTGTCATATTACACCATTCTATGCTTGACATTTGGCTTCGGTAAACTTAGGAATTAGTCAAAATGAAGAAAGACAAAAATGGACAAACTTGGTCAAGTGGGATGATTCTTGGACTAAATCTCTCTTCGTTGGTCTCAAACTTGTCGACATGGTTTATTGTGTCATATTACATCAATCTATGCTTGACATTTGTCTTCGGTCAACTTCAGAGCTACTCAAAACGAAGAAAGACCAAAATGGACGAACTTGGTCAACTTGGATGATTCTTCGACTAAATCTCTCTTCTTTGGTCTCAAACTCTCGGCATGGTTTATGTGTCATATTACACCATTCTATGCTTGACAATTCACTTCGGTAAACTTAGGAGCTAGTGAAAACGAAGAAAGACAAAAATTGACGAACTTAGTCAAGTGGGATGATTCTTGGACTAAAACTCTCTTCGTTGGTCTCAAACTTCTCGGCATGGTTTATTGTGTCATATTAAATCAATATATGCTTGACATTTGGCTTTGGTCAACTTCGGAGCTACTCAAAAGGAAGAAAGACCAAAATGGACGAACTTGGTCAACTTGGATGATTCTTGGACTAAATCTCTATTCGTTGGTCTCAAACTTCTGGACATGGTTTATTGTGTGATATTACATCAATCTATGCTTGACATTTGGCTTCGGTCAACTTCGGAGCTACTCAAAACGAAGAAAGACCAAAATGGACGAACTTTGTCAACTTTGATGATTCTAGGACTAAATCTCTTTTCGTTGGTCTCAAACTTCTCGACATGGTTTATTGTGTCATATTACATCAATCTATGCTTGACATTTGGCTTCGATCAACTTCGGAGCTACTCAAAAGGAAGAAAGACCAAAATGGACGAACTTTGTCAACTTGGATGATTCTTGGACTAAATCTCTCTTCCTTGGTCTCAAACTTCTCGGCATGGTTTATTGTGTCATATTACATCAATCTATGCTTGACATTTGGCTTCGGTCAACTTCGGAGCTAGTCAAATCGAAGAAAGACAAAATGGACGAACTTGGTCAACTTGGATGATTCTTGGACTAAATCTCTCTTCGTTGGTCTCAAACTTCTCGACATGGTTTATTGTGTCATATTACATCAATTATGCTTGACATTTGTCTTCGGTCAACTTTGGAGCTACTCAAAACAAAGAAAGACCAAAATGGACGAACTTGGTCAACTTGGATGATTCTTGGACTAAATCTCTCTTCTTTGGTCTCAAACTTCTCGACATGGTTTATTGTGTCATATTACATCAATCTATGCTTGACATTTGGCTTCGATAAACTTAGGAGCTAGTAAAAAAGAAGAAAGACAAAAATGGACGAACTTGGTCAAGTGGATGATTCTTGGACTAAATCTCTCTTCGTTGGTCTCAAACTTCTCGACATGGTTTATTGTGTCATATTACATCAATCTATGCTTGACATTTGGCTTCGGTCAACTTTGGACCTACTCAAAACGAAGAAAGACCAAAATGGACGAACTTGGTCAACTTGGATGATTCTTGGACTAAATCTCTCTTCGTTGGCCTCAAATTTCTCGACATGGTTTATTGTGTCATATTACATCAATCTAAGCTTGACATTTGCCTTCGGTCAACTTCTGAGCTTCTCAAAACGAAGAAAGACCAAAATGGATGAACTTGGTCAACTTTGATGATTCTAGGACTAAATCTCTCTTCGTTGGTCTCAAACTTCTCGACATGGTTTATTGTGTCATATTACATCAATCTATGCTTGACATTTGGCTTCGGTCAACTTCGGAGCTACTCAAAACGAAGAAAGACCAAAATGGACGAACTTGGTCAACTTGGATGATTCTTAGACTAAATCTCTCTTTGTTGGTCTCAAACTTCTCGACATGGTTTATTGTGTCATATTACATCAATCTATGCTTGACATTTGGCTTCGGTCAACCTCTGAGCCACTCAAAACGAAAAAACACCACAAAACAAAGAAAGACCAAAATGGACGAACTTGGTCAACTTGGATGATTCTTGGACTAAATGTCTCTTCATTGGTCTCAAACTTCTGGACATGGTTTATTGTGTCATATTACATCAATCTATGCTTGACATTTGGCTTCGGTCAACTTCGGAGCTACTCAAATCGAAGAAAGACCAAAATGGACGAACTTGGTCAACTTGGATGATTCTTGGACTAAATCTCTCTTCATTGGTCTCAAACTTCTGCACATGGATTGTTGTGTCATATTACATCAATCTATTCTTGACAATTGGCTTCGGTCAACTTCGGAGCTACTCAAAACAAATAAGGAACACAAAACGAAGAAAGGCCAAAATGGACAAACTTGGTCAACTTGGATGATTCTTGGACTAAATCTCTCTTCGTTGGTCTCAAACATTTCGACATGGTTTATTGTGTCATATTACATTAATCTATGCTTGACATTTGTCTTCTGTCAACTTCGGAGCTACTCAAAACAAAGAAACACCACAAAACGAGGAAATACCAAAATGGACGAACTTTGTCAACTTGGATGATTCTTGGACTAAATCTCTCTTCGTTGGTCTCAAACATTTCGACATGGTTTATTGTGTCATATTCCATTAATCTATGCTTGACATTTGTCTTCGGTCATCTTCGGAGCTACTCAAAACAAAGAAATACCACAAAACGAGGAAATACCAAAATGGACGAACTTGGTCAACTTTGATGATTCTAGGACTAAATCTCTCTTCGTTGGTCTCAAACTTCTCGACATGGTTTTTTGTGTCATATTACATCAATCTATGCTTGACATTTGGCTTCGGTCAACTTCGGAGCTACTCAAAACGAAGAAAGACCAAAATGGACGAACTTTCTCAACTTTGATGATTCTAGGACTAATCTCTTTTCGTTGGTCTCAAACTTCTGGACATGGTTTATTGTGTGGTATTACATCAATCTATGCTTGACATTTATCTTCGGTCAACTTCGGAGCTACTCAAAACGAAGAAAGACCAAAATGGACGAACTTGGTCAACTTGGATGATTATTGGACTAAATCTCTCTTCTTTGGTCTCAAACTCCTCGGCATGGTTTATGTGTCATATTACACCATTCTATGCTTGAAAATTCGCTTTGGTAAACTTAGGAGCTAGTCAAAACGAAGAAAGACAAAAATTGACGAACTTAGTCAAGTGGGATGATTCTTGGACTAAATCTCTCTTCGTTGGTCTCAAACTTCTCGGCATGGTTTATTGTGTCATATTACATCAATCTATGCTTGACATTTGGCTTTGGTCAACTTCGGAGCTACTCAAAAGGAAGAAAGACCGAAATGGACGAACTTGGTCAACTTGGATGATTCTTGGACTAAATCTCTCTTCGTTGGTCTCAAACTTCAGGACATGGTTTATTGTGTCATATTACATCAATCTATGCTTGACATTTGTCTTCGGTCAACTTCTGATCTACTCAAAACGAAGAAATACCAAAATGGACGAACTTGGTCAACTTGGATGATTCTTGGACTAAATCTCTCTTCGTTGGTCTCAAACTTCTCGACATGGTTTAGAGTGTCATATTACATCAATCTATGCTTGACATTTGTCTTCGGTCAACTTTGGAGCTACTCAAAACGAAGAAAGACCAAAATGGACGAACTTGGTCAACTTGGATGATTCTTGGACTAAATCTCTTTTCTTTGGTCTCAAACTTCTCGGCATGGTTTATTGTGTCATATTACACCATTCGATGCTTGACATTTGGCTTCGATAAACTTAGGAGCTAGTCAAAAAGAAGAAAGACAAAAATGGACGAACTTGGTCAAGTGGATGATTCTTGGACTAAATCTCTCTTCGTTGGTCTCAAACTTCTCGACATGGTTTATTGTGTCATATTACATCAATCTATGCTTGACATTTGGCTTCGGTCAACTTCGGACCTACTCAAAAGGAAGAAAGACCAAAATGGACGAACTTGGTCAACTTGGATGATTCTTGGACTAAATCTCTCTTCGTTGGTCTCAAATTTCTCGACATGGTTTATTGTGTCATATTACATCAATCTAAGCTTGACATTTGCCTTCGGTCAACCTCTTAGCTTCTCAAAACGAAGAAAGACCAAAATGGATGAACTTGGTCAACTTTGATGATTCTAGGACTAAATCTCTCTTCGTTGGTCTCAAACTTGTCAGCATGGTTTTTTGTGTCATATTACATCAATCTATGCTTGACATTTGGCTTCGGTCAACTGCGGAGCTACTCAAAACGAAGAAAGACCAAAATGGACGAACTTTGTCAACATTGATGATTCTAGGACTAATCTCTTTTCGTTGGTCTCAAACTTCTGGACATGGTTTATTGTGTGATATTACATCAATCTATGCTGGACATTTATCTTCGGTCAACTTCGGAGCTACTCAAAACGAAGAAAGACCAAAATGGACGAACTTGGTCAACTTGGATGATTCTTCGACTAAATCTCTCTTCTTTGGTCTCAAACTCCTCGGCATGGTTTATGTGTCATATTACACCATTCTATGCTTGAAAATTCGCTTCGGTAAACTTAGGAGCTAGTCAAAACGAAGAAAGACAAAAATTGACGAACTTAGTCAAGTGGGATGATTCTTGGACGAAATCTCTCTTCGTTGGTCTCAAACTTCTCGGCATGGTTTATTGTGTCATATTAAATCAATATATGCTTGACATTTGGCTTTGGTCAACTTCGGAGCTACTCAAAAGGAAGAAAGACCAAAATGGACGAACTTGGTCAACTTGGATGATTCTTGGACTAAATCTCTTTTCTTTGGTCTCAAACTTCTCGGCATGGTTTATTGTGTCATATTACACCATTCTATGCTTGACATTTGGCTTCGATAAACTTAGGAGCTAGTCAAAAAGAAGAAAGACAAAAATGGACGAACTTGGTCAAGTGGATGATTCTTGGACTAAATCTCTCTTCGTTGGTCTCAAACTTCTCGACATGGTTTATTGTGTCATATTACATCAATCAATGCTTGACATTTGGCTTCGGTCAACTTCGGACCTACTCAAAACGAAGAAAGACCAAAATGGACGAACTTGGTCAACTTGGATGATTCTTGGACTAAATCTCTCTTCGTTGGTCTCAAATTTCTCGACATGGTTTATTGTGTCATATTACATCAATCTATGCTTGACATTTGCCTTCGGTCAACCTCTGAGCTTCTCAAAACGAAGAAAGACCAAAATGGATGAACTTGGTCAACTTTGATGATTCTAGGACTAAATCTCTCTTCGTTGGTCTCAAACTTGTCAACATGGTTTTTTGTGTCATATTACATCAATCTATGCTTGACATTTGGCTTCGGTCAACTTCGGAGCTACTCAAAACGAAGAAAGACCAAAATGGAGAACTTTGTCAACTTTGATGATTCTAGGACTAAATCTCTTTTCGTTGGTCTCAAACTTCTCGACATGGTTTATTGTGTCATATTACATCAATCTATGCTTGACATTTGGCTTCGGTCAACTTCGGAGCTACTCAAAACGAAGAAAGACCAAAATGGACGAACTTTGTCAACTTTGATGATTCTAGGACTAAATCTCTCTTCGTTGGTCTCAAATTTGTCGACATGGTTTATTGTGTCATATTACATCAATCTATGCTTGACATTTCGCTTCGGTCAACTTCGGAGCCACTCAAAACGAAGAAAGACAAAAATGGACGAACTTGGTCAAGTGGATGATTCTTGGACTAAATCTCTCTTCGTTGGTCTCAAACTTCTCGACATGGTTTATTGTGTCATATTACATCAATCTACGCTTGACATTTGGCTTCGGTCAACTTCGGAGCTACTCAAAACGAAGAAAGACAAAAATGGACGAACTTGGTCAAGTGGATGATTCTTGGACTAAATCTCTCTTCGTTGGTCTCAAACTTCTCGACATGGTTTATTGTGTCATATTACATCAATCAATGCTTGACATTTGGCTTCGGTCAACTTCGGAGCTACTCAAAACGAAGAAAGACCAAAATGGACGAACTTGGTCAACTTGGATGATTCTTGGACTAAATCTCTCTTCTTTGGTCTCAAACTTCTCGGCATGGTTTATTGTGTCATATTACATCAATCTATGCTTGACATTTGGCTTCGGTCAACTTCGGAGCTACTCAAAACGAAGAAAGACAAAAATGGACGAACTTGGTCAAGTGGATGATTCTTGGACTAAATCTCTCTTCGTTGGTCTCAAACTTCTCGACATGGTTTATTGTGTCATATCACATCAATGGTCAACTTCGGAGCTACTCAAAACGAAGAAAGACAAAAATGGACGAACTTGGTCAAGTGGATGATTCTTGGACTAAATCTCTCTTCGTTGGTCTCAAACTTCTCAACATGGTTTATTGTGTCATATTACATCAATCTATGCTTGACATTTGGCTTCAGTCAACTTCGGACCTACTCAAAACGAAGAAAGACCAAAATGGACGAACTTGGTCAACTTGGATGATTCTTGGACTAAATCTTCTTCGTTGGTCTCAAACTTCTGGACATGGTTTATTGTGTGATATTACATCAATCTATGCTTGACATTTGGCTTCGGTCAACTTCGGAGCTACTCAAAACAAAGAAAGACGAAAATGGACGAACTTGGTCAACTTGGATGATTTTTGGACTAAATCTCTCTTCTTTGGTCTCAAACTTCTCGGCATGGTTTATTGTGTCATATTACATCATTCTATGCTTGACATTTGTCTTCGGTCAACTTCAGAGCTACTCAAAACGAAGAAAGACCAAAATGGACGAACTTGGTCAACTTGGATGATTTTTGGACTAAATCTCTCTTCTTTGGTCTCAAACTTCTCGGCATGGTTTATTGTGTCATATTACACCATTCTATGCTTGACAATTCGCTTCGGTAAACTTAGGAGCTAGTCAAAACGAAGAAAGACAAAAATTGACGAACTTAGTCAAGTGGGATGATTCTTGGACTAAATCTCTCTTCGTTGGTCTCAAATTTCTCGACATGGTTTATTGTGTCATATTACATCAATCTATGCTTGACATTTGGCTTCGGTCAACTTCGGAGCTACTAAAAACGAAGAAAGACCAAAATGGACGAACTTTGTCAACTTTGATGATTCTAGGACTAAATCTCTTTTCGTTGGTCTCAAACTTCTCGACATGGTTTATTGTGTCATATTACATCAATCTATGCTTGACATTTGGCTTCGGTCAACTTCGGAGCTACTCAAAAGGAAGAAAGACCAAAATGGACGAACTTTGTCAACTTGGATGATTCTTGGACTAAATCTCTCTTCGTTGGTCTCAAACTTCTCGGCATGGTTTATTGTGTCATATTACATCAATCTATGCTTGACATTTGGCTTCGGTCAACTTCGGAGCTACTCAAAACGAAGAAAGACAAAAATGGAGAACTTTGTCAACTTTGATGATTCTAGGACTAAATCTCTTTTCGTTGGTCTCAAACTTCTCGACATGGTTTATTGTGTCATATTACATCAATCTATGCTTGACATTTGGCTTCGGTCAACTTCGGAGCTACTCAAAAAGAAGAAAGACCAAAATGGACAAACTTGGTCAACTTGGATGATTCTTGGACTAAATCTTTCTTCGTTGGTCTCAAACTTCTGGACATGGTTTATTGTGTGATATTACATCAATCTATGCTTGACATTTGGCTTCGGTTAACTTCGGAGCTACTCAAAACAAAGAAAGACGAAAATGGACGAACTTGGTCAACTTGGATGATTCTTGGACTAAATCTCTCTTCGTTGGTCTCAAATTTGTCGACATGGTTTATTGTGTCATATTACATCAATCTATGCTTGACATTTGGCTTCGGTCAACTTCGGAGCTACTCAAAACGAAGAAAGACCAAAATGGACGAACTTTGTCAACTTTGATGATTCTAGGACTAAATCTCTTTTCGTTGGTCTCAAACTTCTCGACATGGTTTATTGTGTCATATTACATCAATCTATGCTTGACATTTCGCTTCGGTCAACTTCGGAGCTACTAAAAACGAAGAAAGACCAAAATGGACGAACTTTGTCAACTTTGATGATTCTAGGACTAAATCTCTCTTCCTTGGTCTCAAACTTCTCGGCATGGTTTATTGTGTCATATTACATCAATCTATGCTTGACATTTGGCTTCGGTCAACTTCGGAGCTACTCAAAACGAAGAAAGACAAAAATGGAGAACTTTGTCAACTTTGATGATTCTAGGACTAAATCTCTTTTCGTTGGTCTCAAACTTCTCGACATGGTTTATTGTGTCATATTACATCAATCTATGCTTGACATTTGGCTTCGGTCAACTTCGGAGCTACTCAAAAAGAAGAAAGACCAAAATGGACAAACTTGGTCAACTTGGATGATTCTTGGACTAAATCTTTATTCGTTGGTCTCAAACTTCTGGACATGGTTTATTGTGTGATATTACATCAATCTATGCTTGACATTTGGCTTCGGTCAACTTCGGAGCTACTCAAAACAAAGAAAGACGAAAATGGACGAACTTGGTCAACTTGGATGATTCTTGGACTAAATCTCTCTTCGTTGGTCTCAAATTTCTCGACATGGTTTATTGTGTCATATTACATCAATCTATGCTTGACATTTGGCTTCGGTCAACTTCGGAGCTACTCAAAACGAAGAAAGACCAAAATGGACGAACTTTGTCAACTTTGATGATTCTAGGACTAAATCTCTTTTCGTTGGTCTCAAACTTCTCGACATGGTTTATTGTGTCATATTACATCAATCTATGCTTGACATTTGGCTTCGGTCAACTTCGGAGCTACTCAAAACGAAGAAAGACAAAAATGGACGAACTTGGTCAAGTGGATGATTCTTGGACTAAATCTCTCTTCGTTGGTCTCAAACTTCTCGACATGGTTTATTGTGTCATATTACATCAATCTATGCTTGACATTTGGCTTCGGTCAACTTCGGAGCTACTCAAAACGAAGAAAGACAAAAATGGACGAACTTGGTCAAGTGGATGATTCTTGGACTAAATCTCTCTTCGTTGGTCTCAAACTTCTCGACATGGTTTATTGTGTCATATTACATCAATCTATGCTTGACATTTGGCTTCGGTCAACTTCGGAGCTACTCAAAACGAAGAAAGACCAAAATGGACGAACTTGGTCAACTTGGATGATTCTTGGACTAAATCTCTCTTCTTTGGTCTCAAACTTCTCGGCATGGTTTATTGTGTCATATTACATCAATCTATGCTTGACATTTGGCTTCGGTCAACTTCGGAGCTACTCAAAACGAAGAAAGACAAAAATGGACGAACTTGGTCAAGTGGATGATTCTTGGACTAAATCTCTCTTCGTTGGTCTCAAACTTCTCGACATGGTTTATTGTGTCATATCACATCAATGGTCAACTTCGGAGCTACTCAAAACGAAGAAAGACAAAAATGGGCGAACTTGGTCAAGTGGATGATTCTTGGACTAAATCTCTCTTCGTTGGTCTCAAACTTCTCAACATGGTTTATTGTGTCATATTACATCAATCATGCTTGACATTTGGCTTCAGTCAACTTCGGAGCTACTCAAAACGAAGAAAGACCAAAATGGACGAACTTGGTCAACTTGGATGATTCTTGGACTAAATCTCTCTTCGTTGGTCTCAAACTTCTGGACATGGTTTATTGTGTGATATTACATCAATCTATGCTTGACATTTGGCTTCGGTCAACTTCGGAGCTACTCAAAACAAAGAAAGACGAAAATGGACGAACTTGGTCAACTTGGATGATTTTTGGACTAAATCTCTCTTCTTTGGTCTCAAACTTCTCGGCATGGTTTATTGTGTCATATTACATCATTCTATGCTTGACATTTGTCTTCGGTCAACTTCAGAGCTACTCAAAACGAAGAAAGACCAAAATGGACGAACTTGGTCAACTTGGATGATTTTTGGACTAAATCTCTCTTCTTTGGTCTCAAACTTCTCGGCATGGTTTATTGTGTCATATTACATCATTCTATGCTTGACATTTCGCTTCGGTAAACTTAGGAGCTAGTCAAAACGAAGAAAGACAAAAATTGACGAACTTAGTCAAGTGGGATGATTCTTGGACTAAATCTCTCTTCGTTGGTCTCAAATTTCTCGACATGGTTTATTGTGTCATATTACATCAATCTACGCTTGACATTTGGCTTCGGTCAACTTCGGAGCTACTAAAACGAAGAAAGACCAAAATGGACGAACTTTGTCAACTTTGATGATTCTAGGACTAAATCTCTTTTCGTTGGTCTCAAACTTCTCGACATGGTTTATTGTGTCATATTACATCAATCTATGCTTGACATTTGGCTTCGGTTAACTTCGGAGCTACTCAAAAGGAAGAAAGACCAAAATGGACGAACTTTGTCAACTTGGATGATTCTTGGACTAAATCTCTCTTCGTTGGTCTCAAACTTCTCGGCATGGTTTATTGTGTCATATTACACCAATCTATGCTTGACATTTGGCTTCGGTCAACTTCGGAGCTACTCAAAACAAAGAAAGACCAAAATGGACGAACTTGGTCAACTTGGATGATTCTTGGACTAAATCTCTCTTCTTTGGTCTCAAACTTCTCAACATGGTTTATTGTGTCATATTACATCAATCTATGCTTGACATTTGTCTTCGGTCAACTTCGGAGCTACTCAAAACGAAGAAAGACCAAAATGGACGAACTTTGTCAACTTTGATGATTTTAGGACTAAATTTCTTTTCGTTGGTCTCAAACTTCTCGACATGGTTTATTGTGTCATATTACACCATTCTATGCTTGACATTTGGCTTCGGTAAACTTAGGAGCTAGTCAAAACGAAGAAAGACAAAAATGGACGAACTTGGTCAAGTGGGATGATTCTTGGACTAAATCTCTCTTCTTTGGTCTCAAACTTCTCGGCATGGTTTATTGTGTCATATTACATCAATCTATGCTTGACATTTGGCTTCGATAAACTTAGGAGCTAGTCAAAAGAAGAAAGACAAAAATGGACGAACTTGGTCAACTTGGATGATTCTTGGACTAAATCTCTCTTCGTTGGTCTCAAACTTCTCGACATGGTTTATTGTGTCATATTACATCAATCTATGCTTGACATTTATGTTCGGTCAATTTCGGAGCTACTCAAAACGAAGAAAGACCAAAATGGACGAACTTGGTCAACTTGGATGATTCTTGGACTAAATCTCTCTTCTTTGGTCTCAAACTTCTCGGCATGGTTTATTGTGTCATATTACATCAATCTATGCTTGACATTTGGCTTCGGTCAACTTCGGAGCTACTCAAAACGAAGAAAGACAAAAATGGACGAACTTGGTCAAGTGGATGATTCTTGGACTAAATCTCTCTTCGTTGGTCTCAAACTTCTCGACATGGTTTATTGTGTCATATTACATCAATCTATGCTTGACATTTGGCTTTGGTCAACTTCGGAGCTACTCAAAATGAAGAAAGACAAAAATGGACGAACTTGGTCAAGTGGATGATTCTTGGACTAAATCTCTCTTCGTTGGTCTCAAACTTCTCGACATGGTTTATTGTGTCATATTACATCAATCAATGCTTGACATTTGGCTTCGATAAACTTAGGAGCTAGTCAAAAGAAGAAAGACAAAAATTGACGAACTTAGTCAACTTGGATGATTCTTGGACTAAATCTCTCTTCGTTGGTCTCAAACTTCTCGTCATGGTTTATTGTGTCATATTACATCAATCTATGCTTGACATTTGTGTTCGGTCAATTTCGGAGCTACTCAAAATGAAGAAAGACCAAAATGGACGAACTTGGTCAACTTGGATGATTCTTGGACTAAATCTCTCTTCTTTGGTCTCAAACTTCTCGGCATGGTTTATTGTGTCATATTACACCATCTATGCTTGACATTTGGCTTCGATAAACTTAGGAGCTAGTCAAAAAGAAGAAAGACAAAAATGGACGAACTTGGTCAAGTGGATGATTCTTGGACTAAATCTCTCTTCGTTGGTCTCAAACTTCTCGACATGGTTTATTGTGTCATATTACATCAATCTATGCTTGACATTTGGCTTCGGTCAACTTCGGAGCTACTCAAAACGAAGAAAGACCAAAATGGACGAACTTGGTCAACTTGGATGATTCTTGGACTAAATCTCTCTTCGTTGGTCTCAAATTTCTCGACATGGTTTATTGTGTCATATTACATCAATCTAAGCTTGAGATTTGCCTTCGGTCAACCTCTGAGCTTCTCAAAACGAAGAAAGACCAAAATGGATGAACTTGATCAACTTTGATGATTCTAGGACTAAATCTCTCTTCGTTGGTCTCAAACTTCTTAACATGGTTTTTTGTGTCATATTACATCAATCTATGCTTGACATTTGGCTTCGGTCAACTTCAGAGCTACTCAAAACGAAGAAAGACCAAAATGGACGAACTTTGTCAACTTTGATGATTCTAGGACTAAATCTCTTTTCGTTGGTCTCAAACTTCTGGACATGGTTTATTGTGTGATATTACATCAATCTATGCTGGACATTTGTCTTCGGTCAACTTCAGAGCTACTCAAAATGAAGAAAGACCAAAATGGACGAACTTGGTAAACTTGGATGATTCTTGGACCAAATCTCTCTTCGTTGGTCTCAAATTCTCCGCAAGGTTTATTGTGTTATAGTAAATCAATCTATGCTTGACATTTGACTTCGGTCAACTTTGGAGCTACTCAAAACGAAGAAAGACCAAAATGGACGAACTTGGTAAACTTGGATGATTCTTGGACCAAATCTCTCTTCCTTGGTCTCAAACTTCTGGACATGGTTTATTGTGTGATATTACATCAATCTATGCTGGACATTTGTCTTCGGTCAACTTCGGAGCTACTCAAAATGAAGAAAGACCAAAATGGACGAACTTGGTAAACTTGGATGATTCTTGGTCCAAATCTCTCTTCGTTGGTCTCAAATTCTCCGCAAGGTTTATTGTGTCATAGTACATCAATCTATGCTTGACATTTGACTTCAGTCAACTGTGGAGCTTCTCAAAACGAAGAAAGACCAAAATAGACGAACTTAGTTAACTGGGATGATTCTTGGTCTTAATCTCTAATCGTTGGTCTTAAATTTCTCCACATATTTTATTGTGTCATAGTACATCAACGTATGCTTTACGCCTTCAGTCAAAATTGGAGCTATTGAAAATGAAGAAAGACCAAAATGGACGAACTTGGTAAAGTTGGATGATTCTTGGACCAAATCTCTCTTCCTTGGTCCCAAACTTCTCCACAAGGTTTATTGTGTCATAGTACATCAATCTATGCTGGACATTTGACTTCGGTGAACTTTGGAGCTTCTCAAAACGAAGAAAGACCAAAATAGACGAACATAGTTAACTTTGATGATTCTTGGACTTAATCTCTCATCGTTGGTCTCAAATTTCTCCACATATTTTATGGTGTCATATTACATCAATGTATGCTTGACATTTGCCTTCAGTCAACATTGGAGCAATTGAAAAAGAAGAAAAAGCAAAATGGACAAACTGGTCAACTTGGATTACTCTTGGACTAAATCTCTCATCGTTGGTCTTAAATTTCTCCACATATTTTATTGTGTCATAGTACATCAACTATGCTTGACATTTGCCTTCAGTCAACATTGGAGCTATTGAAGACGAAGAAAGACCAAAATGGACGAACTTGGTAAAGTTAGATGATTCTTGGACCAAATCTCTCTTCGTTGGTGTCAAACTTGTCGACATGGTTTATTGTGTCATATTACATCAATCTATGCTTGACATTTGTCTTCGGTCAACTTCAGAGCTACTCAAAACGAAGAAAGACCAAAATGGACGAACTTGGTCAACTTGGATGATTTTTGGACTAAATCTCTCTTCTTTGGTCTCAAACTTCTCGGCATGGTTTATTGTGTCATATTACACCATTCTATGCTTGACAATTCGCTTCGGTAAACTTAGGAGCTAGTCAAAACGAAGAAAGACAAAAATTGACGAACTTAGTCAAGTGGGATGATTCTTGGACTAAAACTCTCTTCGTTGGTCTCAAACTTCTCGACATGGTTTATTGTGTCATATTAAATCAATATATGCTTGACATTTGGCTTTGGTCAACTTCGGAGCTACTCAAAAGGAAGAAAGACCAAAATGGACGAACTTGCTCAACTTGGATGATTCTTGGACTAAATCTCTCTTCGTTGGTCTCAAATTTCTCGACATGGTTTATTGTGTCATATTACATCAATCTACGCTTGACATTTGGCTTCGGTCAACTTCGGAGCTACTGAAAACGAAGAAAGACCAAAATGGACGAACTTTGTCAACTTTGATAATTCTAGGACTAAATCTCTTTTCGTTGGTCTCAAACTTCTCGACATGGTTTATTGTGTCATATTACATCAATCTATGCTTGACATTTGGCTTCGGTTAACTTCGGAGCTACTCAAAAGGAAGAAAGACCAAAATGGACGAACTTTGTCAACTTGGATGATTCTTGGACTAAATCTCTCTTCCTTGGTCTCAAACTTCTCGGCATGGTTTATTGTGTCATATTACATCAATCTATGCTTGACATTTGGCTTCGGTCAACTTCGGAGCTAGTCAAATCGAAGAAACACAAATGGACGAACTTGGTCAACTTGGATGATTCTTGGACTAAATCTCTCTTCGTTGGTCTCAAACTTCTCAACATGGTTTAGAGTGTCATATTACATCAATCTATGCTTGACATTTGTCCTCGGTCAACTTCGGAGCTACTCAAAACGAAGAAAGACCAAAATGGACGAACTTTGTCAACTTTGATGATTTTAGGACTAAATTTCTTTTCGTTGGTTTCAAACTTCTCGACATGGTTTATTGTGTCATATTACACCATTCTATGCTTGACATTTGGCTTCGATAAACTTAGGAGCTAGTCAAAACGAAGAAAGACAAAAATGGACGAACTTGGTCAAGTGGGATGATTCTTGGACTAAATCTCTCTTCGTTGGTCTCAAACTTCTCGACATGGTTTATTGTGTCATATTACATCAATCTATGCTTGACATTTGTCTTCGGTCAACTTCAGACCTACTCAAAACGAAGAAAGACCAAAATGGACGAACTTGGTCAACTTGGATGATTCTTCGACTAAATCTCTCTTCTTTGGTCTCAAACTTCTCGGCATGGTTTATGTGTCATATTACACATTCTATGCTTGACAATTCCCTTCGGTAAACTTAGGAGCTAGTCAAAACGAAGAAAGACAAAAATTGACGAACTTAGTCAAGTGGGATGATTCTTGGACGAAAACTCTCTTCGTTGGTCTCAAACTTCTCGGCATGGTTTATTGTGTCATATTACATCAATCTATGCTTGACATTTGGCTTTGGTCAACTTCGGAGCTACTCAAAAGGAAGAAAGACCGAAATGGACAAACTTGGTCAACTTGGATGATTCTTGGACTAAATCTCTATTCGTTGGTCTCAAACTTCTGGACATGGTTTATTGTGTGACATTACATCAATCTATGCTGGACATTTATCTTCGGTCAACTTCGGAGCTACTCAAAACGAAGAAAGACCAAAATGGACGAACTTGGTCAACTTGGATGATTCTTTGACTAAATCTCTCTTCTTTGGTCTCAAACTCCTCGGCATGGTTTATGTGTCATATTACACCATTCTATGCTTGACAATTCGCTTCGGTAAACTTATGAGCTAGTCAAAACAAAGAAAGACAAAAATTGACGAACTTAGTCAAGTGGGATGATTCTTGGACGAAATCTCTCTTCGTTGGTCTCAAACTTCTCGGCATGGTTTATTGTGTCATATTAAATCAATATATGCTTGACATTTGGCTTTGGTCAACTTCGGAGCTACTCAAAAGGAAGAAAGACCAAAATGGACGAACTTGGTCAACTTGGATGATTCTTGGACTAAATCTTTATTCGTTGGTCTCAAACTTCTGGACATGGTTTATTGTGTCATATTACATCAATCTATGCTTGACATTTGGCTTCGGTCAACTTCGGAGCTACTCAAAACAAAGAAAGACGAAAATGGACGAACTTGGTCAACTTGGATGATTCTTGGACTAAATCTCTCTTCGTTGGTCTCAAATTTCTCGACATGGTTTATTGTGTCATATTACATCAATCTATGCTTGACATTTGGCTTCGGTCAACTTCGGAGCTACTCAAAACGAAGAAAGACCAAAATGGACGAACTTTGTCAACTTTGATGATTCTAGGACTAAATCTCTTTTCGTTGGTCTCAAACTTCTCGACATGGTTTATTGTGTCATATTACATCAATCTATGCTTGACATTTGGCTTCGGTCAACTTCGGAGCCACTCAAAAGGAAGAAAGACCAAAATTGACGAACTTAGTCAACTTGGATGATTCTTTGACTAAATCTCTCTTCCTTGGTCTCAAACTTCTCGGCATGGTTTATTGTGTATATTACATCAATCTATGCTTGACATTTGGCTTCGGTCAACTTCGGAGCTACTCAAATCGAAGAAAGACAAAATGGACGAACTTGGTCAACTTGGATGATTCTTGGACTAAATCTCTCTTCGTTGGTCTCAAACTTCTCGACATGGTTTATTGTGTCATATTACATCAATCTATGCTTGACATTTGTGTTCGGTCAATTTCGGAGCTACTCAAAACGAAGAAAGACCAAAATTGACGAACTTGGTCAACTTGGATGATTCTTGGACTAAATCTCTCTTCGTTGGTCTCAAACTTCTCGACATGGTTTATTGTGTCATATTACATCAATTAATGCTTGACATTTGGCTTCGGTCAACTTCGGACCTACTCAAAACGAAGAAAGACCAAAATGGACGAACTTGGTAAACTTGGATGATTCTTGGACCAAATCTCTCTTCGTTGGTCTCAAATTCTTCGCAAGGTTTATTGTGTCATAGTACATCAATCTATGCTTGACATTTGACTTCGGTCAACTGTGTAGCTTCTCAAAACGAAGAAAGACCAAAATGGACGAACTTAGTTAACTTGGATGATTCTTAGGCTAAATCTCTCTTCGTTGGTCTCCAATTTCTCCACATATTTTATTGTGTCATATTACATCAATCTATGCTTGACATTTGCCTTCAGTCAACATTGGAGCTATTGAAAAATAAGAAAAACCAAAATGGACAAACTTGGTCAACTTGGATGATTCTTGGACTAAATCTCTCTTCGTTGTTCTTAAATTTCTCCGCATATTTTATTGTGTCATAGTACATCAATCTATGCTTGAAATTTGCCTTCAGTCAAAATTGGAGCTATTGAAAATGAAGAAAGACCAAAATGGACGAACTTGGTAAAGTTGGATGATTCTTGGACCAAATCTCTCTTCCTTGGTCTCAAACTTCTCCACAAGGTTTATTGTGTCATAGTACATCAAACTATGCTGGACAATTGACTTCGGTGAACTTTGGAGCTTCTCAAAACGAAGAAAGACCAAAATGGACGAACATAGTTAACTTGAATGATTCTTGGACTTCATCTCTCATCGTTGGTCTCAAATTTCTCCACATATTTTATGGTGTCATATTACATCAATCTATGCTTGACATTTGCCTTCAGTCAACATTGGAGCAATTGAAAAAGAAGAAAAAGCAAAATGGACAAACTGGTCAACTTGGATGATTCTTGGACTAAATCTCTCATTGTTGGTCTTAAATTTCTCCACATATTTTATTGTGTCATATTACATCAACTATGCTTGACATTTGCCTTCAGTCAACATTGGAGCTATTGAAAATGAAGAAAGACCAAAATGGACGAACTTGGTAAAGTTGGATGATTCTTAGACCCAATCTCTCTTCGTTGGTTTAAAATTTGTCGACATGGTTTATTGTGTCATATTACATCAATCTATGCTTGACATTTGTCTTCGGTCAACTTCAGAGTTACTCAAAACGAAGAAAGACCAAAATGGACGAACTTGGTCAACTTGGATGATTTTTGGACTAAATCTCTCTTCTTTGGTCTCAAACTTCTCGGCATGGTTTATTGTGTCATATTACACCATTCTATGCTTGACAATTCGCTTCGGTAAACTTAGGAGCTAGTCAAAACTAAGAAAGACAAAAATTGACGAACTTAGTCAAGTGGGATGATTCTTGGACTAAAACTCTCTTCGTTGGTCTCAAACTTCTCGACATGGTTTATTGTGTCATATTAAATCAATAAATGCTTGACATTTGGCTTTGGTCAACTTCGGAGCTACTCAAAAGGAAGAAAGACCAAAATGGACGAACTTGCTCAACTTGGATGATTCTTGGACTAAATCTCTCTTCGTTGGTCTCAAATTTCTTGACATGGTTTATTGTGTCATATTACATCAATCTACGCTTGACATTTGGCTTCGGTCAACTTTGGAGGTACTGAAACGAAGAAAGACCAAAATGGACGAACTTTGTCAACTTTGATGATTCTAGGACTAAATCTCTTTTCGTTGGTCTCAAACTTCTCGACATGGTTTATTGTGTCATTTCAAATCAATCAATGCTTGACATTTGGCTTCGGTCAACTTCAGAGCTACTCAAAATGATGAAAGACCAAAATGGACGAACTTGGTCCACTTGGATGATTCTTGGACTAAATCTCTATTCGTTGGTCTCAAACTTCTAGACATGGTTTATTGTGTGATATTACATCAATCTATGCTTGACATTTGGCTTCGGTCAACTTCGGACCTACTCAAAACGAAAAAAGACCAAAATAGACGAACTTTGATGATTCTAGGACTAAATCTCTTTTCGTTGGTCTCAAACTTCTCGGCATGGTTTATTGTGTCATATTACATCAATCTAAGCTTGACATTTGCCTTCGGTCAACCTCTGAGCTTCTCAAAACGAAGAAAGACCAAAATGGATGAACTTGGTCAACTTTGATGATTCTAGGACTAAATCTCTCTTCGTTGGTCTCAAACTTGTCAACATGGTTTATTGTGTCATATTACATCAATCTATGCTTGACATTTGGCTTCGGTCAACTTCGGAGCTACTCAAAACGAAGAAAGACCAAAATGGACGAACTTTGTCAACTTTGATGATTCTAGGACTAAATCTCTTTTCGTTGGTCTCAAACTTCTGGACATGGTTTATTGTGTCATATTACATCAATCTATGCTTGACATTTGTCTTCGGTCAACTTCGGAGCTACTCAAAACGAAGAAAGACCAAAATGGACGAACTTTGTCAACTTTGATGATTCTAGGACTAAATCTCTTTTCGTTGGTCTCAAACTTCTCGACATGGTTTATTGTGTCATATTACATCAATCTATGTTGACATTTGTCTTCGGTCAACTTCGGAGCTACTCAAAATGAAGAAAGACCAAAATGGACGAACTTTGCAACTTGGATGATTCTTGGAGTAAATCTCTCTTCGTTGGTCTCAAACTTCTGGACATGGTTTATTGTGTCATATTACATCAATCTATGCTTGACATTTGTCTTCGGTCAACTTCGGAGCTACTCAAAACGAAGAAAGACCAAAATGGACGAACTTTGTCAACTTTGATGATTCTAGGACTAAATCTCTTTTCGTTGGTCTCAAACTTCTCGACATGGTTTATTGTGTGATATTACATCAATCTATGCTTGACATTTGGCTTCGGTCAACTTCGGAGCTACTCAAAACAAAGAAAGACGAAAATGGACGAACTTGGTCAACTTGGATGATTCTTGGACTAAATCTCTCTTCGTTGGTCTCAAATTTCTCGACATGGTTTATTGTGTCATATTACATCAATCTATGCTTGACATTTGGCTTCGGTCAACTTCGGAGCTACTGAAAACGAAGAAAGACCAAAATGGACGAACTTTGTCAACTTTGATGATTCCAGGACTAAATCTCTTTTCGTTGGTCTCAAACTTCTCGACATAGTTTATTGTGTCATATTAAATCAATCTATGCTTGACATTTGGCTTTGGTCAACTTCGGAGCTACTCAAAAGGAAGAAAGACCAAAATGGACGAACTTGGTCAACTTGGATGATTCTTGGACTAAATCTCTCTTCGTTGGTCTCAAATTTCTCGACATGGTTTATTGTGTCATATTACATCAATCTATGCTTGACATTTGGCTTCGGTCAACTTTGGAGGTACTGAAACGAAGAAAGACCAAAATGGACGAACTTGGTAAACTTGGATGATTCTTGGACCAAATCTCTCTTCGTTGGTCTCAAATTCTCCGCAAGGTTTATTGTGTCATAGTAAATCAATCTATGCTTGACATTTGACTTCGGTCAACTTTGGAGCTACTCAAAACGAAGAAAGACCAAAATGGACGAACTTGGTAAACTTGGATGATTCTTAGACCAAATCTCTCCTCCTTGGTCTAAAACTTCTACACAAGGTTTATTGTGTCATAGTACATCAATCTATGCTTGACATTTGGCTTCGGTCAACTTCGGAGCTACTCAAAACGAAGAAAGACCAAAATGGACGAACTTGGTCAACTTGGATGATTCTTGGACTAAATCTCTCTTCGTTGGTCTCAAATTTCTCGACATGGTTTATTGTGTCATATTACATCAATCTATGCTTGACATTTGGCTTCGGCCAACTTCGGAGCTACTCAAAAGGAAGAAAGACCAAAATGGACGAACTTTGTCAACTTGGATGATTCTTGGAGTAAATCTCTCTTCGTTGGTCTCAAACTTCTCGACATGGTTTAGAGTGTCATATTACATCAATCTATGCTTGACATTTGTCTTCGGTCAACTTCGGAGCTACTCAAAACGAAGAAAGACCAAAATGGACGAACTTTGTCAACTTTGATGATTCTAGGACTAAATCTCTTTTCGTTGGTCTCAAACTTCTCGACATAGTTTATTGTGTGATATTACATCAATCTATGCTTGACATTTGGCTTCGGTAAACTTCGGAGCTACTCAAAAGGAAGAAAGACCAAAATGGACGAACTTTGTCAACTTGGATGATTCTTGGACTAAATCTCTCTTCGTTGGTCTCAAACTTCTCGACATGGTTTATTGTGTCATATTACATCAATCTATGCTTGACATTTGTCTTCGGTCAACTTCGGAGCTACTCAAAATGAAGAAAGACCAAAATGGACGAACTTGGTAAACTTGGATGATTCTTGGACCAAATCTCTCTTCGTTGGTCTCAAATTCTCCGCAAGGTTTATTGTGTCATAGTAAATCAATCTATGCTTGACATTTGACTTCGGTCAACTTTGGAGCTACTCAAAACAAAGAAAGACGAAAATGGACGAACTTGGTCAACTTGGATGATTCTTGGACTAAATCTCTCTTCGTTGTTCTCAAATTTCTCGACATGGTTTATTGTGTCATATTACATCAATCTATGCTTGACATTTGGCTTCGGTCAACTTAGGAGCTACTCAAAACGAAGAAAGACCAAAATGGACGAACTTTGTCAACTTTGATGATTCTAGGACTAAATCTCTTTTCGTTGGTCTCAAACTTCTCGACATGGTTTATTGTGTCATATTACATCAATCTATGCTTGACATTTGGCTTCGGTAAACTTCGGAGCTACTCAAAAGGAAGAAAGACCAAAATGGACGAACTTGGTAAAGTTGGATGATTCTTGGACTAAATCTCTCTTCTTGGTCTCAAACTTCTCGGCATGGTTTTTTGTGTCATATTACACCAATCTATGCTTGACATTTGGGTTCGATAAACTTAGGAGCTAGTCAAAAAGAAGAAAGACAAAAATGGACGAACTTGGTCAACTTTGATGATTCTAGGACTAAATCTCTTTTCGTTGGTCTCAAACTTCTGGACATGGTTTATTGTGTCATATTACATCAATCTATGCTTGACATTTGTCTTCGGTTAACTTCGGAGCTACTCAAAATGAAGAAAGACCAAAATGGACGAACTTGGTAAACTTGGATGATTCTTAGACCAAATCTCTCTTCCTTGGTCTAAAACTTCTACACATGGTTTATTGTGTCATAGTACATCAATCTATGCTTGACATTTGGCTTCGGTCAACTTCGGAGCTACTCAAAATGAAGAAAGACCAAAATGGACGAACTTGGTAAACTTGGATGATTCTTAGACCAAATCTCTCTTCCTTGGTCTAAAACTTCTACACATGGTTTATTGTGTCATATTACATCAATCTATGCTTGACATTTGGCTTCGGTCAACTTTGGAGGTACTGAAACGAAGAAAGACCAAAATGGACGAACTTGGTAAACTTGGATGATTCTTGGACCAAATCTCTCTTCGTTGGTCTCAAATTCTCCGCAAGGTTTATTGTGTCATAGTAAATCAATCTATGCTTGACATTTGACTTCGGTCAACTTTGGAGCTACTCAAAACGAAGAAAGACCAAAATGGACGAACTTGGTAAACTTGGATGATTGTTAGACCAAATCTCTCTTCCTTGGTCTAAAACTTCTACACAAGGTTTATTGTGTCATAGTACATCAATCTATGCTTGACATTTGGCTTCGGTCAACTTCGGAGCTACTCAAAATGAAGAAAGACCAAAATGGACGAACTTAGTCAACTTGGATGATTCTTGGACTAAATCTCTCTTCGTTGGTCTCAAATTTCTCGACATGGTTTATTGTGTCATATTAAATCAATCTATGCTTGACATTTGGCTTCGGTCAACTTCGGAGCTACTCAAAAGGAAGAAAGACCAAAATGGACGAACTTTGTCAACTTGGATGATTCTTGGAGTAAATCTCTCTTCGTTGGTCTCAAACTTCTTGACATGGTTTATTGTGTCATATTACATCAATCTATGCTTGACATTTGTCTTCGGTCAACTTCGGAGCTACTCAAAACGAAGAAAGACCAAAATGGACGAACTTTGTCAACTTTGATGATTCTAGGACTAAATCTCTTTTCGTTGGTCTCAAACTTCTCGACATGGTTTATTGTGTCATATTACATCAATCTATGCTTGACATTTGGCTTCGGTAAACTTCGGAGCTACTCAAAAGGAAGAAAGACCAAAATGGACGAACTTTGTCAACTTGGATGATTCTTGGAGTAAATCTCTCTTCGTTGGTCTCAAACTTCTCGACATGGTTTATTGTGTCATATTACATCAATCTATGCTTGACATTTGTCTTCGGTCAACTTCGGAGCTACTCAAAATGAAGAAAGACCAAAATGGACGAACTTGGTAAACTTGGATGATTCTTGGACCAAATCTCTCTTCGTTGGTCTCAAATTCTCCGCAAGTGTTATTGTGTCATAGTAAATCAATCTATGCTTGACATTTGACTTCGGTCAACTTTGGAGCTACTCAAAACAAAGAAAGACCAAAATGGACGAACTTGGTCAACTTGGATGATTCTTGGACTAAATCTCTCTTCGTTGTTCTCAAATTTCTCGACATGGTTTATTGTGTCATATTACATCAATCTATGCTTGACATTTGGCTTCGGTCAACTTAGGAGCTACTCAAAACGAAGAAAGACCAAAATGGACGAACTTTGTCAACTTTGATGATTCTAGGACTAAATCTCTTTTCGTTGGTCTCAAACTTCTCGACATGGTTTATTGTGTCATATTACATCAATCTATGCTTGACATTTGGCTTCGGTAAACTTCGGAGCTACTCAAAAGGAAGAAAGACCAAAATGGACGAACTTGGTAAAGTTGGATGATTCTTGGACTAAATCTCTCTTCGTTGGTCTCAAACTTCTCGGCATGGTTTTTTGTGTCATATTACACCATTCTATGCTTGACATTTGGGTTCGATAAACTTAGGAGCTAGTCAAAAAGAAGAAAGACAAAAATGGACGAACTTGGTCAACTTTGATGATTCTAGGACTAAATCTCTTTTCGTTGGTCTCAAACTTCTGGACATGGTTTATTGTGTCATATTACATCAATCTATGTTGACATTTGTCTTCGGTTAACTTCGGAGCTACTCAAAATGAAGAAAGACCAAAATGGACGAACTTGGTAAACTTGGATGATTCTTAGACCAAATCTCTCTTCGTTGGTCTCAAAACTTCTACACAAGGTTTATTGTGTCATATTACATCAATCTATGCTTGACATTTGGCTTCGGTCAACTTCGGAGCTACTCAAAATGAAGAAAGACCAAAATGGACGAACTTGGTAAACTTGGATGATTCTTAGACCAAATCTCTCTTCGTTGGTCTCAAACTTCTACACATGGTTTATTGTGTCATATTACATCAATCTATGCTTGACATTTGGCTTCGGTCAACTTTGGAGGTACTGAAACGAAGAAAGACCAAAATGGACGAACTTGGTAAACTTGGATGATTCTTCGACCAAATCTCTCTTCGTTGGTCTCAAATTCTCCGCAAGGTTTATTGTGTCATAGTAAATCAATCTATGCTTGACATTTGACTTCGGTCAACTTTGGAGCTACTCAAAACGAAGAAAGACCAAAATGGACGAACTTGGTAAACTTGGATGATTGTTAGACCAAATCTCTCTTCCTTGGTCTAAAACTTCTACACAAGGTTTATTGTGTCATAGTACATCAATCTATGCTTGACATTTGGCTTCGGTCAACTTCGGAGCTACTCAAAATGAAGAAAGACCAAAATGGACGAACTTAGTCAACTTGGATGATTCTTGGACTAAATCTCTCTTCGTTGGTCTCAAATTTCTCGACATGGTTTATTGTGTCATATTACATCAATCTATGCTTGACATTTGGCTTCGGTCAACTTCGGAGCTACTCAAAAGGAAGAAAGACCAAAATGGACGAACTTTGTCAACTTGGATGATTCTTGGAGTAAATCTCTCTTCGTTGGTCTCAAACTTCTCGACATGGTTTATTGTGTCATATTACATCAATCTATGCTTGACATTTGTCTTCGGTCAACTTCGGAGCTACTCAAAACGAAGAAAGACCAAAATGGACGAACTTTGTCAACTTTGATGATTCTAGGACTAAATCTCTTTTCGTTGGTCTCAAACTTCTCGACATAGTTTATTGTGTCATATTACATCAATCTATGCTTGACATTTGGCTTCGGTAAACTTCGGAGCTACTCAAAAGGAAGAAAGACCAAAATGGACGAACTTGGTCAACTTGGATGATTCTTGGACTAAATCTCTCTTCGTTGGTCTCAAATTTCTCGACATGGTTTATTGTGTCATATTACATCAATCTATGCTTGACATTTGGCTTCGGTCAACTTTGGAGCTACTGAAACGAAGAAAGACCAAAATGGACGAACTTTGTCAACTTTGATGATTCTTGGACTAAATCTCTTTTCGTTGGTCTCAAACTTCTCGACATGGTTTATTGTGTCATTTCAAATCAATCTATGCTTGACATTTGGCTTCGGTCAACTTCAGAGCTACTCAAAATGAAGAAAGACCAAAATGGACGAACTTGGTCCACTTGGATGATTCTTAGACTAAATCTCTCTTCGTTGGTCTCAAACTTCTAGACATGGTTTATTGTGTCATATTACATCAATCTATGCTTGACATTTGGCTTCGGTCAACTTCGGAGCTACTCAAAACGAAAAAAGACCAAAATGGACGAACTTTGATGATTCTAGGACTAAATCTCTTTTCGTTGGTCTCAAACTTCTCCGCATGGTTTATTGTGTCATATTACATCAATCTATGCTTGACATTTGCTTCGGTCAACTCTGAGCTTCTCAAAACGAAGAAAGACCAAAATGGACGAACTTTGTCAACTTTGATGATTCTAGGACTAAATCTCTTTTCGTTGGTCTCAAACTTCTGGACATGGTTTATTGTGTCATATTACATCAATCTATGTTGACATTTGTCTTCGGTCAACTTCGGAGCTACTCAAAATGAAGAAAGACCAAAATGGACGAACTTGGTAAACTTGGATGATTCTTGGACCAAATCTCTCTTCGTTGGTCTCAAATTCTCCGCAAGGTTTATTGTGTCATAGTACATCAATCTATGCTTGACATTTGACTTCGGTCAACTTTGGAGCTACTCAAAACGAAGAAAGACCAAAATGGACGAACTTGGTAAACTTGGATGATTCTTGGACTAAATCTCTCTTCGTTGGTCTCAAATTTCTCGACATGGTTTATTGTGTCATATTACATCAATCTATGCTTGACATTTGGCTTCGGCCAACTTCGGAGCTACTCAACAGGAAGAAAGACCAAAATGGACGAACTTGGTCAACTTGGATGATTCTTGGACTAAATCTCTCTTCGTTGGTCTCAAACTTCTCGGCATGGTTTATTGTGTCATATTACATCATTCTATGCTTGACATTTGGGTTCGATAAACTTAGGAGCTAGTCAAAAAGAAGAAAGACAAAAATGGACGAACTTGGTCAAGTGGATGATTCTTAGACTAAATCTCTCTTCGTTGGTCTCAAACTTCTCGACATGGTTTATTGTGTCATATTACATCAATCTATGCTTGACATTTGCCTTCGGTCAACTTGAGCTACTCAAAACGAAGAAAGACCAAAATGGACGAACTTGGTCAACTTGGATGATTCTTGGACTAAATCTCTCTTCGTTGGTCTCAAATTTCTCGACATGGTTTATTGTGTCATATTACATCAATCTATGCTTGACATTTGGCTTCGGTCAACTTCGGAGCTACTCAAAACGAAGAAAGACCAAAATGAACGAACTTTGATGATTCTAGGACTAAATCTCTTTTCGTTGGTCTCAAACTTCTCGGCATGGGTTATTGTGTCATATTACATCAATCTATGCTTGAGATTTGCCTTCGGTCAACTTTGAGCTTCTCAAAACGAAGAAAGACCAAAATGGACGAACTTTGTCAACTTTGATGATTCTAGGACTAAATCTCTCTTCGTTGGTCTCAAACTTCTCAACATGGTTTATTGTGTCATATTACATCAATCTATGCTTGACATTTGCCTTCGGTCAACTTTGAGCTTCTCAAAACGAAGAAAGACCAAAATGGACGAACTTTGTCAACTTGGATGATTCTTGGACTAAATCTCTCTTCGTTGGTCTCAAACTTCTCGACATGGTTTATTGTGTGATATTACATCAATCTATGCTGGACATTTGTCTTCGGTCAACTTCGGAGCTACTCAAAATGAAGAAAGACCAAAATGGACGAACTTGGTAAACTTGGATGATTCTTGGACCAAATCTCTCTTCGTTGGTCTCAAATTCTCTGCAAGGTTTATTGTGTCATAGTAAATCAATCTATGCTTGACATTTGACTTCGGTCAACTTTGGAGCTACTCAAAACGAAGAAAGACCAAAATGGACGAACTTGGTAAACTTGGATGATTCTTGGACCAAATCTCTCTTCGTTGGTCTAAAACTTCTCCACAAGGTTTATTGTGTCATAGTACATCAATCTATGCTTGACATTTGACTTCGGTCAACTTTGGAGCTACTCAAAACGAAGAAAGACCAAAATGGACGAACTTGGTAAACTTGAATGATTCTTGGACCAAATCTCTCTTCCTTGGTCGAAAACTTCTCCACAAGGTTTATTGTGTCATAGTACATCAATCTATGCTTGACATTTGACTTCGGTCAACTGTGGAGCTTCTCAAAACGAAGAAAGACCAAAATGGACGAACTTGGTAAACTTGGATGATTCTTAGACCAAATCTCTCTTCCTTGGTCTAAAACTTCTCCACATGGTTTATTGTGTCATAGTACATCAATCTATCCTTGACATTTGCCTTCAGTCAACATTGAAGCTATTGAAAAAGAAGAAAAACCAAAATGGACGAACTTGGTCAACTTGGATGATTCTTGGACTAAATCTCTCTTCCTTGGTCTCAAACTTCTCGGCATGGTTTATTGTGTCATATTACACCAATCTATGCTTGACATTTGGCTTCGGTCAACTTCGGAGCTAGTCAAATCGAAGAAACAGAAAATGGACGAACTTGGTCAAAAAGAAGAAAGACAAAAATGGACGAACTTGGTCAAGTGGATGATTCTTGGACTAAATCTCTCTTCGTTGGTCTCAAACTTCTCGACATGGTTTATTGTGTCATATTACATTAATCTATGCTTGACATTTGGCTTCGGTCAACTTCAGAGCTACTCAAAATGAAGAAAGACCAAAATGGACGAACTTGGTCAACTTGGATGATTCTTGGACTAAATCTCTCTTCGTTGGTCTCAAATTTCTCGACATGGTTTATTGTGTCATATTACATCAATCTATGCTTGACATTTGGCTTCGGTTAACTTCGGAGCTACTGAAAACGAAGAAAGACCAAAATGGACGAACTTTGTCAACTTTGATGATTCTAGGACTAAATCTCTTTCGTTGGTCTCAAACTTCTCGACATGGTTTATTGTGTCATATTACATCAATCTATGCTTGACATTTGGCTTCGGTCAACTTCGGAGCTACTCAAAAGGAAGAAAGACCAAAATGGACGAACTTGGTCAACTTGGATGATTCTAGGACTAAATCTCTTTTCGTTGGTCTCAAACTTCTGGACATGGTTTATTGTGTCATATTACATCAATCTATGTTGGACATTTGTCTTCGGTCAACTTCGGAGCTACTCAAAATGAAGAAAGACCAAAATGGACGAACTTGGTAAACTTGGATGATTCTTCGACCAAATCTCTCTTCGTTGGTCTCAAATTCTCCGCAAGGTTTATTGTGTCATAGTAAATCAATCTATGCTTGACATTTGACTTCGGTCAACTTTGGAGCTACTCAAAACGAAGAAAGACCAAAATGGACGAACTTGGTAAACTTGGATGATTGTTAGACCAAATCTCTCTTCCTTGGTCTAAAACTTCTACACAAGGTTTATTGTGTCATAGTACATCAATCTATGCTTGACATTTGGCTTCGGTCAACTTCAGACCTACTCAAAATGAAGAAAGACCAAAATGGACGAACTTGGTCAACTTGGATGATTCTTGGACTAAATCTCTCTTCGTTGGTCTCAAATTTCTCGACATGGTTTATTGTGTCATATTACATCAATCTATGCTTGACATTTGGCTTCGGTCAACTTCGGAGCTACTCAAAAGGAAGAAAGACCAAAATGGACGAACTTTGTCAACTTGGATGATTCTTGGAGTAAATCTCTCTTCGTTGGTCTCAAACTTCTCGACATGGTTTATTGTGTCATATTACATCAATCTATGCTTGACATTTGTCTTCGGTCAACTTCGGAGCTACTCAAAACGAAGAAAGACCAAAATGGACGAACTTTGTCAACTTTGATGATTCTAGGACTAAATCTCTTTTCGTTGGTCTCAAACTTCTCGACATGGTTTATTGTGTCATATTACATCAATCTATGCTTGACATTTGGCTTCGGTAAACTTCGGAGCTACTCAAAAGGAAGAAAGACCAAAATGGACGAACTTGGTAAAGTTGGATGATTCTTGGACTAAATCTCTCTTCCTTGGTCTCAAACTTCTCGGCATGGTTTATTGTGTCATATTACATCATTCTATGCTTGACATTTGGCTTCGATAAACTTAGGAGCTAGTCAAAAAGAAGAAAGACAAAAATGGACGAACTTGGTCAAGTGGATGATTCTTGGACTAAATCTCTCTTCGTTGGTCTCAAACTTCTCGACATAGTTTATTGTGTCATATTAAATCAATCTATGCTTGACATTTGGCTTTGGTCAACTTCGGAGCTACTCAAAAGGAAGAAAGACCAAAATGGACGAACTTGCTCAACTTGGATGATTCTTGGACTAAATCTCTCTTCGTTGGTCTCAAATTTCTCGACATGGTTTATTGTGTCATATTACATCAATCTACGCTTGACATTTGGCTTCGGTCAACTTTGGAGGTACTGAAACGAAGAAAGACCAAAATGGACGAACTTTGTCAACTTTGATGATTCTAGGACTAAATCTCTTTTCGTTGGTCTCAAACTTCTCGACATGGTTTATTGTGTCATTTCAAATCAATCAATGCTTGACATTTGGCTTCGGTCAACTTCAGAGCTACTCAAAATGAAGAAAGACCAAAATGGACGAACTTGGTCCACTTGGATGATTCTTAGACTAAATCTCTATTCGTTGGTCTCAAACTTCTAGACATGGTTTATTGTGTGATATTACATCAATCTATGCTTGACATTTGGCTTCGGTCAACTTCGGAGCTACTCAAAACGAAAAAAGACCAAAATGGACGAACTTTGGTGATTCTAGGACTAAATCTCTTTTCGTTGGTCTCAAACTTCTCGGCATGGGTTATTGTGTCATATTACATCAATCTAAGCTTGAGATTTGCCTTCGGTCAACCTCTGTGCTTCTCAAAACGAAGAAAGACCAAAATGGATGAACTTGGTCAACTTTGATGATTCTAGGACTAAATCTCTCTTCGTTGGTCTCAAACTTGTCAACATGGTTTATTGTGTCATATTACATCAATCTATGCTTGACATTTGGCTTCGGTCAACTTCGGAGCTACTCAAAACGAAGAAAGACCAAAATGGACGAACTTTGTCAACTTTGATGATTCTAGGACTAAATCTCTTTTCGTTGGTCTCAAACTTCTGGACATGGTTTATTGTGTGATATTACATCAATCTATGTTGACATTTGTCTTCGGTCAACTTCGGAGCTACTCAAAATGAAGAAAGACCAAAATGGACGAACTTGGTAAACTTGGATGATTCTTCGACCAAATCTCTCTTCGTTGGTCTCAAATTCTCCGCAAGGTTTATTGTGTCATAGTAAATCAATCTATGCTTGACATTTGACTTCGGTCAACTTTGGAGCTACTCAAAACGAAGAAAGACCAAAATGGACGAACTTGGTAAACTTGGATGATTCTTGGACTAAATCTCTCTTCGTTGGTCTCAAACTTCTCGGCATGGTTTATTGTGTCATATTACATCATTCTATGCTTGACATTTGGGTTCGATAAACTTAGGAGCTAGTCAAAAAGAAGAAAGACAAAAATGGACGAACTTGGTCAAGTGGAATGATTCTTAGACTAAATCTCTCTTCGTTGGTCTCAAACTTCTCGACATGGTTTATTGTGTCATATTACATCAATCTAAGCTTGAGATTTGCCTTCGGTCAACCTCTGAGCTTCTCAAAACGAAGAAAGACCAAAATGGATGAACTTGGTCAACTTTGATGATTCTAGGACTAAATCTCTCTTCGTTGGTCTCAAACTTCTCAACATGGTTTATTGTGTCATATTACATCAATCTATGCTTGACATTTGGCTTCGGTCAACTTCGGAGCTACTCAAAACGAAGAAAGACCAAAATGGACGAACTTTGTCAACTTTGATGATTCTAGGACTAAATCTCTTTTCGTTGGTCTCAAACTTCTGGACATGGTTTATTGTGTGATATTACATCAATCTATGTTGACATTTGTCTTCGGTCAACTTCGGAGCTACTCAAAATGAAGAAAGACCAAAATGGACGAACTTGGTAAACTTGGATGATTCTTGGACCAAATCTCTCTTCGTTGGTCTCAAATTCTCCGCAAGGTTTATTGTGTCATAGTAAATCAATCTATGCTTGACATTTGGCTTCGGTCAACTTCGGAGCTACTCAACAGGAAGAAAGACCAAAATGGACGAACTTGGTCAACTTGGATGATTCTTGGACTAAATCTCTCTTCCTTGGTCTCAAACTTCTCGGCATGGTTTATTGTGTCATATTACACCATTCTATGCTTGACATTTGGGTTCGATAAACTTAGGAGCTAGTCAAAAAGAAGAAAGACAAAAATGGACGAACTTGGTCAAGTGGATGATTCTTAGACTAAATCTCTCTTCGTTGGTCTCAAACTTCTCGACATGGTTTATTGTGTCATATTACATCAATCTATGCTTGACATTTGGCTTCGGTCAACTTCGGAGCTACTCAAAAGGAAGAAAGACCAAAATGGACGAACTTGGTCAACTTTGATGATTCTTGGACTAAATCTCTTTTCGTTGGTCTCAAACTTCTGGACATGGTTTATTGTGTGATATTACATCAATCTATGTTGGACATTTGTCTTCGGTCAACTTCGGAGCTACTCAAAATGAAGAAAGACCAAAATGGACGAACTTGGTAAACTTGGATGATTCTTGGACCAAATCTCTCTTCGTTGGTCTCAAATTCTCCGCAAGGTTTATTGTGTCATAGTAAATCAATCTATGCTTGACATTTGACTTCGGTCAACTTTGGAGCTACTCAAAACGAAGAAAGACCAAAATGGACGAACTTGGTAAACTTGGATAATTGTTAGACCAAATCTCTCTTCCTTGGTCTAAACTTCTACACAAGGTTTATTGTGTCATAGTACATCAATCTATGCTTGACATTTGGCTTCAGTCAACTTCGGAGCTACTCAAAATGAAGAAAGACCAAAATGGACGAACTTGGTCAACTTGGATGATTCTTGGACTAAATCTCTCTTCGTTGGTCTCAAATTTCTCGACATGGTTTATTGTGTCATATTACATCAATCTATGCTTGACATTTGGCTTCGGCCAACTTCGGAGCTACTCAAAAGGAAGAAAGACCAAAATGGACGAACTTTGTCAACTTGGATGATTCTTGGAGTAAATCTCTCTTCGTTGGTCTCAAACTTCTCGACATGGTTTAGAGTGTCATATTACATCAATCTATGCTTGACATTTGTCTTCGGTCAACTTCGGAGCTACTCAAAACGAAGAAAGACCAAAATGGACGAACTTTGTCAACTTTGATGATTCTAGGACTAAATCTCTTTTCGTTGGTCTCAAACTTCTCGACATAGTTTATTGTGTCATATTACATCAATCTATGCTTGACATTTGGCTTCGGTAAACTTCGGAGCTACTCAAAAGGAAGAAAGACCAAAATGGACGAACTTGGTAAAGTTGGATGATTCTTGGACTAAATCTCTCTTCCTTGGTCTCAAACTTCTCGGCATGGTTTATTGTGTCATATTACACCATTCTATGCTTGACATTTGGCTTCGATAAACTTAGGAGCTAGTCAAAAAGAAGAAAGACAAAAATGGACGAACTTGGTCAAGTGGAATGATTCTTGGACTAAATCTCTCTTCGTTGGTCTCAAACTTCTCGACATAGTTTATTGTGTCATATTAAATCAATATATGCTTGACATTTGGCTTTGGTCAACTTCGGAGCTACTCAAAAGGAAGAAAGACCAAAATGGATGAACTTGCTCAACTTGGATGATTCTTGGACTAAATCTCTCTTCGTTGGTCTCAAATTTCTCGACATGGTTTATTGTGTCATATTACATCAATCTACGCTTGACATTTGGCTTCGGTCAACTTTGGAGGTACTGAAACGAAGAAAGACCAAAATGGACGAACTTTGTCAACTTTGATGATTCTAGGACTAAATCTCTTTTCGTTGGTCTCAAACTTCTCGACATGGTTTATTGTGTCATTTCAAATCAATCAATGCTTGACATTTGGCTTCGGTCAACTTCAGAGCTACTCAAAATGATGACAGACCAAAATGGACGAACTTGGTCCACTTGGATGATTCTTAGACTAAATCTCTATTCGTTACTCTCAAACTTCTAGACATGGTTTATTGTGTCATATTACATCAATCTATGCTTGACATTTGGCTTCGGTCAACTTCGGACCTACTCAAAACGAAAAAAGACCAAAATGGACGAACTTTGATGATTCTAGGACTAAATCTCTTTTCGTTGGTCTCAAACTTCTCGGCATGGGTTATTGTGTCATATTACATCAATCTAAGCTTGAGATTTGCCTTCGGTCAACCTCTGTGCTTCTCAAAACGAAGAAAGACCAAAATGGATGAACTTGGTCAACTTTGATGATTCTAGGACTAAATCTCTCTTCGTTGGTCTCAAACTTGTCAACATGGTTTATTGTGTCATATTACATCAATCTATGCTTGACATTTGGCTTCGGTCAACTTCGGAGCTACTCAAAACGAAGAAAGACCAAAATGGACGAACTTTGTCAACTTTGATGATTCTAGGACTAAATCTCTTTTCGTTGGTCTCAAACTTCTGGACATGGTTTATTGTGTGATATTACATCAATCTATGTTGACATTTGTCTTCGGTCAACTTTGGAGCTACTCAAAATGAAGAAAGACCAAAATGGACGAACTTGGTAAACTTGGATGATTCTTCGACCAAATCTCTCTTCGTTGGTCTCAAATTCTCCGCAAGGTTTATTGTGTCATAATAAATCAATCTATGCTTGACATTTGACTTCGGTCAACTTTGGAGCTACTCAAAACGAAGAAAGACCAAAATGGACGAACTTGGTAAACTTGGATGATTCTTGGACTAAATCTCTCTTCGTTGGTCTCAAACTTCTCGGCATGGTTTATTGTGTCATATTACACAATCTATGCTTGACATTTGGGTTCGATAAACTTAGGAGCTAGTCAAAAAGAAGAAAGACAAAAATGGACGAACTTGGTCAAGTGGATGATTCTTAGACTAAATCTCTCTTCGTTGGTCTCAAACTTCTCGACATGGTTTATTGTGTCATATTACATATCAATCTAAGCTTGAGATTTGCCTTCGGTCAACCTCTGAGCTTCTCAAAACGAAGAAAGACCAAAATGGACGAACTTGGTCAACTTTGATGATTCTAGGACTAAATCTCTCTTCGTTGGTCTCAAACTTGTCAACATGGTTTATTGTGTCATATTACATCAATCTATGCTTGACATTTGGCTTCGGTCAACTTCGGAGCTACTCAAAACGAAGAAAGACCAAAATGGACGAACTTTGTCAACTTTGATGATTCTAGGACTAAATCTCTTTTCGTTGGTCTCAAACTTCTGGACATGGTTTATTGTGTGATATTACATCAATCTATGTTGACATTTGTCTTCGGTCAACTTCGGAGCTACTCAAAATGAAGAAAGACCAAAATGGACGAACTTGGTAAACTTGGATCATTCTTCGACCAAATCTCTCTTCGTTGGTCTCAAATTCTCCGCAAGGTTTATTGTGTCATAGTAAATCAATCTATGCTTGACATTTGGCTTCGGCCAACTTCGGAGCTACTCAACAGGAAGAAAGACCAAAATGGACGAACTTGGTCAACTTGGATGATTCTTGGACTAAATCTCTCTTCCTTGGTCTCAAACTTCTCGGCATGGTTTATTGTGTCATATTACACATTCTATGCTTGACATTTGGGTTCGATAAACTTAGGAGCTAGTCAAAAAGAAGAAAGACAAAAATGGACGAACTTGGTCAAGTGGATGATTCTTAGACTAAATCTCTCTTCGTTGGTCTCAAACTTCTCGACATGGTTTATTGTGTCATATTACATCAATCTAAGCTTGACATTTGCCTTCGGTCAACCTCTGAGCTTCTCAAAACGAAGAAAGACCAAAATGGATGAACTTGGTCAACTTGGATGATTCTTGGACTAAATCTCTCTTCGTTGGTCTCAAATTTCTCGACATGGTTTATTGTGTCATATTACATCAATCTATGCTTGACATTTGGCTTCGGTCAACTTCGGAGCTACTCAAGACGAAGAAAGACCAAAATGAACGAACTTTGATGATTCTTGGACTAAATCTCTTTTCGTTGGTCTCAAACTTCTCGGCATGGGTTATTGTGCATATTACATCAATCTATGCTTGACATTTGCCTTCGGTCAACCTTTGAGCTTCTCAAAACGAAGAAAGACCAAAATGGATGAACTTTGTCAACTTTGATGATTCTAGGACTAAATCTCTCTTCGTTGGTCTCAAACTTCTCAACATAGTTTATTGTGTCATATTACATCAATCTAAGCTTGACATTTGCCTTCGGTCAACTTTGAGCTTCTCAAAACGAAGAAAGGCCAAAATGGTCGAACTTTGTCAACTTTGATGATTCTAGGACTAAATCTCTTTTCGTTGGTTTCAAAATTCTCGACATGGTTTATTGTGTCATATTACATCAATCTATGCTTGACATTTGGCTTCGGCCAACTTCGGAGCTACTCAAAAGGAAGAAAGACCAAAATGGACGAACTTTGTCAACTTGGATGATTCTTGGAGTAAATCTCTCTTCGTTGGTCTCAAACTTCTCGACATGGTTTATTGTGTCATATTACATCAATCTATGCTGGACATTTGTCTTCGGTCAACTTCGGAGCTACTCAAAATGAAGAAAGACCAAAATGGACGAACTTGGTAAACTTGGATGATTCTTGGACCAAATCTCTCTTCGTTGGTCTCAAATTCTCTGCAAGGTTTATTGTGTCATAGTAAATCAATATATGCTTGACATTTGACTTCGGTCAACTTTGGAGCTACTCAAAACGAAGAAAGACCAAAATGGACGAACTTGGTAAACTTAGATGATTCTTGGACCAAATCTCTCTTCGTTGGTCTAAAACTTCTCCACAAGGTTTATTGTGTCATAGTACATCAATCTATGCTTGACATTTGACTTCGGTCAACTTTGGAGCTACTCAAAACGAAGAAAGACCAAAATGGATGAACTTGGTAAACTTGAATGATTCTTGGACCAAATCTCTCTTCCTTGGTCGAAAACTTCTCCACAAGGTTTATTGTGTCATAGTACATCAATCTATGCTTGACATTTGACTTCGGTCAACTGTGGAGCTTCTCAAAACGAAGAAAGACCAAAATAGACGAACTTGGTAAACTTGGATGATTCTTAGACCAAATCTCTCTTCGTTGGTCTAAAACTTCTCCACATGGTTTATTGTGTCATAGTACAACAATCTATCCTTGACATTTGCCTTCAGTCAACATTGAAGCTATTGAAAAAGAAGAAAAACCAAAATGGACGAACTTCGTCAACTTGGATGATTCTTGGACTAAATCTCTCTTCGTTGGTCTCAAACTTCTCGGCATGGTTTATTGTGTCATATTACATCAATCTATGCTTGACATTTGGCTTCGGTCAACTTCGGAGCTAGTCAAATCGAAGAAACAGAAAATGGACGAACTTGGTCAACTTGGATGATTCTTGGACTAAATCTCTCTTCGTTGGTCTCAAACTTCTCAACATGGTTTATTGTGTCATATTACATCAATCTATGCTTGACATTTGGCTTCGGTCAACTTCGGAGCTAGTCAAATTGAAGAAACACAAAATGGACGAACTTGGTCAACTTGGATGATTCTTAGACCAAATCTCTCTTCCTTGGTCTAAAACTTCTACACAAGGTTTATTGTGTCATAGTACATCAATCTATGCTTGACATTTGACTTCGGTCAACTGTGGAGCTTCTCAAAACGAAGAAAGACCAAAATGGACGAACTTTGTCAACTTTGATGATTTTAGGACTAAATCTCTTTTCGTTGGTTTCAAACTTCTCGACATGGTTTATTGTGTCATATTACATCAATCTATGCTTGACATTTGGCTTCGGCCAACTTCGGAGCACCACAAAACAAAGAAAGACCAAAATGGACGAACTTTGTCAACTTGGATGATTCTTGGAGTAAATCTCTCTTCGTTGGTCTCAAACTTCTCGACATGGTTTATTGTGTCATATTACATCAATCTATGCTTGACATTTGTCTTCGGTCAACTTCGGAGCTACTCAAAACGAAGAAAGACCAAAATGGACGAACTTGGTCAACTTGGATGATTCTTGGACTAAATCTCTCTTCGTTGGTCTCAAACTTCTCGGCATGATTTATTGTGTCATATTGCATCATTCTATGCTTGACATTTGGCTTCGATAAACTTAGGAGCTAGTCAAAAAGAAGAAAGACAAAAATGGACGAACTTGGTCAAGTGGATGATTCTTGGACTAAATCTCTCTTCGTTGGTCTCAAACTTCTCGACATGGTTTATTGTGTCATATTACATCAATCAATGCTTGACATTTGGCTTCGGTCATCCTCAGAGCCACTCAAAATGATGACAGACCAAAATGGACGAACTTGGTCCACTTAGAGTGTCATATTACATCAATCTATGCTTGACATTTGTCTTCGGTCAACTCGGAGCTACTCAAAACGAAGAAAGACCAAAATGGACAAACTTTGTCAACTTTGATGATTTTAGGACTAAATCTCTTTTCGTTGGTTTCAAACTTCTCGACATGGTTTATTGTGTGATATTACATCAATCTATGCTTGACATTTGGCTTCGGTCAACTTCGGACTTACTCAAAACGAAGAAAGACCAAATGGACGAACTTGGTCAACTTGGATGATTCTTGGGCTAAATCTCTCTTCGTTGGTCTCAAATTCTCGACATGGTTTATTGTGTCATATTACATCAATCTATGCTTGACATTTAGCTTCGGTCAACTTCGGAGCTACTCAAAATGAAGAAAGACCAAAATGAACGAACTTTGATGATTCTAGGACTAAATCTCTTTTCGTTGGTCTCAAACTTCTGGACATGGTTTATTGTGTCATATTACATCAATCTATGCTGGACATTTGTCATTGGTCAACTTCGGAGCTACTCAAAATGAAGAAAGACCAAAATGGACGAACTTGGTAAACTTGGATGATTCTTCAACCAAATCTCTCTTCGTTGGTCTCAAATTCTCCGCAAGGTTTATTGTGTCATAGTAAATCAATCTATGCTTGACATTTGACTTCGGTCAACTTTGGAGCTACTCAAAACGAAGAAAGACCAAAATGGACGAACTTGGTAAACTTGGATGATTGTTAGACCAAATCTCTCTTCCTTGGTCTAAAACTTCTACACAAGGTTTATTGTGTCATAGTACATCAATCTATGCTTGACATTTGACTTCAGTCAACTGTGGAGCTTCTCAAAATGAAGAAAGACCAAAATGGACGAACTTGTCAACTTTGATGATTTTAGGACTAAATCTCTTTTCGTTGGTTTCAAACTTCTCGACATGGTTTATTGTGTCATATTACATCAATCTATGCTTGACATTTGGGTTCGACCAACTTCGGAGCTACTCAAAAGGAAGAAAGACCAAAATGGACGAACTTTGTCAACTTGGATGATTCTTGGAGTAAATCTCTCTTCGTTGGTCTCAAACTTCTCGACATGGTTTAGAGTGTCATATTACATCAATCTATGCTTGACATTTGTCTTCGATTAACTTCGGAGCTACTCAAAACGAAGAAAGACCAAAATGGACGAACTTGGTCAACTTGGATGATTCTTGGACTAAATCTCTCTTCGTAGTCTCAAACTTCTAGACATGGTTTATTGTGTGATATTACATCAATCTATGCTTGACATTTGGCTTCGATAAACTTAGGAGCTAGTCAAAAAGAAGAAAGACAAAAATGGATGAACTTGATCAAGTGGATGATTCTTGGACTAAATCTCTCTTCGTTGGTCTCAAACTTCTCGACATGGTTTATTGTGTCATATTACATCAATCAATGCTTGACATTTGGCTTCGGTCAACTTCAGAGCTACTCAAAATGAAGAAAGACCAAAATGGACGAACTTGGTCAACTTGGATGATTCTTGGACTAAATCTCTATTCGTAGTCTCAAACTTCTAGACATGGTTTATTGTGTGATATTACATCAAACTATGCTTGACATTTGGCTTCGGTCAACTTCGGACCTACTCAAAACGAAGAAAGAGCAAAATGGACGAACTTGTCAACTTGGATGATTCTTGGACTAAATCTCTCTTCGTTGGTCTCAAATTTGTCGACATGGTTTATTGTGTCATATTACATCAATCTAAGCTTGAGATTTGCCTTCGGTCAACTTTGAGCTTCTCAAAACGAAGAAAGACCAAAATGGATGAACCTGGTCAACTTTGATGATTCTAGGACTAAATCTCTTTTCGTTGGTCTCAAACTTCTCCACAAGGTTTATTGTGTCATAGTACATCAATCTATGCTGGACATTTGACTTCGGTCAACTTTGGAGCTTCTCAAAACGAAGAAACACCAAAATAGACGAACTTAGTTAACTTGGATAATTCTCCACATATTTTGTGGTATCATATTACATCAATGTATGCTTGACATTTGCCTTCAGTCAACATTGGAGCTATTGAAAAGAAGAAAAACGAAAATGGACGAACTTGGTCAACTTGGATGATTCTTGGACTAAATCTCTCGTCGTTGGTCTTAAATTTCTCCACATATTTTATTGTGTCATAGTACAACAATCTATGCTTGACATTTGCCTTCAGTCAACATTTGAGCTATTGAAAATGAAGAAAGACCAAAATGGACGAACTTGGTAAAGTTGGATGATTCTTGGACCAAATCTCTCTTCGTTGTTCTCAAACTTCTCCACAAGGTTTATTGTGTCATAGTACATCAATCTATGCTGGACATTTGACTTCGGTCAACGTTGGAGCTACTCAAAGCGAAGAAAGACCAAAGTGGACGAACTTGGTAAACTTGGATGATTCTTAGACCAAATCTCTCTTCGTTGGTCTAAAACTTCTCTACAAGGTTTATTGTGTCATAGTAAATCAATCTATGCTTGACATTTGACTTCGGTCAACTTTGGAGCTACTCAAAATGAAGAAAGACCAAAATGGACGAACTTGGTAAACTTGGATGATTCTTGGACCAAATCTCTCTTCCTTGGTCTAAAACTTCTCCACATGGTTTATTGTGTCATAGTACATCAATCTATCCTTGACATTTGCCTTCAGTCAACATTGAAGCTATTGAAAAAGAAGAAAAACCAAAATGGACGAACTTGGTCAACTTGGATGATTCTTGGACTAAATCTCTCATCGTTGGTCTTAAACTTCTCCACATATTTTATTGTGTCATAGTACATCAATCTATGCTGGACCTTTGACTTTGGTTAACTTTGGAGCTACTCAAAATGAAGAAAGACCAAAATGGACGAACTTGGTAAACTTGGATGATTCTTGGACCAAATCTCTCTTTGTTGTTCTCAAACTTCTCCACATGGTTTATTGTGTCATAGTACATCAATCTATCCTTTACATTTGGGTTCGGTCAACTTTGGAGCTACTCGAAACAAAGAAAGACAAAAATGGACGAACTTGGTCAACTTGGATGATTCTTGGAACAAATCTCTCTTCGTTGTTCTCAAACTTCTCCACATGGTTTATTGTGTTATATTACATCAATCTATGCTTGACATTTGGGTTCGGTCAACTTTAGAGCTACTCGAAATAAAGAAAGACCAAAATGTACAAACTTGGTCAACTTGGATGATTCTTGGACTAAACTCTCTTCGTTGTCTCAAACTTCTCCACATGGTTTATTGTGTCATAGTACATCAATCTATTCTTGACATTTGACCTTGGACAACTTTGGAGCTACTCAAAACGAAGATGACGAAAATGGACGAACTTGATCAACTTGGATGATTCTTGGACTAAATCTCTCATCGTTGGTCTCAAACTTCTGCACATGGTTATTGTGTCATAGTACATCAATCTATACTTGACATTTGACTTCGGTCAACTTTGGAGCTACTCATAAGGAAGAAAGACCAAAATGGACGAACTTGGTAAACTTGGATGATTCTTGGACTAAATCTCTCATCGTTGGTCTTAAATTTCTCTACATATTTTATTGTGTCATAGTACATCAATCTATGCTTAACTTTGACTTCGGTTAACTTTGGAGCTACTCAAAATGAAGAAAGACCAAAATGGACGAACTTGGTAAACTTGGATGATTCTTGGACCAAATCTCTCTTCGTTGTTCTCAAACTTCTCCACATGGTTTATTGTGTCATAGTACATCAATCTATCATTGACATTTGGGTTCAGTCAACTTTGGAGCTACTCGAAACTAAGAAAGACCAAAATGTACGAACTTGGTCAACTTGGATGATTCTTGGACTAAATCTCTCTTCGTTGTTCTCAAACTTCTCGACATGGTTTATTGTGTCATAGTACATTAATCTATGCTTGACATTTGACTTCGGTTAACTTTGGAGCTACTCAAAATGAAAAAAGACCAAAATGGACGAACTTGGTAAACTTGGGTGATTCTTGGACCAAATCTCTCTTCGTTGTTCTCCAACTTCTCCACATGGTTTATTGTGTCATAGTACATCAATCTATCCTTTACATTTGGGTTCGGTCAACTTTGGAGCTACTCGAAACAAAGAAAGACAAAAATGGACGAACTTGGTCAACTTGGATGATTCTTGGACCAAATCTCTCTTCGTTGTTCTCAAACTTCTCCACATGGTTTATTGTGTCATAGTACATCAATCTATCCTTGACATTTGGGTTCAGTCAACTTTGGAGCTACTCGAAACAAAGAAATACCAAAATGTACGAACTTGGTCAACTTGGATGATTCTTGGACTAAATCTCTCATTGTTGTTCTCAAACTTCTCGACATGGTTAATTGTGTCATAGTACATTAATCTATGCTTAACCTTTGACTTCGGTTAACTTTGGAGCTACTCAAAATGAAAAAAGACCAAAATGTATGAACTTGGTAAACTTAAGTGATTCTTGGACAAAATCTCTCTTCGTTGTTTTCAAACTTCTCCACATGGTTTATTGTGTCATAGTACATCAATCTATCCTTGACATTTGGGTTCGGTTAACTTTGGAGCTACTCGAAACAAAGAAAGACCAAAATGTACGAACTTGGTCAAGTTGGATGATTCTTGGACTAAATCTCTCTTCGTTGTTCTCAAACTTCTCGACATGGTTTATTGTGTCATAGTACATTAATCTATGCTTGACATTTGACTTCGGTTAACATTGGAGCTACTGAAATTGAAAAAAGACCAAAATGGAAGAACTTGGTAAACTTGGGTGATTCTTGGACCAAATCTCTCTTCGTTGTTCTCAAACTTCTCAACATGGTTTATTGTGTCATAGTACATCAATCTATCCTTGACATTTGCGTTCGGTTAACTTTGGAGCTACTCGAAACAAAGAAAGACCAAAATGTATGAACTTGGTCAAGTTGGATGATTCTTGGACTAAATCTCTCTTCGTTGTTCTCAAACTTCTCGACATGGTTTATTGTGTCATAGTACATTAATCTATGCTTGACATTTGACTTCGGTTAACTTTGGAGCTACTCAAAACGAAGAAAGACCAAAATGGACGAACTTGATCAACTTGGATGATTCTTGGACTAAATCTCTCGTCGTTGGTCTCAAACTTCTGCACATGGTTTATTGTGTCATATTACATCAATCTATCCTTGACATTTGGGTTCGGTTAACTTTGGAGCTACTCGAAAAAAAAAAAGACCAAAATGTACGAACTTGGTCAACATGGATGATTCTTGGACTAAATCTCTCTTCGTTGTTCTCAAACTTCTCCACATGGTTTATTGTGTCATAGTACATTAATCTATGCTTGACCTTTGGCTTCGGTTAACTTTGGAGCTACTCAAAACGAAGAAAGACCAAAATGGACGAACTTGATCAACTTGGATGATTCTTGGACTAAATCTCTCGTCGTTGGTCTCAAACTTCTGCACATGGTTTATTGTGTCATATTACATCAATCTATCCTTGACATTTGGGTTCGGTCAACTTTGGAGCTACTCGAAAAAAAAAAAGACCAAAATGTACGAACTTGGTCAACTTGGATGATTCTTGGACTAAATCTCTCGTTGTTGGTCTCAAACTTCTGCACATGGTTTATTGTGTCATATTACATCAATCTATGCTTGACATTTGGCTTCGGTCAACTTTGGAGCTAGTAGAAACGAAGAAAGACAAAAAGGACGAATTTGGTCAACTTGGATGATTCTTAGACTAAATCTATCTTCGTTGTTCACAAACTTCTCTACATGGTTTATTGTTTCATAGTACATCAATCTATTCTTGACATTTGACTTCGGTCATCTTTGGGGCTACTCGAAACGAAGAAAGACCAAAATGGACGAACTTGGTTAACTTGCATGATTCTTTGACTAAATCTCTCATCGTTGGTCTCAAACTTCTGCACATGGTTTATTGTGTCATATTACATCAATCTATCCTTGACATTCGGGTTCGGTCAACTTTGGAGCTACTCAAAACAAAGAAAGACCAAAATGTACGAACTTGGTCAACTTGGATGATTCTTGGACTAAATCTCTCTTCGTTGTTCTCAAACTTCCCCACATGGTTTATTGTTTCATAGTACATCAATCTATGCTTGACATTTAAATTCGTTCATCTTTGGGGCTACTCGAAACGAAGAAACACCAAAATGAACGAACTTGGTTAACTTGGATGATTCTTTGACTAAATCTCTCATCGTTGGTTTCAAACTTCTCCACATATTTTATTGTATCATATTACATCAATCAATGCTTGACCTTTGGCTTCGGTCAACTTTGGAGCTAGTAGAAACGAAGAAAGACAAAAAAGGACGAATTTGGTCAACTTGGATGATTCTTAGACTAAATCTATCTTCGTTGTTCTCAAACTTCTCCACATGGTTTATTGTTTCATAGTACATCAATCTATTCTTGACATTTGACTTCGGTCATCTTTGGGGCTACTCGAAACGAAGAAAGACCAAAATGGACGAACTTAGTTAACTTGCATGATTCTGGGACTAAATCTCTCATCGTTGGTCTCAAACTTCTCCACATGGTTTATTGTGTCATATTACATCAATCTATCCTTGACATTTGGGTTCGGTCAACTTTGGAGCTACTCAAAATGAAGAAAGACCAAAATGGACGAACTTGGTAAACTTGGGTGATTCTTGGACCAAATCTCTCTTCGTTGTTCTCAAACTTCTCCACATGGTTTATTGTTTCATAGTACATCAATCTATGGTTGACATTTGACTTCGGTCATCTTTGGAGCTACTCAAAACGAAGAAACACCAAAATGGACAAAGTTGGTTAACTTGGATGATTCTCGGACTAAATCTCTCATCGTTGGTGTCAAACTTCTCCACATATTTTATTGTATCATATTACATCAATCAATGCTTGACCATTGGCTTCGGTCAACATTGGAGCTAGTAGAAACGAAGAAAGACAAAAAAGGACGAATTTGGTCAACTTGGATGATTCTTAGACTAAATCTGTCATCGTTGGTCTCAAATTTCTCCACATATTTTATTGTGTCAAAGTAGATCAATCTATGCTTAACTTTGCCTTCGGTCAACTTTGGAGCTACTCAAAATAAAGAAAGACCAAAATGGACGAACTTGGTAAACTTGGGTGATTCTTAGACCAAATCTCTCTTAGTTATTCTCAAACTTCTCCACATGGTTTATTGTGTCATAGTACATCAATCTATTCTTGACATTTGACTTCGGTCAACTTTGGAGCTACTCAAAATGAAGAAAGACCAAAATGGACGAACTTGATCAACATGGATGATTCTGGAACTAATCTCTCATCGTTGGTCTCAAACTTCTCCACATGGTTTATTGTGTCATATTACATTAATCTATCCTTGACATTTGGGTTCGGTCAACTTTGGAGCTACTTGAAACAAAGAAAGACAAAAATGTACAAACTTGGTCAACTTGGATGATTCCTGGACTAAATCTCTCTTCGTTGTTCTCAAACTTCTCCACATGGTTTATTGTTTCATAGTACTTCAATCTATGCTGGACATTTGACTTCGGTCAACTTTGCAGCTACTCAAAACGAAGAAAGACCAAAATGGACAAACTTGATCAACTTGGATGATTCTTGGACTAAATCTCTCCTCGTTGGTCTCAAACTTCTCCAGATGGTTTATTGTGTCATATTACAATAATCTATGCTTCACATTTGACTTCGGTCATCTTTGGAGGTACTCAATATGAGGAAAGAATAAAATGGACGAACTTGGTAAACTTGGGTGATTCTTGGACAAAATTTGTCTTCGTTGCTCTGAAACTTCCCCACATGGTTTATTGTGTCATAGTACATCAATCTATTCTTGACATTTGACTTCGGTCATCTTTGGGGCTACTCGAAACGAAGAAAGACCAAAATGGACGAACTTGGTTAACTTGGATGATTCTGGGACTAAATCTCTCATCGTTGGTCTCAAAGTTCTCCACATGGTTTATTGTGTCATATTACATCAATCTATCCTTGACATTTGGGTTCGGTTAATTTTGGAGCTACTCAACATGAAGAACGACCAAAATGTATGAACTTGTTGAACTTTGATGATTCTTAGACTAAATCTCTCATCGTTGGTCTGAAATTTCTCCACATATTTTATTGTGTCATAGTACATCAATATATGCTTAAGCTTTGACTTCGGTCAACTTTGGAGCAACTCAAAATGAAGTAAGACGAAAATGGAAGAACTTGGTGAACTTGGATGATTTTTGGACCAAATCTCTCTTCGTTGTTCTCAAACTTCTCACATGGTTTATTGTGTCATAGTACATACATCTATTCTTGACATTTGACTTCGGAAAAGTTTGGAGCTACTCAAAACAAAACAAGACCAAAATGTACGAACTTAGTCAACTTGGATAATTCTTGGTCCAAATCTCTCTTCGTCGGTCTCAAAATTCTCCACATTGTTTATTGTGTCATAGTACATCAATATATGCTTGATATTTGACTTCGGTAAACTTTAGACCTACTCAAAATGAGGAAAGACCAAAATGGAAGAACTTGGTTAACTTGGATGATTCTTAGACTAAATCTCTCTTCGTTGTTCTCAAACTTCTCCACATGGTTTATTGTTTCATAATACATCAATCTATGCTTTACATTTGACTTCAGTCAACTTTGGAGCTACTCGAAATGAAGAAAGACCAAAATGGACGAACTTGGTTAACTTGCATGATTCTTGGACTAAATCTCTCATCATTGGTCTCAAACTTCTCCACATGTTTTATTGTATCATATTACATCAATCTATGGTTGACATTTGGCTTCGGTCAACATTGGAGCTACTCGAAACGAAGAAAGACAAAATGGACGAACTTGGTCAACTTGGATGATTCTTAGACTAAATCTCTCATCGTTGGTCTCAAACTTCTCCACATATTTTATTGTGTCATAATATATCAATCTATGCTTGACATTTGGCTTTAGTCTATATTGGAGCTACTCAAAGAGAAGAAAGACCAAAATAGACGAACTTGGTAAACTTGGGTGATTCTTGGACCAAATCTCTCTTCGTTGTTCTCAAACTTCTTCACATGGTTTATTGTGTCATAGTACATCAATCTATTGTTGACATTTAACTTCGGTCAACTTTGGAGCTACTCAAAACGAAAAAAGACCAAAATGGACGAACTTGGTAAACATGGATGATTCTTGGACAAAATATCTCATCGTTCGTCTCAAACTTTATTGTCTCATATTACAACAACCTATGCTTGACATTTGGCTTTAGTCAACATTAGAGCTACTCATCACGAAGAAAGGCCAAAATGGACGAACTTGGTCCACTTAGATGATTCTTGGACTAAATCTCTCATCGTTGGTCTCAAGCTTCTACACAAGGTTTATTGTGTCATAGTACATCAATCTATGCTTGACATTTGACTTCGGTCAACTTTGGAGCTACTCAAAACGAAGAAAGACCAAAATGGACGAACTTGGTAAACTTGGATGATTCTTGGACCAAATCTCCCTTCGTTGGTCTCAAACTTCTCCACATGGTTTATTGTGTCATAGTACATCAATCTATGCTTGACATTTGACTTCGGTCAACTTTGGAGCTACTGAAAATGAAGAAAGACCAAAATGGACGAACTTAGTCAACTTGGATGATTCTTAAACTAAATCTCTCATCGTTGGTCTCAAACTTCTCCACATATTTTATTGTGTCATAATACGTCAATCTATGCGTAACATTTGACTTTAGTCTATATTAGAGCTACTCAAAGAGAAAAAAGACCAAAATGGACGAACTTGGTAAACTTGACTGATTCTTGGACCAAATCTCTCTTCGTTGTTCGCAAACTTCTCCACATGGTTTATTGTGTCATTGTACATCCATCTATTCTTGACATTTGACTTCGGTCAACTTTGGAGCTACTCAAAACGAAGGAAGACCAAAATGGACGAACTTGATCAACTTGGATGATTCTTGGACTAAATCTCTCATCGTTGGTCTCAAATTTCTCCACATGGTTTATTGTCTCATATTACATCAATCTATCATTGACATTTGGGTTCGGTCAACTTTGGAGCTACTCGAAACGAAGAAACACCAAAATGTACGAACTTGCTCAACTTGGATGATTCTTGGACTAAATCTCTCAACATTGGTCTCAAATTTCTCCAGATATTTTATTGTGTCATAGTACATCAATCTATGCTTGACTTTTGACTTTGGTCAACTTTAGAGCTACTCAAAACGAAGAAAGACGAAAATAGACGAACTTGATCAACTTGGATGATTCTTGGACTAAATCTCTCATCGTTGGTCTCAAACTTCTCCACATGGTTTATTGTGTCATATTACATCAATCTATCCTTATCATTTGTGTTCGCTCAACTTTGGAGCTACTCGAAACGAAGAAAGACGAAATTGTACGAACTTGGACAACTTGGATGATTCTTGGACTAAATCTCTCTTCGTTGTTCTCAAACTTCTCCACATGGTTTATTGTGTCATAGTACATCAATCTATGCTTGACATTTGACTTCGGTCAACTTCGGAGCTACTGAAAACAAAGAAAGACCCAAATGGACGAACTTGGTAAACTTGGATGATTCTTGGACTAAATCCCTCATCGTTGGTCTCAAACTTTATTGTCTCATATTACAACAACCTATGCTTGACATTTGGCTTTAGTCAACATTAGAGCTACTCATCACGAAGAAAGGCCAAAATGGACGAACTTGGTCCACTTAGATGATTCTTGGACTAAATCTCTCATCGTTGGTCTCAACTTCTACACAAGGTTTATTGTGTCATAGTACATCAATCTATGCTTGACATTTGACTTCGGTCAACTTTGGAGCTACTGAAAACGAAGAAAGACCAAAATGGACGAACTTGGTAAACTTGGATGATTCTTGGACCAAATCTCCTTCATTGGTCTCAAACTTCTCCACATGGTTTATTGTGTCATAGTACATCAATCTATGCTTGACATTTGACTTCGGTCAACTTTAGAGCTACTGAAAACGAAGAAAGACCAAAATGGACGAACTTGGTCAACTTGGATGATTCTTAGACTAAATCTCTCATCGTTGGTCTCAAACTTATCCACATGGTTTATTGTGTCATAGTACATCAATCTATGCTTGACATTTCACCTCGGTCAACTTTGGAGCTACTCAAAACGAAGAAAGACCAAAATGGAAGAACTTAGTAAACTTGGGTGATTCTTGGACTAAATCTCTCTTCGTTTATCTAAAACTCCTCGATATGATTTATTGTGTCATATTACATCAATCTATACTTGACATTTGACTTCGGTCAACTTTGGAGTTACTCAAAATGAAGAACGACAAAAATGGACGAATAAGGAAAAATTTGGTGATACTTAGACCAAATCTCTCTTCGTTGTTCTCAACCTTCTCCACAAGGTTTATTGTGTCATAGTATATCAATCTATGCTTGACATTTGACTTCGGTCAACTTTGGACCTACTCAAAACGAAGAAAGACCAAAATGGACGACTTTGGTCAACTTGGACAATTCTTGGACTTAATCTCTCATCGTTGGTGTCAAACTTCTCCACATGGTCTATTGTGTCATATTACAATAATCTATGCTTGACATTTGGCTTCAGTCAACATTAGATTTACTCAAAATAAAGAAAGACCAAAATGGATGAACTTGGTCAACTTGGATGATTCTTGGACTAAATCTCTCGTCGTTCGCCTCAAATTTCTCCACATATCTTATGGTGTCATATTACATCTATCTATGCTTGACATTTAACTTCGGTCAACTTTGGAGCTACTCGAAACGAAGAAAGACCAAAATGGACGAACTTGGTCAACTTGGATGATTCCTGGACTAAATCTCTCGTCGTTAGTCTCAAATTTCTCCACATATCTTATGGTGACATATTACATCTATCTATGCTTGACATTTAACTTCAGTCAACTTTGGAGCTACTCAAAATGAACAAAGACCAAAATGGACGAACTTTGTTAACTTGGATGATTCTTGGACCAAATCTCTCTTCGTTGGTCTCAAACTTCTCCACATGGTTTATTGTGTCATAGTACATTAAACTATGCTTGACATTTGACTTCGGTCAACTTTGGAGCTACTGAAAACGAAGAAAGACCGAAATGGACGAACTTGGTCAACTTGGATGATTCTTGGACTAAATCTCTCATCGTTAGTCTGAAACTTCTCCACAAGGTTTATTGTGTCATAGTACATCAATCTATGCTTGACATTTTAATTCTGTCAACTTTGGGGCTACTCAAAACGAAGAAAGACCAAAATGGATGAACTTAGTTAACTTGCATGATTCTTGGACTAAATCTCTCATCGTTGGTCTCAAACTTCTCCACATATTTTATTGTGTCATATTACAACAATCTATGCTTGACATTTGGCTTCAGTCAACATTAGAGTTACTCAAAATAAAGAAAGACCAAAATGGACGAACTTGGTCAACATGCATGATTCTACTACTAAATCTAATATTGGTGGTCTCAAACTTCTCCACATAGTTTATTGTGTCATAGTACATCAATCTATGCTTGACATTTGACTTCGGTCAACTTTGGAGTTACTCAAAACGAAGAAAGACCAAAATGGACGAACTTGGTTAACTTAGATGATTCTTAGACCAAATCTCTCTTCGTTAGTCTCAAACTTCTCCACCTGGGTTATTGTGTCATAGTAGATCAATCTATGCTTCACATTTGACTTCGGTCAACTTTGGAGCTACTCAAAACGAAGAAAGACCAAAATGGACGAACTTGGTCAACTTGGATGATTCTTGGACTAAATCTCTCATCGTTGGTCTCAAACTTCTCCACATGGTTTATTATGTCATAGTACATCAATCTATGCTTGAAATTTGACTTCGGTCAACTTTGGAGCTACTCAAAACGAAGAAAGACCAAAATGGATGAACTTGGTCAACTTGGATGATTCTTGGACCAAATCTCTCTTCGTTGGTTTCAAACTTCTCCACCTGGTTTATTATGTCATAGTACATCAATCTATGCTTGAAATTTGACTTCGGTCAACTTTGGAGCTACTCAAAACGAAGAAAGACCAAAATGGATGAACTTGATCAACTTGGATGATTCTTGGACTAAATCTCTCATCGTTGGTCTGAAACTTCTCCACAAGGTTTATTGTCTCATATTATATCAATCTATGCTTGACATTTCACTTCGGTCGACATTAGAGCTACTTAAAACGAAGAAAGACGAAAATGAACGAGGTCGGTCAACTACGATGATTCTTGGACTAAATCTCTCATGGTTGATCTCAAATTTCTCCACATATTTTATTGTGTCATAGTACATCAATCTATGCTTGACATTTCACTTCGGTTAACTTTCGAGCTACTCAAAATGAAGAAACACAAAAATGGATGAACTTGGTCAACTTGGATGATTCTTGGACTAAATCTCTCATCGTTGGTCTCAAACTTCTCCACAAGGTTTATTGTGATATAGTACATCAATCTATGCTTGACATTTTAATTCTGTCAACTTTGGAGCTTCTCAAAACGAATAAAGACCAAAATGGACGAACTTGGTCAACTTGGATGATTCTACGACTAAATCTAACATTGTTGGTCTCAAACTTCTCCACATGGTTTATTGTGTCATAGTACATCAATCTATGCTTGACATTTGACTTCGGTCAACTTTGGAGTTACTCAAAACGAAGAAAGACCAAAATGGACGAACTTGGTCAACTTAGATGATTCTTAGACCAAATCTCTCTTCGTTAGTCTCAAACTTCTCCACCTAGTTTATTGTGTCATAGTAGATCAATCTATGCTTCACATTTGACTTCGGTCAACTTTGGAGCTACTCAAAACGAAGAAAGACCAAAATGGACGAACTTGGTCAACTTGGATGATTCTTGGACTAAATCTCTCATCGTTGGTCTCAAACTTCTCCACATGGTTTATTGTGTCATAGTACATCAATCTATGCTTGACATTTGACTTCGGTCAACTTTGGAGTTACTCAAAACAAAGAAAGACCAAAATGGACGAACTTGGTCAACTTGGATGATTCTTGGACCCAATCTCTCTTCGTTGGTTTCAAACTTCTCCACCTGGTTTAATGTGTCATAGTACATCAATCTATGCTTGACATTTCACTTCGGTCGACATTAGAGCCACTTAAGACGAAGAAAGACAAAATGGATGAACTATGTAAACATGGATGATTCTTAGACCAAATCTCTCTTCGTTGGTCTCAAACTTCTCCACATGGTTTATTGTGTCATATTACATCAATGTATCCTTGACATTTGGGTCGGTTAACTTTGGAGCTACTCCAAATGAAGAAAGACTAAAATGGACAAACTAGGTCAACTTGGATAATTCTTGAACCTAATCTCTCTTCGTTGGTCTCAAACTTCTCCACATGGTTTATTGTGTTATAGTACATCAATCTATGCTTGAGATTTGACTTTGGTCAACTTTGGAGCTACTCAAAACGAAGAAAGACCAAAATGGACGAACTTGGTCACCTTGGGTGATTCTTGGACCCAATCTCTCTTCGTTGGTCTCTAACTCTCCACATGGTTTATTGTGTCATAGTACATCAATTTATGCTTGAGATTTGAACTTGGTCAACTTGGATGATTCTTGGACTAAATCACTCATCGTTGGTCTCAAACTACTCCACATATTTTATTGTGTCATATTACAACAATCTATGCCTGACATTGAGCTTCAGTCAGAATGAGAGCTACTCAAAATGAAGAATGACCAAAATGGACGAACTTGGTCAACTTGGATGATTCTTAGACTAAATATCCTATCGTTGGTCTCAAACTTCTCCACAAGGTTTATTGTGTCATATTACATCAATCTATGCTTGGCCTTTGACTTCGGTCAACTTTGGAGCTACTCAAAATGAAGAAAGACCAAAATGGACGAACTTGGTCAACTTGGGTGATTCTTGGACCCAATCTCTCTTCGTTGGTCTCAAACTTCTCCACATGGTTTATTGTGTCATAGTACATCAATTTATGCTTGAGATTTGACTTCGGTCAACTTTGGAGCTACTCATCGTTGGTCTCAAACTTCTCCACATATTTTATTGTGTCATATTACAACAATCTATGCTTGACATTTGGCTTCAGTCAACATTAGAGTTACTCAAAATAAAGAAAGACCAAAATGGACGAGCTTGGTCAACTTGGATGATTCTTAGACTAAATCTCTCATCGTTGGTCTCAAACTTCTCCACATATTTTATTGTGTCATATTACAACAATCTATGCTTGACATTTGGCTTCAGTCAACATTAGAGTTACTCAAAATAAAGAAAGACCAAAATGGACGAGCTTGGTCAACTTGGATGATTCTTAGACTAAATCTCTCATCGTTGGTCTCAAACTTATCCACATATTTTAATGTGTCATATTACAACAATCTATGCTTGACATTTGGCTTCAGTCACCAATAGAGTTACTCAAAATGAAGAAGACCAAAATGGATGAACTTTGTCAACTTGGATGATTCTTCTACTAAATCTAATATTGTTGGTCTCAAACTTCTCCACATGGTTTATTGTGTTATATTACATCAATCTATCCTTCACATTTGGGTTCGGTCAACTTTGGTGCTACTCGAAATGAAGAAAGACTAAAATGGACGAACTTAGTTAACTTGGATGATACTTGGACTAAATCTCTGATCGTTGGTCTCAAACTTCTCCAAATATTTTATTGTGTCTGATTACAATAATCTATGCTTGAGATTTGACTTCGGTCAACTTTGGAGCTACTGAAAATGAAGAAAGACCAAAATCGACGAACTTGATCAACTTGGATGATTCTTGGACAAAATCTCTCATCGTTGATCTAAAACTTCTCCACAAGGTTTATTGTGTCATAGTACATCAATCTATGCTTGAGTTTTTACTTCGGTCAACTTTGGAGCTACTCAACGTTGGTCTCAAACTTCTCCACATATTTTTATGTGTCATAGTACATCAATCTATGCTTGACCTTTGGCTTCAGTCAACAATAGAGTTACTCAAAATTAAGAAAGACCAAAATGGACGAACTTGGTCAACTTGCATGATTCTTCGACTAAATCTAATATTGTTGGTCTCAAACTTCTCCACATGGTTTATTGTGTTATATTACATCAACCTATCCTTCACATTTGGGTTCGATCAACTTTGGAGCTTCTCAAAACGAAGAAAGACAAGAATAGACGAACTTGGTTAACTTGGATGATTCTTAGACTAAATCTTTCATCGTTGGTCTGAAATTTCTCCACATATTTTATTGTGTCATATTACATCAATCTATGCTTGACATTTGGCTTCAGTCAACATTGGAGCCACAGAAAATGAAGAAAGACAAAATGGATGAACTATGTAAACATGGATGATTCTTAGACCAAATCTCTCTTCGTTGGTCTCAAACTTCTCCACATGGTTTATTGTGACATATTACATCAATCTATCCTTGACATTTGGGTTCGGTCAACTTTGGAGCTACTCGAAATGAAGAAAAACTAAAATAGACGAACTTAGTCAACTTGGATGATTCTTGGACTAACTTTCTCATCGTTGGTCTGAAATTTCTCCACATATTTTATTTTGTCATATTACATCACTCTATGCCTGACATTTGGCTTCTGTCAACACTGAAGCTTTTGAAAATGAAGAAAGACAAAATGGACGAACTATGTAAACTTGGAAGGTTCTTAGACCAAATCTCTCTTCGTTGGTCTCGAACTTCTCCACATGGTTTATTGTGTCATATTACATCAATGTATCCTTGACATTTGGGTTCGGTCAACTTTGGAGCTACTCGAAATGAAGAAAGACTAAAATGGACGAACTAGGTCAACTTGGATGATTCTTGGACCCAATCTCTCTTCGTTGGTCACAAACTTCTCCACATGGTTTATTGTGTCATAGTACATCAATCTATGCTTGAGATTTGACTTTGGTCAACTTTGGAGCTACTCAAAACGAAGAAAGACCAAAATGGACGAACTTGGTCAACTTGGGTGATTCTTGGACCCAATCTCTCTTCGTTGGTCTCAAACTTCTCCACATGGTTTATTGTGTCATAGTACATCAATTTATGCTTGAGATTTGAACTTGGTCAACTTGGATGATTCTTGGACTTAATCACTCATCGTTGGTCTCAAACTTCTCCACATATTTTATTGTGTCATATTACAACAATCTATGCCTGACATTTGGCGTCAATCACAATGAGAGCTACTCAAAATGAAGAATGACCAAAATGGACAAACATGGTCAACTTGGATGATTCTTAGACTACATATCCTATCGTTGGTCTCAAACTTCTCCACAAGGTTTATTGTGTCATATTACATCAATCTATGCTTGGCCTTTGACTTCGGTCAACTTTGGAGCTACTCAAAATGAAGAAAGACCAAAATGGACGAACTTGGTCAACTTGGGTGATTCTTGGACCCAAATCTCTCTTCGTTGGTCTCAAACTTCTCCACATGGTTTATTGTGTCATAGTACATCAATCTATGATTGAGATTTCACTTCTGTAAACTTTAGAGCTACTAAAAATGTAGAAAGACCAAAGTACACGAACTTGGTCAACTTGGATGATTCTTGGACCAAATCTCTCTTCGTTGGTTCAAACTTCTCCACATGGTTTATTGTGTCTTATTCTATCAATATATGCTTGACATTTGCCTTCAGTCAATATTCGAGCTACTGAAAATGAAGAAATACCTAAATGGACGAACTTGGTAAACTTGGATGATTCTTGGAACAAATCTCTCTTTGTTTGTCTTAAACTTCTCCACATGGTTTATTGTGTCATATTACATCAATGTATCCTTGAGATTTGGGTTCGGTCAACTTTGGAGCTACTCGAAATGAAGAAAGACTAAAATGGACGAACTAGGTCAACTTGGATGATTCTTGGACCCAATCTCACTTCGTTGGTCTCAAACTTCTCCACATGGTTTATTGTGTCATAGTACATCAATCTATGCTTGACATTTGACTATGGTTAACTTTGGAGCTACTCAAAATGAAGAAAGACTAAAATGGATGAACTTGGTCAACTTGGATGATTCTTGAAACAAACCTCTCTTCGTTGGTCTCAAACATCTCCACATGGTTTATCGTTTCATAGTACATCACACTAGGCTGGACATTTGGCTTTGGTCAACTTTGGAGTACTAAAAATGAAGAAAGATCAAAATGGACGAACTTGGTCAACTTGGATGATGCTTGGACTAAATCTCCCATCGTTGGTCTCAAACTTCTCCACAAATTTTATTGTGTGATATTACAACAATCTATGCTTGACATTTGGTTTCAGTCAACATTAGAGTTACTCAAAATTAAGAAAGACCAAAATGGACGAACTTGGTCAACTTGGATGATTCTTGGACTATATCTCTCGTCGTTGGTCTCAAACTTATCCACATGGTATATTGTGTCATAGTACATCAATCTATGCTTGAGTTTTTACTTCGGTCAACTTTGGAGCTACTCATCGTTGGTCTCAAACTTCTCCTCACATTTTATTGTGCCATATTACAACAATCTATGCTTGACATTTGGCTTCATTCAAAATTAGCGCTACTCAAAATGAAGAAAGACCAAACTGGACGAGCTTGGTCAACTTGGATGATTCTTGGACTATATCTCTTATCGTTGGTCTCAAACTTCTGAACATGGTATATTGTGTCATAGTACAACAATCTATGGTTGACACTTGACTTCGGTCAACTTTGTAGCTACTCAAAACGAAGAAAGACCAAAATGGACGAACTTGGTCAACTTAGATGATTCTTGGACCAAATCTCTCTTCGTTCGTCTCAAACTTCTTCACATGGTTTATTGTGTCTTATTCTATCAATATATGCTTGACATTTGGGTTCGGTCAACTTTGGAGCTACTTGAAACGAAAAAGACAAAAATGCACGAACCTGGTCAACTTAGATGATTCTTGGACTAAATCTCTCATCCTTGGTCTCAAACTTCTCCACATGGTTTATTGTGTGATAATACATCAATATATGCATCACATTTTACTTCGGTCAACTTTGGTGCTACTCCAAATGAAGAAAGACGAAAATGGACGAACTTGGTAAACTTGGATGATTCTTGGACCAAATCTCTCTTCGTTTATCTCAAACTTCTCCACATGGTTTATTGTGTCATATTACATCAATCTATGCTTGACATTTGGGTTCGGTCAACTTTGGAGCTACTTGAAACGAAAAAGACAAAAATGCACGAACCTAGTCAACTTGGATGATTCTTGGACTAAATCTCTCATCCTTGGTCTCAAACTTCTCCACATGGTTTATTGTATGATAATACATCAATATATGCATCACATTTTACTTTGGTCAACTTTGGTGCTACTCCAAATGAAGTAAGACGAAAATGGACGAACTTGGTAAACTTGGATGATTCTTGGACCAAATCTCTCAACGTTGGTCTCAAACTTCTCCACAAATTTTATTGTGTCATAATACATCAATCTATGCTTGACATTTGGCTTCAGTCAACATTGGAGCTCGTCAAAATGAAGAAATACCAAAATGGACAAACTTGGTAAACTTAGATGATTCTTGGACCAAACCTCGCTTTGTTGGTCTCAAACTTCTCCACATGGTTCATTTTTTCATAGTACATCAAACTAGGCTTGATATTTGGCTTCGGTTAACTTTGGAGCTAGTAAAAAGTTAAAACGACCAAAATGGACGAACTTCGTTAACTTGGATGATTCTTGGACCAAATCTCTCTTCGTTGGTCTCAAACTTCTCCACATGGTTTATTGTGTCATAGTACATCAATCTATGATTGAGATTTGACTTCGGTTAACTTTGGAGCTACTAAAAACGAAGAAAGACCAAAATGTACGAACTTGGTCAACTTGGATGATTCTTGGACCAAATCTCTCTTCATTAGTCTCAAACTTCTCCACATGTTTTATTGTGTCATAGCACATCAATCTATGCTTGAGATTTGACTTCGGTAAACTTTAGAGCTGCTCAAAATGAAGAAAGACCAAAATGGACGAACTTGGTCAACTTGGATGATTCTTGGACTAAATCTCTCATCGTTGATCTCAAACTTCTCCACAAGGTTTATTGTGTCATATTACATTAATCTATGCTTGACATTTGGCTACGGTCAAAATTAGAGCTACTCAAAACGAAGAAAGACCAAAATGGACGAACTAGGTCAACTTGGATGATTCTTGTACCAAATCTCTCATCGTTGGCCTGAAATTTCTCCACATATTTTATTGTGTCATATTACATTAATCTATGCTTGACATTTGCCTTCAGTCAACATTGGAGCTATTGAAAATGAAGAAAGACCAAAATGGACGAACTTGGTAAACTTGGATGATTCTTTTACCAAATCTCTCTTCGTTGGTCTCAAACTTCTCCACATGGTTTGTTGTGTCATGGTACATTAATCTATGCTGGACGTTTGGTTTCAATCAAAATTAGAGCTACTCAAAACGAAGAAAGACCAAAATGGACGAACTTGGTCAACTTGGATGATTCTTTAACCAAATCTCTCTTCGTTGGTTTCAAACTTCTCCACATGTTTTATTGTGTGATAGCAAGATAATCTATGCTTGAGATTTGACTTCGGTAAACTTTAGAGCTACTCAAAATGAGGAAATACCGAAATGGACGAACTTGGTCAACTTGGATGATTCTTAGACTAAATCTCTTATCGTTGGTCTTAAACTTCTCTACATTGTTTATTTTGTGATAGTACATCAATCTATTCTTGACATTTGACATCAGTCAACATTGGAGCTACTCTTAACGAAGAAATACCAAAATGGACGAACTTGGTCAACTTTGATAATTCTTCGACCAAACCTCGCTTCGTTGGTCTGAAACTTCTCCACAATGTTTATTTTTTCACAGTACATCAATCTATGCTGGAGATTTGACTTCAATCAACTTTGGAGCTACTCAAAACGAAGAAAGACCAAAATGGACGAACTTGGTCAACTTGGATGATTCTTGGACTAAATCTCTCATCGTTGGTCTCAAACTTCTCCACAAGGTTTATTGAGTCATAGTTCATCAATCTATGCTTGACATTTGACTTCGATCAACATTGGAGCTTCTCAAAATGAATAAAGACCAAAATGGATGAACTTGGTCAACTTGGATGATTTTGGACCAAACCTCGCTTCGTTGGTCTCAAACTTCTCCATATGGTTTATTGTGTCATATTACATCAATCTAGGCTTGATATTTATCTTCAGTCAAGTTTAGAGCTACTCAAAATGAAGAAAGACCAAAATGGACAAACTTGGTCAACTTAGATGATTCTTGGACTAAATCTCTCAACGTTGGTCTCAAACTTATCCACAAATTTTATTGTGTCATACATAATACATCAATCTATGCTAGACATTTGGCTTCAGTCAACATTGGAGCTCGTCAAAATAAAGAAAGACCAAAATGGACGAACTTGGTAAACTTGGATGATTCTTGGACCAAACCTCGCTTCGTTGGTCTCAAACTTCTCCACATGGTTTATTGCGGCATATTACATCAATCTATGCTTGATATTTGACTTTGGTCAACTTTGGAGTTACTCAAAATGAAGAAAGACCAAAATGGACGAACTTGGTCAACTTGGATGATTCTTGGACCATATCTCTCTTCGTTGGTCTCAAACTTCTCCACAAGGTTTATTGTGTCTTAGCACATAAATCTATGCTTGAGATTTGACTTCGGTCAACTTTAGAGCTACTGAAAATGAAGAAAGACCAAAATGGATGAACTTGGTCAACTTGGATGATTCTTCGACCAAACCTCGCTTCGTTGGTCTCAAACATCTCCACAAGGTGTATTTTTTCATAGTACATCAAACTATGCTTGACATTTGGCTTCGGTCAACTTTGGAGCTACTAAAAATGAAGAAAGACCAAAATGGACGAACTTGGTCAACTTGGATGATTCTTGTACCAAATCTCTCATCATTGACATTTAAATTCGGTCAACATTGGAGCTACTCAAAACGAAGAAAGACCAAAATGGACGAACTTAGTCAACATGGATGATTCTTCGACCAAACCTCGCTTCGTTGTCTCAAACTTCTCCACATGGTTTATTTTTTCATAGTACATCAAAGTATGCTTGACATTTGGCTTCGGTTAACTTTGGAGCTTCTAAAAATGTAGAAAGACCAAAATGGACAAACTTGGTAAACTTGGATGATTATTTTCCCAAATCTCTCTTTGATGGTCTCAAGCTTCTCCAGATGGTTTATTGTGTCATATTACATCAATCTATGCTTGATATTTGACTTTGGTCAACTTTGGAGTTACTCAAAATGAAGCAAGACCAAAATGGACGAACTTGGTAACCTTGGATGATTCTTGAACCAAATCTCACTTCGTTGGTCTCAAACTTCTCCACATGGTTTATTGTGTCATAGCACATCAATCTATGCTTGAGATTTGACTTCGGTCAACTTTAGAGCTACTCAAAATGAAGAAAGACCAAAATGGACAAACTAGGTCAACTTGGATGATTCTTGTACCAAATCTCTCATCGTTGGCCTCAAATTTCTCCACATATTTGATATTGTCATATTACATTAATCTATGCTTGACATTTGCCTTCAGTCAACATTGGAGCTACTGAAAATGAATAAAGACCAAAATGGACAAACTTGGTAAACTTGGATGATTCTTTGACCAAATCTCTCTTCGTTGGTCTCAAACTTCTCCACATGGTTTGTTGTGTCATAGTACATCAATCTATGCTTAACATTTGACTTCGGTCAACTTTGGAGCTACTAAAAATGAAGAAAGACCAAAATGGACGAACTTCGTCAACTTGGATGATTCTTAGACCAAATCTCTCTTCATTGGTCTCAAACTTCTCCACATATTTTATTGTGTCATATTACAACAATCCATGCTTGACATTTTGCTTCAGTCAAAATTAGAGCTACTCAAAATGAAGAAAGACCAAAAAGGACGAACTTGGTTAACTTTGATGATTCTTAGTTTAAATCTCTCATCGTTGGTCTCAAACTTCTCTACATGGTTTATTGTGTCATAGTACATGAATCTATGCTTGACATTTGACTTCGGTCAACATTGGAGCTACTCTTAACGAAGAAAGACCAAAATGGACGAACTTGGTTAACTTTGATGATTCTTCAACCAAACCTCGCTTCGTTGGTCTCAAACTTCTCCACATGGTTTATTTTTTCATAGTACATCAAACTATGCTTGACATGTGGCTTCGGTCAACTTTAGAGCTACTAAAAATGTAGAAAGACCAAAATGGACGAACTTGGTAAACTTGGATGAGTCTTAGACCAAATCTCTCTTCGTTGGTCTCAAACTTCTCCACAAGGTTTATTGTGTCATAGTACATCAATCTATGCTCTAGATTTGACTTCGGTCAACTTTAGAGCTACTCAAAAAGAAGAAAGACCAAAATGGACGAACTTGGTGAACTTGAATGATTCTTGTACCAAATCTCTCATCGTTGGCCTCAAAATTCTACACATATTTGAATGTGTCATATTACATTAAACTATGCTTGACATTTGGCTTCGGTCAACTTTGGAGCTACTAAAAATGAAGAAAGACCAAAATGAACGAACTTGGTCAACTTGGATGATTCTTGAACTAAATCTCCCATGGTTGGTCTCAAACTTCTCCACATGGTTTATTGTGTCATATTACATCTATCTGTGCTTGATATTTATCTTCGATCAAGTTTAGAGCTACTCAAAATGAAGAAAGACCAAAATGGACAAACTTGGTCAACTTGGATGATTCTTGGACTAAATCTCTCAACGTTAGTCTCAAACTTATCCAAAAATTTTATTGTGTCATAATACATCAATCTATGCTTGACATTTGGCTTCAGTCAACATTGGAGCTCGTCAAAATGAAGAAAGACCAAAATGAATGAACTTGGTCAACCTGGATGATTCTTTGACCAAATCTCTCTTCGTTGGTCTCAAACTTCTCCACATGGTTTATTGTGTCATAGTACATCAATCTATGATAGAGATTTGACTTCGGTTAACTTTGGAGCTACTCAAAATGAAGAAAGACTTAAATGGACGAACTTCGTCAACTTGGATGATTCTTAGACCAAATCTCTCTTCATTGGTCTCAAACTTCTCCACATATTTTATTGTGTCATATTACAAAAATCTGTGCTTAACATTTGGGTTCAGTCAAAATTAGAGCTACTCAAAATGAAGAATGAGCAAAATGGACGAACTTGGTCAACTTGGATGATTCTTAGACTAAATCTCCCATCGTTGGTCTCAAACTTCTCCACATGGTTTATTGTGTCATATTACATCAATCTGTGCTTGATATTTTTCTTCGGTCAAGTTTAGAGCTATTAAAAATGAAAAAAGACCAAAATGGACAAACTTGGTCAACTTGGATGATTCTTGGACTAAATCTCTCAACGTTTGTCTCAAACTTATCCACAAAATTTATTTTGTCATAATACTTCAATCTATGCTTGACATTTGGCTTCAGTCAACATTGGAGCTCGTCAAAATGAAGAAAGACCAAAATGAACGAATTTGGTCAACTTGGATGATTCTTTGACCAAATCTCTCTTCATTGGTCTCAAACTTCTCCACATGGTTTGTTGTGTCATAGTACATCAATCTATGCTGGAGATTTGACTTCAGTCAACTTTGGAGTTACTCAAAACGAAGAAAGACCAAAATGGACGAACTTGGTCAACTTGGATGATTCTTGGACCAAACCTCACTTCGTTGGTCTCAAACTTCTCCACATGGTTTATTGTGTCATAGTACATCAATCTATCCTTGACATTTTGGTTTGGTTAACTTTGGAGCTAGTCGAAACAAAGAAAGACCCAAATGGACGAACTTGGTCAACTTGGATGATTCTTGGACTAAATCTCTCATCGTTGGACTCAAACTTCTCCACATATTTTATTGTGTCATATTACTACATTCTATGCTTGACATTTGGCTTCCCTCAACATTTAGAGTTTCTCAAAATGAAGAAAGACCAAAATGGAATAACTTGGTCAACTTGGATGATTCTTGGACTAAATCTCTATTCATTAGTCTCAAAGTTCTCCACATGGTTTATTGTGTTATAGTACATCAATCTATCCTTGACATTTGGGTTCGATAAACTTTGGAGCTACTCGAAATGAAGAAAGACCAAAATGGATGAACTTGGTAAACTTGGATGATTCTTGGACTAAATCTCTCATTGTTGGACTCAAACTTGTCCACATATTTGATATTGTCATATTACATTAATCTATGCTTGACATTTGCCTTCAGTCAACATTGGAGCTACTGAAAATGAATAAAGACCAAAATGGACAAACTTGGTAAACTTGGATGATTCTTTGACCAAATCTCTCTTCGTTGGTCTCAAACTTCTCCACATGGTTTGTTGTGTCATAGTACATCAATCTATGCTTAACATTTGACTTCGGTCAACTTTGGAGCTACTAAAAATGAAGAAAGACCAAAATGGACGAACTTCGTCAACTTGGATGATTCTTAGACCAAATCTCTCTTCATTGGTCTCAAACTTCTCCACATATTTTATTGTGTCATATTACAACAATCCATGCTTGACATTTTGCTTCAGTCAAAATTAGAGCTACTCAAAATGAAGAAAGACCAAAAAGGACGAACTTGGTTAACTTTGATGATTCTTAGTTTAAATCTCTCATCGTTGGTCTCAAACTTCTCTACATGGTTTATTGTGTCATAGTACATGAATCTATGCTTGACATTTGACTTCGGTCAACATTGGAGCTACTCTTAACGAAGAAAGACCAAAATGGACGAACTTGGTTAACTTTGATGATTCTTCAACCAAACCTCGCTTCGTTGGTCTCAAACTTCTCCACATGGTTTATTTTTTCATAGTACATCAAACTATGCTTGACATGTGGCTTCGGTCAACTTTAGAGCTACTAAAAATGTAGAAAGACCAAAATGGACGAACTTGGTAAACTTGGATGAGTCTTAGACCAAATCTCTCTTCGTTGGTCTCAAACTTCTCCACAAGGTTTATTGTGTCATAGTACATCAATCTATGCTCTAGATTTGACTTCGGTCAACTTTAGAGCTACTCAAAAAGAAGAAAGACCAAAATGGACGAACTTGGTGAACTTGAATGATTCTTGTACCAAATCTCTCATCGTTGGCCTCAAAATTCTACACATATTTGAATGTGTCATATTACATTAAACTATGCTTGACATTTGGCTTCGGTCAACTTTGGAGCTACTAAAAATGAAGAAAGACCAAAATGAACGAACTTGGTCAACTTGGATGATTCTTGAACTAAATCTCCCATGGTTGGTCTCAAACTTCTCCACATGGTTTATTGTGTCATATTACATCTATCTGTGCTTGATATTTATCTTCGATCAAGTTTAGAGCTACTCAAAATGAAGAAAGACCAAAATGGACAAACTTGGTCAACTTGGATGATTCTTGGACTAAATCTCTCAACGTTAGTCTCAAACTTATCCAAAAATTTTATTGTGTCATAATACATCAATCTATGCTTGACATTTGGCTTCAGTCAACATTGGAGCTCGTCAAAATGAAGAAAGACCAAAATGAATGAACTTGGTCAACCTGGATGATTCTTTGACCAAATCTCTCTTCGTTGGTCTCAAACTTCTCCACATGGTTTATTGTGTCATAGTACATCAATCTATGATAGAGATTTGACTTCGGTTAACTTTGGAGCTACTCAAAATGAAGAAAGACTTAAATGGACGAACTTCGTCAACTTGGATGATTCTTAGACCAAATCTCTCTTCATTGGTCTCAAACTTCTCCACATATTTTATTGTGTCATATTACAAAAATCTGTGCTTAACATTTGGGTTCAGTCAAAATTAGAGCTACTCAAAATGAAGAATGAGCAAAATGGACGAACTTGGTCAACTTGGATGATTCTTAGACTAAATCTCCCATCGTTGGTCTCAAACTTCTCCACATGGTTTATTGTGTCATATTACATCAATCTGTGCTTGATATTTTTCTTCGGTCAAGTTTAGAGCTATTAAAAATGAAAAAAGACCAAAATGGACAAACTTGGTCAACTTGGATGATTCTTGGACTAAATCTCTCAACGTTTGTCTCAAACTTATCCACAAAATTTATTTTGTCATAATACTTCAATCTATGCTTGACATTTGGCTTCAGTCAACATTGGAGCTCGTCAAAATGAAGAAAGACCAAAATGAACGAATTTGGTCAACTTGGATGATTCTTTGACCAAATCTCTCTTCATTGGTCTCAAACTTCTCCACATGGTTTGTTGTGTCATAGTACATCAATCTATGCTGGAGATTTGACTTCAGTCAACTTTGGAGTTACTCAAAACGAAGAAAGACCAAAATGGACGAACTTGGTCAACTTGGATGATTCTTGGACCAAACCTCACTTCGTTGGTCTCAAACTTCTCCACATGGTTTATTGTGTCATAGTACATCAATCTATCCTTGACATTTTGGTTTGGTTAACTTTGGAGCTAGTCGAAACAAAGAAAGACCCAAATGGACGAACTTGGTCAACTTGGATGATTCTTGGACTAAATCTCTCATCGTTGGACTCAAACTTCTCCACATATTTTATTGTGTCATATTACTACATTCTATGCTTGACATTTGGCTTCCCTCAACATTTAGAGTTTCTCAAAATGAAGAAAGACCAAAATGGAATAACTTGGTCAACTTGGATGATTCTTGGACTAAATCTCTATTCATTAGTCTCAAAGTTCTCCACATGGTTTATTGTGTTATAGTACATCAATCTATCCTTGACATTTGGGTTCGATAAACTTTGGAGCTACTCGAAATGAAGAAAGACCAAAATGGATGAACTTGGTAAACTTGGATGATTCTTGGACTAAATCTCTCATTGTTGGACTCAAACTTGTCCACATATTTGATATTGTCATATTACATTAATCTATGCTTGACATTTGCCTTCAGTCAACATTGGAGCTACTGAAAATGAATAAAGACCAAAATGGACAAACTTGGTAAACTTGGATGATTCTTTGACCAAATCTCTCTTCGTTGGTCTCAAACTTCTCCACATGGTTTGTTGTGTCATAGTACATCAATCTATGCTTAACATTTGACTTCGGTCAACTTTGGAGCTACTCAAAATGAAGAAAGACCAAAATGGACGAACTTCGTCAACTTGGATGATTCTTAGACCAAATCTCTCTTCATTGGTCTCAAACTTCTCCACATATTTTATTGTGTCATATTACAACAATCCATGCTTGACATTTTGCTTCAGTCAAAATTAGAGCTACTCAAAATGAAGAAAGACCAAAAAGGACGAACTTGGTTAACTTTGATGATTCTTAGTTTAAATCTCTCATCGTTGGTCTCAAACTTCTCTACATGGTTTATTGTGTCATAGTACATGAATCTATGCTTGACATTTGACTTCGGTCAACATTGGAGCTACTCTTAACGAAGAAAGACCAAAATGGACGAACTTGGTTAACTTTGATGATTCTTCAACCAAACCTCGCTTCGTTGGTCTCAAACTTCTCCACATGGTTTATTTTTTCATAGTACATCAAACTATGCTTGACATGTGGCTTCGGTCAACTTTAGAGCTACTAAAAATGTAGAAAGACCAAAATGGACGAACTTGGTAAACTTGGATGAGTCTTAGACCAAATCTCTCTTCGTTGGTCTCAAACTTCTCCACAAGGTTTATTGTGTCATAGTACATCAATCTATGCTCTAGATTTGACTTCGGTCAACTTTAGAGCTACTCAAAAAGAAGAAAGACCAAAATGGACGAACTTGGTGAACTTGAATGATTCTTGTACCAAATCTCTCATCGTTGGCCTCAAAATTCTACACATATTTGAATGTGTCATATTACATTAAACTATGCTTGACATTTGGCTTCGGTCAACTTTGGAGCTACTAAAAATGAAGAAAGACCAAAATGAACGAACTTGGTCAACTTGGATGATTCTTGAACTAAATCTCCCATGGTTGGTCTCAAACTTCTCCACATGGTTTATTGTGTCATATTACATCTATCTGTGCTTGATATTTATCTTCGATCAAGTTTAGAGCTACTCAAAATGAAGAAAGACCAAAATGGACAAACTTGGTCAACTTGGATGATTCTTGGACTAAATCTCTCAACGTTAGTCTCAAACTTATCCAAAAATTTTATTGTGTCATAATACATCAATCTATGCTTGACATTTGGCTTCAGTCAACATTGGAGCTCGTCAAAATGAAGAAAGACCAAAATGAATGAACTTGGTCAACCTGGATGATTCTTTGACCAAATCTCTCTTCGTTGGTCTCAAACTTCTCCACATGGTTTATTGTGTCATAGTACATCAATCTATGATAGAGATTTGACTTCGGTTAACTTTGGAGCTACTCAAAATGAAGAAAGACTTAAATGGACGAACTTCGTCAACTTGGATGATTCTTAGACCAAATCTCTCTTCATTGGTCTCAAACTTCTCCACATATTTTATTGTGTCATATTACAAAAATCTGTGCTTAACATTTGGGTTCAGTCAAAATTAGAGCTACTCAAAATGAAGAATGAGCAAAATGGACGAACTTGGTCAACTTGGATGATTCTTAGACTAAATCTCCCATCGTTGGTCTCAAACTTCTCCACATGGTTTATTGTGTCATATTACATCAATCTGTGCTTGATATTTTTCTTCGGTCAAGTTTAGAGCTATTAAAAATGAAAAAAGACCAAAATGGACAAACTTGGTCAACTTGGATGATTCTTGGACTAAATCTCTCAACGTTTGTCTCAAACTTATCCACAAAATTTATTTTGTCATAATACTTCAATCTATGCTTGACATTTGGCTTCAGTCAACATTGGAGCTCGTCAAAATGAAGAAAGACCAAAATGAACGAATTTGGTCAACTTGGATGATTCTTTGACCAAATCTCTCTTCATTGGTCTCAAACTTCTCCACATGGTTTGTTGTGTCATAGTACATCAATCTATGCTGGAGATTTGACTTCAGTCAACTTTGGAGTTACTCAAAACGAAGAAAGACCAAAATGGACGAACTTGGTCAACTTGGATGATTCTTGGACCAAACCTCACTTCGTTGGTCTCAAACTTCTCCACATGGTTTATTGTGTCATAGTACATCAATCTATCCTTGACATTTTGGTTTGGTTAACTTTGGAGCTAGTCGAAACAAAGAAAGACCCAAATGGACGAACTTGGTCAACTTGGATGATTCTTGGACTAAATCTCTCATCGTTGGACTCAAACTTCTCCACATATTTTATTGTGTCATATTACTACATTCTATGCTTGACATTTGGCTTCCCTCAACATTTAGAGTTTCTCAAAATGAAGAAAGACCAAAATGGAATAACTTGGTCAACTTGGATGATTCTTGGACTAAATCTCTATTCATTAGTCTCAAAGTTCTCCACATGGTTTATTGTGTTATAGTACATCAATCTATCCTTGACATTTGGGTTCGATAAACTTTGGAGCTACTCGAAATGAAGAAAGACCAAAATGGATGAACTTGGTAAACTTGGATGATTCTTGGACTAAATCTCTCATTGTTGGACTCAAACTTGTCCACATATTTGATATTGTCATATTACATTAATCTATGCTTGACATTTGCCTTCAGTCAACATTGGAGCTACTGAAAATGAATAAAGACCAAAATGGACAAACTTGGTAAACTTGGATGATTCTTTGACCAAATCTCTCTTCGTTGGTCTCAAACTTCTCCACATGGTTTGTTGTGTCATAGTACATCAATCTATGCTTAACATTTGACTTCGGTCAACTTTGGAGCTACTCAAAATGAAGAAAGACCAAAATGGACGAACTTCGTCAACTTGGATGATTCTTAGACCAAATCTCTCTTCATTGGTCTCAAACTTCTCCACATATTTTATTGTGTCATATTACAACAATCCATGCTTGACATTTTGCTTCAGTCAAAATTAGAGCTACTCAAAATGAAGAAAGACCAAAAAGGACGAACTTGGTTAACTTTGATGATTCTTAGTTTAAATCTCTCATCGTTGGTCTCAAACTTCTCTACATGGTTTATTGTGTCATAGTACATGAATCTATGCTTGACATTTGACTTCGGTCAACATTGGAGCTACTCTTAACGAAGAAAGACCAAAATGGACGAACTTGGTTAACTTTGATGATTCTTCAACCAAACCTCGCTTCGTTGGTCTCAAACTTCTCCACATGGTTTATTTTTTCATAGTACATCAAACTATGCTTGACATGTGGCTTCGGTCAACTTTAGAGCTACTAAAAATGTAGAAAGACCAAAATGGACGAACTTGGTAAACTTGGATGAGTCTTAGACCAAATCTCTCTTCGTTGGTCTCAAACTTCTCCACAAGGTTTATTGTGTCATAGTACATCAATCTATGCTCTAGATTTGACTTCGGTCAACTTTAGAGCTACTCAAAAAGAAGAAAGACCAAAATGGACGAACTTGGTGAACTTGAATGATTCTTGTACCAAATCTCTCATCGTTGGCCTCAAAATTCTACACATATTTGAATGTGTCATATTACATTAAACTATGCTTGACATTTGGCTTCGGTCAACTTTGGAGCTACTAAAAATGAAGAAAGACCAAAATGAACGAACTTGGTCAACTTGGATGATTCTTGAACTAAATCTCCCATGGTTGGTCTCAAACTTCTCCACATGGTTTATTGTGTCATATTACATCTATCTGTGCTTGATATTTATCTTCGATCAAGTTTAGAGCTACTCAAAATGAAGAAAGACCAAAATGGACAAACTTGGTCAACTTGGATGATTCTTGGACTAAATCTCTCAACGTTAGTCTCAAACTTATCCAAAAATTTTATTGTGTCATAATACATCAATCTATGCTTGACATTTGGCTTCAGTCAACATTGGAGCTCGTCAAAATGAAGAAAGACCAAAATGAATGAACTTGGTCAACCTGGATGATTCTTTGACCAAATCTCTCTTCGTTGGTCTCAAACTTCTCCACATGGTTTATTGTGTCATAGTACATCAATCTATGATAGAGATTTGACTTCGGTTAACTTTGGAGCTACTCAAAATGAAGAAAGACTTAAATGGACGAACTTCGTCAACTTGGATGATTCTTAGACCAAATCTCTCTTCATTGGTCTCAAACTTCTCCACATATTTTATTGTGTCATATTACAAAAATCTGTGCTTAACATTTGGGTTCAGTCAAAATTAGAGCTACTCAAAATGAAGAATGAGCAAAATGGACGAACTTGGTCAACTTGGATGATTCTTAGACTAAATCTCCCATCGTTGGTCTCAAACTTCTCCACATGGTTTATTGTGTCATATTACATCAATCTGTGCTTGATATTTTTCTTCGGTCAAGTTTAGAGCTATTAAAAATGAAAAAAGACCAAAATGGACAAACTTGGTCAACTTGGATGATTCTTGGACTAAATCTCTCAACGTTTGTCTCAAACTTATCCACAAAATTTATTTTGTCATAATACTTCAATCTATGCTTGACATTTGGCTTCAGTCAACATTGGAGCTCGTCAAAATGAAGAAAGACCAAAATGAACGAATTTGGTCAACTTGGATGATTCTTTGACCAAATCTCTCTTCATTGGTCTCAAACTTCTCCACATGGTTTGTTGTGTCATAGTACATCAATCTATGCTGGAGATTTGACTTCAGTCAACTTTGGAGTTACTCAAAACGAAGAAAGACCAAAATGGACGAACTTGGTCAACTTGGATGATTCTTGGACCAAACCTCACTTCGTTGGTCTCAAACTTCTCCACATGGTTTATTGTGTCATAGTACATCAATCTATCCTTGACATTTTGGTTTGGTTAACTTTGGAGCTAGTCGAAACAAAGAAAGACCCAAATGGACGAACTTGGTCAACTTGGATGATTCTTGGACTAAATCTCTCATCGTTGGACTCAAACTTCTCCACATATTTTATTGTGTCATATTACTACATTCTATGCTTGACATTTGGCTTCCCTCAACATTTAGAGTTTCTCAAAATGAAGAAAGACCAAAATGGAATAACTTGGTCAACTTGGATGATTCTTGGACTAAATCTCTATTCATTAGTCTCAAAGTTCTCCACATGGTTTATTGTGTTATAGTACATCAATCTATCCTTGACATTTGGGTTCGATAAACTTTGGAGCTACTCGAAATGAAGAAAGACCAAAATGGATGAACTTGGTAAACTTGGATGATTCTTGGACTAAATCTCTCATTGTTGGACTCAAACTTGTCCACATATTTGATATTGTCATATTACATTAATCTATGCTTGACATTTGCCTTCAGTCAACATTGGAGCTACTGAAAATGAATAAAGACCAAAATGGACAAACTTGGTAAACTTGGATGATTCTTTGACCAAATCTCTCTTCGTTGGTCTCAAACTTCTCCACATGGTTTGTTGTGTCATAGTACATCAATCTATGCTTAACATTTGACTTCGGTCAACTTTGGAGCTACTCAAAATGAAGAAAGACCAAAATGGACGAACTTCGTCAACTTGGATGATTCTTAGACCAAATCTCTCTTCATTGGTCTCAAACTTCTCCACATATTTTATTGTGTCATATTACAACAATCCATGCTTGACATTTTGCTTCAGTCAAAATTAGAGCTACTCAAAATGAAGAAAGACCAAAAAGGACGAACTTGGTTAACTTTGATGATTCTTAGTTTAAATCTCTCATCGTTGGTCTCAAACTTCTCTACATGGTTTATTGTGTCATAGTACATGAATCTATGCTTGACATTTGACTTCGGTCAACATTGGAGCTACTCTTAACGAAGAAAGACCAAAATGGACGAACTTGGTTAACTTTGATGATTCTTCAACCAAACCTCGCTTCGTTGGTCTCAAACTTCTCCACATGGTTTATTTTTTCATAGTACATCAAACTATGCTTGACATGTGGCTTCGGTCAACTTTAGAGCTACTAAAAATGTAGAAAGACCAAAATGGACGAACTTGGTAAACTTGGATGAGTCTTAGACCAAATCTCTCTTCGTTGGTCTCAAACTTCTCCACAAGGTTTATTGTGTCATAGTACATCAATCTATGCTCTAGATTTGACTTCGGTCAACTTTAGAGCTACTCAAAAAGAAGAAAGACCAAAATGGACGAACTTGGTGAACTTGAATGATTCTTGTACCAAATCTCTCATCGTTGGCCTCAAAATTCTACACATATTTGAATGTGTCATATTACATTAAACTATGCTTGACATTTGGCTTCGGTCAACTTTGGAGCTACTAAAAATGAAGAAAGACCAAAATGAACGAACTTGGTCAACTTGGATGATTCTTGAACTAAATCTCCCATGGTTGGTCTCAAACTTCTCCACATGGTTTATTGTGTCATATTACATCTATCTGTGCTTGATATTTATCTTCGATCAAGTTTAGAGCTACTCAAAATGAAGAAAGACCAAAATGGACAAACTTGGTCAACTTGGATGATTCTTGGACTAAATCTCTCAACGTTAGTCTCAAACTTATCCAAAAATTTTATTGTGTCATAATACATCAATCTATGCTTGACATTTGGCTTCAGTCAACATTGGAGCTCGTCAAAATGAAGAAAGACCAAAATGAATGAACTTGGTCAACCTGGATGATTCTTTGACCAAATCTCTCTTCGTTGGTCTCAAACTTCTCCACATGGTTTATTGTGTCATAGTACATCAATCTATGATAGAGATTTGACTTCGGTTAACTTTGGAGCTACTCAAAATGAAGAAAGACTTAAATGGACGAACTTCGTCAACTTGGATGATTCTTAGACCAAATCTCTCTTCATTGGTCTCAAACTTCTCCACATATTTTATTGTGTCATATTACAAAAATCTGTGCTTAACATTTGGGTTCAGTCAAAATTAGAGCTACTCAAAATGAAGAATGAGCAAAATGGACGAACTTGGTCAACTTGGATGATTCTTAGACTAAATCTCCCATCGTTGGTCTCAAACTTCTCCACATGGTTTATTGTGTCATATTACATCAATCTGTGCTTGATATTTTTCTTCGGTCAAGTTTAGAGCTATTAAAAATGAAAAAAGACCAAAATGGACAAACTTGGTCAACTTGGATGATTCTTGGACTAAATCTCTCAACGTTTGTCTCAAACTTATCCACAAAATTTATTTTGTCATAATACTTCAATCTATGCTTGACATTTGGCTTCAGTCAACATTGGAGCTCGTCAAAATGAAGAAAGACCAAAATGAACGAATTTGGTCAACTTGGATGATTCTTTGACCAAATCTCTCTTCATTGGTCTCAAACTTCTCCACATGGTTTGTTGTGTCATAGTACATCAATCTATGCTGGAGATTTGACTTCAGTCAACTTTGGAGTTACTCAAAACGAAGAAAGACCAAAATGGACGAACTTGGTCAACTTGGATGATTCTTGGACCAAACCTCACTTCGTTGGTCTCAAACTTCTCCACATGGTTTATTGTGTCATAGTACATCAATCTATCCTTGACATTTTGGTTTGGTTAACTTTGGAGCTAGTCGAAACAAAGAAAGACCCAAATGGACGAACTTGGTCAACTTGGATGATTCTTGGACTAAATCTCTCATCGTTGGACTCAAACTTCTCCACATATTTTATTGTGTCATATTACTACATTCTATGCTTGACATTTGGCTTCCCTCAACATTTAGAGTTTCTCAAAATGAAGAAAGACCAAAATGGAATAACTTGGTCAACTTGGATGATTCTTGGACTAAATCTCTATTCATTAGTCTCAAAGTTCTCCACATGGTTTATTGTGTTATAGTACATCAATCTATCCTTGACATTTGGGTTCGATAAACTTTGGAGCTACTCGAAATGAAGAAAGACCAAAATGGATGAACTTGGTAAACTTGGATGATTCTTGGACTAAATCTCTCATTGTTGGACTCAAACTTGTCCACATATTTTATTGTGTCATATTACTACATTCTATGCTTGACATTTGGCTTTAGTCAACATTAGAGTTACTCAAAATGAAGGAATACCAAAATGGACGAACTTGGTCAATTAGATGATTCTTGGACCAAATCTCTCTTCGTTGGTCTCAAACTTTTCGCATGGTTTATTGTGCCAAATTACATCAATCTATGCTTGACATTTGGCTTCAGTCAACATTGGAGCTACTCAAAAAGAAGAAAACCAAAATGGACGAACTATGTAAACTTGGATAATTCTTGGACGAAATCTCTCCTCGTTGTCTCAAACTTCTGCACATGGTTTATTCAGTCATAGTACATCAATCTGTGCTTGACATTTGGCTTTCGTCAAAATTAGTGCTACTCAAAATGAAGAAAGACCAAAATAGACGAACTTGGTCAACTTGGATGATTCTTGGACTAAATCTCTCATCGTCATGGTTTATTGTCTTATAGTACATCAATTTATGCTTGACATTTGACTTCGGTCAACTTTAGAGCTACTCAAAACGAAGAAAGACCAAAATGGACGAACTTGGTCAACTGAGATGATTCTTCGACCAAATCTCTCTTCGTTGGTTTCAAACTTATACACATGGTTTATTGTGTCATAGTACATCAATTTATGCTTGATATTTGACTTCGGTTAACATTGGAGCAACTCAAAACAAAGAAAGACCAAAATGGACGAACTTGGTCAACTTGGATGATTCTTAGACCAAACCTCGCTTTGTTGGACTCAAACATCTCCACATCGTTTATTGTTTCATAGTACATCAAACTATGCTTGACATTTGGCTTCGGTCAACTTTGGAGCAACTAAAAATGAAGAAAGACCAAAATGGACGAACTTGGTAAACTTGGATGATTCTTGGACTAAAACTGCCATCGTTGGTCTCAAACTTCTCCACATATTTTATTATGTCATATTACAACATTCTATGCTTGACATTTGGCTTCAGTCAACATTAGAGTTACTCAAAATAAAGAAAGACCAAAATGGACGAACTTGGTCAAGTAGGATGATTCTTAGACCAAATCTCTATTCGTTGGTCTCAAACTTCTCCACATGGCTTATTGTCTCATAGTACATCAATCTATGCTTGACATTTGACTTCGGTCAACTTTGGAGCTACTCAAAACGAAGAAAGACCAAAATGAACGAATTTGGTCAACTTGGATGATTCTTTGACCAAATCTCTCTTCGTTGGTCTCAAACTTCTCCACATGGTTTGTTGTGTCATTGTACATCAATCTATGCTTGAGATTTGACTTCGGTCAAATTTGGAGCTACTCAAAATGAAGAAAGACCAAAATGGACGAACTTGGTCAACTTAGATGATTCTTGAATTTAATCTCTCATCGTTGGTCTCAAATTTCTCCACATATTTTAGTGCATCATATTACATCAATCTATGCTTGACATTTGCCTTTAGTCAACATTGGAGCTACTGAAAATGAAGAAAGACCAAAATGGACGAATTTGGTAAACTTAAATGATTTTTGGACCAAATCTCTCTTCGTTGGTCTCAACCTTCTCCACATGGTTTATTGTGTCATATTACTTCAATCTATCCTAGACATTTGGGTTCTGTCAAATTTGGAGCTACTCGAAACGAAGAAACACCAAAATAGATGAACTTGGTCAACTTGGATAATTCTTGGACTAAATCTCTCATCGTTAGTCTCAAACTTCTCCACATATTTTATTGTGTCATATTCCATCAATCTATCATTGACATTTGGGTTCGGTTACATTTGGAGCTACTAGAAACAAAGAAAGACCAAAATGGACGAAGTTGGTCAACTTGGATGATTCTTGGACTAAATCTCTCATCGTTGGTCTCAAACTTCTCCACATATTTTATTGTGTCATATTCCATCAATCTATCCTTGACCTTTGGATTCGGTTAACTTTGGAGCTATTAGAAATGAAGAAAGACCAAAATGGATGAACTTGGTCAACTTGGATAATTCTTGGACTAAATCTCTTATTGTTGGTCTCAAACTTCTCCACAGATTTATTGTGTCATAGTACATCAATCTATCCTTGACATTTGGGTTCTGTCAAATTTGGAGCTACTCTAAACGAAGAAAGACCAAAATGGACGAACTATGTAAACTTGGATGATTCTTGGACCAAATCTCTTATCGTTGGTCTCAAAATTCTCCATATGGTTTATTTTGTCATAGTACATCAATCAATGCTTTACATTTGACTTCGATTAACTTTGGAGCTACTCAGAACGAAGAAAGACCAAAATGAATGAACTTGGTCAACTTGGATGATTGTTTGACCAAATCTCTCTTCGTTGGTTTCAAACTTCTGCACATGGTTTATTTTGTCATAGTACATCAATCTATGCTTGACATTTGACTTCGGTCAACTTTGGAGCTACTCTGAACGAACAAAGACCAAAATGAACAAACTTGGTCAACTTGGATGATTGTTGGACCAAATTTCTCTTCGTTGGTCTCAAACTTCTCCATAAGGTTTATTTTGTCATAATACATCAATCTATGCTTGACATTTGACTTCGATCAACTTTGGAGTTACTCAGAACGAAGAAAGACCAAAATGAACGAACTTGGCCAACTTGGATGATTGTTGGACCAAATCTCTCTTCGTTGGTCTCAAACTTCTGCACATGGTTTATTTTGTCATAGTACATCAATCGATGCTTGACATTTGACTTCGGTTACATTTGGAGCTACTCAAAACGAAGAAAGACCAAAATGGACGAACTTGGTAAACTTGGATGATTCTTGGACTAATTCTCTCATCGTTGGTCTCAAACTTTCTTCACATGGTTTATTGTGTCATAGTATATCAATCTATGCTTGACATTTGACTTCCGTCATATTTGGAGCTACTCAGAATGAAGAAAGACAAAAATGGACGAACTTGGTCAACTTGGATGTTTCTTGGACTAAATCTCTCATCGTTGGTCTCAAACTTCTCTACATATTTTATTGTGTCATATTACATCAATCTATCCTTGACATTTGGGTTCGGTTAATATTAGAGTTACTCAAAATGAAGAAAGACCAAAATGGACGAACTTGGTAAACTTGGATTATTCTTGGACTAACTCTCTCATCGTTGGTCTCAAATTTCTCCACATATTTTATTGTGTTATATTACATCAATCCATGCTTGATATTTGGCTTCAGTCAACATTGGAGCTACTAAAAATGAAGAAAGACCAAAATGGACGAACTATGTAAACTTGGATGATTCTTAGATCAAATCTTTCTTCGTTGGTCTCAAACATCTCCACATGGTTTATTTTGTCATAGTACATCATTCTATGTTTGACATGTGACTTCGGTAAACTTTGGAGCTACTCAAAACAAAGAAAGACTAAAATGGACGAACTTGGAAAACTTGGATGATTCTTGGACTAACTCTCTCATCGTTCGTCTCAAATTTCTCCATATATTTTCTTATGTTATATTACATCAATCCATGCTTGACATTTTGCTTCAGTCAACATTGGAGCTACTGAAAATGCAGAAAGTCCAAAATGGACGAACTATGTAAACTTAGATGATTCTTGGACTGAATCTCTCTTCGTTGGTTTCAAATTTCTCCACATATTTTATTGTGTCATATTACATCAATCTATGCTTGACATTTGACTTTGGTCAACTTTAGAGCTACTCAAATCGAAAAAAGACCAAAATAGACGAACTTGGTCAACTTGGATGATTCTTGGACCAAATTTCTCTTCGTTGGTCTCAAACTTCTCCATAAGGTTTATTTTGTCATAATACATCAATCTATGCTTGACATTTGACTTCGATCAACTTTGGAGCTACTCAGAACGAAGAAAGACCAAAATGAACAAACTTGGCCAACTTGGATGATTGTTGGACCAAATCTTTCTTCGTTGGTCTCAAACTTCTGCACATGGTTTATTTGTCATAGTACATCAATCGATGCTTGACATTTGACTTCCGTCATATTTGGAGCTACTCAGAATGAAGAAAGACAAAAATGGACGAACTTGGTCAACTAGGATGATTCTTGGACTAAATCTCTCATCGTTGGTCTCAAAGTTCTCTACATATTTTATTGTGTCATATTCCATCAATCTATCCTTGACATTTGGGTTCGGTTAATATTGGAGCTACTCAAAATGAAGAAAGACCAAAATGGATGAACTTGGTCAACTTGGATGATTCTTGCACTAAATCTCTCATCGTTGGTCTCAAACTTCTCCACATATATTATTGTGTCATAGTACATCAATCTATGCTTGACATTTGACTTTGGTCAACTTTAGAGCTACTCAAATCGAAAAAAGACCAAAATAGACGAACTTGGTCAACTTGGATGATTCTTGGACTAAATCTCGCATCATTGGTCTCAAACATCTCCACATGGTTTATTGTGTCATAGTACATCAATCTATCCTGGACATTTGACTTTGGTCAACTTTGGAGCTACTCAGAACGAAGAAATACCAAAATGGACGAACTTGGTAAACTTGGATGCTTCTTGGACTAAATCTCTCATCGTTGGTATCAAACTTCTCCGCATATTTTCTTATGTTATATTGCATCAATCCATGCTTGACATTTTGCTTCAGTCAACATTGGAGCTACTGAAAATGAAGAAAGACCAAAATGGACGAACTATGTAAACTTGGATGATTCTTGGACCAAATCTCTCTTCGTTGGTCTCAAACTTCTCCATATGGTTTATTTTGTCATAGTACATTAATCTACGCTTGACATTTGTCTTCGATCAACTTTGGAGCTACTCGAAACGAAGAAAGACCAAAATGAAAGAACTTGGTCAACTTGAATGATTCTTGGACTAAATCTCTCATCGTTGGTCTCAAACATCTCCGCATGGTTTATTGTGTCCGAGTACATCAATCTATGCTTGACATTTGACTTCGGTCAAATTTGGAGCTACTCAAAGTGAAGAAAGACCAAAATGGACGAACTTGGTCAACTTTGATGATTCTTGGACTAAATCTCTCTTCGTTGGTCTCAAATTTCTCCACATATGTTATTTTTTTATATTACATCAATCCATGCTTGACATTTGGCTTCAGTTAACATTGGAGCTACCGAAAATGAAGAAAGACCAAAATGTACGAACTATGTAAACTTGGATGATTCTTGGACCAAATCTCTTTTTGTTGGTCTCAAACTTCTCCACATGGTTTATTTTGTCATAGTAAATCAATCTATGTTTGACATTTGACTTCGGTCAACTTTGGAGCTACTCAAAAGGAAGAAAGACCAACATGGACGAACTAGGAAAACTTAGATGATTCTTGGACTAAATCTCTCATCGTTGGTCTCAAACTTCTCCACATGGTTTATTGTGTCATAGTACATCAATCTAAGTTGGACATTTGACTTCGGTCAAATTTGCAGCTACTCAAAACGAACAAAGACCAAAATGGACTAACTTGGTCAACTTGAATATTCTTGGACTCAATCTCTTATCGTTGGTCTCAAACTTCTCCACAGATTTTACTGTGTCATATTACAACAATTAATGCTTGACATTTGGCTTCAGTCAACATTTGAGTTACTCAAAATGAAGAAAGACCAAAATGGACAAACTTGGTTAACTTGAATGATTCTTAGAGTAAATCTCACATCGTTGGTCTCAAACTTCTCCACTTTGTTTATTGTGTCATAGTACATCAATCTATCCTTGACATTTGGGTTCGGTAAACTTTGGAGCTACTCGAAATAAAGAAATACCAAAATGGACGAACTTGGTCAACTTTGATGATTCTTGGACTAACTCTCTCATCGTTGGTCAAATTTCTCCACATATTTTATTGTGTCATATTACATCAATCTATGCTTGACATTTAGCCTCAGTCAACATTGGAGCTACTGAAAATGAAGAAAGACCAAAATGGACGAACTATGTAAACTTGGATGATTCTTAGACCAAATTTCTCTTCGTTGGTCTCAAACTTCTCCACACGATTTATTTTGTCATAGTACATCAATCTATGCTTGATATTTAACTTCGGTCAACTTTGGAGCTACTCAAATCGAAGAAAGACCATAATAGACGAACTTGGTCAACTTGGATGATTCTTGGACTAAATCTCGCATCATTGGTCTCAAACATCTCCACAAGGTTTATTGTGTCATAGTACATCAATCTAAGCTTGACATTTGATTTTGGTTAACTTTGGAGCTACTCAGAACGAAGAAAGACCAAAATGAACGAACTTGGTCAACTTGGATGATTATTGGACCAAATCTCTCATCCCTAGTCAAACCTCTCCACATGGTTATTTTGTCATAGTACATCAATCTATGCTTGACATTTGACTTCGGTCAACTTTGGAGCTACTCAAATCGAAGAAATACCAAAATGGACGAACTTGGTCAACTTTGATGATTCTTGGACTAACTCTCTCATCGTTGGTCAAATTTCTCCACATATTTTATTGTGTCATATTACATCAATCTATGCTTGACATTTAGCCTCAGTCAACATTGGAGCTACTGAAAATGAAGAAAGACCAAAATGGACGAACTATGTAAACTTGGATGATTCTTAGACCAAATCTCTCTTCGTTGGTCTCAAACTTCTCCACATGGTTTATTTTGTCATAGTACATCAATCTATGCTTGACATTTAACTTCGGTCAACTTTGGAGCTACTCAAATCGAACAAAGACCAAAATAGACAAACTTGGTCAACTTGGATAATTCTTGGACTCAATCTCTCATCGTTGGTCTCAAACATCTCCACATGGTTTCTTTTGTCATATTACATCAATCTAAGCTTGACATTTGAGTTCGGTTCACTTTGGAGCTACTCAGAACGAACAAAGACCAAAATGAACGAACTTGGTCAACTTGGATGATTGTTGGACCAAATCTCTCTTCGTTGGTCTCAAACGTCTCCACATGGTTTATTTTGTCATAGTACATCAATCTATGCTTGACATTTAACTTCGGTCAACTTTGGAGCTACTCAAATCGAAGAAAGACCAAAATAGACGAACTTGGTCAACTTGGATGATTCTTGGACTAAATCTCGCATCATTGGTCTCAAACATCTCCACATGGTTTATTGTGTCATAGTACATCAATCTAAGCTTGACATTTGATTTCAGTTAACTTTGGAGCTACTCAGAACGAAGAAAGACCAAAATGAACGAACCTGGTCAACTTGGATGATTGTTGGACCGAATCTCTCTTCGTTGGTCTCAAACTTCTGCAGATGGTTTATTTTGTCATAGTACATCAATCTGTGCTTGACATTTAACTTCAGTCAACTTTGGAGCTACTCAAATCGAACAAAGACCAAAATAGACAAACTTGGTCAACTTGGATGATTCTTGGACTCAATCTCTCATCGTTGGTCTCAAACATCTCCACAAGGTTTATTGTGTCATAGTACATCAATCTAAGCTTGACATTTGATTTCGGTTAACTTTGGAGCTACTCAGAACGAAGAAAGACCAAAATGAACGAACTTGGTCAACTTGGATGATTCTTGGACTAAATCTCGCACATTGGTCTCAAACATCTCCACATGGTTTATTGTGTCATAGTCATCAATCTAAGCTTGACATTTGATTTCGGTTAACTTTGGAGCTACTCAGAACGAAGAAAAACCAAAATGAACGAACCTGGTCAACTTTGATGATTCTTGGACCAAATCTCTCTTCGTTGGTCTCAAACTTCTGCAGATGGTTTATTTTGTCATAGTACATCAATCTGTGCTTGACATTTACCTTCGGTCAACTTTGGAGCTACTCAAATCAAAGAAAGACCAAAATAGACAAACTTGGTCAACTTGGATGATTCTTGGACTCAATCTCTCATCGTTGGTCTCAAACATCTCCACAAGGTTTATTGTGTCATAGTACATCAATCTAAGCTTGACATTTGATTTCGGTTAACTTTGGAGCTACTCAGAACGAAGAAAGACCAAAATGAACGAACTTGGTCAACTTGGATGATTCTTGGACTAAATCTCGCATCATTGGTCTCAAACATCTCCACATGGTTTATTGTGTCATAGTACATCAATCTAAGCTTGACATTTGATTTCGGTTAACTTTGGAGCTACTCAAAACGAAGAAAACCAAAATGAACGAACCTGGTCAACTTGGATGATTGTTGGACCAAATCTCTCTTCGTTGGTCTCAAACTTCTCCACATGGTTTATTTTGTCATAGTACATCAATCTGTGCTTGACATTTAACTTCGGTCAACTTTGGAGCTACTCAAATCGAACAAAGACCAAAATAGACAAACTTGCTCAACTTGGATGATTCTTGGACTCAATCTCTCATCGTTGGTCTCAAACATCTCCACATGGTTTATTTTGTCATAATACATCAATCTAAGCTTGACATTTGATTTCGGTTAACTTTGGAGCTACTCAGAACGAACAAAGACCAAAATGAACGAACTTGGTCAACTTGGATGATTGTTGGACCAAATCTCTTTTCGTTGGTCTCAAACTTCTCCACATGGTTTATTTTGTCATATTACATCAATTTATTCTTGACATTTGACTTCGGTCAACTTTGGAGCTACTCAAAACGAAGAAAGACCAAAATGGACGAACTTGGTAAACTTGGATGATTCTTGGACTAAATCTCTCATCGTTGGTCTCAAACTTTCTTCACATGGTTTATTGTGTCATAGTACATCAATCTATGCTTGACATTTGACTTCCGTCATATTTGGAGCTACTTAAAAAGAAGAAAGACCAAAATGGAAGAACTTGGTCAACTTTGATGATTCTTGGACTAAATCTCTCATCGTTGGTCTCAAACTTCTCCACATTGTTTATTGTGTCATAGTACATCAATCTATGCTTGACATTTGACTTCCGTCATATTTGGAGCTACTCAAAATGAAGAAAGACCAAAATGGACGAACTTGGTCAACTTTGATGATTCTTGGACTAACTCTCTCATCGTTGATCAAATTTCTCCACATATTTTATTGTGTCATACTACATCAATATATGCTTGACATTTAGCCTCAGTCAACATTGGAGCTACTGAAAATGAAGAAAGACCAAAATGGACGAACTATGTAAACTTGGATGATTCTTAGACCAAATTTCTCTTCGTTGGTCTCAAACTTCTCCACACGGTTTATTTTTTCATAGTATATCAATCTATGCTTGACATTTAACTTCGGTCAACTTTGGAGCTACTCAAATCGAAGAAAGACCAAAATAGACAAACTTGGTCAACTTGGATGATTCTTGGACTCAATCTCTCATCGTTGGTCTCAAACATCTCCACAAGGTTTATTGTGTCATAGTAAATCAATCTATGCTTGACATTTGATTTCGGTTAACTTTGGAGCTACTCAGAACGAAGAAAGACCAAAATGAACGAACTTGGTCAACTTGGATGATTCTTGGACTAAATCTCGCATCATTGGTCTCAAACATCTCCACATGGTTTATTGTGTCATAGTACATCAATCTAAGCTTGACATTTGGGTTCGGTTAACTTTGGAGCTACTCGAAATGAAGAACAACCAAAATGGATGAACTTGGAAAACATGGATAATTCTTGGACTAATTCTCTCATCGTTGGTCTCAAACTTCTTCACATGGTTTATTGTGTCATATTAAATCAATCTATGCTTGACATTTGGCTTCAGTCAACATTATAGTTACTCAAAATGAAGAAAGACCAAAATGGACGAACTTGGTCAACTTGGATGATTCTTGGACTAAATCTCTCATCGTTGGACTCAAACATCTCCACATGGTTTATTGTGTCATAGTACATCAATCTATCCTTGACATTTGAGTTTGGTCAAATTTGGAGCTACTCAGAACGAAGAAAGACCAAAATGGACGAACTTGGTAAACTTGGATGATTCTTGGACTAAATATCTTATCGTTGGTCTCAAACTTCTCCACATGGTTTATTGTGTCATAGTACATCAATCTATGCTTGACATTTGACTTCGGTTAACTTTGGAGCTACTCAGAACGAAAAAGACCAAAATGGACGAACTTGGTAAACTTGGATGATTCTTGGACTAAATCTCTAATCGTTGGTCTCAAACTTCTCCACATGGTTTATTGTGTCATAGTACATCAATCTATACTTGACATTTGACTTTCGTCAAATTTGGAGCTACTCAAAATGAAGAAAGACCAAAATGGACGAACTTGGTCAACTTAGATGATTCTTGGACTAAATCTCTCATCGTTGGTCTCAAACTTCTCCACATGGTTTATTGTGTCATAGTACATCAATCTATGCTTGACATTTGACTTCGGTCCACTTTGGAGCTACTCAGAATGAAAAAGACAAAAATGGACAAACTTGGATGATTTTTGGACTAAATCTCTAATCGTTGGTCTCAAACTTCTCCACATTGTTTATTGTGTCAGAGTACATCAATCTATGCTTGACATTTGACTTCGGTCAACTTTGGAGCTACTCAGAACGAAGAAAGACCAAAATGGACGAACTTGGTAAACTTGGATGATTCTTGGACTAAATCTCTCATCATTGGTCTCAAACTTCTCCACATGGTTTATTGTTTCATAGTACATCAATCTATGATTGACATTTGGGTTCGGTCAACTTTGGAGCCACTCGAAACGAAGAAAGACCAAAATAGACGAACTTGGTCAACTTGGATGATTCTTGGAATAAATCTCTCATCGTTGGTCTCAAACACCTCCACATGGTTTATTGTGTCACAGTACATCAATCTATACTTGACATTTGACTTCGGTCAACTTTCGAGCTACTCAGAACGAAGAAAGACCAAAATGGACGAACTTGGTCAACTTGGATGATTCTTGGACTAAATCTCTCATCGTTGGTCTCAAACTTCTCCACATGGTTTATTGTGTCATAGTACATCAATCTATGCTTGACATTTGACTTCGGTCAACTTTGGAGCTATTCAGAACGAAGAAAGACCAAAATGGACGAACTTGGTAAACTTGGATGATTCTTGGAATAAATCTCTCATCGTTGGTCTCAAACATCTCCACATGGTTTATTGTGTCATAGTACATCAATCTATACTTGACATTTGGGTTCGGTCAACTTTGGAGCCACTCGAAACGAAGAAAGACCAAAATAGACGAACTTGGTAAACTTGGATAATTCTTGGACTAAATCTCTCATCGTTGGTCTCAAACTTCTCCACATGGTTTATTGTGTCATAGTACATCAATCTATACTTGACATTTGACTTCCGTCAAATTGGGAGCTACTCAAAATGAAGAAAGACCAAAATGGACGAACTTGGTCAACTTGGATGATTCTTGGACTAAATCTCTCATCGTTGGTCTCAAACTTCTCCACATGGTTTATTGTGTCATAGTACATCAATCTATGCTTGACATTTGACTTCGGTCAACTTTGGAGCTATTCAGAACGAAGAAAGACCAAAATGGACGAACTTGGTAAACTTGGATGATTCTTGGAATAAATCTCTCATCGTTGGTCTCAAACATCTCCACATGGTTTATTGTGTCACAGTACATCAATCTATACTTGACATTTGGGTTCGGTCAACTTTGGAGCCACTCGAAACGAAGAAAGACCAAAATACACGAACTTGGTCACGTTGGATGATTCTTGGACTAAATCTCTCATCGTTGGTCTCAAACTTCTCGACATGGTTTATTGTGTCATAGTACATCAATCTATACTTGACATTTGACTTCCGTCAAATTTGGAGCTACTCAAAATGGAGAAAGTCCAAAATGGATGAACTTGATCAACTTGGATGATTCTTGGACCAAATCTCTCATCGTTGGTCTCATACTTCTCCACATGGTTTATTGTGTCATAGTACATCAATCTATGCTGGACATTTGACTTCGGTCAAATTTGGAGCTAGTGAAAACGAAGAAAGACCAAAATGGATGAACTTGGAAAACATGGATGATTCTTGGACTAATTCTCTCATCGTGAATCTCAAACTTCTCCACATATTTTATTGTGTCATATTCCATCAATCTATCCTTGACATTTGGGTTCGGTTAACTTTGGAGCTACTCGAAATGAAGAATAACAAAAATGGATAAACTTGCCCAACTTAGAAATGATTCTTAGACTAAATCTCTTATCGTTGGTCATAAATTTCTCCACATATTTTATTGTGGCATATTAAATCAATCTATACTTGACATTTGACTTCAGTCAACATTATAGTTACTCAAAAAGAAGAAAGACCAAAATGGACGAACTTGGTCAACTTGGATGATTCTTGGACTAAATCTCTCATCGTTGGACTCAAACATCTCCACATGGTTTATTGTGTCATAGTACATCAATCTATGCTTGACATTTGAGTTCGGTCAACTTTGGAGCTACTAAGAACGAAGAAAGACCAAAATGGACGAACTTGGTAAACTTGGATCATTCTTGGACTAAATCTCTAATCGTTGGTCTCTAACGTCTCCCATGCTTTATTCTGTCATAGTACATCAATCTATACTTGACATTTGAGTTCGGTCAACTTTGGAGCTACTCAGATCGAAGAAAGACCAAAATGAACGAACTTGGTAAACTTGGATGATTGTTGGACTAAATCTCTAATCGTTGGTCTCAAACGTCTTCCCATGGTTTATTGTGTCATAGTACATCAATCTATCCTTGACATTTGAGTTCGGTTAACTTTGGAGCTACTTAAAACGAAGAAAGACCAAAATGGATGAACTTGGTAAACTTGGACGATTCTTGGAGTAAATCTCTCATCGTTGGTCTCCAACATCTCCACATGGTTTATTGTGTCATAGTACATCAATCTATGCTTGACATTTGACTTCGGTCAACTTTGGAGCTACTCAGAACTAAGAAAGACCAAAATGGACGAACTTGGTAAACTTGGATGATTCTTGGACTAAATCTCTCATCGTTGGTCTCAAACTTTGCCACATGGTTTATTGTATCATAGTACATCAATCTATGCTTGTGATTTGACTTCGGTCAAATTTGGAGCTACTCAAAACGAAGAAAGACCAAAATGGACGAACATGGTCAACTTTGGAGCCACTCGGAATGAAGAAAGACCAAAATGGCGACCTTGGTCAACTTGGATGATTCTTGGACTAATTCTCTCATCGTTGATCTCAAACTTCTCTACATATTTTATTGTGTCATAGTACATCAATCTATTCTTGACATTTGACCTCGGTCAATTTTGGAGCTTCGCAGAACGAAGAAAGACCAAAATGGACGAACCTGGTAAACTTGGATGATTCTTGGACTAAATCTCTAATCGTTGGTCTCAAACTTCTCCATATGGTTTATTTTGTCATAGTACATTAATCTATGCTTGACATTTGACTTCGGTCAACTTTGGAGCTATTCAGAACGAAGAAAGACCAAAATGGACGAACTTGGTAAACTTGGACTAAATCTCTCATCGTTGGTCTCAAACTTCTCCACATGGTTTATTGTGTCATAGTACATCAATCTATGCTTGACATTTGACTTCGGTCAACTTTGGAGCTATTCAGAACGAAGAAAGACCAAAATGGACGAACTTGGTCAACTATGATGATTCTTGGACTAAATCTCTCATCGTTGGTCTCAAACTTCTCCACATGGTTTATTGTGTCATATTACAACAATCTATGCTTGACATTTGGCTTCAGTCAACATTAGAGTTACTTAAAATGAAAAAAGACCATAATGGACGAACTTGGTCAACTTGAATGATTCTTCGAGTAAATCTCTCATCGTTGGTCTCAAACTTCTCCACATATTTTAATGTGTCATAGTACATCAATCTATGCTTGACATTTGACTTCGGTCAACATTAGAGTTACTTAAAATGAAAAAAGACCATAATGGACGAACTTGGTCAACTTGAATGATTCTTCGACTAAATCTCTCATCGTTGGTCTCAAACTTCTCCACATATTTTATTGTGTAATAGTACATCAATCTATGCTTGACATTTGACTTCGGTCAACTTTGGCGCTACTCAGAATGAAGAAAGACCAAAATGGACGAACTTGGTAAACTTGGATGATTCTTGGACTAAATCTCTCATCGTTGGTGTCAAACTTTTCCAAATGGTTTATTGTGTCATAGTACATCAATCTATGCTTGACATTTGACTTCGGTTAACTTTGGAGCTACTCAGAACGAAAAAGACCAAAATGGACAAACTTGGTCAACTTGGATGATTCTTGGACTAAATCTCTCATCCTTGGTCTCAAACATCTCCACATGGTTTATTGTGTCATAGTACATCAATCTATGCTTGACATTTGACTTCGGTCAATTTTGGAGCTACTCAGAATGAAGAAAGACCAAAATGGACAAACTTGGTAAACTTGGATGATTCTTGGACTAAATCTCTCATCGTTGGTGTCAAACTTCTCCAGATGGTTTATTGTGTCATAGTACATCAATCTATACTTGACATTTGACTTCGGTCAACTTTGGAGCTACTCAGAACTAAGAAAGACCAAAATGGAGGAACTTGGTAAACTTGGATGATTCTTGGACTAAATCTCTCATCGTTGGTCTCAAACTTTGCCACATGGTTTATTGTATCATAGTACATCAATCTATGCTTGTGATTTGACTTCGGTCAAATTTGGAGCTACTCAAAACGAAGAAAGACCAAAATGGACGAACATGGTCAACTTTGGACCCACTCGGAATGAAGAAAGACCAAAATGGCGACCTTGGTCAGCTTGGCTGATTCTTGGACTAATTCTCTCATCATTGATCTCAAACTTCTCTACATATTTTATTGTGTCATAGTACATCAATCTATGCTTGACATTTGACATCGGTTAACTTTGGAGCTACTCAGAACGAAAAAGACCAAAATGGACAAACCTGGTCAACTTGGATGATTCTGGGACTAAATCTCTCATCATTGGTCTCAAACATCTCCACATGGTTTATTGTGTCATAGTACATCAATCTATTCTTGACATTTGACCTCGGTCAATTTTGGAGCTTCTCAGAACGAAGAAAGACCAAAATGGACGAACTGGTAAACTTGGATGATTCTTGGACTAAATCTCTAATCGTTGGTCTCAAACTTCTCCATATGGTTTATTTTGTCATAGTACATTAATCTATGCTTGACATTTGACTTCGGTAAACTTTGGAGCTATTCAGAACGAAGAAAGACCAAAATGGACGAACTTGGTAAACTTGGACTAAATCTCTCATCGTTGGTCTCAAACTTCTCCACATGGTTTATTGTGTCATAGTACATCAATCTATGCTTGACATTTCACTTCGGTCAACTTTGGAGCTATTCAGAACGAAGAAAGACCAAAATGGACGAACTTGGTCAACTATGATGATTCTTGGACTAAATCTCTCATCGTTGGTCTCAAACTTCTCCACATGGTTTATTGTGTCATATTACAACAATCTATGCTTGACATTTGGCTTCAGTCAACATTAGAGTTACTTAAAATGAAAAAAGACCAAAATGGACGAACTTGGTCAACTTGAATGATTCTTCGAGTAAATCTCTCATCGTTGGTCTCAAACTTCTCCACATATTTTAATGTGTCATAGTACATCAATCTATGCTTGACATTTGACTTCGGTCAACATTAGAGTTACTTAAAATGAAAAAAGACCATAATGGACGAACTTGGTCAACTTGAATGATTCTTCGACTAAATCTCTCATCGTTGGTCTCAAACTTCTCCACATATTTTATTGTGTAATAGTACATCAATCTATGCTTGACATTTGACTTCGGTCAACTTTGGCGCTACTCAGAATGAAGAAAGACCAAAATGGACGAACTTGGTAAACTTGGATGATTCTTGGACTAAATCTCTCATCGTTGGTGTCAAACTTTTCCAAATGGTTTATTGTGTCATAGTACATCAATCTATGCTTGACATTTGACTTCGGTCAACTTTGGAGCTACTCAGAATGAAGAAAGACCAAAATGGACGAACTTGGTAAACTTGGATGATTCTTGGACTAAATCTCTCATCGTTGGTGTCAAACTTCTCCACATGGTTTATTGTGTCATAGTACATCAATCTATACTTGACATTTGACTTCGGCCATATTTGGAGCTACTCAAAACGAAGAAAGACCAAAATGGACGAACATGGCAACTTTGGAGCCACTCGAAACGAAGAAAGACCAAAATGGACGAACTTGGTCAACTTGGATGATTCTTGGACTAAATCTCTCATCGTTGGTCTCAAACTTTGCCACATGGTTTATTGTATCATAGTACATCAATCTATGCTTGACATTTGACTTCGGTCAACTTTGGCGCTACTCAGAATGAAGAAAGACCAAAATGGACAAACTTGGTAAACTTGGATGACTCTTGGACTAAATCTCTCATCGTTGGTGTCAAACTTCTCCAGATGGTTTATTGTGTCATAGTACATCAATCTATACTTGACATTTGACTTCGGTTAACTTTGGAGCTACTCAAAACTAAGCAAGACCAAAATGGACGAACTTGGTAAACTTGGATGATTCTTGGACTAAATCTCTCATCGTTGGTCTCAAACTTTGCCACATGGTTTATTGTATCATAGTACATCAATCTATGCTTGTGATTTGACTTCGGTCAAATTTGGAGCTACTCAAAACGAAGAAAGACCAAAATGGACGAACATGGTCAACTTTGGAGCCACTCGGAATGAAGAAAGACCAAAATGGCGACCTTGGTCAACTTGGATGATTCTTGGACTAATTCTCTCATCGATGATCTCAAACTTCTCTACATATTTTATTGTGTCATAGTACATCAATCTATGCTTGCATTTGACTTCGGTTAACTTTGGAGCTACTCAGAACGAAAAAGACCAAAATGGACAAACTTGGTCAACTTGGATGATTCTGGGACTAAATCTCTCATCATTGGTCTCAAACATCTCCACATGGTTTATTGTGTCATAGTACATCAATCTATGCTTGACATTTGACTTCGGTCAACTTTGGCGCTACTCAGAATGAAGAAAGACCAAAATGGACGAACTTGGTAAACTTGGATGATTCTTGGACTAAATCTCTCATCGTTGGTGTCAAACTTCTCCAGATGGTTTATTGTGTCATAGTACATCAATCTATGCTTGACATTTGACTTTGGTCAACTTTGGCGCTACTCAGAATGAAGAAAGACCAAAATGGACAAACTGGGTAAACTTGGATGATTCTTGGACAAAATCTCTCATCGTTGGTGTCAAACTTCTCCAGATGGTTTATTGTGTCATAGTACATCAATCTATACTTGACATTTGACTTCGGTCAACTTTGGAGCTACTCAGAACTAAGAAAGACCAAAATGGACGAACTTGGTAAACTTGGATGATTCTTGGACTAAGTCTCTCATCGTTGGTCTCAAACTTTGCCACATGGTTTATTGTATCATAGTACATCAATCTATGCTTGTGATTTGACTTCGGTCAAATTTGGAGCTACTCAAAACGAAGAAAGACAAAAATGGACGAACATGGTAAACTTTGGACCCACTCGGAATGAAGAAAGACCAAAATGGCGACCTTGGTCAGCTTGGATGATTCTTGGACTAATTCTCTCATCATTGATCTCAAACTTCTCTACATATTTTATTGTGTCATAGTACATCAATCTATGCTTGACATTTGACTTCGGTTAACTTTGGAGCTACTCAGAATGAAAAAGACCAAAATGGACAAACCTGGTCAACATGGATGATTCTGGGACTAAATCTCTCATCATTGGTCTCAAACATCTCCACATGGTTTATTGTGTCATAGTACATCAATCTATTCTTGACATTTGACCTCGGTCAATTTTGGAGCTACTCAGAACGAAGAAAGACCAAAATGGACGAACCTGGTAAACTTGGATGATTCTTGGACTAAATCTCTAATCGTTGGTCTCAAACTTCTCCATATGGTTTATTTTGTCGTAGTACATTAATCTATGCTTGACATTTGACTTCAGTCAACTTTGGAGCTATTCAGAACGAAGAAAGACCAAAATGGACGAACTTGGTAAACTTGGACTAAATCTCTCATCATTGGTCTCAAACTTCTACACATGGTTTATTGTGTCATAGTACATCAATCTATGCTTGACATTTGACTTCGGTCAACTTTGGAGCTATTCAGAACGAAGAAAGACCAAAATGGACGAACTTGGTCAACTTTGATGATTCTTGGACTAAATCTCTCATCGTTGGTCTCAAACTTCTCCACATGGTTTATTGTGTCGTATTACAACAATCTATGCTTGACATTTGGCTTCAGTCAACATTAGAGTTACTTAAAATGAAAAAAGACCATAATGGACGAACTTGGTCAACTTGAATGATTCTTGGAGTAAATCTCTCATCGTTGGTCTCAAACTTCTCCACATATTTTAATGTGTCATAGTACATCAATCTATGCTTGACATTTGACTTCGGTCAACTTTGGCGCTACTCAGAATGAAGAAAGACCAAAATGGACGAACTTGGTAAACTTGGATGATTCTTGGACTAAATCTCTCATCGTTGGTGTCAAACTTTTCCAAATGGTTTATTGTGTCATAGTACATCAATCTATGCTTGACATTTGATTTCGGTCAACTTTGGAGCTACTCAGAATGAAGAAAGACCAAAATGGACGAACTTGGTAAACTTGGATGATTCTTGGACTAAATCTCTCATCGTTGGTGTCAAACTTCTCCACATGGTTTATTTTGTCATAGTACATCAATCTATACTTGACATTTGACTTCGGCCATATTTGGAGCTACTCAAAACGAAGAAAGACCAAAATGGACGAACATGGCAACTTTGGAGCCACTCGAAACGAAGAAAGACCAAAATGGATGAACTTGGTCAACTTTGATGATTCTTGGACTAAATCTCTCATCGTTAGTCTCAAACTTTGCCACATGGTTTATTGTATCATAGTACATCAATCTATGCTTGACATTTGACTTCGGTCAACTTTGGCGCTACTCAGAATGAAGAAAGACCAAAATGGACAAACTTGGTAAACTTGGATGATTCTTGGACTAAATCTCTCATCGTTGGTGTCAAACTTCTCCAGATGGTTTATTGTGTCATAGTACATCAATCTATACTTGACATTTGACTTCGGTCAACTTTGGAGCTACTGAAACTAAGCAAGACCAAAATGGACGAACTTGGTAAACTTGGATGATTCTTGGACTAAATCTCTAATCGTTGGTCTCAAACTTTGCCACATGGTTTATTGTATCATAGTACATCAATCTATGCTTGTGATTTGACTTCGGTCAAATTTGGAGCTACTCAAAACGAAGAAAGACCAAAATGGACGAACATGGTCAACTTTGGAGCCACTCGGAATGAAGAAAGACCAAAATGGCGACCTTGGTCAACTTGCATGATTCTTGGACTAATTCTCTCATCGTTGATCTCAAACTTCTCTACATATTTTATTGTGTCATAGTACATCAATCTATGCTTGCATTTGACTTCGGTTAACTTTGGAGCTACTCAGAACGAAAAAGACCAAAATGGACAAACTTGGTCAACTTGGATGATTCTGGGACTAAATCTCTCATCATTGGTCTCAAACATCTCCACATGGTTTATTGTGTCATAGTACATCAATCTATGCTTGACATTTGACTTCGGTCAACTTTGGCGCTACTCAGAATGAAGAAAGACCAAAATGGACGAACTTGGTAAACTTGGATGATTCTTGGACTAAATCTCTCATCGTTGGTGTCAAACTTCTCCAGATGGTTTATTGTGTCATAGTACATTAATCTATGCTTGACATTTGACTTCGGTCAACTTTGGAGCTATTCAGAACGAAGAAAGACCAAAATGGACGAACTTGGTAAACTTGGACTAAATCTCTCATCGTTGGTCTCAAACTTCTCCACATGGTTTATTGTGTCATAGTACATCAATCTATGCTTGACATTTGACTTCGGTCAACTTTGGAGCTACTCAGAATGAAGAAAGACCAAAATGGACGAACTTGGTAAACTTGGATGATTCTTGGACTAAATCTCTCATCGTTGGTGTCAAACTTCTCCACATGGTTTATTGTGTCATAGTACATCAATCTATACTTGACATTTTGACTTCGGCCATATTTGGAGCTACTCAAAACGAAGAAAGACCAAAATGGACGAACATGGCAACTTTGGAGCCACTCGAAACGAAGAAAGACCAAAATGGACGAACTTGGTCAACTTGGATGATTCTTGGACTAATTCTCTCATCGTTGATCTCAAACTTGTCCACATATTTTATTGTGTCATAGTACATCCATCTATGCTTGACATTTGACTTCGGTTAACTTTGGAGCTACGCAGAACGAAAAAGACCAAAATGGACGAAATTGGTCAACTTCGATGATTCTGGGACTAAATCTCTCATCGTTGGTCTCAAACATCTCCACATGGTTTATTGTGTCATAGTACATCAATCTTTTCTTGACATTTGACCTCGGTTAACTTTGGAGCTATTCAGAACGAAGAAAGACCAAAATGGACGAACTTGGTAAACTTAGATGATTCTTGAACAAAATCTCTCATCGTTGGTCTCAAACATCTCCACATGGTTTATTGTGTCATAGTACATCAATCTTTTCTTGACATTTGACCTCGGTCAACTTTGGAGCTACTCAGAAAGAAGAAAGACCAAAATGGACGAACTTGGCCAACTTGGAAAATTCTGGGACTAAATCTCTCATCGTTGGTCTCAAACTTCTCCACATGGTTTATTGTGTCATAGTACATCAATCTATGCTTGACATTTGACTTTCGTCAAATTTGGAGCTGCTCAAAATGAAGAAAACCAAAATGGACGAACTTGGTCAACTTGGATGATTCTTGGACTAATTCTCTCATCGTTGATCTCAAACTTCTCCACATATTTTATTGTGTCATAGTACATCAATCTATGCTTGACATTTGACTTCGGTTAACTTTGGAGCTACTCAGAACGAAAAAGACCAAAATGGACGAACTTGGTCAACTTCGATGATTCTGGGACTAAATCTCTCATCGTTGGTCTCAAACATCTCCACATGGTTTATTGTGTCATAGTACATCAATCTATTCTTGACATTTGACCTCGGTCAATTTTGGAGCTACTCAGAACGAAGAAAGACCAAAATGGATGAACTTGGTAAACTTGGATGATTCTTGGACTAAATCTCTAATCGTTGGTCTCAAACTTCTCCATATGGTTTATTTTGTCATAGTACATTAATCTATGCTTGACATTTGACTTTTGTCAAATTTGGAGCTACTCAAAATGAAGAAGACCAAAATGGACGAACTTGGTCAACTTTGATGATTATTTGACTAAATCTCTCATTGTTGGTCTCAAACTTCTCCACATATTTTATCTTGCCATATTCCATCAATCTATCATTGACATTTGGGTTCGGTGAACATTGGAGCTACTCGAAACGAAGAAAGACCAAAATGGACGAACTTGGTCAACTTGGATAATTCTTGGACTAAATCTCTCATCGTTGGTCTCAAACTTCTCCACATATTTTATTGTGTCATCTTACAAGAATCTATGCTTGACATTTGGCTTCAGTCAACATTAGAGTTACTCAAAATGAAGAAAGACCAAAATGGACGAACTTGGTCAACTTGGATGATTCTTGGACTAAATCTAACATCGTTGGTCTCAAACTTCTCCACATGGTTTATTGTGTCATAGTACATCAATCTATCCTTGACATTTGGGTTCGGTCAACTTTGGAGCTACTCGAAACAAAGAAAGACCAAAATGGAAGAACTTGGTCAACTCCGATGATTCTTGGACTAAATCTCTCATCGTTGGTCTAAAACTTCTCCACATGGTTTATTGTGTCATATTACAACAATCTATGCTTGACATTTGGCTTCAGTCAACATTAGAGTTACTCAATATGAAAAAAGACCAAAATGGACGAACTTGGTCAACTTGAATGATTCTTCGAGTAAATCTCCCATCGTTGGTCTTAAACTTCTCCACATATTTTCTTGTGTCATACTACATCAATCTATGCTTGACATTTGGGTTCGGTCAACTTTGGAGCTACTCAGAATGAAGAAAGACCAAAATGGACGAACTTGGTAAACTTAGATGATTCTTGGACTAAATCTCTCATCGTTGGTCTCAAACTTCTCCTCATGGTTTATTGTGTCATAGAACATCAATCTATACTTGACATTTGACTTCGGTCAACTTTGGAGCTACACGAAACGAAGAAAGACCAAAATAGACGAACTTGGTCAACTTGGACTAAATCTCTCATCGTTGGTCTCAAACTTCTCCACATGGTTTATTGTGTCATAGTACATCAATCTATGCTTGACATTTGGCCTCGGTCAACTTTGGAGCTACTCGAAACGAAGAAAGACCAAAATAGACGAACTTGGTCAACTTGGATGATTCTTGGACGAAATCTCTCATCGTTGGTCTCAAACATCTCCACATGGTTTATTGTGTCATAGTACATCACTCTATACTTGACATTTGACTTCGGTCAAGTTTGGAGCTACTCAGAACGAAGAAAGACCAAAATGGACGAACTTGGTCAACTTGGATGATTCTTAGACAAAATCTCTCATCGTTGGTCTCAAACTTCTCCACATTGTTTATTGTGTCATAGTACATCAATCTATGCTTGACATTTGACTTTTGTCAAATTGGGAGCAGCTTAAAAAGAAGAAAGACCAAAATGGACGAACTTAGTCAACTTGGATGATTCTTGGACTAAATCTCTCATCGTTGTCTCAAACTTCTCCACATGGTTTATTGTGTCATAGTACATCAATCTATACTTGACATTTGACTTCGGTCAACTTTGTAGCTACTCGAAACGAAGAAAGACCAAAATGGAAGAACTTGGACAACTTAATGATTCTTGGACTAAATCTCTCATCGTTGGTCTCAAAATTTTCCAAATATTTTATTGTGTCATATTACATCAATCTATAATTGACATTTGGGTTCGGTTAACATTGGAGCTACTCGAAACGAAGAAAGACCAAAATGGACGAACTTGGTCAACTTGGATAATTCTTGGACTAAATCTCTCATCGTTGGTCTCAAACTTCTCCACATATTTTATTGTGTCATCTTACAAGAATCTATGCTTGACATTTGGCTTCGGTCAACATTGGAGCTACTCGAAACGAAGAAAGACCAAAATAGACGAACTTGGTCAACTTGGACTAAATCTCTCATCGTTGGTCTCAAACTTCTCCACATGGTTTATTGTGTCATAGTACATCAATCTATGCTTGACATTTGGCTTCGGTCAACTTTGGAGCTACTCGAAACGAAGAAAGACCAAAATGGACGAACTTGGTCAACTTGGATAATTCATGGACTAAATCTCTCATCGTTGGTCTCAAACTTCTCCACATATTTTATTGTGTCATCTTACAAGAATCTATGCTTGACATTTGGCTTCGGTCAACATTGGAGCTACTCGAAACGAAGAAAGAACAAAATAGACGAACTTGGTCAACTTGGATGATTCTTAGACGGAATCTCTCATCGTTGGTCTCAAACATCTGCACATGGTTTATTGTGTCATAGTACATCAATCTATACTTGACATTTGACTTCAGTCAAATTTAGAACTACTCAGAACGAAGAAAGACCAAAATGGACGAACTTGGTAAACTTGGATGATTCTTGGACTAAATCTCTCATCGTTGGTGTCAAACTTCTCTACATGGTTAATTGTGTCATAGTACATCAATCTATGCTTGACATTTGGGTTCGGTCAACTTTGGAGCTACTCGAAAAGAAAAAAGACCAAAATAGACGAAGTTGGTCAACTTGGATGATTCTTGGACGAAATCTCTCATCGTTGGTCTCAAACATCTCCACATGGTTTATGGTGTCATAGTACATCAATCTATGCTTGACATTTAGGTTCGGTCAACTTTAGAGCTACTCGAAACGAAGAAAGACCAAAATAGACGAACTTGGTCAACTTGGATGATTCTTGGACGGAATCTCTCATCGTTGGTCTCAAACATCTCCACATGGTTTACTGTGTCATAGTACATCAATCTATACTTGACATTTGACTTCAGTCAACTTTGGAGCTACTCAGAACGAAGAAAGACCAAAATGGACGAACTTGGTCAACTTGAATGATTCTTCGAGTAAATCTCTCATCGTTGGTCTCAAACTTCTCCACATGGTTTATTGTGTCATAGTACATCAATCTATGCTTGACATTTGGGTTCGGTCAACTTTGGAGCTACTCGAAAAGAAAAAAGACCAAAATAGACGAAGTTGGTCAACTTGGATGATTCTTGGACGAAATCTCTCATCGTTGGTCTCAAACATCTCCACATGGTTTATGGTGTCATAGTACATCAATCTATGCTTGACATTTGGGTTCGGTCAACTTTAGAGCTTCTCGAAACGAAGAAAGACCAAAATAGACGAACTTGGTCAACTTGGATGATTCTTGGACGGAATCTCTCATCGTTGGTCTCAAACTTCTCCACATGGTTTATTGTGTCATAGTACATCAATCTATGCTTGACATTTGACTTTTGTCAAATTTGGAGCTGCTGAAAATAAAGAAAGACCAAAATGGACGAACTTGGTCAACATGGATGATTCTTGGACTAAATCTCTCATCGTTGGTCTCAAACTTCTCCACATGGTTTATTGTGTCATAGTACATCAATCTATGCTTGACATTTGGGTTCGGTCAACTTTGGAGCTACTCGAAACGAAAAAAGACCAAAATAGACGAAGTTGGTCAACTTGGATGATTCTTGGACGGAATCTCCCATCGTTGGTCTCAAACTTCTCCACATGGTTTATTGTGTCATAGTACATCAATCTATGCTTGACATTTGACTTTTGTCAAATTTGGAGCTGCTGAAAATGAAGAAAGACCAAAATGGACGAACTTGGTCAACATGGATGATTCTTGGACTAAATCTCACATCGTTGGTCTCAAACTTCTCGACATGGTTTATTGTGTCATAGTACATCAATCTATGCTTGACATTTGGGTTCGGTCAACTTTGGAGCTACTCGAAACGAAAAAAGACCAAAATAGACGAACTTGGTCAACTTGGATGATTCTTGGACGAAATCTCTCATCGTTGGTCTCAAACATCTCCACATGGTTTATTGTGTCATAGTACATCAATCTACACTTGACATTTGACTTCAGTCAAATTTGGAGCTACTCAGAACGAAGAAAGACAAAAATGGACGAACTTGGTCAACTTCAATGATTCTTCGAGTAAATCTCCCATCGTTGGTCTCAAACTTCTCCACATATTTTCTTGTGTCATAGTACATCAATCTATGCTTGACATTTGACTTCGGTCAACTTTGGAGCTACTCAGAATGAAGAAAGACCAAAATGGACGAACTTGGTAAACTTGAATGATTCTTGGACTAAATCTCTCATCGTTGGTGTCAAACTTCTCTACATGGTTTATTGTGTCATAGTACATCAATCTATGCTTGACATTTGGGTTCGGTCAACTTTGGAGCTACTCGAAACGAAAAAAGACCAAAATAGACGAACTTGGTTACCTTGGATGATTCTTGGACGAAATCTCTCACCGTTGGTCTCAAACATCTCTACATGGTTTATTGTGTCATAGTACATCAATCTATACTTGACATTTCACTTCGGTCAACTTTGGAGCTACTCAAAACGAAGAAAGACCAAAATGGACGAACTTGGTCAAGATGGATGATTCTTGGACTAAATCTCTCATCGTTGGTCTCAAACTTCTCCACATGGTTTATTGTGTCATAGTACATCAATCTATCCTTGACATTTGGGTTCGGTCAACCTTGGAGATACTCGAAACGAAGAAAGACCAAAATGGAAGAACTTGGTCAACTTGATGATTCTTAGACTAAATCTCTCATCGTTGGTCTCAAATTTTTCCAAATATTTTATTGTGTCATATTAAATCAATCTATGCTTGACATTTGGCTTCGGTCAACATTGGAGTTACTCGAAACGAAGAAATACCAAAATAGACGAACTTGGTCAACTTCAATGATTCTTCGAGTAAATCTGCCATCGTTGGTCTCAAACTTCTCCACATATTTTCTTGTGTCATAGTACATCAATCTATGCTTGACATTTGACTTCGGTCAACTTTGGAGCTACTCGAAACGAAGAAAGACCAAAATGGACGAACTTGGTCAACTTGGATAATTCTTGGACTAAATCTCTCATCGTTGGTCTCAAACTTCTCCACATATTTTATTGTGTCATCTTACAAGAATCTATGCTTGACATTTGGCTTCGGTCAACATTGGAGCTACTCGAAACGAAGAAAGACCAAAATAGACGAACTTGGTCAACTTGGACGATTCTTAGACGGAATCTCTCATCGTTGGTCTCAAACTTCTCCACATGGTTTATTGTGTCATAGTACATCAATCTATGCTTGACATTTGGGTTCGGTCAACTTTGGAGCTACTCGAAACGAAAAAAGACCAAAATAGACGAAGTTGGTCAACTTGGATGATTCTTGGACGAAATCTCTCATCGTTGGTCTCAAACATCTCCACATGGTTTATTGTGTCATAGTACATCAATCTATCCTTGACATTTCACTTCGGTCAACTTAGGAGCTACTCAGAACGAAGAGAGACCAAAATGGACGAACTTGGTAAACTTGGATGATTCTTGGACGAAATCTCTCATCGTTGGTCTCAAACATCTCCACATGGTTTATTGTGTCATAGTACATCAATCGATACTTGACATTTCACTTCGGTCAACTTTGGAGCTACTCAAAACGAAGAAAGGCCAAAATGGACGAACTTAGTAAACTTGGATGATTCTTGTGCTAAAAATCTCATCGTTGGTCTCAAACTTCTCCACATGGTTTATTGTATCATAGTACATCAATCTATGCTTGAGATTTGACTTCAGTCAAATTTGGAGCTACTCAAAACGAAGAAAGACCAAAATGGACGAACTTGGAAAACTTGGATGATTCTTGGACTAAGTCTCTTATCGTTGGTCTCAAACTTCTCCACATGGTTTATTGTGTCATAGTACATCAATCTATGCTTGACATTTTACTTTGGTTAACTTTGGAGCTACTCAAAATGAAGAAAGAACAAAATGGACGAACTTCATAAACTTGGATGATTCTTGGACTAAATCTCTTATCGTTGGTCTCAAACTACTCCACAGATTTTATTGTGTCTTATTACAACAATCAATGCTTGACATTTGGCTTCAATCAACATTAGAGTTACTCAAAATGAACAAAGACCAAAATGGACGAACTTGGTCAACTTTGATGATTCTTGGACTAATTCTCTCATTGTTGATCTCAAACTTCTCCACATATTTTATTGTGTCATGTTCCATCAATCTATCCTTGACATTTGGGGTCGGTTAACTTTGGAGCTACTCGAAATGAATAATGACCAAAATGGACGAACTTGGCCAACTTGAATGATTCTTGGATTAAATCTCTCATCGTTGGTCTCAAATTTTTCCACATATTTTATTGTGTCATATTAAATCAATCTATGCTTGACATTTGGCTTCGGTCAACATTGGAGCTACTGAAAATGAAGAAAGACCAAAGTGGACGAACTATGTAAATTTGGATGATTCTTGGACCAAATCTCTCTTCGTTGGTCTCAAACTTCTGCACATGGTTTATTGTGTCATAGTACATCAATCTATGCTTGACATTTGGGTTCGGTCAACATTGGAGCTACTGAAAATGAAGAAAGACCAAAATAGACGAACTTGGTCAACTTGGATGATTCTTGGACGGAATCTCTCATCGTTGTTCTCAAACATCTCCACATGGTTTACTGTGTCATAGTACATCAATCTATACTTGACATTTGACTTCAGTCAACTTTGGAGCTACTCAGAACGGAGAAAGACCAAAATGGACGAACTTGGTAAACTTGGATGATTCTTGGACTAAATCTCTCATCGTTGGTCTCAAACATCTCCACATGGTTTATTGTGTCACAGTACATCAATCTATACTTGACATTTCACTTCGGTCAACTTAGGAGCTACTCAGAACGAAGAGAGACCAAAATGGACGAACTTGGTAAACTTGGATGATTCTTGGACTAAATCTCTCATCGTTGGTCTCAAACTTCTCCACATTGTTTATTGTGTCATAGTACATCAATCTATCCTTGACATTTGGGTTCAGTCATTTTGGAGATACTCGAAACGAAGAAAGACCAAAATGGAAGAACTTGGTCAACTCTGATGATTCTTGGACTAAATCTCTCATCTTGGTCTCAAATTTTTCCAAATATTTTATTGTGTCATATTAAATCAATCTATGCTTGACATTTGGCTTCGGTCAACATTGGAGCTACTCGAAACGAAGAAATACCAAAATAGACGAACTTGGTCAACTTGGATGATTCTTCGAGTAAATCTCCCATTGTTGGTCTCAAACTTCTCCACATATTTTAATGTGTCATAGTACATCAATCTATGCTTGACATTTGACTTCGGTCAAGTTTGGAGCTACTCAAAACGAAGAAAGACCAAAATGGACGAACATGGTCAACTTTGGAGCCACTTGAAATGAAGAAAGACCAAAATGGACGAACTTGGTCAACTTGGATGATTCTTGGACTAATTCTCTGATCGTTGATCTCAAACTTCTCCACATATTTTATTATGTCATAGTACATTAATCTATGCTTGACATTTGACTTCGGTTAACTTTGGAGCTACTCAGAACGAAAAAGACCAAAATGGACGAACTTGGTCAACTTAGATGATTCTAGGACTAAATCTCTCATCGTTGGTCTCAAACATCTCCACATGGTTTAATGTGTCATAGTACATCAATCTATTCTTGACATTTAACCTCGGTCAACTTTGGAACTACTCAGAACGAAGAAAGACCAAAATGGACGAACTTGGTCAACTTGAATGATTCTTCGAGTAAATCTCTCATCGTTGGTCTCAAACTTCTCCACATGGTTTATTGTGTCATAGTACATCAATCTATGCTTGACATTTGGCTTCGGTCAACATTGGAGCTACTCGAAACGAAGAAAGACCAAAATAGACGAACTTGGTCAACTTGGACTAAATCTCTCATCGTTGGTCTCAAACTTCTCCACATGGTTTATTGTGTCATAGTACATCAATCTATGCTTGACATTTGGCTTCGGTCAACATTGGAGCTACTCGAAACGAAGAAATACCAAAATAGACGAACTTGGTCAACTTGGATGATTCTTCGAGTAAATCTCCCATTGTTGGTCTCAAACTTCTCCACATATTTTAATGTGTCATAGTACATCAATCTATGCTTGACATTTGACTTCGGTCAAGTTTGGAGCTACTCAAAACGAAGAAAGACCAAAATGGACGAACATGGTCAACTTTGGAGCCACTTGAAATGAAGAAAGACTAAAATAGACGAACTTGGTCAACTTGGATGATTCCTGGACTAAATCTCTGATCGTTACTCTCAAACTTCTCCACATGGTTTATTGTGTCATAGTACATCAATCTATGCTTGACATTTGGCTTCAGTCAACATTAGAGTTACTCAAAATAAACAAAGACCAAAATGAACGAACTTGGTCTACTTGAATGATTCTTGGACTAAATCTCTCATCGCTGGTCTCAAACTTCTTGTGTCATATTAAATCAATCTATGCTTGACATTTGACTTCAGTCAACATTGGAGCTACTGAAAATGAAGAAAGACCAAAATGCTCGAACTATGTAAACTTGGATAATTCTTGGACCAAATCTCTCTTCGTTGGTCTCAAATTTCTCCATATGGTTTATTTTGTCATAGTACATTAATCTATGCTTGACATTTGACTTCGGTCAACTTTAGAGCTACTCAAATCGAAGAAAGACCAAAATAGACGAACTTGGTCAACTTGGATGATTCTTGGACTAAATCTCTCATCGTTGGTCTCAAACATCTCCACGTGGTTTATTGTGTCATAGTACATCAATCTATACTTGACATTTGACTTCAGTCAACTTTGGAGCTACTCAGAACGAAGAAAGACCAAAATGGACGAACTTGGTCAACTTGAATGATTCTTCGAGTAAATCTCTCATCGTTGGTCTCAAACTTCTCCACATGGTTTATTGTGTCATAGTACATCAATCTATGCTTGACATTTGGCTTCGGTCAACATTGGAGCTACTCGAAACGAAGAAATACCAAAATAGACGAACTTGGTCAACTTGGATGATTCTTCGAGTAAATCTCCCATTGTTGGTCTCAAACTTCTCCACATATTTTAATGTGTCATAGTACATCAATCTATGCTTGACATTTGACTTCGGTCAAGTTTGGAGCTACTCAAAACGAAGAAAGACCAAAATGGACGAACATGGTCAACTTTGGAGCCACTTGAAATGAAGAAAGACTAAAATAGACGAACTTGGTCAACTTGGATGATTCCTGGACTAAATCTCTGATCGTTACTCTCAAACTTCTCCACATGGTTTATTGTGTCATAGTACATCAATCTATGCTTGACATTTGGCTTCAGTCAACATTAGAGTTACTCAAAATAAACAAAGACCAAAATGAACGAACTTGGTCTACTTGAATGATTCTTGGACTAAATCTCTCATCGCTGGTCTCAAACTTCTTGTGTCATATTAAATCAATCTATGCTTGACATTTGACTTCAGTCAACATTGGAGCTACTGAAAATGAAGAAAGACCAAAATGCTCGAACTATGTAAACTTGGATAATTCTTGGACCAAATCTCTCTTCGTTGGTCTCAAATTTCTCCATATGGTTTATTTTGTCATAGTACATTAATCTATGCTTGACATTTGACTTCGGTCAACTTTAGAGCTACTCAAATCGAAGAAAGACCAAAATAGACGAACTTGGTCAACTTGGATGATTCTTGGACTAAATCTCTCATCGTTGGTCTCAAACATCTCCACGTGGTTTATTGTGTCATTGTACATCAATCTATCCTTGACATTTGGGTTCGGTTAACTTTGGAGCTACTCGAAACGAATAAAAACCAAAATGGACGAACTTGGTCAACTTTGATGATTCTTGGACTAACTCTCTCATCGTTGGTCTCAAATTTCTCCCTATATTTTATCGTGTTATATTACATCAATCTATGCTTGACATTTGGTTTCAGTGAACATTGGACCTATTGAAAATGAAGAAAGACCAAAATAGACGAACTATGTAAACTTGGATGATTCTTGGACCAAATCTCTCATCGTTGGTCTGAAACTTCTCCACATATTTTATTGTGTCATATTCCATCAATCTATCCTTGACATTTGGGTTCAGTTAACTTTCGAGCTACTCGAAATGAAGAAAGACCAAAATGGACGAACTTGGTAAACTTGGATGATTCTTGGACTAAATCTCTCATCGTTGGTCTAAAATTTCTCCACATGGTTTGTTGTGTCATTGTACATCAATCTATGCTTGACATTTGACTTCGTTCAAATTTGGAGCTACTCAAAACGAAGAAAGACCAAAATGGACGAACTTGGTGAACTTAGATAATTCTTGGACTAAATCTCTTATCGTTGGTCTAAAACTTCTCCACAAATTTTATTTTGTCTTATTCCATCCATCTATCCTTGACATTTGGGTTCGGTTAACTTTGGAGCTACTCGAAACGAAGAAAGACCAAAATGGACGAACTTGGTAAACTTGGATGATTCCTGGACTAAATCTCTTATCGTTGGTCTCAAACTTCTCCAAATATTTTATTGTGTCTTATTACAACAATCAATGCTTGACATTTGGCTTCAGTCAACATTAGAGTTACCCAAAATGGACAAAGACCAAAATGGACGAACTTGGCCAGCTTGGATGATTCTTAGACTAAATTTCTCATCGTTGGTCTCAAATTTCTCCACATATTTTATTGTGTCATATTAAATCAATCTATGCTTGACATTTGGCTTCGGTCAGCATTGGAGCTACTGAAAATGAAGAAAGACCAAAGTGGACGAACTATGTAAACTTAGATGATTCTTGGAGCAAATTTCTCTTCGTTGGTCTCAAACTTCTCCGCATGGTTTATTGTGTCATAGTACATCAATCTATGCTTGACATTTGACTTTAGTCAACTTTGGAGCTACTCAAAACGAAGAAAGACCAAAATGGACGAACTTGGAAAACTTGGATGATTCTTGGACTAAGTCTCTTATCGTTGGTCTCAAACTTCTCCACATGGTTTATTGTATCATAGTACATCAATCTATGCTTGACATTTTACTTTGGTTAACTTTGGAGCTACTCAAAATGAAGAAAGACCAAAATGGACGAACTTCATAAACTTGGATGATTCCTGGACTAAATCTCTTATCGTTGGTCTCAAACTACTCCATAGATTTTATTGTGTCTTATTACAACAATCAATGCTTGACATTTGGCTTCAATCAACATTAGAGTTACTCAAAATGAACAAAGACCAAAATGGACGAACTTGGTCAACTTTGATGATTCTTGGACTAACTCTCTCATCGTTAGTCTAAAATTACTCTGCATATTTTATTCTATCATATTACATCAATATATGCCTGACAATTATCCCCAATCAACATTGGAGCAAGTTTCTCTTCGTTGGACTCAAACTTCTCCGCATGGTTTATTGTGTCATAGTACATCAATCTATGCTTGACATTTGACTTTGGTCAACTTTGGAGCTACTCAAAATGAAGAAAGACCAAAATGGACGAAGTTGGTAAACTTGCATTATTCTTGGACTAAATCTCTTATCGTTGGTCTCAAACTTCTCCACATGGTTTATTGTATCATAGTACATCAATCTATGCTTGACATTTGACTTCGTTCAAATGTGGAGCTACTCAAAACGAAGAAAGACCAAAATAGACGAACTTGGTCAACTTGGATGATTCCTGGGCTAAATCTCTGATCGTTACTCTCAAACTTCTCCACATGGTTTATTGTGTCATAGTACATCAATCTATGCTTTACATTTGGGTTCAGTTAACTTTGGAGCTACTCGAAATGAAGAAAGAGGAAAATGGACGAACTAGGTCAACTTAGATAATTCTTGGACTAAATCTCTTATCGTTGGTCTCAAACTTCTCCACATATTTTATTGTGTCATAGTGCAACAATCTATGCTTGACATTTGGCTTCAGTCAACATTAGAGTTACTCAAAATAAACAAAGACCAAAATGAACGAACTTGGTCTACTTGAATGATTCTTGGACTAAATCTCTCATCGCTGGTCTCAAACTTCTTGTGTCATATTAAATCAATCTATGCTTGACATTTGGCTTCAGTCAACATTGGAGCTACTGAAAATGAAGAAAGACCAAAATGCTCGAACTATGTAAACTTGGATAATTCTTGGACCAAATCTCTCTTCGTTGGTCTCAAACTTCTCCATATGGTTTATTTTGTCATAGTACATTAATCTATGCTTGACATTTGACTTCGGTCAACTTTAGAGCTACTCAAATCGAAGAAAGACCAAAATAGACGAACTTGGTCAACTTGGATGATTCTTGGACTAAATCTCTCATCGTTGGTCTCAAACATCTCCACGTGGTTTATTGTGTCATTGTACATCAATCTATCCTTGACATTTGGGTTCGGTTAACTTTGGAGCTACTTGAAACGAATAAAAACCAAAATGGACGAACTTGGTCAACTTTGATGATTCTTGGACTAACTCTCTCATCGTTGGTCTCAAATTTCTCCTTATATTTTATCGTGTTATATTACATCAATCTATGCTGGACATTTGGTTTCAGTGAACATTGGACCTATTGAAAATGAAGAAAGACCAAAATAGACGAACTATGTAAACTTGGATGATTCTTGGACCAAATCTCTCATCGTTGGTCTGAAACTTCTCCACATATTTTATTGTGTCATATTCCATCAATCTATCCTTGACATTTGGGTTCAGTTAACTTTCGAGCTACTCGAAATGAAGAAATACCAAAATGGACGAACTTGGTAAACTTGGATGATTCTTGGACTAAATCTCTCATCGTTGGTCTAAAATTTCTCCACATGGTTTGTTGTGTCATTGTACATCAATCTATGCTTGACATTTGACTTCGTTCAAATTTGGAGCTACTCAAAACGAAGAAAGACCAAAATGGACGAACTTGGTCAACATGGATGATTCTTGGACTAAATCTCTTATCGTTGGTCTCAAACTTCTCCACATATTTATTGTATCATATTCCATCAATCTATCCTTGACATTTGGATTCAGTTAACCTTGGAGCTATTCGAAACGAAAAAAGACGAAAATGGACGAACTTGGTCAACTTGGATAATTCTTGGACTAAATCTCTTATCTTTGGTCTCAAACTTCTCCACATATTTTATTGTGTCATATTACAACAACTATGCTTAACATTTGGCTTCAGTCAACATTAGAGTTACTCAAAATGAAGAAAGACCAAAATGGACGAACTTGGCGAACTTGAATGATTCTTGGTGTAAATCTCATATCGTTGGTCTCAAACTTCTCCACATGGTTTACTGTGTCATAGTACGTCAATCTATCCTTGACATTTGGGTTCGGTAAACTTTGGAGCTACTCAAAACGAAGAAAGGGCAAAATGGACGAACTTGGTTAACTTTGATGATTCTTGCACTAACTCTCATCGTTGGTCAAAAATTTCTCCACATATTTTATTGTGTCATATTACATCAATCTATGCTTGACATTTAGCCTCAGTCAACATTGGAGCCACTGAAAATGAAGAAAGACCAAAATGGACGAACTATGTAAACTTGGATGATTCATGGACCAAATTTCTCTTAATTGGTCTCAAACTTCTCCACATGGTTTATTTTGTCATAGTACATCAATCTATGATTGACATTTGACTACGGTCAACTTTGGAGCTACTCAAATGGAAGAAAGACCAAAATAGACGAACTTGGTCAGCTTGGATGATTCTTGAACTAAATCTCTCTTCGTTGGTCTCAAACATCTCCACGTGGTTTATTGTGTCATAGTACATCAATCTCTCCTTGACATTTGGGTTCGGTTAACTTTGGAGCTACTCGAAACGAAGAAAGACAAAAATGGATGAACTTGGTCAACTTGGATAATTCTTGGACTAAATCTTTTATCGTTGGTCTCAAACTTCTTGTGTCATATTAAATCAATCTATGCTTGACATTTGGGTTCAGTCAACTTTCGAGCTACTGAAAATGAAGAAAGACCAAAATGGTCGAACTATGTAAACTTGGATGATTCTTGGGCCAAATCTCTCTTCGTTGGTCTCAAACTTCTCCATATGGTTTATTTTGTCATAGTACATTAATCTATGCTTGACATTTGACTTCGGTCAACTTTGGAGCTACTCAGAACGAAGAAAGACCAAAATGGATGAACTTGGTCAACTTGGATGATTCTTGGACTAAATCTCTCTTCGTTGGTCTCAAACTTCTCCACATGGTTTATTTTGTCATAGTACATCAATCTATGCTTGACATTTGACTTCGGTCAACTTTGGAGCTACTCAAATCGAAGAAAGACCAAAATAGACGAACTTGGTCAGCTTAGATGATTCTTGAACTAAATCTCTCTTCGTTGGTCTCAAACATCTTCACGTGGTTTATTGTGTCATATTACAACAATCTATGCTTGACATTTGGCTTCAGTCATTATTAGAGTTACTCAAAATGAAGAAAGACCAAAATGCACGAACTTGGTCAACTTGGATGATTCTTGGACTAATCTCTCTTCGTTTGGCTCAAACTTCTCCACATGGTTTATTTTGTCATAGTACATCAATCTATGCTTGACATTTGACTTTAGTCAACTTTGGAGCTACTCAAAACGAAGAAAGACCAAAATGGACGAACTTGGTAAACTTGGATGATTCTTGGACTACATCTCTCATCGTTTGTCTCAAACTTCTCAACATATTTTATTGTGTCATATAACAACAACCTATGCTTGACATTTGGCTTCAGTCAACATTAGAGTTACTCAAAATGAAGAAAGACCAAAATGGACGAACTTGGTGAACTTGAATGATTCTTGGTGTAAATCTCTCATCGTTGGTCTCAAGCTTCTCCACATGGTTTACTGTGTCATAGTACATCAATCTATCCTTGACATTTGGGTTCGGTAAACTTTGGAGCTACTCAAAACGAAGAAAGGCCAAAATGGACGAACTTGGTTAACTTTGATGATTCTTGGACTTACTCTCTCATCGTTGGATTCAAATTTCTCCACATATTTTATTGTGTCATAGCACATTAATCTATGCTTGACATTTGACTTCGGTCAACTTTTGAGCTACTCAGAACTATGAAAGAGCAAAATGGACGAACTTGGTCAACTTTGATGATTCTTGGACTACATCTCTCTTCGTTGGTCTCAAACTTCTCCACATGGTTGACATTTAGCCTTAGTCAACATTGGAGCCACTGAAAATGAAGAAAGACCAAAATGGACGAACTATGTAAACTTGGATGATTCTTAGACCACATTTCTCTTAGTTGGTCTCAAACTTCTCCACATGGTTTATTTTGTCATAGTACATCAATCTATGATTGACATTTGACTTCAGTCAACTTTGGAGCTACTCAAATGGAAGAAAGACCAAAATAGACGAACTTGGTTAGCTTGGATGATTCTTGAACTAAATCTCTCTTCGGTGGTCTCAAACGTCTCCACGTGGTTTATTGTGTCATAGTACATTAATCTCTCCTTGACATTTGGGTTCGGTTAACTTACGAGCTACTCGAAACGAAGAAAGACAAAAATGGATGAACTTGGTCAACTTGGATAATTCTGGGACTAAATCTTTTATCGTTGGTCTCAAACTTCTTGTGTCATATTAAATCAATCTATGCTTGATATTTGGGTTCAGTCAACTTTCGAGCTACTGAAAATGAAGAAAGACCAAAATGGTCGAACTATGTAAACTTAGATGATTCTTGAGCCAACTCTCTCTTCGTTGGTCTCAAACTTCTCCATATGGTTTATTTTGTCATAGTACATTAATCTATGCTTGACATTTGACTTCGGTCAACATTAGAGTTACTCAAAATGAAGAAAGACCAAAATGGACGAACTTGGTTAACTTGGATGATTCTTGGACTTACTCTCTCATCGTTGGATTCAAATTTCTCCACATATTTTATTGTGTCATAGCACATTAATCTATGCTTGACATTTGACTTCGGTCAACTTTTGAGCTACTCAGAACTATGAAAGAGCAAAATGGACGAACTTGGTCAACTTTGATGATTCTTGGACTACATCTCTCTTCGTTGGTCTCAAACTTCTCCACATGGTTTATTTTGTCATAGTACATCAATCTATGCTTGACATTTGACTTTAGTCAACTTTGGAGCTACTCAAAACGAAGAAAGACCAAAATGGACGAACATGGTAAACTTGGATGATTCTTGGACTAAATCTCTCATCGTTTGTCTCAAACTTCTCCACATATTTTATTGTGTCATATAACAACAACCTATGCTTGACATTTGACTTCAGTCAACATTAGAGTTACTCAAAATGAAGAAAGACCAAAATGAACGAACTTGGTTAACTTGGATGATTCTTGGACTTACTCTCTCATCGTTGGTTTCAAATTTCTCCACATATTTTATTGTGTCATAGTACATTAATCTATGCTTGACATTTGACTTCGGTCAACTTTGGAGCTACTCAGAATTACGAAATAGCAAAATGGACGAACTTGGTCAACGTGGATGATTCTTGGACTACATCTCTCTTCGTTTGTCTCAAACTTCTCCACATGGTTTATTTTGTCATAGTACATCAATCTATGCTTGACATTTGACTTTAGTCAACTTTGGAGCTACTCAAAACGAAGAAAGACCAAAATGGACGAACTTGGTAAACTTGGATGATTCTTGGACTAAATCTCTCATCGTTTCTCTGAAACTTCTCCACATATTTTATTGTGTCATATAACAACAACCTATGCTTGACATTTGACTTCAGTCAACATTAGAGTTACTCAAAATGAAGAAAGACCAAAATGAACGAACTTGGTTAACTTGGATGATTCTTGGACTTACTCTCTCATCGTTGGTTTCAAATTTCTCCACATATTTTATTGTGTCATAGTACATTAATCTATGCTTGACATTTGACTTCGGTCAACTTTGGAGCTACTCAGAATTACGAAATAGCAAAATGGACGAACTTGGTCAACGTGGATGATTCTTGGACTACATCTCTCATCGTTGGTCTCAAGCTTCTCCACATGGTTTACTGTGTCATAGTACATCAATCTATCCTTGACATTTGGGTTCGGTAAACTTTGGAGCTACTCAAAACGAAGAAAGGCCAAAATGGACGAACTTGGTTAACTTTGATGATTCTTGGACTTACTCTCTCATCGTTGGATTCAAATTTCTCCACATATTTTATTGTGTCATAGCACATTAATCTATGCTTGACATTTGACTTCGGTCAACTTTTGAGCTACTCAGAACTATGAAAGAGCAAAATGGACGAACTTGGTCAACTTTGATGATTCTTGGACTACATCTCTCTTCGTTGGTCTCAAACTTCTCCACATGGTTGACATTTAGCCTTAGTCAACATTGGAGCCACTGAAAATGAAGAAAGACCAAAATGGACGAACTATGTAAACTTGGATGATTCTTAGACCACATTTCTCTTAGTTGGTCTCAAACTTCTCCACATGGTTTATTTTGTCATAGTACATCAATCTATGATTGACATTTGACTTCAGTCAACTTTGGAGCTACTCAAATGGAAGAAAGACCAAAATAGACGAACTTGGTTAGCTTGGATGATTCTTGAACTAAATCTCTCTTCGGTGGTCTCAAACGTCTCCACGTGGTTTATTGTGTCATAGTACATTAATCTCTCCTTAACATTTGGGTTCGGTTAACTTACGAGCTACTCGAAACGAAGAAAGACAAAAATGGATGAACTTGGTCAACTTGGATAATTCTGGGACTAAATCTTTTATCGTTGGTCTCAAACTTCTTGTGTCATATTAAATCAATCTATGCTTGATATTTGGGTTCAGTCAACTTTCGAGCTACTGAAAATGAAGAAAGACCAAAATGGTCGAACTATGTAAACTTAGATGATTCTTGAGCCAACTCTCTCTTCGTTGGTCTCAAACGTCTCCATATGGTTTATTTTGTCATAGTACATTAATCTATGCTTGACATTTGACTTCGGTCAACATTAGAGTTACTCAAAATGAAGAAAGACCAAAATGGACGAACTTGGTTAACTTGGATGATTCTTGGACTTACTCTCTCATCGTTGGATTCAAATTTCTCCACATATTTTATTGTGTCATAGCACATTAATCTATGCTTGACATTTGACTTCGGTCAACTTTTGAGCTACTCAGAACTATGAAAGAGCAAAATGGACGAACTTGGTCAACTTTGATGATTCTTGGACTACATCTCTCTTCGTTTGTCTCAAACTTCTCCACATGGTTTATTTTGTCATAGTACATCAATCTATGCTTGACATTTGACTTTAGTCAACTTTGGAGCTACTCAAAACGAAGAAAGACCAAAATGGACGAACATGGTAAACTTGGATGATTCTTGGACTAAATCTCTCATCGTTTGTCTCAAACTTCTCCACATATTTTATTGTGTCATATAACAACAACCTATGCTTGACATTTGACTTCAGTCAACATTAGAGTTACTCAAAATGAAGAAAGACCAAAATGAACGAACTTGGTTAACTTGGATGATTCTTGGACTTACTCTCTCATCGTTGGTTTCAAATTTCTCCACATATTTTATTGTGTCATAGTACATTAATCTATGCTTGACATTTGACTTCGGTCAACTTTGGAGCTACTCAGAATTACGAAATAGCAAAATGGACGAACTTGGTCAACGTGGATGATTCTTGGACTACATCTCTCTTCGTTTGTCTCAAACTTCTCCACATGGTTTATTTTGTCATAGTACATCAATCTATGCTTGACATTTGACTTTAGTCAACTTTGGAGCTACTCAAAACGAAGAAAGACCAAAATGGACGAACTTGGTAAACTTGGATGATTCTTGGACTAAATCTCTCATCGTTTCTCTGAAACTTCTCCACATATTTTATTGTGTCATATAACAACAACCTATGCTTGACATTTGGCTTCAGTCAACATTAGAGTTACTCAAAATGAAGAAAGACCAAAATGGACGAACTTGGTTAACTTAGATGATTCTTGGACTTACTCTCTCATCGTTGGTTTTAAATTTCTCCACATATTTTATTGTGTCATAGAACATTAATCTATGCTTGACATTTGACGTCGGTCAACTTTGGAGCTACTCAGAACAAAGAAAGACCAAAATGGACGAACTTGGTCAACTTGGATGATTCTTGGACTAAATCTCTCTTCGTTGGTCTCAAACTTCTCCACATGGTTTATTTTGTCATAATACATCAATCTATGCTTGACATTTGAGTTCGGTCAACTTTGGAGCTACTCAGAACGAAGAAAGACCAAAATGGACGAACTTGGTAAACTTGGATGATTCTTGGACTAAATCTCTCATCGTTTGTCTCAAACTTCTCCACATATTTTATTGTGTCATATAACAACAACTATGCTTGACATTTGGCTTCAGTCAACATTAGAGTTACTCAAAATGAAGAAAGACCAAAATGGACGAACTTGGTTAACTTGGATGATTCTTGGACTACATCTCTCTTCGTTTGGCTCAAACTTCTCCACATGGTTTATTTTGTCATAGTACATCAATCTATGCTTGACATTTGACTTTAGTCAACTTTGGAGCTACTCAAAACGAAGAAAGACCAAAATGGACGAACTTGGTAAACTTGGATGATTCTTGGACTACATCTCTCATCGTTTGTCTCAAACTTCTCAACATATTTTATTGTGTCATATAACAACAACCTATGCTTGACATTTGGCTTCAGTCAACATTAGAGTTACTCAAAATGAAGAAAGACCAAAATGGACGAACTTGGCGAACTTGAATGATTCTTGGTGTAAATCTCTTATCGTTGGTCTCACACTTCTCCACATGGTTTACTGTGTCATAGTACATCAATCTATGCTTGACATTTGACTTCGGTCAACTTTGGAGCTACTCAAATTGAAGAAAGACCAAAATAGACGAACTTGGTCAACTTGGATGATTCTTGAACTAAATCTCTCTTTGTTGGTCTCAAACATCTCCACGTGGTTTATTGTGTCATATTACAACAATCTATGCTTGACATTTGGCTTCAGTCATTATTAGAGTTACTCAAAATGAAGAAAGACCAAAATGGACGAACTTGGTCAACTTGGATGATTCTTGGACTAAATCTCTCTTCGTTGGTCTCAAACTTCTCCACATGGTTTATTTTGTCATAATACATCAATCTATGCTTGACATTTGACTTCGGTCAACTTTGGAGCTACTCAGAATGAAGAAAGACCAAAATGGACGAACTTGGTCAACTTGGATGATTCTTTGACTAAATCTCTCATCGTTGGTCTCAAACTTCTCCACATGGTTTATTTTGTCATAGTACATCAATCTATGCTTGACATTTGACTTCGGTCAACTTTGCAGCTACTCAAAACGAAGAAAGACAAAATGGATGACTTGGTCAACTTGGATGATTCTTGGACCAAATCTCTCTTAGTTGGTCTCAAACTTCTCCACATGGTTTATTATGTCATAGTACATCAATCTATCGTTGACTTTTGGGTTCGGTTAACTTTGCAGCTACTCTAAACGAAGAAAGACCAAAATAGACGAACTTGGTCAACTTGGATGATTCTTAAACTAAATCTCTCTTTGTTGGTCTCAAACATCTCCACGTGGTTTATTGTGTCATATTACAACAATCTATGCTTGACATTTGGCTTCAGTTATTATTAGAGTTACTCAAAATGAAGAAAGACCAAAATGGACGAACTTGGTCAACTTGGATGATTCTTGGACTAAATCTCTCTTCGTTGGTCTCAAACTTCTCCACATGGTTTATTTTGTCATAGTACATCAATCTATGCTTGACATTTGACTTCGGTCAACTTTGGAGCTACTCAAATTGAAGAAAGACCAAAATAGACGAACTTGGTCAGCTTGGATGATTCTTGAACTAAATCTCTCTTCGTTGGTCTCAAACATCTCCACGTGGTTTATTGTGTCATATTACAACAATCTATGCTTGACATTTGGCTTCAGTCATTATTAGAGTTACTTAAAATGAAGAAAGACTAAAATGGACGAACTTGGTCAACTTCAATGATTCTTGGACCAAATCTTTCATCGTTGGTCTCAAACTTCTTGTGTTATATTAAATCAATCTATGCTTGACATTTGGGTTCAATCAACTTTGGAGCTACTGAAAATGAAGAAAGACCAAAATGGTCGAACTATGTAAACTTGGATGATTCTTGGGCCAAATCTCTCTTTGTTGGTCTCAAACTTCTCCAAATGGTTTATTTTGTCATAGTACATTAATCTATGCTTGACATTTGACTTCGGTCAACTTTGGAGCTACTCAGAACGAAGAAAGAGCAAAATGGACGAACTTGGTCAACTTGGATGATTTTTGGACTACATCTCTCTTCGTTTGTCTCAAACTTCTCCACATGGTTTATTTTGTCATAGTACATCAATCTATGCTTGACATTTGACTTTAGTCAACTTTGGAGCTACTCAAAACGAAGAAAGACCAAAATGGACGAACTTGGTAAACTTGGATGATTCTTGTACTAAATCTCTCATCATTTGTCTCAAACTTCTCCACATATTTTATTGTGTCATATAACAACAACCTATGCTTGACATTTGGCTTCAGTCAACATTAGAGTTACTCAAAATGAAGAAAGACCAAAATGGACGAACTTGGTTAACTTGGATGATTCTTGGACTTACTCTCTCATCGTTGGTTTCAAATTTCTCCACATATTTTATTGTGTCATAGTACATTAATCTATGCTTGACATTTGACTTCGGTCAACTTTGGAGCTACTCAGAACTAAGAAAGACCAAAATGGACGAACTTGGTCAACTTGGATGATTCTTGGACTACATCTCTCTTTGTTTGTCTCAAACTTCTCCACATGGTTTATTTTGTCATAGTACATCAATCTATGCTTGACATTTGACTTTAGTCAACTTTGGAGCTACTCAAAACGAAGAAAGACCAAAATGGACGAACTTGGTCAACCTGGATGATTCTTTGACTAAATCTCTCATCGTTGGTCTCAAACTTCTCCACATGGTTTCTTTTGTCATAGTACATCAATCTATGCTTGACATTTGACTTCGGTCAACTTTGGAGCTACTCAAAACGAAGAAAGACCAAAAATGGATGAACTTGGTCAACTTGGATGATTCTTGGACCAAATCTCTCTTAGTTGGTCTCAAACTTCTCCACATGGTTTATTATGTCTTAGTACATCAATCTATCGTTGACTTTTGGGTTCGGTTAACTTTGCAGCTACTCTAAACGAAGAAAGACCAAAATGGACAAACTCTCTCATCGTTGGTTTCAAATGTCTACACATATTTTATTCTGTCATATTACATCAATCTATGCTTGACATTTGGCTTCCGTCAACATTGGAGCTACTGAAAATGAAGAAAGACCAAAATGGATGAACTATGTAAACTTGGATGATTTTTGGACTAAATCTCTCATCGTCGGTGTCCAACTTGTCCACATGGTTTATTGTGTCATAGTACATCAATCTATGCTGGACATTTGACTTCGGTCAAATTTAGAGCTACTTAAGACGAAGAAATGCCAAAATGGACGAACTTTGTTAACTTGGATGATTCTTGGACTAAATCTCTCTTCGTTGGTCTCAAACTTCTCCACATATTTTATTGTGTCATATTACATCAATCTATGCTTGACATTTGGCTTCAGTGAACATTAGAGTTACTCAAAATGAAGAAAGACGAAAATGGTCGAACTAGGTCAACGTGAATGATTATAGGACCAAATCTCTCATCGCTGGTCTTAAACTTCTTGTGTCATATTAAATCAATCTATGCTTGACATTTAACTTCAGTCAACATTGGAGCTACTGAAAATGAAGAAAGACCAACATGGTCGAACTATGTAAACTTGGATGATTGTTGGACCAAATCTCTCTTCGTTGGTCTCAAACTTCTCCATATGGTTTATTTTGTCATAGTACATTAATCTATGCTTGACATTTGACTTCGGTCAACTTTAGAGGTACTCAAATAGAAGAAAGACCAAAATAGACGAACTTGATCAACTTGGATGATTCTTGGACAAAATCTCTCATCGTTGGTCTCAAACTTCTCCACATGGTGTATTTTGTCATAGTACATCAATCTATGCTTGACATTTAACTTCAGTCAACATTGGAGCTACTGAAAATGAAGAAAGACCAAAATGGACGAACTTGGTAAACTTGGATGATTCTTGGACCAAATCTCTCTTCGTTGGTCTCAAACTTCTCAACATGGTTTCTTGTGTCATAGTACATCAATCTATGCTTGACATTTGACTTCGGTCAACTTTGGAGCTACTCAAAAAGAAGAAAGACCAAAATGGAGAAACTTGGTTAACTTAGATGATTCTTGGACCAAATAAATCATTGTTGGTCTCAAATTTCTCCACATATTTTACTGTGTCATAGTACACCAATCTATGCTTGACATTTGACTTCGGTCAACTTTAGAGCTACTCAAAACGAAGAAAGACCAAAATGGACGAATTTTGTAAACCTGGATGATTCTTGGACCAAATCTCTCATTATTGGTCTGAAACTTCTCCACATCTTTTACTGTGTCATAGTAAACCAATCTATGCTTGACATTTGACTTCGGTCAACTTTGGTGCTACTCAAAACGAAGAATGACCCAAAAGAACGAACTTAGTCAACTTGGATGATTGTTGGACGAAATCTCTCATCGTTGCACTCAAACTTCTCCACATGGTTTATTTTGTCATAGTACATCAATTTATGCTTGACATTTGCCTTCGGTCAACTTTGGAGCTACTCAGAACGAAGAAAGACCCAAATGGACGAACTTGGTAAACTTGGATGATTCATGCACTAAATCTCTCATCGTTGGTCTCAAACTTCTCCACATGGTTTATTGTGTCATAGTACATCAATCTATGCTTGACATTTGACTTCGGTCAACTTTGGAGCTACTCAAAACGAAGAAAGACCAAAATGGAGGAACTTAGTCAACTTAGATGATTCTTGGACCAAATCTCTCATTGTTGGTCTCAAATTTCTCCACATATTTTACTGTGTCATAGTACACCAATTTATGCTTGACATTTGACTTCGGTCAACTTTGGTGCTACTCAAAATGAAGAATGACGCAAAAGAACGAACTTAGTCAACTTGGATGATTGTTGGACGAAATCTCTCATCGTTGCACTCAAACTTCTCCACATGGTTTATTGTATGATAGTACATCAATCTATGCTTGACATTTGCCTTCGGTCAACTTTGGAGCTACTCAGAACGAAGAAAGACCCAAATGGACGAACTTGGTAAACTTGGATAATTCATGCACTAAATCTCTCATCGCTGGTCTCAAACTTCTCCACATAGTTTATTGTGTCATAGTTCATCAATCTATGCTTGACATTTGACTTCGGTCAACTTTGGAGCTACTCAAAACGAAGAAAGACCCAAATGGACGAACTTGGTCAACTTGGATGATTCTTGGACTAAATCTCTCAACGTTGGTCTCAAACTTCTCCACATGGTTTATTGTATGATAGTACATCAATCTATGCTTGACATTTGCCTTCGGTCAACTTTGGAGCTACTCAGAACGAAGAAAGACCCAAATGGACAAACTTGGTCAACTTGGATGATTCTTGGACTAAATCTCTCATTGTTGGTCTCAAATTTCTCTACATATTTTACTGTGTCATAGTACACCAATCTATGCTTGACATTTCACTTCGGTCAACTTTGGAGCTACTCAGAACGAAGAAAGACCCAAATGGACGAACTTGGTAAACTTGGATAATTCATGCACTAAATCTCTCATCGCTGGTCTCAAACTTCTCCACATGGTTTATTGTGTCATAGTTCATCAATCTATGCTTGACATTTGACTTCGGTCAACTTTGGAGCTACTCAAAACGAAGAAAGACCCAAATGGACGAACTTGGTAAACTTGGATAATTCTTGCACTAAATCTCTCATCGTTGGTCTCAAACTTCTCCACATGGTTTATTGTCTCATAGTTCATCAATCTATGCTTGACATTTGCCTTCGGTCAACTTTGGAGCTACTCAGAACGAAGAAAGACCCAAATGGACGAACTTGGTAAACTTGGATAATTCATGCACTAAATCTCTCATCGTTGGTCTCAAACTTCTCCACATGGTTTATTGTGTCATAGTACATCAATATATGCTTGACATTTGACTTCGGTCAACTTTGGTGCTACTCAAAATGAAGAATGACCCAAAAGGACGAACTTGGTCAACTTGGATGATTCTTGGACTAAATCTCTCATCGTTGGTCTCAAACTTCTCTACATGATTTTTAGTGTCATAGTACATCAATCTATGCTTGACATTTTACTTCGGTCAACTTTGGAGCTACTCAAAACGAAGAAAGACCAAAATGGACAAACTTGGTCAACTTGGATGATTCTTGGACTAAATCTCTCATTGTTGGTCTCAAATTTCTCTACATATTTTACTGTGTCATAGTACACCAATCTATGCTTGACATTTCACTTCGGTCAACTTTGGAGCTACTCAAAACGAAGAAAGACCAAAATGGATAAACTTGGTCAACTTGGATGATTCTTGGACTAAATCTCTCATCGTTGGTCCCAAATTTCTCCATATATTTCATTGTGTCATATTCTATCAATCTATGCTTGACATTTGACTTCAAACAACTTTGGAGCTACTGAAAACGAAGAAAGACAAAAATGGATGAACTTGGTAAACTTAGATGATTCTTGGACTAAATCTCTCATCGTTGGTCTCAAACTTCTCCAAATGGTTTATTGTGTCATAGTACATCAATCTATGCTTGATATTTGACTTCGGTCAATTTTGGAGCTACTCAAAACGAAGAAAGACCAAAATGGACGAACTTGGTCAACTTGGATGATTCTTGGTCCAAATCTCTCTTCGTTGGTCTCAAACTTCTCCACATGGTTTATTGTGTTCGGTCAACTTTGGAGCTACTCGAAACGAAAAAAAAACCAAAATGGACGAACTTGGTAAACTTGGATGATTCTTGGACTAAATCTCTCATCGTTGGTCTCAAACTTCTCCGCATGGTTTATTGTGTCATATTACATCAATCTATGCTTGACATTTGACTTCGGTTAACTTTGGAGCTAGTCAAAACGAAGAAAGACCAAAATGGACGAACTTGGTCAACTTAGATGATTCTTGGACCAAATCTCTCATTGTTAGTCTCAAATTTCTACACATATTTTACTGTGTCATAGTACACCAATCTATGCTTAACATTTGACTTCGGTCAACTTTGGAGCTACTCAAAACGAAGAAAGACGCAAATAGACGAACTTGGTAAACTTAGATGAACCTTGCACTAAATCTCTCATCGTTGGTCTCAAACTTCTCCACATGGTTTATTGTGTCATAGTACATCAATCTATGCTTGACATTTGACTTCGGTTAACTTTGGAGCTAGTCAAAACGAAGAAAGACCAAAATGGAGAACTTGGTCAACTTAGATGATTCTTGGACCAAATCTCTCATTGTTAGTCTCAAATTTCTACACATATTTTACTGTGTCATAGTACACCAATCTATGCTTGACATTTGACTTCGGTCAACTTTGGAGCTACACAAAACGAAGAAAGACCAAAATGGAAAAACTTGGTCAACTTGGATGATTCTTGGACTAAATCTCTCATCGTTGGTGTCAAACTTCTCCACATGGTTTATTGTGTCATAGTACATCAATCTATGCGGTCTACTTTGGAGCTACTCAAAAAGAAGAAAGACCAAAATGGAGGAACTTGGTCAACTTAGATGATTCTTGTACCAAATCTCTAATTGTTGGTCTCAAATTTCTCCACATATTTTACTGTGTCATAGTACATCAATCTATGCTTGACATTTGACTTCGGTCAACTTTGGAGCTACTCAAAACGAAGAAAAACCAAAATGGACAAACTTGGTCAACTTGGATGATTCTTGGACTAAATCTCTCATCGTTGGTCTCAAAGTTCTCCACATGGTTTATTGTGTCATAGTACATCAATCTATGGTTGACATTGGAATTCGGTCAACTTTGGGCTACTCAAAACGAAGAAAGACCAAAAGGATGAACTTGGTTAACTTGGATGATTCTTGGACTAAATCTCTCATCGTTGGTCTCAAACTTCTCCACATGGTTTATTGTGTCATAGTACATCAATCTATGCTTGACATTTGCCTTCGGTCAACTTTGGAGCTACTCAAATCGAAGAAAGACCCAAATGGACGAACTTGGTAAACTTGGATGATTCATGCACTAAATCTCTAATCGTTGGTCTCAAACTTCTCCACATGGTTTATTGTGTCATAGTACATCAATCTATGCTTGACATTTGACTTCGGTCAACTTTGGAGCTACTCAAAAAGAAGAAAGACCAAAATGGAGGAACTTGGTCAACTTGGATGATTCTTGGACTAAATCTCTCATCGTTGTTCTCAAAGTTCTCCACATGGTTTATTGTGTCATAGTACATCAATCTATGCTTGACATTTGCCTTCGGTCAACTTTGGAGCTACTCAAAACGAAGAAAGACCCAAATGGACGAACTTGGTAAACTTGGATGATTCTTGCACTAAATCTCTAATCGTTGGTCTCAAACTTCTCCACATGGTTTATTGTGTCATAGTACATCAATCTATGCTTGACATTTGACTTCGTTCAACTATGGAGCTACTCAAAACGAAGAAAGACCAAAATGGAGGAACTTGGTCAACTTAGATGATTCTTGGTCTAAATCTCTCATTGTTGGTCTCAAATTTCTCCACAAATTTTACTGTGTCATAGTACACCAATCTATGCTTGACATTTGACTTCGGTCAACTTTGGAGCTACTCAAAATGAAGAAAAACCAAAATGGACAAACTTGGTCAACTTGGATGATTCTTGGACTAAATCTCTCATCGTTGGTCTCAAAGTTCTCCACATGGTTTATTGTGTCATAGTACATCAATCTATGCTTGACATTTGACTTCGGTCAACTTTGGAGCTACTCAAAACGAAGAAAGACCAAAATGGACTAACTTGGATGACTCTTAGACTAAACCTCTTATCGTTGGTCTTAAACTTCTCCACATGGTTTATTGTGTCATAGTACATCAATCTATGCTTAACATTTGCCTTCGGTCAACTTTGGAGCTACTCAAAACGAAGAAAGACCAAAATGGACGAACTTGGTCAACTTAGATGATTCTTGGACCAAATCTCTCATTGTTGGTCTCAAATTTCTCCACATATGTTACTGTGTCATAGTACATCAATCTATGCTTGACATTTGACTTCGGTCAACTTTGGAGCTACTCAAAACGAAGAAAGACCAAAATGGACAAACTTGGTCAACTTGGATGATTCTTGCACTAAATCTCTCATCGTTGGTCTCAAACTTCTCCACATGGTTTATTGTGTCATAGCACATCAATCTATGCTTGACATTTGACTTCGGTCAACTTTGGTGCTACTCAAAAAGAAGAAAGACCAAAATGGAGGAACTTGGTCAACTTAGATGATTCTTGGACCAAATCTTTCATTGTTGGTCTCAAATTTCTCCACATGGTTTATTGTGTCATAGTACATCAATGTATGCTTGACATTTGCCTTCGGTCAACTTTGGAGCTACTCAAAACGAAGAAAGACCCAAAAGGACGAACTTGGTCAACTTGGATGATTCTTGGACTAAATCTCTCATTGTTTGTCTCAAACTTCTCCACATGGTTTATTGTGTCATAGTACATCAATCTATGCTTGACATTTGACTTCGGTCAACTTTGGAGCTACTCAAAACGAAGAAAGACCCAAAAGGACGAACTTGGTCAATGTGGATGATTCTTGAACTAAATCTCTCATCGTTGGTCTCAAAGTTCTCCACATGGTTTATTGTGTCATAGTACATCAATCTATGCTTGACATTTGACTTCGGTCAACTTTGGAGCTACTCAAAACGAAGAAAAACCAAAATGGACAAACTTGGTTAACTTGGATGATTCTTGGACTAAATCTCTGATCGTTGGTCTCAAACTTCTCCATATGGTTTATTGTGTCATAGTACATCAATCTATGCTTGACATTTGACTTCGGTCAACTTTGGAGCTACTCAAAATGAAGAAACACCAAAATGGATAAACTTTGTCAACTTAGATAATTCTTGGACCAAATCTCTCATTGTTGGTCTCAAATTTCTCCACATATTTTACTGTGTCATAGTACACCAATCTATGCTTGACATTTGACTTCGGTCAACTTTGGAGCTACTCAAAACGAAAAAAAACCAAAATGGACAAACTTGGTCAACTTGGATGATTCTTAGACTAAATCTCTCATCGTTGGTCTCAAAGTTCTCCACATGGTTTATTGTGTCATAGTACATCAATCTATGGTTGACATTGGAATTCGGTCAACTTTGGGCTACTCAAAACGAAGAATGACCAAAAGGATGAACTTGGTCAACTTGGATGATTCTTGGACTAAATCTCTCATCGTTGGTCTCAAACTTCTCCACATGGTTTATTGTGTCATAGTAAATCTATGTTTGACATTTGGCTTCGGTCAACTTTGGAGCTACTCAAAACGAAGAAAGACCAAAATGGAGGAACTTGGTCAACTTAGATGATTCTTGGACCAAATCTCTCATTGTTGGTCTCAAATTTCTCCACATATTTTACTGTGTCATAGTACATCAATCTATGCTTGACATTTGACTTCGGTCAACTTTGGAGCTACTCAAAACGAAGAAAGACCAAAATGGACAAACTTAGTCAACTTGGATGATTCTTGCCCTAAATCTCTCATCGTTGGTCTCAAACTTCTCCACATGGTTTATTGTGTCATAGTACATCAATCTATGCTTGACATTTGACTTCGGTCAACTTTGGAGCTACTCAAAACGAAGAAAGACCCAAAAGGACGAACTTCGTCAATGTGGATGATTCTTGGACTAAATCTCTCATCGTTGGTCTCAAACTTCTCCACATGGTTTATTGTGTCATAGTACATCAATCTATGTTTGACATTTGGCTTCAGTCAACTTTGGAGCTACTCAAAAAGAAGAAAGACCAAAATGGAGGAACTTGGTCAACTTGGATGATTCTTGGACGAAATCTCTCATCGTTGGTCTCAAACTTCTCTACAAGTATTACTGTGTCATAGTACATCAATATATGCTTGACATTTGACTTAAGTCAACTTTGCAGCTACTCAGAACGAAGAAAGACAAAAATGGATGAACTTTGTCAACTTGGATGATTCTTGGATGAAATCTCTCATCGTTGGTCTCAAACTTCTCCACAAGGTTTACTGTGTCATAGTACATCAATCTATGCTTGACATTGGACTTCGGTCAACTTTGGAGCTACTAAAAAGGAAGAAAGACCAAAATGGACGAACTTGGTCAACTTGGATGATTCTTGGACGAAATCTCTCATCGTTGGTCTCAAAATTCTCCAGAAGTATTACTGTGTCATAGTACATCAATCTATGCTTGACATTTGACTTCGGTCAACTTTGGAGCTACCAAAATCGAAGAAAGACCAAAATGGACGAACTTGGTTAAGTTGGATGATTCTTGGACGAAATCTCTCATCGTGGGTCTCAAACTTCTCCACATTGTTTATTGTGTCATAGTACATCAATCTATGCTTGACATTGGACTTCGGTCAACTTTGGAGCTACTAAAAAGGAAGAAAGACCAAAATGGACGAACTTGGTCAACTTGGATGATTCTTGGACGAAATCTCTCATCGTTGGTCTCAAAATTCTCCAGAAGTATTACTGTGTCATAGTACATCAATATATGCTTGACATTTGACTTAAGTGAACTTTGGAGCTACTAAGAACGAAGAAAGACCAAAATGGACGAACTTGGTCAACTTGGATGATTCTTGGACGAAATCTCTCATCCTTTTTCTCATAATTCTCCACAAGGTTTACTGTGTCATAGTACATAATTATATGGTTGACATTTGACTTCGGTTAACTTTGGAGCTAATCAAAGCGAAGAAAGACCAAAATGGACGAACTTGGTCAACTTGGATGATTCTTGCACGAAATCTCTCCTCGTTGGTCTCAAAATTCTCCAAAAGGATTACTGTGTCATAGTACATCAATCTATGCTTGACATTTTACTTCGGTCAACTTTGGAGCTACTCAAAATGAAGAAAGACCAGAATGGACGAACTTGGTCAACTTAGATGATTCTTGGACTAAATCTCTCATCGTTGGTCTCAAACTTACCCACATGGTTTATTGTGTCATAGTACATCAATCTATGCTTGTCATTTGACTTCGGTCAACTTTTGTGCTACTCAAAACGAAGAAACACCCTAATGGACGAACTTGGTAAACATAGATAATTCTTGGACCAAATCACTCTTCGTTGGTCTCAAACATCTCAACATGATTTATTGTGTCATATCAATATATGCTTGACAATTGACTTAAGTCAACTTTGGAGCTACTCAGAACGAAGAAAGACCAAAATGGACGAACTTGGTCAACTTAGATGATTCTTGGACTAAATCTCTCATCATTGGTCTCAAACTTCCCACATGGTTTATTGTGTCATAGCACCTCAATTTATGCTTGACATTTGACTTCGGTCACCCATGGAGCTACCAAAAACGAAGAAAGACCAAAATGGACGAACTTGGTTAAGTTGGATGATTCTTGGACGAAATCTCTCATCCTTTTTCTCAAAATTCTCCACAAGGTTTACTGTGTCCTAGGACATAATTATATGGTTGACATTTGACTTCGGTTAACTTTGGAGCTAATCAAAGCGAAGAAAGACCAAAATGGACGAACTTGGTCAACTTGGATGATTCTTGCACGAAATCTCTCATCGTTGGTCTCAAAATTCTCCAGAAGGATTACTGTGTCATAGTACATCAATATATGCTTGACATTTGACTTCAGTCAACTTTAGAGCTACTCAAAACGAAGAAAGACCAAAATAGACGAACTTTGTCAACTTGGATAATTCTTGGATGAAATCTCTCATCGTTAGTCTCAAACTTCTCCACAAGGTTTACTGTGTCATAGTACATCAATCTATGCTTGACATTTGACTTCGGTCAACTTTGGAGATACTGAGAACGAAGAAAGACCAAAATAGACGAATTTGGTCAACTTGGATGATTCTTGGACGAAATCTCTCATCGTTGGTCTCAAACTTCTCCAGAAGTATTACTTTGTCATAGTACATCAAAATATGCTTGTCATTTGACTTAAGTCAACTTTGGAGCTACTCAGAACGAAGAAAGACCAAAATGGACGAACTTGGTCAACTTGGATGATTCTTGCACGAAATCTCTCATCGTCGGTCTCAAAATTCTCCAGAAGGATTACTGTGTCATAGTACATCAATATATGCTTGACAATTGACTTCGGTCAACTTTGGAGCTACTCAGAACGAAGAAAGACCAAAATGGATGAGTCTTGGACTAAATCTCTCATCGTTGGTCTCAAACTTCTCCACATGGTTTATTGTGTCATAGTACATCAATCTATGCTTGACATTTGACTTCGATCAACTTTGGTGCTAGTCAGAACGAAGAAAGACCCAAATGGACGAACTTGGTCAACTTGGATAATTCTTGGATGAAATCTCTCATCGTTAGTCTCAAACTTCTCCACAAGGTTTACTGTGTCATAGTACATCAATCTATGCTTGACATTTGACTTCAATCAACTTTGGAGCTACTCAAAACGAAGAAAGACCAAAATAGACGAACTTTGTCAACTTGGATGATTCTTCGACTAAATCTCTCATCGTTGGTCTCAAATTTCTCCACATGGTTTATTGTGTCATAGTACATCAATATATGCTTGACATTTGACTTCAGTCAACTTTGGAACTACTCAAAACGAAGAAAGACCAAAATGAACGAACTTTGTCAACTTGGATAATTCTTGGATGAAATCTCTCATCGTTGGTCTCAAACTTCTCCACAATGTTTACTGTGTCATAGTACATCAATCTATGCTTGACAATTGACTTCGGTCAACTTTGGAGCTACTCAGAACGAAGAAAGACCAAAATGGATGAGTCTTGGACTAAATCTCTCATCGTTGGTCTCAAACTTCTCCACATGGTTTATTGTGTCATAGTACATCAATCTATGCTTGACATTTGACTTCGATCAACTTTGGTGCTAGTCAGAACGAAGAAAGACCCAAATGGACGAACTTGGTCAACTTGGATGATTCTTGGACGAAATCTCTTATCGTTGGTCTCAAACTTCTCCACAAGGTTTACTGTGTCATAGTACATAATTATATGGTTGACATTTGACTTCGGTCAACTTTGGAGCTACTCAAAGCGAAGAAAGACCAAAATGGACGAACTTGGTCAACTTGGATGATTCTTGCACGAAATCTCTCATCGTTGGTCTCAAAATTCTTCAGAAGGATTATTGTGTCATAGTACATCAATCTATACTTAACATTTGCCTTCGGTCAACATTGGAGCTACTCAAAATGAAGAAAGACCAAAATGGACGAACTTTGTAAACTTGGATGATTCTTGGACCAAATCTCTCTTCGTTGGTCTCAAACTTCTCCACATGGTTTCTTGTGTCATAGCACAACAATATATGCTTGACATTTGACTTCGGTCAACTTTGGAGTACTCAAAATGAAGAAAGACCAAAATGGACGAACTTGGTCAACTTAGATGATTCTGGGACTAAATCTCTCATCATTGGTCTCAAACATACCCACATGGTTTATTGTGTCATAGTACATCAATCTATGCTTGTCATTTGACTTCAGTTAACTTTGGTGCTACTCAGAACGAAGAAATACCCTAATGGACGAACTTGGTAAACATAGATAATTCTTGGACCAAATCTCTCTTCGTTGGTCTCAAACATCTCAACATGATTTATTGTGTCATATCAATATATGGTTGACATTTGACTTCGGTCAACTTTGGAGCTACTCAAACCGAAGAAACACCAAAATGGACGAACTTTGTCAACTTGGATGATTCTTGGACGAAATCTCTCATCATTGGACTCAAACTTCTCCAGAAGGCTTATTGTGTCATTATACATAAATATATGCTTGACATTTGACTTCAGTCAACTTTGGAGTTACTCAAAACGAAGAAAGACCAAAATGGACGAACTTGGTCTACTTGGATGATTCTTGCACGAAATCTCTCATCGTTGGTCTCAAAATTCTCCAGAAGGATTATTGTGTCATAGTACATCAATCTATACTTAACATTTGCCTTCGGTCAACATTGGAGCTACTCACAGCGAAGAAAGACCAAAATGGACGAACATGGTCAACTTGGATGATTCTTGCACGAAATCTCTCATCGTTGGTCTCAAAATTCTCCAGAAGGATTACTGTGTCATAGTACATCAATATATGCTTGACATTTGACTTCGGTCAACTTTGGAGTACTCAAAATGAAGAAAGACCAAAATGGACGAACTTGGTCAACTTAGATGATTCTTGGACTAAATCTCTCATCATTGGTCTCAAACTTACCCACATGGTTTATTGTGTCATAGTACATCAATCTATGCTTGTCATTTGACTTCAGTTAACTTTGGTGCTACTCAGAACGAAGAAATACCCTAATGGACGAACTTGGTAAACATAGATAATTCTTGGACCAAATCTCTCTTCGTTGGTCTCAAACATCTCAACATGATTTATTGTGTCATATCAATATATGGTTGACATTTGACTTCGGTCAACTTTGGAGCTACTCAAACCGAAGAAACACCAAAATGGACGAACTTTGTCAACTTGGATGATTCTTGGACGAAATCTCTCATCATTGGACTCAAACTTCTCCAGAAGGCTTATTGTGTCATAATACATAAATATATGCTTGACATTTGACTTCAGTCAACTTTGGAGTTACTCAAAACGAAGAAAGACCAAAATGGACGAACTTGGACAACTTGGATGACTCTTGGACTAAACCTCTTATCGTTGCTCTCAGACTTCTTCACATGGTTTATTGTGTCATAGTACATTAATCTATGCTTGACATTTGACTTCGGTAAACTTTGGTGCTACTCAAAACGAAGAATGACCCAAAAGGACGAACTTCGTCAACCTGAATGATTCTTGGACTAAATCTCTCATTGTTGGTCTCAAATTTCTCCACAAATTTTACTGTGTAATAGTACACCAATCTATGCTTGACATTTGACTTCGGTCAACTTTGGAGCTACTCAAAACGAAAAAAGACCAAAATGAACGAACTTGGTCAACTTGGATGATTCTTGCACTAAATCTCTCATCGTTGGTCTCAAACTTCTCCACATGGTTTATTTTGTCATAGCACATCAATCTATGCTTGACATTTGCCTTCGGTCAACTTTGGAGCTAATCAAAACGAAGAAAGATCCAAATGGACGAACTTGGTAAACTTGGATGTTTCTTGCACTAAATCTCTCATCGTGGGTCTCAAACTTCTCCACATGGTTTATTGTGTCATAGTACATCAATGTATGCTTGACTTTTGACTTCGGTCAACTTTGGAGCTACTCAAAAAGAAGAAAGACCAAAATGGACGAACTTGCTCGACTTGGATGATTCTTCGACTAAATCTCTCATCGTTGGTCTCAAACTTCTCCACAAGGTTTACTGTGTCATAGTACATCAATCTATGCTTGACATTTGACTTCGGTCAACTTTGGAGCTACTCAGAACGAAGAAAGACCAAAATGGACGAACTTGGTCAACTTGGATGATTCTTGGACGAAATCACTCATCGTTGTTCTCAAAATTCTCCAGAAGGATTACTGTGTCATAGTACGTCAATATATGCTTGACATTTGACTTCAGTCAACTTTGGAGCTACTCAAAACGAAGAAAGACCAAAATGGACGAACTTTGTCAACTTGGATAATTCTTGGATGAAATCTCTCATCGTTGGTCTCAAACTTCTCCACAATGTTTACCGTGTCATAGTACATCAATCTATGCTTGACATTTGACTTCGGTCAACTTTGGAGCTACTCAGAACGAAGAAAGACCAAAATGGACGAACTTGGTCAACTTGGATGATTCTTGGACGAAATCTCTCATCGTTGTTCTCAAAATTCTCCAGAAGGATTACTGTGTCATAGTACGTCAATATATGCTTGACATTTGACTTCAGTCAACTTTGGAGCTACTCAAAACGAAGAAAGACCAAAATGGACGAACTTTGTCAACTTGGATAATTCTTGGATGAAATCTCTCATCGTTGGTCTCAAACTTCTCCACAATGTTTACTGTGTCATAGTACATCAATCTATGCTTGACAATTGACTTCGGTCAACTTTGGAGCTACTCAGAACGAAGAAAGACCAAAATGGATGAGTCTTGGACTAAATCTCTCATCGTTGGTCTCAAACCTCTCCACATGGTTTATTGTGTCATAGTACATCAATCTATGCTTGACATTTGACTTCGGTCAACTTTGGAGCTACTCAAAACGAAGAAAGACCAAAATGGACGAACTTTGTCAACTTGGATGATTCTTAGATGAAATCTCTCATCGTTGGTCTCAAACTTCTCCACAAGGTTTACTGTGTCATAGTACATCATTTTATGGTTGACATTTGACTTCGGTCAACTTTGGAGCTACTCAAAGCGAAGAAAGACCAAAATGGACGAACTTGGTCAACTTGGATAATTCTTGCACGAAATCTCTCATCGTTGGTCTCAAAATTCTCCAGAAGGATTATTGTGTCATAGTACATCAATCTATGCTTGACATTTGCCTTCAGTCAACTTTGGAGCTACTCAAAATGAAGAAAGACCAAAATGGACGAACTTTGTGAACTTGGATGATTCTTGGACCAAATCTCTCTTCGTTGGTCTCAAACTTCTCCACATGGTTTCTTGTGTCATAGCACATCAATTTATGCTTGACATTTGACTTCGGTCACCCTTGGAGCAACTAAAAACGAAGAAAGACCAAAATGGACGAACTTGGTTAAGTTAGACGATTCTTGGACGAAATCTCTCATCGTTGGTCTCAAACTTCTCCACATGGTTTATTGTGTCATATTACATCAAACTATGCTTGACATTTGCCTTCAATCAGCATTGGAGCTACTGAAAATGAAGAAATACCAAAATGGACGAACTTGGTCAACTTGGATGATTCTTGGACTAAATCTCTCATCGTTAGTCTCAAATTTGTCCACATATTTTATTGTGTCATATTACATCAAACTATACTTGACATTTGACTTTACTCAACTTCGGAGCTACTCAAAACGAAGAAAGACCAAAATGGATGAACTTGGTCTACTTGGATGATTCTTGGACGAAATCTCTCATCGTTGGTCTCAAACTTCTCCACAAGGTTTATTATGTCATAGTACATCAATCTATGCTTGACATTTGACTTCGGTCAACTTTGGAGCTACTCAGAACGAAGAAAGACCAAAATGGATGATTCTTGGACTAAATCTCTCATCGTTGGTCTCAAACTTCTCCACAAGGTTTACTGTGTCATAGAACATAATTATATGGTTGACATTTGACTTCGGTCAACTTTGGAGCTACTCAAAGCGAAGAAAGACCAAAATGGACGAACTTGGTCAACTTGGATGATTCTTGCACGAAATCTCTCATCGTTGGTCTTAAAATTCTACATAAGGATTACTGTGTCATAGTACATCAATATATGCTTGACATTTGACTTCAGTCAATTTGGAGCTACTCAAAACGAAGAAAGACCAAAATGGACGAACTTTGTCAAATTGGATGATTCTTGGACGAAATCTCTCATCGTTGGTCTCAAACTTCTCCACAAGGTTTACTGTGTCATCGTACATCATTATATGGTTGACATTTGACTTCGGTCAACTTTGGAGCTACTCAAAGCGAAGAAAGACCAAAATGGACGAACTTTGTCAACTTGGATGATTCTTGCACGAAATCTCTCATCGTTGGTGTCAAACTTCTCCACATGGCTTATTGTGTCATAGTACATCAGTCTATGCTTGACATTTGACTTCAGTCAACTTTTGAGTACTCAAAACGAAGAAAGACCAAAATGGACGAACTTGGTCTACTTGGATGATTCTTGGACTAAATCTCTCATCGTTGGTCTCAACCTTCTCCACATATTTTACTGTGTCATATTACATCAATCTATGCTTCACATTTGACTTCGGTAAACTTTGGAGCTACTCAAAACGAAGAAACACAAAAATGGACGAACTTTGTAAACTTGAATAATTCTTGGACCAAATCTCTCTTCGTTGGTCTCCAACTTCTTAACATGGTTTATTGTGTCATAGTATATCAATGTATGCTTGACATTTGACTTCGGTCAACTTTGGAGCTACGCAAAATGAAGAAAGACCAAAATGGACGAACTTGGTCAACTTGGATGATTCTTGCACGAAATCTCTCATCGTTGGTCTCAAAATTCTCCAGAAGGATTACTGTGTCATAGTATATCAATGTATGCTTGACATTTGACTTCGGTCAACTTTGGAGCTACGCAAAATGAAGAAAGACCAAAATGGACGAACTTGGTTAACTTGGATGATTCTTGGACTAAATCTCTCATCGTTGGTCTCAAACTTGTCCACAAGGTTTACTGTGTCATAGTACATCAATATATGCTTGACATTTGACTTCGGTCAACTTTGGAGCCACTCAAAACGAAGAAAGACCAAAATGGATGAACTTGGTCAACTTACATAGTTCTTGCACCAAATTTCTCATCGTTGGTCTCAAATTTCTCCACATATGTTACTGTGTCATATTACATCAATCTATGCTTGACATTTGACTTCGGTCAACATTGGAGCTACTGAAAATCAAGAAAGACCAAAATGGACGAACTTCGTAAACTTGGTATATTCTCGGACCAAATCTCTCTTCGTTGGTCTCAAACTTCTCAAAATGGTTAATTATGTCATAGTACATCAATCTATGCTTGACATTTTACTTCGGTCAACTTTGGAGCTACTCAAAACGAAGAAAGACCAAGATGGATGAACTTGGTCTACTTGGATGATTCTTGGACTAAATCTCTCATCGTTGGTCACAAACCTCCCTACAACGTTTACTGTGTCATAGTACATCAATATATGCTTGACATTTGACTTCGGTCAACTTGAAAGCTACTCAAAACGAAGAAAGACCAAAATGGACGAACTTGGTCAACTTGGATAATTCTTTGATCAAATCTCTAATCATTGGTCTCAAACTTCTCCACATGGTTTATTGTGTCATAGTACATCAATGTATGCTTGACATTTGACTTCGGTCAACTTTGGAGCTACTGAAAATGAAGAAAGACAAAAATGGACGAACTTGGTCAACTTGGATGATTCTTGGACTAAATCTCTCATCGTTGGTCTCAAAATTCTCCATAAGGATTACTGTGTCATAGTATATCAATGTATGCTTGACATTTGACTTCGGTCAACTTTGGAGCTACGCAAAATGAAGAAAGACCAAAATGGACGAACTTGGTTAACTTGGATGATTCTTGGACTAAATCTCTCATCGTTGGTCTCAAACTTCTTCACAAGGTTTACTGTGTCATAGTACATCAATATATGCTTGGCATTTGACTTCTGTCAACTTTGGAGCTACTCAAAACGAAGAAAGACCAAAATGGATGAACTTGGTTAACTTGGATGATTCTTGGACTAAATCTCTCATCGTTGGTCTCAAACTTCTCCACAAGGTTTACTGTGTCATAGTACATCAATATATGCTTGACATTTGACTTCGGTCAACTTTGGAGCTACTCAAAACGAAGAAAGACCAAAATGGATGAACTTGGTCAACTTACATAGTTCTTGCACCAAATTTCTCATCGTTGGTCTCAAATTTCTCCACATATGTTACTGTGTCATATTACATCAATCTATGCTTGACATTTGACTTCGGTCAACATAGGAGCTACTGAAAATCAAGAAAGACCAAAATGGACGAACTTCGTAAACTTGGTATATTCTCGGACCAAATCTATCTTCGTTGGTCTCAAACTTCTCAAAATGGTTAATTATGTCATAGTACATCAATATATGCTTGACATTTGACTTCGGTCAACTTGAAAGCTACTCAAAACGAAGAAAGACCAAAATGGACGAACTTGGTCAACTTGGATAATTCTTTGATCAAATATCTAATCATTGGTCTCAAACTTCTCCACATGGTTTATTGTGTCATAGTACATCAATGTATGCTTGACATTTGACTTCGGTCAACTTTGGAGCTACTGAAAATGAAGAAAGGCCAAAATGGACGAACTTGGTCAACTTGGATGATTCTTGGACTAAATCTCTCATCGTTGGTCTCAAATTTCTCCACATATTTTACTGTGCCATATTACATCAATCTATGCTTGACATTTGACTTCGATCAGCATTGGAGCTACTGAAAATGAAGAAAGACCAAAATGGATAAACTTGGTAAACTTGGTTGATTCTTAGACCAAATCTCTCATCGTTGGTCTCAAATTTCTCCACATGGTTTATTGTGTCATAGTACATCAATCAATGCCTCACATTTGACTTCGGTCAACTTGAAAGCTACTCAAAACAAAGAAAGACCAAAATGGACGAACTTGGTCAACTTGGATGATTCTTGGACCAAATCTCTCTTCGTTGGTCTCAAACTTCTCAAAATGGTTAATTGTGTCATAGTACATCAATCTATGCTTGACATTTTACTTCGTACAACTTTGGAGCTACTCAAAACGAAGAAATACCAAAACGGATGAACTTGGTCAACTTGGATAATTCTTTAATCAAATCTCTAATCATTGGTCTCAAACTTCTCCACATGGTTTATTGTGTCATAGTACATCAATCTATGCTTGACATTTGACTTCGGTCAACTTTGGAGCTACTCAAAACGAACAAAGACCAGAATGGACGAACTTGGTCAACTTGGATGATTCTTGCACCAAATCTCTCTTCGTTGGTCTCAAACTTCTCAACATGGTTTATTGTGTCATAGAACATCAATCTATGCTTGACATTTGACTTCGGTCAACTTTGGAGCTACTCAAAACGAACAAAGACTAAAATGGACGAACTTGGTTAACTTGGATGATTCTTGGACTAAATCTCTCATCGTTGGTCTCAAATTTCTCCACATATTATACTGTGCCATATTACATCAATCTATGCTTGACATTTGAGTTCGATCAGCATTGGAGCTACTGAAAATGAAGAAAGACCAAAATGGACGAATTTGGTCAACTTGGATGATTCTTCGACTAAATCTCTCATCGTTAGTCTCAAATTTGTCCACATATTTTATTGTGTCATATTACATCAAACTATACTTGACATTTGACTTTACTCAACTTCGGAGCTACTCAAAACGAAGAAAGACCAAAATGGACGAACTTCGTAAACTTGGTATATTCTCGGACCAAATCTCTCTTCGTTGGTCTCAAACTTCTCAAAATGGTTAATTATGTCATAGTACATCAATCTATGCTTGACATTTTACTTCGGTCAACTTTGGAGCTACTCAAAACGAAGAAAGACCCAAATGGACGAACTTGGTCAACTTGGATGATTCTTGGACGAAATCTCTCATCGTTGGTCTCAAACTTCTCCACAAGGTTTACTGTGTCATAGTACATAATTATATGGTTGACATTTGACTTCGGTCAACTTTGGAGCTACTCAAAACGAAGAAAGACCAAAATGGACGAACTTTGTCAACTTGGATGATTCTTGGACGAAATCTCTCATCGTTGGTCTCAAACTTCTCCACAAGGTTCACTGTGTCATAGTACATCATTATATGGTTGACATTGGACTTCGGTCAACTTTGGAGCTACTCAAAGCGAAGAAAGACCAAAATGGACGAACTTGGTCAACTTGGATGATTCTTGAACGAAATCTCTCATCGTTGGTCCCAAAATTCTCTAGAAGGATTATTGTGTCATAGTACATCAGTCTATGCTTGACATTTGCCTTTGGTCAACTTTGGAGCTACTCAAAACGAAGAAACACCAAAATGGACGAACTTTGTAAACTTGGATGATTCTTGGACCAAATCTCTCTTCGTTGGTCTCAAACTTCTCCACAAGGTTTCTTGTGTCATAGCACATCAATTTATGCTTGACATTTGACTTCGGTCAACTTGAAAGCTACTCAAAACGAAGAAAGACCAAAATGGACGAACTTGGTCAACTTGGATAATTCTTTGATCAAATATCTAATCATTGGTCTCAAACTTCTCCACATGGTTTATTGTGTCATAGTACATCAATGTATGCTTGACATTTGACTTCGGTCAACTTTGGAGCTACTGAAAATGAAGAAAGGCCAAAATGGACGAACTTGGTCAACTTGGATGATTCTTGGACTAAATCTCTCATCGTTGGTCTCAAATTTCTCCACATATTTTACTGTGCCATATTACATCAATCTATGCTTGACATTTGACTTCGATCAGCATTGGAGCTACTGAAAATGAAGAAAGACCAAAATGGACGAACTTGGTAAACTTGGTTGATTCTTAGACCAAATCTCTCATCGTTGGTCTCAAATTTCTCCACATGATTTATTGTGTCATAGTACATCAATCAATGCCTCACATTTGACTTCGGTCAACTTGAAAGCTACTCAAAACAAAGAAAGACCAAAATGGACGAACTTGGTCAACTTGGATGATTCTTGAACGAAATCTCTCATCGTTGGTCTCAAAATTCTCTAGAAGGATTATTGTGTCATAGTACATCAGTCTATGCTTGACATTTGCCTTTGGTCAACTTTGGAGCTACTCAAAACGAAGAAACACCAAAATGGACGAACTTTGTAAACTTGGATGATTCTTGGACCAAATCTCTCTTCGTTGGTCTCAAACTTCTCCACAAGGTTTCTTGTGTCATAGCACATCAATTTATGCTTGACATTTGACTTCGGTCACCCTTGGAGCAACTAAAAACGAAGAAAGACCAAAATGGACGAACTTGGTTAAGTTGGATGATTCTTGGACGAAATCTCTCATCGTTGGTCTCAAACTTCTCCACATGGTTTATTGTGTCATATTATATCAAACTATGCTTGACATTTGCCTTCAATCAGCATTGGAGCTACTGAAAATGAAGAAAGGCCAAAATGGACGAACTTGGTCAACTTGGATGATTCTTGGACTAAATCTCTCATCGTTGGTCTCAAATTTCTCCACATATTTTACTGTGCCATATTACATCAATCTATGCTTGACATTTGACTTCGATCAGCATTGGAGCTACTGAAAATGAAGAAAGACCAAAATGGACGAACTTGGTAAACTTGGTTGATTCTTAGACCAAATCTCTCATCGTTGGTCTCAAATTTCTCCACATGGTTTATTGTGTCATAGTACATCAATCAATGCCTCACATTTGACTTCGGTCAACTTGAAAGCTACTCAAAACAAAGAAAGACCAAAATGGACGAACTTGGTCAACTTGGATGATTCTTGGACCAAATCTCTCTTCGTTGGTCTCAAACTTCTCAAAATGGTTAATTGTGTCATAGTACATCAATCTATGCTTGACATTTTACTTCGTACAACTTTGGAGCTACTCAAAACGAAGAAATACCAAAACGGATGAACTTGGTCAACTTGGATAATTCTTTGATCAAATCTCTAATCATTGGTCTCAAACTTCTCCACATGGTTTATTGTGTCATAGTACATCAATCTATGCTTGACATTTGACTTCGGTCAACTTTGGAGCTACTCAAAACGAACAAAGACCAGAATGGATGAACTTGGTCAACTTGGATGATTCTTGCACCAAATCTCTCTTCGTTGGTCTCAAACTTCTCAACATGGTTTATTGTGTCATAGAACATCAATCTATGCTTGACATTTGACTTCGGTCAACTTTGGAGCTACTCAAAACGAACAAAGACTAAAATGGACGAACTTGGTTAACTTGGATGATTCTTGGACTAAATCTCTCATCGTTGGTCTCAAATTTCTCCACATATTATACTGTGCCATATTACATCAATCTATGCTTGACATTTGAGTTCGATCAGCATTGGAGCTACTGAAAATGAAGAAAGACCAAAATGGACGAATTTGGTCAACTTGGATGATTCTTCGACTAAATCTCTCATCGTTAGTCTCAAATTTGTCCACATATTTTATTGTGTCATATTACATCAAACTATACTTGACATTTGACTTTACTCAACTTCGGAGCTACTCAAAACGAAGAAAGACCAAAATGGACGAACTTCGTAAACTTGGTATATTCTCGGACCAAATCTCTCTTCGTTGGTCTCAAACTTCTCAAAATGGTTAATTATGTCATAGTACATCAATCTATGCTTGACATTTTACTTCGGTCAACTTTGGAGCTACTCAAAACGAAGAAAGACCCAAATGGACGAACTTGGTCAACTTGGATGATTCTTGGACGAAATCTCTCATCGTTGGTCTCAAACTTCTCCACAAGGTTTACTGTGTCATAGTACATAATTATATGGTTGACATTTGACTTCGGTCAACTTTGGAGCTACTCAAAACGAAGAAAGACCAAAATGGACGAACTTTGTCAACTTGGATGATTCTTGGACGAAATCTCTCATCGTTGGTCTCAAACTTCTCCACAAGGTTCACTGTGTCATAGTACATCATTATATGGTTGACATTGGACTTCGGTCAACTTTGGAGCTACTCAAAGCGAAGAAAGACCAAAATGGACGAACTTGGTCAACTTGGATGATTCTTGAACGAAATCTCTCATCGTTGGTCTCAAAATTCTCTAGAAGGATTATTGTGTCATAGTACATCAGTCTATGCTTGACATTTGCCTTTGGTCAACTTTGGAGCTACTCAAAACGAAGAAACACCAAAATGGACGAACTTTGTAAACTTGGATGATTCTTGGACCAAATCTCTCTTCGTTGGTCTCAAACTTCTCCACAAGGTTTCTTGTGTCATAGCACATCAATTTATGCTTGACATTTGACTTCGGTCACCCTTGGAGCAACTAAAAACGAAGAAAGACCAAAATGGACGAACTTGGTTAAGTTGGATGATTCTTGGACGAAATCTCTCATCGTTGGTCTCAAACTTCTCCACATGGTTTATTGTGTCATATTATATCAAACTATGCTTGACATTTGCCTTCAATCAGCATTGGAGCTACTGAAAATGAAGAAAGACCAAAATGGACGAACTTGGTCAACTTGGATGATTCTTGGACTAAATCTCTCATCGTTAGTCTCAAATTTGTCCACATATTTTATTGTGTCATATTACATCAAACTATACTTGACATTTGACTTTACTCAACTTCGGAGCTACTCAAAACGAAGAAAGACCAAAATGGATGAACTTGGTCTACTTGGATGATTCTTGGACGAAATCTCTCATCGTTGGTCTCAAACTTCTCCACAAGGTTTATTATGTCATAGTACACCAATCTATGCTTGACATTTGACTTCGGTCAACTTTGGAGCTACTAAGAACGAAGAAAGACCAAAATGGATGATTCTTGGACTAAATCTCTCATCGTTGGTCTCAAACTTCTCCACAACGTTTACTGTGTCATAGAACATAATTATATGGTTGACATTTGACTTCGGTCAACTTTGGAGCTACTCAAAGCGAAGAAAGGCCAAAATGGACGAACTTGGTCAACTTGGATGATTCTTGCACGAAATCTCTCATCGTTAGTCTTAAAATTCTCCAGAAGGATTACTGTGTCATAGTACATCAATATATGCTTGACATTTGACTTCGGTCAACTTTGGAGCTACTCAAAGCGAAGAAAGACCAAAATGGACGAACTTTGTCAACTTGGATGATTCTTGCACGAAATCTCTCATCGTTGGTCTCAAACTTCTCCACATGGTTTATTGTGTCATAGTACATCAGTCTATGCTTGACATTTGACTTCAGTCAACTTTTGAGTACTCAAAATGAAGAAAGACCAAAATGGATGAACTTGGTCAACTTGGATGATTCTTGGACTAAATCTCTCATCGTTGGTCACAAACCTCCCTACAAGGTTTACTGTGTCATAGTACATCAATATATGCTTGACATTTGACTTCGGTCAACTTGAAAGCTACTCAAAACGAAGAAAGACCAAAATGGACGAACTTGGTCAACTTGGATAATTCTTTGATCAAATCTCTAATCATTGGTCTCAAACTTCTCCACATGGTTTATTGTGTCATAGTACATCAATGTATGCTTGACATTTAACTTCGGTCAACTTTGGAGCTACTGAAAATGAAGAAAGACAAAAATGGACGAACTTGGTCAACTTGGATGATTCTTGGACTAAATCTCTCATCGTTAGCCTCAAATTTCTCCACATATTTTATTGTGTCATATTACATCAAACTATACTTGACATTTGACTTTACTCAACTTCGGAGCTACTCAAAACGAAGAAAGACCAAAATGGACGAACTTCGTAAACTTGGTATATTCTCGGACCAAATCTCTCATCGTTGGTCTCAAACTTCTCAAAATGGTTAATTATGTCATAGTACATCAATCTATGCTTGACATTTTACTTCGGTCAACTTTGGAGCTACTCAAAACGAAGAAAGACCCAAATGGACGAACTTGGTCAACTTGGATGATTCTTGGACGAAATCTCTCATCGTTGGTCTCAAACTTCTCCACAAGGTTTACTGTGTCATAGTACATAATTATATGGTTGACATTTGACTTCGGTCAACTTTGGAGCTACTCAAAACGAAGAAAGACCAAAATGGACGAACTTTGTCAACTTGGATGATTCTTGGACGAAATCTCTCATCGTTGGTCTCAAACTTCTCCACAAGGTTCACTGTGTCATAGTACATCATTATATGGTTGACATTGGACTTCGGTCAACTTTGGAGCTACTCAAAGCGAAGAAAGACCAAAATGGACGAACTTGGTCAACTTGGATGATTCTTGAACGAAATCTCTCATCGTTGGTCTCAAAATTCTCTAGAAGGATTATTGTGTCATAGTACATCAGTCTATGCTTGACATTTGCCTTCGGTCAACTTGAAAGCTACTCAAAACGAAGAAAGACCAAAATGGACGAACTTGGTCAACTTGGATAATTCTTTGATCAAATCTCTAATCATTGGTCTCAAACTTCTCCACATGGTTTATTGTGTCATAGTACATCAATGTATGCTTGACATTTAACTTCGGTCAACTTTGGAGCTACTGAAAATGAAGAAAGACAAAAATGGACGAACTTGGTCAACTTGGATGATTCTTGGACTAAATCTCTCATCGTTAGCCTCAAATTTCTCCACATATTTTATTGTGTCATATTACATCAAACTATGCTTGACATTTGCCTTCAGTCAACATTGGAGCTACTGAAAATGAATAAAGACCAAAATGGACGAACTTGGTCAACTTGGATGATTCTTGGACTAAATCTCTCATCGTTAGCCTCAAATTTCTCCACATATTTTATTGTGTCATATTACATCAAACTATGCTTGACATTTGCCTTCCGTCAACATTGGAGCTACTGAAAATGAAGAAAGACCAAAATGGACGAACTTGGTCAACTTGGATGATTCTTGGACTAAATCTCTCATCGTTGGTCTCAAATTTCTCCACATATTTTACTGTGCCATATTACATCAATCTATGCTTGACATTTGACTTCGATCAGCATTGGAGCTACTGAAAATGAAGAAAGACCAAAATGGACGAACTTGGTAAACTTGGTTGATTCTTGGACCAAATCTCTCATCGTTGGTCTCAAATTTCTCCACATGGTTTATTGTGTCATAGTACATCAATCAATGCCTCACATTTGACTTCGGTCAACTTGAAAGCTACTCAAAACAAAGAAAGACCAAAATGGACGAACTTGGTCAACTTGGATGATTCTTGGACCAAATCTCTCTTCGTTGGTCTCAAACTTCTCAAAATGGTTAATTGTGTCATAGTACATCAATCTATGCTTGACATTTTACTTCGTACAACTTTGGAGCTACTCAAAACGAAGAAATACCAAAATGGATGAACTTGGTCAACTTGGATAATTCTTTGATCAAATCTCTAATCATTGGTCTCAAAATTCTCCACATGGTTTATTGTGTCATAGTACATCAATCTATGCTTGACATTTGACTTCGGTCAACTTTGGAGCTACTCAAAACGAACAAAGACCAGAATGGACGAACTTGGTCAACTTGGATGATTCTTGCACCAAATCTCTCTTCGTTGGTCTCAAACTTCTCAACATGGTTTATTGTGTCATAGAACATCAATCTATGCTTGACATTTGACTTCGGTCAACTTTGGAGCTACTCAAAACGAACAAAGACTAAAATGGACGAACTTGGTTAACTTGGATGATTCTTGGACTAAATCTCTCATCGTTGGTCTCAAATTTCTCCACATATTATACTGTGCCATATTACATCAATCTATGCTTGACATTTGAGTTCGATCAGCATTGGAGCTACTGAAAATGAAGAAAGACCAAAATGGATTTGAGTTCGTAAACTTGGTTGATTCTTGGACCAAATCTCTCATCGTTGGTCTCAAACTTCTCCACATGGTTTATTGTGTCATAGTACATCAATCAATGCCTCACATTTGACTTCGGTCAACTTGAAAGCTACTCAAAACGAAGAAAGACCAAAAGGGACGAACTTGGTCAACTTGGAAGATCCTTGGACTAAATCTCTCATCGTTGTTCTCAAACTTCTGCACTTGATTTATTGTGTCATAGTACATCAATCTATGCTTGACATTTGACTTCGGTCAAATTTGGTGCTACTCAAAACGAAGAATGACCAAAATGGACGAACTTCGTCAACTTGGATGATTCTTGCACTAAATCTCTCCTTGTTGGTCTCAAACTTCGCCACATGGTTTATGGTGTCATAGTACATCAATCTATGCTTGACATTTGACTTCGGTCAACTTTGGAGCTATTCAAAACGAAGAAAGACCAAAATAGACGACCTTGGTAAACTTGGATGATTATTGGACCACATCTCTCTTCGTTGGTCTCAAACTTCTCCACATGGTTTATGGTGTCATGGTACATTAATCTATGCTTCACATTTGACTTCGGTTAACTTTGGACCTACTAAAAACGAACAAAGACCAAAATGGACGAACTTGGTCAACTTGGATGATTCTTCCACCAGATCCCTATCCGTTGGTCTCAAACTTCTCCACATGGTTTATGGTGTCATAGTACATTAATCTATGCTTCACATTTGACTTAGGTTAACTTTAGACCTACTGAAAACGAACAAAGACCAAGATGGACGAACTTGGTCAACTTGGATGATTCTTCGACTAAATCCTCATCGTTGGTCTCAAACTTCTTCACATGTTTTATTGTGTCATAGCACATCAATCTATGTTTGGCATTTGACTGCGGTCAACTTTGGAGCTACTAAAAACGAAGAAAGACCAAAATGGACAGACTTGGTTACGTTGGATGATTCTTGGACGAAATCTCTCATCGTTGGAGTTACTCAAAACGAAGAAAGACGAAAATGCATGAACTTGGTCAACTTAGACGATTCTTGGACCAAATCTCTCATTGTTGGTCTCAAATTTCTCCACATATTTTACTGTGTCATAGTACACCAATCTATGCTTGTCATTTGACTTCGGTCAACTTTGGAGCTACTCAAAACGAATAAAGACCAAAATGGACGAACTTGCTTAACTTGGATGAATCTTTAACTAAATGTCTCATTGTTGGTCTCAAATTTTTAAACATATTTTATTGTGTCATATTACATCAAACTTTGCCTGACATTTGCCTTCAGTCAACGTTGGAGCTACTGAAAATGAAGAAAGACCAAAATGGACGAACTTTGTCAACTTGGATGATTGTTGGACTAAATCTCTCATCGTTGGACTCAAACTTCTCAACATGGTTTTTTGTATAATCGTACGTCAATCTATGCTTGACGTTAGCCTGCAGTCAACGTTGGAGCTACTGAAAATGAAGAAAGACTAAAATGGACGAACTTTGTGAACATAGATGATTTTTGGACAAAATCTCACTTCGTTGGTCTCAAACTTCTCCACATGGTTTATTGTGTCATAGTAAATCAATCTATGCTTAACATTTGACTTCGGTTAACTTTGGAGCTACTCAAAATGAAGAAAGACCAAAATGGATGAACTTGGTCAACTTGGATGATTGTTGGACTAAATCTCTCATCGTTGGACTCAAACTTCTCCACAAGGTTTATTGTGTCATAGTACATCAATCTATGCTTGACATTTGACTTCGGTTAACTTTGGAGCTACTCAAAACGAAGAAAGACCAAAATGGACGAACTTGGTAAACTTAGATGATTCTTGGGCCAAATCTTTCTTCGTTGGTCTCAAACTTCTCCACAAGGTTTACTATGTCATAGTGCATCAATATATGCTTGACATTTGACTTCGGTCAACTTTGAAGCAACTCAAAACGAAGAAAGACCAAAATGGACGAACTTCGTCAACTTAGATGATTCTTGGACCAAATTACTCATTGTTGGTCTCAAATTTCTCCACTTATTTTACTGTGTCAGAGTACACCATTCTATGCTTGAGATTTGACTTCGGTCAACTTCGGAGCTACTCAAAACGAAGAAAGACCAAAATAGACGAACTTAGTCAACTTGGATGATTCTTAGACCAGATCTTTCTTCGTTGGTCTCAAACTTCTCAACATGGTTTTTTGTGTAATCGTACGTCAATCTATGCTTGACGTTTGCCTGCAGTCAACATTGGGGCTACTGAAAATGAAGAAAGACTAAAATGGACGAACTTGGTGAACATAGATGATTTTTGGACCAAATCTCTCTTCGTTGGTCTCAAACTTCTCCACATGGTTTATTGTGTCATAGTACACCAATCTATGCTTGACATTTGGCTTCGGCTAACTTTGGAGCTACTCAAAACGAAGAAAGACCAAAATGGGTGAACTTGGTAAACTTGGATGATTCGTAGACCAAATCTCTCTTCGTTGGTCTCAAACTTCTCCACATGGTTTATTGTGTTATAGTACACCAATCTATGCTTGACATTTGGCTTCGGCTAACTTTGGAGCTACTCAAAACGAATAAAGACCAAAATGGATGAGCTTGGTAAACTTGGATGATTCGTAGACCAAATCTCTCTTCGTTGGTCTCAAACTTCTCCACATGGTTTATTGTGTCATAGTACATTACTCTATGCTTAACATTTGACTTCGATAAAGTTTGGAGCTACTTACAAGGAAGAAAGACCAAAATAGACGAACTTGGTCAACTTGGATGATTCTTGGACTAAATCTCTCATTGTTGGTCTCAAACTTCGCCACATGGTTTATGGTGTCATAGTACATCAATCTATGCTTGACATTTGACTTCGGTCAACTTTGGAGCTATTCAAAACGAAGAAAGACCAAAATAGACGACCTTGGTAAACTTGGATGATTATTGGACCACATCTCTCTTCGTTGGTCTCAAACTTCTCCACATGGTTTATGGTGTCATAGTACATTAATCTATGCTTCACATTTGACTTCGGTTAACTTTGGACCTACTAAAAACGAACAAAGACCAAAATGGACGAACTTGGTCAACTTGGATGATTCTTCCACCAGATCCCTATCCGTTGGTCTCAAACTTCTCCACATGGTTTATGGTGTCATAGTACATTAATCTATGCTTCACATTTGACTTAGGTTAACTTTAGACCTACTGAAAACGAACAAAGACCAAGATGGACGAACTTGGTCAACTTGGATGATTCTTCCACCAGATCCCTATCCGTTGGTCTCAAACTTCTACACATGGTTTATGGTGTCATAGTACATCAATCTATGCTTGCAATTTGACTTCGGTCAACTTTGGAGCTACTCAAAACGAAGAAAGCCAAAATAGACGAACTTTGTCAACTTAGATTATTCTTCGACCGGATCCCTCTTCGTTAGTGTCAAACTTCTACACATGGTTTATGGTGTCATAGGACATCAATCTATGCTTGACATTTGACTTCGGTCAACTTTGGAGCTACTCAAAACGAAGAAAGACCAAAATAGACGAAGTTAGAGAACTTGGATGATTCTTGGACTAAATCTCTTATCGTTGGTCTTAAACTTCTCCACATTGTTTATTGTGTCATAGTACATCAATATATGCTTGGCATTTGACTTCAGTCAACTTTGGAGCTACTCAAAACAAACAAAGACCAAAATGGACGAAATTGGTCAACTTGGATGATTCTTCCACCAGATCCCTATCTGTTGGTCTCAAACTTCTACACATGGTTTATGGTGTCATAGTACATCCATCTATGCTTGACATTTGACTTCGGTCAACTTTGGAGCTACTCAAAACGAAGAAAGACCAAAATAGACGAACTTGGTCAACTTAGATTATTCTTTGACCGGATCCCTCTTCGTTGATGTCAAACTTCTACACATGGTTTATAGTGTCATAGTACATCCATCTATGCTTGACATTTGACTTTTGTCAACTTTGGAGCTACTCAAAATGAAGAAAGTTCAAAATAGGCGAACTTGGTCAACTTGGATGATTGTTAGAAAAAATCTCACATCGTTGGTCTCAAACTTCTCCGTTTCTTGTGTCATAGTACATTAATCTATGCTTGACATTTGACTTTGGTCAACTTTGGAGCTACTCAAAACGAAGAATGACCAAAATAGATGAACTTGGTCAACTTGGATGATTCTTGGACTAAATCTCTCATTGTTGGTCTCAAACTTCTCCACATGGTTTATTGTGTCATAGTACATCAATCTATACTTAACATTTGAGTTTGGTTAACTTTGGAGCTGCTCAAAACGAAGAAAGACCAAAACAGATGAACTTGGTCAACTTGGATAATTCTTGGACTAAATCTCTCATTGTTGGTCTCAAACTTCGCCACATGGTTTATGGTGTCATAGTACATCAATCTATGCTTGACATTTGACTTCGGTCAACTTTGGAGCTACTCAAAACGAAGAAAGACCAAAATAGACGACCTTGGTCAACTTAGATTATTCTTCGACCGGATCCCTCTTCGTTGGTCTCAAACTTCTACACATGGTTTATGGTGTCATAGTACATCAATCTATACTTGACGTTTGACTTTGCTCAACTTTGGAGCTACTCAAAACGAAGAAAGACCAAAATAGACGAACTTAGAGAACTTGGATGATTCTTGGACTAAATCTCTCATCGTTGGTCTCAAATTTCTCCACAAGGTTTATTGTGTCATAGTACATCAATATATGCTTGACATTTGAATTCGGAAACTTTGGAGCTACTCAAAACGAACAAAGACCAAAATGGACGAACTTGGTCAATTTGGATGATTCTTCCCCCAGATCCCTCTCCGTTGGTCTCAAACTTCTACACATGGTTTATGGTGTCATAGTATATCAATATATGGTTGACATTTGACTTCGGTCAACTTTGGAGCTACTCAAAACGAAGAAAGAGCAAAATAGACGAATTTGGTCAACTTAGATGATTCTTCGACCAGATCCCTTTTCGTTGGTCTCAAACTTCTACACCTGGTTTATGGTGTCATAGTACATCAATCTATGCTTGACATTTGACTTCGGTGAACTTTGGAGCTACTCAAAACGAAGAAAGACCAAAATGGATGAACTTGGTCAACTTGGATGATTCTTGGACTAAATCTCTCATTGTTGGTCTCAAACTTAGCCACATGGTTTATTGTGTCATAGTACATTGTAACATCTTATTTTAATCCTTATACTTATGAAAAACACTTTTCATTTAGCTCTATTTCATAAGGAAATTACCAATTAAAGGTTTAGACCTCAATTGGACAGTTTACTGTTGTAGACAGTTTGCTGTCCTGTTTTTGTAAAATATGGAAACGTGGTGTATAAACGTCTAAAAATTATGAAAAACTCCAGAATAAAAGTTCAATGTATCTAGAATAGGTGGTAAAAATTTCATACAAAATTTCGATGGCTTGGTGGGTCAATTAAACAAAGATTGTGAACTGTCCTGTTTACCGGTAAAACTCCTGAAGTGTAACTTTGAAGAATTTTCTGTACTAATTGGCTAGGCCAAAAATCTTGCAATTTTGCATGCATAAAATATAGTGTTTCATGAGCTTGGGAAAATAATTTCATGTAATTATCTCATGGTTTGAAGGTACTAATAATTCCTTATTTCAAGCTGGCCAGAAAACAGCGTTTTAGCACAAGGTACACTAGTCTATGTTCATTAACTTTAGGAGTTACCTTAATACATAATATGCATATAACAAATATCCACTTCATAGTGTTCAAGACATAACATTAAATTACATCACATAGCTCTCAAAAGTTCATCACATAAAGGTCATCATAAATCAACTACAAAAATACAGCCAGCAGCCACAATCAGTCTTGAATTACCTCTTTTGCTTTGTCACCTGTATGAAATCATTAACACCAATAATATGAGAAACCAATGATTTCTCAGTAGTTAGTCCATTCAAACAAGGTTAAAGGATGGCATAATTTGAAGTAGTTTGAAGAGAACATAAAGAAAAAGGCATAACCATGCATAGAGGTCTTTATGGACAGTATACATAGGTTTGGTGCATCCTTTTGGCACCACTGCTTGTCATAGGGTGAGACATATTTAGTGCCCCCTTTTGGCACTCCTTACCCCTATGAGGCAATCATCATTCCCTGTCCATAGATGCCACTTTAGGTACCATTTTGGCATACCCCATACCTCATGGTTATACAACTTTCTTCTTACTCTTCTCATCACCTCTTGTGGATTTGCATACTTTCATCCAAGGCAGAAATATGTGGCATCAAACCACCATAAACAGCCAATAAACATCCATTCAAGGATACAAAATAACATTGAATTTCATCATACAAAACAATAGAAATAAATATAGCAAGGGGCTCATATTTTTCAGCATACAAGACACCAAAACCTATGCTTGAATTAAACCAACTACTCATGCTTGAATTAAACAAACTACCCATGCTTGAATTAAACTAACTACTCATGCTTGAATTAAACAAACTACCCATGCTTGAATTAAACTAACTACCTTTTGTCTTCAATTTCTTCCTTGTCAGCCCTAGGGTTTCTCTTCTAGGGTCTCTATGGCAGCTTTCCTTTCTTTTTTGAGGCTAGTTAGATGGTTACTTCAAGTGGTTGAAAAGGCAAGAACACTAGGGTTCACACAAGCTTGCTTTCCTCTCTTGTTTTTCTTCTTTCTTCTCCTTCTTTTCTCTTGCACGCCTAGCTCTCTTCTCCCCCTTTTTATTTCTTTTCTTTCCCCCTTGCAGCCCTGCTTGCCGCCTCTCACTTGGTCTAGAATTCTCTCCCATTTTCCTTCATTTATTACATGCATAAATATCATGGAATATGCACACAAGTCATGCCTAATGTCACTATTTTATTGGTTGACACTTTGACCAAGTTCAAGACAAAGGTTTGGGGGCTTGATGCATGGCAAGTGGGGTGGATGAGAGGGCAAAAGGCTGCTGCCTTCTTGGCTCCATTGAGACTAGATCCTTTCAATCCAACTAGCTTAGTCTAGTTTCATTCCATTCCAACTAGTTGTTTCCCACTTTTGGTTATTTATGGATGTGCCACCACTTATAAAAATCTTATTCAATTTGATCCTTATAAATGAAATAACATAATTCTAATTACACATGTTCATGCAAGGTATTCAATTCCTACTTGCCATAAACATGCACACATGAAGTTGTAAACACAACTAATATAATCACATGCATATAAGCCATTCAATTCAAGAGGTTCAATTAGGGAATACCTTAAACATGCATATAAGTATGGATGATGCACATGTAACCTTACATACTACTCAATTAGGGGATGTTACAAGTCTCCCTTTCATGCACAAGTCTTACAAAATATCACCACAAGTGCAATTATCATCTATGGTATTTTATCAAGCTATGATTGGTGGGAGTGTCCCCTTATTTAATGCAAGGTTTCTAGATGTCTCAAGCATGCAAGAGGTGTGGGTCCTTGTGGAGGCTAGCTGCTGCCTCCATGTGGTCCAATTGGGACCAATTTAGTCACATTCTAACCATCTCCTTAACTAGTAGTTCACTTAGGCAGCTATTTAATCTAATTGCACTAATTATACCATATTTTTAACTCTTTAATTCCTTGATTAAATGTTCAAGGTTCATTCCTCTTAGTTCACTTCATTTTTATGATAATGAGAATCACAATTACCTAAGCATATTCAATAGAAAGCAACCAAGAGTTCACACCATTAACTTTCAATCATGTTTCATCAATTAAGATAGAATTTAAATCCCATGGTCTTTGGTCATGTTATGAAATCACATTACACTTTATATGTGACTATCATGAATGAAATAGAAGGATGCTACACTAATATACAATCATATAAATACATAGTATCCATTTTCTAGCTATATGTGCATGTACACATAAATGTCATCCTCATATATTCTCAATATTCCCACACTTCTCATTTGCATTTAGCAAACATACCACTAATAAAATTACTCTAATGTTGATTTATATTCTTCCTTAGAAATTTTGGGATGTTACATACATCAATCTATGCTTGACATTTGACATTGGTCAACTTTGGAGCTACTCAATATGAAGAAAGACCCAAATGGACGAACTTAGAGAACTTGGATGATTCTTGGACTAAATCTCTCATCGTTGGTCTCAAACTTCTCCATATAGTTTATTGTGTCATAGTACATCAATCTATGCTTGACATTTGACTTCGGTCCACTTTGGAGCTACTCAAAATGAAGAAAGACCAAAATAGACTAACTTAGAGAACTTGGATGATTCTTGGACTAAATCTCTCATTGTTGGTCTCAAACTTCTCCACATGGTTTATTGTGTCATAGTACATCAATATATGCTTGACATTTGACTTCGGAAACTTTGGAGCTACTCAAAACGAACAAAGAGCAAAATGGACGAACTTTGTCAACATGGATGATTCTTAGATGAAATCTCTCATCGTTGGTCTCAAACTTCTCCACAAGGTTTACTGTGTCATACTACATCATTATATGGTTGACATTTGACTTCGGTCAACTTTGGAGCTACTCAAAGCGAAGAAAGACCAAAATGGACGAACTTGGTCAATTTGGATGATTCTACCACCAGATCCCTCTCCGTTGGTCTCAAACTTCTACACATGGCTTATGGTGTCATAGTACATCAATATATGCTTGACATTTGACTTCGGTCAACTTTGGAGCTACTCAAAACGAAGAAACAACAAAATAGACGAATTTGGTCAACTTAGATGATTGTTCGATCGGATCCCTTTACGTTGGTCTCAAACTTCTACACATGGTTTATGGTGTCATAGTACATCAACCTATGCTTGACATTTGCCTTCGGTCAACTTCGGAGCTACTCAAAACGAAGAAAGACCAAAATGGACGAACTTGGTCAACTTGGATGATTCTTGGACCAAATCTCTCTTCGTTGTTCTCAAACTTCTCTACATGGTTTATTGTGTCATAGTACATCAATCTATGCTTGACATTTGACTTCGGTCAACTTTGGAGCTACTCAAAACGAAGAAAGACCAAAATAGACGAACTTGGTTAACTTAGATTATTCTTCGACTGGATCCCTCTTCGTTGGTGTCAACATGGTTTATTGTGTCATAGTACATCAATCTATGCTTGACATTTGACTTCAGTCAACTTTGGTGCTACTCAAAACGAACAAAGACCAAAATAGACGAACTTGGTCAACTTTGATGATTCTTCCACCAGATCCCTCTTCGTTGGTCTCAAACTTCTACACATGGTTTATGGCGTCATAGTACATCAATCTATACTTGACGTTTGACTTTGCTCAACTTTGGAGCTACTCAAAACGAAGAAAGACCAAAATAGACGAACTTAGAGAACTTGGATGATTCTTGGACTAAATCTCTCATCGTTGGTCTCAAACTTCTCCACATGGTTTATTGTGTCATAGTACATCAATATATGCTTGACATTTGACTTCGGAAACTTTGGAGCTACTCAAAACGAACAAAGACCAAAATGGACGAACTTGGTCAATTTGGATGATTCTTCCACCAGATCCATCTCCGTTGGTCTCAAACTTCTACACATGGCTTATGGTGTCATAGTACATCAATATATGGTTGACATTTGACTTCGGTTAACTTTGGAGCTACTCAAAACGAAGAAAGAGCAAAATAGACGAATTTGGTCAACTTAAATGATTCTTCGACCGGATCCCTTTTCGTTGGTCTCAAACTTCTACACATGGTTTATGGTGTCATAGTACATCAACCTATGCTTGACATTTGCCTTCGGTCAACTTCGGAGCTACTCAAAACGAAGAAAGACCAAAATGGACGAACTTGGTCAACTTGGATGATTCTTGGACCAAATCTCTCTTCGTTGTTCTCAAACTTCTCTACATGGTTTATTGTGTCATAGTACACCAATCTATGCTTGACATTTGACTTCGGTCAACTTTGGAGCTACTCAAAACGAAGAAAGACCAAAATAGACGAACTTGGTTAACTTAGATTATTCTTCGACTGGATCCCTCTTCGTTGGTGTCAACATGGTTTATTGTGTCATAGTACATCAATCTATGCTTGACATTTGACTTCAGTCAACTTTGGTGCTACTCAAAACGAACAAAGACCAAAATAGACGAACTTGGTCAACTTTGATGATTCTTCCACCAGATCCCTCTTCGTTGGTCTCAAACTTCTACACATGGTTTATGGCGTCATAGTACATCAATCTATACTTGACGTTTGACTTTGCTCAACTTTGGAGCTACTCAAAACGAAGAAAGACCAAAATAGACGAACTTAGAGAACTTGGATGATTCTTGGACTAAATCTCTCATCGTTGGTCTCAAACTTCTCCACATGGTTTATTGTGTCATAGTACATCAATATTTGCTTGACATTTGACTTCGGAAACTTTGGAGCTACTCAAAACGAATAAAGACCAAAATGGACGAACTTGGTCAATTTGGATGATTCTTCCACCAGATCCATCTCCGTTGGTCTCAAACTTCTACACATGGCTTATGGTGTCATAGTACATCAATATATGGTTGACATTTGACTTCGGTTAACTTTGGAGCTACTCAAAACGAAGAAAGAGCAAAATAGACGAATTTGGTCAACTTAAATGATTCTTCGACCGGATCCCTTTTCGTTGGTCTCAAACTTCTACACCTGATTTATGGTGTCATAGTACATCAATCTATGCTTGACATTTGACTTTGCTGAACTTTGGAGCTACTCAAAACGAAGAAAGACCAAAATGGACGAACTTGGTCAACTAGGATGATTCTTGGACTAAATCTCTCATTGTTGGTCTCAAACTTAGCCACATGGTTTATTGTGTCATAGTACATCAATCTATGCTTGACATTTGACTTTGGTCAACTTTGGAGCTACTAAAAATGAAGAAAGACCCAAATGGACGAACTTAGAGAACTTGGATGATTCTTGGACTAAATCTCTCATTGTTGGTCTCAAACTTCCGCACATGGTTTATTGTGTCATAGTACATCAATATATGCTTGACATTTGACTTCGGTCAACTTTGGAGCTACTCAAAAAGAAGAAAGAATAAAATAGACGAATTTGGTCATCTTAGATGATTCTTCGACCGGATCCCTCTTCGTTGGTCTCAAACTTCTACACATGGTTTATGGTGTCATCGTACATCAATCTATGCTTGACATTTGACTTCGGTCTACTTTGGAGCTACTCAAAACAAAGAAAGGTCTAAATAGGCGAACTTGGTCAACTTGGAAGATTGTTAGACAAAATCTCTCATCGTTGGTCTCAAACTTCTCCACATGGTTTATTGTGTCGTAGTACATTAATGAATGCTTGACATTTGAGTTCGGTTAACTTTGGAGCTACTCAAAATGAAGAAAGACCAAAATGGACGAACTTAGAGAACTTGGATGATTCTTGGACTAAATCTCTCATCGTTGGTCTCAAACTTCTCCACATGGTTTATTATGTCATAGTACATCCATCTATGCTTGACATTTGACTTCGGTTAACTTTAGAGCTACTCAAAATGAAGAAAGACCAAAATGGACGAACTTAGTCAACTTTGATGATTCTTCCACTAGATCCCTCTTCGTCGGTATAAAACTTCTCCCCATGGTTTATTGTGTCATAGTACATCAATCTATGCTTGACATTTCACTTCGGTTAACTTTGGAGCTACTCAAAACGAAGAAAGACCAAAATGGAAGGACTTGGTCAACTTAGATGATTCTTCGACCAGATCCCTGTTCGTTGGTCTCAAACTTCTACACATGGTTTATGGTGTCATAGTGCATCAATCTGTGCTTGACATTTGACTTCAGTTAACTTTCGAGCTACTCAAATCGAAGAAAGACAAAAATGGACGAACTTGGTTAACTTGGATGATTCTTGGCCTAAATCTCTTATCGTTACTCTCAAACTTCTCCACATGGTTTATTGTGTCACAGTACATCAATATATGCTTGATATTTGACTTCGGTCAACTTTGGAGCTACTCAAAATAAAGAAAGACCAAAATGGATGAACTTGGTCAACTTAGATGATTCTTCGACCAGATCACTCTTCGTTGATCTCAAACTTCTACACATGGTTTATGGTGTCATAGTACATCAATCTATGCTTGACTTTTGACTTCGGTTAACTTTGGAGCTACTCAAAATGAAGAACGACCAAAATGGACGAACTTGGTCAACTTAGATGATTCTTCCACTAGATCCCTCTTCGTTGGTATAAAACTTCTCCACATGGTTTATTGTGTCATAGTACATCAATATATGCTTGATATTTAACTTCGGTCAACTTTGGAGCTACTCAAAACAAAGAAAGACCAAAATGGATGAACTTGGTCAACTTGGATGATTCTTCGACCAGATCCCTCTTCGTTGATCTCAAACTTCTCCACGTGGTTTATTATGTCATAGTACATCCATCTATGCTTGACATTTGACTTCGGTCAATTTTAGAGCAACTCAAAATGAAGAAAGACCAAAATGGACGAACTTAGTCAACTTAGATGATTCTTCCACTAGATCCCTCTTCGTTGGTATAAAACATCTCCCCATGGTTTATTGTGTCATAGTACATTAATCTATGCTTGACATTTGGCTTTGGTCAACTTTGGAGCTACTCAAAATGAAGAAAGACCCAAATGGACGAACTTAGAGAACTTGGATGATTCTTGGACTAAATCTCTCATCGTTGGTCTCAAACTTCTCCATATGGTTTATTGTGTCATAGTACATCAATCTATGCTTGACTTTTGACTTCGGTCAACTTTGGAGCTACTCAAAATGAAGAAAGACCAAAATAGACGAACTTAGAGAAGTTTGATGATTCTTGGACTAAATCTCTCATTGTTGGTCTCAAACTTCTCCACATGGTTTATTGTGTCATAGTACATCAATATATGCTTGACATTTGACTTCGAAAACTTTGGAGCTACTCAAAACGAACAAAGAGCAAAATGGACGAACTTGGTCAATTTGGATGATTCTACCACCATATCCCTCTCCGTTGGTCTCAAACTTCTACACATGGCTTATCGTGTCATAGTACATCAATATATGCTTGACATTTGACTTCGGTCAACTTTGGAGCTACTCAAAACGAAGAAAGAACAAAATAGACGAATTTGGTCAACTTAGATGATTGTTCGATCGGATCCCTTTTCGTTGGTCTCAAACTTCTACACATGGTTTATGGTGTCATAGTACATCAATCTATGCTTGACATTTGACTTCGGTCAACTTTGGAGCTACTCAAAACGAAGAAAGACCAAAATGGACAAACTTGGTCAACTTGGATGATTCTTGGACTAAATCTCTCATCGTTGGTCTCAAACTTCTCCATATGGTTTATTGTGTCATAGTACATCAATCTACGCTTGACATTTGACTTCGGTCAACTTTGGAGCTACTCCAAAATGAAGAAAGACCAAAATAGACGAACTTGGTCAACTTAGATGATTCTTCGACCGGATCCCTCTTCGTTGGTCTCAAACTTCTACACAAGGTTTATGGTGTCATAGTACATCAATCTATTCTTGACATTTGACTTCGGTCAACTTTGGAGGTACTCAAAATGAAGAAAGTTCAAAATAGGCGAAATTGGTCAACTTGGATGATTGTTAAGCAAAATCTCTCATCGTTGGTCTCAAATTTCTTTACATGGTTTATTGTGTCATAGTACATTAATCTATGCTTGACATTTGACCTCGGTCAACTTTGGAGCTACTCAAAACAAAGAAAGACCAAAATAGACGAACTTGGTCAACTTACATGATTCTTCGACTGGATCTATCTTCGTTGGTCTCAAACTTCTACACATGGTTTATGGTGTCATAGTACATCAATCTATGCTTGACATTTGAGTTCGGTCAACTTTGGAGCTACTCAAAACGAACAAAGACCAAAATGGAAGAACTTGGTCAACTTGGATAATTCTTGGACTAAATCTCTCATCGTTGGTCTCAAATTTCTCCACATGGTTTAATATGTCATAGTACATCCATCTATGCTTGACATTTGACTTCGGTTAACTTTAGAGCTACTCAAAATGAAGAAAGACCAAAATGGACAAACTTGGTCAACATAGATGATTCTTCCACTAGATCCCTCTTCGTTGGTATAAAACTTCTCCCCATGGTTTATTGTGTCATAGTACATCAATCGATGCTTCACATTTCACTTCAGTCAACTTTGGAGCTACTCAAAATGAATAAAGACCAAAATGGACGGACTTGGTCAACTTAGATGATTCTTCGACCGGATCCCTCTTCGTTGGTCTCAAACTTCTACACATGGTTTATGGTGTCATAGTGCATCAATCTGTGCTTGACATTTGACTTCGGTCAACTTTGGAGCTACTCAAAACAAAGAAAGTTCAAAATAGGCGAACTTGGTCAACTTGGATGATTGTTAGACAAAATCTCTCATCGTTGGTCTCAAACTTCTCCACATGGTTTATTGTGTTGTAGTACATTAATCAATGCTCGACATTTGAGTTCTATCAACTTTGGAGCTACTAAAAATGAAGAAAGACCAAAATGGACGAACTTAGAGAACTTGGATGATTCTTGGACTAAATCTCTCATTGTTGGTCTCAAACTTCTGCACATGGTTTATTGTGTCATAGTACATCAATATATGCTTGACATTTGATTCGGTCAACTTTGGAGGTACTCAAAAAGAAGAAAGAATAAAATAGACGAATTTGGTCAACTTAGATGATTCTTCGACCGGATCCCTCTTCGTTGGTCTCAAACTTCTACACATGGTTTATGGTGTCAACGTACATCAATCTATGCTTGACATTTGACTTCGGTAAACTTTGGAGCTACTCAAAACAAAGAAAGACCAAAATGGACGAACTTGGTCAACTTGGATGATTCTTGGACTAAATCTCTCATCGTTGGTCTCAAACCTCTCCATATGGTTTATTGTGTCATAGTACATCAATCTATGCTTGACATTTGACTTCGGTCAACTTTGGAGCTACTCCAAAATGAAGAAAGACCAAAATAGACGAACTTGGTCAACTTAGATGATTCTTGGACCGGATCCCTCTTCGTTGGTCTCAAACTTCTACACAAGGTTTATGGTGTCATAGTACATCAATCTATTCTTGACATTTGACTTCGGTCAACTTTGGAGGTACTCAAAATGAAGAAAGTTCAAAATAGGCGAAATTGGTCAACTTGGATGATTGTTAAGCAAAATCTCTCATCATTGGTCTCAAATTTCTTTACATGGTTTATTGTGTCATAGTACATTAATCTATACTTGACATTTGACCTCGGTCAACTTTGGAGCTACTCAAAACAAAGAAAGACCAAAATAGACGAACTTGGTCAACTTACATGATTCTTCGACTGGATCTATCTTCGTTGGTCTCAAACTTCTACTCATCGTTTATGGTGTCATAGTACATCAATCTATGCTTGACATTTGACTTCGGTCAACTTTGGAGCTACTGAAAACGAACAAAGACCAAAATGGAAGAACTTGGTCAACTTGGATGATTCTTGGACTAAATCTCTCATCGTTGGTCTCAAACTTCTCCACATGGTTTATTATGTCATAGTACATCCATCTATGCTTGACATTTGACTTCGGTTAACTTTAGAGCTACTCAAAATGAAGAAAGACCAAAATGGACGAACTTGGTCAACATAGATGATTCTTCCACTAGATCCCTCTTCGTTGGTATAAAACTTCTCCCCATAGTTTATTGTGTCATAGTACATCAATATATGCTTGACATTTCACTTCGGTCAACTTTGGAGCTACTCAAAACGAATAAAGACCAAAATGGACGGACTTGGTCAACTTAGATGATTCTTCGACCGGATCCCTCTTCGTTGGTCTCAAACTTCTACACATGGTTTATGGTGTCATAGTGCATCAATCTGTGCTTGACATTTGACTTCGGTCAACTTTGGAGCTACTCAAAACAAAGAAAGTTCAAAATAGGCGAACTTGGTCAACTTGGATGATTGTTAGATAAAATCTCTCATCGTTGGTCTCAAACTTCTCCACATGGTTTATTGTGTCGTAGTACATTAATCAATGCTTGACATTTGAGTTCTGTCAATTTTGGAGCTAATAAAAATGAAGAAAGACCAAAATGGACGAACTTAGAGAACTCGGATGATTCTTGGACTAAATCTCTCATTGTTGGTCTCAAACTTCTGCACATGGTTTATTGTGTCATAGTACATCAATATATGCTTGACATTTGATTCGGTCAACTTTGGAGGTACTCAAAAAGAAGAAAGAATAAAGTAGACGAATTTGGTCAACTTAGATAATTCTTCGACCGGATCCCTCTTCGTTGGTCTCAAACTTCTACACATGGTTTATGGTGTCATCGTACATCAATCTATGCTTGACATTTGACTTCGGTCAACTTTGGAGCTACTCAAAACAAAGAAAGACCAAAATGGACGAACTTGGTCAACTTGGATGATTCTTGGACTAAATCTCTCATCGTTGGCCTCAAACTTCTACATATGGTTTATGGTGTCATAGTACATCAATCTATGCTTGACATTTGAGTTCGGTCAACTTTGGAGCTACTAAAAATGAAGAAAGACCAAAATGGACGAACTTAGAGAACTTGGTTGATTCTTGGACTAAATCTCTCATTGTTGGTCTCAAACTTCTGCACATGGTTTATTGTGTCATAGTACATCAATATATGCTTGACATTTGACTTCGGTCAACTTTGGAGCTACTCAAAAAGAAGAAAGAATAAAATAGACGAATTTGGTCAACTTGGATGATTCTTGGACTAAATCTCTTATTGTTGGTCTGCAATTTCTCATCATGGTTTATTGTGTCATAGTACATCAATCTATACTTGACATTTGACATTGGTTAACTTTGGAGCTACTCAAAACGAAGAATGACCAAAGTAGACGAATTTCGTCAACATGGATGATTCTTTGACTAAATCTCTCATTGTTGGTCTCAAACTTCTACATATGGTTTATGGTGTCATAGTACATCAATCTATGCTTGACATTTGCTTCGGTCAACTTTGGAGCTACTCAAAACAAAGAAAGTTCAAAATAGGCAAACTTGGTCAACTTGGATGATTGTTAGAGAAAATCTCTTATCGTTGGTCTCAAACTTGTCCACATGGTTTATTGTGTCGTAGTACATTAATCAATGCTTGACATTTGAGTTCGGTCAACTTCGGAGCTACTCAAAATGAAGAAAGACCAAAATGGACAAACTTAGAGAACTTGGATGATTCTTGGACTAAATCTCTCATCATTGGTTTCAAACTTCTCCACAGGGTTTATTGTGTCATAGTACATCATTCTATGCTTGACATTTGACTTCGGTCAACTTTGGAGCTACTCAAAAAGAAGAAAGAATAAAATAGACGAATTTGGTCAACTTGGATGATTCTTGGACTAAATCTCTTATTGTTGGTCTGCAATTTCTCATCATGGTTTATTGTGTCATAGTACATCAATCTATACTTGACATTTGACATTGGTTAACTTTGGAGCTACTCCAAACGAAGAATGACCAAAGTAGACGAATTTCGTCAACATGGATGATTCTTTGACTAAATCTCTCATTGTTGGTCTCAAACTTCTACATATGGTTTATGGTGTCATAGTACATCAATCTATGCTTGACATTTGCTTCGGTCAACTTTGGAGCTACTCAAAACAAAGAAAGTTCAAAATAGGCAAACTTGGTCAACTTGGATGATTGTTAGAGAAAATCTCTTATCGTTGGTCTCAAACTTGTCCACATGGTTTATTGTGTCGTAGTACATTAATCAATGCTTGACATTTGAGTTCGGTCAACTTCGGAGCTACTCAAAATGAAGAAAGACCAAAATGGACAAACTTAGAGAACTTGGATGATTCTTGGACTAAATCTCTCATCATTGGTTTCAAACTTCTCCACAGGGTTTATTGTGTCATAGTACATCATTCTATGCTTGATATTTGACTTCGGTCAACCTTGCACCTACTCAAAACGAAGAAAGACCAAAATGGACGAACTTGGTCAACTTCGATGATTCTTGGACTAAATCTCTTATCGTTGGTCTCAAACTTCTCCACATATTTATTGTGTCATATTACAATAATCTATGCTTGACATTTTGCTTCAGTCAACATTAGAGTTACTCAAAATGAAGAAAGACCAAAAAGCACAAACTTGGCTAACTTGGATGATTCTTGCACTAAATCTCTCATCATTGGTCTCAAACTTCTTTACAGGGTTTATTGTGTCATAGTACATCAATCTATGCTTGACATTTGATTTCGGTCAACTTTGCAGCTACTCAAAACGAAGAAAGACCAAAATGGACGAACTTGGTCAACCTGGATGATTCTTGCACCTAATCTCTTTCGTTGGTATAAGACTTGTCCACATGGTTTATTGTGTCATACTACATCAATTTATGCTTGACATTTGACTTCGGTCAACTTTGGTGCTACTCAAAACGAAGAAAGACCAAAATGGACGAACTTGGTCAACCTGGATGATTCTTGCACCTAATCTCTTTCGTTGGTATAAGACTTGTCCACATGGTTTATTGTGTCATACTACATCAATTTATGCTTGACATTTGACTTCGGTCAACTTTGGTGCTACTCAAAACGAAGAAAGACCAAAATGGACGAACTTGGTCAACTTCGATGATTCTTGGACTAAATCTCTTATCGTTGGTCTCAAACTTCTCCGCATATTTATTGTGTCATATTACAATAACCTATGCTTGACATTTGGCTTCAGTCAACATTAGAGTTACTCAAAATGAAGAACGACCAAAATGCACGAAGTTGGCCAACTTAGATGATTCTTCGACCAGATCCCTCTTCGTTGGTCTCAAACTTCTACACATGGTTTATGGTGTCATAGAACATAAATTTGTGCTTGACATTTGACTTCGGTGAACTTTAGAGCTACTTAAAACGAAGAAAGACCAAAATAGACGAACTTGGTCAACTTGTATGATTCTTGGACTAAATCTCTCATCGTTGGTCTCAAACTTCTCCACATATTTATTGTGTCATATTACAACAATCTATGCTTGACATTTGGCTTCAATCAACATTAGGGTTACTCAAAATAAAAAAAGACCAAAATGCACGAACTTGGCCAACTTGGATGATTCTTGGACTAAATCTCTCATCATTGGTCTCAAACTTCTCCACAGGGTTTATTGTGTCATAGTACATCAATCTATGCTTGACATTTGACTTCGGTCAGCTTTGGAGCTACTCAAAACGAAGAAAGACCAAAATGGACGGACTTGGTCAACTTAGATGATTCATCATCTAGATCCCTCTTCGTTTGTCTCAAAGTTCTACACATGGTTTATGGTGTCATAGTGCATCAATCTGTGCTTGACATTTGACTTCGGTCAACTTTGGAGCTACTCAAAACGAAGAAAGACCAAAATAGACGAACTTGGTCAACTTGGATGATTTTTGGACTATATCTCTCATTGTTGGTCTCAAACTTCTCCACATGGTTTATTGTGTCATAGTACATCAATCTATGCTTGAGATTTGACTTCGGTCAACTTTGGAGCTACTCAAAACGAAAAAAGACCAAAATGGACGAACTTCGTCAACTTGGATGATTCTTGGACTAAATCTCTCATCGTCGGTCTCAAACTTCTCCACATATTTTATTGTGTCATATTATAACAATGTATGCTTGACATTTGGCTTCAGTCAACATTAGAGTTAGTCAAGATGAAGATAGATCAAAATGCACAAACTTGGTCTACTTGGATGATTCTTGCACCAAATCTCTTTCGTTGGTATAAAACTTCTCCACATGGTTTGTTGTGTCATACTACATCAATCTATGCTTGACATTTGACTTCGGTCAACTTTGGTGCTACTCAAAACGAAGAAAGACCAAAATGGATGAACTTGGTCAACTTCGATGATTCTTGGACTAAATCTCTTATCGTTGGTCTCAAACTTCTCCGCATATTTATTGTGTCATATTACAATAATCTATGCTTGACATTTGGCTTCAGTCAACATTAGAGTTACTCAAAATGAAGAACGACCATAATGCACGAACTTGGCCAACTTAGATGATTCTTCGACCAGATCCCTCTTCGTTGGTCTCAAACTTCTACACATGGTTTATGGTGTCATAGAACATCAATATGTGCTTGCCATTTGACTTCGGTCAACTTTAGAGCTACTTAAAACGAAGAAAGACCAAAATAGATGAACTTGGTCAACTTTGATGATTCTTGGACTAAATCTCTCATGGTTGGTCTCAAATTTCTCCACATGGTTTATTGTGTCATAGTAATCAATCTATGCTTGACATTTGACTTGGGTCAACATTGGACCTACTCAAAACGAAGAATGACCAAAATAAACGAACTTGGTCAACTTGGATGACACTCGCACTAAATTTCTCATCATTGGTCTCAAACTTCTCCACAGGGTTTATTGTGTCATAGTACATCAATCTATGCTTGACATTTGATTTCGGTTAACTTTGCTGCTACTCAAAACGAAGAAAGACCAAAATGGACGAACTTGGTCAACCTGGATGATTCTTGCACTAAATCTCTTTCGTTGGTATAAAACTTCTCCACATGGTTTATTGTGACATACTACATCAATCTATGCTTGACATTTGACTTCGGTCAACTTTGGAGCTACTCAAAACGAAGAAAGACCAAAATAGACGAACTTGGTCAACTTGGATGATTCTTGGACTATATCTCTCATTGTTGGTCTCAAACTTCTCCACATGGTTTATTGTGTCATAGTACATCAATCTATTCTTGAGATTTGACTTCGGTCAACTTTGGAGCTACTCAAAATGAAAAAAGACCAAAATGGACGAACTTAGTCAACTTGGATGATTCTTGGACTAAATCTCTCATCGTCGGTCTCAAACTTCTCCAAATATTTTATTGTGTCATATTATAACAATGTATGCTTGACATTTGGCTTCAGTCAACATTAGAGTTACTCAAGATGAAGATAGATCAAAATGCACGAACTTGGTCTACTTGGATGATTCTTGCACCAAATCTCTTTCGTTGGTATAAAACTTCTCCACATGGTTTGTTGTGTCATACTACATCAATCTATGCTTGACATTTGACTTCGGTCAACTTTGGTGCTACTCAAAACGAAGAAAGACCAAAATGGATGAACTTGGTCAACTTCGATGATTCTTGGACTAAATCTCTTATCGTTGGTCTCAAACTTCTCCGCATATTTATTGTGTCATATTACAATAATCTATGCTTGACATTTGGCTTCAGTCAACATTAGAGTTACTCAAAATGAAGAACGACCATAATGCACGAACTTGGCCAACTTAGATGATTCTTCGACCAGATCCCTCTTCGTTGGTCTCAAACTTCTACACATGGTTTATGGTGTCATAGAACATCAATATGTGCTTGACATTTGACTTCGGTCAACTTTAGAGCTACTTAAAACGAAGAAAGACCAAAATGGACGAACTTGGTCAACTTCGATGATTGTTGGACTAAATCTCTTATCGTTGGTCTCAAACTTCTCCGCATATTTATTGTGTCATATTACAATATTCTATGCTTGACATTTGGCTTCAGTCAACATTAGAGTTACTCAAAATGAAGAACGACCAAAATGCACGAAGTTGGCCAACTTAGATGATTCTTCGACCAGATCCCTCTTCGTTGGTCTCAAACTTCTACACATGGTTTATGGTGTCATAGAACATAAATCTGTGCTTGACATTTGACTTCGGTCAACTTTAGAGCAACTTAAAACGAAGAAAGACCAAAATAGACGAACTTGGTCAACTTGGATGATTCTTGGACCAAATCTCTCTTCGTTGGTCTGAAACTTCTCCACATATTTTACTGTGTCACATTATAACAATATGTGCTTGACATTTGGCTTCAGTAACCATTAGAGTTACTCAAAATGAAGAAAGACCAAAATTAATGAACTTGGTAAATTGGATGATTGTTGGACTAAATCTCTTATCGTTGGTCTCAAACTTCTCCACATATTTATTGTGTCATGTTACAACAATCTATGCTTGACATTTAGCCTCAATCAACATTAGGGTTAGTCAAAATAAAGAAAGACCAACAAGCACGAACTTGGCCAACTTAGATGATTCTTGGACTAAATCTCTCATCATTGGTCTCAAACTTCTCCACAGGGTTTATTGTGTCATAGCACATCAATCTATGTTTGACATTTGACTTCGGTCAACTTTGGACTACTCAAAACGAAGAAAGACCAAAATGGACGGACTTGGTCAACTTAGATGATTCTTCGTCTAGATCCCTCTTCGTTGGTCTCAAACTTATACACATGGTTTATTGTGTTATAGTACATCAATATATGCTTGACATTTGACTTCGGTCAACTTTGGAGCTATTCAAAACGAAAAAAAACCAAAATGGACGAACTTAGTCAACTTGGATGATTCTTGGACTAAATCTCTCATCATTGGTCTCAAACTTCTCCACAGGGTTTATTGTGTCATAGTACATCAATCTATTTTTGACATGTCACTTCGGTCAACTTTGGAGCTACTCAAAATGAAGAAAGACCAAAATGGACGAACTTGGTCAACTTGGATGATTCTAGGACCAAATCTCTCTTCGTTGGTATAAAACTTCTCCCCATGGTTTATTGTGTCATAGTACATCAATCTATGCTGGACATTTGATTTCGGTCAACTTTGCTGCTACTCAAAACGAAGAAAGACCAAAATGGACGAACTTGGTCAACCTGGATGATTCTTGCACCAAATCTCTTTCGTTGGTATAAAACTTCTCCACATGGTTTATTGTGACATACTACATCAATCTATGCTTGACATTTGACTTCGATCAACTTTGGAGCTACTCAAAACGAAGAAAGACCAAAATAGACGAACTTGGTCAACTTGGATGATTCTTGGACTATATCTCTCATTGTTGGTCTCAAACTTCTCCACATGGTTTATTGTGTCATAGTACATCAATCTATGCTTGAGATTTGACTTCGGTCAACTTTGGAGCTACTCAAAACGAAAAAAGACCAAAATGGACGAACTTAGTCAACTTGGATGATTCTTGGACTAAATCTCTCATCGTTGGTCTCAAACTTCTCCACATATTTTATTGTGTCATATTATAACAATCTATGCTTGACATTTGGCTTCAGTCAACATTAGAGTTACTCAAGATGAAGATAGATCAAAATGCACGAACTTGGTCTACTTGGATGATTCTTGCACCAAATCTCTTTCGTTAGTATAAAACTTCTCCACATGGTTTCTTGTGTCATACTACATCAATCTATGCTTGACATTTGGCTTCGGTCAACTTTGGTGCTACTCAAAAAGAAGAAAGACCAAAATGGATGAACTTGGTCAACTTCGATGATTCTTGGACTAAATCTCTTAACGTTGGTCTCAAACTTCTTCGCATATTTATTGTGTCATATTACAATAATCTATGCTTGACATTTGGCTTCAGTCAACATTTGAGTTACTCAAAATGAAGAACGACCATAATGCACGAACTTGGCCAACTTAGATGATTCTTCGACCAGATCCCTCTTCGTTGGTCTCAAACTTCTACACATGGTTTATGGTGTCATAGAACATCAATATGTGCTTGACATTTGACTTCGGTCAACTTTAGAGCTACTTAAAACGAAGAAAGACCAAAATAGACGAACTTGGTCAACTTTGATGATTCTTGGACTAAATCTCTCATCCTTGGTCTCAAACTTCTCCACAGGGTTTATTGTGTCATAGTACATCAATATATTTTTGACATGTCACTTCGGTCAACTTTGGAGCTACTCAAAATGAAGAAAGACCAAAATGGACGAACTTGGATGATTATTGGACCAAATTTCTCTTCGTTGGTATAAAACTTCTCCCCATGGTTTGTTGTGTCATACTACATCAATCTATGTTTGACATTTCACTTCGGTCAACTTTGGAGCTACTCAAAACGAAGAAAGGCCAAAATGGACGAACTTGGTCAACATGGATGATTCTTGGACCAAATCTCTCTTCGTTGGTATAAAACTTCTCCCCATGGTTTATTGTGTGATAGTACATCAATCTATGCTTGACATTTGACTTCGGTCAACTTTGGTGCTACTCAAAAAGAAGAAAGACCAAAATGGATGAACTTGGTCAACTTCGATGATTCTTGGACTAAATCTCTTAACGTTGGTCTCAAACTTCTTCGCATATTTATTGTGTCATATTACAATAATCTATGCTTGACATTTGGCTTCAGTCAACATTTGAGTTACTCAAAATGAAGAACGACCATAATGCACGAACTTGGCCAACTTAGATGATTCTTCGACCAGATCCCTCTTCGTTGGTCTCAAACTTCTACACATGGTTTATGGTGTCATAGAACATCAATATGTGCTTGACATTTGACTTCGGTCAACTTTAGAGCTACTTAAAACGAAGAAAGACCAAAATAGACGAACTTGGTCAACTTTGATGATTCTTGGACTAAATCTCTCATCCTTGGTCTCAAACTTCTCCACAGGGTTTATTGTGTCATAGTACATCAATATATTTTTGACATGTCACTTCGGTCAACTTTGGAGCTACTCAAAATGAAGAAAGACCAAAATGGACGAACTTGGATGATTATTGGACCAAATCTCTCTTCGTTGGTATAAAACTTCTCCCCATGGTTTGTTGTGTCATACTACATCAATCTATGTTTGACATTTCACTTCGGTCAACTTTGGAGCTACTCAAAACGAAGAAAGGCCAAAATGGACGAACTTGGTCAACATGGATGATTCTTGGACCAAATCTCTCTTCGTTGGTATAAAACTTCTCCCCATGGTTTATTGTGTGATAGTACATCAATCTATGCTTGACATTTGACTTCAGTTAACTTTGGAGCTACTCAAAATGAAGAAAGACAAAAATGGACGGACTTGGTCAACTTGGATGATTCTTGCACCAAATCTCTTTCGTTGGTATAAAACTTCTCCACATGGTTTATTGTGTCATACTACATCAATCTATGCTTGACATTTGACTTCGGTGAACTTTGGTGCTACTCAAAACGAAGATAGACCAAAATGGACGAACTTGGTCAACTTCGATGATTCTTGGACTAAATCTCTTATCGTTGGTCTCAAACTTCTCCGCATATTTATTGTGTCATATTATAATAATCTATGCTTGACATTTGGCTTCAGTCAACATTAGAGTTACTCAAAAAGAAGAACGACCAAAATCCACGAACTTGGCCAACTTAGATGATTCTTCGACCAGATCCCTCTTCGTTGCTCTCAAACCTTTACACATGGTTTATGGTGTCATAGAACTTCAATCTGTGCTTGACATTTGACTTCGGTCAACTTTAGAGCTACTTAAAATGAAGAAAGACTAAAATAGACGAACTTGGTCAACTTTGATGATTCTTGGACTAAATCTCTCATGGTTGGTCTCAAATTTCTCCACATGGTTTATTGTGTTATAGTACATCAATCTATGCTTGACATTTGACTTGGGTGAACATTGGACCTACTCAAAACGAAAAATGACCAAAATAAATGAACTTGGTCAACTTGGATGACTCTTGCACTAAATTTCTCATCATTGGTCTCAAACTTCTCCACAGGGTTTATTGTGTCATACTACATCAATCTATGCTTTACATTTGACTCCTGTCAACTTTGGAGCTACTCAAAACGAAGAAACACCAAAATGGACGAACTTGGTCAACTTGGATGATTCTTGGACTAAATCTCTCATCGTTGGTCTCAAACTTCTCCACATATTTAATTGTGTCATATTACAACAATCTAGGCTTGACATTTGGCTTCAGTCAACATTAGAGTTACTCAAGATGAAGATAAATCAAAATGCACAAACTTGGTCTACTTGGATGATTCTTGCACTAAATCTCTCATCCTTCGACTCAAATTTGCCCACATATTTTATTGTGTCATATTACATCAATCTATGCTTGACATTTGCCCTTAGTCAATATTGGAGCTACTCTAAACGAAGAATGACCAAAATGGACGAACTTGGTAAATTTGGATGATTCATGGTCTAAATCTCTCATCCTTGGTCTGAAACTTCTCCACATATTTTACTATGTCATATTACAACAATATGTGCTTGACATTTGGCTTCAGTCAACATTACAGTTACTCAAAATGAAGAAAGACCAAAATGCACGAACTTGCCCAACTTGGATGATTCTTGGACTAAATCTCTCATCATTGGTCTCAAACTTCTCCACAGGGTTTATTGTGTCATAGTACATCAATCTATGTTTGACATTTGACTTTGGTCAACTTTGGAGCTACTCAAACCGAAGAAAGACCAAAATGGACGGACCTGGTCAACTTAGATGATTCTTCGTCCAGATCCCTCTTCGTTGGTCTCAAACTTCTACACATGGTTTATGGTGTCATAGTACATCAATCTGTGCTTGACATTTGACTTCGGTCAACTTTGGAGCTACTCAAAATGAAGAAAGACCAAAATAGACGAACTTGGTCAACTTGGATGATTCATGGACTATATCTCTCATTGTTGGTCTCAAACTTCTCCACATGGTTTATTGTGTCATAATACATCAATCTATGCTTGACATTTGACTTCGGTCAACTTTGGAGCTACTCAAAACGAAAAAAGACCAAAATGGACGATCTTAGTCAACTTGGATGATTCTTGGACTAAATCTCTCATCCTTCGACTCAAATTTCCCCACATATTTTATTGTGTCATATTACATCAATCTATGCTTGACATTTGCCTTCAGTCAACATTGGAGCTACTCAAAACAAAGAATGATCGAAATTGACGAACTTGGTCAACTTGGATGATTCTTGGACTAAATCTCTCATCATTGGTCTCAAACTTCTCCACAGGGTTTATTGTGTCATAGTACATCATTCTATGCTTGACATTTGACTTCGGTCAACCTTGCACCTACTGAAAACGAAGAAAGACCAAAATGGACGAACTTGGTCAACTTCGATGATGCTTGGACTAAATCTCTTATCGTTGGTCTCAAACTTCTCCACATATTTATTGTGTCATATTACAATAATCTATGCTTGACATTTGGCTTCAGTCAACATTAGAGTTACTCAAAATGAAGAAAGACCAAAAAGCAAAAACCTGGCCAACTAGGATGATTCTTGGACTAAATCTCTCATCTTTGGTCTCAAACTTCTCCGCACGGTTTATTGTGTCATAGTACATCAATCTATACTTGATATTTGACTTCGGTCAACTTTGCAGCGACTCAAAACTAAGCAAGACCAAAATGGACGAACTTGGTCAACTTGGATGATTCTTGCACCAAATCTCTTTCGTTGGTATAAAACTTCCCCACATGGTTTATTGTGTCATACTACATCAATTTATGCTTGACATTTGACTTCGGTCAACTTTGGTGCTACCCAAAACGAAAAAAGACCAAAATAGACGAACTTGGTCAACTTCGATGATTCTTGGACTAAATCTCTTATCGTTGGTCTCAAACTTCTCCGCATATTTATTGTGTCATATTACAATAATCTATGTTTGACATTTGGCTTCAGTCAACATTACAGTTACTCAAAATGAAAAACGACCAAAATGCACGAACTTGGCCAACTTAGATGATGCTTCGACCAGATCCCTCTTCGTTGGTCTCAAACTTCTACACATGGTTTATGGTGTCATAGTACATCAATCTGTGCTTGACATTTGACTTCGGTCAACTTTGGAGCTACTCAAAACGAAAAAAGACCAAAAAAGACGAACATGGTCAACTTGGATGATTCTTGGACTATATCTCTCATTGTTAGTCTCAAACTTCTTCACATGGTTTATTGTATCATAGTACATCAATCTATGCTTGACTTTTTACTTCGGTCAACTTTGGAGCTACTCAAAATGAAGAAAGACCAAAATGGACGGACTTGGTCAACTTAGATGATTCTTCGTCCAGATCCCTCTTCGTTGGTCTCAAACTTCTACACATGGTTTATGGTGTCATAGTACATCAATCTGTGCTTGACATTTGACTTCGGTCAACTTTGGAGCTACTCAAAATGAAAAAAGACCAAAAAAGACGAACATGGTCAACTTGGATGATTCTTGGACTATATCTCTCATTGTTAGTCTCAAAATTCTTCACATGGTTTATTGTATCATAGTACATCAATCTATGCTTGACTTTTGACTTCGGTGAACTTTGGAGCTACTCAAAACGAAAAAAGACCAAAATGGACGAACTTAGTCAACTTTGATGATTCTTGGACTAAATCTCTCATCATTCGAGTCAAATTTCCCCACATGTTTTATTGTGTCATATTACATTAATCTATGCTTGACATTTGCCTTGAGTCAACATTTGAGCTACTCAAAACAAAGAATGACCCAAATAGACGAACTTGGTCAGCTTGGATGATTCTTGTACTAAATCTCTCATAATTGGTCTCAAACTTCTCCAAAGGGTTTATTGTGTCATAGTACATCAATCTGTGCTTGACATTTGACTTTTCTCAACCTTGGAGCTACTGAAAACGAAGAAAGACCAAAATGGACGAACTTGGTCAACTTGGATGATTCTTGGACCAAATCTCTCTTCGTTGGTTAAAACTTCTCCACATGGTTTATTGTGTGATAGTACATCAATCTATGCTTGACATTTGACTTCTGTCAACTTTGGAGCTACTCAAAACAAACAAAGACTAAAATGAACGAACTTGGTCAAATTAGTTGATTCTTCGACCAGATCCCTCTTCGTTGGTCTCAAACTTCTACACATGGTTTATGGTGTCAAAGTACATCAATCTAGGCTTGACATTTGACTTCGGTTAACTTTGTAGCTACTCAAAACGAAGATAGACCAAAATAGACGAACTTGGTCAACTTGGATGTTTCTTGGAGGAAATCTCTTATTGTTGGTCTCAAACTTCTCCACATGGTTTATTGTGTCATAGTACATTAATCTATGCTTGACATTTGACTTCGGTCAACTCTGGAGCTACTCAAAACGAAGAAAGACCATAATGGACGAACTTGGTCAATTTGGATGATTCTTGGACTAAATTTCTCATTATTGGTCAGAAACTTCTGCACATGGTTTATTGTGTCATAGTACATCAATTTATGCTAGACATTTGACTTCGATCAACTTTGGAGCTACCTAAAACTAAGAAAGACCATAATGGACAAAGTTGGTCAACTTGGATGATTCTTAGACTAAATCTCTCATCGTTGGTCTCAAATTTCCCCACATATTTTATTGTGTCATATTACATCAATCTATGCTTGACATTTGACTTCGGTCAACTTTGGAGCTTCTCAAAACGAATAAAGACCAAAATAGACGAACTTAGTCAACTTGGATTATTCTTGGACTAAATCTCTCTTTGTTGGTCTGAAACTTCTCCACATGGTTTATTGATTCATAGTACATCAATCTATGCTTTACATTTGCCTTCCGTCAAAATTGGAGCTACACAACACGAAGAAAGACCAAAATGGACGAACTTGGTCAACTTGGATGATTCTTGGACTAAATCTCTCATCGTTGGTCTTAAACTTATCCACATATTTTATTGTGTCATATTACAACAATCTATGCTTGACATTTGGCTTCAGTCAACATTAGAGTTAGGACGAACTTGGTTAAGTTTGATGATTCTTGGACTAACTCTCTCATCGTTGGTCTCAAATTTCCCCGCATATTTTATTGTATCATATTACATCAATCTATGCTTTACATTTGCCTTCCGTCAAAATTGGAGCTACACAACACAAGGAAAGACCAAAATAGACGAACTTAGTTAACTTGGATGATTTTTTGACTAAATCTCTCATCATTAGTTTCAAATTTCCCCACATGGTTTATGGTGTCATAGTACATTAATCTACAATTGACATTTGACTTCGGTCAACTTTGGAGCTACTCAAAAGGAAGATAGACCAAAATAGGCGAACTTGGTCAACTTGGATGATTCTTGGACGAAATCTCTCAATGTTAGTCTCAAACTTCTCCACATGGTTTATTATGTCATAGTACATCAATCTATGCTTGACATTTGACTTCGGTCAACTTTGGAGCTACTCAAAACGAAGAAAGACCAAAAAGGACGAACTTGGTCAACTTGGATGATTCCTAGGCTAAATCTCTCATCATTGGTCTCAAACTTCTCCACAGGGTTTATTGTGTCATAGTACATCAATCTGTGCCAGACATTTGACTTCGGTCAACTTTGGAGCTACTCAAAACGAAGAAAGACCAAAAGAGACGAACTTGATCAACTGGGATGATTCTTGGACTAAATCACTCATCATTGGTCTCAAACTTCTCCACAGGGTTTATTGTGTCATAATACATCAATCATTGCCTGACATATGAGTTCAATCAACTTTGGAGCTCCTCAAAATGAAGAAAGACCAAAATAGACGAACTTGGTCAACTTGGATGATTCTTGGACCAAATCTCTCTTCGTTGGTATAAAACTTCTCCAGATGGTTTATTGTGTCATAGAACATCAATCTATGCTTGACATTTGATTTCGGTCAACTTTGGAGCTACTCAAAACGAAGAGAGACCTAAACGGACGATCTTGGTGAACTTAGATGATTCTTCGACAAGATCCCTCTTCGTTGGTCTCAAACTTCTACACATGGTTTATGGTGTCATAGTAGATCAATCTACGCATGACATTTGACTTCGGTCAACTTTGGAGCTACTAAAAACGAAGAAAGACCAAAATAGACGAACTTGGTCAACTTGGATAATTCTTGAACTAAATCTCTCATCGTTGGTCTCAACCTTCTCCACATATTTTATTGTGTCATATTACAATAATCTATGCTTGACATTTAGCTTCAGTCAACATTGGAGTTAGTCAAAATGAAGAAAGACCAAAATGCACGAACTTGGTTAACTTGGATGATTCTTGGACTAAATCTCTTATCATTGGTCTCAAACTTCTCCAAAGGGTTTATTGGGTCATAGTACATCAATCTGTGCTTGACATTTGACTATGGCCAACCTTGGAGCTACTCAAAACGAAAAAAGACCAAAATCGACGAACTTGGTCAACTTTGATGATTCTTAGACTAAATCTCGCATCGTTGGTATAAAACTTCTCCACATGGTTTATTATGTCATAGTACATCAATCTATGCTTGACATTTGACATCGGTCAACTTTAGAGATACTCAAAACGAGGAAAGACCAAAATGGACGAACATGGTCAACTTGGATGATTCTTGGACTAAATCTCTCATCGTTGGTCTCAAACTTATCCACATATTTTATTGTGTCATATTACAAAAATCTATGATTGACATTTGGCTTCAGTCAACATTAGAGTTACTCAAAATGAAAAAAGACCAAAATGCACGAACTTCGTCAACTTGGATCATATTTGGACTAAATGTCTTATCATTGGTCTGAAACTTCTCCACAGGGTTTATTGTGTCATAGTAAATCAATCTGTGCTTGACATTTGACTTTGGTCAACTTTGGAGCTACTCAAAACGAAGAAAGACCAAAATGGACGAACATGGTCAACTTGGATGATTCTTGGGCTAAATCTCTCATCGTTGGTATAAAACTTCTCCACATGGTTTATTATGTCATAGTACATCAATCTATGCTTGACATTTGACATCGGTCAACTTTAGAGATACTCAAAACGAAGAAAGACCAAAATGGACGAACATGGTCAACTTGGATGATTCTTGGACTAAATCTCTCATCGTTGGTCTCAAACTTATCCACATATTTTATTGTGTCATATTACAACAATCTATGCTTGACATTTGGCTTCAGTCAACATTAGAGTTACACAAAATGAAGAAACACCAAAATGCACGAACTTGGTCAACATGGATGATTTTTAGGTTAAAGCTCTCATAATTGGTCTCAAACTTCTCCACTGGGTTTATTGTGTCATAGTACATCAATCTGTCCCAGACATTTGACTTGGGTCAACTTTGGAGCTACTCAAAACGAAGAAAGACCAAAATGGACGAACTTGGTCAACTTTGATGATTCTTGGACTAAATCTCTCATTGTTGGTATAAAACTTCTCCACATGGTTTATTGTGTCATAGTACATCAATCTATGCTTGACATTTGACTTCGGTCAACTTTGGAGCTACTCAAAACGAAGAAAGACCAAAATAGATAAACTTAGTCAACTTAGATGATTCTTCGACCAGATCCCTCTTCGTTGGTCTCAAACTTCTACACATGGTTTATGGTGTCATAGTACATCAATCTAGGCATGACATTTGACTTCGGTTAACTTTGGAGCTACTCAAAATGAAGAAAGACCAAAATAGACGAACTTGGTCAACTTGGATGATTCTTGGACTAAATCTCCCATCGTTGGTCTCAAACTTCTCCACATATTTTATTGTGTCATATTACAACAATCTATGCTTGACATTTGACTTCGGTCAACTTTGGAGCTACTCAAAACGAAGAAAGACCTAAACGGACGATCTTGGTCAACTTAGATGATTCTTCGACCAGATCCCTCTTCGTTGGTCTCAAACTTCTACACATGGTTTATTATGTCATAGTACATCAATCTATGCTTGACATTTGGCTTCAGTCAACATTAGAGTTACTCAAAATGAAGAAAGACCAAAATGCACGAACTTGGTCAACTTGGATGATTCTTGGACTAAATCTCTTATCATTGGTCTCAAACTTCTCCAAAGGGTTTATTGGGTCATAGTACATCAATCTGTGCTTGACATTTGACTTTGGTCAACCTTGGAGCTACTCAAAACGAAGAAAGACCAAAATGGACGAACTTGGTCAACTTTGATGATTCTTGGACTAAATCTGTCTTCGTTGGTTAAGACTTCTCCACATGGTTTATTGTGTCATAGTACATCAATCTATGCTTGACATTTGACTTCGGTCAACTTTGGAGCTACTCAAAACGAAGAAAGACCAAAATGGACGAACTTGGTCGAATTTGATGATTCTTCGACCAGATCCCTCTTCGTTGGTCTCAAACTTCTACACATGGTTTATGGTGTCATAGTACATCAATCTAGGCATGACATTGAGTTCGGTCAACTTTGGAGCTACTCAAAACGAAGATAGACCAAAATAGACGAACTTGGTCAACTTGGATGATTCTTGGAGGAAATCTCTTATTGTTGGTCTCAAACTTCTCCACATGGTTTACTGTGTCATAGTACATCAATCTATACTTGACATTTGACTTCGGTTAACTCTAGAGCTACTCAAAACGAAGAAAGACCATAATGGACGAACTTGGTCAACTTGGATGATTCTTGGACTAAATCTCTCATCGTTGGTCTGAAACTTCTCCACATGGTTTATTGTGTCATACTACATCAATCTATGCTTGACATTTGACTTCGGTTAACTTTGGAGCTACTCAAAACGAAGAAAGACCATAATGAACGAACTTGGTCAAATTAGATGATTCTTCGACCAAATCCCTGTTCGTTGGTCTCAAACTTCTACACATGGTTTATGGTGTCATAGTACATGTATCTATGCTTGACATTTGACTTCGGTCAACTTTGCAGCTACTTAAAACGAAGAAAGACCAAAATAGACGAACTTGGTCAACTTGGATGATTCTTGGACTAAATCTCTCATTGTTGGTTAGAAACTTCTCCACATGGTTTATTGTGCCATAGTACATTAATTTATGCTGGACATTTGACTTCGATCAACTTTGGAGCTACGTAAAACGAAGAAAGATCATAATGGACAAAGTTGGTCAACCTGGATGATTCTTAGACTAAATCTCTCATCGTTAGTCTCAAATTTCCACACATATTTTATTATGTCATATTACATCAATCTATGCTTGACATTTGCCTTCGGTCAAAATTGGAGCTACACAACACGAAAAAAGACCAAAATGGACGAACTTAGTCAACTTGGATGATTTTTTTACTAAATCTCTCATCATTAGTTTCAAACTTCTCCAGATGGTCTATGGTGTCATAGTACATCAATCTACACTTGACATTTCACTTCGGTTAACTTTGGAGCTACTCAACACGAAAAAAGACCAAAAATAGACGAACTTGGTCAACTTGGATGATTCTTTGACTAGATCTCTTATCATTGGTCTGAAACTTCTACGCATGGCTTATTTTGTCATAGTACATCAATCTATACTTGACATTTGACTTCGGTCAACTTTGGAGCTACTCAAAAGGAAGAAAGACCAAAATAGACGAACTTGGTCAACTTGGATGATTCTTGGACTAAATCTCTCATTGTTGGTTCGAAACTTCTCCAAATGGTTTGTTGTGTCATAGTACATCAATCTATGCTTGACATTTGACTTCGGTCAACTTTGGAGCTACTCAAAACGAAGAAAGACAAAAATAGACGAACTTGGTCAACTTGGATGATTCTTTGACTAGATCTCTTATCATTGGTCTGAAACTTCTACGCATGGTTTATTTTGTCATAGTACATCAATCTATGCTTGACATTTGACTTCGGTCAACTTTGGAGCTACTCAAAACGAAGAAAGACCAAAATGGACGAAGTTGGTCAACTTGGATGATTCTTGGACTAAATCTCTCATCGTTGGTCTCAAATTTCCCACATATTTTATTGTGTTATATTATATCAATCTATGCTTGACATTTGACTTCGGCAACTTTGGAGCTACTAAAAACGAAGAAAGACTAGAATGGACGAACTTGGTCAACTTGGATGATTCTTCGACTAAATCTCTCATTGTTGGTTTGAAACTTCTCCACATAGTTTATTGTGTCATAGTACATCATTCTATGCTTGACATTTGACTTCGGTCAGCTTTGGAGCTACTCAAAATGAAGAAAGACCAAAATGGACGAAGGTCAACTTGGATGATTCTTGGACTAAATCTCTCATTGTTGGTCAGAAACTTCTCTACATGGTTTATTGTGTCATAGTACATCAATCTATGCTGGACATTTGACTTCGGTCAACTTTGGAGTTACTCAGAACGAAGAAAGACCAAAATAGACGAACTTGGTCAACTTGGATGATTCTTGGACTAAATCTCTCATTGTTGGTTTGAAACTTCTCCACATGGTTTATTGTGTCATAGTACATCAATCTATGCTTGACATTTGACTTCGGTCAACTTTGGAGCTACTCAAAACGAAGAAAGACCAAAATAGACGAACTTGGTCAACTTGGATGATTCCTGGACTAAATCTCTCATCGTCGGTCTCAAATTTCCGCACATATTTTATTGTGTCATATTACATCAATCTATGCTTAACATTTGACTTCAGTCAACTTTGGAGCTACTCAAAACGATGAAAGACAAAAATAGACGAACTTGGTCAACTTGGATGATTCTTGGACTAAATCTCTCATTGTTGGTCTGAAACTTCTTCACATGATTTATTGTGTCATAGTACATCAATCTATGCTTGACATTTGACTTCGGTCAACTTTGGAGCTACTTAAAACGAAGAAAGACCAAAATAGACTAAGTAGGTCAACTTGGATGATTCTTGGACGAAATCAATCTTTGTTAGTCTCAAACTTCTCCACATAGTTTATAATGTCATAGTACATCAATCTATGCTGGACATTTGACTTCGGTCAACTTTGGAGCTACTCAAAACGAAGAAGGACCAAAATGGAGGAACTTAGTCAACTTGGATGATTCTTGGACGAAATCTCTCATTGTTAGTCTCAAACTTCTCCACATGGTTTATTATGTCATAGTACATCAATCTATGCTTGACATTTGACTTCGGTCAACTTTGGAGTTACTTAAAAAGAAGAAAGACCAAAATAGACGAAGTAGGTCAACTTGGATGATTCTTGGACGAAATCTCTCTTTGTTAGTCTCAAACTTCTCCACATTGTTTATTATGTCATAGTACATCAATCTATGCTTGACATTTGACTTCGGTCAACTTTGGAGCTACTCAAAACGAAGAAAGACCAAAATAGACGAACTTGGTCAACTTGGATGATTCTTGGACCAAATCTCTCATTGTTGGTCAGAAACTTCTCCACATGGTTTTTTGTGTCATAGTACATCAATCTATGCTGGACATTTGACCTCGGTCAACTTGGAGCTACTCAGAACGAAGAAAGACCAAAATAGACGAACTTGGTCAACTTGGATGATTCTTGGACTAAATCTCTCATTGTTGGTTTGAAACTTCTCCGCATGGTTTATTGTGTCATAGTACATCAATCTATGCTTGACATTTGACTTCGGTCAACTTTGGAGCTACTGAAAACGAAGAAAGACCAAAATAGACGAACTTGGTCAACTTGGATGATTCTTGGACCAAATCTCTCTTCGTTAGTATAAAACTTCTCCACATGGTATGTTGTGTCATAGTACATCAATCTAGGCTTGACATTTGACTTCGGTTAACTTTGGAGCTACGCAAAACGAAGAAGGACCAAAATGGATGAACTTTGTCAACTTGGATGATTCTTGGACGAAATCTCTCATTGTTAGTCTCAAACTTCTCCACATTGTTTATTATTTTATAGTACATCAATCTGTGCCAGACATTTGACTTCGGTTAACTTTGGAGCTACTCGAAACAAAAAAAGACGAAAACAGACGAACTTGGTCAACTTAGATATTCTTCGACCATATCTCTCTTCATTGGTCTCAAACTTCTACACATGGTTTATGGTGTCATAGTACATCAATCTAGGCTTGACATTTGACTTCGGTCAACTTTAGAGCTACTCAAAACGTAGAAAGACCAAAATGGACGAAGTTGGTCAACTTGGATGATTCCTGGACTAAATCTCTCATCGTCGGTCTCAAATTTCCCCACATATTTTATTGTGTCATATTACGTCAATCTATGGTTGACATTTGACTTCGGTTAACTTTGGAGCTACTCAAAACAAAGAAAGACCAAAATAGACGAACTTGGTCAACTTGGATGATTCTTGGACGAAATCTCTCATTGTTAGTCTCAAACTTGTCCACATGGTTTATTATGTCATAGTACATCAATCTATGCTTGACATTTGACTTCGGTCAACTTTGGAGCTACTCAAAACGAAGAAGGACCAAAATGGACGAACTTAGTCAACTTGGATGATTCTTGGACGAAATCTCTCATTGTTAGTCTCAAACTTCTCCACATGGTTTATTATGTCATAGTACATCAATCTATGCTGGACATTTGACCTCGGTTAACTTGGAGCTACTCAGAACGAAGAAAGACCAAAATAGACGAACTTGGTCAACTTGGATGATTCTTAGACTAAATCTCTCATTGTTGGTTTCAAACTTCTCCGCATGGTTTATTGTGTCATAGTACATCAATCTATGCTTGACATTTGACTTCGGTCAACTTTGGAGCTACTGAAAACGAAGAAAGACCAAAATAGACGAACTTGGTCAACTTGGATGATTCTTGGACCAAATCTCTCTTCGTTAGTATAAAACTTCTCCACATGGTATGTTGTGTCATAGTACATCAATCTAGGCTTGACATTTGACTTCGGTCAACTTTGGAGCTACACAAAACGAAGAAGGACCAAAATGGATGAACTTTGTCAACTTGGATGATTCTTGGACGAAATCTCTCATTGTTAGTCTCAAACTTCTCCACATTGTTTATTATTTTATAGTACATCAATCTGTGCCAGACATTTGACTTCGGTTAACTTTGGAGCTACTCGAAACAAAAAAAGACGAAAACAGACGAACTTGGTCAACTTAGATAATTCTTCGACCATATCTCTCTTCATTGGTCTCAAACTTCTACACATGGTTTATGGTGTCATAGTACATCAATCTAGGCTTGACATTTGACTTCGGTCAACTTTGGAGCTACTCAAAACGTAGAAAAACCAAAATGGACGAAGTTGGTCAACTTGGATGATTCCTGGACTAAATCTCTCATCGTCGGTCTCAAATTTCCCCACATATTTTATTGTGTCATATTACATCAATCTATGGTTGACATTTGACTTCGGTTAACTTTGGAGCTACTCAAAACGAAGAAAGACCAAAATAGACGAACTTGGTCAACTTGGATGATTCTTGGACGAAATCTCTCATTGTTAGTCTCAAACTTGTCCACATGGTTTATTATGTCATAGTACATCAATCTATGCTTGACATTTGACTTCGGTCAACTTTGGAGCTACTCAAAACAAAGAAGGACCAAAATAGACGAACTTAGTCAACTTGGATGATTCTTAGACGAAATCTCTCATTGTTAGTCTCAAACTTCTCCACATGGTTTATTATGTCATAGTACATCAATCTATGCTTGACATTTGACTTCGGTCAACTTTGGAGCTACTCAAAACGAAGAAAGACCAAAATGGACGAACTTTGTCAACATGGATAATTCTTCGACCAAATCCCTCTTCGATGGTGTCAAACTTATACACATGGTTTATGGTGTCATAGTACATCAATCTATGCTTGACATTTGACTTCGGTCAACTTGGGAGCTACACAAAACGAAGAAAGACGAAAATAGACAAACTTGGTCAACTTGGATGATTCTTGGACAAAATCTCTCATAGTTGGTTTGAAACTTCTCCACATGGTTTATTGTGTCATAGTACATCAATCTATGCTTGACATTTGACTTCGGTCAACTTTGGAGCTACTCAAAACGAAGAAAGCCAAAAGAGACGAACTTGGTCAACTTGGATGATTCTTAGAGTAAATCTCTCATTGTTGGTTAGAAACTTCTCCACATGGTTTATTGTGTCATAGTACATCAATCTATGCTTGACATTTGACTTCGGTCAACTTTGTAGCTACTCAAAACGAAGAAAGACCAAAATAGACGAACTTGGTCAACTTGGATGATTCTTGGACTAAATCTCTCATTGTTGGTTTGAAACTTCTCCAGATGGTTTATTGTGTCATAGTACATCAATCTATGCGTGACATTTGACTTCGGTCAACTTTGGAGCAACTCAAAACGAAGAAAGACCAAAATAGTTGAACTTGGTCTACTTGGATGATTCTTGGACTAAATCTCTCATCATTGGTCTCAAACTCTCCACATGGTTTATTGTGTCATAGTACATCAATCTGTGCCAGACATTTGACTTCGGTTAACTTTGGAGCTACTCGAAACAAAAAAAGACTAAAACGGACGAACTTGGTCAACCTAGATGATTCTTCGACCAAATCTCTCTTCGTTGGTCTCAAACTTCTACACATGGTTTATGGGGTCATAGTACATCAATCTATGCTTGACATTTGACTTCGGTCAACTTTGGAGTTACTCAAAACGAAGAAAGACCAAAATGGACGAAGCTGGTCAACTTGGATGATTCCTGGACTAAATCTCTCATCCTCGGTCTCAAATTTCCCCACATATTTTATTGTGTCATATTACATCAATCTATGCTTGACATTTGACTTTGGTCAACTTTGGAGCTACTCAAAACGATGAAAGACCAAAATAGACGAACTTGGTCAACTTGGATGATTCTTGGACTAAATCTCTCATCATTGGTCTCAAACTCTCCACATGGTTTATTGTGTCATAATACATCAATCTGTGCCAGACATTTGACTTCGGTTAACTTTGGAGCTACTCGAAACAAAAAAAGACTAAAATGGACGAACTTGGTCAACTTAGATGATTCTTCGACCAGATCTCTCTTCGTTGGTCTCAAACTTCTACACATGGTTTATGATGTCATAGTACATCAATCTAGGATTGACATTTGACTTCGGTCAACTTTGGAGTTACTCAAAACGAAGAAAGACCAAAATGGACGAACTGGTCAACTTGGATGATTCCTGGTCTAAATCTCTCATCGTTGGTCTCAAATTTCCCCACATTTTTTATTGTGTCATATTACATCAATCTATGCTTGACATTTGACTTCGGTCAACTTTGGAGCTACTCAAAACGAAGAAAGACCAAAATGGACGAACTTGGTCAACTTGGATGATTCTTGGACTAAATCTCTCATCATTGGTTTCAAACTTCTCCACATGGTTTATTGTGTCATAGTACATCAATCTATGCTTGACATTTTACTTCGGTCAACTTTGGAACTACTCAAAACGAAAAAAGACCAAAATGGACGAACTTGGTCAACTAGGATGATTCTTCGACCAAATCCCTAGTCGTTGGTCTCAAACTTCTACACATGGTTTATTGTTTGATAGTACATCAATCTATGCTTGACATTTGACTTCGGTCAACTATGGAGCTACTCAAAACGAAAAAAGACTAAAATGGACGAACTTAGTCAACTTAGATGATTCTTCGACCAAATCCCTCTTCGTGGGTGTCAAACTTCTACACATGGTTTATGGTGTCATAGTACATCAATCTATGCTTGACATTTGACTTCGGCCAACTTTGGAGCTACTCAAAACGAATAAAGATGAAAATAGAAGAACTTGGATGATTCTTGGACTAAATCTCTCATCGTTGGTCTCAAACTTCTCCACATATTTTATTGTGTCATATTACAACAATCTATGCTTGACATTTGGCTTCAGTCAACATTGGAGCTACTCAAAACAAAGAAAGACTAAAATGGATGAACTTAGTCAACTTGGATGATTCTTTGACTAAATCTCTCATCATTGGTTTCAAACTTCTCCACTTGGTTTATGGTGTCATAGTACATCAATCTACGCTTGACATTTGACTTCGGTCAACTTTGGAGCTACTCAAAACGAAGATAGACCAAAATAGACGAACTTGGTCAACTTGGATGATTCTTGGACTAAATCTCACATTGTTGGTCTCAAACTTCTCCACATGGTTTATTGTGTCATAGTACATCAATCTATGCTTGATATTTGACTTCAGTCAAATTTGGAGCCACTCAATAAGAAGAAAGACCAGAATGGACGAGCTAGCTCAACTTAGATGATTCTTCAACCAAATCCCTCTTCGTTGGTCTCAAACTTCTACACAGGGTTTATTGTGTCATAGTACATCAATCTATGCTTGACATTTGACTTCGGTTAACTTTGGTGCTACTCAAAACGAAGAAAGACCAAAATGGATGAACTTGAACAACTTGGATGATTCTTGGACCAAATCTCTCTTCGTTGCTATAAAACTTCTGCACATGGTTTATTGTGTCATAGTACATCAATCTATGCTTGACATTTGACTTCGGTCAACTTTGGAGCTAGGCAAAACGAAGAAAGACCAAAACGGACGAACTTGGTCAACATAGATGATTCTTCGACCAAATCCCTCTTCGTTGGTCTTAAACTTCTCCACATATTTTATTTTGTCATATTACAACAATCTATGCTTGACATTTGGCTTCAATTAACATTAGAGTTACTCAAAATGAAGAAAGATCAAAATGCACGAATTTAGTCAACTTGGATGATTCTTCGACTATAACCCTCTTCGTTGGTTTCAAACTTCTACACTTGGTTTATGGTGTCATAGTACATCAATCAATGCTTGACATTTGACTTCGGTCAACTTTGGAGCTACTCAAAACGGAGAAAGACTAAAATGCGCGAACTTGGTCAACCTGGATGATTCTTCGACTAAATCTCTCATCATTGGTGTCAAACTTCTCCACAGGGTTTATTGTGTCATAGTACATCAATCTATCCCTGACATTTGACTTCGGTTAACTTTGGAGCTACTCAAAACAAAGAAAGACCAAAATGGACGAACTTGATAAAGCTGGATGATTCTTGGACTAAATCTCTCATCGTTGGTCTCAAACTTCTCTACACATTTCATTGTGTCATTTACAACAATCTATGTTTGACATTTGCCTTCAGTCAACATTGGAGCTACTAAAAGTGAAGAAAGACCAAAATGGACGAACTTGGTCAACTTGGATTATTCTTGGACCCAATATCTCTTCGTTGGTCTCAAACTTCTCCACATGGTTTATTGTGTCATAGTACATCAATCTATGCTTGACATTAGACTTTGGTTAACTTTGGAGCTACTCAAAACAAAGAAAGACCAAAATGGACGAACTTGCTCAACTTAGATGATTCTTCAACCAGATCCCTCTTCGTTGGTCTCAAACTTCTACACAGGGTTTATTGTGTCATAGTACATCAATCTATGCTTGACATTTGACTTCGGTTAACTTTGGTGCTACTCAAAACGAAGAAAGACCAAAATGGACGAACTTGAACAACTTGGATGATTCTTGGACCAAATCTCTCTTTGTTGCTATAAAACTTCTGCACATGGTTTATTGTGTCATAGTACATCAATCTATGCTTGACATTTGACTTCGGTCAACATTGGAGCTACTCAAAACGAAGAAAGACCAAAATGGACGAACTTGGTCAACTTGGATGATTCTTGGACTAAATCTCTCATCATTGGTTTCAAACTTCTCCACATGGTTTATGGTGTCATAGTACATCAATCTATGCTTGACATTTGACTTCGGTCAACTTTGGAACTACTCAAAACGAAAAAAGACCAAAATGGACGAACTTGGTCAACTAGGATGATTCTTCGACCAAATCCCTAGTCGTTGGTCTCAAACGTCTACACATGGTTTATTGTTTGATAGTACATCAATCTATGCTTGACATTTGACTTCGGTCAACTATGGAGCTACTCAAAACGAAAAAAGACTAAAATGGACGAACTTAGTCAACTTAGATGATTTTTCGACCAAATCCCTCTTCGTGGGTGTCAAACTTCTACACATGGTTTATGGTGTCATAGTACATCAATCTATGCTTGACATTTGACTTCGGTCAACTTTGGAGCTACTCAAAACGAATAAAGACGAAAATAGACGAACTTGGATGATTCTTGGACTAAATCTCTCATCGTTGGTCTCAAACTTCTCCACATATTTTATTGTGTCATATTACAACAATCTATGCTTGACATTTGGCTTCAGTCAACATTGGAGCTACTCAATACGAAGAAACACCAAAATGGACGAACTAAGTCAACTTGGATGATTCTTTGACTAAATCTCTCATCATTGGTTTCAAACTTCTCCACTTGGTTTATGGTGTCATAGTACATCAATCTATGCTTGACATTTGACTTCGGTCAACTTTGGAGCTACTCAAAATGAAGAAAGACCAAAATGGACGAACTTGGTCCACTTGGATGATTCTTCAACCAGATCCCCCTCCGTTGGTGTCAAACTTATACACATGGTTTATGGTGTCATAGTACATCAATTTATGCTTGACATTTGACTTCGATCAACTTGGGAGCTACTCATATCGATGAAAGACGAACTTGATCAACTTGGATGATTCTTGGACTAAATCTGTCATCATTGGTGTCAAACTTCTCCACCTGGTTTATGGTGTCATAGTACATCATTCTACGCTTGACCTTTGACTTCGGTCAACTTTGGAGCTGCACAAAACGAAGATAGACAAAAATAGACGAACTTGGTCAACTTGGATGATTCTTGGACGGAATCTCTCATTGTGACACTCAAACATCTGCACATGGTTTATTGTGTCATAGTATATCTATCTATGTCGTTCACATGGACCAAATCTCTCTTCGTTGGTCTCAAACTTCTCCAAATGGTTTATTGTTTCATATTACATCATTTTACCCTTGACATTTGGGTTCGGTCAACTTTGGAGCTACTTGAAAGGAAGAATGACCAAAATGGACGAACTTGGTCAACTTGGATGATTCTTAGACTAAATCTCTCATCGTTGGTCTCAAACTTCTCCACGTGGTTTATTGTGTCATAGTGCATTAATCTATGCTTGACATTTGATTTCGATCATCTTTGGAGTTACTCAAAACGAAGAAAGACAAAAATAGACGAAATTGGTCAACTTTGATGATTCATGGACGAAATGTCTCTTCGTTGGTCTCAAACTTCTCAAAATGGTGTATTGTGTCATATTACATCATTTTATCCTTGACATTTGGGTTCGGTCAACTTTAGAGCTACGCTAAATGAAGGAAGACCAAAATGGACGAACTTAGTCAACTTGGATGATTCTTGGACCAAATCTCTCTTCGTTGGTCTCAAATTTCTCCACATGGTTTATTGTATCATAGTACATTAATCTATGCTTTACCTTTGACTTCTGTCAACCTTAGAGCTACTCAGAACGAAGAAACACCAAAATGGACGAACTTGGTTAACTTGGATGATTCTTGGACCAAATCTCTCTTCGTTGGTCTCAACCTTCTCCACATGGTTTATTGTGTCATAGTACATTAATCTATGCTTGACCTTTGACTTCGGTCAACTTTAGAGCTACTCAAAACGAAGAAAGACCAAAATGGACGAACTTGATTAACTTGGATGATTAATGGACCAAATCTCTCTTCGTTGGTCTCAAACTTCTCCACATGGTTTATTGTGTCATCGTACATTAATCTATGTTTGACCTTTGACTTTGGTCCATTTTGGAGTTACTCAAAACGAAAAAAGACCAAAATGGACAAATTTGGTCAACTTGGATGATTGTTGGACAAAATCTCTCTTCGTTGGTCTCAAACTTCTCCACATGGTTTATTGTGTCATAGTACATTAATCTATGCTTGACATTTGACTTCGGTCAACTTTAGGGCTACTCAAAATGAAGAAAGACCACAATGGACAAATTTGGTCAACTTGGATGATTGTTGGACAAAATCTCTCTTCGTTGGTCTCAAACTTCTCCACATGGTTTATTGTGTCATAGTACATTAATCTATGCTTGACATTTGACTTCGGTAAATTTTGGAGCTACTCAAAAAGAAGAAAGACCCAATTGGAGGAACTTGGTCAACTTGGATGATTCTTGGACCAAATCTCTCTTCGTTGGTCTCAAACTTCTCCACATGGTTTATTGTGTCATAGTACATTAATCTATGCTTTACCTTTGACTTCTGTCAACCTTAGACCTACTCAGAACGAAGAAACACCAAAATAGACGAACTTGGTTAACTTGGATGATTCTTGGACCAAATCTCTCTTCGTTAGTCTCAACTTCTCCACATGGTTTATTGTGTCATAGTACATTAATCTATGCTTGACCTTTGACTTCGGTCAACTTTAGAGCTACTCAAAACGAAGAAAGACCAAAATGGACGAACTTGATCAACTTGGATGATTAATGGACCAAATCTCTCTTCGTTGGTCTCAAGCTTCTCCACATGGTTTATTGTGTCATAGTACATTAATCTATGTTTGACCTTTGACTTTGGTCCACTTTGGAGTTACTCAAAACGAAAAAAGACCAAAATGGACGAACTTGGTGAACTTGGATGATACTTGGACCAAATCTCTCTTCGTTGGTCTCAAACTTCTCCACATGGTTTATTGTGTCATAGTACATTAATCTATGCTTGACATTTGACTTTGGTGAAATTTGGAGCTACTCAAAACGAAGAAAGACCAAAATGGACGAACTTGGTAAACTTGGATGATTCTTGGACCAAATCTCTCTTCGTTGGTCTCAAACTTCTCCACAAGGTTTATTGTGTCATAAGACATTAATCTATGCTTGACATTTGACTTCGGTCATCTTTGGAGCTACCCAAAATGAAAAAAGACCAAAATGGACGAACTTGGTCAACTGAATGATTCTTGGACCAAATCTCTCTTCGTTGGTCTCAAACTTCTCCACATGGTTTATTGTGTCATGGTAAATTAATCTATGCTTGACATTTGACTTCGGTCAACTTTAGGGCTACTCAAAACAAAGAAAGACCACAATGGACAAATTTGGTCAACTTGGATGATTGTTGGACAAAATCTCTCTTCGTTGGTCTCAAACTTCTCCACATGGTTTATTGTGTCATAGTACATTAATCTATGCTTGACATTTGACTTCGGTAAACTTTGGAGCTACTCAAAACGAAGAAAGACCCAAATGGACGAACTTGGTCAACTTGGATGATTCTTGGACAAAATCTCTCTTCGTTGGTCTCAAATTTCTCCCCATGGTTTATTGTGTCATAGTACATTAATCTATGCTTGACATTTGACTTCGGTAAATTTTGGAGCTACTCAAAACGAAGAAAGACCCAATTGGAGGAACTTGGTCAACTTGGATGATTCTTGGACCAAATCTCTCTTCGTTGGTCTCAAACTTCTCCACATGGTTTATTGTGTCATAGTACATTAATCTATGCTTGACATTTGACTTCTGTCAACCTTAGACCTACTCAGAACGAAGAAAGACCAAAATGGACGAACTTGGTTAACTTGGATGATTCTTGGACCAAATCTCTCTTCGTTAGTCTCAAACTTCTCCACATGGTTTATTGTGTCATAGTACATTAATCTATGCTTGACATTTGACTTCGGTCAACTTTAGAGCTACTCAAAACGAAGAAAGACCAAAATGGACGAACTTGATCAACTTGGATGATTAATGGACCAAATCTCTCTTCGTTGGTCTCAAACTTCTCCACATGGTTTATTGTGTCATAGTACATTAATCTATGTTTGACATTTGACTTTGGTCCACTTTGGAGTTACTCAAAACGAAAAAAGACCAAAATGGACGAACTTGGTGAACTTGGATGATTCTTGGACCAAATCTCTCTTCGTTGGTCTCAAACTTCTCCACATGGTTTATTGTGTCATATTACATCATTTTATCCTTGACATTTGGGTTCGGTCAACTTTGGAGCTACTCGAAACGAAGAAAGACCAAAATGGACGAACTTGGTCAACTTAGATGATTCTTGGACCAAACTCTCTTCGTTGGTCTCAAACTTCTCCACATGGTTTATTGTGTCATAGTACATTAATCTATGCTTGACATTTGAATTCGGTCAACTTTGGAGCTACTCAAAACGAAGAAAGACCCAAATGGACGAACTTGGTCAACTTAGATGATTCTTGAAAAAAATCTCTCTTCGTTGCTCTCAAACTTCTCCACATGGTTTATTGTGTCATAGTACATTAATCTATGCTTGACATTTGACTTTGGTGAACTTTGGAGCTACTCAAAACGAAGAAAACCAAAATGGATGAACTTGGTAAACTTGGATGATTCTTGGACCAAATCTCTCTTCGTTGGTCTCAAACTTCTCCACAAGGTTTATTGTGTCATAAGACATTAATCTATGCTTGACATTTGACTTCGGTCATCTTTGGAGCTACCCAAAATGAAAAAAGACCAAAATGGACGAACTTGGTCAACCTGAATGATTCTTGGACCAAATCTCTCTTCGTTGGTCTCAAACTTCTCCACATGGTTTATTGTGTCATGGTAAATTAATCTATGCTTGACATTTGACTTCGGTCAACTTTAGGGCTAATCAAAACAAAGAAAGACCACAATGGACAAATTTGGTCAACTTGGATGATTGTTGGACAAAATCTCTCTTCGTTGGTCTCAAACTTCTCCACATGGTTTATTGTGTCATAGTACATTAATCTATGCTTGACATTTGACTTCGGTAAACTTTGGAGCTACTCAAAACGAAGAAAGACCCAAATGGACGAACTTGGTCAACTTGGATGATTGTTGGACCAAATCTCTCTTCGTTGGTCTCAAATTTCTCCCCATGGTTTATTGTGTCATAGTACATTAATTTATGCTTGACATTTGACTTCGGTCATATTTGGAGCAACTCAAAATGAAAAAAGACCAAAATGGACGAACTTGGTCAACTTGGATGATTCTTGGACCAAATCTCTCTTCGTTGGTCTCAAACTTCTCCACATGGTTTATTGTGTCATGGTAAATTAATCTATGCTTGACATTTGACTTCGGTCAACTTTGGGCTACTCAAAACGAAGAAAGACCACAATGGACAAATTTGGTCAACTTGGATGATTCATGGACCAAATCTCTCTTCGTTTGTCTCAAACTTCTCCACATGGTTTATTGTGTCATAGGACATTAATTTATGCTTGACATTTGACTTCGGTTATCTTTGGAGCTACTCAAAACGAACAAAGACCACAATGGACAAATTTGGTCAACTTGCATGATTGTTGGACAAAATCTCTCTTTGTTGGTCTCAAACTTCTCCACATTGTTTATTGTGTCATAGTACATTAATCTATGCTTGACATTTGACTTCAGTCAACTTTGGAGCTACTCAAAACGAAGAAAGACCACAATGGACAAATTTGGTCAACTTGCATGATTGTTGGACAAAATCTCTCTTCGTTGGTCTCAAACTTCTCCACATTGTTTATTGTGTCATAGTACATTAATCTATGCTTGACATTTGACTTCGGTCAACTTTTGAGCTACTTACAAAGAAGAAAGACAAAAATGGACGAACTTGGTCAACTTGGATGATTCATGGACCAAATCTCTCATCGTTGGTCTCAAACTTCTCCACATGTTTTATTGTGTCATAGGACATTAATCTATGCTTGACATTTGACTTCGGTTATCTTTGGAGTTACTCAAATCGAAGAAAGACCAAAATAGACGAACTTGGTCAACTTGGATGATTCTTGGACCAAATTCTCTACGTTGGTCTCAAACTTCTCCACATGTTTTATTGTGTCATAGGACATTAATCTATGCTTGACATTTGACTTCGGTTATCTTTGGAGCTACTCAAAACAAAGAAAGACCACAATGGACAAATTTGGTCAACTTGTATGATTGTTGGACAAAATCTCTCTTCGTTGGTCTCAAACTTCTCCACATTGTTTATTGTGTCATAGTACATTAATCTATGCTTGACATTTGACTTCGGTCAACTTTGAAGCTACTTAAAACGAAGAAAGACCAAAATGGACGAACATGGTCAACTTGGATGATTGTTGGACAAAATCTCTCTTCGTTGGTCTCAAACTTCTCCACATGGTTTATTGTGTCATAGTACATTAATCTATGCTTGACATTTGACTTCGGTCATTTTTGGAGCTACTCAAAACGAAGAAAGACCAAAATGGACGAACATGGTCAACTTGGATGATTCATGGACAAAATCTCTCTTCGTTGGTCTCAAACATCTCCAAATGGTTTATTCTGTCATATTACATCATTTTCTCTTGACATTTGGGTTCGGTAAACTTTGGAGCTATTCGAAACGAAGAAAGACCCAAATGGACGAACTTGGTCAACTTGGATGATTCTTGGACCAAATCTCTCATCGTTGGTCTCAAACTTCTCCACATGTTTTATTGTGTCATAGGACATTAATCTATGCTTGACATTTGACTTCGGTCATCTTTGGAGCACTTAAAATGAAGAAAGACCCAAATGGACGAACTTGGTCTACTTGGATGATTCTTGGACCAAATCTCTCTTCGTTGGTCTCAAACTTCTCCACATGGTTTATTGTGTCATAGGACATTAATCTATGCTTGACATTTGACTTCGGTCATCTTTGGAGCTACTCAAAATGAAGAAAGATCCAAATGGACCAACTTGGTCAACTTGGATGATTCTTGGACCAAATCTCTCTTCGTTGGTCTCAAACTTCTCCACATGTTTTATTGCGTCATAGGACATTAATTTATGCTTGACATTTGACTTCGGTTATCTTTGGAGCTACTCAAAACGAAGAAAGACCACAATGGACAAATTTGGTCAACTTGCATGATTGTTGGACAAAATCTCTCTTCGTTGGTCTCAAACTTCTCCACATTGTTTATTGTGTCATAGTACATTAATCTATGCTTGACATTTGACTTCGGTCAACTTTGGAACTACTCAAAACGAAGAAAGACCACAATGGACAAAATTGGTCAACTTGCATGATTGTTGGACAAAATCTCTCTTCGTTGGTCTCAAACTTCTCCACATTGTTTATTGTGTCATAGTACATTAATCTATGCTTGACATTTGACTTCGGTCAACTTTGGAGCTACTTAAAACGAAGAAAGACCAAAATGGACGAACTTGGTCAACTTGGATGATTCATGGACAAAATCTCTCTTCGTTGGTCTCAAACTTCTCCAAATGGTTTATTCTGTCATATTACATCATTTTATCGTTGACATTTGGGTTCCGTCAGCTTTGGAGCTAGTCGAAACGAAGAAAGACCCAAATGGAAAAACTTGGTCAACTTGGATGATTCTTGGACCAAATCTCTCATCGTTGGTCCCAAACTTCTCCACATGTTTTATTGTGTCATAGGACATTAATCTATGCTTGACATTTGACTTCGGTTATCTTTGGAGCTACTCAAAACAAAGAAAGACCAAAATAGATGAACTTGGTCAACTTGGATGATTCTTAGACCAAATCTCTCTTCGTTGGTCTCAAACTTCTCCACATGGTTTATTGTGTCATAGGACATTAATCTATGCTTGACATTTGACTTCGGTCATATTTGGAGCTACTCAAAATGAAGAAAGACCAAATGGACAAATTTGGTCAACTTGGATGATTGTTGGACAAAATCTCTCTTCGTTGGTCTCAAACTTCTCCACATGGTTTATTGTGTCATAGTACATTAATCTATGCTTGACATTTGACTTCGGTCAACTTTGGAGCTACTCAAAATGAAGAAAGACCCAAATGGACTAACTTGGTCAACTTGGATGATTGTTGGACAAAATCTCTCTTCGTTTGTCTCAAACTTCCCACATTGTTTATTGTGTCATAGTACATTGCTCTATGCTTGACATTTGACTTCGGTCAACTTTGGAGCTACTCAAAATGAAGAAAGACCCAAATGGACGAACTTGGTCAACTTGGATGATTCTTACACTAAATCTCTCTACGTTGGTCTCAAACTTCTCCACATGTTTTATTGTGTCATAGGACATCAATCTATGCTTGACATTTGACTTCGGTTATCTTTGGAGCTACTCAAAACGAAGAAAGACCACAATGGACAAATTTGGTCAACTTGCATGATTGTTGGACAAAATCTCTCTTCGTTGGTCTCAAACTTCTCCACATTGTTTATTGTGTCATAGTACATTAATCTATGCTTGACATTTGACTTCGGTCAACTTTGGAACTACTCAAAACGAAGAAAGACCACAATGGACAAATTTGGTCAACTTGCATGATTGTTGGACAAAATCTCTCTTCGTTGGTCTCAAACTTCTCCACATTGTTTATTGTGTCATAGTACATTAATCTATGCTTGACATTTGACTTCGGTCAACTTTGGAGCTACTTAAAACGAAGAAAGACCAAAATGGACAAACTTGGTCAACTTGGATGATTCATGGACAAAATCTCTCTTCGTTGGTCTCAAACTTCTCCAAATGGTTTATTGTGTCATATTACATCATTTTATCGTTGACATTTGGGTTCGGTCAGCTTTGGAGCTAGTCGAAACGAAGAAAGACCCAAATGGACGAACTTGGTCAACTTGGATGATTCTTGGACCAAATCTCTCATCGTTGGTCTCAAACTTCTCCACATGTTTTATTGTGTCATAGGACATTAATCTATGCTTGACATTTGACTTCGGTTATCTTTGGAGCTACTCAAAACGAAGAAAGACCACAATGGACAAATTTGGTCAACTTGCATGATTGTTGGACAAAATCTCTCTTCGTTGGTCTCAAACTTCTCCACATTGTTTATTGTGTCATAGTACATTAATCTATGCTTGACATTTGACTTCGGTCAACTTTGGAGCTACTTAAAACGAAGAAAGACCAAAATGGACGAACTTGGTCAACTTGGATGATTCATGGACAAAATCTCTCTTCGTTGGTCTCAAACTTCTCCAAATGGTTTATTGTGTCATATTACATCATTTTATCTTGACATTTGGGTTCGGTCAGCTTTGGAGCTAGTCGAAACGAAGAAAGACCCAATGGACGAACTTGGTCAACTTGGATGATTCTTGGACCAAATCTCTCATCGTTGGTCTCAAACTTCTCCACATGTTTTATTGTGTCATAGGACATTAATCTATGCTTGACATTGGACTTCGGTTATCTTTGGAGCTACTCAAAACGAAGAAAGACCAAAATGGACGAACTTGGTCAACTTGGATGATTCTTGGACCAAATCTCTCTTCGTTGGTCTCAAACTTCTCCACATGTTTTATTGTGTCATAGGACATTAATCTATGCTTGACATTTGACTTCGGTTATCTTTGGAGCTACTCAAAACGAAGAAAGACCAAAATGGACGAACTTGGTCAACTTGGATGATTCTTGGACCAAATCTCTCATCGTTGGTCTCAAACTTCTCCACATGTTTTATTGTGTCATAGGACATTAATCTATGCTTGACATTTGACTTCGGTCATCTTTGGAGCTACTCAAAACGAAGAAAGACCACAATGGACAAATTTGGTCAACTTGCATGATTGTTGGACAAAATCTCTCTTCGTTGGTCTCAAACTTCTCCACATTGTTTATTGTGTCATAGTACATTAATCTATGCTTGACATTTGACTTCGGTCAACTTTGGAACTACTCAAAACGAAGAAAGACCACAATGGACAAATTTGGTCAACTTGCATGATTGTTGGACAAAATCTCTCTTCGTTGGTCTCAAACTTCTCCACATTTTTTATTGTGTCATAGTACATTAATCTATGCTTGACATTTGACTTCGGTCAACTTTGGAGCTACTTAAAACGAAGAAAGACCAAAATGGACGAACTTGGTCAACTTGGATGATTCTTGGACCAAATCTCTCTTCGTTGGTCTCAAACTTCTCCACATGTTTTATTTTGTCATAGGACATTAATCTATGCTTGACATTTGACTTCGGTTATCCTTGGAGCTACTCAAAACGAAGAAAGACCACAATGGACAAATTTGGTCAACTTGCATGATTGTTGGACAAAATCTCTCTTCGTTGGTCTCAAACTTCTCCACATTATTTATTGTGTCATAGTACATTAATCTATGCTTGACATTTGACTTCGGTCAACTTTGGAACTACTCAAAACGAAGAAAGACCACAATGGACAAATTTTGTTAACTTGCATGATTGTTGGACAAAATCTCTCTTCGTTGGTCTCAAACTTCTCCACATTGTTTATTGTGTCATAGTACATTAATCTATGCTTGACATTTGACTTCGGTCAACTTTGGAGCTACTCAAAACAAAGAAAGACCACAATGGACAAATTTGGTCAACTTGCATGATTATTGGACAAAATCTCTCTTCGTTGGTCTCAAACTTCTCCACATTGTTTATTGTGTCATAGTACATTAATCTATGCTTGACATTTGACTTCGGTCAACTTTGGAGCTACTTAAAACGAAGAAAGACCAAAATGGACGAACTTGGTCAACTTGGATGATTCATGGACAAAATCTCTCTTCGTTGGTCTCAAACTTCTCCAAATGGTTTATTGTGTCATATTACATCATTTTATCGTTGACATTTGGGTTCGGTCAACTTTGGAGCTATTCGAAACGAAGAAAGACCCAAATGGACGAACTTGGTCAACTTGGATGATTCTTGGACCAAATCTCTCATCGTTGGTCTCAAACTTCTCCACATGTTTTATTGTGTCATAGGACATTAATCTATGCTTGACATTTGACTTCGGTCATCTTTGGAGCTACTCAAAACGAAGAAAGACCACAATGGACAAATTTGGTCAACTTGCATGATTGTTGGACAAAATCTCTCTTCGTTGGTCTCAAACTTCTCCACATTGTTTATTGTGTCATAGTACATTAATCTATGCTTGACATTTGACTTCGGTCAACTTTGGAGCTACTCAAAACGAAGAAAGACCACAATGGACAAATTTGGTCAACTTGCATGATTGTTGGACAAAATCTCTCTTCGTTGGTCTCAAACTTCTCCACATTGTTTATTGTGTCATAGTACATTAATCTATGCTTGACATTTGACTTCGGTCAACTTTGGAGCTACTTAAAACGAAGAAAGACCAAAATGGACGAACTTGGTCAACTTGGATGATTCTTGGACCAAATCTCTATTCGTTGGTCTCAAACTTCTCCACATGTTTTATTTTGTCATAGGACATTAATCTATGCTTGACATTTGACTTCGGTTATCTTTGGAGCTACTCAAAACGAAGAAAGACCACAATGGACAAATTTGGTCAACTTGCATGATTGTTGGACAAAATCTCTCTTCGTTGGTCTCAAACTTCTCCACATTATTTATTGTGTCATAGTACATTAATCTATGCTTGACATTTGACTTCGGTCAACTTTGGAGCTACTCAAAACGAAGAAAGACCACAATGGACAAATTTTGTCAACTTGGATGATTGTTGGACAAAATCTCTCTTCGTTGGTCTCAAACTTCTCCACATTGTTTATTGTGTCATAGTACATTAATCTATGCTTGACATTTGACTTCGGTCAACTTTGGAGCTACTCAAAACAAGAAAGACCACAATGGACAAATTTGGTCAACTTGCATGATTATTGGACAAAATCTCTCTTCGTTGGTCTCAAACTTCTCCACATTGTTTATTGTGTCATAGTACATTAATCTATGCTTGACATTTGACTTCGGTCAACTTTGGAGCTACTTAAAACGAAGAAAGACCAAAATGGACGAACTTGGTCAACTTGGATGATTCTTGGACAAAATCTCTCTTCGTTGGTCTCAAACTTCTCCAAATGGTTTATTGTGTCATATTACATCATTTTATCGTTGACATTTGGGTTCGGTTAACTTTGGAGCTACTCGAAACGAAGAAAGACCCAAATGGACGAACTTGGTCAACTTGGATGATTCTTGGACCAAATCTCTCATCGTTGGTCTCAAACTTCTCCACATGTTTTATTGTGTCATAGGACATTAATCTATGCTTGACATTTGACTTCGGTCATCTTTGGAGCTACTCAAAACGAAGAAAGACCACAATGGACAAATTTGGTCAACTTGCATGATTGTTGGACAAAATCTCTCTTCGTTGGTCTCAAACTTCTCCACATTGTTTATTGTGTCATAGTACATTAATCTATGCTTGACATTTGACTTCGGTCAACTTTGGAGCTACTCAAAACAAAGAAAGACCACAATGGACAAATTTGGTCAACTTGGATGATTATTGGACAAAATCTCTCTTCGTTGGTCTCAAACTTCTCCACATTGTTTATTGTGTCATAGTACATTAATCTATGCTTGACATTTGACTTCGGTCAACTTTGGAGCTACTTAAAACGAAGAAAGACCAAAATGGACGAACTTGGTCAACTTGGATGATTCATGGACAAAATCTCTCTTCGTTGGTCTCAAACTTCTCCAAATGGTTTATTGTGTCATATTACATCATTTTATCGTTGACATTTGGGTTCGGTCAACTTTGGAGCTATTCGAAACGAAGAAAGACCCAAATGGACGAACTTGGTCAACTTGGATGATTCTTGGACCAAATCTCTCATCGTTGGTCTCAAACTTCTCCACATGTTTTATTGTGTCATAGGACATTAATCTATGCTTGACATTTGACTTCGGTCATCTTTGGAGCTACTCAAAACGAAGAAAGACCACAATGGACAAATTTGGTCAACTTGGATGATTGTTGGACAAAATCTCTCTTCGTTGGTCTCAAACTTCTCCACATTGTTTATTGTGTCATAGTACATTAATCTATGCTTGACATTTGACTTCGGTCAACTTTGGAGCTACTCAAAACGAAGAAAGACCACAATGGACAAATTTGGTCAACTTGGATGATTGTTGGACAAAATCTCTCTTCGTTGGTCTCAAACTTCTCCACATTGTTTATTGTGTCATAGTACATTAATCTATGCTTGACATTTGACTTTTGTCAACTTTGGAGCTACTTAAAACGAAGAAAGACCAAAATGGACGAACTTGGTCAACTTGGATGATTCTTGGACCAAATCTCTCTTCGTTGGTCTCAAACTTCTCCACATGTTTTATTTTGTCATAGGACATTAATCTATGCTTGACATTTGACTTCGGTTATCTTTGGAGCTACTCAAAACGAAGAAAGACCACAATGGACAAATTTGGTCAACTTGGATGATTCTTGGACAAAATCTCTCTTCGTTGGTCTCAAACTTCTCCACATTATTTATTGTGTCATAGTACATTAATCTATGCTTGACATTTGACTTCGGTCAACTTTGGAGCTACTCAAAACGAAGAAAGACCACAATGGACAAATTTGGTCAACTTGCATGATTGTTGGACAAAATCTCTCTTCGTTGGTCTCAAACTTCTCCACATTGTTTATTGTGTCATAGTACATTAATCTATGCTTGACATTTGACTTCGGTTATCTTTGGAGCTACTCAAAACGAAGAAAGACCACAATGGACAAATTTGGTCAACTTGCATGATTGTTGGACAAAATCTCTCTTCGTTGGTCTCAAACTTCTCCACATTATTTATTGTGTCATAGTACATTAATCTATGCTTGACATTTGACTTCGGTCAACTTTGGAGCTACTCAAAACGAAGAAAGACCACAATGGACAAATTTGGTTAACTTGGATGATTGTTGGACAAAATCTCTCTTCGTTGGTCTCAAACTTCTCCACATTGTTTATTGTGTCATAGTACATTAATCTATGCTTGACATTTGACTTCGGTCAACTTTGGAGCTACTCAAAACAAAGAAAGACCACAATGGACAAATTTGGTCAACTTGGATGATTCTTGGACAAAATCTCTCTTCGTTGGTCTCAAACTTCTCCACATTATTTATTGTGTCATAGTACATTAATCTATGCTTGACATTTGACTTCGGTCAACTTTGGAGCTACTCAAAACGAAGAAAGACCACAATGGACAAATTTGGTCAACTTGCATGATTGTTGGACAAAATCTCTCTTCGTTGGTCTCAAACTTCTCCACATTGTTTATTGTGTCATAGTACATTAATCTATGCTTGACATTTGACTTCGGTCAACTTTGGAGCTACTCAAAACAAAGAAAGACCACAATGGACAAATTTGGTCAACTTGGATGATTATTGGACAAAATCTCTCTTCGTTGGTCTCAAACTTCTCCACATTGTTTATTGTGTCATAGTACATTAATCTATGCTTGACATTTGACTTCGGTCAACTTTGGAGCTACTCAAAACGAAGAAAGACCAAAATGGACGAACTTGGTCAACTTGGATGATTCATTGGACAAAATCTCTCTTCGTTGGTCTCAAACTTCTCCAAATGGTTTATTGTGTCATATTACATCATTTTATCTTGACATTTGGGTTCGGTCAACTTTGGAGCTACTCGAAACGAAGAAAGACCCAAATGGACGAACTTGGTCAACTTGGATGATTCTTGGACCAAATCTCTCATCGTTGGTCTCAAACTTCTCCACATGTTTTATTGTGTCATAGGACATTAATCTATGCTTGACATTTGACTTCGGTCATCTTTGGAGCTACTCAAAACGAAGAAAGACCACAATGGACAAATTTGGTCAACTTGGATGATTGTTGGACAAAATCTCTCTTCGTTGGTCTCAAACTTCTCCACATTGTTTATTGTGTCATAGTACATTAATCTATGCTTGACATTTGACTTCGGTCAACTTTGGAGCTACTTAAAACGAAGAAAGACCAAAATGGACAAACTTGGTCAACTTGGATGATTCTTGGACCAAATCTCTCTTCGTTGGTCTCAAACTTCTCCACATGTTTTATTGTGTCATAGGACATTAATCTATGCTTGACATTTGACTTCGGTTATCTTTGGAGCTACTCAAAACAAAGAAAGACCACAATGGACAAATTTGGTCAACTTGGATGATTGTTGGACAAAATCTCTCTTCGTTGGTCTCAAACTTCTCCACATTGTTTATTGTGTCATAGTACATTAATCTATGCTTGACATTTGACTTCGGTCAACTTTGGAGCTACTCAAAACGAAGAAAGACCAAAATGGACAAACTTGGTCAACTTGGATGATTCTTGGACCAAATCTCTCTTCGTTGGTCTCAAACTTCTCCACATGTTTTATTGTGTCATAGGACATTAATCTATGCTTGACATTTGACTTCGGTTATCTTTGGAGCTACTCAAACAAAGAAAGACCACAATGGACAAATTTGGTCAACTTGGATGATTGTTGGACAAAATCTCTCTTCGTTGGTCTCAAACTTCTCCACATTATTTATTGTGTCATAGTACATTAATCTATGCTTGACATTTGACTTCGGTCAACTTTGGAGCTACTCAAAACGAAGAAAGACCACAATGGACAAATTTTGTTAACTTGCATGATTGTTGGACCAAATCTCTCTTCGTTGGTCTCAAACTTCTCCACATGTTTTATTGTGTCATAGGACATTAATCTATGCTTGACATTTGACTTCGGTAATCTTTGGAGCTACTCAAAACGAAGAAAGACCACAATGGACAAATTTGGTCAACTTGCATGATTGTTGGACAAAATCTCTCTTCGTTGGTCTCAAACTTCTCCACATTGTTTATTGTGTCATAGTACATTAATCTATGCTTGACATTTGACTTCGGTCAACTTTGGAGCTACTTAAAACGAAGAAAGACCAAAATGGACGAACTTGGTCAACTTGGATGATTCATGGACAAAATCTCTCTTCGTTGGTCTCAAACTTCTCCAAATGGTTTATTGTGTCATATTACATCATTTTATCGTTGACATTTGGGTTCGGTCAGCTTTGGAGCTACTCGAAACGAAGAAAGACCCAAATGGACGAACTTGGTCAACTTGGATGATTCTTGGACCAAATCTCTCATCGTTGGTCTCAAACTTCTCCACATGTTTTATTGTGTCATAGGACATTAATCTATGCTTGACATTTGACTTCGGTTATCTTTGGAGCTACTCAAAACGAAGAAAGACCAAAATGGACGAACTTGGTCAACTTGGATGATTCTTGGACCAAATCTCTCTTCGTTGGTCTCAAACTTCTCCACATGTTTTATTGTGTCATAGGACATTAATCTATGCTTGACATTTGACTTCGGTTATCTTTGGAGCTACTCAAAACGAAGAAAGACCAAAATGGACAAACTTGTCAACTTGGATGATTCATGGACAAAATCTCTCTTCGTTGGTCTCAAACTTCTCCAAATGGTTTATTGTGTCATATTACATCATTTTATCGTTGACATTTGGGTTCGGTCAACTTTGGAGCTATTCGAAACGAAGAAAGACCCAAATGGACGAACTTGGTCAACTTGGATGATTCTTGGACCAAATCTCTCATCGTTGGTCTCAAACTTCTCCACATGTTTTATTGTGTCATAGGACATTAATTTATGCTTGACATTTGACTTCGGTTATCTTTGGAGCTACTCAAAACGAAGAAAGACAACAATGGACAAATTTGGTCAACTTGGATGATTGTTGGACAAAATCTCTCTTCGTTGGTCTCAAACTTCTCCACATGGTTTATTGTGTCATAGTACATTAATCTATGCTTGACATTTGACTTCGGTCATCTTTGGAGCTACTCAAAATGAAGAAAGACCCAAATGGACGAACTTGGTCAACTTGGATGATTCTTGGACCAAATCTCTCTTCGTTGGTCTCAAACTTCTCCACATGGTTTATTGTGTCATAGGACATTAATCTATGCTTGACATTTGACTTCGGTCATCTTTGGAGCTACTCAAAATGAAGAAAGACCAAATGGACGAACTTGGTCAACTTGGATGATTCTTGGACCAAATCTCTCTTCGTTGGTCTCAAACTTCTCCACATGTTTTATTGTGTCATAGGACATTAATTTATGCTTGACATTTGACTTCGGCTATCTTTGGAGCTACTCAAAACGAAGAAAGACCACAATGGACAAATTTGGTCAACTTGGATGATTGTTGGACAAAATCTCTCTTCGTTGGTCTCAAACTTCTCCACATTGTTTATTGTGTCATAGTACATTAATCTATGCTTGACATTTGACTTCGGTCAACTTTGGAGCTACTCAAAACGAAGAAAGACCAAAATGGACGAACTTGGTCAACTTGGATGATTCTTGGACCAAATCTCTCTTCGTTGGTCTCAAACTTCTCCACATGGTTTATTGTGTCATAGTACATTAATCTATGCTTGACATTTGACTTCGGTCATCTTTGGAGCTACTCAAAACGAAGAAAGACCAAAATGGACAAACTTGGTCAACTTGGATGATTGTTGGACAAAATCTCTCTTCGTTGGTCTCAAACTTCTCCACATTGTTTATTGTGTCATAGTACATTAATCTATGCTTGACATTTGACTTCGGTCAACTTTGGAGCTACTCAAAATGAAGAAAGACCCAAATGGACGAACTTGGTCAACTTGGATGATTCTTGGACCAAATCTCTTTCGTTGGTCTCAAACTTCTCCACATGTTTTATTGTGTCATAGGACATTAATCTATGCTTGACATTTGACTTCGGTTATCTTTGGAGCTACTCAAAATGAAGAAAGACCCAAATGGACGAACTTGGTCAACTTGGATGATTCTTGGACCAAATCTCTCTTCGTTGGTCTCAAACTTCTCCACATTGTTTATTGTGTCATAGGACATTAATCTATGCTTGACATTTGACTTCGGTCATCTTTGGAGCTACTCAAAATGAAGAAAGACCAAATGGACGAACTTGGTCAACTTGGATGATTCTTGGACCAAATCTCTCTTCGTTGGTCTCAAACTTCTCCAAATGGTTTATTGTGTCATATTACATCATTTATCTTGACATTTGACTTCGGTCAACTTTGGAGCTATTCGAAACGAAGAAAGACCCAAATGGACGAACTTGGTCAACTTGGATGATTCTTGGACCAAATCTCTCTTCGTTGGTCTCAAACTTCTCCACATGTTTTATTGTGTCATAGGACATTAATCTATGCTTGACATTTGACTTCGGTCAACTTTGGAGCTACTCAAAATGAAGAAAGACCAAATGGACGAACTTGGTCAACTTGGATGATTCTTGGACCAAATCTCTCTTCGTTGGTCTCAAACTTCTCCACATGTTTTATTGTGTCATAGGACATTAATTTATGCTTGACATTTGACTTCGGTTATCTTTGGAGCTACTCAAAACGAAGAAAGACCAAAATGGACAAACTTGGTCAACTTGGATGATTGTTGGACAAAATCTCTCTTCGTTGGTCTCAAACTTCTCCACATTGTTTATTGTGTCATAGTACATTAATTTATGCTTGACATTTGACTTCGGTTATCTTTGGAGCTACTCAAAACGAAGAAAGACCACAATGGACAAATTTGGTCAACTTGGATGATTGTTGGACAAAATCTCTCTTCGTTGGTCTCAAACTTCTCCACATGGTTTATTGTGTCATAGTACATTAATCTATGCTTGACATTTGACTTCGGTCAACTTTGGAGCTACTCAAAATGAAGAAAGACCAAATGGACGAACTTGGTCAACTTGGATGATTCTTGGACCAAATCTCTCTTCGTTGGTCTCAAACTTCTCCACATGGTTTATTGTGTCATAGGACATTAATCTATGCTTGACATTTGACTTCGGTCATCTTTGGAGCTACTCAAAATGAAGAAAGACCCAAATGGACGAACTTGGTCAACTTGGATGATTCTTGGACCAAATCTCTCTTCGTTGGTCTCAAACTTCTCCACATGTTTTATTGTGTCATAGGACATTAATTTATGCTTGACATTTGACTTCGGCTATCTTTGGAGCTACTCAAAACGAAGAAAGACCACAATGGACAAATTTGGTCAACTTGGATGATTGTTGGACAAAATCTCTCTTCGTTGGTCTCAAACTTCTCCACATTGTTTATTGTGTCATAGTACATTAATCTATGCTTGACATTTGACTTCGGTCAACTTTGGAGCTACTCAAAACGAAGAAAGACCAAAATGGACGAACTTGGTCAACTTGGATGATTCTTGGACCAAATCTCTCTTCGTTGGTCTCAAACTTCTCCACATGGTTTATTGTGTCATAGTACATTAATCTATGCTTGACATTTGACTTCGGTCATCTTTGGAGCTACTCAAAACGAAGAAAGACCAAAATGGACAAACTTGGTCAACTTGGATGATTGTTGGACAAAATCTCTCTTCGTTGGTCTCAAACTTCTCCACATGGTTTATTGTGTCATAGTACATTAATCTATGCTTGACATTTGACTTCGGTCATCTTTGGAGCTACTCAAAATGAAGAAAGACCCAAATGGACGAACTTGGTCAACTTGGATGATTCTTGGACCAAATCTCTCTTCGTTGGTCTCAAACTTCTCCACATGGTTTATTGTGTCATAGGACATTAATCTATGCTTGACATTTGACTTCGGTCATCTTTGGAGCTACTCAAAATGAAGAAAGACCAAATGGACGAACTTGGTCAACTTGGATGATTCTTGGACCAAATCTCTCTTCGTTGGTCTCAAACTTCTCCACATGTTTTATTGTGTCATAGGACATTAATTTATGCTTGACATTTGACTTCGGTTATCTTTGGAGCTACTCAAAACGAAGAAAGACCACAATGGACAAATTTGGTCAACTTGGATGATTGTTGGACAAAATCTCTCTTCGTTGGTCTCAAACTTCTCCACATGGTTTATTGTGTCATAGTACATTAATCTATGCTTGACATTTGACTTCGGTCATCTTTGGAGCTACTCAAAATGAAGAAAGACCCAAATGGACAAACTTGGTCAACTTGGATGATTCTTGGACCAAATCTCTCTTCGTTGGTCTCAAACTTCTCCACATGGTTTATTGTGTCATAGGACATTAATCTATGCTTGACATTTGACTTCGGTCATCTTTGGAGCTACTCAAAATGAAGAAAGACCCAAATGGACGAACTTGGTCAACTTGGATGATTCTTGGACCAAATCTCTCTTCGTTGGTCTCAAACTTCTCCACATGTTTTATTGTGTCATAGGACATTAATTTATGCTTGACATTTGACTTCGGTTATCTTTGGAGCTACTCAAAACGAAGAAAGACCACAATGGACAAATTTGGTCAACTTGGATGATTGTTGGACAAAATCTCTCTTCGTTGGTCTCAAACTTCTCCACATGGTTTATTGTGTCATAGTACATTAATCTATGCTTGACATTTGACTTCGGTCATCTTTGGAGCTACTCAAAATGAAGAAAGACCCAAATGGACGAACTTGGTCAACTTGGATGATTCTTGGACAAAATCTCTCTTCGTTGGTCTCAAACTTCTCCAAATGGTTTATTGTGTCATATTACATCATTTTATCCTTGACATTGGGTTCGGTCATCTTTTGAGCTACTCAAAACGAAGAAAAGACCAAAATGGACGAACTTGTCAACTTGGATGATTCTTGGACAAAATCTCTCATCGTTGGTCTCAAACTTCTCCACATTTTTTATTGTGTCATAGTACATTAATCTATGCTTGACATTTGACTTCGGTCATCTTTGGAGCTACTCAAAATGAAGAAAGACCCAAATGGACGAACTTGGTCAACTTGGATGATTCTTGGACCAAATCTCTCTTCGTTGGTCTCAAACTTCTCCACATGTTTTATTGTGTCATAGGACATTAATTTATGCTTGACATTTGACTTCGGCTATCTTTGGAGCTACTCAAAACGAAGAAAGACCACAATGGACAAATTTGGTCAACTTGGATGATTGTTGGACAAAATCTCTCTTCGTTGGTCTCAAACTTCTCCACATTGTTTATTGTGTCATAGTACATTAATCTATGCTTGACATTTGACTTCGGTCAACTTTGGAGCTACTCAAAACGAAGAAAGACCAAAATGGACGAACTTGGTCAACTTGGATGATTCTTGGACCAAATCTCTCTTCGTTGGTCTCAAACTTCTCCACATGGTTTATTGTGTCATAGTACATTAATCTATGCTTGACATTTGACTTCGGTCATCTTTGGAGCTACTCAAAACGAAGAAAGACCAAAATGGACAAACTTGGTCAACTTGGATGATTGTTGGACAAAATCTCTCTTCGTTGGTCTCAAACTTCTCCACATGGTTTATTGTGTCATAGTACATTAATCTATGCTTGACATTTGACTTCGGTCATCTTTGGAGCTACTCAAAACGAAGAAAGACCCAAATGGACGAACTTGGTCAACTTGGATGATTCTTGGACCAAATCTCTCTTCGTTGGTCTCAAACTTCTCCACATGGTTTATTGTGTCATAGGACATTAATCTATGCTTGACATTTGACTTCGGTCATCTTTGGAGCTACTCAAAATGAAGAAAGACCAAATGGACGAACTTGGTCAACTTGGATGATTCTTGGACCAAATCTCTCTTCGTTGGTCTCAAACTTCTCCACATGTTTTATTGTGTCATAGGACATTAATTTATGCTTGACATTTGACTTCGGTTATCTTTGGAGCTACTCAAAACGAAGAAAGACCACAATGGACAAATTTGGTCAACTTGGATGATTGTTGGACAAAATCTCTCTTCGTTGGTCTCAAACTTCTCCACATGGTTTATTGTGTCATAGTACATTAATCTATGCTTGACATTTGACTTCGGTCATCTTTGGAGCTACTCAAAATGAAGAAAGACCCAAATGGACAAACTTGGTCAACTTGGATGATTCTTGGACCAAATCTCTCTTCGTTGGTCTCAAACTTCTCCACATGGTTTATTGTGTCATAGGACATTAATCTATGCTTGACATTTGACTTCGGTAATCTTTGGAGCTACTCAAAATGAAGAAAGACCCAAATGGACGAACTTGGTCAACTTGGATGATTCTTGGACCAAATCTCTCTTCGTTGGTCTCAAACTTCTCCACATGTTTTATTGTGTCATAGGACATTAATTTATGCTTGACATTTGACTTCGGTTATCTTTGGAGCTACTCAAAATGAAGAAAGACCACAATGGACAAATTTGGTCAACTTGGATGATTGTTGGACAAAATCTCTCTTCGTTGGTCTCAAACTTCTCCACATGGTTTATTGTGTCATAGTACATTAATCTATGCTTGACATTTGACTTCGGTCATCTTTGGAGCTACTCAAAACGAAGAAAGACCCAAATGGACGAACTTGGTCAACTTGGATGATTCTTGGACAAAATCTCTCTTCGTTGGTCTCAAACTTCTCCACATGGTTTATTGTGTCATATTACATCATTTTGCTTGACATTGGGTTCGGTCATCTTTGAGCTACTCAAAACGAAGAAAGACCAAAATGGACGAACTTGGTCAACTTGGATGATTCTTGGACAAAATCTCTCTTCGTTGGTCTCAAACTTCTCCACATTTTTTATTGTGTCATAGTACATTAATCTATGCTTGACATTTGACTTCGGTTATCTTTGGAGCTACTCAAAACGAAGAAAGACCAAAATGGACGAACTTGGTCAACTTGGATGATTGTTGGACCAAATCTCTCTTCGTTGGTCTCAAACTTCTCCACATGTTTTATTGTGTCATAGGACATTAATCTATGCTTGACATTTGACTTCGGTCATCTTTGGAGCTACTCAAAATAAGAAAGACCAAATGGACGAACTTGGTCAACTTGGATGATTGTTGGACCAAATCTCTCTTCGTTGGTCTCAAACTTCTCCACATGTTTTATTGTGTCATAGGACATTAATCTATGCTTGACATTTGACTTCGGTTATCTTTGGAGCTACTCAAAACGAAGAAAGACCAAAATGGACGAACTTGGTCAACTTGGATGATTCTTGGACCAAATCTCTCTTCGTTGGTCTCAAACTTCTCCACATGTTTTATTGTGTCATAGGACATTAATCTATGCTTGACATTTGACTTCGGTCATCTTTGGAGCTACTCAAAATAAAGAAAGACCAAAATGGACGAACTTGGTCAACTTGGATGATTGTTGGACCAAATCTCTCTTCGTTGGTCTCAAACTTCTCCACATGTTTTATTGTGTCATAGGACATTAATCTATGCTTGACATTTGACTTCGGTCAACTTTGGAGCTACTCAAAACGAAGAAAGACCACAATGGACAAATTTGGTCAACTTGGATGATTGTTGGACAAAATCTCTCTTCGTTGGTCTCAAACTTCTCCACATTGTTTATTGTGTCATAGTACATTAATCTATGCTTGACATTTGACTTCGGTCAACTTTGGAGCTACTCAAAACGAAGAAAGACCAAAATGGACGAACTTGGTCAACTTGGATGATTCTTGGACAAAATCTCTCTTCGTTGGTCTCAAACTTCTCCACATGTTTTATTGTGTCATAGGACATTAATTTATGCTTGACATTTGACTTCGGTTATCTTTGGAGCTACTCAAAACGAAGAAAGACCACAATGGACAAATTTGGTCAACTTGGATGATTGTTGGACCAAATCTCTCTTCGTTGGTCTCAAACTTCTCCACATGTTTTATTGTGTCATAGGACATTAATTTATGCTTGACATTTGACTTCGGTTATCTTTGGAGCTACTCAAAACGAAGAAAGACCACAATGGACAAATTTGGTCAACTTGGATGATTGTTGGACAAAATCTCTCTTCGTTGGTCTCAAACTTCTCCACATGGTTTATTGTGTCATAGTACATTAATCTATGCTTGACATTTGACTTCGGTCATCTTTGGAGCTACTCAAAATGAAGAAAGACCCAAATGGACGAACTTGGTCAACTTGGATGATTCTTGGACCAAATCTCTCTTCGTTGGTCTCAAACTTCTCCACATGGTTTATTGTGTCATAGGACATTAATCTATGCTTGACATTTGACTTCGGTCATCTTTGGAGCTACTCAAAATGAAGAAAGACCAAATGGACGAACTTGGTCAACTTGGATGATTCTTGGACCAAATCTCTCTTCGTTGGTCTCAAACTTCTCCACATGTTTTATTGTGTCATAGGACATTAATTTATGCTTGACATTTGACTTCGGTTATCTTTGGAGCTACTCAAAACGAAGAAAGACCACAATGGACAAATTTGGTCAACTTGGATGATTGTTGGACCAAATCTCTCTTCGTTGGTCTCAAACTTCTCCACATTGTTTATTGTGTCATAGTACATTAATCTATGCTTGACATTTGACTTCGGTCAACTTTGGAGCTACTCAAAACGAAGAAAGACCAAAATGGACGAACTTGGTCAACTTGGATGATTCATGGACAAAATCTCTCTTCGTTGGTCTCAAACTTCTCCAAATGGTTTATTGTGTCATATTACATCATTTTATCGTTGACATTTGGGTTCGGTCAACTTTGGAGCTATTCGAAACGAAAAAGACCCAAATGGACGAACTTGGTCAACTTGGATGATTCTTGGACCAAATCTCTCATCGTTGGTCTCAAACTTCTCCACATGTTTTATTGTGTCATAGGACATTAATCTATGCTTGACATTTGACTTCGGTCATCTTTGGAGCTACTCAAAACGAAGAAAGACCAAAATGGACAAACTTGGTCAACTTGGATGATTGTTGGACAAAATCTCTCTTCGTTGGTCTCAAACTTCTCCACATGTTTTATTGTGTCATAGGACATTAATCTATGCTTGACATTTGACTTCGGTCATCTTTGGAGCTACTCAAAATAAAGAAAGACCAAAATGGACGAACTTGGTCAACTTGGATGATTCTTGGACCAAATCTCTCTTCGTTGGTCTCAAACTTCTCCACATGTTTTATTGTGTCATAGGACATTAATCTATGCTTGACATTTGACTTCGGTCAACTTTGGAGCTACTCAAAACGAAGAAAGACCACAATGGACAAATTTGGTCAACTTGGATGATTGTTGGACAAAATCTCTCTTCGTTGGTCTCAAACTTCTCCACATTGTTTATTGTGTCATAGTACATTAATCTATGCTTGACATTTGACTTCGGTTATCTTTGGAGCTACTCAAAACGAAGAAAGACCAAAATGGACGAACTTGGTCAACTTGGATGATTCTTGGACCAAATCTCTCTTCGTTGGTCTCAAACTTCTCCACATGTTTTATTGTGTCATAGGACATTAATCTATGCTTGACATTTGACTTCGGTCATCTTTGGAGCTACTCAAAATAAAGAAAGACCAAAATGGACGAACTTGGTCAACTTGGATGATTCTTGGACCAAATCTCTCTTCGTTGGTCTCAAACTTCTCCACATGTTTTATTGTGTCATAGGACATTAATCTATGCTTGACATTTGACTTCGGTCAACTTTGGAGCTACTCAAAACGAAGAAAGACCACAATGGACAAATTTGGTCAACTTGCATGATTGTTGGACAAAATCTCTCTTCGTTGGTCTCAAACTTCTCCACATTGTTTATTGTGTCATAGTACATTAATCTATGCTTGACATTTGACTTCGGTCAACTTTGGAGCTACTCAAAACGAAGAAAGACCAAAATGGACGAACTTGGTCAACTTGGATGATTCTTGGACAAAATCTCTCTTCGTTGGTCTCAAACTTCTCCACATGTTTTATTGTGTCATAGTACATTAATTTATGCTTGACATTTGACTTCGGTTATCTTTGGAGCTACTCAAAACGAAGAAAGACCACAATGGACAAATTTGGTCAACTTGGATGATTGTTGGACCAAATCTCTCTTCGTTGGTCTCAAACTTCTCCACATGTTTTATTGTGTCATAGGACATTAATTTATGCTTGACATTTGACTTCGGTTATCTTTGGAGCTACTCAAAACGAAGAAAGACCACAATGGACAAATTGGTCAACTTGGATGATTGTTGGACAAAATCTCTCTTCGTTGGTCTCAAACTTCTCCACATGGTTTATTGTGTCATAGTACATTAATCTATGCTTGACATTTGACTTCGGTCAACTTTGGAGCTACTCAAAACGAAGAAAGACCAAAATGGACGAACTTGGTCAACTTGGATGATTCTTGGACAAAATCTCTCTTCGTTGGTCTCAAACTTCTCCACATGTTTTATTGTGTCATAGGACATTAATCTATGCTTGACATTTGACTTCGGTTATCTTTGGAGCTACTCAAAACGAAGAAAGACCACAATGGACAAATTTGGTCAACTTGGATGATTGTTGGACAAAATCTCTCTTCGTTGGTCTCAAACTTCTCCACATGGTTTATTGTGTCATATTACATCATTTTATGCTTGACATTTGGTTCGGTCATCTTTGGAGCTACTCAAAACGAAGAAAGACCAAAATGGACGAACTTGGTCAACTTGGATGATTCTTGGACAAAATCTCTCTTCGTTGGTCTCAAACTTCTCCACATTTTTTATTGTGTCATAGTACATTAATCTATGCTTGACATTTGACTTCGGTTATCTTTGGAGCTACTCAAAACGAAGAAAGACCAAAATGGACGAACTTGGTCAACTTGGATGATTCTTGGACAAAATCTCTCTTCGTTGGTCTCAAACTTCTCCACATGGTTTATTGTGTCATATTACATCATTTTATCGTTGACATTTGGGTTCGGTCAACTTTGGAGCTACTCGAAACGAAAAAAGACCCAAATGGACGAACTTGGTCAACTTGGATGATTCTTGGACCAAATCTCTCTTCGTTGGTCTCAAACTTCTCCACATGTTTTATTGTGTCATAGGACATTAATCTATGCTTGACATTTGACTTCGGTTATCTTTGGAGCTACTCAAAACGAAGAAAGACCAAAATGGACAAACTTGGTCAACTTGGATGATTGTTGGACAAAATCTCTCTTCGTTGGTCTCAAACTTCTCCACATGGTTTATTGTGTCATAGTACATTAATCTATGCTTGACATTTGACTTCGGTCATCTTTGGAGCTACTCAAAATGAAGAAAGACCCAAATGGACGAACTTGGTCAACTTGGATGATTCTTGGACCAAATCTCTCTTCGTTGGTCTCAAACTTCTCCACATGTTTTATTGTGTCATAGGACATTAATTTATGCTTGACATTTGACTTCGGTTATCTTTGGAGCTACTCAAAACGAAGAAAGACCACAATGGACAAATTTGGTCAACTTGGATGATTGTTGGACAAAATCTCTCTTCGTTGGTCTCAAACTTCTCCACATGGTTTATTGTGTCATAGTACATTAATCTATGCTTGACATTTGACTTCGGTCATCTTTGGAGCTACTCAAAATGAAGAAAGACCCAAATGGACGAACTTGGTCAACTTGGATGATTCTTGGACAAAATCTCTCTTCGTTGGTCTCAAACTTCTCCACATGGTTTATTGTGTCATATTACATCATTTTATGCTTGACATTTGGTTCGGTCATCTTTTGAGCTACTCAAAACGAAGAAAGACCAAAATGGACGAACTTGGTCAACTTGGATGATTCTTGGACAAAATCTCTCTTCGTTGGTCTCAAACTTCTCCACATTTTTTATTGTGTCATAGTACATTAATCTATGCTTGACATTTGACTTCGGTTAACTTTGGAGCTACTCAAAACGAAGAAAGACCAAAATGGACGAACTTGGTCAACTTGGATGATTCTTGGACCAAATCTCTCTTCGTTGGTCTCAAACTTCTCCACATGTTTTATTGTGTCATAGGACATTAATCTATGCTTGACATTTGACTTCGGTTATCTTTGGAGCTACTCAAAACGAAGAAAGACCAAAATGGACGAACTTGGTCAACTTGGATGATTCTTGGACCAAATCTCTCTTCGTTGGTCTCAAACTTCTCCACATGGTTTATTGTGTCATAGTACATTAATCTATGCTTGACATTTGACTTCGGTCATCTTTGGAGCTACTCAAAATAAAGAAAGACCAAAATGGACGAACTTGGTCAACTTGGATGATTCTTGGACCAAATCTCTCTTCGTTGGTCTCAAACTTCTCCACATGTTTTATTGTGTCATAGGACATTAATCTATGCTTGACATTTGACTTCGGTCAACTTTGGAGCTACTCAAAACGAAGAAAGACCACAATGGACAAATTTGGTCAACTTGGATGATTGTTGGACAAAATCTCTCTTCGTTGGTCTCAAACTTCTCCACATTGTTTATTGTGTCATAGTACATTAATCTATGCTTGACATTTGACTTCGGTCAACTTTGGAGCTACTCAAAACGAAGAAAGACCAAAATGGACGAACTTGGTCAACTTGGATGATTCTTGGACCAAATCTCTCTTCGTTGGTCTCAAACTTCTCCACATGTTTTATTGTGTCATAGGACATTAATCTATGCTTGACATTTGACTTCGGTTATCTTTGGAGCTACTCAAAACGAAGAAAGACCAAAATGGACAAACTTGGTCAACTTGGATGATTGTTGGACAAAATCTCTCTTCGTTGGTCTCAAACTTCTCCACATGGTTTATTGTGTCATAGTACATTAATCTATGCTTGACATTTGACTTCGGTCATCTTTGGAGCTACTCAAAATGAAGAAAGACCCAAATGGACGAACTTGGTCAACTTGGATGATTCTTGGACCAAATCTCTCTTCGTTGGTCTCAAACTTCTCCACATGTTTTATTGTGTCATAGGACATTAATTTATGCTTGACATTTGACTTCGGTTATCTTTGGAGCTACTCAAAACGAAGAAAGACCACAATGGACAAATTTGGTCAACTTGGATGATTGTTGGACAAAATCTCTCTTCGTTGGTCTCAAACTTCTCCACATGGTTTATTGTGTCATAGTACATTAATCTATGCTTGACATTTGACTTCGGTCATCTTTGGAGCTACTCAAAATGAAGAAAGACCCAAATGGACGAACTTGGTCAACTTGGATGATTCTTGGACAAAATCTCTCTTCGTTGGTCTCAAACTTCTCCACATGGTTTATTGTGTCATATTACATCATTTTATGCTTGACATTGGGTTCGGTCATCTTTGGAGCTACTCAAAACGAAGAAAGACCAAAATGGACGAACTTGGTCAACTTGGATGATTCTTGGACAAAATCTCTCTTCGTTGGTCTCAAACTTCTCCACATTTTTTATTGTGTCATAGTACATTAATCTATGCTTGACATTTGACTTCGGTTCTTTGGAGCTACTCAAAACGAAGAAAGACCAAAATGGACGAACTTGGTCAACTTGGATGATTGTTGGACCAAATCTCTCTTCGTTGGTCTCAAACTTCTCCACATGTTTTATTGTGTCATAGGACATTAATCTATGCTTGACATTTGACTTCGGTTATCTTTGGAGCTACTCAAAACGAAGAAAGACCAAAATGGACGAACTTGGTCAACTTGGATGATTCTTGGACCAAATCTCTCTTCGTTGGTCTCAAACTTCTCCACATGGTTTATTGTGTCATAGTACATTAATCTATGCTTGACATTTGACTTCGGTCATCTTTGGAGCTACTCAAAATAAGAAAGACCAAAATGGACGAACTTGGTCAACTTGGATGATTCTTGGACCAAATCTCTCATCGTTGGTCTCAAACTTCTCCACATGTTTTATTGTGTCATAGGACATTAATCTATGCTTGACATTTGACTTCGGTCAACTTTGGAGCTACTCAAAACGAAGAAAGACCACAATGGACAAATTTGGTCAACTTGGATGATTGTTGGACAAAATCTCTCTTCGTTGGTCTCAAACTTCTCCACATTGTTTATTGTGTCATAGTACATTAATCTATGCTTGACATTTGACTTCGGTCAACTTTGGAGCTACTCAAAACGAAGAAAGACCAAAATGGACGAACTTGGTCAACTTGGATGATTCTTGGACAAAATCTCTCTTCGTTGGTCTCAAACTTCTCCACATGTTTTATTGTGTCATAGGACATTAATTTATGCTTGACATTTGACTTCGGTTATCTTTGGAGCTACTCAAAACGAAGAAAGACCACAATGGACAAATTTGGTCAACTTGGATGATTGTTGGACCAAATCTCTCTTCGTTGGTCTCAAACTTCTCCACATGGTTTATTGTGTCATAGTACATTAATCTATGCTTGACATTTGACTTCGGTCATCTTTGGAGCTACTCAAAATGAAGAAAGACCCAAATGGACGAACTTGGTCAACTTGGATGATTCTTGGACCAAATCTCTCTTCGTTGGTCTCAAACTTCTCCACATGTTTTATTGTGTCATAGGACATTAATTTATGCTTGACATTTGACTTCGGTTATCTTTGGAGCTACTCAAAACGAAGAAAGACCACAATGGACAAATTTGGTCAACTTGGATGATTGTTGGACAAAATCTCTCTTCGTTGGTCTCAAACTTCTCCACATGGTTTATTGTGTCATAGTACATTAATCTATGCTTGACATTTGACTTCGGTCATCTTTGGAGCTACTCAAAATGAAGAAAGACCCAAATGGACGAACTTGGTCAACTTGGATGATTCTTGGACAAAATCTCTCTTCGTTGGTCTCAAACTTCTCCAATGGTTTATTGTGTCATATTACATCATTTTATGCTTGACATTTGGTTCGGTCATCTTTGGAGCTACTCAAAACGAAGAAAGACCAAAATGGACGAACTTGGTCAACTTGGATGATTCTTGGACAAAATCTCTCTTCGTTGGTCTCAAACTTCTCCACATTTTTTATTGTGTCATAGTACATTAATCTATGCTTGACATTTGACTTCGGTTATCTTTGGAGCTACTCAAAACGAAGAAAGACCAAAATGGACGAACTTGGTCAACTTGGATGATTGTTGGACCAAATCTCTCTTCGTTGGTCTCAAACTTCTCCACATGTTTTATTGTGTCATAGGACATTAATCTATGCTTGACATTTGACTTCGGTTATCTTTGGAGCTACTCAAAACGAAGAAAGACCAAAATGGACGAACTTGGTCAACTTGGATGATTCTTGGACCAAATCTCTCTTCGTTGGTCTCAAACTTCTCCACATGGTTTATTGTGTCATAGTACATTAATCTATGCTTGACATTTGACTTCGGTCATCTTTGGAGCTACTCAAAATAAAGAAAGACCAAAATGGACGAACTTGGTCAACTTGGATGATTCTTGGACCAAATCTCTCTTCGTTGGTCTCAAACTTCTCCACATGTTTTATTGTGTCATAGGACATTAATCTATGCTTGACATTTGACTTCGGTCAACTTTGGAGCTACTCAAAACGAAGAAAGACCAAAATGGACAAATTTGGTCAACTTGGATGATTGTTGGACAAAATCTCTCTTCGTTGGTCTCAAACTTCTCCACATTGTTTATTGTGTCATAGTACATTAATCTATGCTTGACATTTGACTTCGGTCAACTTTGGAGCTACTCAAAACGAAGAAAGACCAAAATGGACGAACTTGGTCAACTTGGATGATTCTTGGACAAAATCTCTCTTCGTTGGTCTCAAACTTCTCCACATGTTTTATTGTGTCATAGGACATTAATTTATGCTTGACATTTGACTTCGGTTATCTTTGGAGCTACTCAAAACGAAGAAAGACCACAATGGACAAATTTGGTCAACTTGGATGATTGTTGGACCAAATCTCTCTTCGTTGGTCTCAAACTTCTCCACATGTTTTATTGTGTCATAGGACATTAATTTATGCTTGACATTTGACTTCGGTTATCTTTGGAGCTACTCAAAACGAAGAAAGACCACAATGGACAAATTTGGTCAACTTGGATGATTGTTGGACCAAATCTCTCTTCGTTGGTCTCAAACTTCTCCACATTGTTTATTGTGTCATAGTACATTAATCTATGCTTGACATTTGACTTCGGTCAACTTTGGAGCTACTCAAAACGAAGAAAGACCAAAATGGACAAATTTGGTCAACTTGGATGATTGTTGGACAAAATCTCTCTTCGTTGGTCTCAAACTTCTCCACATTGTTTATTGTGTCATAGTACATTAATCTATGCTTGACATTTGACTTCGGTCAACTTTGGAGCTACTCAAAACGAAGAAAGACCAAAATGGACGAACTTGGTCAACTTGGATGATTCTTGGACAAAATCTCTCTTCGTTGGTCTCAAACTTCTCCACATGTTTTATTGTGTCATAGGACATTAATTTATGCTTGACATTTGACTTCGGTTATCTTTGGAGCTACTCAAAACGAAGAAAGACCACAATGGACAAATTTGGTCAACTTGGATGATTGTTGGACAAAATCTCTCTTCGTTGGTCTCAAACTTCTCCACATGGTTTATTGTGTCATAGTACATTAATCTATGCTTGACATTTGACTTCGGTCATCTTTGGAGCTACTCAAAATGAAGAAAGACCCAAATGGACGAACTTGGTCAACTTGGATGATTCTTGGACCAAATCTCTCTTCGTTGGTCTCAAACTTCTCCACATGGTTTATTGTGTCATAGTACATTAATCTATGCTTGACATTTGACTTCGGTCATCTTTGGAGCTACTCAAAACGAAGAAAGACCAAAATGGACGAACTTGGTCAACTTGGATGATTCTTGGACCAAATCTCTCTTCGTTGGTCTCAAACTTCTCCACATGGTTTATTGTGTCATAGTACATTAATCTATGCTTGACATTTGACTTCGGTTATCTTTGGAGCTACTCAAAACGAAGAAAGACCAAAATGGACGAACTTGGTCAACTTGGATGATTCTTGGACCAAATCTCTCTTCGTTGGTCTCAAACTTCTCCACATGGTTTATTGTGTCATAGTACATTAATCTATGCTTGACATTTGACTTCGGTCATCTTTGGAGCTACTCAAAATGAAGAAAGACCCAAATGGACGAACTTGGTCAACTTGGATGATTCTTGGACCAAATCTCTCTTCGTTGGTCTCAAACTTCTCCACATGTTTTATTGTGTCATAGGACATTAATCTATGCTTGACATTTGACTTCGGTTATCTTTGGAGCTACTCAAAACGAAGAAAGACCACAATGGACAAACTTGGTCAACTTGGATGATTCTTGGACAAAATCTCTCTTCGTTGGTCTCAAACTTCTCCACATGGTTTATTGTGTCATATTACATCATTTTATCTTGACATTTGGGTTCGGTCAACTTTGGAGCTACTCGAAACGAAAAAAGACCCAAATGGACGAACTTGGTCAACTTGGATGATTCTTGGACCAAATCTCTCATCGTTGGTCTCAAACTTCTCCACATGTTTTATTGTGTCATAGGACATTAATCTATGCTTGACATTTGACTTCGGTTATCTTTGGAGCTACTCAAAACGAAGAAAGACCAAAATGGACGAACTTGGTCAACTTGGATGATTCTTGGACCAAATCTCTCTTCGTTGGTCTCAAACTTCTCCACATGGTTTATTGTGTCATAGTACATTAATCTATGCTTGACATTTGACTTCGGTCATCTTTGGAGCTACTCAAAATGAAGAAAGACCCAAATGGACGAACTTGGTCAACTTGGATGATTCTTGGACCAAATCTCTCTTCGTTGGTCTCAAACTTCTCCACATGGTTTATTGTGTCATAGTACATTAATCTATGCTTGACATTTGACTTCGGTCATCTTTGGAGCTACTCAAAATGAAGAAAGACCAAAATGGACGAACTTGGTCAACTTGGATGATTCTTGGACCAAATCTCTCTTCGTTGGTCTCAAACTTCTCCACATGTTTTATTGTGTCATAGGACATTAATCTATGCTTGACATTTGACTTCGGTCAACTTTGGAGCTACTCAAAACGAAGAAAGACCACAATGGACAAATTTGGTCAACTTGCATGATTGTTGGACAAAATCTCTCTTCGTTGGTCTCAAACTTCTCCACATTGTTTATTGTGTCATAGTACATTAATCTATGCTTGACATTTGACTTCGGTCAACTTTGGAGCTACTCAAAACGAAGAAAGACCAAAATGGACGAACTTGGTCAACTTGGATGATTCTTGGACAAAATCTCTCTTCGTTGGTCTCAAACTTCTCCACATGGTTTATTGTGTCATATTACATCATTTTATCTTGACATTTGACTTCGGTCAACTTTGGAGCTACTCGAAACGAAGAAAGACCCAAATGGACGAACTTGGTCAACTTGGATGATTCTTGGACCAAATCTCTCTTCGTTGGTCTCAAACTTCTCCACATGTTTTATTGTGTCATAGGACATTAATTTATGCTTGACATTTGACTTCGGTTATCTTTGGAGCTACTCAAAACGAAGAAAGACCACAATGGACAAATTTGGTCAACTTGGATGATTGTTGGACAAAATCTCTCTTCGTTGGTCTCAAACTTCTCCACATGGTTTATTGTGTCATAGTACATTAATCTATGCTTGACATTTGACTTCGGTCATCTTTGGAGCTACTCAAAATGAAGAAAGACCAAATGGACGAACTTGGTCAACTTGGATGATTCTTGGACCAAATCTCTCTTCGTTGGTCTCAAACTTCTCCACATGTTTTATTGTGTCATAGGACATTAATTTATGCTTGACATTTGGCTTCGGTTATCTTTGGAGCTACTCAAAATGAAGAAAGACAAAATGGACAAATTTGGTCAACTTGGATGATTGTTGGACAAAATCTCTCTTCGTTGGTCTCAAACTTCTCCACATTGTTTATTGTGTCATAGTACATTAATCTATGCTTGACATTTGACTTCGGTCAACTTTGGAGCTACTCAAAACGAAGAAAGACCACAATGGACAAATTGGTCAACTTGGATGATTCTTGGACCAAATCTCTCTTCGTTGGTCTCAAACTTCTCCACATTGTTTATTGTGTCATAGTACATTAATCTATGCTTGACATTTGACTTCGGTTATCTTTGGAGCTACTCAAAACGAAGAAAGACAACAATGGACAAATTGGTCAACTTGGATGATTGTTGGACAAAATCTCTCTTCGTTGGTCTCAAACTTCTCCACATTGTTTATTGTGTCATAGTACATTAATCTATGCTTGACATTTGACTTCGGTCAACTTTGGAGCTACTCAAAACGAAGAAAGACCACAATGGACAAACTTGGTCAACTTGGATGATTCTTGGACCAAATCTCTCTTCGTTGGTCTCAAACTTCTCCACATTGTTTATTGTGTCATAGTACATTAATCTATGCTTGACATTTGACTTCGGTTATCTTTGGAGCTACTCAAAATGAAGAAAGACAAAATGGACAAACTTGGTCAACTTGGATGATTGTTGGACAAAATCTCTCTTCGTTGGTCTCAAACTTCTCCACATGTTTTATTGTGTCATAGGACATTAATTTATGCTTGACATTTGGCTTCGGTTATCTTTGGAGCTACTCAAAATGAAGAAAGACAACAATGGACAAATTTGGTCAACTTGGATGATTGTTGGACAAAATCTCTCTTCGTTGGTCTCAAACTTCTCCACATTTTTTATTGTGTCATAGGACATTAATCTATGCTTGACATTTGACTTCGGTTATCTTTGGAGCTACTCAAAACGAAGAAAGACCACAATGGACAAATTTGGTCAACTTGGATGATTGTTGGACCAAATCTCTCTTCGTTGGTCTCAAACTTCTCCACATTGTTTATTGTGTCATAGTACATTAATCTATGCTTGACATTTGACTTCGGTCAACTTTGGAGCTACTCAAAACGAAGAAAGACCAAAATGGACGAACTTGGTCAACTTGGATGATTCTTGGACCAAATCTCTCATCGTTGGTCTCAAACTTCTCCACATGTTTTATTGTGTCATAGGACATTAATCTATGCTTGACATTTGACTTCGGTTATCTTTGGAGCTACTCAAAACGAAGAAAGACCACAATGGACAAATTTGGTCAACTTGGATGATTGTTGGACAAAATCTCTCTTCGTTGGTCTCAAACTTCTCCACATTGTTTATTGTGTCATAGTACATTAATCTATGCTTGACATTTGACTTCGGTCAACTTTGGAGCTACTCAAAACGAAGAAAGACCACAATGGACAAATTGGTCAACTTGGATGATTCTTGGACAAAATCTCTCTTCGTTGGTCTCAAACTTCTCCACATGGTTTATTGTGTCATAGTACATTAATCTATGCTTGACATTTGACTTCGGTCAACTTTGGAGCTACTCAAAACGAAGAAAGACCAAAATGGACGAACTTGGTCAACTTGGATGATTCATGGACAAAATCTCTCTTCGTTGGTCTCAAACTTCTCCAAATGGTTTATTGTGTCATATTACATCATTTTATCGTTGACATTTGGGTTCGGTCAACTTTGGAGCTATTCGAAACGAAGAAAGACCCAAATGGACGAACTTGGTCAACTTGGATGATTCTTGGACCAAATCTCTCTTCGTTGGTCTCAAACTTCTCCACATGTTTTATTGTGTCATAGGACATTAATTTATGCTTGACATTTGACTTCGGTTATCTTTGGAGCTACTCAAAACGAAGAAAGACCACAATGGACAAATTTGGTCAACTTGGATGATTGTTGGACAAAATCTCTCTTCGTTGGTCTCAAACTTCTCCACATGGTTTATTGTGTCATAGGACATTAATTTATGCTTGACATTTGACTTCGGTTATCTTTGGAGCTACTCAAAATGAAGAAAGACCCAAATGGACGAACTTGGTCAACTTGGATGATTCTTGGACCAAATCTCTCTTCGTTGGTCTCAAACTTCTCCACATGGTTTATTGTGTCATAGGACATTAATCTATGCTTGACATTTGACTTCGGTTACCTTTGGAGCTACTCAAAACGAAGAAAGACCAAAATGGACGAACTTGGTCAACTTGGATGATTCTTGGACCAAATCTCTCTTCGTTGGTCTCAAACTTCTCCACATGGTTTATTGTGTCATAGTACATTAATCTATGCTTGACATTTGACTTCGGTCATCTTTGGAGCTACTCAAAATGAAGAAAGACCAAATGGACGAACTTGGTCAACTTGGATGATTCTTGGACCAAATCTCTCTTCGTTGGTCTCAAACTTCTCCACATGTTTTATTGTGTCATAGGACATTAATTTATGCTTGACATTTGGCTTCGGTTATCTTTGGAGCTACTCAAAATGAAGAAAGACAACAATGGACAAATTTGGTCAACTTGGATGATTGTTGGACAAAATCTCTCTTCGTTGGTCTCAAACTTCTCCACATTGTTTATTGTGTCATAGTACATTAATCTATGCTTGACATTTGACTTCGGTCAACTTTGGAGCTACTCAAAACGAAGAAAGACCAAAATGGACGAATTTGGTCAACTTGGATGATTCTTGGACCAAATCTCTCTTCGTTGGTCTCAAACTTCTCCACATTTTTTATTGTGTCATAGGACATTAATCTATGCTTGACATTTGACTTCGGTTATCTTTGGAGCTACTTAAAACGAAGAAAGACCACAATGGACAAATTTGGTCAACTTGGATGATTGTTGGACCAAATCTCTCTTCGTTGGTCTCAAACTTCTCCACATTGTTTATTGTGTCATAGTACATTAATCTATGCTTGACATTTGACTTCGGTCAACTTTGGAGCTACTCAAAACGAAGAAAGACCAAAATGGACGAACTTGGTCAACTTGGATGATTCTTGGACCAAATCTCTCATCGTTGGTCTCAAACTTCTCCACATGTTTTATTGTGTCATAGGACATTAATCTATGCTTGACATTTGACTTCGGTTATCTTTGAAGCTACTCAAAAAGAAGAAAGACCACAATGGACAAATTTGGTCAACTTGGATGATTGTTGGACAAAATCTCTCTTCGTTGGTCTCAAACTTCTCCACATTGTTTATTGTGTCATAGTACATTAATCTATGCTTGACATTTGACTTCGGTCAACTTTGGAGCTACTCAAAACGAAGAAAGACCACAATGGACAAATTTGGTCAACTTGCATGATTATTGGACAAAATCTCTCTTCGTTGGTCTCAAACTTCTCCACATTGTTTATTGTGTCATAGTACATTAATCTATGCTTGACATTTGACTTCGGTCAACTTTGGAGCTACTTAAAACGAAGAAAGACCAAAATGGACGAACTTGGTCAACTTGGATGATTCATGGACAAAATCTCTCTCGTTGGTCTCAAACTTCTCCAAATGGTTTATTGTGTCATATTACATCATTTTATCGTTGACATTTGGGTTCGGTCAACTTTGGAGCTATTCGAAACGAAGAAAGACCCAAATGGACGAACTTGGTCAACTTGGATGATTCTTGGACCAAATCTCTCTTCGTTGGTCTCAAACTTCTCCACATGTTTTATTGTGTCATAGGACATTAATTTATGCTTGACATTTGACTTCGGTTATCTTTGGAGCTACTCAAAACGAAGAAAGACCACAATGGACAAATTTGGTCAACTTGCATGATTGTTGGACAAAATCTCTCTTCGTTGGTCTCAAACTTCTCCACATGGTTTATTGTGTCATAGGACATTAATTTATGCTTGACATTTGACTTCGGTTATCTTTGGAGCTACTCAAAATGAAGAAAGACCCAAATGGACGAACTTGGTCAACTTGGATGATTCTTGGACCAAATCTCTCTTCGTTGGTCTCAAACTTCTCCACATGGTTTATTGTGTCATAGGACATTAATCTATGCTTGACATTTGACTTCGGTTACCTTTGGAGCTACTCAAAACGAAGAAAGACCAAAATGGACGAACTTGGTCAACTTGGATGATTCTTGGACCAAATCTCTCTTCGTTGGTCTCAAACTTCTCCACATGGTTTATTGTGTCATAGTACATTAATCTATGCTTGACATTTGACTTCGGTCAACTTTGGAGCTACTCAAAATGAAGAAAGACCCAAATGGACGAACTTGGTCAACTTGGATGATTGATGGACCAAATCTCTCTTCGTTGGTCTCAAACTTCTCCACATGTTTTATTGTGTCATAGGACATTAATCTATGCTTGACATTTGACTTCGGTTATCTTTGGAGCTACTCAAAACGAAGAAAGACCACAATGGACAAATTTGGTCAACTTGGATGATTGTTGGACCAAATCTCTCTTCGTTGGTCTCAAACTTCTCCACATTGTTTATTGTGTCATAGTACATTAATCTATGCTTGACATTTGACTTCGGTCAACTTTGGAGCTACTTAAAACGAAGAAAGACCAAAATGGACGAACTTGGTCAACTTGGATGATTCTTGGACCAAATCTCTCATCGTTGGTCTCAAACTTCTCCACATGTTTTATTGTGTCATAGGACATTAATCTATGCTTGACATTTGACTTCGGTTATCTTTGGAGCTACTCAAAACGAAGAAAGACCACAATGGACAAATTTGGTCAACTTGCATGATTGTTGGACAAAATCTCTCTTCGTTGGTCTCAAACTTCTCCACATTGTTTATTGTGTCATAGTACATTAATCTATGCTTGACATTTGACTTCGGTAAACTTTGGAGCTACTCAAAACGAAGAAAGACCACAATGGACAAATTTGGTCAACTTGGATGATTCTTGGACAAAATCTCTCTTCGTTGGTCTCAAACTTCTCCACATTGTTTATTGTGTCATAGTACATAAATCTATGCTTGACATTTGACTTCGGTCGATTTTGGAGCACTTAAAACGAAGAAAGACCAAAATGGACAAACTTGTCAACTTGGATGATTCATGGACAAAATCTCTCTTCGTTGGTCTCAAACTTCTCCAAATGGTTTATTGTGTCATATTACATCATTTTATCGTTGACATTTGGGTTCGGTCAACTTTGGAGCTATTCGAAACGAAGAAAGACCCAAATGGACGAACTTGGTCAACTTGGATGATTCTTGGACCAAATCTCTCATCGTTGGTCTCAAACTTCTCCACATGTTTTATTGTGTCATAGTACATTAATCTATGCTTGACATTTGACTTCGGTTATCTTTGGAGCTACTCAAAACGAAGAAAGACCAAAATGGACGAACTTGGTCAACTTGGATGATTCTTGGACCAAATCTCTCATCGTTGGTCTCAAACTTCTCCACATGTTTTATTGTGTCATAGGACATTAATCTATGCTTGACATTTGACTTCGGTTATCTTTGGAGCTACTCAAAACGAAGAAAGACCCCAATGGACAAATTTGGTCAACTTGGATGATTGTTGGACAAAATCTCTCTTCGTTGGTCTCACTTCTCCACATTGTTTATTGTGTCATAGTACATTAATCTATGCTTGACATTTGACTTCGGTCAACTTTGGAGCTACTCAAAATGAAGAAAGACCCAAATGGACGAACTTGGTCAACTTGGATGATTCATGGACCAAATCTCTCTTCGTTGGTCTCAAACTTCTCCACATGATTTATTGTGTCATAGGACATTAATCTATGCTTGACATTTGACTTCGGTTATCTTTGGAGCTACTCAAAACGAAGAAAGACCACAATGGACAAATTTGGTCAACTTGCATGATTGTTGGACAAAATCTCTCTTCGTTGGTCTCAAACTTCTCCACATTGTTTATTGTGTCATAGTACATTAATCTATGCTTGACATTTGACTTCGGTCAACTTTGGAGCTACTTAAAACGAAGAAAGACCAAAATGGACGAACTTGGTCAACTTGGATGATTGTTGGACAAAATCTCTCTTCGTTGGTCTCAAACTTCTCCACATGGTTTATTGTGTCATAGTACATTAATCTATGCTTGACATTTGACTTCGGTCATCTTTGGAGCTACTCAAAACGAAGAAAGACCAAAATGGACGAACTTGGTCAACTTGGATGATTCATGGACAAAATCTCTCTTCGTTGGTCTCAAACTTCTCCAAATGGTTTATTGTGTCATATTACATCATTTTTTCGTTGACATTTGGGTTCGGTCAACTTTGGAGCTATTTGAAACGAAGAAAGACCCAAATGGACGAACTTGGTCAACTTGGATGATTCTTGGACAAAATCTCTCATCGTTGGTCTCAAACTTCTCCACATGTTTTATTGTGTCATAGGACATTAATCTATGCTTGACATTTGACTTCGGTTATCTTTGGAGCTACTCAAAACGAAGAAAAACCAAAATGGACGAACTTGGTCAACTTGGATGATTGTTGGACCAAATCTCTCTTCGTTGGTCTCAAACTTCTCCACATGGTTTATTGTGTCATAGGACATTAATCTATGCTTGACATTTGACTTCGGTCATCTTTGGAGCTACTCAAAATGAAGAAAGACCCAAATGGACGAACTTGGTCAACTTGGATGATTCTTGGACCAAATCTCTCATCGTTGGTCTCAAACTTCTCCACATGGTTTATTGTGTCATAGGACATTAATCTATGCTTGACATTTGACTTCGGTCATCTTTGGAGCTACTCAAAATGAAGAAAGACCCAAATGGACGAACTTGGTCAACTTGGATGATTCTTGGACCAAATCTCTCATCGTTGGTCTCAAACTTCTCCACATGTTTTATTGTGTCATAGGACATTAATCTATGCTTGACATTTGACTTCGGTCATCTTTGGAGCTACTCAAAATTAAAAAAGACCAAATGGACGAACTTGGTCAACTTGGATGATTCTTGGACCAAATCTCTCTTCGTTGGTCTCAAACTTCTCCACATGGTTTATTGTGTCATAGGACAATAATCTATGCTTGACATTTGACTTCGGTCATCTTTGGAGCTACTCAAAATGAAGAAAGACCCAAATGGACGAACTTGGTCAACTTGGATGATTGTTGGACCAAATCTCTCTTCGTTGGTCTCAAACTTCTCCACATGGTTTATTGTGTCATAGTACATTAATCTATGCTTGACATTTGACTTCGGTCATCTTTGGAGCTAGTCAAAATGAAGAAAGACCCAAATGGACGAACTTGGTCAACTTGGATGATTGTTGGACAAAATCTCTCTTCGTTGGTCTCAAACTTCTCCACATGGTTTATTGTGTCATAGTACATTAATCTATGCTTGACATTTGACTTCGGTTATCTTTGGAGCTACTCAAAACGAAGAAAGACCACAATGGACAAATTTGGTCAACTTGGATGATTGTTGGACAAAATCTCTCTTCGTTGGTCTCAAACTTCTCCACATTGTTTATTGTGTCATAGTACATTAATCTATGCTTGACATTTTACTTCGGTAAACTTTGGAGCTACTCAAAACGAAGAAAGACCACAATGGACAAATTTGGTCAACTTGCATGATTATTGGACAAAATCTCTCTTCGTTGGTCTCAAACTTCTCCACATTGTTTATTGTGTCATAGTACATTAATCTATGCTTGACATTTGACTTCGGTCGATTTTGGAGCACTTAAAACGAAGAAAGACCAAAATGGACGAACTTGGTCAACTTGGATGATTTATGGACAAAATCTCTCTTCGTTGGTCTCAAACTTCTCCAAATGGTTTATTGTGTCATATTACATCATTTTATCGTTGACATTTGGGTTCGGTCAACTTTGGAGCTGTTCGAAACGAAGAAAGACCCAAATGGACGAACTTGGTCAACTTGGATGATTCTTGGACCAAATCTCTCATCGTTGGTCTCAAACTTCTCCACATGTTTTATTGTGTCATAGGACATTAATCTATGCTTGACATTTGACTTTGGTTATCTTTGGAGCTACTCAAAACGAAGAAAGACCAAAATGGACGAACTTGGTCAACTTGGATGATTCTTGGAATAAATCTCTCTTCGTTGGTCTCAAACTTCTCCACATGGTTTATTGTGTCATATTACATCATTTTATCCTTGACATTTGGGTTCGGTCAACTTTGGAGCTAGTCGAACTGAAGAAAGACCAAAATGGACGAACTTGGTCAACTTGGATGATTCTTAGACTAAATCTCTCATCGTTGGTCTCAAACTTCTCCACATGGTTTATTGTGTCATAGTACATTAATCTATGCTTGACATTTGACTTCGGTCATCTTTGGAGCTACTCAAAATGAAGAAAGACCAAAATGGACGAACTTGGTCAACTTGGATGATTCATGGACAAAATCTCTCTTCGTTGGTCTCAAACTTCTCCAAATGGTTTATTGTGTCATATTACATCATTTTATCTTTGACATTTGGGTTCGGTCATCTTTGAAGCTACTCGTAACGAAGAAAGACCAAAATGGACGAACTTGGTCAACTTGGATGATTCTTAGACTAAATCTCTCATCGTTGGTCTCAAACTTCTCCACATGGTTTATTGTGTCATAGTACATTAATCTATGCTTGACATTTGACTTCGGTCATCTTTGGAGCTACTCAAAACGAAGAAAGACCAAAATGGACGAACTTGGTCAACTTGGATGATTCTTGGACAAAATCTCTCTTTGTTGGTCTCAAACTTCTCCAAATGGTTTATTGTGTCATATTACATCATTTTGTCCTTGACATTGGGTTCGGTCATCTTTGAGCTACTCAAAACGAAGAAAAGACCAAAATGGACGAACTTGGTCAACTTGGATGATTCTTAGACAAAATCTCCCATCGTTGGTCTCAAACTTCTCCACATTTTTTATTGTGTCATAGTACATTAATCTATGCTTGACATTTGACTTCGGTCATCTTTGGAGCTACTCAAAACGAAGAAAGACCAAAATGGACGAACTTGGTCAACTTGGATGATTCTTGGACCAAATCTCTCTTCGTTGGTCTCAAACTTCTCCACATGGTTTATTGTGTCATAGTACATTAATCTATGCTTGACATTTGACTTCGGTCTTCTTTGGAGCTACTCAAAATGAAGAAAGACCAAAATGGACGAACTTGGTCAACTTGGATGATTCATGGACAAAATCTCTCTTCGTTGGTCTCAAACTTCTCCAAATGGTTTATTTGTCATATTACATCATTTTATCCTTGACATTTGGGTTCGGTCATCTTTGGAGCTACTCGTAACGAAGAAAGACCAAAATGGACAGACTTGGTCAACTTGGATGATTCTAGACTAAATCTCCCTTCGTTGGTCTCAAACTTCTCCACATGGTTTATTGTGTCATAGTACATTATTCTATGCTTGACATTTGACTTTGGTCATCTTTGGAGCTACTCAAAACGAAGAAAGACCAAAATGGACGAACTTGGTCAACTTGGATGATTCTTGGAATAAATCTCTCTTCGTTGGTCTCAAACTTCTCCACATGGTTTATTGTGTCATAGTACATCATTTTATCCTTGACATTTGGGTTCGGTAATCTTTGGAGCTACTCGTAACGAAGAAAGACCAAAATGGACGAACTTTGTCAACTTGGATGATTCTTGGACCAAATCTCTCTTCGTTGGTCTCAAACTTCTCCACATGGTTTATTGTTTCATAGTACATTAATCTATGCTTGACATTTGACTTCGGTCATCTTTAGAGCTACTCAAAATGAAGAAAGACCAAAATGGACGAACTTGGTCAACTTGGATGATTCTTGGACCAAATCTCTCTTCGTTGGTCTCAAACTTCTCCACATGGTTTATTGTGTCATAGTACATTAATCTATGCTTGACATTTGACTTCGGTCATCTTTGGAGCTACTCAAAACGAAGAAAGACCAAAATGGACGAACTTGGTCAACTTGCATGATTCTTGGACTAAATCTCTCTTCGTTGGTCTCAAACTTCTCCAAATGGTTTATTGTGTCATATTACATCATTTTATGCTTGACATTTGGGTTTGGTCATCTTTGGAGCTACTCGTAACGAAGAAAGACCAAAATGGACGAACTTGGTCAACTTGGATGATTCTTGGAATAAATCTCTCTTCGTTGGTCTCAAGTTTCTCCACATGGTTTATTGTGTCATAGTACATTAATCTATGCTTGACATTTGACTTCGGTCATCTTTGGAGCTACTCAAAATGAAGAAAGACCAAAATGGACGAACTTGGTCAACTTGGATGATTCTTGGACCAAATCTCTCTTCGTTGGTCTCAAACTTCTCCAAATGGTTTATTGTGTCATATTACATCATTTTATCCTTGACATTTGGGATCGGTCATCTTTGGAGCTACTCGTAACGAAGAAAGACCAAAATGGACGAACTTGGTCAACTTGAATGATTCTTGGACCAAATCTCTCATCGTTGGTCTCAAACTTCTCCACATGGTTTATTATGTCATAGTACATTAATCTATGCTTGACATTTGACTTCGATCATCTTTGGAGCTACTCAAAATGAAGAAAGACCAAAATGGACGAACTTGGTCAACTTGGATGATTCTTGGACCAAATCTCTCTTCGTTGGTCTCAAACTTCTCCACATGGTTTATTGTGTCATATTACATCATTTTATCCTTGACATTTGGGTTTGGTCAACTTTGGAGCTACTCGAAACGAAGAAAGACCAAAATGGACGAACTTGGTCAACTTGGATGATTCATGGATAAAATCTCTCTTCGTTGGTCTCAAATTTCTTCAAATGGTTTATTGTGTCATATTACATCATTTTATCCTTGACATTTGGGTTCGGTTATCTTTGGAGCTATTCGTAACGAAGAAAGACCAAAATGGACGAATTTGGTCAACTTGGATGATTCATGGACAAAATCTCTCTTCGTTGGTCTCAAACTTCTCCAAATGGTTTATTGTGTCATAGTACATTAATCTATGCTTGACATTTGACTTCGGCCATCTTTGAAGCTAGTCAAAATGAAGAAAGACCCAAATGGACGAACTTGGTCAACTTGGATGATTCATGGATAAAATCTCTCTTCGTTGGTCTCAAATTTCTTCAAATGGTTTATTGTGTCATATTACATCATTTTATCCTTGACATTTGGGTTCGGTTATCTTTGGAGCTATTCGTAACGAAGAAAGACCAAAATGGACGAATTTGGTCAACTTGGATGATTCATGGACAAAATCTCTCTTCGTTGGTCTCAAATTCTTCAAATGGTTTATTGTGTCATATTACATCATTTTATCCTTGACATTTGACTTCGGTCATCTTTGAAGCTAGTCAAAATGAAGAAAGACCAAATGGACGAACTTTGTCAACTTGGATGATTCTTGGACCAAATCTCTCTTCGTTGGTCTCAAACTTCTCCACATGGTTTATTGTGTCAAATTACATCATTTTATGCTTGACATTTGGGTTTGGTCATCTTTGGAGCTACTCGTAACGAAGAAAGACCAAAATGGACGAACTTGGTCAACTTGGATGATTCTTGGAATGAATCTCTCTTCGTTGGTCTCAAACTTCTCCACATGGTTTATTGTGTCATAGTACATTAATCTATGCTTGACATTTGACTTCGGTCATCTTTGGAGCTACTCAAAACGAAGAAAGACCAAAATGGACGAACTTGGTCAACTTGGATGATTCTTGGACAAAATCTCTCTTCGTTGGTCTCAAACTTCTCCACATGGTTTATTATGTCATAGTACATTAATCTATGCTTGACATTTGACTTCGGTCATCTTTGGAGCTACTCAAAATGAAGAAAGACCAAAATGGACGAACTTGGTCAACTTGGATGATTCTTGGACCAAATCTCTCTTCGTTGGTCTCAAACTTCTCCACATGGTTTATTGTGTCATATTACATCATTTTATCCGTGACATTTGGGTTTGGTCAACTTTGGAGCTACTCGAAACGAAGAAAGACCAAAATGGACGAACATGGTCAACTTGGATGATTCATGGATAAAATCTCTCTTCGTTGGTCTCAAATTTCTTCAAATGGTTTATTGTGTCATATTACATCATTTTATCCTTGACATTTGGGTTCGGTTATCTTTGGAGCTATTCGTAACGAAGAAAGACCAAAATGGACGAATTTGGTCAACTAGGATGATTCATGGACAAAATCTCTCTTCGTTGGTCTCAAACTTCTGCAAATGGTTTATTGTGTCATAGTACATTAATCTATGCTTGACATTTGACTTCGGCCATCTTTGAAGCTAGTCAAAATGAAGAAAGACCCAAATGGACGAACTTGGTCAACTTGGATGATTCATGGATAAAATCTCTCTTCGTTGGTCTCAAATTTCTTCAAATGGTTTATTGTGTCATATTACATCATTTTATCCTTGACATTTGGGTTCGGTTATCTTTGGAGCTATTCGTAACGAAGAAAGACCAAAATGGACGAATTTGGTCAACTTGGATGATTCATGGACAAAATCTCTCTTCGTTGGTCTCAAATTTCTTCAAATGGTTTATTGTGTCATATTACATCATTTTATCCTTGACATTTGACTTCGGTCATCTTTGAAGCTAGTCAAAATGAAGAAAGACCCAAATGGACGAACTTTGTCAACTTGGATGATTCTTGGACCAAATCTCTCTTCGTTGGTCTCAAACTTCTCCACATGGTTTATTGTGTCAAATTACATCATTTTATGCTTGACATTTGGGTTTGGTCATCTTTGGAGCTACTCGTAACGAAGAAAGACCAAAATGGACGAACTTGGTCAACTTGGATGATTCTTGGAATGAATCTCTCTTCGTTGGTCTCAAACTTCTCCACATGGTTTATTGTGTCATAGTACATTAATCTATGCTTGACATTTGACTTCGGTCATCTTTGGAGCTACTCAAAACGAAGAAAGACCAAAATGGACGAACTTGGTCAACTTGGATGATTCTTGGACAAAATCTCTCTTCGTTGGTCTCAAACTTCTCCACATGGTTTATTATGTCATAGTACATTAATCTATGCTTGACATTTGACTTCGGTCATCTTTGGAGCTACTCAAAATGAAGAAAGACCAAAATGGACGAACTTGGTCAACTTGGATGATTCTTGGACCAAATCTCTCTTCGTTGGTCTCAAACTTCTCCAAATGGTTTATTGTGTCATATTACATCATTTTATCCTTGACATTTGGGTTCGGTTATCTTTGGAGCTACTCGTAACGAAGAAAGACCAAAATGGACGAACTTGGTCAACTTGAACGATTCTTGGACCAAATCTCTCATCGTTGGTCTCAAGCTTCTCCACATGGTTTATTATGTCATAGTACATTAATCTATGCTTGACATTTGACTTCGGTCATCTTTGGAGCTACTCAAAATGAAGAAAGACCAAAATGGAAGAACTTGGTCAACTTGGATGATTCTTGGACCAAATCTCTCTTCGTTGGTCTCAAACTTCTCCACATGGTTTATTGTGTCATATTACATCATTTTATCCTTGACATTTGGGTTTGGTCAACTTTGGAGTTACTCGAAACGAAGAAAGACCAAAATGGACGAACATGGTCAACTTGGATGATTCATGGATAAAATCTCTCTTCGTTGGTCTCAAACTTCTTCAAATGGTTTATTGTGTCATATTACATCATTTTATCCTTGACATTTGGGTTCGGTTATCTTTGGAGCTATTCGTAACGAAGAAAGACCAAAATGGACGAACTTGGTCAACTTGGATGATTCATGGACAAAATCTCTCTTCGTTGGTCTCAAACTTCTCCACATGTTTTATTGTGTCATAGGACATTAATCTATGCTTGACATTTGACTTCGGTTATCTTTGGAGCTACTCAAAATGAAGAAAGACCAAAATGGACGAACTTTGTCAACTTGGATGATTCTTGGACCAAATCTCTCTTCGTTGGTCTCAAACTTCTCCACATGGTTTATTGTGTCAAATTACATCATTTTATCCTTGACATTTGACTTCGGTCATCTTTGGAGCTACTCAAAATGAAGAAAGACCAAAATGGACGAACTTGGTCAACTTGGATGATTCTTGGACCAAATCTCTCTTCGTTGGTCTCAAGCTTCTCCACATGGTTTATTATGTCATATTACATCATTTTATCCTTGACATTTGACTTCGGTCATCTTTGGAGCTAGTCAAAATGAAGAAAGACCCAAATGGACGAACTTGGTCAACTTGGATGATTCATGGACAAAATCTCTCTTCGTTGGTCTCAAACTTCTCCACATGGTTTATTGTGTCATAGTACATTAATCTATGCTTGACATTTGACTTCGGTCATCTTTGGAGCTACTCAAAAAGAAGAAATACCAAAATGGACGAACTTGGTCAACTTGGATGATTCTTAGACCAAATCTCTCTTCGTTGGTCTCAAGCTTCTCCACATGGTTTATTGTGTCATATTACATCATTTTATCCTTGACATTTGGGTTTGGTCAACTTTGGAGCTACACAAAATGAAGAAAGACCAAAATGGATGAACTTGGTCAACTTGGATGATTGTTAGACTAAATCTCTCATCGTTTGTCTCAAACTTCTCCACATGGTTTATTGAGTCATTGTACATTAATCTATGCTTCACATTTGACTTCGGTTATCTTTGGAGCTTCTCAAAACGAAGAAAGACCAAAATGGACGAACTTGGTCAACCTGGACGATTCTTGGACCAAATCTCTCTTCGTTGGTCTCAAGCTTCTCCACATGGTTTATTATGTCATAGTACATTAATCTATGCTTGACATTTGACTTCGGTCATCTTTGGAGCTACTCAAAACGAAGAAATACCAAAATGGACGAACTTGGTCAACTTGGATGATTCTTAGACCAAATCTCTCTTCGTTGGTCTCAAGCTTCTCCACATGGTTTATTGTGTCATATTACATCATTTTATCCTTGACATTTGGGTTTGGTCAACTTTGGAGCTACTCGAAACGAAGAAAGACCAAAATGGACGAACATGGTCAACTTGGATGATTCATGGTCAAAATCTGTCTTCGTTGGTCTCAAATTTCTTCAAATGGTTTATTGTGTCATATTACATCATTTTATCCTTGACATTTGACTTCGGTCATCTTTGGAGCTAGTCAAAATGAAGAAAGACCCAAATGGACGAACTTGGTCAACTTGGATGATTCATGGACAAAATCTCTCTTCGTTGGTCTCAAACTTCTCCACATGGTTTATTGTGTCATATTACATTAATCTATGCTTGACATTTGACTTCGGTCATCTTTGGAGCTACTCAAAACGAAGAAATACCAAAATAGACGAACTTGGTCAACTTGGATGATTCTTAGACCAAATCTCTCTTCGTTGGTCTCAAGCTTCTCCACATGGTTTATTATGTCATATTACATCATTTTATCCTTGACATTTGGGTTTGGTCAACTTTGGAGCTACACAAAATGAAGAAAGACCAAAATGGATGAACTTGGTCAACTTGGATGATTGTTAGACTAAATCTCTCATCGTTTGTCTCAAACTTCTCCACATGGTTTATTGAGTCATTGTACATTAATCTATGCTTCACATTTGACTTCGGTTATCTTTGGAGCTTCTCAAAACGAAGAAAGACCAAAATGGACGAACTTGGTCAACCTGGATGATTCTTGGACCAAATCTCTCTTCGTTGGTCTCAAGCTTCTCCACATGGTTTATTATGTCATAGTACATTAATCTATGCTTGACATTTGACTTCGGTCATCTTTGGAGCTACTCAAAACGAAGAAATACCAAAATGGACGAACTTGGTCAACTTGGATGATTCTTAGACCAAATCTCTCTTCGTTGGTCTCAAGCTTCTCCACATGGTTTATTGTGTCATATTACATCATTTTATCCTTGACATTTGGGTTTGGTCAACTTTGGAGCTACTCGAAACGAAGAAAGACCAAAATGGACGAACATGGTCAACTTGGATGATTCATGGTCAAAATCTGTCTTCGTTGGTCTCAAATTTCTTCAAATGGTTTATTGTGTCATATTACATCATTTTATCCTTGACATTTGACTTCGGTCATCTTTGGAGCTAGTCAAAATGAAGAAAGACCCAAATGGACGAACTTGGTCAACTTGGATGATTCATGGACAAAATCTCTCTTCGTTGGTCTCAAACTTCTCCACATGGTTTATTGTGTCATATTACATTAATCTATGCTTGACATTTGACTTCGGTCATCTTTGGAGCTACTCAAAACGAAGAAATACCAAAATAGACGAACTTGGTCAACTTGGATGATTCTTAGACCAAATCTCTCTTCGTTGGTCTCAAGCTTCTCCACATGGTTTATTGTGTCATATTACATCATTTTATCCTTGACATTTGGGTTTGGTCAACTTTGGAGCTACTCGAAACGAAGAAAGACCAAAATGGAAGAACTTGGTCAACTTGGATGATTCTTAGACAAAATCTCTCTTTGTTGGTCTCAAACTTCTCCACATGGTTTATTGTGTCATAGTACATTAATCTATGCTTGACATTTGACTTCGGTCATCTTTGGAGCTACTCAAAACGAAGAAAGACCAAAATGGACAAACTTGGTCAACTTGGATGATTCTTGGAATAAATCTCTCTTCGTTGGTCTCAAACTTCTCCAAAAGGTTTATTGTGTCATATTACATCATTTTATCCATGACATTTGGGTTCGGTCATCTTTGGAGATACTCGTAACGAAGAAAGACCAAAATGGATGAACTTGGTAACTTGGATGATTCTTAGACTAAATCTCTCATCGTTGGTCTCAAACCTCTCCACATGGTTTATTTTGTCATAGTACATTAATCTATGCTTGACATTTGACTTCGGTCATCTTTGGAGCTTCTCAAAACGAAGAAATACCAAAATGGACGAACTTGGTCAACTTGGATGATTCTTAGACCAAATCTCTCTTCGTTGGTCTCAAGCTTCTCCACATGGTTTATTGTGTCATATTACATTATTTTATCCTTGACATTTGGGTTTGGTCAACTTTGGAGCTACTCGAAACGAAGAAAGACCAAAATGGACGAACATGGTCAACTTGGATGATTCATGGACAAAATCTCTCTTCGTTGGTCTCAAACTTCTCCACATGGTTTATTGTGTCATAGTACATTAATCTATGCTTGACATTTGACTTCGGTCATCTTTGGAGCTACTCAAAACGAAGAAATACCAAAATGGACGAACTTAGTCAACTTGGATGATTCTTAGACCAAATCTCTCTTCGTTGGTCTCAAGCTTCTCCACATGGTTTATTGTGTCATATTACATCATTTTATCCTTGACATTTGGTTTTGGTCAACTTTGGAGCTACTCGAAACGAAGAAAGACCAAAATGGATGAACTTGGTTAACTTGGATGATTCTTTGACAAAATATCTCACCGTTGGTCTCAAACTTCTCCAAATGGTTTATTGTGTCATAGTACATTAATCTATGCTTAACATTTGACTTCGGTCATCTTTAGAGCTACTCAAAATGAAGAAATACCAAACTGGACGAACTTGGTCAACTTGGATGATTCTTAGACCAAATCTCTCTTCGTTGGTCTCAAACTTCTTCAAATGGTTTATTGTGTCATATTACATCATTTTATCCTTGACATTTGGGTTCGGTAATCTTTGGACCTACTCGTAATGAAGAAAGACCAAAATGGACGAACTTGGTCAACTAGGATGATTCATGGACAAAATCTCTCTTCGTTGGTCTCAAACTTCTCCACATGGTTTATTGTGTCATAGTACATTAATCTATGCTTGACATTTGACTTCGGTCATCTTTGGACCTACTCGAAACGAAGAAAGACCAAAATGGACGAACAAGGTCAACTTGGATGATTCATGGACAAAATCTCTCTTCGTTGGTCTCAAACTTCTCCAAAAGGTTTATTGTGTAATATAACATCATTTTATCCTTGACATTTGGGTTCGGTCATCTTTGGAGATACTCGTAACGAAGAAAGACCAAAATGGATGAACTTGGGTAACTTGGATGATTCTTAGACTAAATCTCTCATCGTTGGTCTCAAACTTCTCCACATGGTTTATTGTGTCATAGTACATTAATCTATGCTTCACATTTGACTTCGGTCATCCTTGGAGCTTCTCAAAACGAAGAAAGACCAAAATGGACAAACTTGGTCAACTTGATTGATTGTTGGACAAAATCTCTCTTCGTTGGTCTCAAACTTCTCCAAATGGTTTATTGTGACATATTACATCATTTTATCCTTCACATTTGGGTTCGGTCAACTTGGATGATTCTTAGAGTAAATCTCTCATCGTTGGTCTCAAACTTCTCCACATGGCTTATTGTGTCATAGTACATTAATCTATGCTTGACATTTGACTTCGGTCATCTTTGGAGCTACTCAAAAATAAGAAAAACCAAAATGGACGAACTTGGTCAACTTGCATGATTCTTCGACTAAATCTCTCTTCGTTGGTCTCAAACTTCTCCAAATGGTTTATTGTGTCATATTACATCGTTTTATCCTTCACATTTGGGTTTGGTCCACTTTGGAGCTTCTCAAAACGAAGAAAGACCAAAATGGACGAACAAGGTCAACTTGGATGATTCTTGGACAAAATCTCTCTTCGTTGGTCTCAAACTTCTCCAAATGGTTTATTGTGTGATATTACATCATTTTATCCTTGACATTTGGGTTCGGTCTACTTTGGAGCTACACAAAATGAAGAAAGACCAAAATGGATGAACTTGGTCAACTTGGATGATTGTTAGACTAAATCTCTCATCGTTTGTCTCAAACTTCTCCACATGGTTTATTGTGTCATTGTACATTAATCTATGCTTCACATTTGACTTCGGTTATCTTTGGAGCTTCTCAAAACGAAGAAAGACCAAAATGGACGAACTTAATCAACTTGGATGATTCTTGGGCAAAATCTCTCTTCGTTGGTCTCAAACTTCTCCAAATGGTTTATTGTGTCATATTACATCGTTTTATCTTTGACATTTGGGTTCGGTCAACTTTGGAGCTACACAAAATGAAGAAAGACCAAAATGGATGAACTTGGTCAACTTGGATGATTGTTAGACTAAATCTCTCATCGTTTGTCTCAAACTTCTCCACATGGTTTATTGTGTCATTGTACATTAATCTATGCTTCACATTTGACTTCGGTTATCTTTGGAGCTTCTCAAAACGAAGAAAGACCAAAATGGACGAACTTAATCAACTTGGATGATTCTTGGGCAAAATCTCTCTTCGTTGGTCTCAAACTTCTCCAAATGGTTTATTGTGACATATTACATCATTTTATCCTTCACATTTGGGTTCGGTCAACTTGGATGATTCTTAGAGTAAATCTCTCTTCATTGGTCTCAAGCTTCTCCACATGGTTTATTGTGTCACAGTACATTAATCTATGCTTGACATTTAACTTCGGTTATCTTTGGAGCTACTCAAAACGAAGAAAGACCAAAATGGACGAACTCGGTCAACTTGGATGATTATTAGACAAAATCTCTCTTCGTTGGTCTTAAACATCTCCACATGGTTTATTGTGTCATATTGCATCGTTTTATCCTTGACATTTGGGTTCGTTCATCTTTGGAGCTACTCGTAACGAAGAAAGACCAAAATGGACGAACTTGGTCAACTAGGATGATTGATGGACAAAATCTCTCTTCGTTGGTCTCAAACTTCTCCAAATGGTTTATTGTGTCATATTACATCATTTTATCCTTGACATTTGGGTTCGGTCAACTTTGGAGCTACACGAAATGAAGAAAGACCAAAATGTATGAACTTGGTCAACTTGGATGATTCATGGACAAAATCTCTCTTCGTTAGTCTCAAACTTCTCCACATGGTTTCTTGTGTCAAAGTACATTAATCTATGCTTGACATTTCACTTCGGTCATCTTTGGAGCTACTCAAAACGAAGATAGGCCAAAATGGACGAACTTGGTCAATTTGGATGATTCTTGGACAAAATCTCTCTTCGTTGGTCTCAAACTTCTGCAAATGGTTTATTGCGTCATATTACATCATTTTATCCTTGACATTTGGGTTCGGTCAACTTTAGAGCTACACGAAACGAAGAAAGACCAAAATGGATGAACTTGGTCAACTTGGATGATTCTTAGAAAAAATCTCTCATCGTTGGTCTCAAACTTCTCCACATGGTTTATTGTGTCATAGTACATTAATCTATGCTTGACATGTGACTTCGGTCATCTTTGGAGCTACTCAAAACGAAGAAATAGCAAAATGGATAAACTTGGTCAACTTGGTTGATTGTAAGACAAAATCTCTCTTCGTTGGTCTCAAACTTCTCCAAATGGTTTATTGTGTCATATTACATCGTTTTATCCATGACATTTGGGTTCGGTCATCTTTGGAGCTACTCGTAACGAAGAAAGACCAAAATGGACGAACTTGGTCAACTAGGATGATTGATGGACAAAATCTCTCTTCGTTGGTCTCAAACTTCTCTACATGCTTTATTGTGTCATAGTACATTAATCTATGATTGACAGTTGTCTTCGGTCATCTTTGGAGCTACTCAAAACGAAGAAAGACCAAAATGGACAAACTTTGTCAACTTGGATGATTGATGGACAAAATCTCTCTTCGTTGGTCTCAAACTTCTCTACATGCTTTATTGTGTCATAGTACATCATTTTATCCTTGACATTTGGGTTGGTCAACTTTGGAGCTACACGAAACGAAGAAAGACCAAAATGGATGAACTTGGTCAACTTGGATGATTCTTAGACTAAATCTCTCATCGTTGGTCTTAAACTTCTCCACATGGTTTATTGTGTCATAGTACATTAATCTATGCTTGACATTTGACTTCGGTCATCTTTGGAGCTACTCAAAATGAAGAAAGACCAAAATGGACGAACTTGGTCAACTTGGATGATTCTTCGACAAAATCTCTCTTCGTTGGTCTCAAACTTCTCCAAATGGTTTATTGCGTCATATTACATCATTTTATCCTTGACATTTGCGTTCGGTCAACTTTGGAGCTACTCGTAACGAAGAAAGACCAAAATGGACGAACTTGGTCAACTAGGATGATTGATGGACAAAATCTCTCTTCGTTGGTCTCAAACTTCTCTACATGCTTTATTGTGTCATCATACATCATTTTATCCTTGACATTTACGTTCGGTCATCTTTGGAGCTACTCGTAACGAAGAAAGGCCAAAATGGACGAACTTGGTCAACTAGGATGATTGATGGACAAAATCTCTCTTTGTTAGTCTCAAACTTCTCTACATGCTTTATTGTGTGATAGTACATCAATCTATGATTGACATTTGTCTTCGGTCATCTTTGGAGCTACTCAAAACGAAGAAAGACCAAAATGGACGAACTTGGTCAACTTGGTTGATTGATGGACAAAATCTCTCTTCGTTGGTCTCAAACTTCTCTAAATGGTTTATTGTGTCATATTACATCATTTTATCCTTGACAATTGGGTTCGGTCAACTTTGGAGCTACTCGAAACGAAGAAAGACCAAAATGGACGAACTTGGTCAACTTGGATGATTCATGGACAAAATCTCTCTTCGTTGGTATGAAATTTCTCCAAATGGTTTATTGTGTCATATTACATCAAGTTATCCTTGACATTTGCGTTCGGTCATCTTTGGAGCTACTCGTAACGAAGAAAGACCAAAATGGACGAACTTGGCTAACTTGGATGATTCATGGACAAAATCTCTCTTCGTTGGTCTGAAACTTCTCCACATGGTTTATTGTGTCATAGTACATTAATCAACGCTTGACATTTCACTTTGGTCATCTTTGGAGCTACTCAAAACGAAGAAAGACCATAATGGACGAACTTGGTCAACTTGGTTGATTGATGGACAAAATCTCTCTTCGTTGGTCTTAAACTTCTCTAAATGGTTTATTGTGTCATATTACATCATTTTATCCTTGACAATTGGGTTCGGTCAACTTTGGAGCTACTCGAAACGAAGAAAGACCAAAATGGACGAACTTGGTCAACTTGGATGATTCTTGGACAAAATGTCTCTTCGTTGGTCTTAAACTTCTCCAAATGGTTTATTGTGTCATATTACATCATTTTTTCCTTGACAATTGGGTTCGGTCAACTTTGGAGCTACTCGAAATGAAGAAAGACCAAAATGGACGAACTTTGTCAACTTGGATGATTCATGGACAAAATCTCTCTTCGTTGGTATGAAATTTCTCCAAATGGTTTATTGTGTCATATTACATCAAGTTATCCTTGACATTTGCGTTCGGTCATCTTTGGAGCTACTCGTAACGAAGAAAGACCAAAATAGACGAACTTGGTTAACTTGGATGATTCATGGACAAAATCTCTCTTCGTTGGTCTGAAACTTCTCCACATGGTTTATTGTGTCATAGTACATTAATCTACGCTTGACATTTCACTTTGGTCATCTTTGGAGCTACTCAAAACGAAGAAAGACCATAATGGACGAACTTGGTCAACTTGGTTGATTGATGGACAAAATCTCTCTTCGTTGGTCTTAAACTTCTCTAAATGGTTTATTGTGTCATATTACATCATTTTATCCTTGACAATTGGGTTCGGTCAACTTTGGAGCTACTCGAAACGAAGAAAGACCAAAATGGACGAACTTGGTCAACTTGGATGATTCTTGGACAAAATGTCTCTTCGTTGGTCTTAAACTTCTCCAAATGGTTTATTGTGTCATATTACATCATTTTTTCCTTGACAATTGGGTTCGATCAACTTTGGAGCTACTCGAAATGAAGAAAGACCAAAATGGACGAACTTGGTCAACTTGGATGATTCATGGACAAAATCTCTCTTCGTTGGTATGAAATTTCTCCAAATGGTTTATTGTGTCATATTACATCATTTTATCCTTGACAATTGGGTTCGGTCAACTTTGGAGCTACTCGAAACGAAGAAAGACCAAAATGGACGAACTTGGTCAACTTGGATGATTCATGGACAAAATCTCTCTTCGTTGGTCTCAAACTTCTCCACATGGTTTATTGTGTCATAGTACATTAATCTATGCTTGACATTTGACTTCGGTCATCTTTGGAGCTACTCAAAACGAAGAAAGACCAAAATGGACGAACTTGGTCAACTTGGATGATTCATGGACAAAATCTCTCTTCGTTGGTCTCAAACTTCTCCACATGGTTTATTGTGTCATAGTACATTAATCTATGCTTGACATTTCACTTCGGTCATCTTTTGAGCTACTCAAAACGAATAAAGACCAAAATGGACGAACTTGGTCAACTTGGTTGATTGTTGGACAAAATGTCTCTTCGTTGTTCTTAAACTTCTCCAAATGGTTTATTGTGTCATATTACATCATTTTATCCTTGACAATTGGGTTCGGTCAACTTTGGAGCTACTCGAAACGAAGACGAACTTTGTCAACTTGGATGATTCTTGAACCAAATCTCTCTTCGTTGGTCTCAAACTTCTCCACATGGTTTATTGTGTCATAGTACTTTAGTCTATGATTGACATTTGTCTTCGGTCATCTTTGGAGCTACTCAAAACGAAGAAAGACCAAAATGGACGAACTTGGTCAACTTGGTTGATTGATGGAGAAAATCTCTCTTCGTTGGTCTCAAACTTCTCTACATGCTTTATTGTGTCATAGTACATCATTTTATCCTTGACATTTGGGTTGGTCAACTTTGGACCTACACGAAACAAAGAAAGACCAAAATGGACGAACTTGGTCAACTTGGATGATTCTTAGACTAAATCTCTCATCGTTGGTCTCAAACTTCTCCACATGGTTTATTGTGTCATAGTACATTAACCTATGCTTGACATTTCACTTCGGTCATCTTTGGAGCTACTCAAAACGAAGAAAGACCAAAATGAACGAACTTGGTCAACTTGGATGATTCTTCGACAAAATCTCTCTTCGTTGGTCTCAAACTTCTCCAAATGGTTTATTGCGTCATATTACATCATTTTATCCTTGACATTTGGGTTCGGTGAACTTTGGAGCTTCACGAAACGAAGGAAGACCGAAATGGATGAACTTGGTCAACTTGGATGATTCTTAGACTAAATCTCTCATCGTTGGTCTCAAACTTCTCCACATGGTTTATTATGTCATAGTACATTAATCTATCCATGACATTTGACTTCGGTCATCTTTGGAGCTACTCAAAACGAAGAAAGACCAAAATGGACGAACTTGGTCAACTTGGATTATTCATGGACAAAATCTCTCTTTGTTGGTCTCAATCTTCTCAAAATGGTTTATTGTGTCATATTACATCATTTATCCTTGACATTTGGGTTCGGTCATCTTTGGAGCTACTCGTAACGAAGAAAGACCAAAATGGACGAACTTGGTTAACTTGGATGATTCTTGGACAAAATGTCTCTTCGTTGGTCTCAAACTTCTCCAAATGGTTTATTGTGTCATATTACATCATTTTATCCTTGACATTTGGGTTCAGTCAACTTTGGAGCTACACAAAACGAAAAAAGACCAAAATGGACGAACTTGGTCAACTTGGATGATTCATGGACAAAATCTCTCTTCGTTGGTCTCAAACTTCTCCACATGGTTTATTTTCTCATAGTACATTAATGTATGCTTGAGCTTTGACTTCGATCAACTTTGGAGCTACTCAAAACGGAGAAAAACCAAAATGGACGAACTTGGTCAACTTGGATGATTCATGGACAAAATCTCTCTTCGTTGGTCTCAAACTTCTCCAAATGGTTTATTGTGTCATATTACATCATTTTATCCTTGACAATTGGGTTCGGTTAACTTTGGAGCTACACAAAACGAAGAAAGACCATAATGGACGAACATGGTCAACTTGGTTGATTGTTGGACAAAATCTCTCTTCGTTGGTCTCACACTTCTCCAAATGGTTCATTGCGTCATATTACATCATTTTATCCTTGACATTTGCGTTCGGTCAACTTTGGAGCTACTCGTAACGAAGAAAGACCAAAATGGACGAACTTGGTCAACTAGGATGATTGATGGACAAAATCTCTCTTCGTTGGTCTCAAACTTCTCTACATGCTTTATTGTGTCATCGTACATCATTTTATCCTTGACATTTACGTTCGGTCATCTTTGGAGCTACTCGTAACGAAGAAAGGCCAAAATGGACGAACTTGGTCAACTTGGATGATTCATGGACAAAATCTTTCTTCGTTGGTCTCAAACTTCTTCGCATAGTTTATTTTGTCATAGTACATTAATCTATGCTTGACCTTTGACTTCGGTCAACTTTAGAGCTACTCAAAACGAAGAAAGACCAAACTGGACGAACTAGGTCAACTTGGTTAATTGTTGGACAAAATGTCTCTTCGTTGGTCTTAAACTTCTCCAAATGGTTTATCGTGTCATATTACATCATTTTATCCTTGACAATTGGATTCGGTCAACTTTGGAGCTACTCGAAACGAAGAAAGACCAAAATGGACGAACTTGGTCAACTTGGATGATTCTTGGACCAAATCTCTCTTCGTTGGTCTCAAACTTCTCCGCATGGTTTATTTTGTCATAGTACATTAATCTATGCTTGACCTTTGACTTCGGTCAACTTTAGAGCTACTCAAAACGAAGAAAGACCAAAATGGACGAACTTGGTCAACTTGGATGATTCATGGGCAAAATCTCTCTTCGTTGGTATCAAATTTCTCCAAATGGTTTATTGTGTCATATTACATCATTTTATCCTTGACATTTGCGTTCGGTCATCTTTGGAGCTACTCGTAACGAAGAAAGACCAAAATGGACGAACTTGGTCAACTTGGATGATTCTTGGACCAAATCTCTCTTCGTTGGTCTCAAACTTCTCCGCATGGTTTTATTTTGTCATAGTACATAAATCTATGCTTGACCTTTGACTTTGGTCAACTTTAGAGCTACTCAAAACGAAGAAAGACCAAAATGGACGAACTTGGTCAACTTGGTTGATTGTTGGACAAAATGTCTCTTCGTTGGTCTTAAACTTCTCCAAATGGTTTATTGCGTCATATTACATCATTTTATCCTTGACAATTGGGTTCGGTCAACTTTGGAGCTACTCGAAACGAAAAAAGACCAAAATGGACGAACTTAGTCAACTTGGACGATTCATGGACAAAATCTCTCTTCGTTGGTATCAAATTTCTCCACATGGTTTATTGTGTCATATTACATCATTTTATCCTTGACATTTGCGTTCGGTCATCTTTGGAGCTACTCGTAACGAAGAAAGACCAAAATGGACAAACTTGGTCAACTTGGATGATTCTTGGACCAAATCTCTCTTCGTTGGTCTCAAACTTCTCCGCATGGTTTATTTTGTCATAGTACTTTAGTCTATGCTTGACATTTGACTTCGGTCATCTTTGGAGTTACTCAAAACGAAGAACACCAAAATGGACGAACTTGGTCAAGTTGGATGATTCTTGTACAAAATCTCTCTTCGTTGGTCTCAAACTTCTCCACATGGTTTATTGTGTCATAGTACTTTAGTCTATGCTTGACATTTGACTTCGGTCATCTTTTGAGCTACTCAAAACGAAGAAAGACTAAAATGGACGAACTTGGTCAACTTGGTTGATTGTTGGACAAAATCTCTCTTCGTTGGTCTCAAACTTCTCCAAATGATTTATTGTGTCATATTACATCATTTTTTCCTTGACTATTGGGTTCGGTCAACTTTGGAGCTACTCGAAATGAAGAAAGACCAAAATGGACGAACTTGGTCAAATTGGATGATTCATGGACAAAATCTCTCTTCGTTGGTATGAAATTTCTCCAAATGGTTTATTGTGTCATATTACATCAAGTTATCCTTGACATTTGCGTTCGGTCATCTTTGGAGCTACTCGTAACGAAGAAAGACCAAAATGGACGAACTTGGTCAACTTAGATGATTCATGGACAAAATCTCTCTTCGTTGGTCTGAAACTTCTCCACATGGTTTATTGTGTCATAGTACATTAATCTACGCTTGACATTTGACTTTGGTCATCTTTAGAGCTACTCAAAACGAAGAAAGACCAAAATGGACAAACTTGGTCAACTTGGTTGATTGTTGGACAAAATCTCTCTTCGTTGGTCTTAAACTTCTCCAAATGGTTTATTGTGTCATATTACATCATTTTATCCTTGACAATTGGGTTCGGTCAACTTTGGAGCTACTCGAAACGAAGAAAGACCAAAATGGACGAACTTGGTCAACTTGGATGATTCATGGACCAAATCTCTCTTCGTTGGTCTCAAACTTCTCCACATGGTTTATTGTGTCATAGTACATTAATCTATGCTTGACATTTGACTTCGGTTATCTTTGGAGCTACTCAAAACGAAGAAAGACCAAAATGGACGAACTTGGTCAACTTGGATGATTCTTGGACAAAATCTCTCTTCGTTGGTCTCAAACTTCTTCAAATGGTTTATTGTGCCATCTTACATCATTTTACCCTTGACATTTGGGTTCGGTCAACTTGGGAGCTACACTAAACGAAGAAAGACCAAAATGGACGAACTTGGTCAACTTGGATGATTCTTAGACTACATATCCCATCGTTGGTCTCAAACTTCTCCACATGGTTTATTGTGTCATAGTACATTAATCTATGCTTGACATTTAACTTCGGTCATCTTTGGAGCTACTCAAAATGAAGAAAGACCAAAATGGACGAAATTGGTCAAGTTGGATGATTCATGGACAAAATCTCTCTTCGTTGGTCCCAAACTTCTCCACATGGTTTATTGTGTCATATTACATCATTTTATCCTTGACATTTGGGTTCGGTCATCTTTGGAGCCACTCGTAACGAAGAAAGACCAAAATGGACGAACTTGGTAAACCTCGATGATTCTTAGACTACATCTCCCATCGTTGGTCTCAAACATCTCCACATGGTTTCTTGTGTCATAGTACATTAATCTATGCTTGACATTTGACTTCGTTCATCTTTGGAGCTACTCAAAACGAAGAAAGACCAAAATGGACGAACTTGGTCCACTTGGTTGATTGTTGGACAAAATCTCTATTCGTTGGTCTCAAACTTCTTCACATGGTTTATTGTGTCATAGTACATTAATCTATGATTGACATTTGTCTTCGGTCAACTTTGGAGCTTCACGAAACGAAGAAAGACCAAAATGGACGAACTTGGTCCACTTGGATGATTCTTTGACAAAATCTCTCTTCGTTGGTCTCAAACTTCTCCACATGGTTTATTGCGTCATATTACATTATTGTATCCTCGACAATTGGGTTCGGTCAACTTTGGAGCTACTCGAAACAAAGAAAGACCAATATGGATGAACATGGTTAACTTGGATGATTCTTGGACCAAATCTCTCTTCGTTGGTCTCAAAGTTCTCCACATGGTTTATTGTGTCATAGTGTATCAATCTATGCTTGATATTTGACTTCGGTCAACTTTGGAGCTACTCAAAACAGAGAAATACCAAAATGGATGAACTTGGTCAACTTGGATGATTCTTGGATGAAATTTCCTATCGTTGGTCTCAAACTTCTCCACATGATTTATTGTATCCTAATACATCAATCTATGCTTGACATTTGGCCTTAGACAACATTAAAGCTACTCCAAATGATGAAAGACCAAAATGGATGAACTTGGTCAACTTGGATGATTCGCAGACTAAATCTCTCATCGTTGGTCTCAAATTCCCCACACGGTTTATTATGTCATATTACATCAAACTTTGCTTGACATTTGACTACGGTCCACTTTGGAGATACTCAAAACGAAGAAACACCAAACTGGACGAACTTGGTCAACTTAGATGATTCACGGACTGAATCTCTCGTCGTTGGTCTCAAACTTCCCCACATGGTTTGTTATGTCATATTACATCAAACTATGCTCGACCTTTGGCTTCGGTCAACTTTGGAGCTACTCGAATCGAAGAAAGACCAAAATGGACGAACTTGGTCACCTTGTATGATTCTCGGACTAAATCTCTCGTCGTTGGTCTCAAATTCCCCACACGGTTTATTATGTCATATTACATCAAACTTTGATTGACATTTGACTACGGTCCACTTTCGAGATACTCAAAACGAAGAAACACCAAAAAGGACGAACTTAGTCAACTTGGATGATTCTCCGACTAAATCTCTCATCGTTGGTCTCAAACCTCTCAACATCGTTCATTGTGTCATATTACATCAATCTATGCTTGACATTTGGCTTCGGTAAACTTTGGAGCTACTCAAAACGAAGAAACACCAAAATGGATGAACTTGGTCAACTTGGATGATTCTCCGACTAAATCTCTCATCGTTGCTTTCAAACTTCCCTACATAGTTTATTGTGTCATGTTACATCAAACTATTCTTGACATTTGGCTTTGGTTAACCTTGGAGCTACTCAAAACGAAGAAACACCAAAATGGACGAACTTGGTCACCTTGGATGATTCTCGGACTAAATCTCTCATCGTTGGTCTCAAACTTCTCCTCATGGTTTATTGTGTCATATTACATCAAACTTTGCTTGACATTTGAAGTCGGTCAACTTTGGAGCAACTTAAAATGAAGAAAGACCAAAATGGCCGAACTTGGTCACCTTGGATGATTCTCGGACTAAATCTCTCATCGTTGGTCTCAAAATTCCCCACACGGTTTCTTATGTCATTTTACATCAAACTTTGCTTGATATTTGACTACGGTCCACTTTGGAGATACTCAAAACGAAGAAACACCAAAATGGACGAACTTGGTTAACTTGGATGATTCTCCGTCTAAATCTCTTATCGTTGGTCTCAAACCTCTCAACATCGTTTATTGTGTCATATTACGTCAATCTATGCTTGACATTTGGCTTCGGTAAACTTTGGAGCTACTCAAAATGAAGAAACACTAAAATAGATGAACTTGGTCAACTTGGATGATTCACCGACTAAATCTGTCATCGTTGCTTTCAAACTTCCCTACATGGTTTATCGTGTCATGTAAGATCAAAATATTCTTGACATTTGGCTTTGGTCAACTTTGGAGCTACTCAAAACAAAGAAAGACCAAAATGGACGAACTTAGTCAACTTGGATGATTCTTGGACTAAATCTCTCTTCGTTGGTCGCAAACTTCTCCACATGGTTTATTGTGTCATATTACATCAAACTTTGCTTGACATTTGACTTCGGTCAACTTTGGAGCTACTCAAAACGAAGAAACACCAAAATGGACGAACTTGGTCAACTTGGATGATTCACGGACTGAATCTCTCATCGTTTGACTCAAACTTCCCCACATGGTTTGTTATGTCATATTACATCAAACTATGCTTGACCTTTGGCTTCGGTCAACTTTGGAGCTACTCGAAACGAAGAAAGACCAAAATGGACGAACTAAGTCAACTTGGATGATTCTTGGACTAAATCTCCCATCGTTGGTCTCAAACTTCTCCACGTGGTTTATTGTGCCATATAACATCAAACTTTGCTTGACATTTGACTTCAGTCAACTTTGGAGCTACTCAAACCGAAGAAAGACCAAAATGGACAAACTTGGTCACCTTGGATGATTCTCGGACTAAATCTCTCATCGTTGGTCTCAAACTTCTCCTCATGGTTTATTGTGTCATATTACATCAAACTTTGCTTGACATTTGAAGTCGGTCAACTTTGGAGCAACTTAAAATGAAGAAAGACCAAAATGGCCGAACTTGGTCACCTTGGATGATTCTCGGACTAAATCTCTCATCGTTGGTCTCAAAATTCCCCACACGGTTTCTTATGTCATTTTACATCAAACTTTGCTTGATATTTGACTACGGTCCACTTTGGAGATACTCAAAACGAAGAAACACCAAAATGGACGAACTTGGTTAACTTGGATGATTCTCCGTCTAAATCTCTTATCGTTGGTCTCAAACCTCTCAACATCGTTTATTGTGTCATATTACGTCAATCTATGCTTGACATTTGGCTTCGGTAAACTTTGGAGCTACTCAAAATGAAGAAACACTAAAATAGATGAACTTGGTCAACTTGGATGATTCACCGACTAAATCTGTCATCGTTGCTTTCAAACTTCCCTACATGGTTTATCGTGTCATGTAAGATCAAAATATTCTTGACATTTGGCTTTGGTCAACTTTGGAGCTACTCAAAACAAAGAAAGACCAAAATGGACGAACTTAGTCAACTTGGATGATTCTTGGACTAAATCTCTCTTCGTTGGTCGCAAACTTCTCCACATGGTTTATTGTGTCATATTACATCAAACTTTGCTTGACATTTGACTTCGGTCAACTTTGGAGCTACTCAAAACGAAGAAACACCAAAATGGACGAACTTGGTCAACTTGGATGATTCACGGACTGAATCTCTCATCGTTTGACTCAAACTTCCCCACATGGTTTGTTATGTCATATTACATCAAACTATGCTTGACCTTTGGCTTCGGTCAACTTTGGAGCTACTCGAAACGAAGAAAGACCAAAATGGACGAACTAAGTCAACTTGGATGATTCTTGGACTAAATCTCCCATCGTTGGTCTCAAACTTCTCCACGTGGTTTATTGTGCCATATAACATCAAACTTTGCTTGACATTTGACTTCAGTCAACTTTGGAGCTACTCAAACCGAAGAAAGACCAAAATGGACAAACTTGGTCACCTTGGATGATTCTCGGACTAAATCTCTCATTGTTGGTCTCACACTTCCCCACATAGTTTATTATGTCATATTACATCAAACTTTGCTTGACATTTGACCTCGATCAAATTTGGAGCTACTCAAAACGAAGAAAGACTAAATGGACGAACTTGGTGACCTTGGATTGTAACATCTTACTTTAATCCTTATACTTATGAAAAACACTTTTCATTTAGCTCTATTTCATAAGGAAATTACCAATTAAAGGTTTAGACCTCAATTGGACAGTTTACTTTTGTAGACAGCTTGCTGTCCTGTTTTTGTAAAATATGGAAACGTGGTGTATAAATGTCTAAAAATTATGAAAAGCTCCAGAATACAAGTCAATGTATCTAGAATATGTGGTAAAAATTTCATACAAAATTTCGATGGCTTGGTGGGTCAATTAAACAAAGATTGTGAACTGTCCTGTTTACCGGTAAAACTCCTGAAGTGTAACTTTGAAGAATTTTCTGTACTAATTGGCTAGGCCAAAAATCTTGCAATTTTGCATGCATAAAATATAGTGTTTCGTGAGCTTGGGAAAATAATTTCATGTAATTATCTCATGGTTTGAAGGTACTAATAATTCCTTACTTCAAGCTGGCCAGAAAACAGCCATTTAGTACACTAGTCTATGTTCATTAACTTTAGGAGTTACCTTAATACATAATATGCATGTAACAAATATCCACTTCATTGTGTTCAAGACATGACATTAAATTACATCACATAGCTCTCAACAGTTCATCACATAAAGGTCATCATAAATCAACTACAAAAATACAGCCAGCAGCCACAATCAGTCTTGAATTACCTCTTTTGCTTTGTCACCTGTATGAAATCATTAACACCAATAATATGAGAAACCAATGATTTCTCAGTAGTTAGTCCATTCAAACAAGGTTAAAGGATGGCATAATTTGAAGTAGTTTGAAGAGAACATAAAGAAAAAGGCATAACCATGCATAGAGGTCTTTATGGACAGTATACATAGGTTTGGTGCACCCTTTTGGCACCACTGCTTATTCATAGGGTGAGACATATTTAGTGCTCCCTTTTGGCACTCCTTACCCCTATGAGGCAGTCATCATTCCCTGTCCATAGATGCCACTTTAGGTACCATTTTGGCATACCCCATACCCCATACCCCATGGTTATACAACTTTCTTCATACTCTTCTCATCACCTCTTGTGGATTTGCATACTTTCATCCAAGGCAGAAATATGTGGCATCAAACCACCATAAACAGCCAATAAACATCCATTCAAGGACACAAAATAACATTGAAATTCATCATACAAAACAATAGAAATAAATATAGCACCCATGCTTGAATTAAACTAACTACCTTTTGTCTTCAATTTCTTCCTTGTCAGCCCTAGGGTTTCTCTTCTAGGGTCTCTATGGCAGCTTTCCTTTCTCTTTTGAGGCTAGTTAGATGGTTACTTCAAGTGGTTGAAAAGGCAAGAACACTAGGGTTCACACAAGCTTGCTTTCCTCTCTTGTTTTTCTTCTTTCTTCTCCTTCTTTTCTCTTGCACGCCTAGCTCTCTTCTCCCCCTTTTTATTTCTTTTCTATTGTGACGTCCCAGGTCTCACCCCGCGGTCTCACCGTACCTTCGTATGCGGTCTCACCCGGCGGTCTCACCTGGCAACATCACTCATAGGACTTCTTGCTTCCCCTTGCAAGTTTTTGCCTTCCGCAGCTCTCGAACCCGGTACCTGGGGGTAAGTACTTAGATTCATAGAGAGCTGCTACCATTAGACCAATTGGTCTAATGGTAGCAGCTCTCTATGAATCTAAGTACTTACCCCCAGGTACCGGGTTCGAGAGCTGCGGAAGGCAAAAACTTGCAAGGGGAAGCAAGAAGTCCTATGAGTGATGTTGCCAGGTGAGACCGCCGGTGAGACCGCATACGAAGGTACGGTGAGACCGCGGGGTGAGACCTGGGACGTTACATGGATGATTCTCGGACTAAATCTCCCCAACGTTCGTCTCAAACCTCTCCACATGGTTTATTGTGTCATATTACATCAAACTATTCTTGACATTTGGCTTTGGTCAACTTTGGAGCTACTGAAAACAAAGAAACACCAAAATGGACGAACTTGGTCACCTTGGATGATTCTCGGACTAAATCTCTCACCGTTGGTCTCAAACTTCCCCACATAGTTTATTATGTCATATTACATCAAACTTTGCTTGACATTTGACCTCGGTCAACTTTGGAGCTACTGCAAACGAAGAAAGACCAAAATGAACGAACTTAGTCAACTTGGAGGATATTTGGACTAAATCTCCCATTGTTGGTCTCAAACTTCTCCACGTGATTTATTGTGTCATATTACATCAAACTTTGCTTGACATTTGACTTCGGTCAACTTTGAAGCTACTCAAAACGAAGAAAGACCGAAATGGAGGAACTTGGTCACCTTGGATGATTCTTGGACTAAATCTCTCATCGTTGGTCTCAAACTTCCCCACACGGTTTATCATGTCATATTACATCAAACTTTGCTTGACATTTCACTTCGATCCACTTTGGAGCTACTCAAAATGAAGAAAGACCAAAATGGACGAACTTGGTCCACTTGGATGATTCTTGGACCAAATCTCTCGTCGTTGGTCTCAAACTTCTCCACATAGTTTATTGTGTCATAGTATATCAATCTATGCTTGACATTAGGCTTCAGTCTACTTTGGAGCTACTCGAAACGAAGAAAGACCAAAATTGACGAATTTGGTCAACTTGGATGAGTCTTGGATAAAATCTCCCCAACGTTGGTCTCAAACCTCTCCACATGGATTATTGTGTCATATTATATCAATCTATGCTTCACATTTGGCATCGGGCCACTTTGGAGTTACTTGAAACGAAGAAAGACCAAAATGGACAAACATGGTCAACTTGGATGATTCTTGGACCATATCTCTCATCGTTAGTCTCAAACTTCTCCACATGGTTTATTGTATCATAATACATCAATCTATGCTTGACATTTGGCCTTAGATAACATTAGAGCTACTCAAAAATGATGGAAGACTAAAATGGACAAACTTGTTCAACTTGGATGATTCTTAGACTATATCTCTCATCGTTGGTCTCAAACTTCTGCACATGGTTTACTGTGTCCTATTACATCAATCTATGCTTGACATTTGGCCTTAGACAACAATGGAGCTACTCAACATGATGAAAGACCAAAATGGACGAACTTGGTAAACTTGGATGATTCTCCAACTACATCTCTCATCGTTGGTCTCAAACTTCTCCACATGGTTTACTGTGTCCTATTACATCAATCTATGCTTGACATTTGGCCTCAGACAACAATGGAGCTACTCAAAATGATCAAAGACCAAAATGGATGAACTTGGTCAACTTTGATGATTCTTTAACCAAATCTCTCTTCGTTGGTCTCAAACTTCTCCACATGGTTTATTGTGTCATAGTATATCAATTTATGTTTGACATTTGACTTCGGTTAACTTTGGAGCTACTCAAAACCAAGAATCACCAAAATGGACGAACTTCCCTACATGGTTTATTGTGTCATATTACATTAAACTATGCTTGACATTTGGCTTTGGTCAATGTACGAACTTGGTCAACTTGGAAGATTCTTAGACTAAATCTCTCATCGTTGGTCTCAAACTTCTCCACATGGTTTATTTTGTCCTATTACATCAATCTATGCTTGATATTTGGCCTCAGACAACATCGGAGCTACTCAAAATGATGAAAGACCAAAATGGACGAACTTGGTCAACTTGGATGATTCTCGAACTAAATCTCTCATCATTGGTTTCAAACTTTCCCACATGGTTTTATTGTGATATATTAAATCAAACTATGCTTAACATTTGGTTCGGTCAACTTTGGAGCTACTCAAAACGAAGAAACACTAAAATGTACGAACTTGGTCAACTTGGATGATTCTTGGACTAAATCTCCAACGTTGATCTCCAACTTCTACACATGGTTTATTGTGTCATAATACATCAATCTATCCTTGACATTTGTTTTCGGTCAACGTTGGAGCTACTCGGAATGAAGAATGAAGAAAATGGACGAACTTAGTCAACTTGGATGATTCTCGGACAAAATCTCTCATCGTTGGTTTCAAACTTCCCCACATGGTTTATTGTGTCATATTCCATCAAACTATGCTTGACATTTGGCTTTGGTCAACTTTGGAGCTACTCACAACGAAGAAACACCTAAATGGACGAACTTGGTCAACTTGGTTGACTCTTGGACTAAATCTCGCATCGTTGGTCTCAAACTTTGCTTGACATTTGACTTCGGTCAACTTTAGAGCTACTTAAAATGAAGAAAGACCAAAATGGAGGAACTTCGTCAACTTGGATGATTCTTGGACTCAAACTTCTCCACATGGTTTATTGAGTCGTAATACATCAATCTATCCTTGACATTTGTTTTCAGTCAATTTTGGAGCTACTCGAAACTAAGACAGATGAAAATGGACGAACTTAGTCAACTTGGATGATTCTTGGACTAAATCTCTCATCGTTGGTCTCAAACTTCTCCACATATTTTATTGTGTGATATTAGATCAATTTATGCTTGACATTTGGCTTCGGTCAACTTTGGAGCTGCTTTAAAGGAAGAAAGACCAAAATGGATGAACTTCGTCAACTTGGATGATTCTTTAGATAAATCTCCCATATGTGGTCTCAAATTCTCCACATGGTTTATTGTGTCATATTACATGAATCTATCCTTGATATTTGGGTTCGGTCAACTTTGGAACTGCTGGAAAGGAAGAAAGACCAAAATGAACGAACTTGGTCAACTTGGATGATTCTTGGACAAAATCTCTCTTCGTTGGTCTCAAACTTCAACACATGCTTTATTGTGTCATAGCATATCAATTTATGCTTGACATTTGACTTCGGTCAACTTTGGAGCTACTCAAAATGAAGAAAGACCAAAATGGATGTACTTGGATGATTCCTGGACTAAATCTCTCATCGTTGGTCTCAAACTTCTCCACATGGTTTATTGTGTCCTATTACATCAATCTATGCTTGACATTTGGCCTCAAACAACATCGGAGCTACTCAAAATGATGAAAGACCAAAATGGACAAACTTGGTCAACTTGGATGATTCTCGAACTAAATCTCTCATCATTGGTTTCAAACTTTCCCACATGGTTTTATTGTGATATATTAAATCAAACTATGCTTAACATTTGGTTCGGTCAACTTTGGAGCTACTCAAAACGAAGAAACACTAAAATGTAAGAACTTGGTCAACTTGGATGATTCTTGGTCTAAATCTCCAACATTGATCTCCAACTTCTACACATTGTTTATTGTGTCATAATACGTCAATCTATCCTTGACATTTGTTTTTGGTCAACTTTGGAGCTACTCGAAACGAAGAATGACGAAAATGGACGAACTTAGTCAACTTGGATGATTCTTGGACTAAATCTATCATCGTTGGTCTCAAACTTCTCCACATATTTTATTGAGTCTTATTACGTCAATTTATGCTTGACATTTGGCTTCGGTCAACTTTGGAGCTAGTCAAAATAAAGAAACACCAAAATGGACAAACTTGGTCAACTTGGATGATTCTTCAAATAAATCTCCCATCGTTGGTCTCAAATTCTCCACAAGGTTTATTGTGTCATATCACATGAATCTATCCTTGATATTTAGGTTCGGTCAACTTTGGAGCTGATCGAAAGGAAAAAAGACCAAAATGGTCGAACTTGGTCAACTTAGATGACTCTTGGACCAAATCTCTCTTCGTTGGTCTCAAACTTCACCACATAGTTCATTGTGTCATATTACATCAAACTTTACTTGACATTTGGCTTCGGTCAACTTTGGAGCTACTCAAAACGAAGAAAGACCAAAACGGACGAACTTGGTCAACTTGGTTGACTCTTGAACTAAATCTCGCATTGTTGGTCTCAAACATTGCTTGACATTTGACTTCGGTCAACTTTAGAGCTACTTAAAATGAAGAAAGACCAAAATGGAGGAACTTCGTCAACTTGGATGATTCTTGGACTAGATCTCCATCGTTGGTCTCAAACTTCTCTACATGGTTTATTGAGTCGTAATACATCAATCTATCCTTGACATTCATTTTCGGTTAACTTTGGAGCTACTTTAAACTAAGACAGACCAAAATGGACGAACTTAGTCAACTTGGATGATTCTTGGACAAAATCTCTCATCGTTGGTCTCAAACTTCTCCACATGGTTTATTGTGTCAAATTCTATCAATCTATGCTTGACATTTGGCTTTGGTCAACTTTGGAGCTTCTCAAAAGGAAGAAAGACAAAAATGGACGAACTTAGTCAACTTGGATGATTCTTAGACCAAATCTCCCTTCGTTGGTCTCAAAATTATCCACATGGTTTATTGTGTCATAGTACATCATTCTTTGCATGACATTTGACATCAGTAAACTTTGAATCTATTCAAAACGAAGAAAGCGAAAATGGGTGAACATGGATGATTCGTGGGCCAAATCACTCTTCGTTGGTCACAAACTTCTCCACATGGTTTATTGTCTCATAGTACATCCATCTATGCTTGACATTTGACATCGGTAAACTTTGGAGCTATTCAAAATGAAGAAAGACCAAAATCGACGAACTTGGTCAACTTGGATGAGTCTTGGACTAAATCTCTCATCGTTGGTCTCAAACTTTTCCACATGGTTTATTGCGTGATATTACATCAATCTATACTTTACATTTGGCTTCGGTCAACTATGGAGATACTCAAAACGAAGAAACACGAAACTGGACGAACTTGGTTAACTTGGATGATTCTTAGACCAAATCTCTCATCCGTGGTCTAAAACTTCTCCACATGGTTTATTGTGTCATATTACATCAATCTATGCTTGACATTTGGCTTCAGTTAAATTTTACTCAAAACGAAGAAAGAACAAAATGGACGAACTTGGTCAACTTGGATGATTCTTGGACCAAATCTCTCTTCGTTGGTCTCAAACTTCTCCACATGGTTTAGTGTGTCATATTACATCAAACTATGCTTGACATTTGGCTTCGGTCAACTTTGGAGCTACTCAAAACAAAAAAAAGACCAAAATGGACGAACTTGGTCATCTTTGATTATTCTTGGACCAAATCTCTCTTCGTTGGTCTAAAACTTCTCCACATGGTTTAGTGTGTCATATTACATCAAACTATGCTTGACATTTGGCTTCAGTTAAATTTTACTCAAAACGAAGAAAGAACAAAATGGACGAACTTGGTCAACTTGGATGATTCTTGGACCAAATCTCTCTTCGTTGGTCTCAAACTTCTCCACATGGTTTAGTGTGTCATATTACATCAAACTATGCTTGACATTTGGCTTCGGTCAACTTTGGAGCTACTCAAAACAAAAAAAAGACCAAAATGGACGAACTTGGTCATCTTTGATTATTCTTGGACCAAATCTCTCTTCGTTGGTCTAAAACTTCTCCACATGGTTTAGTGTGTCATATTACATCAAACTATGCTTGACATTTGGCTTCGGTCAACTTTGCAGCTACTCAAAACGAAGAAAGACCAAAATGGACGAACTTGGTCAACTTGGATGATTCTTGGTCCAAATCTCTCATCATTGGTCTCAGACTTCCCCACATGGTTTAGTGTGTCATATTACATCAAACTATGTTTGACATTTGGCTTAGGTCAACTTTGGAGCTACTCAAAAGAAAATAAAGACCAAAATGGACGAACTTGGTCAACTTTGATTATTCTTGGACCAAATCTCTCTTCTTTGGTTTCAAACTTCTCCACATGGTTTATTGTGTCATATTACATCAATCTACGCTTGACATTTGGCCTCAATTAACATTGGAGTTACTCGAAATGAAGAAAGCCCAAAATGGACGAACTTCGTCAACTTGGATGATTCTTGGACCAAATCTCTCTTCTTTGGTTTCAAACTTCTCCACATCGTTTATTGTGTCATATTACATCAATCTATGCTTGACATTTGGCTTCGGTCAACTTTGGAGCTACTCAAAACGAAGAAACACCAAAATGGACGAACTTGGTCAACTTGGATGATTCTTGGACCAAATCTCTCATCCTTGGTCTCAAACTTCCCCACATGGCTTATTGTGTCATATTACATCAATCTATGCTTGACATTTGGCCTCACTTAACATTGGAGCTACTGAAAATTAAGAAAGCCCAAAATGGACGAACTTGGTAAACTTGGATGATTCTTGGACCAAATCTCACTTCGTTGGTCTCAAACTTCTATACATGGTTTAGTATGTCATATTACATCAAACTATGCTTGACATTTGGCTTCAGTCAACTTTGGAGCTACTCAAAACAAAGAAAGACCAAAATGGACGAGCTTGGTCATCTTTGATTATTCTTGGACCAAATCTCTCTTCGTTGGTCTCAAACTTCTCCACATGGTATAGTGTGTCATATTACATCAAACTATGCTTGACATTTGGCTTCGATCAACTTTGCAGCTACTCAAAACGAAGAAAGACCAAAATGGACGAACTTGGTCAACTTGGATGATTCTTCGACCAAATCTCTCATCATTTGTCTCAGACTTCCCCACATGGTTTATTGTGTCATATTACATCAATCTATGCTTGACATTTGGCTTCGGTTAACTTTGGAGCTTTCAAAACGAAGAAAGATCAAAATGGAAGAACTTGGTCAACTTGGATGATTCTCGGACTAAATCTCTCATCGTTGGTCTGAAACCTCTACACATGGGTTAGTGTGTCATATTACATCAAACTATGCTTGACATTTGGCTTCGGTCAACTTTGGAGCTACTCAAAACGAAGAAAGACCAAAAAGGACGAAGTTGGTCAATTTGGATGGTTCTTGGATCAAATCTCTCATCATTGGTCTCAGACTTCCCCACATGGTTTAGTGTGTCATATTACATCAAACTATGCTTGACATTTGGCTTAGGTCAACTTTGGAGCTACTCAAAACAAAAAAAAGACCAAAATGGACGAACTTGGTCAACTTTGATTATTCTTGGACCAAATCTGTTTTCTTTGGTTTCAAACTTCTCCACATGGTTTATTGTGTCATATTACATCAATCTACGCTTGACATTTGGCCTCAGTTAACATTGGAGTTACTCAAAATGAAGAAAGCCCAAAATTGAGGAACTTGGTAAACTTGGATGATTCTTGGACCAAATCTCTCGTCGTTGGTCTCAAACTTCTCCGCATGGTTTAGTGTGTCATATTACATCAAACTATGCTTGACATTTTGCTTCGGTCAACTTTGGAGCTACTCAAAATGACGAAAGACCAAAATGGACGAACTTGGTCAACTTGGATGATTCTTAGACTTAATCTCTCATCATTAGTCTCAAAACTTCTCCACATCGTTTATTGTGTCATATTACATAAATCTATGCTTGACATTTGGCTTCGGTCAACTTTGGAGCTACTCAAAACGAAGAAACACCAAAATGGACGAACTTGGTCAACTTGGATGATTCTTGGACCAAATCTCTCATCCTTGGTCTCAAACTTCCCCACATGGCTTATTGTGTCATATTACATCAATCTACGCTTGACATTTGGCCTCAGTTGACATTGGAACTACTCAAAATGCAGAAAGTCCAAAATGGAGGAACTTGGTAAACTTGGATGATTCTTGGACCAAATCTCTCTTCGTTGGTCTCAAACTTCTTCACATGATTTACTGTGTCATATTACATCAAACTATGCTTGACATTTGGCTTCGGTCAACTTTGGAGCTACTCAAAATGAAGAAAGACCAAAATGAACGAACTTGGTCAACTTGGATGATTCTGAGACCAAATCTCTCATCATTGGTCTCAAATTTCTCTACATGGTTTATTGTGTCATATTACATCAATCTATGCTTGACATTTGGCTTCGGTTAACTTTGGAGCTTCTCAAAACAAGGAAACACCAAAATGGACGAAGTTGGTCAACTTCGATGATTCTTGGAATAAATCTCCTATTATAGGTCTCAAACTTCTCCACATTTTTTATTGTGTCATATTACATCAATCTATGCTTGACATTTGGCCTCAGTTAATATTGGAGCTACTGAAAATTAAGAAAGCCCAAAATGGAAGAACTTGGTAAACTTGGATGATTCTTGGACCAAATCTCTCTTTGTTGGTCTCAAACTTCTACACATGGTTTAGTATGTCATATTACATCAAACTATGCTTGACATTTGGCTTCAGTCAACTTTGGAGCTACTTAAAACAAAGAAAGACCAAAATGGACGAACTTGGTCATCTTTGATTATTCTTGGACCAAATCTCTCTTCGTTGGTCTCAAACTTCTCCACATGGTTTAGTGTGTCATATTACATCATACTATGCTTGACATATGGCTTCGGTCAACTTTGGAGCTACTCAAAATGAAGAAAGACCAAAATGGACGAACTTGGTCAACTTTGATTATTCTTGGACCAAATCTCTCTTCTTTGGTCTCAAACTTCTCCACGTGGTTTATTGTGTCATATTACAACAATCTACGCTTCACATTTGGCCTCAGTTGACATTGGAACTACTCAAAATGAAGAAAGCCCAAAATGGAGGAACTTGGTAAACTTGGATGATTCTTAGACTTAATCTCTCATCATTAGTCTCAAAACTTCTCCACATCGTTTATTGTGTCATATTACATAAATCTATGCTTGACATTTGGCTTCGGTCAACTTTGGAGCTACTCAAAACGAAGAAAGACCAAAATGGACGAACTTGGTCAACTTGGATGATTCTTCGAACAAATCTCTCATCATTGGTCTTAGACTTCCCCACATGGTTTATTGTGTCATATTACATCAATCTATGCTTGACATTTGGCCTCAGTTAACATTGGAGCAACTCAAAATGAAGAAAGACCAAAATGGACGAACTTGGTCAACTTTGATTATTCTTGGACCAAATCTCTCTTATTTGGTCTCAAACTTCTCCACGTGGTTTATTGTGTCATATTACATCAATCTACGCTTCACATTTGGCCTCAGTTGACATTGGAACTACTCAAAATGAAGAAAGCCCAAAATGGAGGAACTTGGTAAACTTGGATGATTCTTGGACCAAATCTCTCTTCGTTGGTCTCAAACCTCTCGACATGGTTTAGCATGTCATATTACATCAAACTATGCTTGACATTTTACTTCGGTCAACTTTGGAGTTACTCAAAACGAAGAAAGACCAAAATGGATGACCTTGGTCAACTTGGATGATTCTTGGACCAAATCTCTCATCATTGGTCTAAAACTTCTCCACATGGTTTATTGTGTCATATTACATCAATCTATGCTTGACATTTGCCTTCGGTTAACTTTGGAGCTTCCCAAAAAAAAAAAAGACCAAAATGGATGAACTTGGTCAACTTGGATGATTCTTGGACCAAATCTCTCTTCGTTGGTCTCAAACTTCTACACATGGTTTATTGTGTCATAGTACATCAATGTATGCCTGACATTTGACTTCGGTCCACTTTGGAGCTTCTCAAAATGAAGAAAGACCAAAATGGAGGAACTTGGTCAACTTGGATGATTCTTGGACCAAATCTCTTATCATTGGTCTAAAACTTCTCCACATGGTTTATTGTGTCATATTACATCAATCTAGGCTTAACATTTGGCCTCAGTTAACATTGGACCTACTGAAAATGAAGAAAGCCCAAAATGGACGAACTTGGGAAAGTTAGATGATTCTTGGACCAAATCTCTCATCATTGGTCTCAAACTTCTCCAGATCGTTTATTGTGTCATATTACATGAATCAATGCTTGACATTTGGCTTCGGTCAACTTTGGAGCTACTCAAAATGAAGAAAGACCAAAATGGACGAACTTGGTCAACTTCGATGATTCTTGGACCAAATCTCTCTTCGTTGGTCTCAAACTTCTACATATGGTTTATTGTGTCATAGTACATCAATGTATGCCTGACATTTAACTTCTGTCAAGTTTGGAGCTTCTCAAAACGAAGAAAGACCAAAATGGAGGAACTTGGTCAACATGGATGATTCTTGGACTAAATCTCTTATCATTGGTCTAAAACTTCTCCATATGGTTTATTGTGTCATATTACATCAATCTATGCTTGACATTTCGCTTCGGTCAACTTTGGAGCTACTCAAAACGAAGAAAGAGCAAAATGGAAGAACTTGGTCAACTTGGATGATTCTTGGACCAAATCTCTCATCATTGGTCTCAAACTTCTCCACATCGTTTATTGTGTCATATTACATGAATCTATGCTTTACATTTGGCTTCGGTCAACTTTGGAGCTACTCAAAACGAAGAAAGACCAAAATGGACGAACTTGGTCAACTTCGATGATTCTTGGACCAAATCTCTCTTCGTTGGTCTCAAACTTCTCCACATCGTTTATTGTGTCATAATACATCAATGTATGCCTGACATTTGACTTCTGTCAAGTTTGGAGCTTCTCAAAACGAAGAAAGACCAAAATGGAGGAACTTCGTCAACTTGGATGATTCTTGGAGCAAATCTCTCATCATTGCTCTGAGACTTCCCCACATGGTCTATTGTGTCATATTACATCAATCTATGCTTGACATATGGCCTCAGTTAACATTGGAGCTACTGAAAATGAAGAATGCCCAAAATGGACGAACTTGGTAAACTTGGATGATTCTTGGACCAAATCTCTCTTCGTTGGTCTCAAACTTCTCCACATGGTTTAGTGTGTCATATTAGATCAAACTAAGCTTAACATTTGGCTTCAGTCAACTGTGGAGCTACTCAAAATGAAGAAAGACCAAAATGGACGAACTTGGTCAACTAGGATGATTCTTGGACCAAATCTCTTATTATTGGTCTCAAACTTCTCCACATTGTTTATTGTGTCATATTACATCAATCTATCCTTGACATTTGGCTTCTGTCAACTTTGGAGCTACTCAAAACGAAGAAAGACCAAAATGGACGAACTTGGTCAACTTGGATGATTCTTGGACCAAACTCTCATCATTGGTCTAAAATTTCCCCACATGGTTTATTGTGTCATATTACATAAATCTTTCCTTGACATTTGGCTTCGGTCAACTTTGGAGCTACTCAAAACGAAGAAAGACTAAAATGGAGGAACTTGGTCAACTTGGATGATTCTTGGACCAAATCTCTCATCATTGGTCTCAAACTTCTCCACATCGTTTATTGTGTCATATTACATGAATCTATGCTTGACATTTGGCTTCGGTCAACTTTGGAGCTACTCAAAACGAAGAAAGACCAAAATGGACGAACTTAGTCAACTTGGATGATTCTTGGACCAAATCTGTTATCATTAGTCTCAAACATCTCCACACGGTTTATTGTGTCATATTACATGAATCTATGCTTGACATTTGACTTCGGTCACCTTTGGAGCTACTAAAAATGAAGAAAGACCAAAATCGACGAACTTGGTAAACTTGGATGATTCTTGGACCAAATCTCACTTTGTTGTTCTCAAACTTCTCCACATGGTTTAGTATGTCATATTACATCAAACTACGCTTAACATTTGGCTTCGGCCAACTTTGGCGCTACTCAAAACGAAGAAAGACCAAAATGGATGAACTTGGTCAACTTGGATGATTCTTGGACCAAATCTCTCTTCGTCGGTCTCAAACTTCTCCACATGGTTTATTGTATCATATTACATCAATCTATGTTTGACATTTGGCTTCGGTCAACTTTAGAGCTACTCAAAACGAACAAAGACCAAAATGGACGAACTTGGTCAACTTTGATGATTCTTAGACCAAATCTCTCATCATATGTCTGAAACTTCTCCACACAGTTTATTGTGTCATATTACATAAATCTATGCTTGACATTTGGCTTCGGTCACCTTTGGAGCTGCTCAAAATGAAGAAAGACCAAAATCGACGAATTTAGTAAACTTGGATGATTCTTGGACCAAATCTCTCTTCGTCGGTCTCAAACTTCTCCACATGGTTTATTGTATGATATTACATCAATCTATGTTTGACATTTGGCTTCGGTCAACTTTAGAGCTACTCAAAATGAAGAAAGACCAAAATAGACGAAGTTAGTCAACTTGGATGATTCTTGGACCAAATCTCTCATCATATGTGTGAAACTTCTCCACACAGTTTATTGTGTCATATTACATAAATCTATGCTTGACATTTGGCTTCGAACCTTTGGAGCTACTCAAAATGAACAAAGACTAACATCGACGAACTTGGTAAACTTGGATGATTCTTGGACCAAATCTCTCTTTGTTGGTCTCAAATATCTCCACATGGTTTACTGTGTGATATTACATCAAACTATGCTTGACATCTTGCTTCGGTCAACTTTGGAGCTACTCAAAATGAAGAAAGAGCAAAATGGACGAACTTGGTCAACTTGGATGATTCTTGGACCAAATCTCTTATCATTAGTCTCAAACTTCTCCACATGGTTTATTGTGTAATATTACATCAATCTATCCTTGACAGTTGGCTTCGGTCAACTTTGGAGCTACTTAAAATGAAGAAAGACCAAAATGGAGGAACTTGGTCAACTTGGATGATTCTTAGACCAAATCTCTCATCCTTGGTCTCAAACTTCTACACAAGGTTTATTGTGTCATAGTATGTCAATGTATGCCTAACATTTGACTTCGGTCAACTTTGGAGCTTCTCAAAACGAAGAAATACCAAAATGGAGGAACTTGGTCAACTTGGATGATTCTTGGACCAAATCTCTCATCATTGGTCTCAAACTTCTCCACATGGTTTTTTGTGTCATATTACATCAATCTATGCTTGACATTTGACTTCGGTCAACTTTGGAGCTACTCAACACGAAGAAAGACCAAAATGGACGAACTTAGTCAACTTTGATGATTCTTGGACCAAATCTCTCTTCATTGGTGTCAAACTTCTCCACATGGTTTAGTGTGTCATATTACATCAAACTATGCTTGACATTTGACTTCGCTCAACTTTGGAGCTACTCAAAACGTAGAAAGACCAAAATGGACGAAGTTGGTCAACTTGGATGATTCTTGGACCAAATCTCTTATCATTGGTCTCAAACTTCTCCACATGGTTTATTGTGTCATATTACATCAATATATCCTCGACATTTGGCTTCGGTCAACTTTGCAGCTACTCAAAACGAAGAAAGACCAAAATGGACTAAGTTAGTCAACTTGGATGATTCTTGGACCAAATCTCTCATCATTGGCCTCAAACTTCTCCACATGGTTTTTTGTGTCATATTACATCAATCTATGCTTGACATTTGACTTCGGTTAACATTGGAGCTACTCAAAACGAAGAAACACCAAAATAGACGAACTTGGTCAACTTGGATGATTCTTGTACCAAATCTCTTATCATTGGTCTCAAACTCCTCCACATGGCTTATTGTGTCATATTACATCAATCTATCATTGACATTTGGCTTCGGTCAACTTTGGAGATACTCAAAACGAAGAAAGACCAAAATGGACGAAGTTAGTCAACTTGGATGATTCTTGGACCAAATCTCTCATCATTGGTCTCAAACTTCTCCACATGGTTTTTTGTGTCATATTACATCAATCTATGCTTGACATTTGACTTCGGTCAACTTTAGAGCTACTCAACACGAAGAAAGACCAAAATGGACGAACTGGGTCAACTTTGATGATTCTTGGACCAAATCTCTTATCATTGGTCTCAAACATCTCCACATGGTTTAGTGTATCATATTACATGAAACTATGCTTGACATTTGACTTCGGTCAACTTTGGAGCTACTCAAAACGAAGAAAGACCAAAATGGACGACCTTGGTCAACTTGGATGATTGTTGGACCAAATCTCTCTTCGTTGGTCTCAAACTTCTACACATGGTTTATTGTGTCATAGTATATCATTGCATCCCTGACATTTGACTTCGGTCAACTATGGAGCTTCTCAAAACAAGGAAAGACCAAAATGGAGGAACTTAGTCAACTTGGATGATTCTTGGACCAAATCTCTCTTCGTTGGTCTCAAACTTCTACATATGGTTTATTGTGTCATAGTACATCAATGTATGCCTGACATTTAACTTCTGTCAAGTTTGGAGCTTCTCAAAACGAAGAAAGACCAAAATGGAGGAACTTGGTCAACATGGATGATTCTTGGACTAAATCTCTTATCATTGGTCTAAAACTTCTCCATATGGTTTATTGTGTCATATTACATCAATCTATGCTTGATATTTCGCTTCGGTCAACTTTGGAGCTACTCAAAACGAAGAAAGAGCAAAATGGAAGAACTTGGTCAACTTGGATGATTCTTGGACCAAATCTCTCATCATTGGTCTCAAACTTCTCCACATCGTTTATTGTGTCATATTACATGAATCTATGCTTTACATTTGGCTTCGGTCAAATTTGGAGCTACTCAAAACGAAGAAAGACCAAAATGGACGAACTTGGTCAACTTCAATGATTCTTGGACCAAATCTCTCTTCGTTGGTCTCAAACTTCTCCACATCGTTTATTGTGTCATAATACATCAATGTATGCCTGACATTTGACTTATGTCAAGTTTGGAGCTTCTCAAAACGAAGAAAGACCAAAATGGAGGAACTTGGTCAACTTGGATGATTCTTGGAGCAAATCTCTCATCATTGCTCTGAGACTTCCCCACATGGTCTATTGTGTCATATTACATCAATCTATGCTTGACATATGGCCTCAGTTAACATTGGAGCTACTGAAAATGAAGAATGCCCAAAATGGACGAACTTGGTAAACTTGGATGATTCTTGGAACCAATCTCTCTTCGTTGGTCTCAAACTTCTCCACATGGTTTAGTGTGTCATATTAGATCAAACTAAGCTTGACATTTGGCTTCAGTCAACTTTGGAGCTACTCAAAATGAAGAAAGACCAAAATGGACGAACTTGGTCAACTAGGATGATTCTTGGACCAAATCTCTCATCATTGGTCTAAAACTTCCCCACATGGTTTATTGTGTCATATTACATCAATCTATGCTTGACATTTGGCTTCGGTTAACTTTGGAGCTTCTCAAAACGAAGAAACACCAAAATGGACGAAGTTGGTCAACTTGGATGATTCTTGGAACAAATCTCTTATTATTGGTCTCAAACTTCTCCACATTGTTTATTGTGTCATATTACATCAATCTATCCTTGACATTTGGCTTCTGTCAACTTTGGAGCTACGCAAAACGAAGAAAGACCAAAATGGACGAACTTGGTCAACTTGGATGATTCTTGGACCAAATCTCTCATCATTGGTCTAAAATTTCCCCACATGGTTTATTGTGTCATATTACATCAATCTTTGCTTGACATTTGGCTTCGGTTAACTTTGGAGCTTCTCAAAACGAAGAAACACCAAAATGGACGAAGTTGGTCAACTTGGATGATTCTTGGACCAAATCTCTTATTATTGGTCTCAAACTTCTCCACATTGTTTATTGTGTCATATTACATCAATCTATCCTTGACATTTGGCTTCTGTCAACTTTGGAGCTACTCAAAACGAAGAAAGACCAAAATGGACGAACTTGGTCAACTTGGATGATTCTTGGACCAAACTCTCATCATTGGTCTAAAATTTCCCCACATGGTTTATTGTGTCATATTACATCAATCTTTGCTTGACATTTGGCTTCGGTCAACTTTGGAGCTACTCAAAACGAAGAAAGACTAAAATGGATGAACTTGGTCAACTTGGATGATTCTTGGACCAAATCTCTCATCATTGGTCTCAAACTTCTCCACATCGTTTATTGTGTCATATTACATGAATCTATGCTTGACATTTGGCTTCGGTCAACTTTGGAGCTACTCAAAACGAAGAAAGACCAAAATGGACGAACTTAGTCAACTTGGATGATTCTTGGACCAAATCTGTTATCATTAGTCTCAAACATCTCCACACGGTTTATTGTGTCATATTACATGAATCTATGCTTGACATTTGACTTCGGTCACCTTTGGAGCTACTAAAAATGAAGAAAGACCAAAATCGACGAACTTGGTAAACTTGGATGATTCTTGGACCAAATCTCACTTTGTTGTTCTCAAACTTCTCCACATGGTTTAGTATGTCATATTACATCAAACTACGCTTAACATTTGGCTTCGGCCAACTTTGGCGCTACTCAAAACGAAGAAAGACCAAAATGGATGAACTTGGTCAACTTGGATGATTCTTGGACCAAATCTCTCTTCGTCGGTCTCAAACTTCTCCACATGGTTTATTGTATCATATTACATCAATCTATGTTTGACATTTGGCTTCGGTCAACTTTAGAGCTACTCAAAACGAACAAAGACCAAAATGGACGAACTTGGTCAACTTTGATGATTCTTAGACCAAATCTCTCATCATATGTCTGAAACTTCTCCACACAGTTTATTGTGTCATATTACATAAATCTATGCTTGACATTTGGCTTCGGTCACCTTTGGAGCTGCTCAAAATGAAGAAAGACCAAAATCGACGAATTTAGTAAACTTGGATGATTCTTGGACCAAATCTCTCTTCGTCGGTCTCAAACTTCTCCACATGGTTTATTGTATGATATTACATCAATCTATGTTTGACATTTGGCTTCGGTCAACTTTAGAGCTACTCAAAATGAAGAAAGACCAAAATAGACGAAGTTAGTCAACTTGGATGATTCTTGGACCAAATCTCTCATCATATGTGTGAAACTTCTCCACACAGTTTATTGTGTCATATTACATAAATCTATGCTTGACATTTGGCTTCGAACCTTTGGAGCTACTCAAAATGAACAAAGACTAACATCGACGAACTTGGTAAACTTGGATGATTCTTGGACCAAATCTCTCTTTGTTGGTCTCAAATATCTCCACATGGTTTACTGTGTGATATTACATCAAACTATGCTTGACATCTTGCTTCGGTCAACTTTGGAGCTACTCAAAATGAAGAAAGAGCAAAATGGACGAACTTGGTCAACTTGGATGATTCTTGGACCAAATCTCTTATCATTAGTCTCAAACTTCTCCACATGGTTTATTGTGTAATATTACATCAATCTATCCTTGACAGTTGGCTTCGGTCAACTTTGGAGCTACTTAAAATGAAGAAAGACCAAAATGGAGGAACTTGGTCAACTTGGATGATTCTTAGACCAAATCTCTCATCCTTGGTCTCAAACTTCTACACAAGGTTTATTGTGTCATAGTATGTCAATGTATGCCTAACATTTGACTTCGGTCAACTTTGGAGCTTCTCAAAACGAAGAAATACCAAAATGGAGGAACTTGGTCAACTTGGATGATTCTTGGACCAAATCTCTCATCATTGGTCTCAAACTTCTCCACATGGTTTTTTGTGTCATATTACATCAATCTATGCTTGACATTTGACTTCGGTCAACTTTGGAGCTACTCAACACGAAGAAAGACCAAAATGGACGAACTTAGTCAACTTTGATGATTCTTGGACCAAATCTCTCTTCATTGGTGTCAAACTTCTCCACATGGTTTAGTGTGTCATATTACATCAAACTATGCTTGACATTTGACTTCGCTCAACTTTGGAGCTACTCAAAACGTAGAAAGACCAAAATGGACGAAGTTGGTCAACTTGGATGATTCTTGGACCAAATCTCTTATCATTGGTCTCAAACTTCTCCACATGGTTTATTGTGTCATATTACATCAATATATCCTCGACATTTGGCTTCGGTCAACTTTGCAGCTACTCAAAACGAAGAAAGACCAAAATGGACTAAGTTAGTCAACTTGGATGATTCTTGGACCAAATCTCTCATCATTGGCCTCAAACTTCTCCACATGGTTTTTTGTGTCATATTACATCAATCTATGCTTGACATTTGACTTCGGTCAACATTGGAGCTACTCAAAACGAAGAAACACCAAAATAGACGAACTTGGTCAACTTGGATGATTCTTGTACCAAATCTCTTATCATTGGTCTCAAACTCCTCCACATGGCTTATTGTGTCATATTACATCAATCTATCATTGACATTTGGCTTCGGTCAACTTTGGAGATACTCAAAACGAAGAAAGACCAAAATGGACGAAGTTAGTCAACTTGGATGATTCTTGGACCAAATCTCTCATCATTGGTCTCAAACTTCTCCACATGGTTTTTTGTGTCATATTACATCAATCTATGCTTGACATTTGACTTCGGTCAACTTTAGAGCTACTCAACACGAAGAAAGACCAAAATGGACGAACTGGGTCAACTTTGATGATTCTTGGACCAAATCTCTTATCATTGGTCTCAAACATCTCCACATGGTTTAGTGTATCATATTACATGAAACTGTGCTTGACATTTGACTTCGGTCAACTTTGGAGCTACTCAAAACGAAGAAAGACCAAAATGGACGACCTTGGTCAACTTGGATGATTGTTGGACCAAATCTCTCTTCGTTGGTCTCAAACTTCTACACATGGTTTATTGTGTCATAGTATATCATTGCATCCCTGACATTTGACTTCGGTCAACTATGGAGCTTCTCAAAACAAGGAAAGACCAAAATGGAGGAACTTGGTCAACTTGGATGATTCTTGGACCAAATCTCTCTTCGTTGGTCTCAAACTTCTACATATGGTTTATTGTGTCATAGTACATCAATGTATGCTTGACATTTAACTTCTGTCAAGTTTGGAGCTTCTCAAAACGAAGAAAGACCAAAATGGAGGAACTTGGTCAACATGGATGATTCTTGGACCAAATCTCTCATCATTGGTCTAAAATTTCCCCACATGGTTTATTGTGTCATATTACATGAATCTATGCTTTACATTTGGCTTCGGTCAAATTTGGAGCTACTCAAAACGAAGAAAGACCAAAATGGACGAACTTGGTCAACTTCAATGATTCTTGGACCAAATCTCTCTTCGTTGGTCTCAAACTTCTCCACATCGTTTATTGTGTCATAATACATCAATGTATGCCTGACATTTGACTTATGTCAAGTTTGGAGCTTCTCAAAACGAAGAAAGACCAAAATGGAGGAACTTGGTCAACTTGGATGATTCTTGGAGCAAATCTCTCATCATTGCTCTGAGACTTCCCCACATGGTCTATTGTGTCATATTACATCAATCTATGCTTGACATATGGCCTCAGTTAACATTGGAGCTACTGAAAATGAAGAATGCCCAAAATGGACGAACTTGGTAAACTTGGATGATTCTTGGAACCAATCTCTCTTCGTTGGTCTCAAACTTCTCCACATGGTTTAGTGTGTCATATTAGATCAAACTAAGCTTGACATTTGGCTTCAGTCAACTTTGGAGCTACTCAAAATGAAGAAAGACCAAAATGGACGAACTTGGTCAACTAGGATGATTCTTGGACCAAATCTCTCATCATTGGTCTAAAACTTCCCCACATGGTTTATTGTGTCATATTACATCAATCTATGCTTGACATTTGGCTTCGGTTAACTTTGGAGCTTCTCAAAACGAAGAAACACCAAAATGGACGAAGTTGGTCAACTTGGATGATTCTTGGAACAAATCTCTTATTATTGGTCTCAAACTTCTCCACATTGTTTATTGTGTCATATTACATCAATCTATCCTTGACATTTGGCTTCTGTCAACTTTGGAGCTACGCAAAACGAAGAAAGACCAAAATGGACGAACTTGGTCAACTTGGATGATTCTTGGACCAAATCTCTCATCATTGGTCTAAAATTTCCCCACATGGTTTATTGTGTCATATTACATCAATCTTTGCTTGACATTTGGCTTCGGTCAACTTTGGAGCTACTCAAAACGAAGAAAGACTAAAATGGATGAACTTGGTCAACTTGGATGATTCTTGGACCAAATCTCTCATCATTGGTCTCAAACTTCTCCACATCGTTTATTGTGTCATATTACATGAATCTATGTTTGACATTTGGCTTCGGTCAACTTTGGAGCTACTCAAAACGAAGAAAGACCAAAATGGACGAACTTGGTCAACTTGGATGATTCTTGGACCAAATCTGTTATCATTAGTCTCAAACATCTCCACACGGTTTATTGTGTCATATTACATGAATCTATGCTTGACATTTGACTTCGGTCACCTTTGGAGCTACTAAAAATGAAGAAAGACCAAAATCGACGAACTTGGTAAACTTGGATGATTCTTGGACCAAATCTCACTTTGTTGTTCTCAAACTTCTCTACATGGTTTAGTATGTCATATTACATCAAACTACGCTTAACATTTGGCTTCGGCCAACTTTGGCGCTACTCAAAACGAAGAAAGACCAAAATGGATGAACTTGGTCAACTTGGATGATTCTTGGACCAAATCTCTCTTCGTCGGTCTCAAACTTCTCCACATGGTTTATTGTATCATATTACATCAATCTATGTTTGACATTTGGCTTCGGTCAACTTTAGAGCTACTCAAAACGAACAAAGACCAAAATGGACGAACTTGGTCAACTTTGATGATTCTTAGACCAAATCTCTCATCATATGTCTGAAACTTCTCCACACAGTTTATTGTGTCATATTACATAAATCTATGCTTGACATTTGGCTTCAGTCACCTTTGGAGCTGCTCAAAATGAAGAAAGACCAAAATCGACGAACTTAGTAAACTTGGATGATTCTTGGACCAAATCTCTCTTCGTCGGTCTCAAACTTCTCCACATGGTTTATTGTATGATATTACATCAATCTATGTTTGACATTTGGCTTCGGTCAACTTTAGAGCTACTCAAAATGAAGAAAGACCAAAATAGATGAACTTGGTTAACTTGGATGATTCTTGGACCAAATCTCTCATCATATGTGTGAAACTTCTCCACACAGTTTATTGTGTCATATTACATAAATCTATGCTTGACATTTGGCTTCGAACCTTTGGAGCTACTCAAAATGAACAAAGACTAACATCGACGAACTTGGTAAACTTGGATGATTCTTGGACCAAATCTCTCTTTGTTGGTCTCAAATATCTCCACATGGTTTACTGTGTGATATTACATCAAACTATGCTTCACATCTTGCTTCGGTCAACTTTGGAGCTACTCAAAACGTAGAAAGACCAAAATGGACGAAGTTGGTCAACTTGGATGATTCTTGGACCAAATCTCTTATCATTGGTCTCAAACTTCTCCACATGGTTTATTGTGTCATATTACATCAATATATCCTCGATATTTGGCTTCGGTCAACTTTGCAGCTACTCAAAACGAAGAAAGACCAAAATGGACTAAGTTAGTCAACTTGGATGATTCTTGGACCAAATCTCTCATCATTGGCCTCAAACTTCTCCACATGGTTTTTTGTGTCATATTACATCAATCTATGCTTGACATTTGACTTCGGTCAACATTGGAGCTACTCAAAACGAAGAAACACCAAAATAGACGAACTTGGTCAACTTGGATGATTCTTGTACCAAATCTCTTATCATTGGTCTCAAACATCTCCACATGGTTTAGTGTATCATATTACATGAAACTATGCTTGACATTTGACTTCGGTCAACTTTGGAGCTACTCAAAACGAAGAAAGACCAAAATGGACGACCTTGGTCAACTTGGATGATTGTTGGACCAAATCTCTCTTCGTTGGTCTCAAACTTCTACACATGGTTTATTGTGTCATAGTATATCATTGCATCCCTGACATTTGACTTCGGTCAACTATGGAGCTTCTCAAAACAAGGAAAGACCAAAATTGAGGAACTTGGTCAACTTGGATGATTCTTGGACCAAATCTCTCATCATTGGTCTCACACTTCCGTACATGGTTTAGTGTGTCATATTACATGAAACTATGCTTGACATTTGACTTCGGTTAACTTTGGAGCTACTCAAAACGAAGAAAGACCAAAATGGACGAACTTGGTCAATTTGGATGATTGTTGGACCAAATCTCTCTTCGTTGGTCTCAAACTTCTACACATGGTTTATTGTGTCATAGTATATCATTGCATCCCTGACATTTGACTTCGGTCAACTTTGGAGCTACTCAAAACGAAGAAAGACCAAAATGGACGAACTTGGTCAACTTGGATGATTGTTGGACCAAATCTCTCTTCGTTGGTCTCAAACTTCTACACATGGTTTAGTGTGTCATATTACATCAAACTATGCTTCACATTTGGCTTCCGACAACTTTCGAGATACTTAAAATGAAGAAAGACCAAAATGGACGAACTTGGTCAACTTGGATGATTCTCGGACTAAATCTCACATCGTTGGTCTCAAACTTCCCCGCATGGTTTATTGTGTCATATTACATCAATCTATCCTTGACATTTGGATTCGGTCAAATTTGGAGCTACTCAAAACGCAGAAAGACCAAAATGGATGAACTTGGTTAACTTGGATGATTCTTGGACTAAATCTTCCATCGTTGGTCTCAAACTTCTCCACATGGTTTATTATGTCATATTACATCAAACTTTCCTTGACATTTGGCTTCGGTCAACTTTGGAGCCAATCAAAACGATGAAAGACCAAAATGGACAAAGTTGGTCAACTTGGATGATTCTTAGACCAAATCTCTCTTCGTTGGTCTCAAACTTCTACACATGGTTTAGTGTGTCATATTACATCAAACTATGCTTCACATTTGGCTTCCGACAACTTTCGAGATACTTAAAATGAAGAAAGACCAAAATGGACGAACTTGGTCAACTTGGATGATTCTCGGACTAAATCTCACATCGTTGGTCTCAAACTTCCCCGCATGGTTTATTGTGTCATATTACATAAATCTACTCTTGATATTTGGCTTCGGTTAACTTTGGAGCTACTCAAAACGAAGAAAGACCAAAATGGACGAACTTGGTCAACTTGGATGATTCTCGTACTAAATCTCACATCGTTGGTCTCAAACTTCCCCACATGGTTTATTGTGTCATATTACATCAATCTATTCTTGACATTTGGCTTCGGTCAACTTTGGAGCTACTCAAAACAAAAAAAGTCCAAAATGGACGAACTTGGTTAACTTGGATGATTCTTGGACTAAATTCTACCATCGTTGGTCTCAAACTTCCTCACATGGTTTATTGTGTCATATTACATCAATCTATCATTGACATTTGGATTTGGTCAAATTTGGAGCTACTCAAAACGCAGAAAGACCAAAATGGATGAACTTGGTTAACTTGGATGATTCTTGGACTAAATCTACCATCGTTGGTCTCAAACTTCTCCACATGGTTTATTATGTCATATTACATCAAACTTTGCTTGACATTTGGCTTCGGTCAACTTTGGAGCAAATCAAAGCGCTGAAAGACCAAAATGGACGAACTTGGTCAACTTGGATGATTCTCGGACTAAACCTCTCATCGTTGGTGTCAAACTTCCCCATATGGTTTATTGTGTCATATTACATCAATCAATTCTTGACATTTGGCTTCGGTCAACTTTGGAGCTACTCAAAATGAAGAAAGACCAAAATGGACGAACTTGGTCAACTTGGATGATTCTTGGACTAAATCTACCATCGTTGGTCTCAAACTTCTCCACATGGTTTATTATGTCATATGACATCAAACTATGCTTGACATTTGGCTTCGGTTAACTTTGGAGCAAATCAAAACGATGAAAGACCAAAATGGACGAAGTTGGTCAACTTGGATGATTCTTAGACCAAATCTCTCTTCATTGGTCTCAAACTTCTACACATGGTTTAGTGTGTCATATTACATCAAACTATGCTTGACATTTGGCTTCAGTCAGCTTTAGAGCTACTCAAAACGCAGAAAGACCAAAATGGACGAACTTGGTCAACTTGGATGATTCTCGGACTAAATCTCTCATCGTTGGTCTCAAACTTCCCCACATGGTTTATTGTGTCATATTACATGAATCTATTCTTGACATTTGGCTTCGGTCAACTTTGGAGCTACTCAAAACGAAGAAAGACCAAAATGGACGAACATGGTCAACTTGGATGATTCTCGGACTAAATCTCACATCGTTGGTCTCAAACTTCCCCACATGGTTTATTGTGTCATATTACATCAATCTATTCTTGACATTTGGCTTCGGTCAACTTTGGAGCTACTTAAAACGAAGAAAGACCAAAATGGACGAACTTGGTCAACTTTTATGATTCTTGGACTAAATCTACCATCATTGGTCTCAAACTTCTCCACATGGTTTATTATGTCATATTACATCAAACTTTGCTTGACATTTGGCTTCGGTCAACTTTGGAGCAAATCAAAACGATGAAAGACTAAAATGGACGAAGTTGGTCAACTTGAATGATTCTTAGACCAAATCTCTCATCGTTGGTCTCAAACTTCTCCACATGGTTTGTTTTGTCATATTACATCAATCTATGCTTGACATTTGGCTTCGGTCAACTTTGGAGCTACTCAAAACGAAGAAAGACCAAAATGGACGAACTTGGTCAACTTATATGATTGCCAGACTAAATATCTCATCATTGGTCTCAAACTTCTCCACATGATTTATTGTCTCATATTACATCAATCTATACTTGAGAATTGGCTTCGGTCAACTTTGGAGCAAATCAAAACGATGAAAGACAAAAATGGACGAAGTTGGTCAACTTGGATGATTCTTGGACCAAATCTCTCAACATTGGTCTCAAACTTCTCCACATGGTTTATTGTGTCATATTACCTGAATCTAAGCGTGACATTTGGCTTCGGTGAACTTTGGAGCTACTCAAAACGAAGAAACACCAAAATGGACGAACTTGGTCAACTTGGATGATTCTTGGACTAAATCTACCATCGTTGGTCTCAAACTTCTCCACATGGTTTATTGTATCATATTACATCAATCTATTCTTTAGATTTGGCTTTGGTCAACTTTGGAGCTACTCAAAACGAAGAAAGACCAAAATAGACGAACTTGGTCAACTTGGATGATTTTCGAACTAAATCTCACATTGTTGGTCTGAAACTTCCCCACATGGTTTATTGTGTCATATTACATCAATTTATCCTTGACATTTGGATTCGGTCAACTTTGTAGCTACTCAAAATGCAGAAAGACCAAAATGGACGAACTTGGTCAACTTGGATGATTCTCGGACTAAATCTCTCATCGTTGGTCTCAAACTTCCCCACATGGTTTATTGTGTCATATTACATCAATCTATCCTTGACATATGGCTTCGGTTAACTTTGGAGCTACTCAAAACAAAGAAAGACAAAAATGGACGAACTTGGTCAACTTGGATGATTCTTGGACTAAATCTACCATCGTTGGTCTCAAACTTCTCCACATGGTTTATTCTGTCATATTACATCAAACTTTGCTTTGCATTTGGCTTCGGTCAACTTTGGAGCAAATCAAAACGATAAAAGACCAAAATGGATGAAGTTGGTCAACTTGAATGATTCTTAGACCAAATCTCTCATTGTTGGTCTCAAACTTCTCCACATGGGTTATTGTGTCATATTACATCAATCTATGCTTCACATTTGGCTTCGGTCAACTTTGTAGCTTCTTAAATAGAAAAAACACCCAATAGGACGAAGTTGGTCAACTTGGATGATGCTTAGACCAAATCACTCATCGTTGGTCTCAAACTTCTACACATGGTTTATTGTGTCATATTACCTCAATCTATGCATGACATTTGGCTTCGGTCAACTTTGGAGTTACTCAAAACGAAGAAAGACCAAAATGACGAACTTGGTCAACTTATATGATTGTCGGACTAAATCTCTCATCGTTGGTCTCAAACTTCTTCACATGGTTTATTATGTCATATTACATCAAACTTTGCTTGACATTTGGCTTCGGTCAACTTTGGAGCAAATCAAAACAATGAAAGACTAAAATGGACGAAGTTGGTCAACTTGAATGATTCTTAGACCAAAACTCTCATCGTTGGTCTCAAACTTCTCCACATGGTTTGTTTTGTCATATTACATCAATCTATGCTTGACATTTGGCTTCGGTCAACTTTGGAGCTACTCAAAACGAAGAAAGACCAAAATGGTCGAACTTGGTCAACTTATATGATTGCCAGACTAAATATCTCATCATTGGTCTCAAACTTCTCCACATGGTTTATTGTCTCATATTACATCAATCTATACTTGAGAATTGGCTTCGGTCAACTTTGGAGCAAATCAAAACGATGAAAGACCAAAATGGACGAAGTTGGTCAACTTGGATGATTCTTGGACCAAATCTCTCATCATTGGTCTCAGACATCCCCACATGGTTTATTGTGTCATATTAAATCAATCTATGCTTATCATTTAGCCTTAGATAACATCGGAGCTACTCAAAATAATGAAAGACCAAAATGGACGAACTTGGTCAACTTGGATGATTCTCGGACTAAATCTGTCATCATTGCTCTCAAACTTCTCCACATGGTTTAGTGTGTCATATTACATCAAACTATCGTTGACATTTGGCTTCGGTCAACTTTGGAGCTACTCAAAACGAAGAAAGACCAAAATGGACGAACTTGGTCAACTTAGATGATTATCGGACTAAATCTCTCATCGTTGGTCTCAAACTTCTCCACATGGTTTATTGTGTCATATTACATCAATCTATGCATGACATTTGGCTTCGGGCAACTTTGGAGCCAATCAAAATGATGAAAGATGAAAATGGACGAAGTTGGTCAACTTAAATGATTCTTAGACCAAATCTCTCATCGTTGGTCTCAAACTTCTCCACACGGTTTATTCTGTCATATTACATCAAACTTTGCTTGACATTTGGCTTCGGTCAACTTTGGAGCCAATCAGAACGATGAAAGACCATAATGGACGAAGTTGGTCAACTTGAATGATTCTTAGACCAAATCTCTCATCGTTGGTCTCAAACTTCTCCACATGGTTTATTATGTCATATTACATCAAACTTTGCTTGACATTTGGCTTCCGTCAACTTTCGAGATACTTAAAATGAAGAAAGACCAAAATGGACGAACTTGGTCAACTTGGATGATTCTCGGACTAAATCTCACATTGTTGGTCTCAAACTTCCCACAAGGTTTATTGTGTCATATTACATCAATCTATCCTTGACATTTGGCTTCAGTCAACTTTGGAGCTACTCAAAATGCAGAAAGGCGAAAATAGACGAACTTGGTCAACTTGGATGATTCTTGGACTAAATCTACCATCGTTGGTCTCAAACTTCTCCACATGGTTTATTGTATTATATTACATCAATCTATTCTTGAGATTCGGCTTTGGTCAACTTTGGAGCTACTCAAAACGAAGAAAGACCAAAATAAACGAACTTGGCCAACTTGGATGATTTTCGGACTAAATCTCACATTGTTGGTTTGAAACTTCCCCACATGGTTTATTGTGTCATATTACATCAATCTATCCTTGACATTTGGCTTCGGTCAACTTTGTAGCTACTCAAAATGCAGAAAGACCAAAATGAACGAACTTGGTCAACTTGGATGATTCTCAGACTAAATCTCTCATCGTTGGTCTCAAACTTCCCCACATGGTTTATTGTGTCATATTACATCAATCTATCCTTGACATATGCCTTCGGTTAACTTTGGAGCTACTCAAAACAAAGAAAGACCAAAATGGACGAACTTGGGCAACTTGGATGATTCTTGGACTAAATCTACCATCGTTGGTCTCAAACTTCTCCACATGGTTTATTCTGTCATATTACATCAAACTTTGCTTTACATTTGGCTTCGGTCAACTTTGGAGCAAATCAAAACGATGAAAGACCAAAATGGATGAAGTTGGTCAACTTGAATGATTCTTAGACCAAATCTCTCATTGTTGGTCTCAAACTTCTCCACATGGTTTATTGTGTCATATTACCTCAATCTATGCATGACATTTAGCTTCGGTCAACTTTGGAGCTACTCAAAACGAAGAAAGACCAAAACTGACGAACTTGGTCAACTTATATGATTGTCGGACTAAATCTCTCATCGTTGGTCTCAAACTTCTCCACATGGTTTATTGTGTCATATTACAACAATCTATGCTTGACAATTGGCTTCGGTCAAGTTTGGAGCAAATCAAAATGATGAAAGACCAAAATGGACGAACTTAGTTAACTTAGATGATTCTCGGACTAAATCTCTCATCGTTGGTCTCAAACCTCTCCACATGGTTTATTGTGGCATATTACATCAATCTATGCTTGACATTTGGCTTCGGTCAACTTTGGAGCTACTCAAAACGAAGAAACACCAAAAAGGACGAACTTGGTCAACTTGGATGGTTCTTGAATCAAATCTCTCATCATTGGTCTCAAAATTCTCCACATGGTTTATTGTCTCATATTACATCAATCTATGCTTGACAATTGGCTTCGGTCAACTTTGGAGCCAATCAAAACAATGAAAGACCAAAATGGACGAAGTTGGTCAACTTGAATGATTCTTAGACCAAATCTCTCATCGTTGGTCTCAAACTTCTCCACATGGTTTATTGTGTCATATTACATCAATCTATGCATGACATCTGGCTTCGATCAACTTTGGAGCCAATCAAAACGATGAAAGTTGAAAATGGACGAAGTTGGTCAACTTGAATGATTATTAGACCAAATCTCTCATCGTTGGTCTCAAACTTCTCCACACGGTTTATTCTGTCATATTACATCAAACTTTCCTTGACATTTGGCTTCGGTCAACTTTGGAGCCAATCAGAACGATGAAAGACCAAAATGGACGAAGTTGGTCAACTTGAATGATTCTTAGACCAAATCTCTCATCGTTGGTCTCAAACTTCTCCACATGGTTTATTATGTCATATTACATCAAACTTTGCTTGACATTTGGCTTCGGTCAACTTTGGAGCAAATCGAAACGATGAAAGACCAAAATGGACGAACTTGGTCATCTTGGATGATTCTTAGACCAAATCTCTCTTTGTTGGTCTCAAACTTCTACACATGGTTTAGTGTGTCATATTACATCAAACTATGCTTGACATTTGGCTTCGGTCAAGTTTGGAGCAAATCAAAACGATGAAAGACCAAAATGGACGAACTTAGTTAACTTAGATGATTCTCGGACTAAATCTCTCATCGTTGGTCTCAAACCTCTCCACATGGTTTATTGTGTCATATTACATCAATCTATGCTTGACATTTGGCTTCGGTCAACTTTGGAGCTACTCAAAACGATGAAAGACCAAAATGGACGAAGTTGGTCAACTTGAATGATTCTTAGACCAAATCTCTCGTCGTTGGTCTCAAACTTCTCCACATGGTTTATTATGTCATATTACATCAAACTTTGCTTGACATTTGGCTTCGGTCAACTTTGGAGCAAATCGAAACGATGAAAGACCAAAATGGACGAACTTGGTCATCTTGGATGATTCTTAGACCAAATCTCTCTTTGTTGGTCTCAAACTTCTACACATGGTTTCGTGTGTCATATTACATCAAACTATGCTTGACATTTGGCTTCGGTCAACTTTCGAGATACTCAAAACGAAGAAAGACCAAAATGGACGAACTTGGTCAACTTGGATGATTCTTGGACTAAATCTACCATCGTTGGTCTCAAACTTCTCCACATGGTTTATTATGTCATATTACATCAAACTTTGCTTGACATTTGGCTTGGGTCAACTTTGGAGCCAACCAAAACCATGAAAGACCAAAATGGACGAAGTTGGTCAACTTGAATGATTCTTAGACCAAATCTCTCATCGTTGGTCTCAAACTTCTCCACATGGTTTATTATGTCATATTACATCAAACTTTGCTTGACATTTGGCTTCGGTCAACTTTGGAGCAAATCGAAACGATGAAAGACCAAAATGGACGAACTTGGTCATCTTGGATGATTCTTAGACCAAATCTCTCTTTGTTGGTCTCAAACTTCTACACATGGTTTAGTGTGTCATATTTCATCAAACTATGCTTGACATTTGGCTTCGGTCAACTTTCGAGATACTCAAAATGAAGAAAGACCAAAATGGACGAACTTGGTCAACTTGGATAATTTTCGGACTAAATCTCTCATCGTTGGTCTCAAACTTCCCCACATGGTTTATTGTGTCATATTACATCAATCTATCGTTGACATACGGCTTCGGTCAACTTTGGAGCTACTTAAAACGAAGAAAAACCAAAATGGACGAACTTGGCCAACTTGGATGATTCTTGGACTAAATCTACCATCGTTGGTCTCAAACTTCTCCACATGGTTTATTCTGTCATATTACATCAAAATTTGCTTGACATTTAGCTTCGGTCAACTTTGGAGCTACTCAAATAGAAGAAACACCCAAATGGACGAAGTTGGTCAACTTGGATGATGCTTAGACCAAATCTCTCATCGTTGGTCTCAAATTTCTCCACATGGTTTATTGTGTCATATTACATGAATCTATGCTTGACATTTAGCTTCGGTCAACTTTGGAGCTACTCAAAACGAAGAAAGACCAAAATGGACGAACTTCGTCAACCTGGATGATTCTTGGACCAAATCTCTCATCATGGGTCTCAATCTTTTCAACATTGTTTATTGTGTCATATTACCTCAATCTAATCTTGACATTTGGCTTCGGTCAACTTTGGAGTTACTCAAAATGAAAAAAGACTAAAATGAACGAACTTGGTTAACTTATATGATTGTCGGACTAAATCTCTCATCGTTGGTCTCAAACTTCTCCCCATGGTTTATTGTGTCATATTACATCAATCTATGCTTGACATTTGGCTTCGGTTAACTTTGGAGCTTTCAAAACGAAGAAAGACCAAAATGGAAGAACTTGGTCAACTTGGATGATTCTCGGACTAAATCTCTCATCGTTGGTCTCAAACTTCTACACATGGGTTAGTGTGTCATATTACATCAAACTATGCTTGACATTTGGCTTCGGTTAAGTTTGGAGCTACTCAAAACGAAGAAAGACCAAAAAGGACGAACTTGGTCAACTTGGATGGTTCTTGGATCAAATCTCTCATCATTGGTCTCAAAATTCTCCATATGGTTTATTGTCACATATTACATCAATCTATGCTTGACAATTGGCTTCGGTCAACTTTGGAGCTACTCAAAACGAAGAAGACCAAAATGGACAAAATCGGTCAACTTGGATGATTCTTAGACCAAATCTCTCTTCGTTGGTCTCAAACTTCTACACATGGTTTCGTGTGTCATATTACATCAAACTTTGCTTGACATTTGGCTTCGGTCAACTTTGGAGCTACTCAAAACGAAGAAAGACCAAAATGGACGAACTTGGTCAACTTATATGATTGCCAGACTAAATATCTCATCATTGGTCTCAAACTTCTCCACATGGTTTATTGTCTCATATTACATCAATCTATGCTTGAGAATTGGCTTCGGTCAACTTTGGAGCAAATCAAAAAGATGAAATACCAAAATGGACGAAGTTGGTCAACTTGGATGATTCTTAGACCAAATCTCTCTTCGTTGGTCTCAAACTTCTACACATGGTTAGTGTGTCATATTACATCAAACTATGCTTGACATTTGGCTTCGGTCAACTTTCGAGCTACTCAAAACGATGAAAGACCAAAATGGACGAAGTTGGTCAACTTGAATGATTCTTAGACCAAATCTCTCATCGTTGGTCTCAAACTTCTCCACACAGTTTATTATGTCATATTACATCAAACTTTGCTTGACATTTGGCTTCGGTCAACTTTGGAGCAAATCTAAACGATGAAAGATCAAAATGGACGAAGTTGGTCAACTTGGATGATTCTTAGACCAAATCTCTCTTCGTTGCTCTCAAACTTCTACACATGGTTTAGTGTGTCATATTACATCAAACTATGCTTGACATTTGGCTTACGTCAACTCTCGAGATACTCAAAATGAAGAAAGACCAAAATGGACAAACTTGGTCAACTTGCATGATTCTCGGACTAAATCTCACATTGTTTGTCTCAAACTTCCCCACAAGGTTTATTGTGTCATATTACATCAATCTATCCTTGACATTTGGCTTCGGTCAACTTTGGAGCTACTGAAAATGCAGAAAGACCAAAATAGACGAACTTGGTCAACATGGATGATTCTTGGACTAAATCTGCCATCGTTGGTCTCAAACTTCTCCACATGGTTTATTCTATCATATTACATCAATCTATCCTTGACATTTGGCTTCGGTCAACTTTGGAGCTACTCAAAATGCAGAAAGACCAAAATGGACGAACTTGGTCAACTTAGATGATTCTCGGACTAAATCTCGCATCGTTGATCTCAAACTTCCTCAGATGGTTTATCGTGTCATATTTCATCAATCTATCCTTTACATTTGGCTTCGGTCAACTTTGTAGCTACTCAAAACGAAGAAAGACCAAAATGGACGAACTTGGTCAACTTGGATGATTCTTAGACTAAATCTACCATCATTGGTCTCAAACTTCTCCACATGGTTTATTATGTCATATTACATCAAACTTTGCTTGACATTTGGCTTCGGTCAACTTTGGAGCAAATCAAAACGATGAAAGACCAAAATGGATGAAGTTGGTCAACTTGAATGATTCTTAGACCAAATCACTCATTGTTGGCCTCAAACTTCTCCACATGGGGTATTGTGTCATATTACATCAATCTATGCTTCACATTTGGCTTCGGTCAACTTTGGAGCTACTTAAATAGAAGAAACACCCAAATGGACGAAGTTGGTCAACTTGGATGATGCTTAGACCAAATCACTCATCGTTGGTCTCAAACTTCTCCACATGGTTTATTTTGTCATATTACATCAATCTATGCATGACATTTGGCTTCTGTCAACTTTGGAGCTGCTTAAAACGAAGAAAGACCAAAACTGACGAACTTGGTCAACTTATATGATTGTCTGACTAAATCTCTCATCGTTGGTCTCAAACTTCTCCACATGGTTTATTGTCTCATATTACAACAATCTATGCTTGACAATTGGCTTCGGTCAACTTTGGAGCAAATCAAAACGATGAAAGACCAAAATGGACGAACTTGGTCAACTTAGATGATTCTCGGACTAAGTCTCTCATCGTTGGTCTCAAACTTCTCCACATGGTTTATTGTGTCATATTACCTCAATTTATGCTTGACATTTGGCTTCGGTCAACTTTGGAGCTACTCAAAACGAAGAAAAACCAAAATGGACGAAGTGGGTCAACTTGAATTATTCTTAGACCAAATCTCTAATCGTTGGTCTCGAACCTCTCCACATGGTTTATTGTGTCATATTACATCAATCTATGCTTGACATTTGGCTTCGGTCAACTTTGAAGCTACTTAAAACGAAGAAACACCAAAAAGGACGAACTTGATCAACTTGGATGGTTCTTCGATCAAATCTCTTATCATTGGTCTCAAAATTCTCCACATGGTTTATTGTCTCATATTACATCAATCTATGCTTGACAATTGGCTTCGGTCAACTTTCGAGATACTCAAAACGAAGAAAGACCAAAATGGAAGAACTTGGTCAACTTGGAAGATTCTTGGACTAAATCTACCATTGTTGGTCTCAAACTTCTCTACATGGTTTATTATGTCATATTACATCAAACTTTGCTAGACATCTGGCTTCGATCATCTTTGGAGCCAATCAGAACGATGAAAGACCAAAATGGACGAACTTGGTCAACTTGAATGATTCTTAGACCAAATCTCTCATCGTTGGTCTCAAACTTCTCCACATGGTTTATTATGTCATATTACATCAAACTTTGCTTGACATTTGGCTTCGGTCAACTTTGGAGCAAATCAAAACGATGAAAGACGAAAATGGATGAAGTTGGTCAACTTGAATGATTCTTAGACCAAATCACTCATTGTTGGCCTCAAACTTCTCCACATGGGGTATTGTGTCATATTACATCAATCTATGCTTCACATTTGGCTTCGGTCAACTTTGGAGCTACTTAAATAGAAGAAACACCCAAATGGACGAAGTTGGTCAACTTGGATGATGCTTAGACCAAATCACTCATCGTTGGTCTCAAACTTCTCCACATGGTTTATTTTGTCATATTACATCAATCTATGCATGACATTTGGCTTCTGTCAACTTTGGAGCTGCTTAAAACGAAGAAAGACCAAAACTGACGAACTTGGTCAACTTATATGATTGTCTGACTAAATCTCTCATCGTTGGTCTCAAACTTCTCCACATGGTTTATTGTCTCATATTACAACAATCTATGCTTGACAATTGGCTTCGGTCAACTTTGGAGCAAATCAAAACGATGAAAGACCAAAATGGACGAACTTGGTCAACTTAGATGATTCTCGGACTAAGTCTCTCATCGTTGGTCTCAAACTTCTCCACATGGTTTATTGTGTCATATTACCTCAATTTATGCTTGACATTTGGCTTCGGTCAACTTTGGAGCTACTCAAAACGAAGAAAAACCAAAATGGACGCAGTGGGTCAACTTGAATTATTCTTAGACCAAATCTCTAATCGTTGGTCTCGAACCTCTCCACATGGTTTATTGTGTCATATTACATCAATCTATGCTTGACATTTGGCTTCGGTCAACTTTGAAGCTACTTAAAACGAAGAAACACCAAAAAGGACGAACTTGATCAACTTGGATGGTTCTTCGATCAAATCTCTTATCATTGGTCTCAAAATTCTCCACATGGTTTATTGTGTCATATTACATCAATCTATGCTTGACAATTGGCTTCGGTCAACTTTCGAGATACTCAAAACGAAGAAAGACCAAAATGGAAGAACTTGGTCAACTTGGAAGATTCTTGGACTAAATCTACCATTGTTGGTCTCAAACTTCTCTACATGGTTTATTATGTCATATTACATCAAACTTTGCTAGACATCTGGCTTCGATCATCTTTGGAGCCAATCAGAACGATGAAAGACCAAAATGGACGAACTTGGTCAACTTGAATGATTCTTAGACTAAATCTCTCATCGTTGGTCTCAAACTTCTCCACATGGTTTATTATGTCATATTACATCAAACTTTGCTTGACATTTGGCTTCGGTCAACTTTGGAGCCAATCAGAACGATGAAAGACCATAATGGACGAAGTTGGTCAACTTGAATGATTCTTAGACCAAATCTCTCATCGTTGGTCTCAAACTTCTCCACATGGTTTATTATGTCATATTACATCAAACTTTGCTTGACATTTGGCTTCCGTCAACTTTCGAGATACTTAAAATGAAGAAAGACCAAAATGGACGAACTTGGTCAACTTGGATGATTCTTGGACTAAATCTCACATTGTTGGTCTCAAACTTCCCCACAAGGTTTATTGTGTCATATTACATCAATCTATCCTTGACATTTGGCTTCAGTCAACTTTGGAGCTACTCAAAATGCAGAAAGGCGAAAATAGACGAACTTGGTCAACTTGGATGATTCTTGGACTAAATCTACCATCGTTGGTCTCAAACTTCTCCACATGGTTTATTGTATTATATTACATCAATCTATTCTTGAGATTCGGCTTTGGTCAACTTTGGAGCTACTCAAAACGAAGAAAGACCAAAATAAACGAACTTGGCCAACTTGGATGATTTTCGGACTAAATCTCACATTGTTGGTTTGAAACTTCCCCACATGGTTTATTGTGTCATATTACATCAATCTATCCTTGACATTTGGCTTCGGTCAACTTTGTAGCTACTCAAAATGCAGAAAGACCAAAATGAACGAACTTGGTCAACTTGGATGATTCTCAGACTAAATCTCTCATCGTTGGTCTCAAACTTCCCCACATGGTTTATTGTGTCATATTACATCAATCTATCCTTGACATATGCCTTCGGTTAACTTTGGAGCTACTCAAAACAAAGAAAGACCAAAATGGACGAACTTGGGCAACTTGGATGATTCTTGGACTAAATCTACCATCGTTGGTCTCAAACTTCTCCACATGGTTTATTCTGTCATATTACATCAAACTTTGCTTTACATTTGGCTTCGGTCAACTTTGGAGCAAATCAAAACGATGAAAGACCAAAATGGATGAAGTTGGTCAACTTGAATGATTCTTAGACCAAATCTCTCATTGTTGGTCTCAAACTTCTCCACATGGTTTATTATGTCATATTACCTCAATCTATGCATGACATTTAGCTTCGGTCAACTTTGGAGCTACTCAAAACGAAGAAAGACCAAAACTGACGAACTTGGTCAACTTATATGATTGTCGGACTAAATCTCTCATCGTTGGTCTCAAACTTCTCCACATGGTTTATTGTGTCATATTACAACAATCTATGCTTGACAATTGGCTTCGGTCAAGTTTGGAGCAAATCAAAATGATGAAAGACCAAAATGGACGAACTTAGTTAACTTAGATGATTCTCGGACTAAATCTCTCATCGTTGGTCTCAAACCTCTCCACATGGTTTATTGTGGCATATTACATCAATCTATGCTTGACATTTGGCTTCGGTCAACTTTGGAGCTACTCAAAACGAAGAAACACCAAAAAGGACGAACTTGGTCAACTTGGATGGTTCTTGAATCAAATCTCTCATCATTGGTCTCAAAATTCTCCACATGGTTTATTGTCTCATATTACATCAATCTATGCTTGACAATTGGCTTCGGTCAACTTTGGAGCCAATCAAAACAATGAAAGACCAAAATGGACGAAGTTGGTCAACTTGAATGATTCTTAGACCAAATCTCTCATCGTTGGTCTCAAACTTCTCCACATGGTTTATTGTGTCATATTACATCAATCTATGCATGACATCTGGCTTCGATCAACTTTGGAGCCAATCAAAACGATGAAAGTTGAAAATGGACGAAGTTGGTCAACTTGAATGATTATTAGACCAAATCTCTCATCGTTGGTCTCAAACTTCTCCACACGGTTTATTCTATCATATTACATCAAACTTTCCTTGACATTTGGCTTCGGTCAACTTTGGAGCCAATCAGAACGATGAAAGACCAAAATGGACGAAGTTGGTCAACTTGAATGATTCTTAGACCAAATCTCTCATCGTTGGTCTCAAACTTCTCCACATGGTTTATTATGTCATATTACATCAAACTTTGCTTGACATTTGGCTTCGGTCAACTTTGGAGCAAATCGAAACGATGAAAGACCAAAATGGACGAACTTGGTCATCTTGGATGATTCTTAGACCAAATCTCTCTTTGTTGGTCTCAAACTTCTACACATGGTTTAGTGTGTCATATTACATCAAACTATGCTTGACATTTGGCTTCGGTCAACTTTCGAGATACTCAAAATGAAGAAAGACCAAAATGGACGAACTTGGTCAACTTGGATGATTTTCGGACTAAATCTCTCATCGTTGGTCTCAAACTTCTCCACATGGTTTATTGTCTCATATTACAACAATCTATGCTTGACAATTGGCTTCGGTCAAGTTTGGAGCAAATCAAAACGATGAAAGACCAAAATGGACGAACTTAGTTAACTTAGATGATTCTCGGACTAAATCTCTCATCGTTGGTCTCAAACCTCTCCACATGGTTTATTGTGTCATATTACATCAATCTATGCTTGACATTTGGCTTCGGTCAACTTTGGAGCTACTCAAAACGATGAAAGACCAAAATGGACGAAGTTGGTCAACTTGAATGATTCTTAGACCAAATCTCTCGTCGTTGGTCTCAAACTTCTCCACATGGTTTATTATGTCATATTACATCAAACTTTGCTTGACATTTGGCTTCGGTCAACTTTGGAGCAAATCGAAACGATGAAAGACCAAAATGGACGAACTTGGTCATCTTGGATGATTCTTAGACCAAATCTCTCTTTGTTGGTCTCAAACTTCTACACATGGTTTCGTGTGTCATATTACATCAAACTATGCTTGACATTTGGCTTCGGTCAACTTTCGAGATACTCAAAACGAAGAAAGACCAAAATGGACGAACTTGGTCAACTTGGATGATTCTTGGACTAAATCTACCATCGTTGGTCTCAAACTTCTCCACATGGTTTATTATGTCATATTACATCAAACTTTGCTTGACATTTGGCTTGGGTCAACTTTGGAGCCAACCAAAACTATGAAAGACCAAAATGGACGAAGTTGGTCAACTTGAATGATTCTTAGACCAAATCTCTCATCGTTGGTCTCAAACTTCTCCACATGGTTTATTATGTCATATTACGTCAAACTTTGCTTGACATTTGGCTTCGGTCAACTTTGGAGCAAATCGAAACGATGAAAGACCAAAATGGACGAACTTGGTCATCTTGGATGATTCTTAGACCAAATCTCTCTTTGTTGGTCTCAAACTTCTACACATGGTTTAGTGTGTCATATTTCATCAAACTATGCTTGACATTTGGCTTCGGTCAACTTTCGAGATACTCAAAATGAAGAAAGACCAAAATGGACGAACTTGGTCAACTTGGATAATTTTCGGACTAAATCTCTCATCGTTGGTCTCAAACTTCCCCACATGGTTTATTGTGTCATATTACATCAATCTATCGTTGACATACGGCTTCGGTCAACTTTGGAGCTACTTAAAACGAAGAAAAACCAAAATGGACGAACTTGGCCAACTTGGATGATTCTTGGACTAAATCTACCATCGTTGGTCTCAAACTTCTCCACATGGTTTATTCTGTCATATTACATCAAAATTTGCTTGACATTTAGCTTCGGGACTACTCAAATAGAAGAAGCTACTCACCCAGAATGGACGAAGTTGGTCAACTTGGATGATGCTTAGACCAAATCTCTCATCGTTGGTCTCAAATTTCTCCACATGGTTTATTGTGTCATATTACATGAATCTATGCTTGACATTTAGCTTCGGTCAACTTTGGAGCTACTCAAAACGAAGAAAGACCAAAATGGACGAACTTCGTCAACCTGGATGATTCTTGGACCAAATCTCTCATCATGGGTCTCAATCTTTTCAACATTGTTTATTGTGTCATATTACCTCAATCTAATCTTGACATTTGGCTTCGGTCAACTTTGGAGTTACTCAAAATGAAAAAAGACTAAAATGAACGAACTTGGTTAACTTATATGATTGTCGGACTAAATCTCTCATCGTTGGTCTCAAACTTCTCCCCATGGTTTATTGTGTCATATTACATCAATCTATGCTTGACATTTGGCTTCGGTTAACTTTGGAGCTTTCAAAACGAAGAAAGACCAAAATGGAAGAACTTGGTCAACTTGGATGATTCTCGGACTAAATCTCTCATCGTTGGTCTCAAACTTCTACACATGGGTTAGTGTGTCATATTACATCAAACTATGCTTGACATTTGGCTTCGGTTAAGTTTAGAGCTACTCAAAACGAAGAAAGACCAAAAAGGACGAACTTGGTCAACTTGGATGGTTCTTGGATCAAATCTCTCATCATTGGTCTCAAAATTCTCCATATGGTTTATTGTCACATATTACATCAATCTATGCTTGACAATTGGCTTCGGTCAACTTTGGAGCTACTCAAAACGAAGAAGACCAAAATGGACAAAATCGGTCAACTTGGATGATTCTTAGACCAAATCTCTCTTCGTTGGTCTCAAACTTCTACACATGGTTTCGTGTGTCATATTACATCAAACTTTGCTTGACATTTGGCTTCGGTCAACTTTGGAGCTACTCAAAACGAAGAAAGACCAAAATGGACGAACTTGGTCAACTTATATGATTGCCAGACTAAATATCTCATCATTGGTCTCAAACTTCTCCACATGGTTTATTGTCTCATATTACATCAATCTATGCTTGAGAATTGGCTTCGGTCAACTTTGGAGCAAATCAAAAAGATGAAAGACCAAAATGGACGAAGTTGGTCAACTTAGATGATTCTTAGACCAAATCTCTCTTCGTTGGTCTCAAACTTCTACACATGGGTTAGTGTGTCATATTACATCAAACTATGCTTGACATTTGGCTTCGGTCAACTTTCGAGCTACTCAAAACGATGAAAGACCAAAATGGACGAAGTTGGTCAACTTGAATGATTCTTAGACCAAATCTCTCATCGTTGGTCTCAAACTTCTCCACACAGTTTATTATGTCATATTACATCAAACTTTGCTTGACATTTGGCTTCGGTCAACTTTGGAGCAAATCTAAACGATGAAAGATCAAAATGGACGAAGTTGGTCAACTTGGATGATTCTTAGACCAAATCTCTCTTCGTTGCTCTCAAACTTCTACACATGGTTTAGTGTGTCATATTACATCAAACTATGCTTGACATTTGGCTTACGTCAACTCTCGAGATACTCAAAATGAAGAAAGACCAAAATGGACAAACTTGGTCAACTTGCATGATTCTCGGACTAAATCTCACATTGTTTGTCTCAAACTTCCCCACAAGGTTTATTGTGTCATATTACATCAATCTATCCTTGACATTTGGCTTCGGTCAACTTTGGAGCTACTGAAAATGCAGAAAGACCAAAATAGACGAACTTGGTCAACATGGATGATTCTTGGACTAAATCTGCCATCGTTGGTCTCAAACTTCTCCACATGGTTTATTCTATCATATTACATCAATCTATCCTTGACATTTGGCTTCGGTCAACTTTGGAGCTACTCAAAATGCAGAAAGACCAAAATGGACGAACTTGGTCAACTTAGATGATTCTCGGACTAAATCTCGCATCGTTGATCTCAAACTTCCTCAGATGGTTTATCGTGTCATATTTCATCAATCTATCCTTTACATTTGGCTTCGGTCAACTTTGTAGCTACTCAAAACGAAGAAAGACCAAAATGGACGAACTTGGTCAACTTGGATGATTCTTAGACTAAATCTACCATCATTGGTCTCAAACTTCTCCACATGGTTTATTATGTCATATTACATCAAACTTTGCTTGACATTTGGCTTCGGTCAACTTTGGAGCAAATCAAAACGATGAAAGACCAAAATGGATGAAGTTGGTCAACTTGAATGATTCTTAGACCAAATCACTCATTGTTGGCCTCAAACTTCTCCACATGGGGTATTGTGTCATATTACATCAATCTATGCTTCACATTTGGCTTCGGTCAACTTTGGAGCTACTTAAATAGAAGAAACACCCAAATGGACGAAGTTGGTCAACTTGGATGATGCTTAGACCAAATCACTCATCGTTGGTCTCAAACTTCTCCACATGGTTTATTTTGTCATATTACATCAATCTATGCATGACATTTGGCTTCTGTCAACTTTGGAGCTGCTTAAAACGAAGAAAGACCAAAACTGACGAACTTGGTCAACTTATATGATTGTCTGACTAAATCTCTCATCGTTGGTCTCAAACTTCTCCACATGGTTTATTGTCTCATATTACAACAATCTATGCTTGACAATTGGCTTCGGTCAACTTTGGAGCAAATCAAAACGATGAAAGACCAAAATGGACGAACTTGGTCAACTTAGATGATTCTCGGACTAAGTCTCTCATCGTTGGTCTCAAACTTCTCCACATGGTTTATTGTGTCATATTACCTCAATTTATGCTTGACATTTGGCTTCGGTCAACTTTGGAGCTACTCAAAACGAAGAAAAACCAAAATGGACGAAGTGGGTCAACTTGAATTATTCTTAGACCAAATCTCTAATCGTTGGTCTCGAACCTCTCCACATGGTTTATTGTGTCATATTACATCAATCTATGCTTGACATTTGGCTTCGGTCAACTTTGAAGCTACTTAAAACGAAGAAACACCAAAAAGGACGAACTTGATCAACTTGGATGGTTCTTCGATCAAATCTCTTATCATTGGTCTCAAAATTCTCCACATGGTTTATTGTCTCATATTACATCAATCTATGCTTGACAATTGGCTTCGGTCAACTTTCGAGATACTCAAAACGAAGAAAGACCAAAATGGAAGAACTTGGTCAACTTGGAAGATTCTTGGACTAAATCTACCATTGTTGGTCTCAAACTTCTCTACATGGTTTATTATGTCATATTACATCAAACTTTGCTAGACATCTGGCTTCGATCATCTTTGGAGCCAATCAGAACGATGAAAGACCAAAATGGACGAACTTGGTCAACTTGAATGATTCTTAGACCAAATCTCTCATCGTTGGTCTCAAACTTCTCCACATGGTTTATTATGTCATATTACATCAAACTTTGCTTGACATTTGGCTTCGGTCAACTTTCGAGCAAATCAAAGCGATGAAAGACCAAAATGGAAGAACTTGGTCAACTTGGATGATTCTTAGACCAAATCTCTCTTTGTTAGTCTCAAACTTCTACACATGGTTTAGTGTGTCATATTACATCAAACTATGCTTGACATTTGGCTTCGGTCAACTTTCGAGATACTCAAAATGAAGAAATACCAAAATGGACGAACTTGGTCAACTTGGATGATTCTCGGACTAAATCTCATATCGTTGGTCTCAAACTTCCCCAAATGGTTTATTGTGTCATATTACATTAATCTATCCTTGGCATTTGGCTTCGATCAACTTTGTAGCTACTCAAAATGCAGAAAGACCAAAATGGATGAACTTGGTCAACTTGGATGATTCTCGAACTAAATCTCTCATCGTTGGTCTCAAACTTCCCCACATGGTTTATTGTGTCATATTACATCAATTTATCGTTGACATATGGCTTCGGCCAACTTTGGAGCTACTTAAAACGAAGAAAGACCAAAATGGACGAACTTGGTCAACCTGGATGATTCTTGGACCAAATCTCTCATCATTAGTCTGAAACTTCTCCACGTGGTTTATTGTGTCATATTACATCAATCTAAGCTTGACATTTGGCTTTGGTGAACTTTGGGCTACTCAAAACGATGAAACACCAAAACGGACGAACTTGGTCAACTTGGATGGTCCTTGGACCAAATCTCTCATCATTGGTCTGAAACTTCTCCACATGGTTTATTGTGTCATATTACATCAATCTATGCTTGACATTTGGCTTTGGTGAACTTTGGGGCTACTCAAAACGATGAAACACCAAAATGGACGAACTTGGTCAACTTGGATGATTCTTAGACCAAATCTCTTTTCGTTGGTCTCAAACTTCTACACATGGGTTAGTGTGTCATATTACATCAAACTATACTTGAGATTTGGCTTCGGTCCACTTTCGAGATACTCAAAACGAAGAAAGACCAAAATGGACGAACTGGGTCAACTTAGATGATTCTTGGACTAAATCTACCATCGTTGGTCTCAAACTTCTCCACATGGTTTATTATGTCATATTACATCAAACTTTGCTTGACATTTGGCTTCGGTCAACTTTGGAGCAAATCAAAACGATGAAAGACCAAAATGGACGAACTTGGTCAACTTGGTTGATTCTCGGACTAAATCTCACATTGTTGGTCTAAAACTTCCCCACAAGGTTTATTGTGTCATATTACATCAATCTATCCTTGACATTTGGCTTCAGTCAACTTTGGAGCTACTCAAAATGCAGAAAGACCCAAATAGACGAACTTGATCAACTTGGATGATTCTTGGACTAAATCTACCATCGTTGGTCTCAAACTTCTCCACATGGTTTATTGTATCATATTACATCAATCTATTCTTGACATTCGGCTTTGGTCAACTTTGGAGCTACTCAAAACGAAGAAAGACCAAAATAAATGAACTTGGCCAACTTGGATGATTCTCAGACTAAATCTCACATTGTTGGTCTGAAACTTCCCCACATGGTTTATTGTGTCATATTACATCAATCTATCCTTGACATTTGGCTTCGGTCAACTTTGTAGCTACTCAAAACGAAGAAAGACCAAAATGGACGAACTTGGTCAACCTGGATGATTCTTGGACCAAATCTCTCAACGTTGGTCTCAAACTTCCCCACATGATTTATTGTGTCATATTACATCAATCTATGCTTGACATTTCGCCTCAGTTAAAATTGAAACTACTCAAAATGAACAAAGCCCAAAAAGGACGAACTTGGAAAACTTGGATGATTCTCTGACCAAATCTCTCTTCGTTGGTCTCAAACTTCTCCACATGGTTTATTGTGTCATATTACATCAATCTATGCTTGACATTTGGCTTCGGTCAACATAGAGCTACTCAAAACGAAGAAAGACCACAATGGACGAACTTGGTCAACCTGGATGATTCTTGGACCAAATCTCTCATCATTGGTCTCAAACTTCCCCGCATGATTTATTGTGTCATATTACATCAATCTATGCTTGACATTTGGCCTTAGTTAACATTGGAGCTACTCAAAATGAACAAAGCCCAAAATGGACGAACTTGGTAAACTTGGAAGATTCGCGGACCAAATCTCTCTTCGTTGGTCTCAAACTTCCTCACATGGTTTAGTGTGTCATGTTACATCAAACTATGCTTGACATATGGCTTCAGTGAACTTTCGAGCTACTCAAAACGAAGAAAGACCAAAATGGACGAACTTGGTCAACCTGGATGATTCTTAGACCAAATCTCTCATCATTGCTCTGAAACTTCGCCACATGATTTATTGTGTCATATTACATCAATCTATGCTTGACATTTGGCTTCGGTCAACCTTGGAGCTACTCAAAACGAAGAAACACCAAAATGGATGAAGTTGGTTAAGTTAGATGATTCTTAGACCAAATCTCTCATCATTGGTCTGAAACTTTTCCACATACTATATTGTGTCATATTACATCAATCTATGCTTGACATTTGGCTTTGGTGAACTTTGGGGCTACTCAAAACGATGAAAACACCAAAATGGACGAAGTTGGTTAACTTGGATGATTCTTAGACCAAATCTCTCTTCGTTGGTCTTAAACTTCTCCACATGGTTTATTGTGTCAGATTACATCAATCTATGCTTGACATTTGGCTTTGGTCAACATGGAGCTACTCAAATCGAAGAAAGATTAAAATGGACGAACTTGGTCAACCAGGATGATTCTTGGACCAAATCTCTCATCATTAGTCTAAAACTTCTCCACATGGTTTATTGTGTCATATTACATCAATCTATGCTTGACATATGGCTTTGGTGAACTTTGGGGCTACTCAAAACGATGAAACACCAAAACGGACGAACTTGGTCAACTTGGATGGTTCTTGGACCAAATCTCTCATCATTGGTCTGAAACTTCTCCACATGGTTTATTGTGTCATATTACATCAATCTATGCTTGATATTTCGCCTCAGTTAAAATTGGAGCTACTCAAAATGAACAAAGCCCAAAAAGGACGAAATTGGAAAACTTTGATGATTCTCGGACCAAATCTCTCTTCGTTGGTCTCAAACTTCTCCACATGATTTATTGTGTCATATTACATCAATCTATGCTTGACATTTGGCTTCGGACAACTTTGGAGCTACTCAAAATGAAGAAACACCAAAATGGATGAAGTTGGTTAAGTTGGATGATTCTCAGACCAAATCTCTCATCATTGGTCTCAAACTTCTCCACATGCTTTATTGTGTCATATTACATCAATCTATGCTTGACATTTGGCTTCGGTCAACTTGGAGCTACTCAAATCGAAGAAAGACCAAAATGGACAAACTTGGTCAACCTGGATGATTCTTGGACCAAATCTCTCATCATTGGTCTGAAACTTCTCCATATGGTTTATTGTGTCATATTACATCAATCTATTCTTAACATTTGGCTTCGGTTAACTTTGGAGCTACTCAAAACGAAGAAAGACCAAAATGGACGAACTTGGTCAACCTGGATGATTCTTGGACCAAATCTCTCATCATTGGTCTGAAACTTCTCCATATGGTATATTGTGTCATATTACATCAATCTATTCTTGACATTTGGCTTCGGTTAACTTTGGAGCTACTCAAAACGAAGAAAGACCAAAATGGCCGAACTTGGTCAACCTGGATGATTCTTAGACCAAATCTGTCATCATTGGTCTCAAACTTCCCCGCATGATTTATTGTGTCATATTACATCAATCTATGCTTGACATTTGGCCTCAGTTAACATTGGAGCTACTCAAAATGAACAAAGCCCAAAATGGATGAACTTGGTAAACTTGGAAGATTCGCAGACCAAATCTCTCTTCGTTGGTCTCAAACATCTCCACATGGTTTAGTGTGTCATGTTACATCAAACAATGCTTGACATTTGGCATTGGTGAACTTTGGAGCTACTCAAAACGAAGAAAGACCAAAATGGATGAACTTGGTCAACCTGGATGATTCTTAGACCAAATCTCTCATCATTGCTTTGAAACTTCACCACATGATTTATTGTGTCATATTACATCAATCTATGCTTGACATTTGGCTTCGGTCAACTTTGGAGCTACTCAAAACGAAGAAACACCAAAATGGATGAAGTTGGTTAAGTTGGATGATTCTTAGACCAAATCTCTCATCATTGGTCTCAAACTTCTCCACATGCTTTATTGTGTCATATTACATCAATCTATGCTTGACATTTGGCTTTGGTGAACTTTGGGGCTACTCAAAACGATGAAACACCAAAATGGACGAACTTGGTCAACTTGGATGGTTCTTGGACCAAATCTCTCATCATTGGCCTGAAACTTCTCCACATGGTTTATTGTGTCATATTACATCAATCTATGCTTGACATTTGGCTTCGGTCAGCATGGAGCTAGACAAAACGAAAAAAGACCAAAATGGATGAACTTGGTCAACCTGGATGATTCTTGGACCAAATCTCTCATCATTAGTCTGAAACTTCTCCACATGGTTTATTGTGTCATATTACATCAATCTATGCTTGACATTTAGCTTCGGTCAACTTTGGAGCTACTCAAAACGAAAAAAGACCAAAATGGACGAACTTGGTCAACCTGGGTGATTCTTGGACCAAATCTCTCAACGTTGGTCTCAAACTTCCCCACATGATTTAATGTGTCATATTACATCAATCTATGCTTGATATTTCGCCTCAGTTAAAATTGGAGCTACTCAAAATGAACAAAGCCAAAAAGGACGAAATTGGAAAACTTGGATAATTCTCGGACCAAATCTCTCTTCGTTAGTCTCAAACTTCTCCACATGGTTTATTGTGTCAGATTACATCAATCTATGCTTGACATTTGGCTTCGGTCAACATGGAGCTTCTCAAATCGAAGAAAGACCAAAATGGACAAACTTGGTCAACCTGGATGATTCTTGGACCAAATCTCTCATCATTGGTCTGAAACTTCTCCATATGGTTTATTGTGTCATATTACATCAATCTATTCTTGACATTTGGCTTCGGTTAACTTTGGAGCTACTCAAAACGAAGAAAGACCAAAATGGACGAACTTGGTCAACTTGGATGATTCTTGGACCAAATCTGTCATCATTGGTCTCAAACTTCCCGCATGATTTATTGTGTCATATTACATCAATCTATGCTTGACATTTGGCCTCAGTTAAAATTGGAGCTACTCATAATGAACAAAGCCCAAAAAGGACGAAATTGGAAAACTTGGATGATTCTCGGACCAAATCTCTCTTCGTTGGTCTCAAACTTCTCCACATGATTTATTGTGTCATATTACATCAATCTATGCTTGACATTTGGCTTCGGTCAACTTTGGAGCTACTCAAAACGAAGAAACACCAAAATGGACGAACTTGGTCAACTTGGATGATTCTTGGACCAAATCTCTCATCATTGGTCTCAAACTTCTCCACATGGTTTATTGTGTCATATTACATCAATCTATGCTTGACATTTGGCTTTGGTCAACTTTGGGAACTACTCAAAACGATGAAACACCAAAATGGACGAACTTGGTCAACTTGGATGATTCTTGGACCAAATCTCTCATCATTGGTCTCAAACTTCTCCACATGGTTTATTGTGTCATATTACATCAATCTATGCTTGACATTTGGCTTCGGTCAACATGGAGCTAGTCAAAACGAAGAAAGACCAAAATGGACGAACTTGGTCAACTTGGATGATTCTTGGACCAAATCTCTCATCATTAGTCTCAAACTTCACCACATGGTTTATTGTGTCATATTACATCAATCTATGCTTGACATTTGGCTTCGGTCAACTTGGAGCTAGTCAAAACGAAGAAAGACCAAAATGGACGAACTTGGTCAACCTGGATGATTCTTAGACCAAATCTCTCATCATTGGTCTCAAACTTCTCCACATGGTTTATTGTGTCATATTACATCAATCTATGCTTGACATTTGGCCTCAGTTAAAATTGGAGCTACTCAAAATGAACAAAGCCCAAAATGGACGAAATTGGAAAACTTGGATGATTCTCGGACCAAATCTCTCTTCGTTGGTCTCAAACTTCTCCACATGGTTTATTGTGTCATATTACATCAATCTATGCTTGACATTTGGCTTCGGTCAACTTTGGAGCTACTCAAAACGAAGAAAGACCAAAATGGATGAACTTGGTTAAGTTGGATGATTCTTAGACCAAATCTCTCATCGTTGGTCTCAAACTTCTCCACATGGTTTATTGTGTCATATTACATCAATCTATGCTTGACATTTGGCTTCGGTCAACTTGGAGCTACTCAAAACGAAGAAAGACCAAAATGGACGAACTTGGTCAACCTGGATGATTCTTGGACCAAATCTCTCATCATTAGTCTGAAACTTCTCCACATGGTTTATTGTGTCATATTACATCAATCTATGCTTGACATTTGGCTTTGGTGAACTTTGGGGCTACTCAAAACGATGAAACACCAAAACGGACGAACTTGGTCAACTTGGATGATTCTTGGACCAAATCTCTCATCATTGGTCTCAAACTTCTCCACATGGTTTATTGTGTCATATTACATCAATCTATGCTTGACATTTGGCTTCGGTCAACATTGAGCTAGTCAAAACGAAGAAAGACCAAAATGGACGAACTTGGTCAACCTGGATGATTCTTGGACCAAATCTCTCATCATTAGTCTAAACTTCTCCACATGGTTTATTGTGTCATATTACATCAATCTATGCTTGACATTTGGCTTGGTGAACTTTGGGGCTACTCAAAACGATGAAACACCAAAATGGACGAACTTGGTCAACTTGGATGGTTCTTGGACCAAATCTCTCATCATTGGTCTCAAACTTCTCCACATGGTTTATTTGTCATATTACATCAATCTATGCTTGACATTTCGCCTCAGTTAAAATTGGAGCTACTCAAAATGAACAAAGCCCAAAAGGACAAAATTGGAAAACTTGGATGATTCTCGGACCAAATCTCTCTTCGTTGGTCTCAAACTTCTCCACATGATTTTTTGTGTCATATTACATCAATCTATGCTTGACATTTGGCTTCGGTCAACTTTGGAGCTACTCAAAACGAAGAAACACCAAAATGGATGAACTTGGTTAAGTTGGATGATTCTTAGACCAAATCTCTCATCATTGGTCTCAAACTTCTCCACATGGTTTATTGTGTCATATTACATCAATCTATGCTTGACATTTGGCTTCGGTCAACTTGGAGCTACTCAAATCGAAGAAAGACCAAAATGGACAAACTTGGTCAACCTGGATGATTCTTGGACCAAATCTCTCATCATTGGTCTCAAACTTCTCCATGGTTTATTGTGTCATATTACATCAATCTATTCTTAACATTTGGCTTCGGTTAACTTTGGAGCTACTCAAAACGAAGAAAGACCAAAATGGACGAACTTGGTCAACCTAGATGATTCTTGGACCAAATCTCTCATCATTGGTCTGAAACTTCTCCACATGGTTTATTGTGTCATATTACATCAATCTATTCTTGACATTTGGCTTCGTTAACTTTGGAGCTACTCAAAACGAAGAAAGACCAAAATGGCGAAGTTGGTCAACCTGGATGATTCTTAGACCAAATCTGTCATCATTGGTCTCAAACTTCCTCGCATGATTTATTGTGTCATATTACATCAATCTATGCTTGACATTTGGCCTCAGTTAACATTGGAGCTACTCAAAATGAAGAAAGCCCAAAATGGATGAACTTGGTAAACTTGGAAGATTCGCAGACCAAATCTCTCTTCGTTGGTCTCAAACTTCTCCACATGGTTTAGTGTGTCATGTTACATCAAACAATGCTTGACATTTGGCATTGGTGAACTTTGGAGCTACACAAAACGAAGAAAGACCAAAATGGACGAACTTGGTCAACCTGGATGATTCTTAGACCAAATCTCTCATCATTGCTTTGAAACTTCACCACATGATTTATTGTGTCATATTACATCAATCTATGCTTGACATTTGGCTTCGGTCAACTTTGGGGCTACTCAAAACGAAGAAACACCAAAATGGATGAAGTTGGTTAAGTTGGATGATTCTTAGACCAAATCTCTCATCATTGGTCTCAAACTTCTCCACATGCTTTATTGTGTCATATTACATCAATCTATGCTTGACATTTGGCTTTGGTGAACTTTGGGCTACTCAAAACGATGAAACACCAAAATGGACGAACTTGGTCAACTTGGATGGTTCTTGAACCAAATCTCTCATCATTGGTCTGAAACTTCTCCACATGGTTTATTGTGTCATATTACATCAATCTATGCTTGATATTTCGCCTCAGTTAAAATTGGAGCTACTCAAAATGAACAAAGCCCAAAATGGACGAAATTGGAAAACTTGGATAATTCTCGGACCAAATCTCTCTTCGTTGGTCTCAAACTTCTCCACATGGTTTATTGTGTCATATTACATCAATCTATGCTTGAGATTTGGCTTCGGTCAACATGGAGCTTCTCAAATCGAAGAAAGACCAAAATGGACAAACTTGGTCAACCTGGATGATTCTTTGACCAAATCTCTCATCATTTGTCTGAAACTTCTCCATATGGTTTATTGTGTCATATTACATCAATCTATTCTTGACATTTGGCTTCGGTTAACTTTGGAGCTACTCAAAACGAAGAAAGACCAAAATGGACGAACTTGGTCAACCTGGATGATTCTTGGACCAAATCTCTCATCATTGGTCTGAAACTTCTCCATATGGATTATTGTGTCATATTACATCAATCTATTCTTGACATTTGGCTTCGGTTAACTTTGGAGCTACTCAAAACGAAGAAAGACCAAAATGGACGAACTTGGTCAACCTAGATGATTCTTGGACCAAATCTCTCATCATTGGTCTCAAACTTCCCCACATGATTTATTGTGTCATATTACATCAATCTATGCTTGACATTTGGCTTCAGTTAAAATTGGAGCTACTCAAAATGAAGAAAGACCAAAAAGGACGAAATTGGAAACTTGGATGATTCTCGGACCAAATCTCTCTTCGTTGGTCTCAAACTTCTCCACATGATTTATTGTGTCATATTACATCAATCTATGCTTGACATTTGGCTTCGGTCAACTTTGGAGCTACTCAAAACGAAGAAACACCAAAATGGACGAACTTGGTGAAGTTGGATGATTCTTAGACCAAATCTCTCATCATTGGTCTCAAACTTCTCCACATGCTTTATTGTGTCATATTACATCAATCTATGCTTGACATTTGGCTTTGGTGAACTTTGGGCTACTCAAAACAATGAAACACCAAAATGGACGAACTTGGTCAACTTGGATGATTCTTGGACCAAATCTCTCATCATTGGTCTGAAACTTCTCCACATGGTTTATTGTGTCATATTACATCAATCTATTCTTGACATTTGGCTTCGGTTAACTTTGGAGCTACTCAAAACGAAAAAGACCCAAATGGACGAACTTGGTCAACCTGGATGATTCTTGGACCAAATCTCTCTTCGTTGGTCTCAAACTTCTGCACATGATTTATTGTGTCATATTACATCAATCTATGCTTGACATTTGGCTTGGTGAACTTTGGAGCTACTCAAAACGAAGAAAGACCAAAATGGACGAACTTGGTCAACTGGATGATTCTTAGACCAAATCTCTCATCCTTGCTCTGAAACTTCTCCACATGATTTATTGTGTCATATTACATCAATCTATGCTTGACATTTGGCTTCGGTCAACTTTGGAGCTACTCAAAACGAAGAAAGACCAAAATGGACGAACTTGGTCAACCTGGATGATTCTTGGAACAAATCTCTCATCATTGGTCTGAAACTTCTCCATATGGTTTATTGTGTCATATTACATCAATCTATTCTTGACATTTGGCTTCGGTTAACGTTGGAGCTACTCAAAACGAAGAAAGACCCAAATGGACGAACTTGGTCAACCTGCATGATTCTTGGACCAAATCTGTCATCATTGGTCTCAAACTTCCCCGCATGATTTATTGTGTCATATTACATCAATCTATGCTTGACATTTGGCCTCAGTTAACATTGGAGCTACTCAAAATGAACAAAGCCCAAAATGGACGAAATTGGAAAACTTGGATGATTCTCGGACCAAATCTCTCTTCGTTGGTCTCAAACTTCTCCACATGGTTTATTGTGTCATATTACATCAATCTATGCTTGACATTTGGCTTCGGTCAACATGGAGCTACTCAAATCGAAGAAAGACCAAAATGGACGAACTTGGTAAACCTGAATGATTCTTAGACCAAATCTCTCATCATTTGTCTGAAACTTCTCCACATGGTTTATTGTGTCATATTACATCAATCTATGCTTGGCATTTGGCTTCGGTAAACTTTGGAGCTACTCAAAACGAAGAAAGACCAAAATGGACGAACTTGGTAAACTTAGATGGTTCTTGGACCAAATCTCTCATCATTGGTCTCAAACTTCTCCACATGGTTAATTATGTGATATTACATCAATCTATGCTTGACATTTGGCTTCGGTCAACTTTGGAGCTACTCAAAACGATGAAACACCAAAATGGATGAACTTGGTCAACTTAGATGATTCTTGGACCAAATCTCTCATCATTGGTCTCAAACTTCCCCACATGGTTTATTGTTTCATATTACATCAATATATGCTTGACATTTGGCTTCGGTCAACTTTGGAACTACTCAAAACGAAGAAAGACCAAAACGGACGAACTTGGTAAACTTGCATGATTCTTAGACTAAATCTCTCTTTGTTAGTCTCAAACTTCTCCACATGGTTTAGTGTGTCATATTACATCAAACTATGCTTGACATTTAGCTTCGGCCAACTTTGGAACAACTCAAAACAAAGAAAAACCAAAATGGACGAACTTGGTCAACTTGGATGATTCTTGGACCAAATCTCTCATCATTGGCCTCAAACTTCTCCACATGGTTTATTGTGTCATATTACATCAAACTATGCTTGACATTTGGGTTCAGTCAGCTTTGGAGCTACTCAAAACGAATAAACACCAAAATGGACGAAGTTGGTTAACTTGGATGATTCTTCGACCAATCTCTCGTCTTTGGTCTCAAACTTTTCCACATGGTTTATTGTGTCATATTACATCAATCTATGTTGACATTTTGCCTCAGTTAACATTGGAGCTACTCAAAAGGAAGAAAGCCCAAATGGACGAACTTGGTAAACCTGAATGATTCTTGGACCAAATCTCTTATCATTAGTCTGAAACTTCTCCACATGGTTTATTGTGTCATATTACATCAATCTATGCTTGACATTTGGCTTCGGTCAACTTGGAGCTACTCAAATCGAAGAAAGACCAAAATGGACAAACTTGGTCAACCTGGATGATTCTTGGACCAAATCTGTCATCATTGGTCTGAAACTTCTCCATATGGTTTATTGTGTCATATTACATCAATCTATTCTTGACATTTGGCTTCGGTTAACTTTGGAGCTACTCAAAACGAAGAAAGACCAAAATGGACGAACTTGGTCAACCTGGATGATTCTTGGACCAAATCTGTCATCATTGGTCTCAAACTTCCCCGCATGATTTATTGTGTCATATTACATCAATCTATGCTTGACATTTGGCTCAGTTAACATTGGAGCTACTAAAAATGAACAAAGCCCAAAATGGACGAACTTGGTAAACTTGGAAGATTCGCAGACCAAATCTCTCTTCGTTGGTCTCAAACTTGTCCACATGGTTTAGTGTGTCATGTTACATCAAACTTTGCTTGACATTTGGCTTGGTGAACTTTGGAGCTACTCAAAACGAAGAAAGACCAAAATGGACGAACTTGGTCAACCTAGATGATTCTTGGAACAAATCTCTCATCATTGGTCTGAAACTTCTCCATATGGTTTATTGTGTCATATTACATCAATCTATTCTTGACATTTGGCTTCGGTTAACTTTGGAGCTACTCAAAACGAAGAAAGACCAAAATGGACGAACTTGGTCAACTTAGATGATTCTCGAACTAAATCTCTTATCGTTGGTCTCAAACTTCCCACATGGTTTATTGTGTCATATTACATCAATCTATGCTTGACATTTGGCTCAGTTAACATTGGAGATACTCAAAATGAAGAAAGCCCAAAATGGACGAACTTGGTAAACGTGATGATTCTTAGACTAAATCTCTCTTTGTTGGTCTCAAACTTCTACATATGGTTTAATGTGTCATATTACATCAAACTATGCTTGACATTTGGCTTCGGTCAACTTTGGAGCTACTCAAAACGAACAAACACCAAAATGGACGAAGTTTGTTAACTTGATGATTCTTAGACCAAATCTCTCATCGTTGGTCTCAAACTTCTCCACATGGTTTATTATGTCATATTACATCAATCTATGCTTGACATTTGGCTTCGGTCAACTTTCGAGCTACTCAAAACGAAGAAACACGAAAATAGACAAACTTGGTCAACTTGGTTGGTTCTTGGACCAAATCTCTCATCATTAGTCTCAAACTTCTCCACATGGTTTATTGTGTCATCTTACATCAATCTATGCTTGACATTTGGCTTCGGTCAACTTTGGAGCTACTCAAAACGAGGAAAGACCAAAATGGATGAACTTGGTCAACTTGGATAATTCTCTGGCTAAACCTCTCATCGTTGGTCTCAAAGTTCTCCACATGGTTTATTGTGTCATTTTACATCAATCTATGCTTAACATTTGGCCTCAGTTAACATTGGAGCTACTCAAAATGAACAAAGCCCAAAATAGACGAACTTGGTAAACTTGCATGATTCTTAGACAAAATCTCTCTTTGTTGGTCTCCAACTTCTCCACATGGTTCAGTGTGTCATATTACATCAAACTATGCTTGACATTTGGCTTCGGTCTACTTTGGAGCAACTCAAAACGAAGAAAGACCAAAATGGACGAACTTTGTCAACTTGGATGATTATTGGACCAAATCTCTCTTCGTTGTCTCAAACTAATCCACATGGTTTATTGTGTCATATTATATCAATGTACGCCTGACATTTAACTTCGGTCAACTTTGGAGCTTCTCAAAACGAAGAAAGACCAAAATGGACGAACTTGGTCAACTTAGATGATTCTCGAACTAAATCTCTTATCGTTGGTCTCAAAATTCTCACATGGTTTATTGTATCATATTACATCAATCTATGCTTGACATTTGGCCTCAGTTAACATTGGAGATACTCAAAATGAAGAAAGCCCAAAATGGACGAACTTGGTAAACTTGCATGATTCTTAGACTAAATCTCTCTTTGTTGGTCTCAAACTTCTACATATGGTTTAATTTGTCATATTACATCAAACTATGCTTGACATTTGGCTTTGGTCAACTTTGGAGCTACTCAAAACGAAGAAACACGAAAATGGACAAACTTGGTCAACTTGGTTGGTTCTTGGACCAAATCTCTCATCATTAGTCTCAAACTTCTCCACATGGTTTCTTGTGTCATCTTACATCAATCTATGCTTGACATTTGGCTTCGGTCAACTTTGGAGCTACTCAAAACGAGGAAAGACCAAAATGGATGAACTTGGTCAACTTGGATGATTCTCGGGCTAAACCTCTCATCGTTGGTCTCAAACTTCTCCACATGGTTTATTGTGTCATTTTACATCAATCTATGCTTGACATTTGGTCTCAGTTAACATTGGAGCTACTCAAAATGAACAAAGCCCAAAATGGACGAACTTGGTAAACTTGCATGATTCTTAGACAAAATCTCTCTTTGTTGGTCTCAAACTTCTCCACATGGTTAAGTGTGTCATATTACATCAAACTATGCTTGACATTTGGCTTCGGTTAACTTTGGAGCTACTTAAAACGAAGAAAGACCAAAATGGACGAACTTGGTCAACTTGGATAATTCTTGGACCAAATCTCTCTTCGTTGGTCTCAAACTAATCCACATGGTTTATTGTGTCATATGACATCAATCTATGCTTGACATTTGGCTTCGGTCAACTTTCGAGCTACTCAAAACGAAGAAAGACCAAAATGGACGAACTTGGTAAACTTGGATGATTATTGGACTAAATCTCCCATTGTTGGTCTCAAACTTCTCCACATGGTTTATTGTGTCATATTACATCAAACTTTGCTTGACATTTGGCTTCGGTTAACTTCGGAGCTACGCAAAATGAAGAAAGACCAAAATGGACGAACTTGGTCAACTTGGATGATTCTTGGACTAAATCTCCCATCGTTGGTCTCAAACTTCTCCACACAGTTTAGTGTGTCATATTACATCAAACTATGCTTGACATTTGGCTTCGGTCAACTTTGGAGCTACTCAAAAGGAAAAAAGACTAAAATGGACAAACTTGGTCAACTTGGATGATTCTTGGACGAAATCTCTCATCATTGGTCTCTAACTTCTCCACATGGTTTAGTGTGTCATATTACATCAAAGTATGGTTGACATTTGGCTTCGGTTAACTTTGGGGTACTCAAAACGATGAAACACAAAAATGGACGAACTTGGTCAACTTGGATGATTCTTGGACCAAATCTCTCTTCGTTGGACTCAAACTTCTCCACATGGTTTAGTGTGTCATATTACATGAAACTATGCTGGACATTTGACTTTGGTTAACTTTGGAGCTACTCAAAAAGAGGAAAGACCAAAATGGATGAACTTGGTCAAGTTGGATGATTCTCGGACTAAATCTCCCATCGTTGGTCTCAAACTTCTCCACATGGTTTATTGTGTGATATTACATCAATCTATGCTTGACATTTGGCCTCAGTTGACATTGGAGCTACTCAAAATGAAGAAATCCCAAAATGGACGAACTTGGTAAACTTGCATGATTCTTAGACAAAATCTCTCTTTGTTAGTCTCAAACTTCTCCACATAGTTTAGTGTCATATTACATCAAACTATGCTTGACATTTGGCTTCGGTCAACTTTGGAGCTACTCAAAACGAAGAAAGACGAAAATGGACGAACTTGGTTAACTTGGATGATTATTGGACCAAATCTCTCTTCGTTGGTCTCAAACTTCTACACATGGTTTATTGTGTCATAGTATATTAATGTAAGCCTGACATTTGACTTAGGTGAACTTTGGAGCTTCTCAAAACGAGGGAAGACCAAAATGGACGAACTTGCTCAACTTGGATGATTCTCGGACTAAACCTCTCATCGTTGGTCTCAAACTTCTCCACATGATTTATTGGGTTATATTACATCAATCTAAGCTTAACATTTGGCCTCAGTTAACATTGGAGCTACTCAAAATGAAAAAAGCCCAAAATGGACGAACTTGGTAAACTTGCATGATTCCTAGACTAAATCTCTCTTTGTTTGTCTCAAACTTCTCCACATGGTTTATTGTGTCATATTACATCAATCTATGCTTGACATTTGGCTTCGGTCAACTTTCGAGCTACTCAAAACGAAGAAACACCAAAATGGACGAACTTGGTCAACTTGGATGATTCTTGGACCAAATCTCTCATCATTGGTCTCAAACGTCTCCACATGGTTTATTGTGTCATATTACATCAATCTATGCTTGACATTTGGCTTCGGTCAACTTTGGAGCTACTCAAAATGAGGAAAGACCAAAATGGATGAACTTGGAAGATTCTTAGACTAAATCTCCCATCGTTGGTCTCAAACTTCTCCACATGGTTTATTGTGTCATATTACAGCAAACTTTGCTTGACATTTAACTTCGGTCAACTTTGGAGCTAGTTAAAACGAAGAAAGTCCAAAATGGAGGAACTTGGTCAACTTGGATGGTTATTGGACTAAATCTCCCATCGTTGGTCTCAAACTTCTCCACATGGTTTATTGTGTCATATTACATCAAACTTCGCTTGACATTTGGCTTCGGTCAACTTTGGAGCTACTCAAAACGAAGGAAGACCAAAATGGACGAACTTGGATGATTCTTGGACTAAATCTCCCATCGTTGGTCTCAAACTTCTCCACATGGTTTATTGTGTCATATTACAGCAAACTTTGCTTTACATTTAACTTCGGTCAACTTTGGAGCTACTTAAAACGAAGAAAGACCAAAATGGACGAACTTGGTCAACTTAGATGATTCTTGGACCAAATCTCTCTTCGTTGGTCTCAAACTTCTACACATGGTTTATTGCGTCATAGTATATTTATGTATGCCTAACATTTCCCTTCGGTCAACTTTGGAGCTTCTCAAAACGAAGAAAGACCAAAATGGAGGAACTTGGTCAACTTGGATGGTTATTGGACTAAACCTCCCATCGTTGGTCTCAAACTCCTCCACATGGTTTATTGTGTCATATTACATCAAACTTTGCTTGACATTTGGCTTCGGTCAACTTTGGAGCTACTCAAAACGAAGAAAGACCAAAATGGACGAACTTGGTCAACTTGGATGATTCTTGGACCAAATCTCTCATCATTGGTCTCAATCTTCTACACATGATTTATTGTGTCATAGTATATCAATGTATGCCTGACATTTGGCTTCGGTCAACTTTGGAGCTTCTCAAAATGAAGAAAGACCAAAATGGACGAACTTGGTCAACTGGGATGATTCTTGGACCAAATCTCTCTTCGTTGGTCTCAAACTAATCCACATGGTTTATTGTGTCAAATTCTATCAATCTATGCTTAACATTTGGCTTCGGTCAACTTTGGAGCTTCTCAAAAGGAAGAAAGACAAAAATGGACGAACTTGGTCAACTTGGATGATTCTTAGACCAAATCTCCCTTCGTTGGTCTCAAACTTCATCACATGGTTTATTGTGTCATAGTATATCAATGTATGCCTGACATTTGACTTCGGTTAACTTTGGAGCTTCTCAAAACGAAGAAAGACTAAAATGGAGGAAGTTGGTCAACTTGGATGGTTATTGGACTAAATCTCCCATCGTTGGTCTCAAACTTCTCCACATGGTTTATTGTGTCATATTACAGCAAACTTTGCTTGACATTTGACTTCGGTTAACTTTGGAGCTACTTAAAACGAAGAAAGACCAAAATGGACGAACTTGGTCAACTTGGATGATTCTTGGACAAAATCTCTCTTCGTTTGTCTCAAACTTCTACACATGGTTTATTGCGTCATAGTATATTAATGTATGCCTGACATTTGACTTTGGTGAACTGTGGAGCTTCACAAAACGAAGAAAGACCAAAATTGACGAACTTGGTTAACTTGGATGATTCTTGGACCAAATCTCTCATCATTGGTCTCAAACTAATCCACATGTTTTATTGTGTCATATTCTATCAATCTATGCTTGACATTTGGCTTCGGTCAACTTTGGAGCTACTCAAAACCATGAAACACCAAAATGGACGAACTTGGTCAACTTGGACGATTCTTGGACCAAATCTCCCTTCGTTGGTCTCAAACTAATCCACATGGTTTGTTGTGTCATATTCATCAATCTATGCTTGACATTTGGCTTCGGTCAACTTTGGAGCTACTAAAAACCATGAAACACCAAAATGGATGAACTTGGTCAACTTGGATGATTCTTGGTTTACTGTGTCATAGTATATCAATGTATGCCTGACATTTGACTTCGGTCAACTTTGGAGCTTCTCAAAACGAAGAAAGACCAAAATAGAGGAACTTGGTCAACTTGGATGGTTATTGGACTAAATCTCCCATCGTTGGTCTCAAACTTCTCCACATGGTTTATGGTGTCATATTACATCAAACTTTGCTTGACATTTGGCTTCAGTCAACTTTGCAGCTACTCAAAACGAATAAAGACCAAAATGGACGAACTTGGTCAACTTAGATGATTCTTGGACCAAATCTCTCATCATTGGTCTCAATCTTCTACACATGATTTATTGTGTCATAGTATATCAATGTATGCCTGACATTTGACCTCGGTCAACTTTGGAGCTTCTCAAAATGAAGAAAGACCAAAATGGACGAACTTGGTCAACTTGGATGATTCTTGGACCAAATCTCTCTTCGTTGGTCTCAAACTAATCCACATAGTTTATTGTGTCAAATTCTATCAATCTATGCTTGACATTTGGCTTCGGTCAACTTTAGAGCTTCTAAAAGGAAGAAAGACAAAAATGGACGAACTTGGTCAACTTGGATGATTCTTAGACCAAATCTCCCTTCGTTGGTCTCAAACTTCATCACATGGTTTATTGTGTCATAGTATATCAATGTATGCCTGACATTTGACTTCGGTTAACTTTGGAGCTTCTCAAAACGAAGAAAGACTAAAATGGAGGAAGTTGGTCAACTTGGATGGTTATTGGACTAAATCTCCCATCGTTGGTCTCAAACTTCTCCACATGGTTTATTGTGTCATATTACAGCAAACTTTGCTTGACATTTGACTTCGGTTAACTTTAAAGCTACTTAAAACGAAGAAAGACCAAAATGGACGAACTTGGTCAACTTGGATGATTCTTGGACAAAATCTCTCTTCGTTTGTCTCAAACTTCTACACATGGTTTATTGCGTCATAGTATATTAATGTATGCCTGACATTTGACTTTGGTGAACTGTGGAGCTTCACAAAACGAAGAAAGACCAAAATTGACGAACTTGGTTAACTTGGATGATTCTTGGACCAAATCTCTCATCATTGGTCTCAAACTAATCCACATGTTTTATTGTGTCATATTCTATCAATCTATGCTTGACATTTGGCTTCGGTCAACTTTGGAGCTACTCAAAACCATGAAACACCAAAATGGACGAACTTGGTCAACTTGGATGATTCTTGGACCAAATCTCCCTTCGTTGGTCTCAAACTAATCCACATGGTTTGTTGTGTCATATTCTATCAATCTATGCTTGACATTTGGCTTCGGTCAACTTTGGAGCTACTAAAAACCATGAAACACCAAAATGGATGAACTTGGTCAACTTGGATGATTCTTGGTTTACTGTGTCATAGTATATCAATGTATGCCTGACATTTGACTTCGGTCAACTTTGGAGCTTCTCAAAACGAAGAAAGACCAAAATAGAGGAACTTGGTCAACTTGGATGGTTATTGGACTAAATCTCCCATCGTTGGTCTCAAACTTCTCCACATGGTTTATGGTGTCATATTACATCAAACTTTGCTTGACATTTGGCTTCAGTCAACTTTGCAGCTACTCAAAACGAAGAAAGACCAAAATGGACGAACTTGGTCAACTTGGATAATTCTTGGACCAAATCTCTCATCATTGGTCTCAATCTTCTACACATGATTTATTGTGTCATAGTATATCAATGTATGCCTGACATTTGACCTCGGTCAACTTTGGAGCTTCTCAAAATGAAGAAAGACCAAAATGGACGAACTTGGTCAACTTGGATGATTCTTGGACCAAATCTCTCTTCGTTGGTCTCAAACTAATCCACATAGTTTATTGTGTCAAATTCTATCAATCTATGCTTGACATTTGGCTTCGGTCAACTTTGGAGCTTCTAAAAGGAAGAAAGACAAAAATGGACGAACTTGGTCAACTTGGATGATTCTTAGACCAAATCTCCCTTCGTTGGTCTCAAACTTTATCACATGGTTTATTGTGTCATAGTATATCAATGTATGTCTGACATTTGACTTCGGTCAACTTTGGAGCTACTCAAAACGAAGGAAGACCAAAATGGAGGAACTTGGTCAACTTGGATGGTTATTGGACTAAATCTCCCATCGTTGGTCTCAAACTTCTCCACATGGTTTATTGTGTCATATTACATCAAACTTTGCTTGACATTTGGCTTCGGTCAACTTTGGAGCTACTCAAAACGAAGAAAGACCAAAATGGACGAACTTGGTCAACTTAGATGATTCTTGGACCAAATCTCTCTTCCTTGGTCTTAAACTTCTACACATGGTTTATTGCGTCATAGTATATTAATGTATGTCGGACATTTGACTTTGGTGAACTTTGGAGCTTCTCAAAACGAATAAAAACATAAATGGACGAACTTGGTCAACTTGGATGATTCTTGGACCAAATCTCTCATCATTGGTCTCAAACTAATCCACATGTTTTATTGTGTCATATTCTATCAATCTATGCTTGACATTTGGCTTCGGTAAACTTTGGAGCTACTTAAAATCATGAAACACCAAAATGGACGAACTTGGTCAACTTGGATGATTCTTGGACCAAATCTCTCTTCGTTGGTCTCAAACAAATCCACATGGTTTGTTGTGTCATATTTTATCAATCTATGCTTGACATTTGGTTTCGGTCAACTTTGGAGCTACTCAAAACCATGAAACACCAAAATGGACGAACTTGGTCAACTTGGATGATTCTTGGACCAAATCTCTCTTCGTTGGTCTCAAACTTCTACACATGGTTTATTGTATCATAGTATATTAATGTATACCTCACATTTGACTTCGGTGAACTTTGGAGCTTCTCAAAATGAAGAAAGACCAAAATGGACTAACTTGGTAAACTTGGATGATTCTTGGACCAAATCTCTCATCATTAGTCTCAAACTAATCCACATGTTATATTGTATCATATTCTATTAATCTAAGCTTGACATTTGGCTTCGGTCAACTTTGGAGCTACTCAAAACCATGAAACACCAAAATGGACGAACATGGTCAACTTTGGATGGTTATTGGACTAAATCTCCCATCGTTGGTCTCAAACTTCTCCACATGGTTTATTGTGTCATATTACATCGAACTTTGCTTGACATTTGGCTTCGGTTAACTTTGGAGCTACTGAAAACGAAGGAAGACCAAAATGGACGAACTTGGTCAACTTGGATGATTCTTGGACCAAATCTCTCTTCGTTGCTCTCAAATAAATCCACATGGTTTGTTGTGTCATATTTTATCAATCTATGCTTGACATTTGGCTTCGGTCAACTTTGGAGCTACTCAAAACCATGAAACACCAAAATGGACGAACTTGGTCAACTTGGATGATTCTTGGACCAAATCTCTCTTCGTTGGTGTCAAACTTCTACAGATGGTTTATTGTATCATAGTATATTAATATATGCCTCACATTTGACTTCGGTGAACTTTGGAGCTTCTCAAAACGAAGACAGACCAAAATGGACGAACTTGGTCAACTTGGATGATTCTTGGACCAAATCTCTCATCATTAGTCTCAAACTAATCCACATGTTTTATTTTGTCATATTCTATCAATCTATGCTTGACATTTGGCTTCGGTCAACTTTGGAGCTACTCAAAACCATGAAACACCAAAATGGACGAACTTGCTCAACTTGGATGATTCTTGGACCAAATCTCTCTTCGTTGGTCTCAAACTTCTCCACATGGTTTAGTGTGTCATATTACATAAAACTATGCTCGACATTTGGCTTCGGTTAACTTTGGAGCTACTCAAAACGAAGAAAGACCAAAATGGACGAACTTGGTCAACTTGGATGATTCTTGGACCAAATCTCTCATCATTAGTCTCAAACTAATCCACATGTTTTATTGTATCATATTCTATCAATCTATGCTTGACATTTCGCTTCGGTCAACTTTGGAGCTACTCAAAACGAAGAAAGACCAAAATGGACGAACTTGGTCAACTTGGATGATTCTTGGACCAAATCTCTCATCATTGGTCTCAAACTAATCCACATGTTTTATTGTATCAAATTCTATTAATCTATGCTTGACATTTGGCTTCGGTCAACTTTGGAGCTACACAAAACCATGAAACACCAAAATGGATGAACTTGGTCAACTTGGATGATTCTTGGGCCAAATCTCTCTTCGTTGGTCTCAAACTTCGCCACATGGTTTAGTGTGTCATATTACATAAAACTATGCTCGACATTTGGCTTCGGTTACCTTTGGAGCTACTCAAAACGAAGAAAGACCAAAATGGACGAACTTGGTCAACTTGGATGATTCTTGGACTAAATCTCTCATCCTTGGTCTCAAACTTCTACACAAGGTTTATTGTATCATAGTATATTAATGTATGCCTCACATTTAACTTCGGTGAACTTTGGAGCTTCTCAAAACGAAGAAAGACCAAAATGGACGAACTTGGTTAACTTGCAGGATTCTTGGACCAAATCTCTCATCATTAGTCTCAAACTAATCCACATGTTTTATTTTGTCATATTCTATCAATCTATGCTTGACATTTGGCTTCGGTCAACTTTGGAGCTACTCAAAACCATGAAACACCAAAATGGACGAACTTGGTCAACTTAGATGATTCTTGGACCAAATCTCTCATCGTTGGTCTCAAACTAATCCACATGTTTTATTGTGTCATATTCTATCAATCTATGGTTGACATTTGGCTTCGGTCAACTTTGGAGCTACTTAAAATGAAGAAAGACCAAAATGGACGAACTTGGTCAACTTGGATGATTCTTGGACCAAATCTCTCTTCGTTGGTCTCAAACTTCTTCACATGGTTTATTGCGTCATAGTATATTAATGTATGCCTGACATTTGGCTTTGGTGAAGTTTGGAGCTTCTCAAAACGAAGATAGACCAAAATGGACGAACTTGGTCAACTTGGATGATTCTTGGACCAAACCTCTCTTCGTTGGTCTCAAACTAATCCACATGGTTTGTTGTGTCATATTTTATCAATCTATGCTTGACATTTGGCTTCGGTCAACTTGGATGGTTATTGGACTAAATCTCCCTTCGTTGGTCTCAAATTTCTACACATGGTTTATTGCGTCATAGTATATCAATGTATGCCTGACATTTGACTTCGGTCAACTTTGGAGCTTCTCAAAACGAAGAAATACCAAAATGGACGAACTTGGTCAACTTGGATGATTCTTGGACCAAATCTCTCTTCGTTGGTCTCAAACTTCTACACATGGTTTATTGTATCATAGTATATTAATGTATGCCTCACATTTGACTTCGGTGAACTTTGGAGCTTCTCAAAACGAGGAAAGACCAAAATGGACGAACTTGGTCAACTTGGATGATTCTTGGACAAAATCTCTCTTCGTTTGTCTCAAACTTCTACACATGGTTTATTGCGTCATAGTATATTAATGTATGCCTGACATTTGACTTTGGTGAACTGTAGAGCTTCACAAAACGAAGAAAGACCAAAATGGACGAACTTGGTTAACTTGGATGATTCTTGGACCAAATCTCTCATCATTGGTCTCAAACTAATCCACATGTTTTATTGTGTCATATTCTATCAATCTATGCTTGACATTTGGCTTCGGTCAACTTTGGAGCTACGCAAAACCATGAAACACCAAAATGGACGAACTTGGTCAACTTGGATGATTCTTGGACCAAAACTCTCTTCGTTGGTCTCAAACTTCGCCACATGGTTTAGTGTGTCATATTACATAAAACTATGCTCGACATTTGGCTTCGATTACCTTTGGAGCTAGTCAAAACCATGAAACACCAAAATGGACGAACTTGGTCAACTTGGATGATTCTTGGACCAAATCTCTCTTCGTTTGCCAAAAACTAATTCACAAGGTTTGTTGTGTCATATTTTATCAATCTATGCTTGACATTTGGCTTCGGTCAACTTTGGAGCTACTCAAAACCGTGAAACACCAAAATGGACGAACTTGGTCAACTTGGATGATTCTTGGACCAAATCTCTCTTCGTTGGTCTCAAACTTCTACACATGGTTTATTGTGTCATAGTATATTAATGTATGCCTCACATTTGACTTCGGTGAACTTTGGAGCTTCTCAGAACGAAGAAAGACCAAAATGGACGAACTTGGTCAACTTGGATGATTCTTGGACCAAATCTCTCATCATTGGTCTCAAACTAATCCACATGTTTTATTGTATCTTATTCTATCAATCTATGCTTGAAATTTGGCTTCGGTCAACTTTGGAGCTTCTCAAAACCATGAAACACCAAAATGGACGAACTTGGTCAACTTAGATGATTCTTGGACCAAATCTCTCATCGTTGGTCTCAAACTAATCCACATGTTTTATTGTGTCATATTCTATCAATCTATGGTTGACATTTGGCTTCGGTCAACTTTGGAGCTACTTAAAATGAAGAAAGACCAAAATGGACGAACTTGGTCAACTTGGATGATTCTTGGACCAAATCTCTCTTCGTTGGTCTCAAACTTCTTCACATGGTTTATTGCGTCATAGTATATTAATGTATGCCTGACATTTGGCTTTGGTGAAGTTTGGAGCTTCTCAAAACGAAGATAGACCAAAATGGACGAACTTGGTCAACTTGGATGATTCTTGGACCAAACCTCTCTTCGTTGGTCTCAAACTAATCCACATGGTTTGTTGTGTCATATTTTATCAATCTATGCTTGACATTTGGCTTCGGTCAACTTGGATGGTTATTGGACTAAATCTCCCTTCGTTGGTCTCAAATTTCTACACATGGTTTATTGCGTCATAGTATATCAATGTATGCCTGACATTTGACTTCGGTCAACTTTGGAGCTTCTCAAAACGAAGAAATACCAAAATGGACGAACTTGGTCAACTTGGATGATTCTTGGACCAAATCTCTCTTCGTTGGTCTCAAACTTCTACACATGGTTTATTGTATCATAGTATATTAATGTATGCCTCACATTTGACTTCGGTGAACTTTGGAGCTTCTCAAAACGAGGAAAGACCAAAATGGACGAACTTGGTCAACTTGGATGATTCTTGGACAAAATCTCTCTTCGTTTGTCTCAAACTTCTACACATGGTTTATTGCGTCATAGTATATTAATGTATGCCTGACATTTGACTTTGGTGAACTGTAGAGCTTCACAAAACGAAGAAAGACCAAAATGGACGAACTTGGTTAACTTGGATGATTCTTGGACCAAATCTCTCATCATTGGTCTCAAACTAATCCACATGTTTTATTGTGTCATATTCTATCAATCTATGCTTGACATTTGGCTTCGGTCAACTTTGGAGCTACGCAAAACCATGAAACACCAAAATGGACGAACTTGGTCAACTTGGATGATTCTTGGACCAAAACTCTCTTCGTTGGTCTCAAACTTCGCCACATGGTTTAGTGTGTCATATTACATAAAACTATGCTCGACATTTGGCTTCGATTACCTTTGGAGCTAGTCAAAACCATGAAACACCAAAATGGACGAACTTGGTCAACTTGGATGATTCTTGGACCAAATCTCTCTTCGTTTGCCAAAAACTAATTCACAAGGTTTGTTGTGTCATATTTTATCAATCTATGCTTGACATTTGGCTTCGGTCAACTTTGGAGCTACTCAAAACCGTGAAACACCAAAATGGACGAACTTGGTCAACTTGGATGATTCTTGGACCAAATCTCTCTTCGTTGGTCTCAAACTTCTACACATGGTTTATTGTGTCATAGTATATTAATGTATGCCTCACATTTGACTTCGGTGAACTTTGGAGCTTCTCAGAACGAAGAAAGACCAAAATGGACGAACTTGGTCAACTTGGATGATTCTTGGACCAAATCTCTCATCATTGGTCTCAAACTAATCCACATGTTTTATTGTATCTTATTCTATCAATCTATGCTTGAAATTTGGCTTCGGTCAACTTTGGAGCTTCTCAAAACCATGAAACACCAAAATGGACGAACTTGGTCAACTTAGATGATTCTTGGACCAAATCTCTCATCGTTGGTCTCAAACTAATCCACATGTTTTATTGTGTCATATTCTATCAATCTATGGTTGACATTTGGCTTCGGTCAACTTTGGAGCTACTTAAAATGAAGAAAGACCAAAATGGACGAACTTGGTCAACTTGGATGATTCTTGGACCAAATCTCTCTTCGTTGGTCTCAAACTTCTTCACATGGTTTATTGCGTCATAGTATATTAATGTATGCCTGACATTTGGCTTTGGTGAAGTTTGGAGCTTCTCAAAACGAAGATAGACCAAAATGGACGAACTTGGTCAACTTGGATGATTCTTGGACCAAACCTCTCTTCGTTGGTCTCAAACTAATCCACATGGTTTGTTGTGTCATATTTTATCAATCTATGCTTGACATTTGGCTTCGGTCAACTTGGATGGTTATTGGACTAAATCTCCCTTCGTTGGTCTCAAATTTCTACACATGGTTTATTGCGTCATAGTATATCAATGTATGCCTGACATTTGACTTCGGTCAACTTTGGAGCTTCTCAAAACGAAGAAATACCAAAATGGACGAACTTGGTCAACTTGGATGATTCTTGGACCAAATCTCTCTTCGTTGGTCTCAAACTTCTACACATGGTTTATTGTATCATAGTATATTAATGTATGCCTCACATTTGACTTCGGTGAACTTTGGAGCTTCTCAAAACGAGGAAAGACCAAAATGGACGAACTTGGTCAACTTGGATGATTCTTGGACAAAATCTCTCTTCGTTTGTCTCAAACTTCTACACATGGTTTATTGCGTCATAGTATATTAATGTATGCCTGACATTTGACTTTGGTGAACTGTAGAGCTTCACAAAACGAAGAAAGACCAAAATGGACGAACTTGGTTAACTTGGATGATTCTTGGACCAAATCTCTCATCATTGGTCTCAAACTAATCCACATGTTTTATTGTGTCATATTCTATCAATCTATGCTTGACATTTGGCTTCGGTCAACTTTGGAGCTACGCAAAACCATGAAACACCAAAATGGACGAACTTGGTCAACTTGGATGATTCTTGGACCAAAACTCTCTTCGTTGGTCTCAAACTTCGCCACATGGTTTAGTGTGTCATATTACATAAAACTATGCTCGACATTTGGCTTCGATTACCTTTGGAGCTAGTCAAAACCATGAAACACCAAAATGGACGAACTTGGTCAACTTGGATGATTCTTGGACCAAATCTCTCTTCGTTTGCCAAAAACTAATTCACAAGGTTTGTTGTGTCATATTTTATCAATCTATGCTTGACATTTGGCTTCGGTCAACTTTGGAGCTACTCAAAACCGTGAAACACCAAAATGGACGAACTTGGTCAACTTGGATGATTCTTGGACCAAATCTCTCTTCGTTGGTCTCAAACTTCTACACATGGTTTATTGTGTCATAGTATATTAATGTATGCCTCACATTTGACTTCGGTGAACTTTGGAGCTTCTCAGAACGAAGAAAGACCAAAATGGACGAACTTGGTCAACTTGGATGATTCTTGGACCAAATCTCTCATCATTGGTCTCAAACTAATCCACATGTTTTATTGTATCATATTCTATCAATCTATGCTTGAAATTTGGCTTCGGTCAACTTTGGAGCTACTCAAAACCATGAAACACCAAAATGGACGAACTTGGTCAACTTAGATGATTCTTGGACCAAATCTCTCATCGTTGGTCTCAAACTAATCCACATGTTTTATTGTGTCATATTCTATCAATCTATGGTTGACATTTGGCTTCGGTCAACTTTGGAGCTACTTAAAATGAAGAAAGACCAAAATGGACGAACTTGGTCAACTTGGATGATTCTTGGACCAAATCTCTCTTCGTTGGTCTCAAACTTCTTCACATGGTTTATTGCGTCATAGTATATTAATGTATGCCTGACATTTGGCTTTGGTGAAGTTTGGAGCTTCTCAAAACGAAGATAGACCAAAATGGACGAACTTGGTCAACTTGGATGATTCTTGGACCAAACCTCTCTTCGTTGGTCTCAAACTAATCCACATGGTTTGTTGTGTCATATTTTATCAATCTATGCTTGACATTTGGCTTCGGTCAACTTTGGAGCTACTTAAAACGAAGAAAGACCTAAATGGACGAACTTGGATGATGCTTGGACCAAATCTCTCTTCGTTGGTCTCAAACTTCTACACATGGTTTATTGTGTCATAGTATATTAATGTATGCCTCACATTTGACTTCAGTGAACTTTGGAGCTTCTCAAAACGAAGAAAGACCAAAATGGACGAACTTGGTCAACTTGGATGATTTTTGGACCAAATCTCTCTTCGTTGGTCTCAAACTTCTCCACATGGTTTAGTGTGTCATATTACATCAAACCATGCTTGACATTTGGCTTCGGTCAACTTTGGAGCTACAAAAAACCATGAAACACCAAAATGGACGAACTTGGTCAACTAGGAAGATTCTTGGACCAAATCTCTTTTCGTTGGTCTCAAACTAATCCACATGGTTTATTGTGTCATATTCTATCAATCAATGCTTGACATTTGGCTTCGGTCAACTTTGGAGCTGCACAAAACGAAGAAAGACCAAAATGGACGAACTTTGTCAACTTGGATGATTCTTGGACCAAATCTCTCTTCGTTGGTCTCAAACTTCTATACATGGTTTATTGTGTCATAGTATATTAATATATGCTTGACATTTGTCTTCGGTCAACTTTAGAGCTACTCAAAACGAAGAAATACCAAAATGGACAAACTTGGTCAACCTAGATGATTGTCGGACTAAATCTCCCATCGTTGGTCTCACACTTCTCCACACGGTTTATCGTGTCATATTACAGCAAACTTTGCTTGACATTTAACTTCGGTCAACTTTGGAGCTTCTTAAAACGAAGAAACTTGGTCAACTTGGATGGTTATTGGACTAAATCTCCCTTCGTTGGTCTCAAATTTCTACACATGGTTTATTGTGTCATAGTATATCAATGTATGCCTGACATTTGACTTCGACCAACTTTGGAGCTTCTCAAAACGAAGAAATACCAAAATGGACGAACTTGGTCAGCTTGGATGATTCTTGGACCAAATCTCCCATCGTTGGTCTCAAACTTCTCCACATGGTTTATTGTGTCATATTACATAAAACTATGCTTGACATTTGGCTTCGGTCAACTTTGGAGCTACTCAAAACGAAGAAAGACCAAAATGGACGAACGCGGTCAACTTGGATGATTCTTGGACCAAATCTCTCTTCTTTGGTCTCAAACTTCAACAATGGTTTATTGCGTCATAGTATATTAATGTATGCCTCACATTTGACTTCGGTGAACTTTGGAGCTTCTCAAAACGAAGAAAGACCAAAATGAACAAAGTTGGTCAACTTGGATGATTCTTGGACCAAATCTCTGTTCGTTGGTCTCAAACTAATCCACATGTTTTATTGGGTCATATTCTATCAATCTATGCTTGACATTTGTCTTCGTTCAACTTTGGAGCTACTCAAAACGAAGAAATACCAAAATGGACAAACTTGGTCAACCTAGATGATTCTCGGACTAAATCTCCCTTCGTTGGTCTCACACTTCTCCACACGGTTTATCGTGTCATATTACAGCAAACTTTGCTTGACATTTGACTTCGGTCAACTTTGGAGCTACTCAAAACGAAGAAACTTGGTCAACTTGGATGGTTATTGGACTAAATCTCCCTTCGTTGGTCACAAATTTCTACACATGGTTTATTGTGTCATAGTATCTCAATGTATGACTGACATTTGTCTTCGGTCAACTTTGGAGCTACTCAAAACCATGAAACACCAAAATGGACGAACTTGGTCAACTTGGATGATTCTTGGACCAAATCTCTCTACTTTGGTCTCAAACTTCTCCACATGGTTTAGTGTGTCATATTACATCAAACTATGCTTGACATTTGGCTTCGGTCAACTTTGGAGCTACTCAAAACGAAGAAAGACCTAAATGGACGAACGCGGTCAACTTGGATGATTCTTGGATCAAATCTCTCTTCTTTGGTCTCAAACTTCAACACATGGTTTATTGCGTCATAATATATTAATGTATGCCTGACATTTGACTTCGGTGAACTTTGGAGCTTCTCAAAACGAAGAAAGACCAAATTGGAAGAACTTGGTCAACTTGGATGATTCTTGGACTAGGACTAAATCTCCCATCGTTGGTCTCAAACTTCTCCACATGGTTTATTGTGTCATATTACAGCAAACTTTGCTTGACATTTGACTTCGGTCAACTTTGGAGCTACTTAAAACGAAGAAAGAGCAAAATGGACGAACGCGGTCAACTTGGATGATTCTTGGACCAAATCTCTCTTCTTTGGTCTCAAACTTCTACACATGGTTTAATGAGTCATAGTATATTAATGTATGCCTGACATTTGACTTCGGTGAACTTTGGAGCTTCTCAAAACGAAGAAAGCCCAAAATGGAAGAACTTGGTCAACTTGGATGATTCTTGGACCAAATCTCTATTCGTTGGTCTCAAACTAATCCACATGGTTTATTGTGTCATATTACATCAAACTTTGCTTGACATTTGTCTTCGGTCAACTTTGGAGCTACTCAAAACCATGAAACACCAAAATGGGCGAACTTGGTCAACTTGGATGATTCTTAGACTAAATCTCTCTTCGTTGGTCTCAAACTTCTCCACATGGTTTAGTGTGTCATATTACATCAAACTATGCTTGACATTTGACTTCGGTCAACTTTGGAGCTTCTCAAAACCATGAAACATCTAAATGGACGAACTTGGTAAACTTGGATGATTGTTGGACCAAATCTCTCTACCTTGGTCTCAAACTTCTCCACATGGTTTAGTGTGTCATATTACATCAAACTATGCTTGACATTTGGCTTCGGTCAACTTTGGAGCTACTCAAAACGAAGAAAGACAAAAATGGATGAACTTGGTCAACTTGGATGATTCTTGGACCAAATCTCCCTTCGTTGGTCTCAAACTTCTACACATGGTTTATTGTGTCATAGTATATTAATGTATGCCTAACATTTGACTTCTGTGAAGTTTGGAGCTTCTCAAAACAAAGAAAGACCAAAATGGACAAACTTGGTTAACTTGGATGATACTTGGACCAAATCTCTGTTCGTTGGTCTCAAACTTCTCCACAGGGTTTATTGTGTCATATTACAGCAAACTTTGCTTGACATTTGACTTCGGTCAACTTGGGAGCTACTTAAAATGAAGAAACACTAAAATGGACGAACTTGGTCAACTTGGATGATTCTTGGACCAAATCTCTCTTCCTTGGTGTCAAACTTCTACACATGGTTTATTGTGTCATAGTATATTAATGTATGCCTCACATTTGACTTCGGTGAACTTTGGAGCTTCTTAAAACTAAGAAAGACCAAAATGGACGAAGTTGGTCAACTTGGATGATTCTTGGACCAAATCTCTGTTCGTTGGTCTCAAACTTCTACACATGGTTTATTGTGTCATAGTATATTAATTTATGCCTAACATTTGACTTCGATCAACTTTGGAGCTACTCAAAACCATGAAACACCTAAATGGACGAACTTGGTCAACTTGGATGATTCTTGGACCAAATCTCTCTACTTTGGTCTCAAACTTCTCCACATGGTTTAGTGTGTCATATTACATCAAACTATGCTTGACATTTGGCTTCGGTCAACTTTGGAGCTACTAAAAACGAAGAAAGACCAAAATGGACGAACTTGGTCAACTTGGATGATTCTTGGACCAAATCTCCCTTCGTTGGCCTCAAGCTTCTACACATGGTTTGTTGTGTCATAGTATATTAATGTATGCCTAACATTTGACTTCGGTGAAGTTTGAACTTGCCAAAACAAAGAAAGACCAAAATGGACGACCTTGGTCAACTTGGATGATTCTTGGACCAAATCTCTCTTCGTTGGTCTCAAACTTCTCCACATGGTTTATTGTGTCATATTACAGGAAACTTTGCTTGACATTTGACTTCGGTCAACTTTGGAGCTACTTAAAACGAAGAAAGACCAAAATGGACGAACTTGGTCAACTTGGATGATTCTTGGACCAAATCTCCCTTCGTTGGCCTCAAGCTTCTACACATGGTTTGTTGTGTCATAGTATATTAATGTATGCCTAACATTTGACTTTGGTGAAGTTTGAACTTGCCAAAACAAAGAAAGACCAAAATGGACGACCTTGGTCAACTTGGATGATTCTTGGACCAAATCTCTCTTCGTTGGTCTCAAACTTCTCCACATGGTTTATTGTGTCATATTACAGCAAACTTTGCTTGACATTTGACTTCGGTCAACTTTGGAGCTACTTAAAACGAAGAAAGACCAAAATGGACGAACTTGGTCAACTTGGATGATTCTTGGACCAAATCTCTCTTCGTTGGTCTCAAACTTCTACACATGGTTTATTGTGTCATAGTATATTAATGTATGCCTCACATTTGACTTCGGTGATCTTTAGAGCTTCTCAAAACGAATAAAGACCAAAATGGACGAACTTGGTCAACTTGGATGATTCTTGGAGCACATCTCTGTTTGTTAGTCTGAAACTTCTTCACATGGTTTATTGTGTCATAGTATATCAATGTATGCCTGAGATTTGACTTCGGTCAACTTTGGAGCTTCTCAAAACGAAGAAATACCAAAATGGACGAACTTGGTCAGCTTGGATGATTCTTGGACTAAATCTCCCATCGTTGGTCTCAAACTTCTCCACATGGTTTATTGTGTCATATTACAGCAAACTTTGCTTGACAGTTGACTTCGGTCAACTTTGGAGCTACTTAAAACGAAGAAACACCAAAATGAACGAAAGCGGTCAACTTGGATGATTCTTGGACCAAATCTCTCTTCTTTGGTCTCAAACTTCTACACATGGTTTATTGCGTCATAGTATATTAATGTATGCCTGACATTTGACTTCGGTGAACTTTGGAGCTTCTCAAAACGAAGAAAGACCAAAATGGAAGAACTTGGTCAACTTGGATGATTCTTGGACCAAATCTCTATTCGTTGGTCTCAAACTAATCCACATGGTTTATTGTGTCATATTACATCAAACTTTGCTTGAGGTTTGGCTTCGGTCAACTTTGGAGCTACTCAAAACAAAGAAAGACCAAAATGGACGAACTTGGTCAACTTGGATGATTCTTGTACTAAATCTCCCATCGTTGGTCTCAAACTTCTCCACATGGTTTATTGTGTCATATTCTATCAATCTATGCTTGACATATGGCTTCGTTGAAGTTTGGAGCTTCTCAAAACAAAGAAAGACCAAAATGGACGAACTTGGTCAACTTGGATGATTCTTGGACTAAATCTCCCATCGTTGGTCTCAAACTTCTCCATATGGTTTATTGTTTCATATTCTACCAATCTATGCTTGACATTTGGCTTCGGTGAAGTTTGGAGCTTCTCAAAACGAAGAAAGACCAAAATGGACGAACTGGGTCAACTTGGATGTTTCTTGGACCAAATCACTCTTCGTTGGTCTCAAACTTCTCCACCTGGTTTATTGTGTCATCTTACAGCAAACTTTGCTTGACATTTGACTTCGGTCAACTTTGGAGCTACTTAAACCGAAGAAAGACCAAAATGGAAGAACTTGGTCAACTAGGATGATTCTTGGACCAAATCTCTATTTGTTGGTCTCAAACTAATCCACATGGTTTATTGTGTCATATTACATCAAACTTTGCTTGACGTTTGGCTTCGGTCAACTTTGCAGCTACTCAAAACGAAGAAAGACCAAAATGGACGAACTTCGTCAACTTGGATGATTCTCGGACTAAATCTCCCATCGTTGGTCTCAAACTTCTACACAAGGTTAATTGTGTCATAGTATATTAATGTATGCCTGACATTTGAATTCGGTCAAATTGGGAGCTTCTCAAAACGAAGAAAGACCAAAATGGACGAACTTGGTCAACTTGGATGATTCTCGGACTAAATCTCTCATCGTTGGTCTCAAACTTCTACACAAGGTTAATTGTGTCATAGTATATTAATGTATGCCTGACATTTGAATTCGGTCAAATTGGGAGCTTCTCAAAACGAAGAAAGACCAAAATGGACGAACTTGGTGAAGTTGGATGATTCTCGGACTAAATCTCTCATCGTTGGTCTCAAATTTCCCCACATGGTTTATTGTGTCATATTACATCAATCTATCCTTGACATTTGGTTTCGGTCAACTTTGGAGCTTCTTAAAATGAAGAAAGACCAAAATGGACGAACTTGGTCAACTTGGATCATTCTTGGACCAAATCTCTCTTCGTTGGTCTCAAACTTCTCCACATGGTTTATTGTGTCATATTACATCAAACTTTGCTTGACGTTTGGCTTCGGTCAACTTTGGAGCTACTCAAAATGAAGAAAGACCAAAATGGACGAACCTGGTCAACTTGGATGATTATTTGACTAAATCTCATATCGTTGGTCTCAAACTTCTCCACATGGTTTATTGTGTCATAGTATATCAATGTATGCCTGACATTTGACTTCGGTCAACTTTGGAGCTACTCAAAATGAAGAAATACCAAAATGGACGAACTTGGTCAACTTGGAAGATTCTTGGACTATATCTCCCAGCGTTGGTCTCAAACTTCTCCACATGGTTTATTGTGTCATATTACATCAAATTATGCTTGACATTTGGCTTTGGTCAACTTTGGAACTACTCAAAACGAAGAAAGACTAAAATGAACGAACTTGGTCAACTTGGATGATTCTTGGACCAAATCTCTCATCATTGGTCTCAAACTTCTCCTTATGGTTAATTGTGTCATAGTATATTAATGTATGCCTAACATTTGACTTCGGTGAAGTTTGGAGCTTCTCAAAACGAAGAAAGACCAAAATGGACGAACTTGGTCAACTTGGATGATTCTTGGACCAAATCTCCCTTCGTTGGTCTCAAACTGCTACACATGGTTTATTGTGTCATAGTATATTAATGTATGCCTAACATTTAACTTCGGTGAAGTTTGGAGCTTCTCAAAACGAAGAAAGACCAAAATGGACGAACTTGGTCAACTTGGATGATTCTTGGACCAAATCTCTCTTCGTTGGTCTCAAACTTCTCCACATGGTTTAGTGTGTCATATTACATCAAACTATGCTTGACATTTGGCTTCGGTCAACTTTGGAGCTACTCAAAACAAAGAAAGACCAAAATGGACGAACTTGGTCAACTTGGATGATTCCTAGACCAAATCTCCCTTCGTTTGTCTCAAACTTCTAAAAAAGGTTAATTGTGTCATAGTATATTAATGTACGCCTGACATTTGAATTCGGTCAAATTTGGAGCTTCTCAAAACGAAGAAAGACCAAAATGGATGAACTTGGTCAACTTGGATGATTCTCGGACTAAATCTCTCATCGTTGGTCTCAAATTTCCCCACATTGTTTATTGTGTCATATTACATCAAATTATGCTTGACATTTGGCTTTGGTCAACTTTGGAACTACCCAAAACGAAGAAAGACCAAAATGGACGAACTTGGTCAACTTGGATGATTCTTGGACCAAATCTCTCATCATTGGTCTCAAACTTCTCCTCATGGTTAATTGTGTCATAGTATATTAATGTATGCCTAACATTTGACTTCGGTGAAGTTTGGAGCTTCTCAAAACGAAGAAAGACCAAAATGGACGAACTTGGTCAACTTGGATGATTCTTGGACCAAATCTCCCTTCGTTGGTCTCAAACTGCTACACATGGTTTATTGTGTCTTAGTATATTAATGTATGCCTAACATTTCACTTCGGTGAAGTTTGGAGCTTCTCAAAACGAAGAAAGACCAAAATGGACGAACTTGGTCAACCTGGATGATTCTTGGACCAAATCTCTCTTCGTTGGTCTCAAACTTCTCCACATGGTTTAGTGTGTCATATTACATCAAACTATGCTTGACATTTGGCTTCGGTCAACTTTGGAGCTACTCAAAACGAAGAAAGACCAAAATGGACGAACTTGGTCAACTTGGATGATTCCTAGACCAAATCTCCCTTCGTTTGTCTCAAACTTCTAAAAAAGGTTAATTGTGTCATAGTATATTAATGTATGCCTGACATTTGAATTCGGTCAAATTTGGAGCTTCTCAAAACGAAGAAAGACCAAAATGGACGAACTTGGTCAACTTGGATGATTCTCGGACTAAATCTCTCATCGTTGGTCTCAAATTTCCCCACATTGTTTATTGTGTCATATTACATCAACCTATCCTTGACATTTGGTTTCGGTCAACTTTGGAGCTACTTAAAATAAAGAAAGACCAAAATGAACGAACTTGGTCAACTTTGATCATTCTTGGACCAAATCTCTCTTCGTTGGTCTCAAACTTCTCCACATTGTTTATTGTGTCATATTGCATCAAACTATGCTTGACATTTCGCTTCGGTCAACTTTGGAGCTACTCAAAACGATAAAACACAAAAATGGATGAACTTGGTCAACTTAGATGATTCTTGGACCAAATCTCTCTTCGCTGGTCTCAAACTTCTCCACATGGTTTAGTGTGTCATATTACATCAATCTATGCTTGAAATTTGGCTTCGGTCAACTGTGGAGCTACTCAAAACGAAGAAAAATCAAAATGGACGAACTTGGTCAACTTCGATGATTCTTGGACCAAATCTCTCATCATTGGTCTCAAACTTCTCCACATGGTTTATTGTGTCATAGTACATCAATCTATACTTGACATTTCACTTCGGTCAACTTTGGAGCTACTCAAAACGAAGAAAGACCAAAATGGACGAACTTGGTCAACATGGATGATTCTTGGACTAAATCTCTCATCGTTGGTCTGAAACTTCTCCACATGGTTTATTGTGTCATAGTACATCAATCTATCCTTGACATTTGGGTTCGGTCAACTTTGGAGATACTCGAAACGAAGAAAGACCAAAATGGAGGAACTTGGTCAACTTGGATGATTATTGGACTAAATCTCATATCGTTGGTCTCAAACTTCTCCACATGGTTTATTGTGTCATAGTATGTCAATGTATGCCTGACATTTGACTTTGGTCAACTTTGGAGCTACTCAAAACGAAGAAATACCAAAATGGACGAACTTGGTCAACTTGGATGATTCTTGGACTAAATCTCCCAGCGTTGGTCTCAAACTTCTCCACATGGTTTATTGTGTCATATTACATCAAACTATGCTTGACATTTGGCTTCGGTCAACTTTGGAGCTACTCAAAATGAAGAAAGACCAAAATGGACGAACTTGGTGAAGTTGGATGATTCTCGGACTAAATCTCTCATCGTTGGTCTCAAATTTCCCCACATGGTTTATTGTGTCATATTACATCAATCTATCCTTGACATTTGGTTTCGGTCAACTTTGGAGCTTCTTAAAATGAAGAAAGACCAAAATGGACGAACTTAGTCAACTTGGATCATTCTTGGACTAAATCTCTCTTCGTTGGTCTCAAACTTCTGCACATGGTTTATTGTGTCACATTAAATTAATCTATGTGTGACATTTAGCCTCAGACAACATTGGATCTACTCAAAACAAAGAAAGACCAAAATGGACGAACTTCGTCCACTTGGATGATTCTTGGACCAAATCTCTCATCAAACTTCTCCACATGGTTTATTGTGTCATAGTATATCAATGTATGCCTGACATTTCACTTCGTTCAACTTTGGAGCTACTCAAAACGATGAAATACCAAAATGGACGAACTTGGTCAACTTGGATGATTCTTGGACTAAATCTCCCTGCGTTGGTCTCAAACTTCTCCACATGGTTTATTGTGTCATATTACATCAAACTATGCTTGACATTTGACTTCGGTCAACTTTGGAGCTTCTCAAAAAGAAGAAAGACCAAAATGGAGGAACTTGGTCAACTTGGATGATTATTGGACTAAATCTCATATCGTTGGTCTCAAAATTCTCCACATGGTTTATTGTGTCATAGTATATCAATGTATGCCTGACATTTGACTTCGGTCAACTTTGGAGCTACTCAAAACGAAGAAATACCAAAATGGACGAACTTGGTCAACTTGGATGATTCTTGGACTAAATCTCCCAGCATTGGTCTCAAGCTTCTCCACATGGTTTTTTGTGTCATATTACGTCAAACTATGTTTGTCATTTGACTTCGGTCAACTTTGGAGCTTCTCAAAAAGAAGAAGACCAAAATGAAGGAACTTGGTCAACTTGGATGATTATTGGACTAAATCTCATATCGTTGGTCTCAAAATTCTCCACATGGTTTATTGTGTCATAGTATATCAATGTATGCCTGACATTTGACTTCGGTAAACTTTGGAGCTACTCAAAACGAAGAAATACCAAAATGGACGAACTTGGTCAACTTGGATGATTCTTGGACTAAATCTCCCAGCATTGGTCTCAAACTTCTCCACATGGTTTTTTGTGTCATATTACATCAATCTATGCTTGACATTTGGTCTCAGTTTACTTTGGAGCTACTCAAAACGAATAAAGACCAGAATGGACGTACTTTGTTAACTTGGATGATTCTTGGAGTAAATTTCTCATTGCTGGTCTCAAACTTCTCCACATGGTTTATTGTGTCATATTACATCAATCTATGCTTGACATTTAGCCTCATACAACATTGGAGCTACTCGAAATGAAGAAATACCAAAATGGACGAACTTGGTCAACTTGGATGATTCTTGGATTAAATCTCTCATGCTTAGTCTCAAACTTCTGCACATGGTTTAGTGTGTGATATTACATCAAACTATGCTTGAAATTTGGCTTCGGTTAATTTTGGAGCTGCTGACAACGAAGAAAAAGCAAAATGGAGGAACTTGGTTAACTTTGATGATTCTTCGACTAAATCTCCCATCGTTGGTCTCAAACTTCTGCATATGGTTTATTGTGTCACATTACATTAATCTATGCTTGACATTTAGACTCAGACAACATTAGAGCTACTCAAAACAAAGAAAGACCAAAATGGAGAAACTTGGTCAACTTGGATGATTCTTGGACTAGATCTCTCATCGTTGGTCTCATGCTTCCCCAGATGGTTTATTCTGTGATATTACATCAAACTATGCTTGACATTTGGCTTCGGTCAACTTTGGAGCTACTCAAAACAAAGAAACACCAAAATGGACGAACTTGGTCAACTTGGATGATTCTTGGACTAAATCTCCATCGTTGGTCTCAAACATCTCCGCATGGTTTTTTGTGTCATATTACATCAATCTATGCTTGACATTTGGCCTCAGTTAACATTGGAGCTACTCAAAATGAAGAAAGCCCAAAATGGACGAACAGGGTAAACTTAGATGATTCTTGGACCAAATCTCTCTTCGTTGGTCTCAAACTTCTCCACATGATTTAGTGTGTCATATTACATCAAACTATGCTTTACATTTGGCTTCGTTCAACTTCGGAGGTACTCAAAATGAAGAAACACCAAAATGGACGAACTTGGTCAACTTGGATGATTCTTGGACTAAATCTCCCATCGTTAGTCTCAAACTTCTCCACATAGTTTTTTGTGTCATATTACATAAAACTATACCTAACATTTGGCTTCGGTCAACTTTGGAGCTACTCAAAACGAAGAAAGACCAAAATGGACGAACTTGGTCAACTTGGATGATTCTTGGACCAAATCTCTCTTCGTTGGTCTCAAACTTTACAGATGGTTTATTTTGTCATAATATATCAATCGATACTTGACATTTGACTTCGGTCAACTTTGCAGCTACTCAAAAAGAAGAAAGACGAAAATAGAGGAACGTGGTCAACTTGGATGATTCTTGGACTAAATCTCTCATCGTTGGTCTCAAACATCTTCACATGATTTTTTGTGTCATATTACATCAATCTATGCTTGACATTTAGCCTCAGACAACATTGGAACTACTCGAAACGAAGAAAGACCAAAATGGACGAACTTGGTCAACTTGGAAGATTCTTGGACTAAATCTTCCATGCTTAGTCTCAAACTTCTGCACATGGTTTAGTGTGTGATATTACATCAAACTATGCTTGACATTTGGCTTCGGTTAACTTTGGAGCTACTCAAAACGAAGAAAGACCAAAATGGAGGAACTTGGTCAACTTTGATGATTCTTCGACTAAATCTCCCATCTTTGGTCTCAAACTTCTCCACATGGTTTATTGTCTCATATTACATCAAACTATGCTTGACATTTGGCTTCGTCAACTTTGGAGCTGTTCAGAACGAAGAAAGACCAAAAAGGAGGAACTTGGTCAACTTTGAGGATTCGTGGACTAAATCTCCCATCGTTGGTCTCAAATTTCTCCACATGGTTTAGCGTGTCATATTACATCAAACTATACTTGACATTTGGCTTCGGTCAACTTTGGAGCTACTCAAAACGAAGAAAGACTAAAATGGAGGAACTTGGTCAACTTGGATGATTATTGGGCCAAATCTCTGATCATTGGTCTCAAACTTCTACACATGGTTTATTGTGTCATAGTATCACAATGTATGCCTTACATTTCACTTCGGTCAACTTTGGAGCTTCTCAAAATGAAGAAAGACCAAAATGGAGGAACTTGGTCAACTTGGATGATTATCAGACTAAATCTCCCATCGTTGGTCTCAAACTTCTCCACATGGTTTATTGTGTCATATTACATCAAACTTGTTTGACATTTGGCTTCAGTGAACTTTGGAGCTACTCAAAACGAAGAAAGACAAAAATGGTCGAACTTCGTCAACTTGGATGATTCTTGGACCAAATCTCTCTTCGTTGGTCTCAAACTTCTCCACATGATTTAGTGTGTCATATTACATCAAACTATGCTTTACATTGGGTTTCGTTCAACTTCGGAGGTACTCAAAATGAAGAAACACCAAAATGGACGAACTTGGTCAACTTGGATGATTCTTGGACTAAATCTCCCATCGTTAGTCTCAAACTTCTCCACATAGTTTTTTGTGTCATATTACATAAAACTATACCTAACATTTGGCTTCGGCCAACTTTGGAGCTACTCAAAACGAAGAAAGACCAAAATGGACGAACTTGGTCAACTTGGATGATTCTTGGACCAAATCTCTCTTCGTTGGTCTCAAACTTTACAGATGGTTTATTTTGTCATAATATATCAATCGATACTTGACATTTGACTTCGGTCAACTTTGCAGCTACTCAAAAAGAAGAAAGACGAAAATAGAGGAACGTGGTCAACTTGGATGATTCTTGGACTAAATCTCTCATCGTTGGTCTCAAACATCTTCACATGATTTTTTGTGTCATATTACATCAATCTATGCTTGACATTTAGCCTCAGACAACATTGGAATTACTCGAAACGAAGAAAGACCAAAATGGACGAACTTGGTCAACTTGGATGGTTATTGGGCCAAATCTCTGATCATTGGTCTCAAACTTCTACACAAGGTTTATTGTGTCATAGTATCACAATGTATGCCTTACATTTCACTTCGGTCAACTTTGGGGCTTCTCAAAATGAAGAAAGACTAAAATGGAGGAACTTGGTCAACTTGGATGATTATTAGACTAAATCTCCCATCGTTGGTCTCAAACTTCTCCACATGGTTTATTGTGTCATATTACATCAAACTTGTTTGACAATTGGCTTCAGTCAACTTTGGAGCTACTCAAAACGAAGAAAGACAAAAATGGACGAACTTCGTCAACTTGGATGATTCTTGGATGAAATCTGTAACATCTTACTTTAATCCTTATACTTATGAAAAAAACTTTTCATTTAGCTCTATTTCATAAGGAAATTACCAATTAAAGGTTTAGACCTCAATTGGACAGTTTACTTTTGTAGACAGCTTGCTGTCCTGTTTTTGTAAAATATGGAAACGTGGTGTATAAATGTCTAAAAATTATGAAAAGCTCCAGAATACAAGTTCAATGTATCTAGAATATGTGGTAAAAATTTCATACAAAATTTCGATGGCTTGGTGGGTCAATTAAACAAAGATTGTGAACTGTCCTGTTTACCGGTAAAACTCCTGAAGTGTAACTTTGAAGAATTTTCTGTACTAATTGGCTAGGCCAAAAATCTTGCAATTTTGCATGCATAAAATATAGTGTTTCGTGAGCTTGGGAAAATAATTTCATGTAATTATCTCATGGTTTGAAGGTACTAATAATTCCTTACTTCAAGCTGGCCAGAAAACAGCCATTTAGTACACTAGTCTATGTTCATTAACTTTAGGAGTTACCTTAATACATAATATGCATGTAACAAATATCCACTTCATTGTGTTCAAGACATGACATTAAATTACATCACATAGCTCTCAACAGTTCATCACATAAAGGTCATCATAAATCAACTACAAAAATACAGCCAGCAGCCACAATCAGTCTTGAATTACCTCTTTTGCTTTGTCACCTGTATGAAATCATTAACACCAATAATATGAGAAACCAATGATTTCTCAGTAGTTAGCATATTCAATAGAAAGCAACCAAGAGTTCACACCATGTTATGAAATCCCATGGTCTTTGGTCATGTTATGAAATCACATTACACTTTATATGTGACTATCATGAATGAAATAGAAGGATGCTACACTAATATACAATTTCTAAGGAAGAATATAAATCAACATTAGAGTAATTTAATTAGTGGTATGTTTGCTGAATGCAAATGAGAAGCGTGGGAATATTGAGAATATATATGAGGATGACATTTATGTGTACATGCACATATAGCTAGAAAATGGATACTATGTATTTATATGATTGTGGAATATATGTGCTGCAAGTGAAGGGGACTTGGCAAAGTATCATGATGGTACTGATAAAAGAGGCTTTGAGCCATTAATGTGCCAAGGGAATACCCAAGATGAGGGTATTTGCAATAACTTTGATGACCACGTGATAATTTAATGATGTTCTACTAAGAGCATAGAGACAATATTATGAGTTTCCCTTCACTTTCAGTATGGTTACCAAAAGCTGGATGAATATTATTTGTATATGAATGTATTAATGAATGCATATATGTGGATTCTTGATGAATATATGTGTTGTACAGTGAAGGAAATTTGGAAATGGCATCATGAATGATGCCGGATAAATGAAGCTTTGTGCTACTAGTGTGGCAAGGATTCCTGGAAGAAGGGTAAGCAGAAATAGTAGAGTCTATTTGATGTCTAATGAATTGTTGAGCAAGGATATAACATGAATTATTCTGATGCCTTAGATTAATATTGTTATTCATACTCGATTGAATAACACATGAATGGTTATATTTACCTCTTTTAAGAGGGTGTTTGAATTGAAAGGAAGAAGAGGCATGAATACTTGTGTAGAAAGACAATCCAATGGTTGAGTAAATAATATCAAGTTGAAATATGCTACCCTTAAGTAAATAATGTTGTACTTATATGTATTTAAATGTGTTGTATGATGTGTGAACTTATTGGCTTGATATTGAAATTTAATGAGTCATTTATGACTCAAATTTTTGGCGCATTGTTTATTTTATTAAACAATGGCAATTATTGTTTAGTTGTTTTGCATGAAAGCTATCCAAAGAATATCAAGCTATGATTGGTGGGAGTGTCCCCTTATTAAATGCAAGGTTTCTAGGTGTCCCAAGCATGCAAGAGGCGTGGGTCCTTGTGGAGGCTAGCTGCTGCCTCCATGTGGTCCAATTGGGACCAATTTAGTCACATTCTAACCATCTCCTTAACTAGTAGTTCACTTAGGCAGCTATTTAATCTAATTGCACTAATTATACCATATTTTTAACTCTTTAACTCTTTAATTCCTTGATTAATTGTTCAAGGTTCATTCCTCTTAGTTCACTTCATTTTTATGATAATGAGAATCACAATTACCTAAGCATATTCAATAGAAAGCAACCAAGAGTTCACACCATGTTATGAAATCCCATGGTCTTTGGTCATGTTATGAAATCACATTACACTTTATATGTGACTATCATGAATGAAATAGAAGGATGCTACACTAATATACAATCATATAAATACATAGTATCCATTTTCTAGCTATATGTGCATGTACACATAAATGTCATCCTCATATATATTCTCAATATTCCCACGCTTCTCATTTGCATTCAGCAAACATACCACTAATTAAATTACTCTAATGTTGATTTATATTCTTCCTTAGAAATTTTGGGATGTTACAATCCATCCTCCTTAAAAGAAATTTTGTCCCCAAAATTTCAGCAGTCCAAGTATATCTTGGTAATTAGAAATCATGGCACATCAGTAATTTATAATATCTTCCATGCATAAACCATGGACAGCATACAACATGCACAATTTTGCAGAAATGACTCACTTCATGACTTGTGATTTCCCCTCAACAAGCATAAGTGCTTACAACAATTTGGCCAATTCATAGAGTATTCCTTAGACACAATTCCATAATTGGAATGTGCATATCATAATGAGAAGGTAACCATTGTGAATTATTCACATGTGGCATTATTTATCATACCTCCACAAGGTAGTTTTCCTTTGCTTATCATTATTTATAGTAGTATTCCAATCTAGTGGCATTCCATTGCATATATCATGAGCAAGCATAATGGTATTCCACTGCATATAATTCTTATTAAGAATATTCTAACATAATAGCATTCTCTTGGTTATCTTTTCTAACCAAGATGCATGACTCAAGTATTAATTGGCCATCTTATATATATAATATAAACAAATCACCTTCTAGAAAATTTTTATACTCATGTTAATTTCAAAGACCAAATGTCATTTATGTAAAGGGGTACTTTAAATGCAAGGTCATAGTGGCTACACAATAAGATCATAGCCTAACAACAAGTTGTCTATTATAAAGTTTCAGCATCAAATATACACTCCCAGAAGTCATGAGCATTCCATGAATCCTTTACAAGGTCACAATCGGTATTCCATACTTAATTAGATAAGCATTTAAATGCTAAATCATTTCATAACATGTTCATGCAAGGTATTCAATTCCTACTTGCCATAAACATGCACACATGCTTGTTCACATGAAGTTGTAAACACAACTAATATAATCACATGCATATAAGCCATTCAATTCAAGAGGTTCAATTAGGGAATACCTTAAACATGCATATAAGTATGGATGATGCACATGTAACCTTACATACTACTCAATTAGGGGATGTTACATATACCTTTACTTTTGACAAACAGCAATCCTTTATATTCAATAAAGAATTTTATCATTTAACACCATGATATAAGGCTAATATACACATATCATCACATGGTGACTCATATCATATCTTAAACCGCCATCCAAAACTAATAGATAAACAAATCATTCATTAATAACAATTATGCAATAGCAAGGAAACAATTCCTTAGAAAGAATGCATCAACAAAACATCAAAGCAAACAATAGCATTCTCATGGCAATCTTACATCAACAAGTAACTCATTTAACATAAATCAATCTTTTCCTAAAGTCATGAATCCCAAAACTTTATGTCATAGCCCAGGTACTGGCTCATTGGCCACCTCCCAGACCAGAGCACAATCAGGTATTGTCCCTTAGTCCCGGCTTTGCGAGTTCTTCGGGCTCTGCAGCGCCCATCCTTCCTCGAATCCGGAACCTAAGGGTTTTGCCCCTCTCGAGAGGATGCCTCTTAACCATCTGAGCTTTATTTATTTATTTATAAGGTACTGTCCATGCTGGTCCCATTGGGTTGAGTTCCCATTCCCGCTATAGCGGTATCCCTTCCTCGAACCCAAGACCTCACGGTTTTGTTGGATCTTAGACCATGCCTCTCTTAACCATCTCAAGAATTCAGTAAAAACCTCATAATCAACATCACAAATCTTTCAATCAAGAGGAAATCACATAGACATGTACATGACAATACATGTTTCATAACGTCACAAGCTGCTATCTTGTAAATACAAAGATAGAATAACCAAGCATATGCAATAACTCTTTCAAGTTTTCCCCAAGTAATATTCCCTAAACCTTGTGCTCTGATACCAAAAATGTAACATCTTACTTTAATCCTTATACTTATGAAAAACACTTTTCATTTAGCTCTATTTCATAAGGAAATTACCAATTAAAGGTTTAGACCTCAATTGGACAGTTTACTTTTGTAGACAGCTTGCTGTCCTGTTTTTGTAAAATATGGAAACGTGGTGTATAAATGTCTAAAAATTATGAAAAGCTCCAGAATACAAGTTCAATGTATCTAGAATATGTGGTAAAAATTTCATACAAAATTTCGATGGCTTGGTGGGTCAATTAAACAAAGATTGTGAACTGTCCTGTTTACCGGTAAAACTCCTGAAGTGTAACTTTGAAGAATTTTCTGTACTAATTGGCTAGGCCAAAAATCTTGCAATTTTGCATGCATAAAATATAGTGTTTCGTGAGCTTGGGAAAATAATTTCATGTAATTATCTCATGGTTTGAAGGTACTAATAATTCCTTACTTCAAGCTGGCCAGAAAACAGCCATTTAGTACACTAGTCTATGTTCATTAACTTTAGGAGTTACCTTAATACATAATATGCATGTAACAAATATCCACTTCATTGTGTTCAAGACATGACATTAAATTACATCACATAGCTCTCAACAGTTCATCACATAAAGGTCATCATAAATCAACTACAAAAATACAGCCAGCAGCCACAATCAGTCTTGAATTACCTCTTTTGCTTTGTCACCTGTATGAAATCATTAACACCAATAATATGAGAAACCAATGATTTCTCAGTAGTTAGTCCATTCAAACAAGGTTAAAGGATGGCATAATTTGAAGTAGTTTGAAGAGAACATAAAGAAAAAGGCATAACCATGCATAGAGGTCTTTATGGACAGTATACATAGGTTTGGTGCACCCTTTTGGCACCACTGCTTATTCATAGGGTGAGACATATTTAGTGCTCCCTTTTGGCACTCCTTACCCCTATGAGGCAGTCATCATTCCCTGTCCATAGATGCCACTTTAGGTACCATTTTGGCATACCCCATACCCCATGGTTATACAACTTTCTTCATACTCTTCTCATCACCTCTTGTGGATTTGCATACTTTCATCCAAGGCAGAAATATGTGGCATCAAACCACCATAAACAGCCAATAAACATCCATTCAAGGACACAAAATAACATTGAAATTCATCATACAAAACAATAGAAATAAATATAGCACCCATGCTTGAATTAAACTAACTACCTTTTGTCTTCAATTTCTTCCTTGTCAGCCCTAGGGTTTCTCTTCTAGGGTCTCTATGGCAGCTTTCCTTTCTCTTTTGAGGCTAGTTAGATGGTTACTTCAAGTGGTTGAAAAGGCAAGAACACTAGGGTTCACACAAGCTTGCTTTCCTCTCTTGTTTTTCTTCTTTCTTCTCCTTCTTTTCTCTTGCACGCCTAGCTCTCTTCTCCCCCTTTTTAATTCTTTTCTTTCCCCCTTGCAGCCCTGCTTGCCGCCTCTCACTTGGTCTAGAATTCTCTCCCATTTTCCTTCATTTATTACATGCATAAATATCATGGAATATGCACACAAGTCATGCCTAATGTCACTATTTCATTGGTTGACACTTTGACCAAGTTCAAGACAAAGGTTTGGGGGCTTGATGCATGGCAAGTGGCGTGGATGAGAGGGCAAAAGGCTGCTGCCTTCTTGGCTCCATTGAGACTAGATCCTTTCAATCCAACTAGCTTAGTCTAGTTTCCTCATTCCATTCCAACTAGTTGTTTCCCACTTTTGGTTATTTATGGATGTGCCACCACTTATAAAAATCTTATTCAATTTGATCCTTATGAGTGAAATAACATAATTCTAATTACACATGTTCATGCAAGGTATTCAATTCCTACTTGCCATAAACATGCACACATGCTTGTTCACATGAAGTTGTAAACACAACTAATATAATCACATGCATATAAGCCATTCAATTCAAGAGGTTCAATTAGGGAATACCTTAAACATGCATATAAGTATGGATGATGCACATGTAACCTTACATACTACTCAATTAGGGGATGTTACAAGTCTCCCTTTCATGCACAAGTCTTACAAAATATCACCACAAGTGCAATTATCATCTATGGTATTTTATCAAGCTATGATTGGTGGGAGTGTCCCCTTATTAAATGCAAGGTTTCTAGGTGTCCCAAGCATGCAAGAGGCGTGGGTCCTTGTGGAGGCTAGCTGCTGCCTCCATGTGGTCCAATTGGGACCAATTTAGTCACATTCTAACCATCTCCTTAACTAGTAGTTCACTTAGGCAGCTATTTAATCTAATTGCACTAATTATACCATATTTTTAACTCTTTAACTCTTTAATTCCTTGATTAATTGTTCAAGGTTCATTCCTCTTAGTTCACTTCATTTTTATGATAATGAGAATTTTGGGATGTTACAAAATCTCTCTTCGTTGGTCTGAAACTTCTACACAAGGTTTATTGTGTCATAGTATATCAATGTATGCCTGACATTTGACTTCGGTCAGCTTTGGAGCTTCTCAAAACGAAGAAAAACCAAAATGGAGGAACTTGGTCAACTTGGATGATTATTGGACTAAATCTCCCATCGTTGGTCTCAAACTTCGCCACAAGGTTTATTGTGTCATATTACATCAAACTATGCTTGACATTTGGCTTTAGTCAACTTTGGAGCTACTCAAAACGAAGAAAGACCAAAATGGACGAACTTGGTCAACTTGGATGATTCTTGGACCAAATCTCTCATCATTGATCTCAAACTTCTCCCCATGGTTTTTTGTGTCATATTACATCAATCTATGCTTGACATTTGGCCTCAGTTAACATTGGAGCTACTCAAAATGAAGAAAAAACCAAAATGGACGAACTTGGTCAACTTGGATGATTCTTGGACTAAATCTCCCATCGTTGGTCTCAAACTTCTGCACATGGTTTATTGTTTCATATTACAGCAAACTTTGCTTGACATTTGACTTCGATCAACTTTGGAGCTACTCAAAACCATGAAACACCAAAATGGACGAACTTGGTCAACTTGGATGATTCTTGGGCCAAATCTCTTTACTTTGGTCTCAAACTTCTCCACATGGTTTAGCGTGTCATATTACATCAAACTATACTTGACATTTGGCTTCGGTCAACTTTGGAGCTACTCAAAACGAAGAAAGACTAAAATGGAGGAACTTGGTCAACTTGGATGATTATTGGGCCAAATCTCTGATCATTGGTCTCAAACTTCTACACATGGTTTATTTTGTCATAGTATATCAATGTATGCCTTACATTTCACTTCGGTCAACTTTGGAGCTTCTCAAAATGAAGAAAGACCAAAATGGAGGAACTTGGTGAACTTGGATGATTATCAGACTAAATCTCCCATTGATGGTCTCAAACTTCTCCACATGGTTTATTGTGTCATATTACATCAAACTTGTTTAAAATTTGGCTTCAGTCAACTTTGGAGCTAGTCAAAACGAAGAAAGACCAAAATGGACGAACTTCGTCAACTTGGATGATTCTTGGACGAAATCTCTCTTCGTTGGTCTCAAACTTCTACACAAGGTTTATTGTGTCATAGTATATGAATGCATGCCTGACATTTGACTTCGGTCAGCTTTGGAGCTTCTCAAAACGAAGAAAGACCAAAATGGACGAACTTGGTCAACTTGGATGATTCTTGGACCAAATCTCTCTTCGTTGGTCTCAAACTTTACAGATGGTTTATTTTGTCATAATATATCAATCGATACTTGACATTTGACTTCGGTCAACTTTGCAGCTACTCAAAAAGAAGAAAGACGAAAATAGAGGAACGTGGTCAACTTGGATGATTCTTGGACTAAATCTCTCATCGTTGGTCTCAAACATCTGCACATGATTTTTTGTGTCATATTACATCAATCTATGCTTGACATTTAGCCTCAGACAACATTGGAGCTACTCGAAACGAAGAAAGACCAAAATGGACGAACTTGGTCAACTTGGAAGATTCTTGGACTAAATCTTCCATGCTTAGTCTCAAACTTCTGCACATGGTTTAGTGTGTGATATTACATCAAACTATGCTTGACATTTGGCTTCGGTTAACTTTGGAGCTGCTCAAAACGAAGAAAGACCAAAAGGGAGGAACTTGGTCAACTTTGATGATTATTGGACTAAATCTCATATCGTTGGTCTCAAAATTCTCCACATGGTTTATTGTGTCATAGTATATCAATGTATGCCTGACATTTGACTTCGGTCAACTTTGGAGGTACTCAAAATGAAGAAATACCAAAATGGACGAACTTGGTCAACTTGGATGATTCTTGGACTAAATCTCCCATCGTTGGTCTCAAACTTCTGCACATGGTTTATTGTGTCATATTACAGCAAACTTTGCTTGACATTTGACTTCGATCAACTTTGGAGCTACGCAAAACCATGAAACACCAAAATGGACGAACTTGGTCAACTTGGATGATTCTTGGGCCAAATCTCTCTACTTTGGTCTCAAACTTCTCCACATGGTTTAGCGTGTCACATTACATCAAACTATACTTGACATTTGGCTTCGGTCAACTTTGGAGCTACTCAAAACGAAGAAAGACTAAAATGGAGGAACTTGGTTAACTTGGATGATTATTGGGCCAAATCTCTGATCATTGGTCTCAAACTTCTACACATGGTTTATTTTGTCATAGTATATCAATGTATGCCTTACATTTCACTTCGGTCAACTTTGGAGCTTCTCAAAATGAAGAAAGACCAAAATGGAGGAACTTGGTGAACTTGGATGATTATCAGACTAAATCTCCCATTGATGGTCTCAAACTTCTCCACACGGTTTATTGTGTCATATTACATCAAACTTGTTTAAAATTTGGCTTCAGTCAACTTTGGAGCTAGTCAAAACGAAGAAAGACCAAAATGGACGAACTTCGTCAACTTGGATGATTCTTGGACGAAATCTCTCTTCGTTGGTCTCAAACTTCTACACAAGGTTTATTGTGTCATAGTATATGAATGCATGCCTGACATTTGACTTCGGTCAGCTTTGGAGCTTCTCAAAACGAAGAAAGACCAAAATGGACGACCTTGGTCAACTTGGATGATTCTTGGACCAAATCTCTCTTCGTTGGTCTCAAACTTTACAGATGGTTTATTTTGTCATAATATATCAATCGATACTTGACATTTGACATCGGTCAACTTTGCAGCTACTCAAAAAGAAGAAAGACGAAAATAGAGGAACGTGGTCAACTTGGATGATTCTTGGACTAAATCTCTCATCGTTGGTTTCAAACATCTTCACATGATTTTTTGTGTCATATTACATCAATCTATGCTTGACATTTAGCCTCAGACAACATTGGAGCTACTCGAAACGAAGAAAGACCAAAATGGACGAACTTGGTCAACTTGGAAGATTCTTGGACTAAATCTTCCATGCTTAGTCTCAAACTTCTGCACATGGTTTAGTGTGTGATATTACATCAAACTATGCTTGACATTTGGCTTCGGTTAACTTTGGAGCTGCTCAAAACGAAGAAAGACCAAAATGGAGGAACTTGGTCAACTTTGATGATTATTGGACTAAATCTCATATCGTTGGTCTCAAAATTCTCCACATGGTTTATTGTGTCATAGTATATCAATGTATGCCTGACATTTGACTTCGGTCAACTTTGGAGCTACTCAAAACGAAGAAATACCAAAATGGACGAACTTGGTCAACTAGGATGATTCTTGGACTAAATCTCCCATCGTTAGTCTCAAACTTCTGCACATAGTTTTTTGTGTCATATTACATAAAACTATGCCTAACATTTGGCTTCGGTCAACTTTGGAGCTACTAAAAACGAAGAAAGACCAAAATGGACGAACTTGGTCAACTTGGATGATTCTTGGACTAAATCTCCCAGCATTGGTCTCAAGCTTCTCCACATGGTTTTTTGTGTCATATTACGTCAAACTATGTTTGTCATTTGACTTCGGTCAACTTTGGAGCTTCTCAAAAAGAAGAAGACCAAAATGGAGGAACTTGGTCAACTTGGATGATTATTGGATTAAATCTCATATCGTTGATCTCAAAATTCTCCACATGGTTTATTGTGTCATAGTATATCAATGTATGCCTGACATTTGACTTCGGTAAACTTTGGAGCTACTCAAAACGAAGAAATACCAAAATGGACGAACTTGGTCAAGTTGGATGATTCTTGGACTAAATCTCCCAGCATTGGTCTCAAACTTCTCCACATGGTTTTTTGTGTCATATTACATCAATCTATGCTTGACATTTGGTCTCAGTTTACTTTGGAGCTACTCAAAATGAATAAAGACCAGAATGGACGTACTTTGTTAACTTGGATGATTCTTGGAGTAAATTTCTCATCGTTGGTCTCAAACTTCTCCACATGGTTTATTGTGTCATATTACATCAATCTATGCTTGACATTTAGCCTCATACAACATTGGAGCTACTCGAAACGAAGAAATACCAAAATGGACGAACTTGGTCAACTTGGATGATTCTTGGATTAAATCTCCCATGCTTAGTCTCAAACATCTGCACATGGTTTAGAGTGTGATATTACATCAAACTATGCTTGAAATTTGGCTTCGGTTAATTTTGGAGCTACTGACAACGAAGAAAAAGCAAAATGGAGGAACTTGGTCAACTTTGATGATTCTTGGACTAAATCTCCCATCGTTAGTCTCAAACTTCTCCACATAGTTTTTTGTGTCATATTACATAAAACTATACCTAACATTTGGCTTCGGCCAACTTTGGAGCTACTCAAAACGAAGAAAGACCAAAATGGACGAACTTGGTCAACTTGGATGATTCTTGGACCAAATCTCTCTTCGTTGGTCTCAAACTTTACAGATGGTTTATTTTGTCATAATATATCAATCGATACTTGACATTTGACCTCGGTCAACTTTGCAGCTACTCAAAAAGAAGAAAGACGAAAATAGAGGAACGTGGTCAACTTGGATGATTCTTGGACTAAATCTCTCATCGCTGGTCTCAAACATCTCCACATGGTTTATTGTGTCATATTACATCAATCTATGCTTGACATTTAGCCTCATACAACATTGGAGCTACTCGAAACGAAGAAATACCAAAATGGACGAACTTGGTCAACTTGGATGATTCTTGGATTAAATCTCCCATGCTTAGTCTCAAACATCTGCACATGGTTTAGAGTGTGATATTACATCAAACTATGCTTGAAATTTGGCTTCGGTTAATTTTGGAGCTACTGACAACGAAGAAAAAGCAAAATGGAGGAACTTGGTCAACTTTGATGATTCTTGGACTAAATCTCCCATCGTTAGTCTCAAACTTCTCCACATAGTCTTTTGTGTCATATTACATAAAACTATACCTAACATTTGGCTTCGGCCAACTTTGGAGCTACTCAAAACGAAGAAAGACCAAAATGGACGAACTTGGTCAACTTGGATGATTCTTGGACCAAATCTCTCTTCGTTGGTCTCAAACTTTACAGATGGTTTATTTTGTCATAATATATCAATCGATACTTGACATTTGACTTCGGTCAACTTTGCAGCTACTCAAAAAGAAGAAAGACGAAAATAGAGGAACGTGGTCAACTTGGATGATTCTTGGACTAAATCTCTCATCGTTGGTCTCAAACATCTTCACATGATTTTTTGTGTCATATTACATCAATCTATGCTTGACATTTAGCCTCAGACAACATTGGAATTACTCGAAACGAAGAAAGACCAAAATGGACGAACTTGGTCAACTTGGATGGTTATTGGGCCAAATCTCTGATCATTGGTCTCAAACTTCTACACAAGGTTTATTGTGTCATAGTATCACAATGTATGCCTTACATTTCACTTCGGTCAACTTTGGAGCTTCTCAAAACGAAGAAAGACTAAAATGGAGGAACTTGGTCAACTTGGATGATTATTAGACTAAATCTCCCATCGTTGGTCTCAAACTTCTCCACATGGTTTATTGTGTCATATTACATCAAACTTGTTTGACAATTGGCTTCAGTCAACTTTGGAGCTACTCAAAACGAAAAAAGACAAAAATGGACGAACTTCGTCAACTTGGATGATTCTTGGATGAAATCTCTCTTCGTTGGTCTGAAACTTCTACACAAGGTTTATTGTGTCATAGTATATCAATGTATGCCTGACATTTGACTTCGGTCAGCTTTGGAGCTTCTCAAAACGAAGAAAAACCAAAATGGAGGAACTTGGTCAACTTGGATGATTATTGGACTAAATCTCCCATCGTTGGTCTCAAACTTCGCCACAAGGTTTATTGTGTCATATTACATCAAACTATGCTTGACATTTGGCTTTAGTCAACTTTGGAGCTACTCAAAACGAAGAAAGACCAAAATGGACGAACTTGGTCAACTTGGATGATTCTTGGACCAAATCTCTCATCATTGATCTCAAACTTCTCCCCATGGTTTTTTGTGTCATATTACATCAATCTATGCTTGACATTTGGCCTCAGTTAACATTGGAGCTACTCAAAATGAAGAAAAAACCAAAATGGACGAACTTGGTCAACTTGGATGATTCTTGGACTAAATCTCCCATCGTTGGTCTCAAACTTCTGCACATGGTTTATTGTTTCATATTACAGCAAACTTTGCTTGACATTTGACTTCGATCAACTTTGGAGCTACTCAAAACCATGAAACACCAAAATGGACGAACTTGGTCAACTTGGATGATTCTTGGGCCAAATCTCTTTACTTTGGTCTCAAACTTCTCCACATGGTTTAGCGTGTCACATTACATCAAACTATACTTGACATTTGGCTTCGGTCAACTTTGGAGCTACTCAAAACGAAGAAAGACTAAAATGGAGGAACTTGGTCAACTTGGATGATTATTGGGCCAAATCTCTGATCATTGGTCTCAAACTTCTACACATGGTTTATTTTGTCATAGTATATCAATGTATGCCTTACATTTCACTTCGGTCAACTTTGGAGCTTCTCAAAATGAAGAAAGACCAAAATGGAGGAACTTGGTGAACTTGGATGATTATCAGACTTAATCTCCCATTGATGGTCTCAAACTTCTCCACACGGTTTATTGTGTCATATTACATCAAACTTGTTTAAAATTTGGCTTCAGTCAACTTTGGAGCTAGTCAAAACGAAGAAAGACCAAAATGGACGAACTTCGTCAACTTGGATGATTCTTGGACGAAATCTCTCTTCGTTGGTCTCAAACTTCTACACAAGGTTTATTGTGTCATAGTATATGAATGCATGCCTGACATTTGACTTCGGTCAGCTTTGGAGCTTCTCAAAACGAAGAAAGACCAAAATGGACGACCTTGGTCAACTTGGATGATTCTTGGACCAAATCTCTCTTCGTTGGTCTCAAACTTTACAGATGGTTTATTTTGTCATAATATATCAATCGATACTTGACATTTGACATCGGTCAACTTTGCAGCTACTCAAAAAGAAGAAAGACGAAAATAGAGGAACGTGGTCAACTTGGATGATTCTTGGACTAAATCTCTCATCGTTGGTTTCAAACATCTTCACATGATTTTTTGTGTCATATTACATCAATCTATGCTTGACATTTAGCCTCAGACAACATTGGAGCTACTCGAAACGAAGAAAGACCAAAATGGACGAACTTGGTCAACTTGGAAGATTCTTGGACTAAATCTTCCATGCTTAGTCTCAAACTTCTGCACATGGTTTAGTGTGTGATATTACATCAAACTATGCTTGACATTTGGCTTCGGTTAACTTTGGAGCTGCTCAAAACGAAGAAAGACCAAAATGGAGGAACTTGGTCAACTTTGATGATTATTGGACTAAATCTCATATCGTTGGTCTCAAAATTCTCCACATGGTTTATTGTGTCATAGTATATCAATGTATGCCTGACATTTGACTTCGGTCAACTTTGGAGGTACTCAAAATGAAGAAATACCAAAATGGACGAACTTGGTCAACTTGGATGATTCTTGGACTAAATCTCCCATCGTTGGTCTCAAACTTCTGCACATGGTTTATTGTGTCATATTACAGCAAACTTTGCTTGACATTTGACTTCGATCAACTTTGGAGCTACGCAAAACCATGAAACACCAAAATGGACGAACTTGGTCAACTTGGATGATTCTTGGGCCAAATCTCTCTACTTTGGTCTCAAACTTCTCCACATGGTTTAGCGTGTCACATTACATCAAACTATACTTGACATTTGGCTTCGGTCAACTTTGGAGCTACTCAAAACGAAGAAAGACTAAAATGGAGGAACTTGGTTAACTTGGATGATTATTGGGCCAAATCTCTGATCATTGGTCTCAAACTTCTACACATGGTTTATTTTGTCATAGTATATCAATGTATGCCTTACATTTCACTTCGGTCAACTTTGGAGCTTCTCAAAATGAAGAAAGACCAAAATGGAGGAACTTGGTGAACTTGGATGATTATCAGACTAAATCTCCCATTGATGGTCTCAAACTTCTCCACACGGTTTATTGTGTCATATAACATCAAACTTGTTTAAAATTTGGCTTCAGTCAACTTTGGAGCTAGTCAAAACGAAGAAAGACCAAAATGGACGAACTTCGTCAACTTGGATGATTCTTGGACGAAATCTCTCTTCGTTGGTCTCAAACTTCTACACAACGTTTATTGTGTCATAGTATATGAATGCATGCCTGACATTTGACTTCGGTCAGCTTTGGAGCTTCTCAAAACGAAGAAAGACCAAAATGGACGACCTTGGTCAACTTGGATGATTCTTGGACCAAATCTCTCTTCGTTGGTCTCAAACTTTACAGATGGTTTATTTTGTCATAATATATCAATCGATACTTGACATTTGACATCGGTCAACTTTGCAGCTACTCAAAAAGAAGAAAGACGAAAATAGAGGAACGTGGTCAACTTGGATGATTCTTGGACTAAATCTCTCATCGTTGGTTTCAAACATCTTCACATGATTTTTTGTGTCATATTACATCAATCTATGCTTGACATTTAGCCTCAGACAACATTGGAGCTACTCGAAACGAAGAAAGACCAAAATGGACGAACTTGGTCAACTTGGAAGATTCTTGGACTAAATCTTCCATGCTTAGTCTCAAACTTCTGCACATGGTTTAGTGTGTGATATTACATCAAACTATGCTTGACATTTGGCTTCGGTTAACTTTGGAGCTGCTCAAAACGAAGAAAGACCAAAATGGAGGAACTTGGTCAACTTTGATGATTATTGGACTAAATCTCATATCGTTGGTCTCAAAATTCTCCACATGGTTTATTGTGTCATAGTATATCAATGTATGCCTGACATTTGACTTCGGTCAACTTTGGAGCTACTCAAAACGAAGAAATACCAAAATGGACGAACTTGGTCAACTAGGATGATTCTTGGACTAAATCTCCCATCGTTAGTCTCAAACTTCTCCACATAGTTTTTTGTGTCATATTACATAAAACTATGCCTAACATTTGGCTTCGGTCAACTTTGGAGCTACTAAAAACGAAGAAAGACCAAAATGGACGAACTTGGTCAACTTGGATGATTCTTGGACTAAATCTCCCAGCATTGGTCTCAAGCTTCTCCACATGGTTTTTTGTGTCATATTACGTCAAACTATGTTTGTCATTTGACTTCGGTCAACTTTGGAGCTTCTCAAAAAGAAGAAGACCAAAATGGAGGAACTTGGTCAACTTGGATGATTATTGGACTAAATCTCATATCGTTGATCTCAAAATTCTCCACATGGTTTATTGTGTCATAGTATATCAATGTATGCCTGACATTTGACTTCGGTAAACTTTGGAGCTACTCAAAACGAAGAAATACCAAAATGGACGAACTTGGTCAACTTGGATGATTCTTGGACTAAATCTCCCAGCATTGGTCTCAAACTTCTCCACATGGTTTTTTGTGTCATATTACATCAATCTATGCTTGACATTTGGTCTCAGTTTACTTTGGAGCTACTCAAAACGAATAAAGACCAGAATGGACGTACTTTGTTAACTTGGATGATTCTTGGAGTAAATTTCTCATTGCTGGTCTCAAACTTCTCCACATGGTTTATTGTGTCATATTACATCAATCTATGCTTGACATTTAGCCTCATACAACATTGGAGCTACTCGAAACGAAGAAATACCAAAATGGACGAACTTGGTCAACTTGGATGATTCTTGGATTAAATCTCCCATGCTTAGTCTCAAACATCTGCACATGGTTTAGAGTGTGATATTACATCAAACTATGCTTGAAATTTGGCTTCGGTTAATTTTGGAGCTACTGACAACGAAGAAAAAGCAAAATAGAGGAACTTGGTCAACTTTGATGATTCTTCGACTAAATCTCCCATCGTTGGTCTCAAACTTCTGCATATGGTTTATTGTGTCACATTACATTAATCTATGCTTGACATTTAGCCTCAGACAACATTAGAGCTACTCAAAATAAAGAAAGACCAAAATGGAGAGACTTGGTCAACTTGGATGATTCTTGGACTAAATCTCTCATCGTTGGTCTCATAATTCCCCAGATGGTTTATTCTGTGATATTACATCAAACTATGCTTGACATTTGGCTTCGGTCAACTTTGGAGCTACTCAAAACAAAGAAACACCAAAATGGACGAACTTGGTCAACTTGGATGATTCTTGGACTAAATCTCCATCGTTGGTCTCAAATATCTCCGCATGGTTTTTTGTGTCATATTACATCAATCTATGCTTGACATTTGGCCTCAGTTAACATTGGAGCTGCTCAAAATGAAGAAAGCCCAAAATGGACGAACAGGGTAAACTTAGATGATTCTTGGACCAAATCTCTCTTCGTTGGTCTCAAACTTCTCCACATGATTTAGTGTGTCATATTACATCAAACTATGCTTTACATTTGGCTTCGTTCAACTTCGGAGGTACTCAAAATGAAGAAACACCAAAATGGACGAACTTGGTCAACTTGGATGATTCTTGGACTAAATCTCCCATCGTTAGTCTCAAACTTCTCCACATAGTTTTTTGTGTCATATTACATAAAACTATGCCTAACATTTGGCTTCGGTCAACTTTGGAGCTACTCAAAACGAAGAAATACCAAAATGGACGAACTTGGTCAACTTGGATGATTCTTGGACCAAATCTCTCTTCGTTGGTCTCAAACTTTATAGATGGTTTATTTTGTCATAATATATCAATCGATACTTGACATTTGACTTCGGTCAACTTTGCAGCTACTCAAAAAGAAGAAAGACGAAAATAGAGGAACGTGGTCAACTTGGATGATTCTTGGACTAAATCTCTCATCGTTGGTCTCAAACATCTTCATATGATTTTTTGTGTCATATTACATCAATCTATGCTTGACATTTAGCCTCAGACAACATTGGAGCTACTCGAAACGAAGAAAGACCAAAATGGACGAACTTGGTCAACTTGGAAGATTCTTGGACTAAATCTTCCATGCTTAGTCTCAAACTTCTGCACATGGTTTAGTGTGTGATATTACATCAAACTATGCTTGACATTTGGCTTCGGTTAACTTTGGATCTGCTCAAAACGAAGAAAGACCAAAATGGAGGAACTTGGTCAACTTGGATGATTATTGGGCCAAATCTCTGATCATTGGTCTCAAACTTCTACACATGGTTGATTGTGTCATAGTATCACAATGTATGCCTTACATTTCACTTCGGTCAACTTTGGAGCTTCTGAAAATGAAGAAAGACCAAAATGGAGGAACTTGGTCAACTTGGATGATTATCAGACTAAATCTCCCATCGTTGGTCTCAAGCTTCTCCACATGGTTTATTGTGTCATATTACATCAAACTTGTTTGACATTTGGCTTCAGTCAACTTTGGAGCTACTCAAAATGAAGAAAGACCAAAATGGACGAACTTGGTCAACTTGGATGATTCTTGGACCAAATCTCTCATGATTGGTCTCAAACTTCTCCCCATGGTTTTTTGTGTCATATTACATCAATCTATGCTTGACATTTGGCCTCAGTTAACATTGGAGCTACTCAAAACGAAGAAAAAACCAAAATGGACGAACTTGGTCAACTTGGATGATTCTTGGACTAAATCTCCCATCGTTGGTCTCAAACTTCTGCACACGGTTTATTGTGTCATATTATAGCAAACTTTGCTTGACATTTGACTTCGATCAACTTTCGAGCTACTCAAAACCATGAAACACCAAAATGGACGAACTTGGTCAACTTGGATGATTCTTGGGCCAAATCTCTCTACTTTGGTCTCAAACTTCTCCACATGGTTTAGCGTGTCATATTACATCAAACTATACTTGACATTTGGCTTCGGTCAACTTTTGAGCTACTCAAAACGAAGAAAGACTAAAATGGAGGAACTTGGTCAACTTGGATGATTATTGGGCCAAATCTCTGATCATTGGTCTCAAACTTCTACACATGGTTTATTGTGTGATAGTATATCAATGTATGCCTTACATTTCACTTCGGTCAACTTTGGAGCTTCTCAAAATGAAGAAAGACCAAAATGGAGGAACTTGGTGAACTTGGATGATTATTAGACTAAATCTCCCATTGATGGTCTCAAACTTCTCCACATGGTTTACTGTGTCATATTACATCAAACTTGTTTAAAATTTGGCTTCAGTCAACTTTGGAGCTAGTCAAAACGAAGAAAGACCAAAATGGACGAACTTCGTCAACTTGGATGATTCTTGGACGAAATCTCTCTTCGTTGGTCTCAAACTTCTACACAAGGTTTATTGTGTCATAGTATATGAATGTATGCCTGACATTTGACTTCGGTCAGCTTTGGAGCTTCTCAAAACGAAGAAAGACCAAAATGGAGGAACTTGGTCAACTTGGATGATTATTGGACTAAATCTCCCATCGTTGGTCTCAAACTTCTCCACATGGTTTATTGTGTGATATTACATCAAACTTTGTTTGACATTTGGCTTCGGTCAACAATGGAGCTACTCAAAACGAAGAAAGACCAAAATGGAGGAACTTGGTCAACTTGCATGATTGTTAGACCAAATCTCCCATCGTTGGTCTCAAACTTCTCCACATGTTTTACTGTGTCATATTACATCAAACTATACTTGACATTCGGCTTCTGTCAACTTTGGAGCTACTCAAAACGAAGAAGGACCAAAATGGACGAACTTGGTCAACTTGGATGATTCTTGGACTAAATCTCCCATCGTTGGTCTCAAATTTCTCCACATGGTTTAGTGTGTTATTTACATCAAACTATACTTGACATTCGGCTTCTGTCAACTTTGGAGCTACTCAAAACGAAGAAAGACCAAAATGGAGGAACTTGGTCAACTTGCATGATTGTTAGACCAAATCTCCCATCGTTGGTCTCAAACTTCTCCACATGTTTTACTGTGTCATATTACATCAAACTATACTTGACATTCGGCTTCTGTCAACTTTGGAGCTACTCAAAACGAAGAAGGACCAAAATGGACGAACTTGGTCAACTTGGATGATTCTTGGACTAAATCTCCCATCGTTGGTCTCAAACTTCTACACAAGGTTTATTGTGTCATAGTATATGAATGTATGCCTGACATTTGACTTCGGTCAGCTTTGGAGCTTCTCAAAACGAAGAAAGACCAAAATGGAGGAACTTGGTCAACTTGGATGATTATTGGACTAAATCTCCTATCGTTGGTCTCAAACTTCTCCACATGGTTTATTGTGTGATATTACATCAAACTTTGTTTGACATTTGGCTTCGGTCAACAATGGAGCTACTCAAAACGAAGAAAGACCAAAATGGAGGAACTTGGTCAACTTGCATGATTGTTAGACCAAATCTCCCATCGTTGGTCTCAAACTTCTCCACATGTTTTACTGTGTCATATTACATCAAACTATACTTGACATTCGGCTTCTGTCAACTTTGGAGCTACTCAAAACGAAGAAGGACCAAAATGGACGAACTTGGTCAACTTGGATGATTCTTGGACTAAATCTCCCATCGTTGGTCCCAAATTTCTCCACAAGGTTTAGTGTGTTATTTACATCAAACTATACTTGACATTCGGCTTCTGTCAACTTTGGAGCTACTCAAAACGAAGAAAGACCAAAATGGAGGAACTTGGTCAACTTGCATGATTGTTAGACCAAATCTCCCATCGTTGGTCTCAAACTTCTCCACATATTTTACTGTGTCATATTACATCAAACTATACTTGACATTCGGCTTCTGTCAACTTTGGAGCTACTCAAAACGAAGAAGGACCAAAATGGACGAACTTGGTCAACTTGGATGATTCTTGGACTAAATCTCCCATCGTTGGTCTCAAATATCTCCACATGGTTTAGTGTGTCATTTATATCAAACTATACTTGACATTCGGCTTCTGTCAACTTTGGAGCTACTCAAAACGAAGAAGGACCAAAATGGAGGAACTTGGTCAACTTGGATGATTCTTGGAGTAAATTTCTCATTGCTGGTCTCAAATTTCTCCACATGGTTTATTGTGTCATACTACATCAAACTTTGTTTGACATTTGGCTTCGGTTAACTTCGGACCTACTCAAAACTAAGAAAAACAAAAATGGACGAACTTGGTCAACTTGGATAATTCTTGGAGTAAATTTCTCATTGCTGGTCTCAAACTTCTCCACATGGTTTATTGTGTCATATTACAGCAATCTATGCTTGACATTTACCCTCAGACAACATTGGAGCAACTCGAAATGAAGAAATACCAAAATGGACAAACTTGGTCAACTTGGTTGATTCTTGGACTAAATCTCCCATCATTAGTCTCAAACTTCTCCACATGGTTTAGTGTGTCATATTACATCAAACTATGCTTGACATTTTGCTTCGGTCAGCTTTGGAGCTACTCAAAATGAAGAAAGACCAAAATGGATGAATTTGGTCAACTTGGATGATTCTTGGACCAAATCTATCTTCGTTGGTCTCAAACTTCTACACATGGTTTATTGTGTCATACTATATCAATGTATGCCAGACATTTGACTTCGGTCAACTTTGGAGCTTCTCAAAACGAAGAAAGACCAAATTGGACGAACTTGGTCAACTTGGATGATTATTGGACTAAATCTCCCATCGTTGGTCTCAAACTTCTCCACATGGTTTATTGTGTCATACTACATCAAACTTTGTTTGACATTTGGCTTCGGTCAACTTTGGAGATACTCAAAAGGAAGAAAGACCAAAACAGACAAACTTGGTCAACTTAGATGATTCTTGGTCTAAATCTCCCATCGTTGGTCTCAACTTTCTCCACATGGTTTAGTGTGTGATATTACATCAAACTATACTTGAATTTGGCTTCGGTCAACTTTGGAGATACTCAAAATGAAGAAAGACCAAAATGGACGAACTTGGTCAACTTGGATGATTCTTGGACTAAATCTCCCATCGTTGGTCTCAAACTTCTCCACATGGTTTATTGTGTGATATTACATCAAACTTTGTTTGACATTTGGCTTGGTTCAACAATAGAGCTACTCAAAACGAAGAAAGACCAAAATGGAGGAACTTGGTCAACTTGGATGATTATTGGACCAAATCTCTCATCCTTGGTCTCAAACTTCTCTCCATGGTTTATTGTGTCATATTACATCAAACTATGCTTGACATGTTGCTTTGGTCAACTTTGGAGCTACTCAAAACGAAGAAAGACTAAAATGGAGGAACTTGGTCAACTTGGATGATTATTGGACCAAATCTCTCATCATTGGTCTCAAACGTCTATAGATGGTTTATTGTGTCATATTACATCAATCTATGCTTGACATTTGGCTTCGGTCAACTTTGGAGCTACTCAAAACGAAGAAAGACCAAAATGGACGAACTTAGTCAACTTGGATGATTCTTGGACTAAATCTCCCATTGTTGGTGTCAAATTTCTCCTCATCGTTTAGTGTGTCATATTACATCAAACTATACTTGACATTTGGCTTCTGTCAACCTTGGAGCTACTCAAAACGATGAAACACCAAAATGGACGAACTTGCTCAACTTGGATGATTTTTCGACCAAATCTATCTTCGTTGGTCTCAAACTTCTGCACATCGTTTATTGTGAGATATTACCTCAAACTATGCTTAACATTTGTGTTCAGTCAACTTTGGAGCTACTCAAAATGAAGAAAGACCAAAATGGAGGAACTTAGTCAACTTGGATGATTCTTGGACCAAATCTCTCTTCGTTGGTCTCAAACTTCTACACATGGTTTAGTGTGTCATATTACATCAAACTATGCTTGACATTTGGCTTCGGTCAACTTTGGAGCTACTCAGAACGATGAAACACCAAAATGGACGAACTTGGTCAACTTGGATGATTCTTGGACCAAATCTATCTTCGTTGGTCTCAAACTTCTGCACATGGTTTATTGTGTGATATTACATCAAACTATGCTTGACATTTGGCCTCGGTCAACTTTGGAGATACTCAGAACAATGAAACACCAAAATGGACGAACTTGCTCAACTTAGATGATTTTTCGACCAAATCTATCATCGTTGGTCTCAAACTTCTGCACATGGTTTATTGTGTGATATTACCGCAAACTATGCTTGACATTTGGGTTCGGTCAACTTTGGAGCTACTGAAAAGGAAGAAACACCAAAATAGAGGAACTTGGTCAACTTGGAAGATTCTTGGACCAAATCTCTCTTCGTTGGTCTCAAACTTCTACACATGGTTTAGTGTGTCATATTACATCAAACTATGCTTGACATTTGGCTTCGGTCAACTTTGGAGCTATTGAAAATGAAGAAAGACCAAAATGGACGAACTTGGTCAACTTGGATGATTCTTGGAGTAAATTTCTCATTGCTGGTCTCAAATTCTCCACATGGTTTATTCTGTCATACTTCATCAAACTTTGTTTGACATTTTGCTTCGGTCAACTTTGAGCTACTCAAAACGAAGAAAGACCAAAATGGACGAACTTGGTCAACGTGGATGCTTCTTGGACCAAATCTCTTTTCCTTGGTCTCAAACATCTACACATGGTTTATTGTGTCATAGTATATCAATGTATGCCTGACATTTAACTTCAGTCAACTTTGGAGCTTCTCAAAACGAAGAAAGACCAAATTGGAGTAACTTGGTCAACTTGGATGATTATTGGACTAAATCTACCATCGTTCATCTCCAACTTCTCCACATGGTTATGTGATATTACATGAAACTATCCTTGACATTTGGCTTCGGTCAACTTTCGAGCTACTTAAAACGAAGAAAGACCAAAATGGAGGAACTTGGTCAACTTGGATGATTCTTAGACTAAATCTCCCATCGGTAGTCTCAAATTTCTCCACATGGTTTAGTGTGTCATATTACATCAAACTATACTTGACATTTGGCTTCGGTCAACTTTGGAGCTACTCAGAACAATGAAGAACCAAAATGGACGAACTTAGTAAACTTGGATGATTCTTTGACTAAATCTCCCATCGTTGGTCTCAAATTTCTCCACATGGTTTAGTGTGTCATATTACATCGAACTATACTTGACATTTGGCTTCGGTCAACTTTGGAGCTACTCAGAACGATGAAACGCCAAAATGGACGAACTTGGTCAACTTGGATGATTCTTGGACCCAGTCTATCTTCGTTGGTCTCCAACTTCTGCACATGGTTTAGTGTGAGATATTAGATCAAATTATGCTTGACATTTGGCTTCGGTCAACTTTGGAGCTACTCAACACAAAGATAGACCAAAATGTACAAACTTGGTCAACTTGGATGATTCTTGGACCAAATCTCTCATCATTGGTCTCAAACTTCTCCACATGGTTTATTGTGTCATAGTATGTCACTGTATGGCTAACATTTGAGCTACTCAAAATGATGAAAGACAAAAATGGACAAACTTGGTCAACTTGGATGATTCTTAGACCAAACCTATCTTCGTTGGGCTCCAACTTCTCCACATGGTTGTGTGATATTACATCAAACTATGCTTGACAGTTGGCTTTGGTCAACTTTGGAGCTACTCAGAACGATGAAACACCAAAATGGACGAACTTGGTCAACTTGGATGATTGTTGGACCAAATCTAACTTCGTTGGTCTCAAACTTTTGCACATGGTTTATTGTGTGATATTACATCAAACTATGCTTGACATTTGGATTCGGTCAACTTTGGAGTTACTCAGAACGATGAAACACCAAAATGGACGAACTTGGTCCACTTGGATGATTCTTCAACCAAATCTATCTTCGTTGGTCTCCAACTTCTCCGCATGGTTGTGTGATATTACATCAAACTATGCTTGACAATTGGCTTCGGTCAACTTTGGAGCTACTCAACACGAAGAAAGACCAAAATGGAGGAACTTGGTTAACTTGGATGATTCTTGGACTAAATCTCCCATCGTTGGTCTCAAATTTCTCCACATGGTTTAGTGTGTCATATTACATCAAACTATACTTGACATTTGGCTTCGGTCAACTTTGGAGCTACTCAGAACAATGAAGCACCAAAATGGACGAACTTAGTAAACTTGGATGATTCTTTGACTAAATCTCCCATCTTTGGTCTCAAATTTCTCCACATGGTTTAGTGTGTCATATTACATCAAACTATACTTGACATTTGGCTTTGGTCAACTTTGGAGATACTCAAAACGAAGAAAGACCAAAATGGACGAACTTGGTCAACTTGGATGATTCTTGGACTAAATCTCCCATCGTTAGTCTCAAATTTCTACACATGGTTTATTGTGTCATAGTATATCAATGTATGCCTGACATTTGACTTCGGTTAACTTTCGAGCTACTTAACACGAAAAAAGACCAAAATGGAGTAACTTGGTCAACTTAGATGATTCTTGAACTAAATCTCCCATCGTTGGTCTCAAACGTCTCCACATGGTTTAGTGTGTCATATTACATCAAACTATACTTGACATTTGGCTTCGGTCAACTTTGGAGCTACTCAAAAAGAAGAAAGACAGAAATGCACGAACTTGGTCAACTTGGATGATTCTTGGAGTAAATTTCTCATTGCTGGTCTCAAGCTTCTCAACATGGTTTATTGTTTCATATTATATCAATCTATGCTTGACATTTAGCCTCAGAAAACATTGTTGCTACTCGAAATGAAGAAATACAAAAATGGACAAACTTGGTCAACTTGGATGATTCTTGGACTAAATCTCCCATCGTTGGTCTCAAATTTCTCCACATGATTTAGTGTGTCATATTACATCAAACTATACTTGACATTTGGCTTCGGTCAACTTTGGAGCTACCCAGAACGATGAAACACCAAAATGGACGAGCTTGGTCTACTTGGATGATTCTTGGACTAAATCTCCCATCGTTGGTCTCAAACTTCTCCACATGGTTTAGTGTGTCATATTACATCAAACTATGCTTGACATTTAGCTTCGGTTAACTTTGGAGCTACACAAAACGAAGAAAGACTACAATGGAGGAACTCGGTGAACTTGGATGATTATTGGACCAACTCTCTCATCATTGGTCTCCAACTTCTCCACAAGGTTTATTGTGTCATATTACATCAATCTATGCTTGACATTTGGCTTCGGTCAACTTTGGAGCTACTCAGAATGATGAAACACCAAAATGGACAACCTTGGTCAACTTGGATGATTCTTGGACCAAATCTATCTTCGTTGGTCTCAAACTTCTGCACATGGTTTATTGTGTCATAGTATATCAATGTATGCCTGACATTTGACTTCGGTCAACTTTGGAGCTTCTCAAAACGAAGAAAGACCAAAATGGAATAATTTGGTCAACTTGGATGATTATTGGACTACAACTCCCATCGTTGGTCTCAAACTTCTCCACATGGTTTATTGTGTCATACTACATCAAACTTTGTTTGACATTTGGCTTCGGACAACTTTGGAGCTACTCAAAACGAAGAAAGACCAAAATGGACGAACTTGGTCAGCTTGGATAATTCTTGGACTAAATTTCTCATTGCTGGTCTCATACTTCTCCACATGGTTTATTGTGTCATATTACATCAATCTATGCTTGACATTTAGCCTCAGACAACATTGGAGCTACTCGAAACGAAGAAATACCAAAATGGACAAACTTGGTCAACTTGGATGATTCTTGGACCAAATCTATCTTCGTTGGTCTCAAACTTCTGCACATGGTTTATTGTGTGATATTACATCAAACTATGCTTGACATATGGCTTCGGTTAACTTTGGAGCTACTCAGAACGATGAAACACCAAAATTGACGAACTTGGTCAACTTGTATGATTCTTGGACCAAGTCTATTTTCGTTGGTCTCCAACTTCTGCACATGGTTTATTGTGAGATATTAGATCAAACTATGCTTGACATTTGGCTTCGGTCAACTTTGGAGCTACTCAACACGAAGAAAGACCAAAATGTACAAACTTGGTCAACTTGGATGATTCTTAGACTAAATCTCCCATCGTGGGTCTCAAACTTCTCCACATGGTTTAGTGTGTCATATTACATCAAACTATGCTTGACATTTGGCTTCGGTTAACTTTGGAGCTACTCAAATCGAAGAAAGACCAAAATGGACGAACTTGGTCATCTTGGATGATTCTTGGACTAAATCTCCCATCGTTGGTCTCAAACTTTTCCACATGGTTTAGTGTGTGATATTACATCAAACTATGCTTGACAGTTGGCTTTGGTCAACTTTGGAGCTACTCAGAACGATGAAACACCAAAATGGACGAACTTGGTCAACTTGGATGATTGTTGGACCAAATCTAACTTCGTTGGTCTCAAACTTCTGCACATGGTTTATTGTGTGATATTACATCAAACTATGCTTGACATTTGGATTCGGTCAACTTTGGAGTTACTCAGAACGATGAAACACCAAAATGGACGAACTTGGTCCACTTGGATGATTCTTCAACCAAATCTATCTTCGTTGGTCTCCAACTTCTCCGCATGGTTGTGTGATATTACATCAAACTATGCTTGACAATTGGCTTCGGTCAACTTTGGAGCTACTCAACACGAAGAAAGACCAAAATGGAGGAACTTGGTTAACTTGGATGATTCTTGGACTAAATCTCCCATCGTTGGTCTCAAATTTCTCCACATGGTTTAGTGTGTCATATTACATCAAACTATACTTGACATTTGGCTTCGGTCAACTTTGGAGCTACTCAGAACAATGAAGCACCAAAATGGACGAACTTAGTAAACTTGGATGATTCTTTGACTAAATCTCCCATCTTTGGTCTCAAATTTCTCCACATGGTTTAGTGTGTCATATTACATCAAACTATACTTGACATTTGGCTTTGGTCAACTTTGGAGATACTCAAAACGAAGAAAGACCAAAATGGACGAACTTGGTCAACTTGGATGATTCTTGGACTAAATCTCCCATCGTTAGTCTCAAATTTCTACACATGGTTTATTGTGTCATAGTATATCAATGTATGCCTGACATTTGACTTCGGTTAACTTTCGAGCTACTTAACACGAAAAAAGACCAAAATGGAGTAACTTGGTCAACTTAGATGATTCTTGAACTAAATCTCCCATCGTTGGTCTCAAACGTCTCCACATGGTTTAGTGTGTCATATTACATCAAACTATACTTGACATTTGGCTTCGGTCAACTTTGGAGCTACTCAAAAAGAAGAAAGACAAAATGCACGAACTTGGTCAACTTGGATGATTCTTGGAGTAAATTTCTCATTGCTGGTCTCAAGCTTCTCAACATGGTTTATTGTTTCATATTATATCAATCTATGCTTGACATTTAGCCTCAGAAAACATTGTTGCTACTCGAAATGAAGAAATACAAAAATGGACAAACTTGGTCAACTTGGATGATTCTTGGACTAAATCTCCCATCGTTGGTCTCAAATTTCTCCACATGATTTAGTGTGTCATATTACATCAAACTATACTTGACATTTGGCTTCGGTCAACTTTGGAGCTACCCAGAACGATGAAACACCAAAATGGACGAACTTGGTCTACTTGGATGATTCTTGGACTAAATCTCCCATCGTTGGTCTCAAACTTCTCCACATGGTTTAGTGTGTCATATTACATCAAACTATGCTTGACATTTAGCTTCGGTTAACTTTGGAGCTACACAAAACGAAGAAAGACTACAATGGAGGAACTCGGTGAACTTGGATGATTATTGGACCAACTCTCTCATCATTGGTCTCCAACTTCTCCACAAGGTTTATTGTGTCATATTACATCAATCTATGCTTGACATTTGGCTTCGGTCAACTTTGGAGCTACTCAGAACGATGAAACACCAAAATGGACAACTTGGTCAACTTGGATGATTCTTGGACCAAATCTATCTTCGTTGGTCTCAAACTTCTACACATGGTTTATTGTGTCATAGTATATCAATGTATGCCTGACATTTGACTTCGGTCAACTTTGGAGCTTCTCAAAACGAAGAAAGACCAAAATGGAATAATTTGGTCAACTTGGATGATTATTGGACTACAACTCCCATCGTTGGTCTCAAACTTCTCCACATGGTTTAGTGTGTCATACTACATCAAACTTTGTTTGACATTTGGCTTCGGACAACTTTGGAGCTACTCAAAACGAAGAAAGACCAAAATGGACGAACTTGGTCAACTTGGATAATTCTTGGACTAAATTTCTCATTGCTGGTCTCATACTTCTCCACATGGTTTATTGTGTCATATTACATCAATCTATGCTTGACATTTAGCCTCAGACAACATTGGAGCTACTCGAAACGAAGAAATACCAAAATGGACAAACTTGGTCAACTTGGATGATTCTTGGACCAAATCTATCTTCGTTGGTCTCAAACTTCTGCACATGGTTTATTGTGTGATATTACATCAAACTATGCTTGACATATGGCTTCGGTTAACTTTGGAGCTACTCAGAACGATGAAACACCAAAATTGACGAACTTGGTCAACTTGTATGATTCTTATACCAAGTCTATTTTCGTTGGTCTCCAACTTCTGCACATGGTTTATTGTGAGATATTAGATCAAACTAATGGTTTATTGTGAGATATTAGATCAAACTATGCTTGACATTTGGCTTCGGTCAACTTTGGAGCTACTCAACACGAAGAAAGACCAAAATGTACAAACTTGGTCAACTTGGATGATTCTTAGACTAAATCTCCCATCGTGGGTCTCAAACTTCTCCACATGGTTTAGTGTGTCATATTACATCAAACTATGCTTGACATTTGGCTTCGGTTAACTTTGGAGCTACTCAAATCGAAGAAAGACCAAAATGGACGAACTTGGTCATCTTGGATGATTCTTGGACTAAATCTCCCATCGTTGGTCTCAAACTTTTCCACATGGTTTAGTGTGTGATATTACATCAAACTATGCTTGACAGTTGGCTTTGGTCAACTTTGGAGCTACTCAGAACGATGAAACACCAAAATGGACGAACTTGGTCAACTTGGATGATTGTTGGACCAAATCTAACTTCGTTGGTCTCAAACTTCTGCACATGGTTTATTTTGTGATATTACATCAAACTATGCTTGACATTTGGATTCGGTCAACTTTGGAGTTACTCAGAACGATGAAACACCAAAATGGACGAACTTGGTCCACTTGGATGATTCTTCGACCAAATCTATCTTCGTTGGTCTCCAACTTCTCCGCATGGTTGTGTGATATTACATCAAACTATGTTTGACAATTGGCTTCGGTCAACTTTGGAGCTACTCAACACGAAGAAAGACCAAAATGGAGGAACTTGGTTAACTTGGATGATTCTTGGACTAAATCTCCCATCGTTGGTCTCAAATTTCTCCACATGGTTTAGTGTGTCATATTACATCAAACTATACTTGACATTTGGCTTCGGTCAACTTTCGAGCTACTCAGAACAATGAAGCACCAAAATGGACGAACTTAGTAAACTTGGATGATTCTTTGACTAAATCTCCCATCTTTGGTCTCAAATTTCTCCACATGGTTTAGTGTGTCATATTACATCAAACTATACTTGACATTTGGCTTTGGTCAACTTTGGAGATACTCAAAACGAAGAAAGACCAAAATGGACGAACTTGGTCAACTTGGATGATTCTTGGACTAAATCTCCCATCGTTAGTCTCAAATTTCTACACATGGTTTATTGTGTCATAGTATATCAATGTATGCCTGACATTTGACTTCGGTTAACTTTCGAGCTACTTAACACGAAAAAAGACCAAAATGGAGTAACTTGGTCAACTTAGATGATTCTTGAACTAAATCTCCCATCGTTGGTCTCAAACGTCTCCACATGGTTTAGTATGTCATATTACATCAAACTATGCTTGACATTTGGCTTCGGTTAACTTTGGAGCTACTCAAAACGAAGAAAGACTAAAATGGAGGAACTTGGTCAACTTGGATGATTATTGGACCAAATCTCTCATCATTGGTCTCAAACTTCTCCACATGGTTTGTTGTGTCATATTACATCAATCTATGCTTGACATTTGGCTTCGGTCAACTTCAGAGCTACTCAGAACGATGAAACACCAAAATGGACGAACTTAGTCAACTTGGATGATTCTTGGACAAAATCTATCTTTGTTGGTCTCAAACTTCTGCACATGGTTTATTGTGTGATATTACATCAAGCTATGCTTGACATTTGGCTTCGGTCAACTTTGGAGCTACTCAAAACGAAGAAAGACCAAAATAGACGAAATTGGTCAACTTGGATGATTTTTAGACTAAATCTCCCATCGTTGGTCTCAAACTTCTCCACATGGTTTAGTGTGTCATATTACATCAAACTATGCTTGACATTTGGCTTCGGTTAACTTTGGAGCTACTCAAAACAAAGAAAGACCAAAATGGACGAACTTGGTCAACTTGGATGATTTTTGGACGAAATCTCTTCTCGTTGGTCTCAAACTTCTACACATGGTTTATTGTGTCGAAGTATATCAATGTATGCCTGACATTTGACTTCGGACAACTTTGGAGCTATCAATGTATGCCTGACATTTGACTTCGGTCAACTTTGGAGCTTCTTAAAACGAAGAAAGCCAAAATGGAGTAACTTGGTCAACTTGAAGGATTATTGGACTAAATCTCCCATCGTTAGTCTCAAACTTCTCCACATGGTTTATTGTGTCATACTACATCAAACTTTGTTTGACATTTGGCTTCGGACAACTTTGGAGCTACTCAAAATGAAGAAAGACCAAAATGGACGAACTTGGTCAACATAGATGATTCTTGGACTAAATTTCTCATTGCTGGTCTGATACTTCTCCACATGGTTTATTTAGTCATATTACATCAATCTATGCTGGACATTTAGCCTCAGACAACATTGGAGCTACTCGAAACGGAGAAATACCAAAATGGACAAACTTGGTCAACTTGGATGATTCTTGGACTAAATCTCCCATCGTTGGTCTCAAACTTCTCCACATGGTTTACTGTGTCATATTACATTAAACTGTGCTTGACATTTGGCTTCGGTTAACTTTGGAGCTCCTTACAACAAAGAAAGACCAAAATGGACGAACTTGGTCAACTTGCTTGATTCATGGACTAAATCTCCCATCGTTGGTCTCAAATTTCTCCACATGGTTTAGTGTGTCATATTACATCAAACTATACTTGACATTTGGCTTCGGTCAACTTTGGAGCTACTCAGAACGATGAAACACCAAAATGGACGAACTTCGTCAACTTGGATGATTCTTGGACCAACTCTATCTTCGTTGGCCTCCAACTTCTGCACATGGTTTATTGTGTGATATTACATCAAACTATGCTTGACATTTATCTTCGGTCAACTTTGGAGCTACTCAACACAAAGAAAGACCAAACTGGACAAACTTGGTCAACTTGGATGATTCTTGGACTAAATCTCCCATCGTTGGTCTCAAACTTCTCCACATGGTTTAGTGTGTCATATTACATCAAACTATGCTTGACATTTGGCTTCGGTTAACTTTGGAGCTACTCAAAACGAAGAAAGACCAAAATGAACGAACTTGGTCAACTTGGATGATTCTTGGACGAAATCTCTTCTCGTTGGTCTCAAACTTCTACACATGGTTTATTGTGTCATAGTATATCAATGTATGCCTGACATTTGACTTCGGTCAACTTTGGAGCTTCTCAAAACGAAGAAAGCCAAAATGGAGTAACTTGGTCAACTTGAAGGATTATTGGACTAAATCTCCCATCGTTGGTCTCAAACTTCTACACATGGTTTATTGTGTCATACTACATCAAACTTTGTTTGACATTTGGCTTCGCACAACTTTGGAGCTACTCAAAATGAAGAAAGACCAAAATGGACGAACTTGGTCAACATGGATGATTCTTGGACTAAATTTCTCATTGCTGGTCTCATACTTCTCCACATGGTTTATTGTGTCATATTACATCAATCTATGCTGGACATTTAGCCTCAGACAACATTGGAGCTACTCGAAACGGAGAAATACCAAAATGGACAAACTTGGTCAACTTGGATGATTCTTGGACTAAATCTCCCATCGTTGGTCTCAAACTTCTCCACATGGTTTAGTGTGTCATATTACATCAACTATGCTTGACATTTGGCTTCGATTAACTTTGGAGCTACTCAAAATGAAGAAAGACCAAAATGGACGAACGTGGTCAACTTGGATGATTCTTGGACTAAATCTCCCATCGTTCGTCTCAAACTTCTCCACATGGTTTAGTGTGTCATATTACATCAAACTATGCTTGACATTTGGCTTCGGTTAACTTTGGAGCTACTCAAAACGAAGAAAGACTAAAATGGAGGAACTTGATCAACTTGGATAATTATTGGACCAAATATCTCATCATTGGTTTCACACTTCTCCACATCGTTTATTGTGTCATGTTACATCAATCTATGCTTGACATTTGGCTTCGGTCAACTTTGGAGCTACTCAAAACGATGAAACACCAAAATGGACGAACTTGGTCTACTTGGATGATTCTTGGACCAAATCTATCTTCGTTGGTCTCAAACTTCTCCACATGGTTTATTGTGTGATATTACATCAAACTATGCTTGACATTTGGCTTCGGTCCACTTTGGAGCTACTCAGAACGATGAAACACCAAAATGGACGAACTTGGTCAGCTTGGATGATTCTTGGACCAACTCTATCTTCGTTGGTCTCCAATTTCTGCACATGGTTTATTGTGTGATATTACATCAAACTATGCTTGACATTTGGCTTCGGTCAACTTTGGAGCTACTCAACACAAAGAAAGACCAAACTGGACAAACTTGGTAAACTTGGATGACTCTTGGACTAAATCTCCCATCGTTGGTCTCAAACTTCTCCACATGGTTTAGTGTGTCATATTACATCAAACTATGCTTGACATTTGGCTTCGGTTAACTTTGGAGCTACTCAAAATGAAGAAAGACCAAAATGGACGAACTTGGTCAACTTGGATGATTCTTGGAAGAAATCTCTCTTCGTTGGTCTCAAACATCTACACATAGTTTATTGTGTCATAGTTTATCAATGTATGCCTAACATTTGACTTCGGTCAACTTTGGAGCTTCTCAAAATGAAGAAAGACCAGAATGGAAGAACTAGGTCAACTTGGATGATTATTGGACTAAATCTCCCATTGTTGGTCTCAAACTTCTCCACATGGTTTATTGTGTGATATTACATCAAACTTTGTTTGACATTTGGCTTCGGTCAACTATGGAGCTACTCAAAATGAAGAAAGACCAAAATGGAAGAACTTGGTCAACTTGGATGATTATTGGACCAAATCTCTCATCCTTGGTCTGAAACTTCTCCACATGGTTTGTTGTGTCATATTACATCAATCTATGCTTGACATTTGGCTTCGGTCAACTTCAGAGCTACTCAGAACGATGAAACACCAAAATGGACGAACTTAGTCAACTTGGATGATTCTTGGACAAAATCTATCTTTGTTGGTCTCAAACTTCTGCACATGGTTTATTGTGTGATATTACATCAAGCTATGCTTGACATTTGGCTTCGGTCAACTTTGGAGCTACTCAAAACGAAGAAAGACCAAAATAGACGAAATTGGTCAACTTGGATGATTTTTAGACTAAATCTCCCATCGTTGGTCTCAAACTTCTACACATGGTTTATTGTGTCATAGTACATCAATGTATGCCTGACATTTGACTTCGGTCAACTTTGGAGCTTCTCAAAACGAAGAAAGCCAAAATGGAGTAACTTGGTCAACTTGAAGGATTATTGGACTAAATCTCCCATCGTTGGTCTCAAACTTCTACACATGGTTTATTGTGTCATACTACATCAAACTTTGTTTGACATTTGGCTTCGCACAACTTTGGAGCTACTCAAAATGAAGAAAGACCAAAATGGACGAACTTGGTCAACATGGATGATTCTTGGACTAAATTTCTCATTGCTGGTCTCATACTTCTCCACATGGTTTATTGTGTCATATTACATCAATCTATGCTGGACATTTAGCCTCAGACAACATTGGAGCTACTCGAAACGGAGAAATACCAAAATGGACAAACTTGGTCAACTTGGATGATTCTTGGACTAAATCTCCCATCGTTGGTCTCAAACTTCTCCACATGGTTTAGTGTGTCATATTACATCAACTATGCTTGACATTTGGCTTCGATTAACTTTGGAGCTACTCAAAATGAAGAAAGACCAAAATGGACGAACTTGGTCAACTTGGATGATTCTTGGACTAAATCTCCCATCGTTGGTCTCAAACTTCTCCACATGGTTTAGTGTGTCATATTACATCAAACTATGCTTGACATTTGGCTTCGGTTAACTTTGGAGCTACTCAAAACGAAGAAAGACCAAAATGGAGGAACTTGATCAACTTGGATAATTATTGGACCAAATATCTCATCATTGGTTTCACACTTCTCCACATGGTTTATTGTGTCATGTTACATCAATCTATGCTTGACATTTGGCTTCGGTCAACTTTGGAGCTACTCAAAACGATGAAACACCAAAATGGACGAACTTGGTCTACTTGGATGATTCTTGGACCAAATCTATCTTCGTTGGTCTCAAACTTCTCCACATGGTTTATTGTGTGATATTACATCAAACTATGCTTGACATTTGGCTTCGGTCCACTTTGGAGCTACTCAGAACGATGAAACACCAAAATGGACGAACTTGGTCAGCTTGGATGATTCTTGGACCAACTCTATCTTCGTTGGTCTCCAATTTCTGCACATGGTTTATTGTGTGATATTACATCAAACTATGCTTGACATTTGGCTTCGGTCAACTTTGGAGCTACTCAACACAAAGAAAGACCAAAATGGACAAACTTGGTAAACTTGGATGATTCTTGGACTAAATCTCCCATCGTTGGTCTCAAACTTCTCCACATGGTTTAGTGTGTCATATTACATCAAACTATGCTTGACATTTGGCTTCGGTTAACTTTGGAGCTACTCAAAATGAAGAAAGACCAAAATGGACGAACTTGGTCAACTTGGATGATTCTTGGAAGAAATCTCTCTTCGTTGGTCTCAAACATCTACACATAGTTTATTGTGTCATAGTTTATCAATGTATGCCTAACATTTGACTTCGGTCAACTTTGGAGCTTCTCAAAATGAAGAAAGACCAGAATGGAAGAACTAGGTCAACTTGGATGATTATTGGACTAAATCTCCCATTGTTGGTCTCAAACTTCTCCACATGGTTTATTGTGTGATATTACATCAAACTTTGTTTGACATTTGGCTTCGGTCAACTATGGAGCTACTCAAAATGAAGAAAGACCAAAATGGAAGAACTTGGTCAACTTGGATGATTATTGGACCAAATCTCTCATCCTTGGTCTCAAACTTCTCCACATGGTTTGTTGTGTCATATTACATCAATCTATGCTTGACATTTGGCTTCGGTCAACTTCAGAGCTACTCAGAACGATGAAACACCAAAATGGACGAACTTAGTCAACTTGGATGATTCTTGGACAAAATCTATCTTTGTTGGTCTCAAACTTCTGCACATGGTTTATTGTGTGATATTACATCAAGCTATGCTTGACATTTGGCTTCGGTCAACTTTGGAGCTACTCAAAACGAAGAAAGACCAAAATAGACGAAATTGGTCAACTTGGATGATTTTTAGACTAAATCTCCCATCGTTGGTCTCAAACTTCTCCACATGGTTTAGTGTGTCATATTACATCAAACTATGCTTGACATTTGGCTTCGGTTAACTTTGGAGCTACTCAAAACAAAGAAAGACCAAAATGGACGAACTTGGTCAACTTGGATGATTTTTGGACGAAATCTCTTCTCGTTGGTCTCAAACTTCTACACATGGTTTATTGTGTCGAAGTATATCAATGTATGCCTGACATTTGACTTCGGACAACTTTGGAGCTATCAATGTATGCCTGACATTTGACTTCGGTCAACTTTGGAGCTTCTTAAAACGAAGAAAGCCAAAATGGAGTAACTTGGTCAACTTGAAGGATTATTGGACTAAATCTCCCATCGTTAGTCTCAAACTTCTCCACATGGTTTATTGTGTCATACTACATCAAACTTTGTTTGACATTTGGCTTCGGACAACTTTGGAGCTACTCAAAATGAAGAAAGACCAAAATGGACGAACTTGGTCAACATAGATGATTCTTGGACTAAATTTCTCATTGCTGGTCTGATACTTCTCCACATGGTTTATTTAGTCATATTACATCAATCTATGCTGGACATTTAGCCTCAGACAACATTGGAGCTACTCGAAACGGAGAAATACCAAAATGGACAAACTTGGTCAACTTGGATGATTCTTGGACTAAATCTCCCATCGTTGGTCTCAAACTTCTCCACATGGTTTACTGTGTCATATTACATTAAACTGTGCTTGACATTTGGCTTCGGTTAACTTTGGAGCTCCTTACAACAAAGAAAGACCAAAATGGACGAACTTGGTCAACTTGCTTGATTCATGGACTAAATCTCCCATCGTTGGTCTCAAATTTCTCCACATGGTTTAGTGTGTCATATTACATCAAACTATACTTGACATTTGGCTTCGGTCAACTTTGGAGCTACTCAGAACGATGAAACACCAAAATGGACGAACTTCGTCAACTTGGATGATTCTTGGACCAACTCTATCTTCGTTGGCCTCCAACTTCTGCACATGGTTTATTGTGTGATATTACATCAAACTATGCTTGACATTTATCTTCGGTCAACTTTGGAGCTACTCAACACAAAGAAAGACCAAACTGGACAAACTTGGTCAACTTGGATGATTCTTGGACTAAATCTCCCATCGTTGGTCTCAAACTTCTCCACATGGTTTAGTGTGTCATATTACATCAAACTATGCTTGACATTTGGCTTCGGTTAACTTTGGAGCTACTCAAAACGAAGAAAGACCAAAATGAACGAACTTGGTCAACTTGGATGATTCTTGGACGAAATCTCTTCTCGTTGGTCTCAAACTTCTACACATGGTTTATTGTGTCATAGTATATCAATGTATGCCTGACATTTGACTTCGGTCAACTTTGGAGCTTCTCAAAACGAAGAAAGCCAAAATGGAGTAACTTGGTCAACTTGAAGGATTATTGGACTAAATCTCCCATCGTTGGTCTCAAACTTCTACACATGGTTTATTGTGTCATACTACATCAAACTTTGTTTGACATTTGGCTTCGCACAACTTTGGAGCTACTCAAAATGAAGAAAGACCAAAATGGACGAACTTGGTCAACATGGATGATTCTTGGACTAAATTTCTCATTGCTGGTCTCATACTTCTCCACATGGTTTATTGTGTCATATTACATCAATCTATGCTGGACATTTAGCCTCAGACAACATTGGAGCTACTCGAAACGGAGAAATACCAAAATGGACAAACTTGGTCAACTTGGATGATTCTTGGACTAAATCTCCCATCGTTGGTCTCAAACTTCTCCACATGGTTTAGTGTGTCATATTACATCAACTATGCTTGACATTTGGCTTCGATTAACTTTGGAGCTACTCAAAATGAAGAAAGACCAAAATGGACGAACGTGGTCAACTTGGATGATTCTTGGACTAAATCTCCCATCGTTCGTCTCAAACTTCTCCACATGGTTTAGTGTGTCATATTACATCAAACTATGCTTGACATTTGGCTTCGGTTAACTTTGGAGCTACTCAAAACGAAGAAAGACTAAAATGGAGGAACTTGATCAACTTGGATAATTATTGGACCAAATATCTCATCATTGGTTTCACACTTCTCCACATCGTTTATTGTGTCATGTTACATCAATCTATGCTTGACATTTGGCTTCGGTCAACTTTGGAGCTACTCAAAACGATGAAACACCAAAATGGACGAACTTGGTCTACTTGGATGATTCTTGGACCAAATCTATCTTCGTTGGTCTCAAACTTCTCCACATGGTTTATTGTGTGATATTACATCAAACTATGCTTGACATTTGGCTTCGGTCCACTTTGGAGCTACTCAGAACGATGAAACACCAAAATGGACGAACTTGGTCAGCTTGGATGATTCTTGGACCAACTCTATCTTCGTTGGTCTCCAATTTCTGCACATGGTTTATTGTGTGATATTACATCAAACTATGCTTGACATTTGGCTTCGGTCAACTTTGGAGCTACTCAACACAAAGAAAGACCAAACTGGACAAACTTGGTAAACTTGGATGACTCTTGGACTAAATCTCCCATCGTTGGTCTCAAACTTCTCCACATGGTTTAGTGTGTCATATTACATCAAACTATGCTTGACATTTGGCTTCGGTTAACTTTGGAGCTACTCAAAATGAAGAAAGACCAAAATGGACGAACTTGGTCAACTTGGATGATTCTTGGAAGAAATCTCTCTTCGTTGGTCTCAAACATCTACACATAGTTTATTGTGTCATAGTTTATCAATGTATGCCTAACATTTGACTTCGGTCAACTTTGGAGCTTCTCAAAATGAAGAAAGACCAAATGGAAGAACTAGGTCAACTTGGATGATTATTGGACTAAATCTCCCATTGTTGGTCTCAAACTTCTCCACATGGTTTATTGTGTGATATTACATCAAACTTTGTTTGACATTTGGCTTCGGTCAACTATGGAGCTACTCAAAATGAAGAAAGACCAAAATGGAAGAACTTGGTCAACTTGGATGATTATTGGACCAAATCTCTCATCCTTGGTCTGAAACTTCTCAACATGTTTATTGTGTCATATTACATCAAACTATGCTTGACATTTTGCTTCGGTCAACTTTGGAGCTTCTCAAAACGAAGAAAGAAGAAAATGGACGAACTTGGTCAACATGGATGATTCTTTGACTAAATCTCCCATCGTTGGTCTCAAACTTCTCCACATGGTTTAATGTGTCATATTACATCAACTATGCTTGACATTTGGCTTCGGTTAACTTTGGAGCTACTCAAAACTAAGAAAGACCAAAATGGACGAACTTGGTCAACTTGGATGATTCTTGTACTAAATCTCCCATCGTTTGTCTCAAATTTCTCCACATAGTTTAGTGTGTCATATTACATCAAACTATACTTGACATTTGGCTTCGGTCAACTTTGGAGCTACTAAGAACGATGAAACACCTAAATGGACGAACTTGGTCAACTTGGATGATTTTTGGACCAAATCTATCTTCGTTGGTCTCAAACTTCTGCACATGGTTTATTGTGTGATATTACATCAAACTATGCTTGACATTTGGCTTCGGTCAACTTTGGAGCTACTAAGAACGATGAAACACCTAAATGGACGAACTTGGTCAACTTGGATGATTCTTGAACCAAATCTAACTTCGTTGGTCTCAAACTTCTGCACATGGTTTATTGTGTGATATTACATCAAACTATGCTTAACATTTGGCTTCGGTCAACTTTGGAGCTACTCAGAAGGATGAAACACCAAAATGGACGAACTTGGTCAACTTGGATGATTATTGGACCAAATCTCTCATTCTTGGTCTGAAACTTCTCCACATGTTTATTGTGTCATATTACATCAAACTATGCTTGACATTTGGCTTCGGTCAACTTTGGAGCTACTCAACACGAAGAAAGACCAAAATGGACGAACTTGGTAAACTTGGATGATTCTTGGACTAAATCTCTCATTGTTGGTCTCAAACTTCTACACATGGTTTATTGTGTGATATCACATCAAACTATGCTTAACATTTGGCTTCGGTCAACTTTGGAGCTACTCAGAAGGATGAAACACCAAAATGGACGAACATGGTCAACTTGGATGATTATTGGACCAAATCACTCATCCTTGGTCTCAAACTTCTCCACATGTTTATTGTGTCATATTACATCAAACTATGCTTGACATTTGGCTTCGGTCAACTTTGGAGCTACTCAACATGAAGAAAGACCAAAATGGACGAACTTGGTAAACATGGATGATTCTTGGACTAAATCTCCCATCGTTGGTCTCTAATTTCTCCACATGGTTTAGTGTGTCATATTACATCAAACTATGCTTGACATTTGGCTTCGATCAACTTTGGAGCTACTCAGAACGATGAAACACCAAAATGGACGAACTTGGTCAACTTGGATGATTTTTGGACCAAATCTCTCATCATTGGTCTCAAACTTAACCACATGGTTTATTGTGTCATATTACATCAATCTATGCTTGACATTTGGCTTCGGTCAACTTTGGAGCTACCAAGAACGATGAAACACCTAAATGGACGAACTTGGTCAACTTGGATGATTTTTGGACCAAATCTATCTTCGTTGGTCTCAAACTTCTGCACATGGTTTATTGTGTGATATTACATCAAACTATGGTTGACATTTGGCTTCGGTCAACTTTGCAGCTACTCAAAACGAAGAAAGACCAAAATGGACGAACTTGGTCAACTTTGATGATTCTTGGACGAAATCTCTCTTCGTTGGTCTCAAACTTCTACACATAGTTTATTGTGTCATAGTATATCAATGTATGCCTAACATTTGACTTCGGTCAACTTTGGGGCTTCTCAAAATGAAGAAAGACCAGAATGGAGGAACTAGGTCAACTTGGATGATTATTGGACTAAATCTCCCATTGTTGGTCTCAAACTTCTCCACATGGTTTATTGTGTGATATTACATCAAACATTGTTTGACATTTGGCTTCGGTTAACTTTGGAGCTACTCAAAACGAAGAAAGACCAAAATGGACGAACTTGGTAAACTTGGATGATTCTTGGACTAAATATCCCATCGTTGGTCTCAAATTTCTCCACATGGTTTAGTGTGTCATATTACATCAAATTATACTTGACATTTGGCTTCGGTCAACTTTGGAGCTACTCAGAAGGATGAAACACCAAAATGGACGAACTTGGTAAACTTGGATGATTCTTGAACCAAATCTAACTTCGTTGGTCTCAAACTTCTGCACATGGTTTATTGTGTGATATTACATCAAACTATGCTTAACATTTGGCTTCGGTCAACTTTGGAGCTACTCAGAAGGATGAAACACCAAAATGGACGAACTTGGTCAACTTGGATGATTATTGGACCAAATCTCTCATCGTTGGTCTCAAACTTCTCCACATGTTTATTGTGTCATATTACATCACACTATGCTTGACATTTGGCTTCGGTCAACTTTGGAGCTACTCAACACGAAGAAAGACCAAAATGGACGAACTTGGTAAACTTGGATGATTCTTGGACTAAATCTCCCATCGTTGGTCTCTAATTTCTCCACATGGTTTAGTGTGTCATATTACATCAAACTATGCTTGACATTTGGCTTCGGGCAACTTTGGAGCTACTCAGAATGATGAAACACCAAAATGGACGAACTTGGTCAAGTTGGATGATTCTTGGACCAAATCTATCTTCGTTGGTCTCAAACTTCTCCACATTGTTTATTGTGTGATATTACATCAAACTATGCTTGACATTTGGCTTCGGTCAACTTTGGAACTACTTAGAATGATGAAACACTAAAATGGATGAACTTGGTCAACTTGGATGATTCTTGGACCAAATCTATCTTCGTTGGTCTCCAACTTCTGCACATGGTTTATTGTGCGATATTACATCAAACTATGCTTGACATTTGGCTTCGGTCAACTTTGGAGCTACTCAACACGAAGAAAGACCAAAATGGACAAACTTGGTCAACTTGGATGATTCTTGGACCAAATCTCCCATCGTTGGTCTCAAACTTCTCCACATGGTTTAGTGTGTCATATTAAATCAAACTATGCTTGACATTTGGCTTCGGTCAACTTTGGAGCTACACAAAACGAAGAAAGACCAAAATGGACGAACTTGGTAAACTTGGATGATTCTTGGACGAAATCTCTCTTCGTTGGTCTCAAACTTCTACACATAGTTTATTGTGTTATAGTATATCAATGTATGCCTGGCATTTCACTTCGGTCAACTTTGGAGCTTCTCAAAACGAAGAAAGACCAAAATGGAGGAACTTGGTCAACTTGGATGATTATTGGACTAAATCTCCCATTGTTGGTCTCAAACTTCTCCACATGGTTTATTGTGTGATATTACATCAAACTTTGTTTGACATTTGGCTTCGATCAACTATGGAGCTACTAAAAACGAAGAAAGACCAAAATGGAAGAACTTGGTCAACTTGGATGATTCTTGGACCAAATCTATCTTCGTTGGTCTCAAACTTCTGCACATGGTTTATTGTGTGATATTACATCAAACTATGCTTGACATTTGGCTTCGGTCAACTTTGCAGCTACTCAAAACGAAGAAAGACCAAAATGGACGAACTTGGTCAACTTGGATGATTCTTGGACGAAATCTCTTTTCGTTGGTCTCAAACTTCTACACATGGTTTATTGTGTCATATTATATCAATGTATGCTGACATTTGACTTCGGTCAACTTTGGAGCTTCTCAAAACAAAGAAAGACCAAAATGGACGAACTTGGTCAACTTGGATGATTCTTGGACTAAATCTCCCATCGTTGGTCTCAAATTTCTCCACATGGTTTGGTGTGTCGTATTACATCAAACTATACTTGACATTTGGCTTCGGTCAACTTTGGAGCTACTCAGAACGATGAAACACCAAAATGGACGAACTTGGTCAACTTGGATGATTCTTGGACCAAATCTATCTTCGTTGGTCTCCAACTTCTGCACATGGTTTATTGTGTGATATTACATCAAACTATGCTTGACATTTGGCTTCGGTCAACTTTGGAGCTACTCAAAACGATGAAACACAAAATGGACAAACTTGGTCAACTTGGATGATTCTTGGACTAAATCTCCCATCGTTGGTCTCAAATTTCTCCACATGGTTTAGTGTGTCGTATTACATCAAACTATACTTGACATTTGGCTTCGGTCAACTTTGGAGCTACTCAGAACGATGAAATACCAAAATGGACGAACTTGGTCAACTTGGATGATTCTTGGACCAAATCTAACTTCGTTGGTCTCAAACTTCTGCACATGGTTTATTGTGTGATATTACATCAAACTATGCTTGACATTTGCCTTCGGTCAACTTTGGAGCTACTCAAAATGATGAAACACAAAATGGACAAACTTGGTCAACTTGGATGATTCTTGGACTAAATCTCCCATCGTTGGTCTCCAATTTCTCCACATGGTTTAGTGTGTCATATTACATCAAACTATGCTTGACATTTGGCTTCGGTTAATTTTGAGCTACTCAAAATGAAGAAAGACCAAAATGGACGAACTTGGTCAACTTGGATGATTCTTGGACTAAATCTCCCATCGTTGGTCTCAAATTTCTCCACATGGTTTAGTGTGTCGTATTACATCAAACTATACTTGACATTTGGCTTCGGTCAACTTTGGAGCTACTCAGAACGATGAAACACCAAAATGGACGAACTTGGTCAACTTGGATGATTCTTGGACTAAATCTCCCATCGTTGGTCTCAAATTTCCCCACATGGTTTAGTGTGTCGTATTACATCAAACTATACTTGACATTTGGCTTCGGTCAACTTTGGAGCTACTCAGAACGATGAAATACCAAAATGGACGAACTTGGTCAACTTGGATGATTCTTGGATCAAATCTATCTTCGTTGGTCTCCAACTTCTCCACATGGTTTATTGTGTGATATTACATCAAACTATGCTTGACATTTGGCTTCGGTCAACTTTGGAGCTACTCAACACGAAGAAAGACCAAAATGGACAAACTTGGTCAACTTGGATGATTCTTGGAGTAAATCTTCTGTCGTTGGTCTCAAACTTCTCCACATGGTTTAGTGTGTCATATTAAATCAAACTATGCTTGACATTTGGCTTCGGTCAACTTTGGAGCTACTCAAAACGAAGAAAGACCAAAATGGACGAACTTGGTCAACTTGGATGATTCTTGGACTAAATCTCCCATCGTTGGTCTCAAATTTCCCCACATGGTTTAGTGTGTCATATTACATCAAACTATGCTTGACATTTGGCTTCGGTTAACTTTGGAGCTACTCAAAACGAAGAAAGACCAAAATGGACGAACTTGGTTAACTTGGATGATTCTTGGACTAAATCTCCCATCGTTGGTCTCAAATTTCTCCACATGGTTTAGTGTGTCGTATTACATCAAACTATACTTGACATTTGGCTTCGGTCAACTTTGGAGCTACTCAGAACGATGAAACACCAAAATGGACGAACTTGGTCAACTTGGATGATTCTTGGAGCAAATCTATCTTCGTTGGTCTCCAACTTCTGCACATGGTTTATTGTGTGATATTACATCAAACTATGCTTGACATTTGGCTTCGGTCAACTTTGGAGCTACTCAACACGAAGAAAGACCAAAATGGACAAACTTGGTCAACTTGGATGATTCTTGGACTAAATCTCCTATCGTTGGTCTCAAACTTCTCCACATGGTTTAGTGTGTCATATTACATCAAACTATGCTTGACATTTGGCTTCGGTCAACTTTGGAGCTACTCAAAACGAAGAAAGATCAAAATGGACGAACTTGGTCAACTTGGATGATTCTTGGACTAAATCTCCCATCGTTGGTCTCAAATTTCTCCACATGGTTTAGTGTGTCGCATTACATCAAACTATACTTGACATTTGCCTTCGGTCAACTTTGGAGCTTCTCAGAACGATGAAACACCAAAATGGACGAACTTGGTCAACTTGGATGATTCTTGGACCAAATCTAACTTCGTTGGTCTCCAACTTCTGCACATGGTTTATTGTGTGATATTACATCAAACTATGCTTGACATTTGGCTTCGGTCAACTTTGAGCTACTCAAAATGATGAAACACAAAATGGACAAACTTGGTCAACTTGGATGATTCTTGGACTAAATCTCCCATCGTTGGTCTCAAATTTCTCCACATGGTTTAGTGTGTCGTATTACATCAAACTATACTTGACATTTGGCTTCGGTCAACTTTGGAGCTACTCAGAACGATGAAACACCAAAATGGACGAACTTGGTCAACTTGGATGATTCTTGGACTAAATCTCCCATCGTTGGTCTCAAATTTCCCACATGGTTTAGTGTGTCGTATTACATCAAACTATACTTGACATTTGGCTTCGGTCAACTTTGGAGCTACTCAGAACGATGAAATACCAAAATGGACGAACTTGGTCAACTTGGATGATTCTTGGACCAAATCTAACTTCGTTGGTCTCAAACTTCTGCACATGGTTTATTGTGTGATATTACATCAAACTATGCTTGACATTTGCTTCGGTCAACTTTGGAGCTACTCAAAATGATGAAACACAAAATGGACAAACTTGGTCAACTTGGATGATTCTTGGACTAAATCTCCCATCGTTGGTCTCAATTTCTCCACATGGTTTAGTGTGTCATATTACATCAAACTATGCTTGACATTTGGCTTCAGTTAATTTTGAGCTACTCAAAACGAAGAAAGACCAAAATGGACGAACTTGGTCAACTTGGATGATTCTTGGACTAAATCTCCCATCGTTGTTCTCAAATTTCTGCACATGGTTTAGTGTGTCGTATTACATCAAACTATACTTGACATTTGGCTTCGGTCAACTTTGGAGCTACTCAGAACGGTGAAACACCAAAATGGACGAACTTGGTCAACTTGGATGATTCTTGGACTAAATCTCCCATCGTTGGTCTCAAATTTCCCCACATGGTTTAGTGTGTCGTATTACATCAAACTATACTTGACATTTGGCTTCGGTCAACTTTGGAGCTACTCAGAACGATGAAATACCAAAATGGACGAACTTGGTCAACTTGGATGATTCTTGGATCAAATCTATCTTCGTAGGTCTCCAACTTCTGCACATGGTTTATTGTGTGATATTACATCAAACTATGCTTGACATTTGGCTTCGGTCAACTTTGGAGCTACTCAACACGAAGAAAGACCAAAATGGACAAACTTGGTCAACTTGGATGATTCTTGGAGTAAATCTTCTGTCGTTGGTCTCAAACTTCTCCACATGGTTTAGTGTGTCATATTAAATCAAACTATGCTTGACATTTGGCTTCGGTCAACTTTGGAGCTACTCAAAACGAAGAAAGACGAAAATGGACGAACTTGGTCAACTTGGATGATTCTTGGACTAAATCTCCCATCGTTGGTCTCAAATTTCTCCACATGATTTAGTGTGTCATATTACATCAAACTATACTTGACATTTGGCTTCAGTTAACTTTGGAGCTACTCAAAACGAAGAAAGATCAAAATGGACGAACTTGGTTAACTTAGATGATTCTTGGACTAAATCTCCCATCGTTGGTCTCAAATTTCTCCACATGGTTTAGTGTGTCGCATTACATCAAACTATACTTGACATTTGGCTTCGGTCAACTTTGGAGCTTCTCAGAACGATGAAACACCAAAATGGACGAACTTGGTCAACTTGGATGATTCTTGGACCATATCTAACTTCGTTGTCTCAAACTTCTGCACATAGTTTATTGTGTGATATTACATTAAACTATGCTTGACATTTGGCTTCGGTCAACTTTGGAGCTACTCAAAACGATGAAACACAAAATGGACAAACTTGGTCAACTTGGAAGATTCTTGGACTAAATCTCCCATCATTGGTCTCAAATTTCTCCACATGGTTTAGTGTGTCGTATTACATCAAACTATGCTTGACATTTGGCTTCCGTCAACTTTGGAGCTACTCAGAACGATGAAACACCAAAATGGACGAACTTGGTCAACTTGGATGATTCTTGGACCAAATCTAACTTTGTGGGTCTCAAAGTTCTCTACATGGTTTGGTGTGTTATATTACATCAAACTATGCTTGACATTTGGCTTCGGTCAACTTTGGAGCTACTCAAAACGAAGAAATATCAAAATGGACGAACTTGGTCAACTTGGATGATTCTTGGACTAAATCTCCCATCGTTGGTCTCAAATTTCTCCACATGGTTTAGTGTGTCGTATTACATCAAACTATGCTTGACATTTGGCTTCCGTCAACTTTGGAGCTACTCAGAACGATGAAACACCAAAATGGACGAACTTGGTCAACTTGGATGATTCTTGGACCAAATCTAACTTCGTTGGTCTCAAACTTCTCCACATGGTTTAGTGTGTCATATTACATCAAACTATACTTGACATTTGGCTTCGGTCAACTTTGGAGCTACTCAGAACGATGAAACATCAAAATGGACGAACTTGGTCAACTTGGATGATTCTTGAACCAAATCTAACATCGTTGGTCTCAAACTTCTCCACATGGTTTAGTGTGTCATATTACATCAAACTATACTGGACATTTGGCTTCGGTCAACTTTGGAGCTACTCAGAACGATGAAACACCAAAATGGACGAACTTAGTCAACTTGGATGATTCTTGGACCAAATCTAACTTCGTTGGTCTCAAATTTCTCCACATGGTTTAGTATGTCGTAATACATCAAACTATAATTGACATTTGGCTTCGGTCAACTTTGGAGTTACTCAGAACGATGAAACACCAAAATGGACGAACTTGGTCAACTTGGATGACTCTTGGACCAAATCTAACTTCGTTAGTCTCAAACTTCTCCACATGGTTTAGTGTGTCGTATTACATCAAACTATAATTGACATTTGGCTTCGGTCAACTTTGGAGCTACTCAGAACGAAGAAAGACCAAAATGGACAAACTTGGTCAACTTGGATGATTCTTGCACTAAATCTCCCATCGTTGGCTCAAATTTCTCCACATGGTTTAGTGTGTCATATTACATCAAACTATACTGGACATTTGGCTTCGGTCAACTTTGGAGCTACTCAGAACGATGAAACACCAAAATGGACGAACTTGGTCAACTTGGATGATTCTTGGACCAAATCTAACTTCGTTGGTCTCAAATTTCTCCACATGGTTTAGTATGTCGTAATACATCAAACTATAATTGACATTTGGCTTCGGTCAACTTTGGAGCTACTCAGAACGATGAAACACCAAATTGGACGAACTTGGTCAACTTGGATGATTCTTGACCAAATCTAACTTCGTTGGTCTCAAACTTCTCCACATGGTTTAGTGTGTCATATTACATCAAACTATACTTGACATTTGGCTTCGGTCAACTTTGGAGGTACTCAGAACGAAGAAAGACCAAAATGGACAAACTTGGTCAACTTGGATGATTCTTGCACTAAATCTCCCATCGTTGGCTCAAATTTCTCCACATGGTTTTATGTATCGTATTACATCAAACTATACTTGACATTTGGCTTCGGTCAACTTTGGAGCTACTCAGAACGATGAAATACCAAAATGGACGAACTTGGTCAACTTGGATGATTCTTGGACCAAATCTAACTTCGTTAGTCTCAAACTTCTCCACATGGTTTAGTGTGTCATATTACATCAAACTATGCTTGACATTTGGCTTCGGTTAATTTTGGAGCTACTCAAAACGAGGAAAGACCAAAATGGACGAACTTGGTCAACTTGGATGATTCTTGGACTAAATCTCCCATCGTTGGTCTCAAATATCTCCACATGGTTTAGTGTGTCGTATTACATCAAACTATAGTTGACATTTGGCTTCGGTTAACTTTGGAGATTCTCAAAACAATGAAACACAAAATGGACAAACTTGGTCAACTTGGATGATTCTTGGACCAAATCTAACTTCGTTGGTCTCAAACTTCTCCACATGGTTTAATGTGTCATATTACATCAAACTATGCTTGACATTTGGCTTCGGTTAATTTTGGAGCTACTCAAAACGAAGAAAGACCAAAATGGACGAACTTGGTCAACTTGGATGATTCTTGGACTAAATCTCCCATCGTTGGTCTCAAATTTCTCCACATGGTTTAGTGTGTCGTATTACATCAAACTATACTTGACATTTGGCTTCGGTTAACTTTGAAGCTACTCAGAACGATGAAACACCAAAATGGACGAACTTGGTCAACTTGGATGATTCTTGGACCAAATCTAACATCGTTGGTCTCAAATTTCTCCACATGGTTTAGTGTGTCATATTACATCAAACTATGCTTGACATTTGGCTTAGGTTAACTTTGGAGCTACTCAAAACGAAGAAAGACCAAAATGGACGAACTTGGTCAACTTGGATGATTCTTGGACTAAATCTCCCATCGTTGGTCTCAAATATCTCCACATGGTTTAGTGTGTCGTATTACATCAAACTATAGTTGACATTTGGCTTCGGTTAACTTTGGAGCTTCTCAAAACAATGAAAGACAAAATGGACAAACTTGGTCAACTTGGATGATTCTTGGACCAAAATCTAACTTCGTTGGTCTCAAACTTCTCCACATGGTTTAGTGTGTCGTATTACATCAAACTATACTTGACATTTGGCTTCGGTCAACTTTGGAGCTACTCAGAACGATGAAACACCAAAATGGACGAACTTGGTCAACTTGGATGATTCTTGGACCAAATCTAACTTCGTTGGTCTCAAATTTCTCCACATGGTTTAGTATGTCGTATTACATCAAACTATAATTGACATTTGGCTTCGGTCAACTTTGGAGTTACTCAGAACGATGAAACACCAAAATGGACGAACTTGGTCAACTTGGATGATTCTTGGACCAAATCTAACTTCGTTAGTCTCAAACTTCTCCACATGGTTTAGTGTGTAGTATTACATCAAACTATACTTGACATTTGGCTTCGGTCAACTTTGAAGCTACTCAGAACGATGAAACACCAAAATGGACGAACTTGGTCAACTTGGATGATTCTTGGACCAAATCTAACTTCGTTGGTCTCAAACTTCTCCACATGGTTTAGTGTGTCGTATTACATCAAACTATACTTGACATTTGGCTTCGGTCAACTTTGGAGTTACTCAGAACGATGAAACACCAAAATGGACGAACTTGGTCAACTTGGATGATTCTTGACCAAATCTAACTTCGTTGGTCTCAAACTTCTCCACATGGTTTAGTGTGTCATATTACATCAAACTATACTTGACATTTGGCTTCGGTCAACTTTGGAGCTACTCAGAACGAAGAAAGACCAAAATGGACAAACTTGGTCAACTTGGATGATTCTTGGACTAAATCTCCCATCGTTGGTCTCAAATTTCTCCACATGGTTTAGTGTGTCGTATTACATCAAACTATAGTTGACATTTGGCTTCGGTTAACTTTGGAGCTTCTCAAAACAATGAAACACAAAATGGACAAACTTGGTCAACTTGGATGATTCTTGGACCAAATCTAACTTCGTTGGTCTCAAACTTCTCCACATGGTTTAGTGTGTCATATTACATCAAACTATGCTTGACATTTGGCTTCGGTTAATTTTGGAGCTACTCAAAACGAAGAAAGACCAAAATGGACGAACTTGGTCAACTTGGATGATTCTTGGACTAAATCTCCCATCGTTGGTCTCAAATATCTCCACATGGTTTAGTGTGTCGTATTACATCAAACTATAGTTGACATTTGGCTTCGGTTAACTTTGGAGCTTCTCAAAACAATGAAACACAAAATGGACAAACTTGGTCAACTTGGATGATTCTTGGACCAAATCTAACTTCGTTGGTCTCAAACTTCTCCACATGGTTTAGTGTGTCATATTACATCAAACTATGCTTGACATTTGGCTTCGGTTAATTTTGGAGCTACTCAGAACGATGAAACACCAAAATGGACGAACTTGGTCAACTTGGATGATTCTTGGACCAAATCTAACTTCGTTGGTCTCAAATTTCTCCACATGGTTTAGTATGTCGTATTACATCAAACTATAATTGACATTTGGCTTCGGTCAACTTTGGAGTTACTCAGAACGATGAAACACCAAAATGGACGAACTTGGTCAACTTGGATGATTCTTGGACCAAATCTAACTTCGTTGGTCTCAAACTTCTCCACATGGTTTAGTGTGTCGTATTACATCAAACTATACTTGACATTTGGCTTCGGTCAACTTTGGAGTTACTCAGAACGATGAAACACCAAAATGGACGAACTTGGTCAACTTGGATGATTCTTGACCAAATCTAACTTCGTTGGTCTCAAACTTCTCCACATGGTTTAGTGTGTCGTATTACATCAAACTATGCTTGACATTTGGCTTCGGTTAACTTTGGAGCTACTCAAAACGAAGAAAGACCAAAATGGACGAACTTGGTCAACTTGGATGATTCTTGCACTAAATCTCCCATCGTTGGCTCAAATTTCTCCACATGGTTTTATGTATCGTATTACATCAAACTATACTTGACATTTGGCTTCGGTCAACTTTGGAGCTACTCAGAACGATGAAATACCAAAATGGACGAACTTGGTCAACTTGGATGATTCTTGGACCAAATCTAACTTCGTTAGTCTCAAACTTCTCCACATGGTTTAGTGTGTCATATTACATCAAACTATGCTTGACATTTGGCTTAGGTTAATTTTGGAGCTACTCAAAACGAAGAAAGACCAAAATGGACGAACTTGGTCAACTTGGATGATTCTTGGACTAAATCTCCCATCGTTGGTCTCAAATATCTCCACATGGTTTAGTGTGTCGTATTACATCAAACTATAGTTGACATTTGGCTTCGGTTAACTTTGGAGCTTCTCAAAACAATGAAACACAAAATGGACAAACTTGGTCAACTTGGATGATTCTTGGACCAAATCTAACTTCGTTGGTCTCAAACTTCTCCACATGGTTTAGTGTGTCGTATTACATCAAACTATACTGGACATTTGACTTCGGTCAACTTTGGAGCTACTCAGAACGATGAAACACCAAAATGGACGAACTTAGTCAACTTGGATGATTCTTGGACCAAATCTAACTTCGTTGGTCTCAAATTTCTCCACATGGTTTAGTATGTCGTATTACATCAAACTATAATTGACATTTGGCTTCGGTCAACTTTGGAGTTACTCAGAACGATGAAACACCAAAATGGACGAACTTGGTCAACTTGGATGATTCTTGGACCAAATCTAACTTCGTTAGTCTCAAACTTCTCCACATGGTTTAGTGTGTCGTATTACATCAAACTATACTTGACATTTGGCTTCGGTTAACTTTGAAGCTACTCAGAACGAAGAAAGACCAAAATGGACAAACTTGGTCAACTTGGATGATTCTTGGACTAAATCTCCCATCGTTGGTCTCAAATTTCTCCACATGGTTTAGTGTGTCGTATTACATCAAACTATACTTGACATTTGGCTTCGGTTAACTTTGAAGCTACTCAGAACGATGAAACACCAAAATGGACGAACTTGGTCAACTTGGATGATTCTTGGACCAAATCTAACATCGTTGGTCTCAAATTTCTCCACATGGTTTACTGTGTCGTATTACATCAAACTATACTTGACATTTGGCTTCGGTCAACTTTGGAGTTACTCAGAACGATGAAACACCAAAATGGACGAACTTGGTCAACTTGGATGATTCTTGACCAAATCTAACTTCGTTGGTCTCAAACTTCTCCACATGGTTTAGTGTGTCATATTACATCAAACTATGCTTGACATTTGGCTTCGGTTAATTTTGGAGCTACTCAAAACGAAGAAAGACCAAAATGGACGAACTTGGTCAACTTGGATGATTCTTGCACTAAATCTCCCATCGTTGGCTCAAATTTCTCCACATGGTTTTATGTGTCGTATTACATCAAACTATGCTTGACATTTGGCTTCGGTTAATTTTGGAGCTACTTAAAACGAAGAAAGACCAAAATGGACGAACTTGGTCAAATTGGATGATTCTTGGACTAAATCTCCCATCGTTGGTCTCAAATATCTCCACATGGTTTAGTGTGTCGTATTACATCAAACTATAGTTGACATTTGGCTTCGGTTAACTTTGGAGCTTCTCAAAACAATGAAACACAAAATGGACAAACTTGGTCAACTTGGATGATTCTTGGACCAAATCTAACTTCGTTGGTCTAAAACTTCTCCACATGGTTTAGTGTGTCGTATTACATCAAACTATACTTGACATTTGGCTTCGGTCAACTTTGGAGCTACTCAGAACGATGAAACACCAAAATGGACGAACTTGGTCAACTTGGATGATTCTTGGACCAAATCTAACTTCGTTGGTCTCAAATTTCTCCACATGGTTTAGTGTGTCGTATTACATCAAACTATAATTGACATTTGGCTTCGGTCAACTTTGGAGTTACTCAGAACGATGAAACACCAAAATGGACGAACTTGGTCAACTTGGATGATTCTTGGACCAAATCTAACTTCGTTAGTCTCAAACTTCTCCACATGGTTTAGTGTGTCGTATTACATCAAACTATACTTGACATTTGGCTTCGGTCAACTTTGGAGCTACTCAGAACGAAGAAAGACCAAAATGGACAAACTTGGTCAACTTGGATGATTCTTGGACTAAATCTCCCATCGTTGGTCTCAAATTTCTCCACATGGTTTAGTGTGTCGTATTACATCAAACTATACTTGACATTTGGCTTCGGTTAACTTTGAAGCTACTCAGAACGATGAAACACCAAAATGGACGAACTTGGTCAACTTGGATGATTCTTGGACCAAATCTAACATCGTTGGTCTCAAATTTCTCCACATGGTTTAGTGTGTCGTATTACATCAAACTATACTTGACATTTGGCTTCGGTCAACTTTGGAGTTACTCAGAACGATGAAACACCAAAATGGACGAACTTGGTCAACTTGGATGATTCTTGACCAAATCTAACTTCGTTGGTCTCAAACTTCTCCACATGGTTTAGTGTGTCATATTACATCAAACTATACTTGACATTTGGCTTCGGTCAACTTTGGAGCTACTCAGAACGAAGAAAGACCAAAATGGACAAACTTGGTCAACTTGGATGATTCTTGGACTAAATCTCCCATCGTTGGTCTCAAATTTCTCCACATGGTTTAGTGTGTAGTATTACATCAAACTATACTTGACATTTGGCTTCGGTCAACTTTGAAGCTACTCAGAACGATGAAACACCAAAATGGACGAACTTGGTCAACTTGGATGATTCTTGGACCAAATCTAACTTCGTTGGTCTCAAACTTTTCCACATGGTTTAGTGTGTCATATTACATCAAACTATGCTTGACATTTGGCTTCGGTTAATTTTGGAGCTACTCAAAACGAAGAAAGACCAAAATGGACGAACTTGGTCAACTTGGATGATTCTTGCACTAAATCTCCCATCGTTGGCTCAAATTTCTCCACATGGTTTTATGTATCGTATTACATCAAACTATACTTGACATTTGGCTTCGGTCAACTTTGGAGCTACTCAGAACGATGAAACACCAAAATGGACGAACTTGGTCAACTTGGATGATTCTTGGACCAAATCTAACTTCGTTGGTCTCAAATTTCTCCACATGGTTTAGTGTGTCGTATTACATCAAACTATACTTGACATTTGGCTTCGGTCAACTTTGGAGTTACTCAGAACGATGAAACACCAAAATGGACGAACTTGGTCAACTTGGATGATTCTTGGACCAAATCTAACTTCGTTGGTCTCCAACTTCTCCACATGGTTTAGTGTGTCGTATTACATCAAACTATACTTGACATTTGGCTTCGGTCAACTTTGGAGCTACTCAGAACGAAGAAAGACCAAAATGGACAAACTTGGTCAACTTGGATGATTCTTGGACTAAATCTCCCATCGTTGGTCTCAAATTTCTCCACATGGTTTAGTGTGTCGTATTACATCAAACTATACTTGACATTTGGCTTCGGTTAACTTTGAAGTTACTCAGAACGATGAAACACCAAAATGGACGAACTTGGTCAACTTGGATGATTCTTGACCAAATCTAACTTCGTTGGTCTCAAATTTCTCCACATGGTTTAGTATGTCGTATTACATCAAACTATACTTGACATTTGGCTTCGGTCAACTTTGGAGTTCTCAGAACGATGAAACACCAAAATGGACGAACTTGGTCAACTTGGATGATTCTTGGACCAAATCTAACTTCGTTAGTCTCAAACTTCTCCACATGGTTTAGTGTGTCGTATTACATCAAACTATACTTGACATTTTGCTTCGGTTAACTTTGGAGCTACTCAGAACGAAGAAAGACAAAAATGGACGAACTTGGTCAACTTGGATGATTCTTGGACTAAATCTCCCATCGTTGGTCTCAAATTTCTCCACATGGTTTAGTGTGTCGTATTACATCAAACTATACTTGACATTTGGCTTCGGTTAACTTTGAAGCTACTCAGAACGATGAAACACCAAAATGGACGAACTTGGTCAACTTGGATGATTCTTGGACCAAATCTAACATTGTTGGTCTCAAATTTCTCCACATGGTTTACTGTGTCGTATTACATCAAACTATACTTGACATTTGGCTTCGGTCAACTTTGGAGTTACTCAGAACGATGAAACACCAAAATGGACGAACTTGGTCAACTTGGATGATTCTTGACCAAATCTAACTTCGTTGGTCTCAAACTTCTCCACATGGTTTAGTGTGTCATATTACATCAAACTATGCTTGACATTTGGCTTCGGTTAATTTTGGAGCTACTCAAAACGAAGAAAGACCAAAATGGACGAACTTGGTCAACTTGGATGATTCTTGCACTAAATCTCCCATCGTTGGCTCAAATTTCTCCACATGGTTTTATGTGTCGTATTACATCAAACTATGCTTGACATTTGGCTTAGGTTAATTTTGGAGCTACTCAAAACGAAGAAAGACCAAAATGGACGAACTTGGTCAACTTGGATGATTCTTGGACTAAATCTCCCATCGTTGGTCTCAAATATCTCCACATGGTTTAGTGTGTCGTATTACATCAAACTATAGTTGACATTTGGCTTCGGTTAACTTTGGAGCTTCTCAAAACAATGAAACACAAAATGGACAAACTTGGTCAACTTGGATGATTCTTGGACCAAATCTAACTTCGTTGGTCTCAAACTTCTCCACATGGTTTAGTGTGTCGTATTACATCAAACTATACTTGACATTTGGCTTCGGTCAACTTTGGAGCTACTCAGAACGATGAAACACCAAAATGGACGAACTTAGTCAACTTGGATGATTCTTGGACCAAATCTAACTTCGTTGGTCTCAAATTTCTCCACATGGTTTAGTATGTCGTATTACATCAAACTATAATTGACATTTGGCTTCGGTCAACTTTGGAGTTACTCAGAACGATGAAACACCAAAATGGACGAACTTGGTCAACTTGGATGATTCTTGGACCAAATCTAACTTCGTTGGTCTCAAACTTCTCCACATGGTTTAGTGTGTCGTATTACATCAAACTATACTTGACATTTGGCTTCGGTCAACTTTGGAGCTACTCAGAACGAAGAAAGACCAAAATGGACAAACTTGGTCAACTTGGATGATTCTTGGACTAAATCTCCCATCGTTGGTCTCAAATTTCTCCACATGGTTTAGTGTGTCGTATTACATCAAACTATACTTGACATTTGGCTTCGGTTAACTTTGAAGCTACTCAGAACGATGAAACACCAAAATGGACGAACTTGGTCAACTTGGATGATTCTTGGACCAAATCTAACTTCGTTGGTCTCAAACTTCTCCACATGGTTTAGTGTGTCATATTACATCAAACTATGCTTGACATTTGGCTTCGGTTAACTTTGGAGCTACTCAAAACGAAGAAAGACCAAAATGGACGAACTTGGTCAACTTGGATGATTCTTGGACTAAATCTCCCATCGTTGGTCTCAAATTTCTCCACATGGTTTTATGTGTCGTATTACATCAAACTATACTTGACATTTGGCTTCGGTCAACTTTGGAGCTACTCAGAACGATGAAACACCAAAATGGACGAACTTGGTCAACTTGGATGATTCTTGGACCAAATCTAACTTCGTTGGTCTCCAACTTCTCCACATGGTTTAGTGTGTCGTATTACATCAAACTATACTTGACATTTGGCTTCGGTTAACTTTGAAGCTACTCAGAACGATGAAACACCAAAATGGACGAACTTGGTCAACTTGGATGATTCTTGGACCAAATCTAACATCGTTGGTCTCAAACTTCTCCACATGGTTTAGTGTGTCATATTACATCAAACTATACTTGACATTTGGCTTCGGTCAACTTTGGAGCTACTCAGAACGAAGAAAGACCAAAATGGACAAACTTGGTCAACTTGGATGATTCTTGGACTAAATCTCCCATCGTTGGTCTCAAATTTCTCCACATGGTTTAGTGTGTCGTATTACATCAAACTATACTTGACATTTGGCTTCGGTCAACTTTGGAGCTACTCAGAACGATGAAACACCAAAATGGACGAACTTGGTCAACTTGGATGATTCTTGGACCAAATCTAACTTCGTTGGTCTCAAACTTCTCCACATGGTTTAGTGTGTCATATTACATCAAACTATGCTTGACATTTGGCTTCGGTTAATTTTGGAGCTACTCAAAACGAAGAAAGACCAAAATGGACGAACTTGGTCAACTTGGATGATTCTTGGACTAAATCTCCCATCGTTGGTCTCAAATATCTCCACATGGTTTATTGTGTCGTATTACATCAAACTATAGTTGACATTTGGCTTCGGTTAACTTTGGAGCTTCTCAAAACAATGAAACACAAAATGGACAAACTTGGTCAACTTGGATGATTCTTGGACCAAATCTAACTTCGTTGGTCTCAAACTTCTCCACATGGTTTAGTGTGTCGTATTACATCAAACTATACTTGACATTTGGCTTCGGTCAACTTTGGAGCTACTCAGAACGATGAAACACCAAAATGGACGAACTTGGTCAACTTGGATGATTCTTGGACCAAATCTAACTTCGTTGGTCTCAAATTTCTCCACATGGTTTAGTATGTCGTATTACATCAAACTATACTTGACATTTGGCTTCGGTCAACTTTGGAGTTACTCAGAACGATGAAACACCAAAATGGACGAACTTGGTCAACTTGGATGATTCTTGGACCAAATCTAACTTCGTTGGTCTCCAACTTCTCCACATGGTTTAGTGTGTCGTATTACATCAAACTATACTTGACATTTGGCTTCGGTCAACTTTGGAGCTACTCAGAACGAAGAAAGACCAAAATGGACAAACTTGGTCAACTTGGATGATTCTTGGACTAAATCTCCCATCGTTGGTCTCAAATTTCTCCACATGGTTTAGTGTGTCGTATTACATCAAACTATACTTGACATTTGGCTTCGGTTAACTTTGAAGCTACTCAGAACGAAGAAAGACCAAAATGGACAAACTTGGTCAACTTGGATGATTCTTGGACTAAATCTCCCATCGTTGGTCTCAAATTTCTCCACATGGTTTAGTGTGTCGTATTACATCAAACTATACTTGACATTTGGCTTCGGTTAACTTTGAAGCTACTCAGAACGATGAAACACCAAAATGGACGAACTTGGTCAACTTGGATGATTCTTGGACCAAATCTAACATCGTTGGTCTCAAATTTCTCCACATGGTTTAGTGTGTCGTATTACATCAAACTATACTTGACATTTGGCTTCGGTCAACTTTGGAGTTACTCAGAACGATGAAACACCAAAATGGACGAACTTGGTCAACTTGGATGATTCTTGACCAAATCTAACTTCGTTGGTCTCAAACTTCTCCACATGGTTTAGTGTGTCATATTACATCAAACTATACTTGACATTTGGCTTCGGTTAACTTTGGAGCTACTCAGAACGAAGAAAGACCAAAATGGACAAACTTGGTCAACTTGGATGATTCTTGGACTAAATCTCCCATCGTTGGTCTCAAATTTCTCCACATGGTTTAGTGTGTCGTATTACATCAAACTATGCTTGACATTTGGCTTCGGTTAACTTTGGAGCTACTCAAAACGATGAAACACAAAATGGACAAACTTGGTCAACTTGGATGATTCTTGGACTAAATCTCCAATCGTTGGTCTCAATTTTCTCCACATGGTTTAGTGTGTCGTATTACATCAAACTATACTTGACATTTGGCTTCGGTCAACTTTGGAGCTACTCAGAACGATGAAACACCAAAATGGACGAACTTGGTCAACTTGGATGATTCTTGGACCAAATCTAAATTCGTTGGTCTCAAACTTCTCCACATGGTTTAGTGTGTCATATTACATCAAACTATGCTTGACATTTGGCTTCGGTTAACTTTGGAGCTACTCAAAACGAAGAAAGACCAAAATGGACGAACTTGGTCAACTTGGATGATTCTTGGACTAAATCTCCCATCGTTGGTCTCAAATTTCTCCACATGGTTTAGTGTGTCGTATTACATCAAACTATGCTTGACATTTGGCTTCGGTTAACTTTGGAGCTACTCAAAACGATGAAACACAAAATGGACAAACTTGGTCAACTTGGATGATTCTTGGACCAAATCTAACTTCGTTGGTCTCAAACTTCTCCACATGGTTTAGTGTGTCGTATTACATCAAACTATACTTGACATTTGGCTTCGGTCAACTTTGGAGCTACTCAGAACGAAGAAAGACCAAAATGGACAAACTTGGTCAACTTGGATGATTCTTGGACTAAATCTCCCATCGTTGGTCTCAAATTTCTCCACATGGTTTAGTGTGTCGTATTACATCAAACTATACTTGACATTTGGCTTCGGTCAACTTTGGAGCTACTCAGAACGATGAAACACCAAAATGGACGAACTTGGTCAACTTGGATGATTCTTGGACCAAATCTAACTTCGTTGGTCTCAAACTTCTCCACATGGTTTAGTGTGTCGTATTACATCAAACTATAATTGACATTTGGCTTCGGTCAACTTTGGAGTTACTCAGAACGATGAAACACCAAAATGGACGAACTTGGTCAACTTGGATGATTCTTGGACCAAATCTCACTTCGTTGGTCTCAAATTTCTCCACATGGTTTAGTGTGTCATATTACATCAAACTATACTTGACATTTGGCTTCGGTCAACTTTGGAGTTACTCAGAACGATGAAACACCAAAATGGACGAACTTGGTCAACTTGGATGATTCTTGGACCAAATCTAACTTCGTTGGTCTCAAATTTCTCCACATGGTTTAGTATGTCGTATTACATCAAACTATACTTGACATTTGGCTTCGGTCAACTTTGGAGTTACTCAGAACGATGAAACACCAAAATGGACGAACTTGGTCAACTTGGATGATTCTTGGACCAAATCTAACTTCGTTGGTCTCAAACTTCTCCACATGGTTTAGTGTGTCGTATTACATCAAACTATACTTGACATTTTGCTTCGGTCAACTTTGGAGCTACTCAGAACGAAGAAAGACAAAAATGGACGAACTTGGTCAACTTGGATGATTCTTGGACTAAATCTCCCATCGTTGGTCTCAAATTTCTCCACATGGTTTAGTGTGTCATATTACATCAAACTATACTTGACATTTGGCTTCGGTCAACTTTGGAGCTACTCAGAACGATGAAACACCAAAATGGACAAACTTGGTCAACTTGGATGATTCTTGGACTAAATCTCCCATCGTTGGTCTCAAATTTCTCCACATGGTTTAGTGTGTCGTATTACATCAAACTATACTTGACATTTGGCTTCGGTTAACTTTGAAGCTACTCAGAACGATGAAACACCAAAATGGACGAACTTGGTCAACTTGGATGATTCTTGGACCAAATCTAACTTCGTTGGTCTCAAATTTCTCCACATGGTTTAGTGTGTCGTATTACATCAAACTATACTTGACATTTGGCTTCGGTCAACTTTGGAGTTACTCAGAACGATGAAACACCAAAATGGACGAACTTGGTCAACTTGGATGATTCTTGGACCAAATCTAACTTCGTTGGTCTCAAATTTCTCCACATGGTTTAGTGTGTCGTATTACATCAAACTATACTTGACATTTGGCTTCGGTCAACTTTGGAGTTACTCAGAACGATGAAACACCAAAATGGACGAACTTGGTCAACTTGGATGACTCTTGGACCAAATCTAACTTCGTTGGTCTCAAACTTCTCCACATGGTTTAGTGTGTCGTATTACATCAAACTATACTTGACATTTGGCTTCGGTCAACTTTGGAGCTACTCAGAACGATGAAACACCAAAATGGACGAACTTGGTCAACTTGGATGATTCTTGGACCAAATCTAACTTCGTTGGTCTCAAATTTCTCCACATGGTTTAGTGTGTCATATTACATCAAACTATACTTGACATTTGGCTTCGGTCAACTTTGGAGTTACTCAGAACGATGAAACACCAAAATGGACGAACTTGGTCAACTTGGATGATTCTTGGACCAAATCTAACTTCGTTGGTCTCAAATTTCTCCACATGGTTTAGTGTGTCGTATTACATCAAACTATACTTGACATTTGGCTTCGGTCAACTTTGGAGTTCTCAGAACGATGAAACACCAAAATGGACGAACTTGGTCAACTTGGATGATTCTTGGACCAAATCTAACTTCGTTGGTCTCAAACTTCTCCACATGGTTTAGTGTGTCGTATTACATCAAACTATACTTGACATTTTGCTTCGGTTAACTTTGGAGCTACTCAGAACGAAGAAAGACAAAAATGGACGAACTTGGTCAACTTGGATGATTCTTGGACTAAATCTCCCATCGTTGGTCTCAAATTTCTCCACATGGTTTAGTGTGTCATATTACATCAAACTATACTTGACATTTGGCTTCGGTCAACTTTGGAGCTACTCAGAACGATGAAACACCAAAATGGACAAACTTGGTCAACTTGGATGATTCTTGGACTAAATCTCCCATCGTTGGTCTCAAATTTCTCCACATGGTTTAGTGTGTCGTATTACATCAAACTATACTTGACATTTGGCTTCGGTTAACTTTGAAGCTACTCAGAACGATGAAACACCAAAATGGACGAACTTGGTCAACTTGGATGATTCTTGGACCAAATCTAACTTCGTTGGTCTCAAATTTCTCCACATGGTTTAGTGTGTCGTATTACATCAAACTATACTTGACATTTGGCTTCGGTCAACTTTGGAGTTACTCAGAACGATGAAACACCAAAATGGACGAACTTGGTCAACTTGGATGATTCTTGGACCAAATCTAACTTCGTTGGTCTCAAATTTCTCCACATGGTTTAGTGTGTCGTATTACATCAAACTATACTTGACATTTGGCTTCGGTCAACTTTGGAGTTACTCAGAACGATGAAACACCAAAATGGACGAACTTGGTCAACTTGGATGATTCTTGGACCAAATCTAACTTCGTTGGTCTCAAACTTCTCCACATGGTTTAGTGTGTCGTATTACATCAAACTATACTTGACATTTGGCTTCGGTTAACTTTGAAGCTACTCAGAACGATGAAACACCAAAATGGACGAACTTGGTCAACTTGGATGATTCTTGGACCAAATCTAACTTCGTTGGTCTCAAATTTCTCCACATGGTTTAGTGTGTCGTATTACATCAAACTATACTTGACATTTGGCTTCGGTCAACTTTGGAGTTACTCAGAACGATGAAACACCAAAATGGACGAACTTGGTCAACTTGGATGATTCTTGGACCAAATCTAACTTCGTTGGTCTCAAATTTCTCCACATGGTTTAGTGTGTCGTATTACATCAAACTATACTTGACATTTGGCTTCGGTCAACTTTGGAGTTACTCAGAACGATGAAACACCAAAATGGACGAACTTGGTCAACTTGGATGATTCTTGGACCAAATCTAACTTCGTTGGTCTCAAACTTCTCCACATGGTTTAGTGTGTCGTATTACATCAAACTATACTTGACATTTGGCTTCGGTCAACTTTGGAGCTACTCAGAACGAAGAAAGACCAAAATGGACAAACTTGGTCAACTTGGATGATTTTTGGACTAAATCTCCCATCGTTGGTCTCAAATTTCTCCACATGGTTTAGTGTGTCTTATTACATCAAACTATACTTGACATTTGGCTTCGGTTAACTTTGAAGCTACTCAGAACGATGAAACACCAAAATGGAGAACTTGGTCAACTTGGATGATTCTTGGACCAAATCTAACTTCGTTGGTCTCAAATTTCTCCACATGGTTTAGTGTGTCGTATTACATCAAACTATACTTGACATTTGGCTTCGGTCAACTTTGGAGTTACTCAGAACGATGAAACACCAAAATGGACGAACTTGGTCAACTTGGATGATTCTTGGACCAAATCTAACTTCGTTGGTCTCAAACTTCTCCACATGGTTTAGTATGTCGTATTACATCAAACTATACTTGACATTTGGCTTCGGTCAACTTTGGAGTTACTCAGAACGATGAAACACCAAAATGGACGAACTTGGTCAACTTGGATGATTCTTGGACCAAATCTAACTTCGTTGGTCTCAAACTTCTCCACATGGTTTAGTGTGTCGTATTACATCAAACTATACTTGACATTTGGCTTCGGTCAACTTTGGAGCTACTCAGAACGAAGAAAGACCAAAATGGACAAACTTGGTCAACTTGGATGATTCTTGGACTAAATCTCCAATCGTTGGTCTCAATTTTCTCCACATGGTTTAGTGTGTCGTATTACATCAAACTATACTTGACATTTGGCTTCGGTTAACTTTGAAGCTACTCAGAACGATGAAACACCAAAATGGACGAACTTGGTCAACTTGGATGATTCTTGGACCAAATCTGACTTCGTTGGTCTCAAATTTCTCCACATGGTTTAGTGTGTCGTATTACATCAAACTATGTTTGACATTTGGCTTCGGTCAACTTTGGAGTTACTCAGAACGATGAAACACCAAAATGGACGAACTTGGTCAACTTGGATGATTCTTGGACTAAATCTCCCATCGTTGGTCTCAAATTTCTCCACATGGTTTAGTGTGTCGTATTACATCAAACTATACTTGACATTTGGCTTCGGTCAACTTTGGAGCTACTCAGAACGAAGAAAGACCAAAATGGACAAACTTGGTCAACTTGGATGATTCTTGGACTAAATCTCCCATCGTTGGTCTCAAATTTCTCCACATGGTTTAGTGTGTCGTATTACATCAAACTATACTTGACATTTGGCTTCGGTTAACTTTGAAGCTACTCAGAACGATGAAACACCAAAATGGACGAACTTGGTCAACTTGGATGATTCTTGGACCAAATCTAACTTCGTTGGTCTCAAACTTCTCCACATGGTTTAGTGTGTCGTATTACATCAAACTATACTTGACATTTGGCTTCGGTCAACTTTGGAGCTACTCAGAACGAAGAAAGACCAAAATGGAAAAACTTGGTCAACTTGGATGATTCTTGGACTAAATCTCCTATCGTTGGTCTCAAATTTCTCCACATGGTTTAGTGTGTCGTATTACATCAAACTATACTTGACATTTGGCTTCGGTCAACTTTGGAGCTACTCAGAACGATGAAACACCAAAATGGACGAACTTGGTCAACTTGGATGATTCTTGGACCAAATCTAACTTCGTTGGTCTCAAACTTCTCCACATGGTTTAGTGTGTCGTATTACATCAAACTATACTTGACATTTGGCTTCGGTCAACTTTGGAGTTACTCAGAACGATGAAACACCAAAATGGACGAACTTGGTCAACTTGGATGATTCTTGGACCAAATCTAACTTCGTTGGTCTCAAACTTCTCCACATGGTTTAGTGTGTCGTATTACATCAAACTATACTTGACATTTGGCTTCGGTCAACTTTGGAGCTACTCAGAACGAAGAAAGACCAAAATGGACAAACTTGGTCAACTTGGATGATTCTTGGACTAAATCTCCCATCGTTGGTCTCAAATTTCTCCACATGGTTTAGTGTGTCGTATTACATCAAACTATGCTTGACATTTGGCTTCGGTTAACTTTGGAGCTACTCAAAACGATGAAACACAAAATGGACAAACTTGGTCAACTTGGATGATTCTTGGACTAAATCTCCAATCGTTGGTCTCAATTTTCTCCACATGGTTTAGTGTGTCGTATTACATCAAACTATACTTGACATTTGGCTTCGGTCAACTTTGGAGCTACTCAGAACGATGAAACACCAAAATGGACGAACTTGGTCAACTTGGATGATTCTTGGACCAAATCTAAATTCGTTGGTCTCAAACTTCTCCACATGGTTTAGTGTGTCATATTACATCAAACTATGCTTGACATTTGGCTTCGGTCAACTTTGGAGCTACTCAAAACGAAGAAAGACCAAAATGGACGAACTTGGTCAACTTGGATGATTCTTGGACTAAATCTCCCATCGTTGGTCTCAAATTTCTCCACATGGTTTAGTGTGTCGTATTACATCAAACTATGCTTGACATTTGGCTTCGGTTCACTTTGGAGCTACTCAAAACGATGAAACACAAAATGGACAAACTTGGTCAACTTGGATGATTCTTGGACCAAATCTAACTTCGTTGGTCTCAAACTTCTCCACATGGTTTAGTGTGTCGTATTACATCAAACTATACTTGACATTTGGCTTCGTTCAACTTTGGAGCTACTCAGAACGAAGAAAGACCAAAATGGACAAACTTGGTCAACTTGGATGATTCTTGGACTAAATCTCCCATCGTTGGTCTCAAATTTCTCCACATGGTTTAGTGTGTCGTATTACATCAAACTATACTTGACATTTGGCTTCGGTCAACTTTGAAGCTACTCAGAACGATGAAACACCAAAATGGACGAACTTGGTCAACTTGGATGATTCTTGGACCAAATCTGACTTCGTTGGTCTCAAATTTCTCCACATGGTTTAGTGTGTCGTATTACATCAAACTATACTTGACATTTGGCTTCGGTTAACTTTGAAGCTACTCAGAACGATGAAACACCAAAATGGACGAACTTGGTCAACTTGGATGATTCTTGGACCAAATCTAACTTCGTTGGTCTCAAATTTCTCCACATGGTTTAGTGTGTCGTATTACATCAAACTATGTTTGACATTTGGCTTCGGTCAACTTTGGAGCTACTCAGAACGAAGAAAGACCAAAATGGACAAACTTGGTCAACTTGGATGATTCTTGGACTAAATCTCCCATCGTTGGTCTCAAATTTCTCCACATGGTTTAGTGTGTCGTATTACATCAAACTATACTTGACATTTGGCTTCGGTTAACTTTGAAGCTACTCAGAACGATGAAACACCAAAATGGACGAACTTGGTCAACTTGGATGATTCTTGGACCAAATCTAACTTCGTTGGTCTCAAATTTCTCCACATGGTTTAGTGTGTCGTATTACATCAAACTATGTTTGACATTTGGCTTCGGTCAACTTTGGAGTTACTCAGAACGATGAAACACCAAAATGGACGAACTTGGTCAACTTGGATGATTCTTGGACCAAATCTAACTTCGTTGGTCTCAAACTTCTCCACATGGTTTAGTGTGTCGTATTACATCAAACTATACTTGACATTTGGCTTCGGTCAACTTTGGAGCTACTCAGAACGAAGAAAGACCAAAATGGAAAACTTGGTCAACTTGGATGATTCTTGGACTAAATCTCCTATCGTTGGTCTCAAATTTCTCCACATGGTTTAGTGTGTCGTATTACATCAAACTATACTTGACATTTGGCTTCGGTCAACTTTGGAGCTACTCAGAACGATGAAACACCAAAAGGACGAACTTGGTCAACTTGGATGATTCTTGGACCAAATCTAACTTCGTTGGTCTCAAACTTCTCCACATGGTTTAGTGTGTCGTATTACATCAAACTATACTTGACATTTGGCTTCGGTCAACTTTGGAGTTACTCATAACGATGAAACACCAAAATGGACGAACTTGGTCAACTTGGATGATTCTTGGACCAAATCTAACTTCGTTGGTCTCAAACTTCTCCACATGGTTTAGTGTGTCGTATTACATCAAACTATACTTGACATTTGGCTTCGGTCAACTTTGGAGCTACTCAGAACGAAGAAAGACCAAAATGGACAAACTTGGTCAACTTGGATGATTCTTGGACTAAATCTCCCATCGTTGGTCTCAAATTTCTCCACATGGTTTAGTGTGTCGTATTACATCAAACTATGCTTGACATTTGGCTTCGGTTAACTTTGGAGCTACTCAAAACGATGAAACACAAAATGGACAAACTTGGTCAACTTGGATGATTCTTGGACTAAATCTCCAATCGTTGGTCTCAATTTTCTCCACATGGTTTAGTGTGTCGTATTACATCAAACTATACTTGACATTTGGCTTCGGTCAACTTTGGAGCTACTCAGAACGATGAAACACCAAAATGGACGAACTTGGTCAACTTGGATGATTCTTGGACCAAATCTAAATTCGTTGGTCTCAAACTTCTCCACATGGTTTAGTGTGTCATATTACATCAAACTATGCTTGACATTTGGCTTCGGTCAACTTTGGAGCTACTCAAAACGAAGAAAGACCAAAATGGACGAACTTGGTCAACTTGGATGATTCTTGGACTAAATCTCCCATCGTTGGTCTCAAATTTCTCCACATGGTTTAGTGTGTCGTATTACATCAAACTATGCTTGACATTTGGCTTCGGTTCACTTTGGAGCTACTCAAAACGATGAAACACAAAATGGACAAACTTGGTCAACTTGGATGATTCTTGGACCAAATCTAACTTCGTTGGTCTCAAACTTCTCCACATGGTTTAGTGTGTCGTATTACATCAAACTATACTTGACATTTGGCTTCGTTCAACTTTGGAGCTACTCAGAACGAAGAAAGACCAAAATGGACAAACTTGGTCAACTTGGATGATTCTTGGACTAAATCTCCCATCGTTGGTCTCAAATTTCTCCACATGGTTTAGTGTGTCGTATTACATCAAACTATACTTGACATTTGGCTTCGGTCAACTTTGAAGCTACTCAGAACGATGAAACACCAAAATGGACGAACTTGGTCAACTTGGATGATTCTTGGACCAAATCTGACTTCGTTGGTCTCAAATTTCTCCACATGGTTTAGTGTGTCGTATTACATCAAACTATGCTTGACATTTGGCTTCGGTCAACTTTGGAGTTACTCAGAACGATGAAACACCAAAATGGACGAACTTGGTCAACTTGGATGATTCTTGGACTAAATCTCCCATCGTTGGTCTCAAATTTCTCCACATGGTTTAGTGTGTCGTATTACATCAAACTATACTTGACATTTGGCTTCGGTCAACTTTGGAGCTACTCAGAACGAAGAAAGACCAAAATGGACAAACTTGGTCAACTTGGATGATTCTTGGACTAAATCTCCCATCGTTGGTCTCAAATTTCTCCACATGGTTTAGTGTGTCGTATTACATCAAACTATACTTGACATTTGGCTTCGGTCAACTTTGGAGCTACTCAGAACGAAGAAAGACCAAAATGGACAAACTTGGTCAACTTGGATGATTCTGGGACTAAATCTCCCATCGTTGGTCTCAAACTTCTCCACATGGTTTAGTGTGTCGTATTACATCAAACTATACTTGACATTTGGCTTCGGTCAACTTTGGAGTTACTCAGAACACAGAAAGACCAAAATGGACAAACTTGGTCAACTTGGATGATTTTTGGACTAAATCTCCCATCGTTGGTCTCAAATTTCTCCACATGGTTTAGTGTGTCGTATTACATCAAACTATACTTGACATTTGGCTTCGGTTAACTTTGAAGCTACTCAGAACGATGAAACACCAAAATGGACGAACTTGGTCAACTTGGATGATTCTTGGACCAAATCTAACTTCGTTGGTCTCAAACTTCTCCACATGGTTTAGTGTGTCGTATTACATCAAACTATACTTGACATTTGGCTTCGGTCAACTTTGGAGCTACTCAGAACGAAGAAAGACCAAAATGGAAAAACTTGGTCAACTTGGATGATTCTTGGACTAAATCCCCTATCGTTGGTCTCAAATTTCTCCACATGGTTTAGTGTGTCGTATTACATCAAACTATACTTGACATTTGGCTTCGGTCAACTTTGGAGCTACTCAGAACGATGAAAGACCAAAATGGACAAACTTGGTCAACTTGGATGATTCTTGGACTAAATCTCCCATCGTTGGTCTCAAATTTCTCCACATGGTTTAGTGTGTCGTATTACATCAAACTATGTTTGACATTTGGCTTCGGTCAACTTTGGAGTTACTCAGAACGATGAAACACCAAAATGGACGAACTTGGTCAACTTGGATGATTCTTGGACTAAATCTCCCATCGTTGGTCTCAAATTTCTCCACATGGTTTAGTGTGTCGTATTACATCAAACTATACTTGACATTTGGCTTCGGTCAACTTTGGAGCTACTCAGAACGAAGAAAGACCAAAATGGACAAACTTGGTCAACTTGGATGATTCTTGGACTAAATCTCCCATCGTTGGTCTCAAATTTCTCCACATGGTTTAGTGTGTCGTATTACATCAAACTATACTTGACATTTGGCTTCGGTCAACTTTGGAGCTACTCAGAACGAAGAAAGACCAAAATGGACAAACTTGGTCAACTTGGATGATTCTTGGACTAAATCTCCCATCGTTGGTCTCAAACTTCTCCACATGGTTTAGTGTGTCGTATTACATCAAACTATACTTGACATTTGGCTTCGGTCAACTTTGGAGCTACTCAGAACACAGAAAGACCAAAATGGACAAACTTGGTCAACTTGGATGATTTTGGACTAAATCTCCCATCGTTGGTCTCAAATTTCTCCACATGGTTTAGTGTGTCGTATTACATCAAACTATACTTGACATTTGGCTTCGGTTAACTTTGAAGCTACTCAGAACGATGAAACACCAAAATGGACGAACTTGGTCAACTTGGATGATTCTTGGACCAAATCTAACTTCGTTGGTCTCAAACTTCTCCACATGGTTTAGTGTGTCGTATTACATCAAACTATACTTGACATTTGGCTTCGGTCAACTTTGGAGCTACTCAGAACGAAGAAAGACCAAAATGGAAAAACTTGGTCAACTTGGATGATTCTTGGACTAAATCTCCTATCGTTGGTCTCAAATTTCTCCACATGGTTTAGTGTGTCGTATTACATCAAACTATACTTGACATTTGGCTTCGGTCAACTTTGGAGCTACTCAGAACGATGAAAGACCAAAATGGACAAACTTGGTCAACTTGGATGATTCTTGGACTAAATCTCCCATCGTTGGTCTCAAATTTCTCCACATGGTTTAGTGTGTCGTATTACATCAAACTATACTTGACATTTGGCTTCGGTTAACTTTGGAGCTACTCAGAACGATGAAACACCAAAATGGACGAACTTGGTCAACTTGGATGATTCTTGGACCAAATCTAACTTCGTTGGTCTCAAATTTCTCCACATGGTTTAGTGTGTCGTATTACATCAAACTATGCTTGACATTTGGCTTCGGTTAACTTTGGAGCTACTCAAAACGATGAAACACCAAAATGGACGAACTTGGTCAACTTGGATGATTCTTGGACCAAATCTAACTTCGTTGGTCTCAAACTTCTCCACATGGTTTAGTGTGTCGTATTACATCAAACTATATTGACATTTGGCTTCGGTCAACTTTGGAGCTACTCAGAACGATGAAACACCAAAATGGACGAACTTGGTCAACTTGGATGATTCTTGGACCAAATCTAACTTCGTTGGTCTCAAACTTCTCCACATGGTTTAGTGTGTCGTATTACATCAAACTATACTTGACATTTGGCTTCGGTCAACTTTGGAGCTACTCAGAACGATGAAACACCAAAATGGACGAACTTGGTCAACTTGGATGATTCTTGGACCAAATCTAACTTCGTTGGTCTCAAACTTCTCCACATGGTTTAGTGTGTCGTATTACATCAAACTATACTTGACATTTGGCTTCGGTCAACTTTGGAGCTACTCAGAACGAAGAAAGACCAAAATGGAGAAACTTGGTCAACTTGGATGATTCTTGGACTAAATCTCCCATCGTTGGTCTCAAATTTCTCCACATGGTTTAGTGTGTCGTATTACATCAAACTATACTTGACATTTGGCTTCGGTCAACTTTGGAGCTACTCAGAACGATGAAACACCAAAATGGACGAACTTGGTCAACTTGGATGATTCTTGGACCAAATCTAACTTCGTTGGTCTAAAATTTCTCCACATGGTTTAGTGTGTCGTATTACATCAAACTATACTTGACATTTGGCTTCGGTCAACTTTGGAGTTACTCAAAACGATGAAACACCAAAATGGACGAACTTGGTCAACTTGGATGATTCTTGGACCAAATCTAACTTCGTTGGTCTCAAACTTCTCCACATGGTTTAGTGTGTCGTATTACATCAAACTATACTTGACATTTGGCTTCGGTCAACTTTGGAGCTACTCAGAACGAAGAAAGACCAAAATGGACAAACTTGGTCAACTTGGATGATTCTTGGACTAAATCTCCCATCGTTGGTCTCAAATTTCTCCACATGGTTTAGTGTGTCGTATTACATCAAACTATGCTTGACATTTGGCTTCGGTTAACTTTGGAGCTACTCAAAACGATGAAACACAAAATGGACAAACTTGGTCAACTTGGATGATTCTTGGACTAAATCTCCAATCGTTGGTCTCAATTTTCTCCACATGGTTTAGTGTGTCGTATTACATCAAACTATACTTGACATTTGGCTTCGGTCAACTTTGGAGCTACTCAGAACGATGAAACACCAAAATGGACGAACTTGGTCAACTTGGATGATTCTTGGACCAAATCTAACTTCGTTGGTCTCAAACTTCTCCACATGGTTTAGTGTGTTGTATTACATCAAACTATACTTGACATTTGGCTTCGGTCAACTTTGGAGCTACTCAGAACGATGAAACACCAAAATGGACGAACTTGGTCAACTTGGATGATTCTTGGACCAAATCTAACTTCGTTGGTCTCAAATTTCTCCACATGGTTTAGTGTGTCGTATTACATCAAACTATGCTTGACATTTGGCTTCGGTCAACTTTGGAGCTACTCAGAACGATGAAACACCAAAATGGACGAACTTGGTCAACTTGGATGATTCTTGGACCAAATCTAACTTCGTTGGTCTCAAACTTCTCCACATGGTTTAGTGTGTTGTATTACATCAAACTATACTTGACATTTGGCTTCGGTCAACTTTGGAGCTACTCATAACGATGAAACACCAAAATGGACGAACTTGGTCAACTTGGATGATTCTTGGACCAAATCTAACTTCGTTGGTCTCAAACTTCTCCACATGGTTTAGTGTGTCCTATTACATCAAACTATGCTTGACATTTGGCTTCGGTTAACTTTGGAGCTACTCAAAACGAAGAAAGACCAAAATGGACGAACTTGGTCAACTTGGATGATTCTTGGACCAAATCTATCTTCGTTGGTCTCCAACTTCTCCACATGGTTTATTATGTGATATTACATCAAACTATGCTTGACATTTGGCTTCGGTCAACTTTGGAGTTACTCAGAACAATAAAACACCAAAATGGACGAACTTGGTCAACTTGGATGATTCTTGCACCAAATCTAACTTCGTTGGTCTCAAACTTCTCCACATGGTTTAGTGTGTCATATTACATCAAACTATGCTTGACATTTGGCTTCGGTTAACTTTGGAGCTACTCAACACGAAGAAAGACCAAAATGGAGGACTTGGTCAACTTGGATGATTCTTGGACTAAATCTCCCATCGTTGGTCTCAAATTTCTCCACATGGTTTAGTGTGTCGTATTACATCAAACTATACTTGACATTTGGCTTCGGTTAACTTTGGAGCTACTCAAAACGAAGAAAGACCAAAATGGAGGACTTGGTCAACTTGGATGATTCTTGGACTAAATCTCCCATCGTTGGTCTCAAATTTCTCCACATGGTTTAGTGTGTCGTATTACATCAAACTATACTTGACATTTGGCTTCGGTTAACTTTGGAGCTACTCAGAAAGATGAAACCCCAAAATGGACGAACTTGGTCAACTTGGATGATTCTTGGACCAAATCTAACTTCGTTGGTCTCAAACTTCTCCACATGGTTTAGTGTGTCATATTACATCAAACTATGCTTGACATTTGGCTTCGGTTAACTTTGGAGCTACTCAACGCGAAGAAGACCAAAATGGAGGAACTTGGTCAACTTGGATGATTCTTGGACTAAATCTCCCATCGTTGGTCTCAAATTTCTCCACATGGTTTAGTGTGTCGTATTACATCAAACTATACTTGACATTTGGCTTCGGTTAACTTTGGAGCTACTCAAAATGAAGAAAGACCAAAATGGACGAACTTGGTCAACTTGGATGATTCTTGGACTAAATCTCCCATCGTTGGTCTCAAATTTCTCCACATGGTTTAGTGTGTCGTATTACATCAAACTATGCTTGACATTTGGCTTCGGTTAACTTTGGAGCTACTCAAAAATGATGAAACCAAAATGGACAAACTTGGTCAACTTGGATGATTCTTGGACTAAATCTCCCATCGTTGGTCTCAAATTTCTCCACATGGTTTAGTGTGTCGTATTACATCAAACTATACTTGACATTTGGCTTCGGTTAACTTTTGAGCTACTCAAAACGAAGAAAGACCAAAATGGACGAACTTGGTCAACTTGGATGATTCTTGGACCAAATCTATCTTCGTTGGTCTCCAATTTCTGCACATGGTTTATTATGTGATATTACATCAAACTATGCTTGACATTTAGCTTCGGTCAACTTTGGAGCTACTCAACACGAAGAAAGACCAAAATGGACGAACTTGGTCAACTTGGATGATTCTTGGACTAAATCTCCCATCGTTGGTCTCAAATTTCTCCACATGGTTTAGTGTCGCATAACATAAAACTATACTTGACATTTGTCTTGGTCAACTTTGGAGCTACTCAGAACGATGAAACACCAAAATGGACGAACTTGGTCAACTTGGATGATTCTTGGACTAAATCTCCCATCGTTGGTCTCAAATTTCTCCACATGGTTTAGTGTGTCGGATTACATCAAACTATACTTGACATTTGGCTTCGGTTAACTTTGGAGCTACTCAAAACGAAGAAAGACCAAAATGGAGGAACTTGGTCAACTTGGATGATTCTTGGACTAAATCTCCCATCGTTGGTCTCAAATTTCTCCACATGGTTTAGTGTGTCGTATTACATCAAACTATACTTGACATTTGGCTTCAGTTAACTTTGGAGCTACTCAGAACGATGAAACCCCAAAATGGACGAACTTGGTCAACTTGGATGATTCTTGGCCCAAATCTAACTTCGTTGGTCTCAAACTTCTCCACATGGTTTAGTGTGTCATATTACATCAAACTATGCTTGACATTTGGCTTCGGTTAACTTTGGAGCTACTCAACGCGAAGAAAGACCAAAATGGAGGACCTTGGTCAACTTGGATGATTCTTGGACTAAATCTCCCATCGTTGGTCTCAAATTTCTCCACATGGTTTAGTGTGTCGTATTACATCAAACTATACTTGACATTTGGCTTCGGTTAACTTTGGAGCTACTCAAAATGAAGAAAGACCAAAATGGACGAACTTGGTCAACTTGGATGATTCTTGGACTAAATCTCCCATCGTTGGTCTCAAATTTCTCCACATGGTTTAGTGTGTCGTATTACATCAAACTATGCTTGACATTTGGCTTCGGTTAACTTTGGAGCTACTAAAAACGATGAAACGCAAAATGGACAAACTTGGTCAACTTGGATGATTCTTGGACTAAATCTCCCATCGTTGGTCTCAAATTTCTCCACATGGTTTAGTGTGTCGTATTACATCAAACTATACTTGACATTTGGCTTCGGTTAACTTTGGAGCTACTCAAAACGAAGAAAGACCAAAATGGACGAACTTGGTCAACTTGGATGATTCTTGGACCAAATCTATCTTCGTTGGTCTCCAATTTCTGCACATGGTTTATTATGTGATATTACATCAAACTATGCTTGACATTTAGCTTCGGTCAACTTTGGAGCTACTCAACACGAAGAAAGACCAAAATGGAGGAACTTGGTCAACTTGGATGATTCTTGGACTAAATCTCCCATCGTTGGTCTCAAATTTCTCCACATGGTTTAGACTGTCGCATAACATAAAACTATACTTGACATTTGGCTTGGTCAACTTTGGAGCTACTCAGAACGATGAAACACCAAAATGGACGAACTTGGTCAACTTGGATGATTCTTGGACTAAATCTCCCATCGTTGGTCTCAAATTTCTCCACATGGTTTAGTGTGTCGGATTACATCAAACTATACTTGACATTTGGCTTCGGTCAACTTTGGAGCTACTCAGAACGATGAAACACCAAAATGGACGAACTTGGTCAACTTGGATGATTCTTGGACCTAATCTATCTTCGTTGGTCTCCAACTTCTGCACATGGTTTATTATGTGATATTACATCAAACTATGCTTGACATTTAGCTTCGGTAAACTTTGGAGCTACTCAGAACAATGAAACACCAAAATGGACGAACTTGGTCAACTTGGATGATTCTTGCACCAAATCTAACTTCGTTGGTCTCAAACTTCTCCACATGGTTTAGTGTGTCATATTACATCAAACTATGCTTGACATTTGGCTTCGGTTAACTTTGGAGCTACTCAACACGAAGAAAGACCAAAATGGAGGAACTTGGTCAACTTGGATGATTCTTGGACTAATCTCCCATCGTTGGTCTCAAATTTCTCCACATGGTTTAATGTGTCGTATTACATCAAACTATACTTGACATTTGGCTTCGGTCAACTTTGGAGCTACTCAGAACAATGAAACACCAAAATGGACGAACTTGGTCAACTTGGATGATTCTTGGACCAAATCTAACTTCGTTGGTCTCAAACTTCTCCACATGGTTTAGTGTGTCATATTACATCAAACTATGCTTGACATTTAGCTTCGGTCAACTTTGGAGTTACTCAGAACAATGAAACACCAAAATGGACGAACTTGGTCAACTTGGATGATTCTTGCACCAAATCTAACTTCGTTGGTCTCAAACTTCTCCACATGGTTTAGTGTGTCATATTACATCAAACTATGCTTGACATTTGGCTTCGGTTAACTTTGGAGCTACTCAACACGAAGAAAGACCAAAATGGAGGACCTTGGTCAACTTGGATGATTCTTGGACTAAATCTCCCATCGTTGGTCTCAAATTTCTCCACATGGTTTAGTGTGTCATATTACATCAAACTATGCTTGACATTTGGCTTCGGTTAACTTTGGAGCTACTCAAAACGAAGAAAGACCAAAATGGACGAACTTGGTCAACTTGGATGATTCTTGCACCAAATCTAACTTCGTTGGTCTCAAACTTCTCCACATGGTTTAGTGTGTCAAATTACATCAAACTATGCTTGACATTTGGCTTCGGTTAACTTTGGAGCTACTCAAAACGAAAAAAGACCAAAATGGACGAACTTGTTCAACTTGGATGATTCTTGGATTAAATCTCCCATCGTTGGTCTCAACTTTCTCCACATGGTTTAGTGTGTCGTATTACATCAAACTATACTTGACATTTGGCTTCGGTCAACTTTGGAGCTACTCAGAACAATGAAACACCAAAATGGACGAACTTGGTCAACTTGGATGATTCTTGCACCAAATCTAAGTTCGTTGGTCTCAACTTCTGCACATGGTTTATTATGTGATATTACATCAAACTATGCTTGACATTTGGCTTCGGTCAACTTTGGAGCTACTCAGAACAATGAAACACCAAAATGGACGAACTTGGTCAACTTGGATGATTCTTGCACCAAATCTAACTTCGTTGGTCTCAAACTTCTCCACATGGTTTAGTGTGTCATATTACATCAAACTATGCTTGACATTTGGCTTCGGTCAACTTTGGAGTTACTCAGAACAATGAAACACCAAAATGGACGAACTTGGTCAACTTGGATGATTCTTGCACCAAATCTAACTTCGTTGGTCTCAAACTTCTCCACATGGTTTAGTGTGTCATATTACATCAAACTATGCTTGACATTTGGCTTCGGTTAACTTTGGAGCTACTCAACACGAAGAAAGACCAAAATGGAGGAACCTTGGTCAACTTGGATGATTCTTGGACTAAATCTCCCATCGTTGGTCTCAAATTTCTCCACATGGTTTAGTGTGTTATATTACATCAAACTATGCTTGACATTTGGCTTCGGTTAACTTTGGAGCTACTCAAGACGAAGAAAGACCAAAATGGACGAACTTGGTCAACTTGGATGATTCTTGCACCAAATCTAACTTCGTTGGTCTCAAACTTCTCCACATGGTTTAGTGTGTCATATTACATCAAACTATGCTTGACATTTGGCTTCGGTTAACTTTGGAGCTACTCAAAACGAAAAAAGACCAAAATGGACGAACTTGGTCAACTTGGATGATTCTTGGACTAAATCTCCCATCGTTGGTCTCAATTTTCTCCACATGGTTTAGTGTGTCGCATTACATAAAACTATACTTGACATTTGGCTTCGGTCAACTTTGGAGCTACTCAGAACGATGAAACACCAAAATGGACGAACTTGGTCAACTTGGATGATTCTTGGACCAAATCTATCTTCGTTGGTCTCCAACTTCTGCACATGGTTTATTATGTGATATTACATCAAACTATGCTTGACATTTAGCTTCGGTTAACTTTGGAGCTACTCAGAACAATGAAACACCAAAATGGACGAACTTGGTCAACTTGGATGATTCTTGGACCAAATCTAACTTCGTTGGTCTCAAAGTTCTCCACATGGTTTAGTGTGTCATATTACATCAAACTATGCTTGACATTTGGCTTCGGTTAACTTTGGAGCTACTCAACACGAAGAAAGACCAAAATGGAGGACCTTGGTCAACTTGGATGATTCTTGGACTAAATCTCCCATTGTTGGTCTAAAATTTCTCCACATGGTTTAGTGTGTCATATTACATCAAACTATGCTTGACATTTGGCTTCGGTTAACTTTGGAGCTACTCAAAACGAAGAAAGACCAAAATGGACGAACTTGGTTAACTTGGATGATTCTTGGACTAAATCTCCCATCGTTGGTCTCAAATTTCTCCACATGGTTTAGTGTGTCGTATTACATCAAACTATACTTGACATTTGGCTTCGGTCAACTTTGGAGCTACTCAGAACAATGAAACACCAAAATGGACGAACTTGGTCAACTTGGATGATTCTTGCACCAAATCTAAGTTCGTTGGTCTCAACTTCTGCACATGGTTTATTATGTGATATTACATCAAACTATGCTTGACATTTAGCTTCGGTCAACTTTGGAGCTACTCAGAACAATGAAACACCAAAATGGACGAACTTGGTCAACTTGGATGATTCTTGCACCAAATCTAACTTCGTTGGTCTCAAACTTCTCCACATGGTTTGGTGTGTCATATTACATCAAACTATGCTTGACATTTGGCTTCGGTTAACTTTGGAGCTACTCAACACGAAGAAAGACCAAAATGGAGGACCTTGGTCAACTTGGATGATTCTTGGACTAAATCTCCCATCGTTGGTCTCAAATTTCTCCATATGGTTTAGTGTGTCATATTACATCAAACTATGCTTGACATTTGGCTTCGGTTAACTTTGGAGCTACTCAAAACGAAGAAAGACCAAAATGGACGAACTTGGTTAACTTGGATGATTCTTGGACTAAATCTCCCATCGTTGGTCTCAAATTTCTCCACATGGTTTAGTGTGTCGTATTACATCAAACTATACTTGACATTTGGCTTCGGTCAACTTTGGAGCTACTCAGAACGATGAAACCCCAAAATGGACGAACTTGGTAAACTTGGATGATTCTTGGACCAAATCTATCTTCGTTGGTCTCCAACTTCTGCACATGGTTTATTATGTGATATTACATCAAACTATGCTTGACATTTAGCTTCGGTCAACTTTGGAGTTACTCAGAACAATGAAACACCAAAATGGACGAACTTGGTCAACTTGGATGATTCTTGGACCAAATCTATCTTCGTTGGTCTCCAACTTTTGCACATGGTTTATTATGTCATATTACATCAAACTATGCTTGACATTGGCTTCGGTCAACTTTGGAGCTACTCAACACGAAGAAAGACCAAAATGGACGAACTTGGTCAACTTGGATGATTCTTGGACTAAATCTCCCATCGTTGGTCTCAAATTTCTCCACATGGTTTAGTGTGTTGCATTACATAAAACTATACTTGACATTTGGCTTCGGTCAACTTTGGAGCTACTCAGAACGATGAAACCCCAAAATGGACGAACTTGGTCAACTTAGATGATTCTTGGACCAAATCTATCTTCGTTGGTCTCCAACTTCTGCACATGGTTTATTATGTGATATTACATCAAACTATGCTTGACATTTAGCTTCGGTCAATTTTGGAGTTACTCAGAACAATGAAACACCAAAATGGACGAACTTGGTCAACTTGGATGATTCTTCGACCAAATCTATCTTCGTTGGTCTCCAACTTTGCACATGGTTTATTATGTCATATTACATCAAACTATGCTTGACATTGGCTTCGGTCAACTTTGGAGCTACTCAACACGAAGAAAGACCAAAATGGACGAACTTGGTCAACTTGGATGATTCTTGGACTAAATCTCCCATCGTTGGTCTCAAATTTCTCCACATGGTTTAGTGTGTCGTATTACATCAAACTATACTTGACATTTGGCTTCGGTCAACTTTGGAGCTACTCAGAACAATGAAGCACCAAAATGGACGAACTTGTCAACTTGGATGATTCTTGCACCAAATCTAAGTTCGTTGGTCTCCAACTTCTGCACATGGTTTATTATGTGATATTACATCAAACTATACTTGACATTTGGCTTCGGTTAACTTTGGAGCTACTCAGAACGATGAAACCCCAAAATGGACGAACTTGGTCAACTTGGATGATTCTTTGACAAAATCTATCTTCGTTGGTCTCCAACTTCTGCACATGGTTTATTATGTCATATTACATCAAACTATGCTTGACATTGAGCTTCGGTCAACTTTGGAGCTACTCAACATGAAGAAAGACCAAAATGGAGGACCTTGGTCAACTTGGATGATTCTTGGACTAAATCTCCCATCGTTGGTCTCAAATTTCTCCACATGGTTTAGTGTGTCATATTACATCAAACTATGCTTGACATTTGGCTTCGGTTAACTTTGGAGCTTCTCAAAATGAAGAAAGACCAAAATGGACGAACTTGGTCAACTTGGATGATTCTTGGACTGAATCTCCCATTGTTGGTCTCAAATTTCTCCACATGGTTTAGTGTGTCGTATTACATCAAACTATACTTGACATTTGGCTTCGGTCAAATTTGGAGCTACTCAGAACAATGAAACACCAAAATGGACGAACTTGGTCAACTTGGATGATTCTTGCACCAAATCTAACTTCGTTGGTCTCAAACTTCTCCACATGGTTTAGTGTGTCATATTACATCAAACTATGCTTGACATTTGGCTTCGGTTAACTTTAGAGCTACTCAAAACGAAAAAAGACCAAAATGGACGAACTTGGTCAACTTGGATGATTCTTGGACCAAATCTCCCATCGTTGGTCTCAAATTTCTCCACATGGTTTAGTGTGTCGGATTACATCAAACTATACTTGACATTTGGCTTCGGTCAACTTTGGAGCTACTCAGAACGAAGAAAGACCAAAATGGACGAACTTGGTCAACTTGGATGATTCTTGCACCAAATCAAACTTCGTTGGTCTCAAACTTCTCCACATGGTTTAGTGTGTCATATTACATCAAACTATGCTTGACATTTGGCTTCGGTTAACTTTGGAGCTACTCAAAACGAAAAAAGACCAAAATGGACGAACTTGGTCAACTTGGATGATTCTTGGACTAAATCTCCCATCGTTGGTCTCAAATTTCTCCACATGGTTTAGTGTGTCGCATTACATAAAACTATACTTGACATTTGGCTTCGGTCAACTTTGGAGCTACTCAGAACGATGAAACCCCAAAATGGACGAACTTGGTCAACTTGGATGATTCTTGGACCAAATCTATCTTCGTTGGTCTCCAACTTCTGCACATGGTTTATTATGTGATATTACATCAAACTATGCTTGACATTTAGCTTCGGTCAACTTTGAAGCTAGTCAACATGAAGAAAGACCAAAATGGAGGAACTTGGTCAACTTGGATGATTCTTGGACTAAATCTCCCATCGTTGGTCTCAAATTTCTCCACATGGTTTAGTGTGTCATATTACATCAAACTATGCTTGACATTTGGCTTCGGTTAACTTTGGAGCTTCTCAAAATGAAGAAAGACCAAAATGGACGAACTTGGTTAACTTGGATGATTCTTGGACTGAATCTCCCATTGTTGGTCTCAAATTTCTCCACATGGTTTAGTGTGTCGTATTACATCAAACTATACTTGACATTTGGCTTCGGTCAACTTTGGAGCTACTCAGAACAATGAAACACCAAAATGGACGAACTTGGTCAACTTGGATGATTCTTGCACCAAATCTAACTTCGTTGGTCTCAAACTTCTCCACATGGTTTAGTGTGTCATATTACATCAAACTATGCTTGACATTTGGCTTCGGTTAACTTTGGAGCTACTCAAAACGAAAAAAGACCAAAATGGACGAACTTGGTCAACTTGGATGATTCTTGGACCAAATCTCCCATCGTTGGTCTCAAATTTCTCCACATGGTTTAGTGTGTCGGATTACATCAAACTATACTTGACATTTGGCTTCGGTCAACTTTGGAGCTACTCAGAACGAAGAAAGACCAAAATGGACGAACTTGGTCAACTTGGATGATTCTTGGACCAAATCACACTTCGTTGGTCTCAAACTTCTCCACATGGTTTAGTGTGTCATATTACATCAAACTATGCTTGACATTTGGCTTCGGTTAACTTTGGAGCTACTCAAAACGAAAAAAGACCAAAATGGACGAACTTGGTCAACTTGGATGATTCTTGGACTAAATCTCCCATCGTTGGTCTCAAATTTCTCCACATGGTTTAGTGTGTCGCATTACATAAAACTATACTTGACATTTGGCTTCGGTCAACTTTGGAGCTACTCAGAACGATGAAACCCCAAAATGGACGAACTTGGTCAACTTGGATGATTCTTGGACCAAATCTATCTTCGTTGGTCTCCAACTTCTGCACATGGTTTATTATGTGATATTACATCAAACTATGCTTGACATTTAGCTTCGGTCAACTTTGAAGCTAGTCAACATGAAGAAAGACCAAAATGGAGGACCTTGGTCAACTTGGATGATTCTTGGACTAAATCTCCCATCGTTGGTCTGAAATTTCTCCACATGGTTTAGTGTGTCATATTACATCAAACTATGCTTGACATTTGGCTTCGGTTAACTTTGGAGCTTCTCAAAATGAAGAAAGACCAAAATGGACGAACTTGGTTAACTTGGATGATTCTTGGACTGAATCTCCCATTGTTGGTCTCAAATTTCTCCACATGGTTTAGTGTGTCGTATTACATCAAACTATACTTGACATTTGGCTTCGGTCAAATTTGGAGCTACTCAGAACAATGAAACACCAAAATGGACGAACTTGGTCAACTTGGATGATTCTTGCACCAAATCTAACTTCGTTGGTCTCAAACTTCTCCACATGGTTTAGTGTGTCATATTACATCAAACTATGCTTGACATTTGGCTTCGGTTAACTTTAGAGCTACTCAAAACGAAAAAAGACCAAAATGGACGAACTTGGTCAACTTGGATGATTCTTGGACCAAATCTCCCATCGTTGGTCTCAAATTTTTCCACATGGTTTAGTGTGTCGGATTACATCAAACTATACTTGACATTTGGCTTCGGTCAACTTTGGAGCTACTCAGAACGATGAAACACCAAAATGGACGAACTTGGTCAACTTGGATGATTCTTGCACCAAATCAAACTTCGTTGGTCTCAAACTTCTCCACATGGTTTAGTGTGTCATATTACATCAAACTATGCTTGACATTTGGCTTCGGTTAACTTTGGAGCTACTCAAAACGAACAAAGACCAAAATGGACGAACTTGGTCAACTTGGATGATTCTTGGACTAAATCTCCCATCGTTGGTCTCAAATTTCTCCACATGGTTTTGTGTGTCGCATTACATAAAACTATACTTGACATTTGGCTTCGGTCAACTTTGGAGCTACTCAGAACGATGAAACCCCAAAATGGACGAACTTGGTCAACTTGGATGATTCTTGGACCAAATCTATCTTCGTTGGTCTCCAACCTCTGCACATGGTTTATTATGTGATATTACATCAAACTATGCTTGACATTTAGCTTCGGTCAACTTTGGAGTTACTCAGAACAATGAAACACCAAAATGGACGAACTTGGTCAACTTGGATGATTCTTGCACCAAATCTAACTTCGTTGGTCTCAAACTTCTCCACATGGTTTAGTGTGTCATATTACATAAAACTATGCTTGACATTTGGCTTCGGTTAACTTTGGAGCTACTCAAAATGAAGAAAGACCAAAATGGACGAACTTGGTCAACTTGGATGATTCTTGGACTAAATCTCCCATCGTTGGTCTCAAATTTCTCCACATGGTTTAGTGTGTCGTATTACATCAAACTATGCTTGACATTTGGCTTCGGTTAACTTTGGAGCTACTCAAAACGATGAAACACAAAAAGGACAAACTTGGTCAACTTGGATGATTCTTGGACTAAATCCCCATCGTTGGTCTCAAATTTCTCCACATGGTTTAGTGTGTCGTATTACATCAAACTATACTTGACATTTGGCTTCGGTTAACTTTGAAGCTACTCAGAACGATGAAACACCAAAATGGACGAACTTGGTCAACTTGGATGATTCTTGGACCAAATCTATCTTCGTTGGTCTCCAACTTCTGCACATGGTTTATGTCATATTACATCAAACTATGCTTGACATTGAGCTTCGGTCAACTTTGGAGCTACTCAATACGAAGAAAGACCAAAATGGACGAACTTGGTCAACTTGGATGATTCTTGGACTAAATCTCCCATCGTTGGTCTCAAATTTCTCCACATGGTTTAGTGTGTCGTATTACATCAAACTATACTTGACATTTGGCTTCGGTCAACTTTGGAGCTACTCAGAACAATGAAACACCAAAATGGACGAACTTGGTCAACTTGGATGATTCTTGCACCAAATCTAACTTCGTTGGTCTCAAACTTCTCCACATGGTTTAGTGTGTCATATTACATCAAACTATGCTTGACATTTGGCTTCGGTTAACTTTGGAGCTACTCAACACGAAGAAAGACCAAAATGGAGGAACTTGGTCAACTTGGATGATTCTTGGACTAAATCTCCCTTCGTTGGTCTCAAATTTCTCCACATGGTTTAGTGTGTCGTATTACATCAAACTATACTTGACATTTCGCTTCGGTCAACTTTGGAGCTACTCAGAACAATGAAACACCAAAATGGACGAACTTGGTCAACTTGGATGATTCTTGCACCAAATCTATCTTCGTTGGTCTCCAACTTCTGCACATGGTTTATTATGTGATATTACATCAAACTATGCTTGACATTTAGCTTCGGTCAACTTTGGAGCTACTCAGAAGGATGAAACACCAAAATGGACGAACTTGGTCAACTTGGATGATTCTTGGACCAAATCTATCTTCGTTGGTCTCCAACTTCTGCACATGGTTTATTATGTGATATTACATCAAACTATGCTTGACATTGAGCTTCGGTCAACTTTGGAGCTACTCAACATGAAGAAAGACCAAAATGGAGGAACTTGGTCAACTTGGATGATTCTTGCACCAAATCTAACTTCGTTGGTCTCAAATTTCTCCACATGGTTTAGTGTGTCATATTACATCAAACTATGCTTGACATTTGGCTTCGGTTAACTTTGGAGCTACTCAAAACGAAGAAAGACCAAAATGGACGAACTTGGTTAACTTGGATGATTCTTGGACTAAATCTCCCATCGTTGGTCTCAAATTTCTCCACATGGTTTAGTGTGTCGTATTACATCAAACTATACTTGACATTTGGCTTCGGTCAACTTTGGAGCTACTCAGAACAATGAAACACCAAAATGGACGAACTTGGTCAACTTGGATGATTCTTGCTCCAAATCTAACTTCGTTGGTCTCAAACTTCTCCACATGGTTTAGTGTGTCATATTACATCAAACTATACTTGACATTTGGCTTCGGTTAACTTTGGAGCTACTCAAAACGAAAAAAGACCAAAATGGACGAACTTGGTCAACTTGGATGATTCTTGGACCAAATCTCTCATCGTTGGTCTCAAATTTCTCCACATGGTTTAGTGTGTCGGATTACATCAAACTATACTTGACATTTGGCTTCGGTCAACTTTGGAGCTACTCAGAACGAAGAAAGACCAAAATGGACGAACTTGGTCAACTTGGATGATTCTTGCACCAAATCTAACTTCGTTGGTCTCAAACTTCTCCACATGGTTTAGTGTGTCGTATTACATCAAACTATACTTGACATTTGGCTTCGGTTAACTTTGGAACTACTCAAAACGAAGAAAGATCAAAATGGACGAACTTGGTCAACTTGGATGATTCTTGGACTAAATCTCCCATCGTTGGTCTCAAATTTCTCCACATGGTTTAGTGTGTCGCATTACATAAAATATACTTGACATTTGGCTTCGGTCAACTTTGGAGCTACTCAGAACAATGAAACACCAAAATGGACGAACTTGGTCAACTTGGATGATTCTTGGACCAAATCTATCTTCGTTGGTCTCCAACTTCTGCACATGGTTTATTATGTCATATTACATCAAACTATGCTTGACATTGAGCTTCGGTCAACTTTGGAGCTACTCAACAAGAAGAAAGACCAAAATGGACGAACTTGGTCAACTTGGATGATTCTTGGACCAAATCTCCTATCGTTGGTCTCAAATTTCTCCACATGGTTTAGTGTGTCGTATTACATCAAACTATACTTGACATTTGGCTTCGGTCAACTTTAGAGCTACTCAGAACAATGAAACACCAAAATGGACGAACTTGGTCAACTTGGATGATTCTTGCACCAAATCTAAGTTCGTTGGTCTCCAACTTCTGCACATGGTTTATTATGTGATATTACATCAAACTATGCTTGACATTTAGCTTCGGTCAACTTTGGAGCTACTCAGAACAATGAAACACCAAAATGGACGAACTTGGTCAACTTGGATGATTCTTGCACCAAATCTAACTTCGTTGGTCTCAAACTTCTCCACATGGTTTAGTGTGTCATATTACATCAAACTATGCTTGACATTTGGCTTCGGTTAACTTTGGAGCTACTCAACACGAAGAAAGACCAAAATGGAGGACTTGGTCAACTTGGATGATTCTTGGACTAAATCTCCCATCGTTGGTCTCAAATTTCTCCACATGGTTTAGTGTGTCGTATTACATCAAACTATGTTTGACATTTGGCTTCGGTTAACTTTGGAGCTACTCAAAACGAAAAAAGACCAAAATGGACGAACTTGGTCAACTTGGATGATTCTTGGACCAAATCTCCCATCGTTGGTCTCAAATTTCTCCACATGGTTTAGTGTGTCGGATTACATCAAACTATACTTGACATTTGGCTTCGGTCAACTTTGGAGCTACTCAGAACGATGAAACACCAAAATGGACGAACTTGGTCAACTTGGATGATTCTTGCACCAAATCTAACTTCGTTGGTCTCAAACTTCTCCACATGGTTTAGTGTGTCATATTACATCAAACTATGCTTGACATTTGGCTTCGGTTAACTTTGGAGCTACTCAAAACGAAAAAAGACCAAAATGGACGAACTTGGTCAACTTGGATGATTCTTGGACTAAATCTCCCATCGTTGGTCTCAAATTTCTCCACATGGTTTAGTGTGTCGTATTACATCAAACTATACTTGACATTTGGCTTCGGTCAACTTTGGAGCTACTCAGAACGATGAAACCCCAAAATGGACGAACTTGGTCAACTTGGATGATTCTTGGACCAAATCTATCTTCGTTGGTCTCCAACTTCTGCACATGGTTTATTATGTGATATTACATCAAACTATGCTTGACATTTAGCTTCGGTCAACTTTGGAGTTACTCAGAACAATGAAACACCAAAATGGACGAACTTGGTCAACTTAGATGATTCTTGCACCAAATCTAACTTCGTTGGTCTCAAACTTCTCCACATGGTTTAGTGTGTCATATTACATCAAACTATGCTTGACATTTGGCTTCGGTTAATTTTGGAGCTACTCAAAACGAAGAAAGACCAAAATGGACGAACTTGGTCAACTTGGATGATTCTTGGACTAAATCTCCCATCGTTGGTCTCAAATTTCTCCACATGGTTTAGTGTGTCGTATTACATCAAACTATGCTTGACATTTGGCTTCGGTTAACTTTGGAGCAACTCAAAACGATGAGACACAAAAAGGACAAATTTGGTCAACTTGGATGATTCTTGGACTAAATCTCCCATCGTTGGTCTCAAATTTCTCCACATGTTTTAGTGTGTCGTATTACATCAAACTATACTTGACATTTGGCTTCGGTTAACTTTGGAGCTACTCAAAACGAAGAAAACATCAAAATGGACGAACTTGGTCAACTTGGATGATTCTTGGACTAAATCTCCCATCGTTGGTCTCAAATTTCTGCACATGGTTTAGTGTGTTGCATTACATAAAACTATACTTGACATTTGGCTTCGGTCAACTTTGGAGCTACTCAGAACGATGAAACACCAAAATGGACGAACTTGGTCAACTTGGATGATTCTTGGACCAAATCTATCTTCGTTGGTCTCCAACTTCTGCACATGGTTTATTATGTCATATTACATCAAACTATGCTTGACATTGAGCTTCGGTCAACTTTGGAGCTACTCAATACGAAGAAAGACCAAAATGGACGAACTTGGTCAACTTGGATGATTCTTGGACTAAATCTCCCATTGTTGGTCTCAAATTTCTCCACATGGTTTAGTGTGTCGTATTACATCAAACTATACTTGACATTTGGCTTCGGTCAACTTTAGAGCTACTCAGAACAATGAAACACCAAAATGGACGAACTTGGTCAACTTGGATGATTCTTGCACCAAATCTAAGTTCGTTGGTCTCCAACTTCTGCACATGGTTTATTATGTGATATTACATCAAACTATGCTTGACATTTAGCTTCGGTCAACTTTGGAGCTACTCAGAACAATGAAACACCAAAATGGACGAACTTGGTCAACTTGGATGATTCTTGCACCAAATCTAACTTCGTTGGTCTCAAACTTCTCCACATGGTTTAGTGTGTCATATTACATCAAACTATGCTTGACATTTGGCTTCGGTTAACTTTGGAGCTACTCAACACGAAAATAAACCAAAATGGAGGACCTTGGTCAACTTGGATGATTCTTGGACTAAATCTCCCATCGTTGGTCTCAAATTTCTCCACATGGTTTAGTGTGTCGTATTACATCAAACTATGCTTGACATTTGGCTTCGGTTAACTTTGGAGCAACTCAAAACGATGAAACACAAAAAGGACAAATTTGGTCAACTTGGATGATTCTTGGACTAAATCTCCCATCGTTGGTCTCAAATTTCTCCACATGGTTTAGTGTGTCGTATTACATCAAACTATACTTGACATTTGGTTTCGGTTAACTTTGGAGCTACTCAAAACGAAGAAAGACCAAAATGGACGAACTTGGTCAACTTGGATGATTCTTTGACTAAATCTCTCATCGTTGGTCTCAAATTTCTCCACATGGTTTAGTGTGTCGCATTACATAAAATATACTTGACATTTGGCTTCGGTCAACTTTGGAGCTACTCAGAACGATGAAACACCAAAATGGACGAACTTGGTCAACTTGGATGATTCTTGGACCAAATCTATCTTCGTTGGTCTCCAACTTCTGCACATGGTTTATTATGTCATATTACATCAAACTATGCTTGACATTGAGCTTCGGTCAACTTTGGAGCTACTCAACACGAAGAAAGACCAAAATGGACGAACTTGGTCAACTTGGATGATTCTTGGACTAAATCTCCCATCGTTGGTCTCAAATTTCTCCACATGGTTTAGTGTGTCGTATTACATAAAACTATACTTGACATTTGGCTTCGGTCAACTTTGGAGCTACTCAGAACAATGAAACCCCAAAATGGACGAACTTGGTCAACTTGGATGATTCTTGGACCAAATCTATCTTCGTTGGTCTCCAACTTCTGCACATGGTTTATTATGTGATATTACATCAAACTATGCTTGACATTTAGCTTCGGTCAACTTTGGAGTTACTCAGAACAATGAAACACCAAAATGGACGAACTTGGTCAACTTGGATGATTCTTGCACCAAATCTAACTTCGTTGGTCTCAAACTTCTCCACATGGTTTAGTGTGTCATATTACATCAAACTATGCTTGACATTTGGCTTCGGTTAATTTTGGAGCTACTCAAAACGAAGAAAGACCAAAATGGACGAACTTGGTCAACTTGGATGATTCTTGGACTAAATCTCCCATCGTTGGTCTCAAATTTCTCCACATGGTTTAGTGTGTCGTATTACATCAAACTATGCTTGACATTTGGCTTCGGTTAACTTTGGAGTACTCAAAACGATGAGACACAAAAAGGACAAATTTGGTCAACTTGGATGATTCTTGGACTAAATCTCCCATCGTTGGTCTCAAATTTCTCCACATGGTTTAGTGTGTCGTATTACATCAAACTATACTTGACATTTGGCTTCGGTTAACTTTGGAGCTACTCAAAACGAAGAAAACATCAAAATGGACGAACTTGGTCAACTTGGATGATTCTTGGACTAAATCTCCCATCGTTGGTCTCAAATTTCTCCACATGGTTTAGTGTGTTGCATTACATCAAACTATACTTGACATTTGGCTTCGGTCAACTTTGGAGCTACTCAGAACGATGAAACACCAAAATGGACGAACTTGGTCAACTTGGATGATTCTTGGACCAAATCTATCTTCGTTGGTCTCCAACTTCTGCACATGGTTTATTATGTCATATTACATCAAACTATGCTTGACATTGAGCTTCGGTCAACTTTGGAGCTACTCAATACGAAGAAAGACCAAAATGGATGAACTTGGTCAACTTGGATGATTCTTGGACTAAATCTCCCATTGTTGGTCTCAAATTTCTCCACATGGTTTAGTGTGTCGTATTACATCAAACTATACTTGACATTTGGCTTCGGTCAACTTTAGAGCTACTCAGAACAATGAAACACCAAAATGGACGAACTTGGTCAACTTGGATGATTCTTGCATCAAATCTAAGTTCGTTGGTCTCCAACTTCTGCACATGGTTTATTATGTGATATTACATCAAACTATGCTTGACATTTAGCTTCGGTCAACTTTGGAGCTACTCAGAACAATGAAACACCAAAATGGACGAACTTGGTCAACTTGGATGATTCTTGCACCAAATCTAACTTCGTTGGTCTCAAACTTCTCCACATGGTTTAGTGTGTCATATTACATCAAACTATGCTTGACATTTGGCTTCGGTTAACTTTGGAGCTACTCAACACGAAAAAAAACCAAAATGGAGGACCTTGGTCAACTTGGATGATTCTTGGACTAAATCTCCCATCGTTGGTCTCAAATTTCTCCACATGGTTTAGTGTGTCGTATTACATCAAACTATGCTTGACATTTGGCTTCGGTTAACTTTGGAGCAACTCAAAACGATGAGACACAAAAAGGACAAATTTGGTCAACTTGGATGATTCTTGGACTAAATCTCCCATCGTTGGTCTCAAATTTCTCCACATGGTTTAGTGTGTCGTATTACATCAAACTATACTTGACATTTGGTTTCGGTTAACTTTGGAGCTACTCAAAACGAAGAAAGACCAAAATGGACGAACTTGGTCAACTTGGATGATTCTTTGACTAAATCTCTCATCGTTGGTCTCAAATTTCTCCACATGGTTTAGTGTGTCGCATTACATAAAATGATACTTGACATTTGGCTTCGGTCAACTTTGGAGCTACTCAGAACGATGAAACACCAAAATGGACGAACTTGGTCAACTTGGATGATTCTTGGACCAAATCTATCTTCGTTGGTCTCCAACTTGTGCACATGGTTTATTATGTCATATTACATCAAACTATGCTTGACATTGAGCTTCGGTCAACTTTGGAGCTACTCAACACGAAGAAAGACCAAAATGGACGAACTTGGTCAACTTGGATGATTCTTGGACTAAATCTCCCATCGTTGGTCTCAAATTTCTCCACATGGTTTAGTGTGTCGTATTACATCAAACTATACTTGACATTTGGCTTCGGTCAACTTTAGAGCTACTCAGAACAATGAAACACCAAAATGGACGAACTTGGTCAACTTGGATGATTCTTGCACCAAATCTAAGTTCGTTGGTCTCCAACTTCTGCACATGGTTTATTATGTGATATTACATCAAACTATGCTTGACATTTAGCTTCGGTCAACTTTGGAGCTACTCAGAACAATGAAACACCAAAATGGACGAACTTGGTCAACTTGGATGATTCTTGCACCAAATCTAACTTCGTTGGTCTCAAACTTCTCCACATGGTTTAGTGTGTCATATTACATCAAACTATGCTTGACATTTGGCTTCGGTTAACTTTGGAGCTACTCAACACGAAGAAAGACCAAAATGGAGGACCTTGGTCAACTTGGATGATTCTTGGACTAAATCTCCCATCGTTGGTCTCAAATTTTACACATGGTTTAGTGTGTCGCATTACATAAAACTATACTTGACATTTGGCTTCAGTCAACTTTGGAGCTAGTCAGAACGATGAAACACCAAAATGGACGAACTTGGTCAACTTGGATGATTCTGGACTAAATCTCCCATCATTGGTCTGAAATTTCTCCACATGGTTTAGTGTGTCGGATTACATCAAACTATACTTGAGATTTGGGTTCGGTCAACTTTGGAGCTACTCAGAACGATGAAACCCCAAAATGGACGAACTTGGTCAACTTGGATGATTCTTGCACCAAATCTAAGTTCGTTGGTCTCCAACTTCTGCACATGGTTTATTATGTGATATTACATCAAACTATGCTTGACATTTAGCTTCGGTTAACTTTGGAGCTACTCAGAACGATGAAACACCAAAATGGACGAACTTGGTCAACTTGGATGATTCTTGGACCAAATCTAACTTCGTTGGTCTCCAACTTCTGCACATGGTTTATTATGTGATATTACATCAAACTATGCTTGACATTTAGCTTCGGTCAACTTTGGAGTTACTCAGAAGAATGAAACACCAAAATGGACGAACTTGGTCAACTTGGATGATTCTTGGACCAAATCTATCTTCGTTGGTCTCCAACTTCTGCACATGGTTTATTATGTGATATTACATCAAACTACGCTTGACATTGAGCTTCGGTCAACTTTGGAGCTACTCAACACGAAGAAAGACCAAAATGGACGAACTTGGTCAACTTGGATGATTCTTGGAGTAAATCTCCCATCGTTGGTCTCAAATTTCTCCACATGGTTTAGTGTGTCGTATTACATCAAACTATACTTGACATTTGGCTTCGGTCAACTTTAGAGCTACTCAGAACAATGAAACACCAAAATGGACGAACTTGGTTAACTTGGATGATTCTTGCACCAAATCTAAGTTCGTTGGTCTCCCACTTCTGCACATGGTTTATTATGTGATATTACATCAAACTATGCTTGACATTTAGCTTCCGTCAACTTTGGAGCTACTCAGAATGATGAAACACCAAAATGGACGAACTTGGTCAACTTGGATGATTCTTGGACCAAATCTATCTTCGTTGGTCTCCAACTTCTGCACATGGTTTAGTGTGTCATATTACATCAAACTATGCTTGACATTTGGCTTCGGTTAGCTTTGGAGCTACTCAACACGAAGAAAGACCAAAATGGAGGACCTTGGTCAACTTGGATGATTCTTGGACTAAATCTCCCATCGTTGGTCTCAAATTTCTCCACATGGTTTAGTGTGTCGCATTACATCAAACTATACTTGACATTTGGCTTCAGTCAACTTTGGAGCTACTCAGAACGATGAAACACCAAAATGGACGAACTTGGTCAACTTGGATGATTCTTGGACTAAATCTCCCATCGTTGGTCTCAAATTTCTCCACATGGTTTTGTGTGTCAGATTACATCAAACTATACTTGACATTTGGCTTCGGTCAACTTTGGAACTACTCAGAACGATGAAACACCAAAATGGACGAACTTGGTCAACTTGGATGATTCTTGGACCAAATCTATCTTCGTTGGTCTCCAACTTCTGCACATGGTTTATTATGTGATATTACATCAAACTATACTTGACATTTGGGTTCGGTTAACTTTGGAGCTACTCAGAACGATGAAACCCCAAAATGGACGAACTTGGTCAACTTGGATGATTCTTGGACCAAATCTATCTTCGTTGGTCTCCAACTTTTGCACATGGTTTATTATGTGATATTACATCAAGCTATGCTTGACATTGAGCTTCGGTCAACTTTGGAGCTACTCAACACGAAGAAAGACCAAAATGAACGAACTTGGTTAACTTGGATGATTCTTGGACTAAATCTCCCATCGTTGGTCTCAAATTTCTCCACATGGTTTAGTTTGTCGTATTACATCAAATTATACTTGACATTTGGCTTCGGTCAACTTTGGAGCTACTCAGAACGATGAAACACCAAAATGGACGAACTTGGTCAACTTGGATGATTCTTGCACCAAATCTAACTTCGTTGGTCTCAAACTTCTCCACATGGTTTAGTGTGTCATATTACATCAAACTATGCTTGACATTTGGCTTCGGTTAACTTTGGAGCTACTCGACACGAAGAAAGACCAAAATGGACGAACTTGGTTAACTTGGATGATTCTTGGACTAAATCTGCCATCGTTGGTCTCAAATTTCTACACATGGTTTAGTGTGTCGCATTACATAAAACTATACTTGACATTTGCCTTCGGTCAAATTTGGTGCTACTCAGAACGATGAAACCCCAAAATGGACGAACTTGGTCAACTTGGATGATTCTTGGACCAAATCTAACTTCGTTGGTCTCCAACTTCTGCACATGGTTCATTATGTGATATTACATCAAACTATGCTTGACATTTAGCTTCGGTCAACTTTGGAGTTACTCAGAACAATGAAACACCAAAATAGACGAACTTGGTCAACTTGGATGATTCTTGGACCAAATCTATCTTCGTTGGTCTCCAACTTCTGCACATGGTTTATTATGTGATATTACATCAAACTACGCTTGACATTGAGCTTCGGTCAACTTTGGAGCTACTCAACACGAAGAAAGACCAAAATGGATGAACTTGGTCAACTTGGATGATTCTTGGAGTAAATCTCCCATCGTTGGTCTCAAATTTCTCCACATGGTTTAGTGTGTCGTATTACATCAAACTATACTTGACATTTGGCTTTGGTCAACTTTAGAGCTACTCAGAACAATGAAACACCAAAATGGACGAACTTGGTCAACTTGGATGATTCTTGCACCAAATCTAAGTTCGTTGGTCTCCCACTTCTGCACATGGTTTATTATGTGATATTACATCAAACTATGCTTGACATTTAGCTTCGGTCAACTTTGGAGCTACTCAGAATGATGAAACACCAAAATGGACGAACTTGGTCAACTTGGATGATTCTTGGACCAAATCTATCTTCGTTGGTCTCCAACTTCTGCACATGGTTTAGTGTGTCATATTACATCAAACTATGCTTGACATTTGGCTTCGGTTAACTTTGGAGCTACTCAACACGAAGAAAGACCAAAATGGAGGACCTTGGTCAACTTGGATGATTCTTGGACTAAATCTCCCATCGTTGGTCTCAAATTTCTCCACATGGTTTAGTGTGTCGCATTACATAAAACTATACTTGACATTTGGCTTCGGTCAACTTTGGAGCTACTCAACACGAAGAAAGACCAAAATGGAGGAAGTTGGTCAACTTGGATGATTCTTGGACTAAATCTCCCATTGTTCGTCTCAAATTTTACACATGGTTTAGTGTGTCGCATTACATAAAACTATACTTGACAGTTGGCTTCAGTCAACTTTGGAGCTAGTCAGAACGATGAAACACCAAAATGGACGAACTTGGTCAACTTGGATGATTCCTGGACTAAATCTCCCATCATTGGTCTGAAATTTCTCCACATGGTTTAGTGTGTCGGATTACATCAAACTATACTTGAGATTTGGGTTCGGTCAACTTTGGAGCTACTCAGAACGATGAAACCCCAAAATGGACGAACTTGGTCAACTTGGATGATTCTTGCACCAAATCTAAGTTCGTTGGTCTCCAACTTCTGCACATGGTTTATTATGTGATATTACATCAAACTATGCTTGACATTTAGCTTCGGTTAACTTTGGAGCTACTCAGAACGATGAAACACCAAAATGGACGAACTTGGTCAACTTGGATGATTCTTGGACCAAATCTAACTTCGTTGGTCTCCAACTTCTGCACATGGTTTATTATGTGATATTACATCAAACTATGCTTGACATTTAGCTTCGGTCAACTTTGGAGTTACTCAGAAGAATGAAACACCAAAATGGACGAACTTGGTCAACTTGGATGATTCTTGGACCAAATCTATCTTCGTTGGTCTCCAACTTCTGCACATGGTTTATTATGTGATATTACATCAAACTACGCTTGACATTGAGCTTCGGTCAACTTTGGAGCTACTCAACACGAAGAAAGACCAAAATGGACGAACTTGGTCAACTTGGATGATTCTTGGAGTAAATCTCCCATCGTTGGTCTCAAATTTCTCCACATGGTTTAGTGTGTCGTATTACATCAAACTATACTTGACATTTGGCTTCGGTCAACTTTAGAGCTACTCAGAACAATGAAACACCAAAATGGACGAACTTGGTTAACTTGGATGATTCTTGCACCAAATCTAAGTTCGTTGGTCTCCCACTTCTGCACATGGTTTATTATGTGATATTACATCAAACTATGCTTGACATTTAGCTTCGTCAACTTTGGAGCTACTCAGAATGATGAAACACCAAAATGGACGAACTTGGTCAACTTGGATGATTCTTGGACCAAATCTATCTTCGTTGGTCTCCAACTTCTGCACATGGTTTAGTGTGTCATATTACATCAAACTATGCTTGACATTTGGCTTCGGTTAACTTTGGAGCTACTCAACACGAAGAAAGACCAAAATGGAGGACCTTGGTCAACTTGGATGATTCTTGGACTAAATCTCCCATCGTTGGTCTCAAATTTCTCCACATGGTTTAGTGTGTCGCATTACATCAAACTATACTTGACATTTGGCTTCAGTCAACTTTGGAGCTACTCAGAACGATGAAACACCAAAATGGACGAACTTGGTCAACTTGGATGATTCTTGGACTAAATCTCCCATCGTTGGTCTCAAATTTCTCCACATGGTTTAGTGTGTCAGATTACATCAAACTATACTTGACATTTGGCTCCGGTCAACTTTGGAACTACTCAGAACGATGAAACACCAAAATGGACGAACATGGTCAACTTGGATGATTCTTGGACCAAATCTATCTTCGTTGGTCTCCAACTTCTGCACATGGTTTATTATGTGATATTACATCAAACTATACTTGACATTTGGTTCGGTTAACTTTGGAGCTACTCAGAACGATGAAACCCCAAAATGGACGAACTTGGTCAACTTGGATGATTCTTGGACCAAATCTATCTTCGTTGGTCTCCAACTTTTGCACATGGTTTATTATGTGATATTACATCAAGCTATGCTTGACATTGAGCTTCGGTCAACTTTGGAGCTACTCAACACGAAGAAAGACCAAAATGAACGAACTTGGTTAACTCGGATGATTCTTGGACTAAATCTCCCATCGTTGGTCTCAAATTTCTCCACATGGTTTAGTTTGTCGTATTACATCAAATTATACTTGACATTTGGCTTCGGTCAACTTTGGAGCTACTCAGAACGATGAAACACCAAAATGGACGAACTTGGTCAACTTGGATGATTCTTGCACCAAATCTAACTTCGTTGGTCTCAAACTTCTCCACATGGTTTAGTGTGTCATATTACATCAAACTATGCTTGACATTTGGCTTCGGTTAACTTTGGAGCTACTCGACACGAAGAAAGACCAAAATGGACGAACTTGGTTAACTTGGATGATTCTTGGACTAAATCTCCCATCGTTGGTCTCAAATTTCTACACATGGTTTAGTGTGTCGCATTACATAAAACTATACTTGACATTTGGCTTCGGTCAAATTTGGTGCTACTCAGAACGATGAAACCCCAAAATGGACGAACTTGGTCAACTTGGATGATTCTTGGACCAAATCTAACTTCGTTGGTCTCCAACTTCTGCACATGGTTCATTATGTGATATTACATCAAACTATGCTTGACATTTAGCTTCGGTCAACTTTGGAGTTACTCAGAACAATGAAACACCAAAATAGACGAACTTGGTCAACTTGGATGATTCTTGGACCAAATCTATCTTCGTTGGTCTCCAACTTCTGCACATGGTTTATTATGTGATATTACATCAAACTACGCTTGACATTGAGCTTCGGTCAACTTTGGAGCTACTCAACACGAAGAAAGACCAAAATGGATGAACTTGGTAAACTTGGATGATTCTTGGAGTAAATCTCCCATCGTTGGTCTCAAATTTCTCCACATGGTTTAGTGTGTCGTATTACATCAAACTATACTTGACATTTGGCTTTGGTCAACTTTAGAGCTACTCAGAACAATGAAACACCAAAATGGACGAACTTGGTCAACTTGGATGATTCTTGCACCAAATCTAAGTTCGTTGGTCTCCCACTTCTGCACATGGTTTATTATGTGATATTACATCAAACTATGCTTGACATTTAGCTTCGGTCAACTTTGGAGCTACTCAGAATGATGAAACACCAAAATGGACGAACTTGGTCAACTTGGATGATTCTTGGACCAAATCTATCTTCGTTGGTCTCCAACTTCTGCACATGGTTTAGTGTGTCATATTACATCAAACTATGCTTGACATTTGGCTTCGGTTAACTTTGGAGCTACTCAACACGAAGAAAGACCAAAATGGAGGACCTTGGTCAACTTGGATGATTCTTGGACTAAATCTCCCATCGTTGGTCTCAAATTTCTCCACATGGTTTAGTGTGTCGCATTACATAAAACTATACTTGACATTTGGCTTCGGTCAACTTTGGAGCTACTCAACACGAAGAAAGACCAAAATGGAAGAAGTTGGTCAACTTGGATGATTCTTGGACTAAATCTCCCATTGTTGTCTCAAATTTTACACATGGTTTAGTGTGTCGCATTACATAAAACTATACTTGACAGTTGGCTTCAGTCAACTTTGGAGCTAGTCAGAACGATGAAACACCAAAATGGACGAACTTGGTCAACTTGGATGATTCCTTGACTAAATCTCCCATCATTGGTCTGAAATTTCTCCACATGGTTTAGTGTGTCGGATTACATCAAACTATACTTGAGATTTGGGTTCGGTCAACTTTGGAGCTACTCAGAACGATGAAACCCCAAAATGGACGAACTTGGTCAACTTGGATGATTCTTGCACCAAATCTAACTTCGTTGGTCTCAAACTTTTCCACATGGTTTGGTGTGTCATATTACATCAAACTATGCTTGACATTTGGCTTCGGTTAACTTTGGAGCTACTCAACACGAAGAAAGACGAAAATGGAGGACTTGGTCAACTTGGATGATTCTTGGACTAAATCTCCCATCGTTGGTCTGAAATTTCTCCATATGGTTTAGTGTGTCATATTACATCAAACTATGCTTGACATTTGGGTTCGGTTAACTTTGGAGCTACTCAAAACGAAGAAAGACCAAAATGGACGAACTTGGTTAACTTGGATGATTCTTGGACTAAATCTCCCATCGTTGGTCTGAAATTTCTCCATATGGTTTAGTGTGTCATATTACATCAAACTATGCTTGACATTTGGGTTCGGTTGACTTTGGAGCTACTCAGAACAATGAAACACCAAAATGGACGAACTTGGTTAACTTTGATGATTCTTGCACCAAATCTAAGTTCGTTGGTCTCCAACTTCTGCACATGGTTTATTATGTGATATTACATCAAACTATGCTTGACATTTAGCTTCGGTCAACTTTGGAGCTACTCAGAACAATGAAACACCAAAATGGACGAACTTGGTCAACTTGGATGATTCTTGCACCAAATCTAACTTCGTTGGTCTCAAACTTCTCCACATGGTTTAGTGTGTCATATTACATCAAACTACGCTTGACATTTGGCTTCGGTTAACTTTGGAGCTACTCAACACGACGAAACACCAAAATAGACGAACTTGGTCAACTTGGATGATTCTTGGACCAAATCTAACTTCGTTGGTCTCAAACTTTTCCACATGGTTTGGTGTGTCATATTACATCAAACTATGCTTGACATTTGGCTCGGTTAACTTTGGAGCTACTCAACACGAAGAAAGACGAAAATGGAGGACCTTGGTCAACTTGGATGATTCTTGGACTAAATCTCCCATCGTTGGTTTGAAATTTCTCCATATGGTTTAGTGTGTCATATTACATCAAACTATGCTTGACATTTGGGTTCGGTTAACTTTGGAGCTACTCAAAACGAAGAAAGACCAAAATGGACGAACTTGGTTAACTTGGATGATTCTTGGACTAAATCTCCCATCGTTGGTCTGAAATTTCTCCACATGGTTTAGTGTGTCGTATTACATCAAACTATACTTGACATTTGGCTTCGGTCAACTTTGGAGCTACTCAGAACAATGAAACACCAAAATGGACGAACTTGGTCAACTTGGATGATTCTTGCACCAAATCTAAGTTCGTTGGTCTCCAACTTCTGCACATGCTTTATTATGTGATATTACATCAAACTATGCTTGACATTTAGCTTCGGTCAACTTTGGAGCTACTCAGAACAATGAAACACCAAAATGGACGAACTTAGTCAACTTAGATGATTCTTGCACCAAATCTAACTTCGTTGGTCTCAAACTTTTCCACATGGTTTGGTGTGTCATATTACATCAAACTATGCTTGACATTTGGCTTCGGTTAACTTTGGAGCTACTCAACACGAAGAAAGACGAAAATGGAGGACTTGGTCAACTTGGATGATTCTTGGACTAAATCTCCCATCGTTGGTCTGAAATTTCTCCATATGGTTTAGTGTGTCATATTACATCAAACTATGCTTGACATTTGGGTTCGGTTAACTTTGGAGCTACTCAAAACGAAGAAAGACCAAAATGGACGAACTTGGTTAACTTGGATGATTCTTGGACTAAATCTCCCATCGTTGGTCTCAAATTTCTCCACATGGTTTAGTGTGTCGCATTACATAAAACTATACTTAACATTTGGCTTCAGTCAACTTTGGAGCTACTCAGAACGATGAAACACCAAAATGGACGAACTTGGTCAACTTGGATGATTCTTGCACCAAATATCCCATCGTTGGTCTGAAATTTCTCCACATGGTTTAGTGTGTCGGATTACATCAAACTATACTTGACATTTGGCTCCGGTCAACTTTGGAGCTACTCAGAACGATGAAACACCAAAATGGACGAACTTGGTCAACTTGGATGATTCTTAGACCAAATCTAACTTCGTTGGTCTCAAACTTCTCCACATGGTTTACTGTGTCGGATTACATCAAACTATACTTGACATTTGGCTTCGGTCAACTTTGGAGCTACTCAGAACGATGAAACCCCAAAATGGACGAACTTGGTCAACTTGGATGATTCTTGGACCAAATCTATCTTCGTTGGTCTCCAATTTCTGCACATGGTTTATTATGTGATATTCCATCAAACTATGCTTGACATTTAGCTTCGGTCAACTTTGGAGCTACTCAACACGAAGAAAGACCAAAATGGAGGAACTTGGTCAACTTGGATGATTCTTGGACTAAATCTCCCATCGTTGGTCTCAAATTTCTCCACATGGTTTAGTGTGTCGCATTACATAAAACTATACTTGACATTTAGCTTCGGTCAACTTTGGAGCTACTCAACACGAAGAAAGACCAAAATGGAGGAACTTGGTCAACTTGGATGATTCTTGGACTAAATCTCCCATCGTTGGTCTCAAATTTCTACACATGGTTTAGTGTGTCGCATTACATAAAACTATACTTGACAGTTGGCTTCAGTCAACTTTGGAGCTAGTCAGAACGATGAAACACCAAAATGGACAAACTTGGTCAACTTGGATGATTCTTGGACTAAATCTCCCATCGTTAGTCTGAAATTTCTCCACATGGTTTAGTGTGTCGGATTACATCAAACTATACTTGACATTTGGCTCCGGTCAACTTTGGAGCTACTCAGAACGATGAAACACCAAAATGGACGAACTTGGTCAACTTGGATGATTCTTGGACCAAATCTATCTTCGTTGGTCTCCAACTTCTGCACATGGTTTATTATGTGATATTACATCAAACTATGCTTGACATTTGGCTTCGGTTAACTTTGGAGCTACTCAACACGAAGAAAGACCAAAATGGAGGACCTTGGTCAACTTGGATGATTCTTGGACTAAATCTTCCATCGTTGGTCTGAAATTTCTCCATATGGTTTAGTGTGTCATCTTACATCAAACTATGCTTGACATTTGGCTTCGGTTAACTTTGGAGCTACTCAAAACGAAGAAAGACCAAAATGGACGAACTTGGTTAACTTGGATGATTCTTGGACTAAATCTCCCATCGTTGGTCTCAAATTTCTCCACATGGTTTAGTGTGTCGTATTACATCAAACTATACTTGACATTTGGCTTCGGTCAACTTTAGAGCTACTCAAAACGAAGAAAGACCAAAATGGACGAACTTGGTCAACTTGGATGATTCTTGGACTAAATCTCCCATCGTTGGTCTCAAATTTCACCACATGGTTTAGTGTGTCGTATTATATCAAACTATACTTGACATTTGGCTTCGGTCAACTTTGGAGCTACTCATAACGATGAAACATCAAAATGGACGAACTTGGTCAACTTGGATGATTCTTGGACCAAATCTATCTTCGTTGGTCTCCAACTTCTGCACATGGTTTATTGTGTGATATTACATCAAACTATGCTTGACATTTAGCTTCGGTCAATTTTGGAGCTACTCAACACGAAGAAAGACCAAAATGGAGGAACTTGGCCAACTTCAATGATTCTTGGACTAAATCTCCCATCGTTGGTCTCAAATTTCTCCACATGGTTTAGTGGGTCGCATTACATCAAACTATACTTGACATTTGGCTTCGGTCGACTTTGGAGCTACTCAGAACGATGAAACACCAAAATGGACGAACTTGGTCAACTTGGATGATTCTTAGACCAAATATAACTTCGTTGGTCTCAAACTTCTCCACATGGTTTATTGTGTGATATTACATCAAACTATGCTTGACATTTGGCTTCGGTTAACTTTGGAGCTACTCAACACGAAGAAAGACCAAAATGGAGGACCTTGGTCAACTTGGATGATTCTTGGACTAAATCTCCCATCGTTGGTCTGAAATTTCTCCATATGGTTTAGTGTGTCATCTTACATCAAACTATGCTTGACATTTGGCTTCGGTTAACTTTGGAGCTACTCAAAACGAAGAAAGACCAAAATGGATGAACTTGGTTAACTTGGATGATTCTTGGACTAAATCTCCCATCGTTGGTCTCAAATTTCTCCATATGGTTTAGTGTGTCATATTACATCAAACTATACTTGACATTTGGCTTCGGTGAACTTTGGAGCTACTCAAAACGAAGAAAGACCAAAATGGACGAACTTGGTCAACTTGGATGATTCTTGGACTAAATCTCCCATCGTTGGTCTCAAACTTCTCCACATGGTTTAGTGTGTCGTACTACATCAAACTATACTTGACATTTGGCTTCGGTCAACTTTGGAGCTACTCAAAACGAAGAAAGACCAAAATGGACGAACTTGGTCAACTTGGATGATTCTTGGACTAAATCTCCCATCGTTGGTCTCAAATTTCTCCACATGGTTTAGTGGGTCGCATTACATCAAACTATACTTGACATTTGGCTTCGGTCGACTTTGGAGCTACTCAGAACGATGAAACACCAAAATGGACGAACTTGGTCAACTTGGATTGTTCTTAGACCAAATATAACTTCGTTGGTCTCAAACTTCTCCACATGGTTTATTGTGTGATATTACATCAAACTATGCTTGACATTTGGCTTCGGTCAACTTTGGAGCTACTCAAAACGATGAAACACAAAATGGACAAACTTGGTCAACATGGATGATTCTTGGACTAAATCTCCCATCGTTGGTCTCAAACTTCCCCACATGGTTTAGTGTGTCGTACTACATCAAACTATACTTGACATTTGGCTTCGGTCAATTTTGGAGCTACTCAACACGAAGAAAGACCAAAATGGAGGAACTTGGTCAACTTGGATGATTCTTGGACTAAATCTCCCATCGTTGGTCTCAAGATTCTCCACATGGTTTAGTGTGTCGTATTACATCAAACTATACTTGACATTTGGCTTCGGTCAACTTTGGAGCTACTCAGAACGATGAAACACCAAAATGGACGAACTTGGTCAATGTCGATGATTCTTGGACCAAATCTAACTTCGTTGGTCTCAAACTTTTCCACATGGTTTAGTGTGTCATATTACATCAAACTATGCTTGACATTTGGCTTGAGTTAACTTTGGAGCTACTCAAAACGAAGAAAGACCAAAATGGACGAACTTGGTCAACTTGGATGATTCTTGGACTAAATCTCCTATCGTTGCTCTCAAACTTCTCCACATGGTTTAGTGTGTCGTACTACATCAAACTATACTTGACATTTGGCTTCGGTCAACTTTGGAGCTACTCAGAACGATGAAACTTCAAAATGGACGAACTTGGTCAACTTATATAATTGTTGGACCAAATCTATCTTCGTTGGTCTCCAACTTCTTTACATGGTTTATTGTGTGGTGTTACATCAAATTATGCTTGACTTTTGGCTTCGGTCAACTTTGGAGCTACTCAACACAAAGAAAGACCAAAATGGAGGAACTTGGTCAACTTGGATGATTTTTGGACTAAATCTCCCATCGTTGGTCTTAAATTTCTCCACATGGTTTATTGTGTGATATTACATCAAACTATGCTTGACATTTGGCTTTGGTAAACTTTGGAGCTACTCAAAACGAAGAAAGACCAAAATGGACGAACTTGGTCAACTTGGATGATTCTTGGACCAAATCTATCTTCGTTGGTCTCCAACTTCTGCACATGGTTTATTGTGTGATATTACATCAAACTATGCTTGACATTTGGCTTCGGTTAGCTTTGGAGCTACTCAACACGAAGAAAGACCAAAATGGACGAACTTGGTCAACTTGGATGATTCTTGGACTAAATCTCCCATCGTTGGTCTCAAGATTCTCCACATGGTTTAGTGTGTCGTATTACATCAAACTATACTTGACATTTGGCTTCGGTCAACTTTGGAGCTACTCAGAACGATGAAACACCAAAATGGACGAACTTGGTCAATGTCGATGATTCTTGGACCAAATCTAACTTCGTTGGTCTCAAACTTTTCCACATGGTTTAGTGTGTCATATTACATCAAACTATGCTTGACATTTGGCTTGAGTTAACTTTGGAGCTACTCAAAACGAAGAAAGACCAAAATGGACGAACTTGGTCAACTTGGATGATTCTTGGACTAAATCTCCTATCGTTGCTCTCAAACTTCTCCACATGGTTTAGTGTGTCGTACTACATCAAACTATACTTGACATTTGGCTTCGGTCAACTTTGGAGCTACTCAGAACGATGAAACTTCAAAATGGACGAACTTGGTCAACTTATATAATTGTTGGACCAAATCTATCTTCGTTGGTCTCCAACTTCTTTACATGGTTTATTGTGTGGTGTTACATCAAATTATGCTTGACTTTTGGCTTCGGTCAACTTTGGAGCTACTCAACACAAAGAAAGACCAAAATGGAGGAACTTGGTCAACTTGGATGATTTTTGGACTAAATCTCCCATCGTTGGTCTTAAATTTCTCCACATGGTTTATTGTGTGATATTACATCAAACTATGCTTGACATTTGGCTTTGGTAAACTTTGGAGCTACTCAAAACGAAGAAAGACCAAAATGGACGAACTTGGTCAACTTGGATGATTCTTGGACCAAATCTATCTTCGTTGGTCTCCAACTTCTGCACATGGTTTATTGTGTGATATTACATCAAACTATGCTTGACATTTGGCTTCGGTTAGCTTTGGAGCTACTCAACACGAAGAAAGACCAAAATGGACGAACTTGGTCAACTTGGATGATTCTTGGACTAAATCTCCCATCGTTGGTCTCAAGATTCTCCACATGGTTTAGTGTGTCGTATTACATCAAACTATACTTAACATTTGGCTTCGGTCAACTTTGGAGCTACTCAGAACGATGAAACACCAAAATGGACGAACTTGGTCAATGTCGATGATTCTTGGACCAAATCTAACTTCGTTGGTCTCAAACTTTTCCACATGGTTTAGTGTGTCATATTACATCAAACTATGCTTGACATTTGGCTTGAGTTAACTTTGGAGCTACTCAAAACGAAGAAAGACCAAAATGGACGAACTTGGTCAACTTGGATGATTCTTGGACTAAATCTCCTATCGTTGCTCTCAAACTTCTCCACATGGTTTAGTGTGTCGTACTACATCAAACTATACTTGACATTTGGCTTCGGTCAACTTTGGAGCTACTCAGAACGATGAAACTTCAAAATGGACGAACTTGGTCAACTTATATAATTGTTGGACCAAATCTATCTTCGTTGGTCTCCAACTTCTTTACATGGTTTATTGTGTGGTGTTACATCAAATTATGCTTGACTTTTGGCTTCGGTCAACTTTGGAGCTACTCAACACAAAGAAAGACCAAAATGGAGGAACTTGGTCAACTTGGATGATTTTTGGACTAAATCTCCCATCGTTGGTCTTAAATTTCTCCACATGGTTTATTGTGTGATATTACATCAAACTATGCTTGACATTTGGCTTTGGTAAACTTTGGAGCTACTCAAAACGAAGAAAGACCAAAATGGACGAACTTGGTCAACTTGGATGATTCTTGGACTAAATCTCCCATGGTTGGTCTCAAATTTCTCCACATGGTTTTGTGTGTCGCATTACATCAAACTATACTTGACATTTGGCTTCGGTCAACTTTAGAGCTAGTCAGAATGATGAAACACCAAAATGGACGAACTTGGTCAACTTGGATGACTCTTGGACCAAATCTAACTTCGTTGGTCTCAAACTTCTACACATGCTTTATTGTGTTTTATTACATCAAACTATGCTTGACATTTTGCTTCGGTCAACTTTGGAGCTACTCAAAACGATGAAACAAAAAATGGACAAACTTGGTCAACTTGGACGATTCTTAGACTAAATCTCCCATCGTTGGTGTCAAATTTCTCCACATGGTTTAGTGTGTCGTATTACATCAAACTATACTTGACATTTGGCTTCGGTCAACTTTGGAGCTACTCAAAACGAAGAAAGGCCAAAATGGACAAACTTGGTCAACATGGATGATTCTTGGACTAAATCTCTCATCGTTGGTCTCAAACTTCTGCACATGGTTTAGTGTGTCATATTACATCAAACTATGCTTGACATTTGGCTTAAGTTAACTTTGGAGCTACTCAAAATGAAGAAAGACTAAAATGGAGGAACTTGGTCAACTTGGATGATTATTGGACCAAATCTCTCATCATTGGTCTCAAACTTCTGCACATGGTTTATTGTGTCATATTACATCAATCTATGCTTGACATTTGGCTTCGGTCAACTTTGGAGCTACTTAGAACGATGAAACACCAAAATGGACGAACTTGGTCAACTTGGATGATCATGGGACCAAATCTCTCATCATTGGTCTAAAACTTCTCCACATGGTTTGTTGTGTCATATTACATTAATCTATGCCTAACATTTGACGTCGGTCAACTTTGGAGCTACTCAAAACGATGAAACACCAAAATGGACGAACTTGGTCAACTTGGATGATTCTTGGACCAAATCTCTCTTCGTTGGTCTCAAACTTCTCCACATGATTTAATGTGTCATATTACATCATACTATGCTTGACATTTGGCTTCGGTCAACTTTGGAGCTACTCAAAAAGAAGAAACACCAAAATGGACGAACTTGGTCAACTTGGATGATTCTTGGACCAAATCTCTCTTCATTAGTCTCAAACTTCTACACATGGTTTATTCTGTGATGGTATATCAATGTATGCCTGACATTTGATTTCAGTCAAGTTTGGAGCTTCTCAAAACGACGAAAGACTAAAATGGAGGAACTTGGTCACCTTGGATGATCATGGGACAAAATCTCTCATCATTGGTCTCAAACTTCTCCACATGGTTTATTGTGTCATATTACATCAAACATTGTTTGACATTTGGCTTCGGTCAACTTTGGAGCTACTCAAAAAGAAGAAACACCAAAATGGACGAACTTGGTTAACTTGGATGATTCTTGGATCAAATCTCTCTTCGTTGGTCTCAAACTTCTACACATTGTTTATTGTGTGATGGTATATCAACGTATGCCTGACATTTGACTTCGGTCAACTTTGGAGCTTCTCAAAACGAAGAAAGACTAAAATGGAGGAACTTGGTCAACTTGGATGATCATGGGACCAAATCTCTTATCATTGGTCTCAAACTTCTCCACATTGTTTTTTGTGTCATACTACATCAAACTTTGTTTGACATTTGGCTTCGGTCAACTTTGGAGCTATTCAAAACGAAAAAAGACCAAAATAGAGGAACTTGGTCAACTTGGATGATCATTGGCCCAAATCTCTCTTCATTGGTCTCAAACTTCTCCACATGGTTTGTTGTGTCATATTACATTAATCTATGCCTGACATTTGACTTCGGTCAACTTTGGAGCTTCTCAAAAGTAAGAAAGACCAAAATGGAGAAACTTTGTCAACTTGGATGATTATTGGGCTAAATCTCCCATCGTTGGTCTCAAACTTCTCCACATGGTTTATTGTGTCATATTACATCAAACTATGCTTGACATTTGGCTTCGGTCAACTTTGGAGCTACTCAAAATGAAGAACGACAAAATGGACGAACTTGGTCAACTTGGATGATTCTTGGACTAAATCTCCCATCGTTGGTCTCAAACATCTCCACATTGTTTATTGTGTCATACTACATCAAACTTTGTTTGACATTTGGCTTCGGTCAACTTTGGAGCTACTCAAAAAGAAGAAAGACCAAAATGGACGAACTTGGTCAACTTAGATGATTCTTGGACCAAATCTCTCTTCGTTGGTCTCAAACTTCTACACATGGTTTATTGTGCGATGGTATATCAATGTATGCCTGACATTTGACTTCGGTCAACTTTGCAGCTTCTCAAAACGAAAAAAGACTAAAATGGAGGAACTTGGTCAACTTGGATGATCATGGGACCAAATCTCTCATCATTGGTCTCAAACTTCTCCACATAGTTTATTGTGTCATACTACATCAAACTTTGTTTGACATTTGGCTTCGGTCAACTTTGGAGCTACTCAAAATGAAGAAAGACCAAATTGGACGAAATTGGTCAACTTGGATGATTCTGGGACTAAATCTACCATCCTTGGTCTCAAACTTCTCCACATGGTTTAGTGTGTCATATTACATCAAACAATACTTGACATTTGGCTTCGGTCAACTTTGGACCTACTAAAAACGAAGAAAGACCAAAATTGAGGAACTTGGTCAACTTGGATGATTATTGGACCAAATCTCTCATCATTGGTCTCAAACTTCTCCACATGGTTTATTGTGTCATATTGCATCAATCTATGCCTGATATTTGACATCGGTCAACTTTGGTGCTTCTCAAAACGAAGAAAGACCAAAATGGAGGAACTTTGTCAACTTAGATGATTATTGGGCTAAATCTCCCAACGTTGGTCTCAAACTTCTCCACATGGTTTATTGTGTCATATTACATCAAACTTTGCTTGACATTTGGCTTCGGTCAACTTTTGAGCTACTCAAACGAACAAAGACCAAAATGGACGAACTTGGTCAACTTGGATGAGTCTTGGACTAAATCTCCCATCGTTGGTCTCAAACTTCTGGACATGGTTTAGTGTGTGATGGTATATCAATGTATGCCTGACATTTGACTTCGGTCAACTTTGGAGCTTCTCAAAATGAAGAAAGACTAAAATGGAGGCACTTGGTCAACTTGGATGATCATGGGACGAAATCTCTCATCATTGGTCTCAATCTTCTCCACATGGTTTATTGTGTCATATTACATCAATCTATGCCTGACATTTGACTTCGGTCAACCTTAGAGCTTCGCAAAACGAAGAAAGACCAAAATGGAGGAACTTTGTCAACTTGGATGATTATTGGGCTAAATGTCCCATCGTTGGTCTCAAACTTCTCCACATGGTTTATTGTGTCATACTACATCAAACTTTGTTTCACATTTGGCTTCGGTCAAATTTGGCGCTACTTAAAACGAAGAAAGACCAAAATGGACGAACTTAGACAACTTGGATGATTCTTGGACCAAATCTCTCTTCGTTGGTCTTAAACTTCTACACATTGTTTATTGTGTGAAGGTATATCAATGTATGCCTCACATTTGACTTCGGTCAACTTTAGAGCTTCTCAAAACGAAGAAAGACTAAAATGGAGGAACTTGGTCAACTTGGATGATCATGGGACCAAATCTCTCATCATTGGTCTCAAACTTCTCCACATGGTGTATTGTGTCATATTACATCAATCTATCCTTGACATTTGGCTTCGGTCAACTTTTGAGCTACTCAAAACGATGAAACACCAAAATGGACGAACATGGTCAACTTGGATGATTCTTGGACCAAATCTCTCTCCGTTGGTCTCAAACTTCTCCACATGATTTAGTGTGTCATATTACATCATACTATGCTTCACATTTGGCTTCTGTCAACTTTGGAGCTACTCAAAACGAAGAACGAAAAGAATGGACCTATTTGGTCAACTTGGATGATTCTTGGACCAAATCTCTCATCATTGGTCTCATACTTCTCCACATGGTTTATTGTGTCATATTACATCAATCTATGCTTGACATTTAGCCTCAGACAACATTGGTGCTACTCAAAATATGAAACACCAAAATGGACAAACTTGGTCAACTTGCATGATTCTCGGACTAAATCTCTCATCGTTGGTCTCAAACTTCCCCACATGGTTTATTGTGTCATATTACATGAATCTATGCTTGACATGTGGCTTTGGTCAATTTTGGAGCTACTCCAAACGAAGAAAGACCAAAATTGATGAACTTTGTCAACTTGGATGATTCTTGGACCAAATCTCTCTTCGTTGGTCTCAAACTTCTACACATGGTTTATTGTGTCATAGTATATCAATGTATGCCTGACATTTGACATCGGTCAACTTTGGAGCTGCTCAAAATGAAGAAAGACCAAAATAGACGAACTTGGTCAACTTGGATGATTCTTGGACCAAATCTCTCTTCGTTGGTCTCAAGCTTCTACACATGGTTTTTTGTGTCATAGTATATCAATGTATGCCTGACATTTGACATCGGTCAAGTTTGGAGCTTCTCAAAATGAAGAAAGACCAAAATGGAGGAACTTGGTCAACTTGGATGATTCTTGGACCAAATCTCTCTTCGTTGGTCTCAAACTTCTCCACATGGTTTATTGGGTCATATTACATCAAAATTTGCTTGACATTTGGCTTCGGTCAACTTTTTAGCTACTCAAAACGAACAAAGACCAAAATGGACGAACTTGGTCAACTTGGATGATTCTTGGGCTAAATCTCCCATCGTTGGTCTCAAACTTCTGCACATGGTTTAGTGTGTCATATTACATCAAACTATGCTTGACATTTGGCTTCGGTCAACTTTGGAGCTACTCAAAACGATGAAACACCAAAATGGACGAACTTGGATGATTCTTGGACCAAATTTCTCTTCGTTGGTCTCAAACTTCTCCACATGGTTTTATTGTGTCATATTACATGAATCTATGCTTGACATTTGGCTTCGTTAAACTTTGGAGCTACTCAAAACGTAAAAAGACCAAAATGGAGGAACTTCGTAAACTTGGATGATTATTGGACCAAATCTCCCATCCTTGGTCTCAAACTTCTCCACATGGTTTATTGTGTCATAGTACATCAATCTATGCTTGACATTTGACATCGGTAAACTTTAGAGCTACTCAAAACGAAGAAAGACCAAATTGGACGAACTTGGTCAACTTGGAAGATTCTTGGACTAAATCTCCCATCGTTGGTCTCAAACTTCTCCACATATTTTATTGTGTCATATTACATCAATCTTTGCTTGACATTAGGATTCGGTCAACTTTGGAGCTACTCAAAATGAAGAAACACCAAAATGGACGAACTTGGTAAACTTGGATGATTCTTGGACCAAATCCCTCTTCATTAGTCTCAAACTTCTCCACATGGTTTATTGTGTCATAGTACATCAATCTATGCTTGGCATTTGACATCCGTATACATTGGAGCTACTCAAAATGAATAAAGACCAAAATGGATGAACGTGGTTAACTTGGATAATTCTTGGACTAAATCACCCATCGTTGGTCTAAAACTTCTCCACATGGTTTATTGTGTCATAGTACATCAATCTATGCTTGGCATTTGACATCCGTATACATTGGAGCTACTCAAAATGAATAAAGACCAAAATGGATGAACGTGGTTAACTTGGATGATTCTTGGACTAAATTACCCATCCTTGGTCTCAAACTTCTCCACATGGTTTATTGTGTCATAGTACATCAATCTATGCTTGACATTTGACATCGGTAAACTTTAGAGCTACTCAAAACGAAGAAAGACCAAATTGGACGAACTTGGTCAACTTGGAAGATTCTTGGACTAAATCTCCCATCGTTGCTCTCAAACTTCTCCACATATTTTATTGTGTCATATTACATCAATCTTTGCTTGACATTAGGATTCGGTCAACTTTGGAGCTACTCAAAATGAAGAAACACCAAAATGGACGAACTTGGTAAACTTGGATGATTCTTGGACCAAATCCCTCTTCATTAGTCTCAAACTTCTCCACATGGTTTATTGTGTCATAGTACATCAATCTATGCTTGGCATTTGACATCCGTATACATTGGAGCTACTCAAAATGAATAAAGACCAAAATGGATGAACGTGGTTAACTTGGATGATTCTTGGACTAAATCACCCATCGTTGGTCTAAAACTTCTCCACATGATTTATTGTGTCATATCTCATCAATCTATGCTTGACATTTGGCTTCAGTTGATTTTGGAGCTACGCAAAATGAAGAAAGAATAAAATGGATGAACTTGGTCAACTTAGATGATTCTTGGACTAAATCTCTCATCGTTGGTCTCAAACTTATCCACATATTTTATTGTGTCATATTACATCAATCTATGCTTGACATTTGGCTTCGGTCAACTTTGGAGCTACTGAAAATGAATAAAGACCAAAATGGACAAACTTAGTTAACTTCGATGATTCTTGGACTAAATCACCCATCGTTGGTCTCACACTTCTCCACATGGTTTATTGTGTCATGTTGCATTAATCTATGCTTGACATGTGGCTTCAGTTAATGTTGGAGCTACTCAAAATGAATAAAGACCAAAATGGAAGAACTTGGTCAACTTGGATGATTCTTGGACCAAATCTCTCTTCGTTGGTCTCAAACTTCTCCACATGGTTTATTGTGTCTTAGTACATCAATCTATGCTTGACATTTGGCTTCAGTCAACGTTGTAGCTACTCAAAATGAAGAAAGACAAAAATGGACGAACTTGGGAAACTTATATGATTCTTGGACTAAATCTCTCATCGTTGGTCTCAAACTTCTTCACATGGTTTATTGTGTCATATACATCAATCTATGCTTAACATTTGGCTTCAGTCAATTTTGGAGCTACTTAAAATGAAGAAAGACTAAAATGGACAAACTTGGTAAACTTGGATGATTCTTAGACAAAATCTCTCATCGTTGGTCTCAAACTTCTCCACATGGTTTATTGTGTGATATTACATCAATCTATGCTTGAAATTTAGCTGTGGGCAACATTGGAGCTACTCAAAATGAAGAAAGACCGAAATGGAGAAACTTGGTAAACTTGGATGATTCTTGGACCAAATCTCCCTTCGTTGGTCTTAAACTTCCCCACATGGTTTATTGTGTCATGTTACATCAAAGTATGCTTGACATTTGGCTTCAGTTAACTTTGGAGTTACTCAAAACGAGGAAAGACCAAAATGGACGAACTTGGTCAACTTGGATGATTATTGGACTAAATCTCCCAGCTTTCGTCTCAAACTTCTCCACATGGTATATTTTGTCATATTACATCAAACTGTGCTTGGCATTTGGCTTCGGTGAACTTTGGAGCTACTCAAAATGTGTAAAGACCAAAATGGACTAACGTGGTCAACTTGGATGATTCTTAGACTAAATCACCCATCGTTGGTCTCACACTTCTCCACATGGTTTATTTTGTCATATTGCATTAATCTATGCTTGACATGTGGCTTCACTCAATTTTGGAGTTACTCAAAATGAATAAAGACCAAAATGGAAGAACTTGGTCAACTTGGATGATTCTTGGACCAAATCTCTCTTCGTTGGTCTCAAACTTCTCCACATGGTTTATTGTGTCATAGTACATCAATCTATGCTTGACATTTGGCTTCAGTAAACGTTGGAGCTACTCAAAATGAAGAAAGACAAAAATGGACGAACTTGGGAAACTTGGATGATTCTTGGACTAAATCTCTCATCGTTGGTCTCAAACTTCTGCACATGGTTTATAGTGTCATATACATCAATCTGTGCTTGACAGTTGGCTTTAGTCAATTTTGGAGCTACTCAAAATGAAGAAAGACTAAAATGGACGAACTTGGTAAACTTGGATGATTCTTAGACAAAACTCTCATCCTTGGTCTCAAACTTCTCCACATGGTTTATTTTGTGATATTACATTTGATGGAAATGTGACCACCATTGCTGCCAAGGGAGGCGTGACTGCCAGCACTACCAATGGAGAAGCTGCTGCTACCAACACTGCACACGGAAATATTGTTTCCAAGTGGAGTAGAGACCCACCTGAAGTGCCACTCGGTCCCATGACAAGAGCTAGGGCAAAGAGGTTCAAGGAAGCTTTAAATGGGCTGGTGCAAGAAGCATTGGAGCAAGCCAATTCGTGGAGGCCCATGGAGCTTGGTCAACCGAAGATAATTAACTTTATTCACGCCCAAGCTGCCCCACAAATTGATTGAGATATTTTAGGAATGATTGTATTAGGATTAGTTACTTTATATAGTTTCCTAATTTTAGAAGTAATATGATTTGATTAGATTACACTAGATTACTTTTATTTTGTTTCCTTTTCTGTTTAAACAAGATTTCCTATTCTTGTAAAGCTTTTAAAGAAGCCTCTTTGAGTTAATAATAATCAAAATATACGTTTAAACAAAATTGTGAGTTTTTCATATTCTCTCTAGTTCTTTGTGAGCTATTCGACTTGTCAATCAAGCATTCATCCTTGATTGTGGCGTCTTCATTATACCAAGGTTTACACCTCAATATAGATGCTGGGTTGCGGTTTGTCCATCCAAACCTGAAGTAGAAACGAGCCTTAAACAATTTCGTTATGGGTTTCGTCACAATGTTGGCGGGGTTCGTATCAACATCAATATATGCTTGACATTTGGCTTCGATCAACTTTGGAGCAACTCAAAACGAAGAAAGGCCAAAATGGATGAAGTTGCTCAACTTGGATGATTCTTGGACTAAATCTCTCATCGTTGGTCTCAAACTGCTCCACATGGTTTATAGTGTCATATTACATAAATCTATGCTTGACATTTACCCTCAGACAACATTGGAGCTACTCAAAACGATGAAAGACCAAAATAAACGAACTTGGTCAACTTGGATGATTCTTGGACTAAATCTCCATCGTTGGTCTCAAACTTCTCCACATGGTTTATTGTGTCATATTACATCAATCTATCCTTGAAATTTGTTTTCGGTCAACTTTGGAGGTACTCGAAACAAAGAAACACCAAAATGGACGAACTTAGCCAACTTGGATGATTCATGGACTAAATCTCTCATCGTTGGTCTCAAACTTCTCCACATGGTTTATTTTGTCATATTACATCAATCTATGCTTGACAATTCGCTTCAGTCAACGTTAGAGCTACTCAAAATGAAGAAAGACCAAAATGGACGAACTTGGTAAACATGGTTGACTCTTGGACCAAATCTCTCTTCGTTAGTCTCAAACTTCTCCACATGGTTTATTGTGTCATATTACATTAATCTATCCTTGACATTTGTTTTCGGTCAACTTCGGAGGTACTCAAAACAAAGAAACACCAAAATGGACGAACTTAGTCAACTTGGATGATTCATGGACAAAATCTCTCATCGGTGGTCTCAAACTTCTCCACATATTTTATTGTGTGATATTAAATCAATATATACTTGACATTTGGCTTCAGTCTACATTGCAGCTACACAAAACGAATAAAGACCAAAATGGAAGAACTTGGTAAATAGGGATGAATCTTAGACCAAATCTCTCTTCATTGGTCGTAAACTTCTCCACATGGTTTATTGTGTCATAGTATATCAATCTATGCTTGATATTTGATTCGTTCAACTTTGGAGCTACTTAAAACGAAGAAGACCAAAATGGACGAATTGGTAAACTTGGATGATTCCTGGACCAAATATCTCTTTGTTGGTCTCAAAGTTCTCCACATGGTTTATTGTGTCATATTACATCAAACTATGCTTGCATTTGGCTTTGGTCAACTTTGGAGCTACTCAAAATGAAGAAAGACTAAAATGGATGAACTTGGTCAACTTGGATGATTCTTGTACTAAATCTCGCATCATTGGTCTCAAACTTCTCCGCATTGTTTATTGTGTCACATTACATCAATCTATGCTTGACATTTGGCTTCGATCAACTTTGGAGCAACTCAAAACGAAGAAAGACCAAAATGGATGAAGTTGGTCAACTTGGATGATTCTTGGAGTACATCTCTCATCGTTGGTCTCCAACTTCTCCACAAGGTTTATTGTGTAATATTATCTCAATCTATCCTTGACATTTGGGTTCAGTCAACTTTGGAGATACTCAAAACATAGAAAGACCAAAATGGATGAAGTTGGCCAACTTGGATGATTCTTGGATCAAATCTCTCTTCGTTGGTCTCAAACTTCATCACATGGTTTATTGTGTCATATTACATTAAACTATGCTTGATATTTGGCTTTGATCAACTATGGAGCTACTCAGAACGAAGAAAGGCCAAAATGGACGAACTTGGTAAACTTGGATGATTCTTGGACTAAATCTCTCATCATTGGTCTAAAACTTCTCCACATGGTTTATTGTGTCATATTACATCAACGTATGCTTGACATTTGGCTTCGGTCAACTTTGGAGCAACTCAAAACGAAGATCGACCAAAATAGATGAAGTTGGTCATCTTGGATGATTCTTGGACTAAATCTCTCATCGTTGGTCTCAAACTTCTCCACATGGTTTATTTTGTCATATTACATCAATCTATGCTTGACATTTCACTTCAGTCAACGTTAGAGCGACTCAAAATGAAGAAAGACCAAAATGGACGAACTTGGTAAACTTGGTTGACTCTTGGACCAAATCTCTCTTCGTTAGTCTCAAACTTCTCCACATGGTTTATTGTGTCATATTACATTAATCTATCCTTGACATTTGTTTTCGGTCAACTTCGGAGGTACTCGAAACAAAGAGACACCAAAATGGACGAACTTAGTCAACTTGGATGATTCATGGACAAAATCTCTCATCGTTGGTCTCAAACTTCTCCACATATTTTATTGTGTGATATTAAATCAATATATACTTGACATTTGGCTTCTGTCTACATTGCAACTACACAAAACGAATAAAGACCAAAATGGAAGAACTTGGTAAATAGGGATGAATCTTAGACCAAATCTCTCTTCATTGGTCGTAAACTTCTCCACATGGTTTATTGTGTCATAGTACAACAATCTATGCTTGGTATTTGATTCGTTCAACTTTGGAGCTACTTAAAACGAAGAAAGACCAAAATGGACGAATTGGTAAACGTGGATGATTCCTGGACCCAATATCTCTTTGTTGGTCTCAAAGTTCTCCACATGGTTTATTGTGTCATATTACATCAAACTATGCTTGCATTTGGCTTCGGTCAACTTTGGAGCTACTCAAAATGAAGAAAGACTAAAATGGACGAACTTGGTCAACTTGGATGATTCTTGTACTAAATCTCGCATCATTGGTCTCAAACTTCTCCGCATTGTTTATTGTGTCACATTACATCAATCTATGGTTGACATTTGGCTTCGATCAACTTTGGAGCAACTCAAAACGAAGAAAGACCAAAATGGATGAAGTTGGTCAACTTGGATGATTCTTGGAGTAAATCTCTCATCGTTGGTCTCCAATTTCTCCACAAGGTTTATTGTGTAATATTATATCAATCTATCCTTGACATTTGGATTCAGTCAACTTTGGAGCTACTCAAAACATAGAAAGACCAAAATGGATGAAGTTGGCCAACTTGGATGATTCTTGGATCAAATCTCTCTTCGTTGGTCTCGAACTTCACCACATGGTTTATTGTGTCATATTACATCAAACTATGCTTGATATTTGGCTTCGATCAACTATGGAGCTACTCAGAACGAAGAAAGACCAAAATGGACGAACTTGGTAAACTTGGATGATTCTTGGACTAAATCTCTCATCATTGGTCTAAAACTTCTCCACATGGTTTATTGTGTCATATTACATCAATGTATGCTTGACAGTTGGCTTCGGTTAACTTTGGAGCAACTCAAAACGAAGATCGACCAAAATAGACGAAGTTGGTGATCTTGGATGATTCTTGGACTAATTCTCTCATCGTTGGTCTCAAACTTCTCCACATGATTTATTTTGTCATATTACATCAATCTATGCTTGACATTTCGCTTCAGTCAACGTTAGAGCTACTCAAAATGAAGAAAGACCAAAATGGACGAACTTGGTAAACTTGGTTGACTCTTGGACCAAATCTCTCTTCGTTAGTCTCAAACTTCTCCACATAGTTTATTATGTCATATGACATCAAACTATGCTTGACATTTTGCTTCGATCAACTTTGGAGATACTCAAAATGAAGAAAGACAAAAATGGACGAAGTTGGTCATCTTGGATGATTCTTGGACTAAATCTCTCATCATTGGTCTCAAACTTCTCCACATGGTTTATTGTGTAACATTATATCAATCTATGCTTGACATTTGGCTTCAGTCAACTTTGGAGCAACTCAAAACGAAGAGCGAACAAAATGGACGAAGTTTGTCATCTTGGATGATTCTTGGACTAAATCTCTCATCATTGGTCTCAAATTTCTACACATGGTTTTTTTTTTTGTCATATTACATCAATCTATGCTTGACATTTTGGCTTCAGTCAACGTTGGAGCTACTCAAAATGAAGAAAGACCAAAATGGACGTACTTGGGAAACTTCGATGACTCTTGGACCCAATCTCTCTTCGTTGGTCTCAAACTTTTCCACACGGTTTATTGTGTCATATTACATCAATCTATGCTGGACATTTCGCTTCAGTCAACGTTAGAGCTACTCAAAATGAAGAAAGACCAAAATGGACGAACTTGGTAAATTTGGTTGACTCTTGGACCAAATCTCTCTTCGCTTGTCTCAAACTTCTCCACATGGTTTATTGTATCATATGACATCAAACTATGCTTGACATTTTGCTTCGATCAACTTTGGAGATACTCAAAACGAAGAAAGACAAAAATGGACGAAGCTGGTCATCTTGGATGATCCTTGGACTAAATCCCTCATCATTGGTCTCAAACTTCTCCACATGGTTTATTGTGTAATATTATATCAATCTATGCTTGACATTTGGCTTCAGTCAACTTTGGAGCAACTCAAAACGATGAGCGAACAAAATGGACGAAGTTGGTAATCTTGGATGATTGTTGGACTAAATCTCTCATCATTGGCCTCAAACTTCTCCACATGGTTTTTTTTGACATATTACATCAATCTATGCTTAACATTTGGCTTCTGTCAACGTTTGAGCTACTCAAAATGAAGAACGACCAAACTGGACAAAGTGGGTTAACTTGGATGAATCTTGGACTATATCTCTCATCGTGGGCCTCAAACTTCCCCACATGGTTTATTGTGTCATATTACATCAATCTATGCTTGACATTTTTGCTTCAGTCAACGTTGGAGCTACTCATAATGAAGAAAGACCAAAATGGACGAACTTGGGAAACTTGGATAACTCTTGGACCGAATAACTCTTCGTTGGTCTCAAACTTCTCCACACGGTTATTGTGTCATATTACATGAAACTATGCTTGACATTTTACTTCGATCAAATTTGGAGCTACTCAAAATGAAGAAAGACCAAAATGGACAAACTTGGATGATTATTGGACTAAATCTCCATCGTTGGTCTCAAACTTCTCCACATGGTTTATTGTGTCATATTACATCAATCTATCCTTGACATTTGTTTTCGGTTAACTTTGCAGGCACTCGAAACAAAGAAAGACCAAAATGAACGAACTTAGTCAACTTGGATTATTCATGGACTAAATCTCTCATCGTTGGTCTCAAGCCTCGCCACATATTTTATTGTGTGATATTAAATCAATATACGCTTGATATTTGGCTTCAGTCTACATTGCAGCTACTGTAAATAGGGATGAATCATGGAGCAAATCTCTCTTCATTGGTCATAAACTTCTCCACATGGTTTATTGTGTCATAGTACATCAATCTATGCTTGATATTTGATTCGTTCAACGTTGGAGCTACTCAAAACGAAGAAAGACCAAAATGGATGAATTGGTCAACTTGGATGATTCATGATCAAATATCTCTTTGTTGGTCTCAAACTTCCCCACATGGTTTATTGTGTCATATTACATCAAACTATGCTTGACATTTGGCTTCGGTCAACTTTGGAGCAAACTCAAAATGAAGAAAGACTAAAATGGACGTACTTGGTCAACTTAGATGATTCTTGTACTAAATCTCGCATCATTGGTCTCAAAATTCTCAACATAGTTGATTGTGTCATATCACATCAATCTATGCTTAACATTTTGCCTCAGACAATATTGGACTACTCAAAACGATAAAAGACCAAAATGGACGAAGTTGGTCAACTTGGATGATTCTTGGACTAAATCTCTCATCATTGGTCTCAAACTTCTCAACATAGTTTATTGTGTCACATTACATCAATCTATGCTTGACATTTGGCTTCGGTCAACTTTGGAGCAAGTCAAAATGAAGAAAGACCAAAATGGATGAAGTTGGTCAACTTGGATGATTCTTGGAGTAGTTCTCTCATTGTTGGTCTCCAACTTCTCCACAAGGTTTATTTTGTAATGCTATATCAATCTAGCCTTGACATTTGGGTTCAGTCAACTTTGGAGCTACTCAAAACATAGAAAGACCAAAATGGACGAAGTTGGTCAACTTGGATGATTCTTGGATCAAATCTCTCTTCGTTGGTCTCAAACTTCACCACATGGTTTATTGTGTCATATTACATCAAACTATGCTTGATATTTGGCTTCGATTAACTATGGAGCTACTTAGAACAAAGAAAGACAAAATGGACGAACTTGGTAAACTTGGATGATTCTTGGACTAAATCTCTCATCATTGGTCTAAAACTTCTCCACATGGTTTATTGTGTCATATTACATCCATCTATGCTTGACTTTTGGCTTCGGTCAACTTTGGAGCAACTCAAAACGAAGATCGACCAAAATGGATGAAGTTGGTAATCTTGGATGATTCTTGGACTTAGTCTCTCATCGTTGGTCTCAAACTTCTACACATGGTTTATTTTGTCATATTACATCAATCTATGCTTGACATTTGGCTTCAGTCAACGTTAGAGCTACTCAAAATGAAGAAAGACCAAAATGGACGAAGTTGGTAATCTTGGATGATTCTTTGATCAAATCTCTCTTCGTTGGTCTCAAACTTCACCACATGGTTTATTGTGTCATATTACATCAAACTATGCTTGATATTTGGCTTCGATTAACTATGGAGCTACTCAGAACGAAGAAAGACCAAAATGGACGAACTTGGTAAACTTGGATGATTCTTGGACTAAATCTGTCATCATTGGTCTCAAACTTCTCAATATGCTTTATTGTGTCACATTACATCAATCTATGCTTGACATTTGGCATCGGTCAACTCCGGAGCTACTGAAAACGAAGAAAGACCAAAATGGACGAAGTTGGTCAACTTGGATGATTCTTAGACTAAATCTCACATCTTTGGTCTCAAACTTCTCCAGAAGGTTTATTGTGTAATATTATCTCAATCTATCTTTGACATTAGGGTTCTGTCAACTTTGGAGCTTCTCAAAACAAAGAAAGACCAAAATGGATGAAGTTAGTCAACTTGGATGATTCTTGGATCAAATCTCTTTTCGTTGGTCTCAAACTTCTCCACATGGTTTGTTGTGTCATATTACATCAAACTATGCTTGACATTTGGCTATGATCAACTTTGGAGCTACTCAGAACGAAGAAAGACCAAAATGGAAGAACTTGGTCAACTTGGATGATTCTTGGACTAAATCTCTCATCATTAGTCTCAAACTTCTCCACATGGTTTATTGTGTCATATTATATCAATCTATGCTTGACATTTGGCATCAGTCAACTTTGGAGCAACTCAAAACGAAGAGCGAACAAAATGGACGAAGTTGTTCATCTTGGATGATTCTTGGACTAAATCTCTCATCGTTGGTCTCAAACTTCTACACATGGTTTTTTTTGTCATATTAGATCAATCTGTGCTTGACATTTGGCTTCTGTCAATGTTGGAGCTACTCAAAATGAAGAACGACCAAACTGGAAAAATTTGGTTACCTTGGATGAATCTTGGACTATATCTCTCATCGTGGGCCTCAAACTTCCCCACATGGTTTATTTTGTCATATTACATCAATCTTTGCTTTACATTTTGGCTTCAGTCAACGTTGGAGCTACTCAAAATGAAGAAAGACCAAAATGGACGAACTTGGGAAACTTCGATGACTCTTGGACCCAATCTCTCTTTGTTGGTCTCAAACTTCTCCACACGGTTTATTGTGTCATATTACATGAAACTATGCTTGACATTTTACTTCGATCAACTTTGGAGCTACTCAAAATGAAGAAAGACCAAAAAGGACAAAATTGGTCAACTTGGATGATTCTTGGACTAAATCTCTCATGCTTGGTCTCAAACTTCTCAATATGGTTTATTGTGTCACATTACATCAATCTATGCTTGACATTTGGCTTCGATCAACTCCGGAGCTACTTAAAATGAAGAAAGACCAAAATGGACGAATTTGGTCATCTTGGATGATTCTTAGACTAAATCTCTCATCGTTGGCTCAAACTTCTCCACATGGTTTATTTTGTCATATTACATCAATCTATGCTTGACATTTGGCTTCAGTAAACGTTGGAGCTACTCAAAATGAAGAACGACCAAAATGGATGAACCTGGGAAACTTGGATGACTCTTGGACCCAATCTCTCTTCGTTGGTCTCAAACTTCTCCACACGGTTTATTGTGTGATATTACATGAAACTATGCTTGACATTTTACTTCGATCAACATTGGAGCTACTCAAAATGAAGAAAGACCAAAATGGACAAAATTGGTCAACTTGGATGATTCTTGGACTAAATCTCTCATCCTGGGTCTCAAACTTCTCCACATGGTTTATTGTGCCATATTACATCAAACTATGCTTGACATTTTACTTCGATCAACTTTGAAGCTACTCTAAACGAAGAAAGACCAAAATGGATGAACTTGGTTAACTTGGATGATTCTTCGACCCAATCTCTCATTATTGGTCTCATACTTCTCCACATTGTTTATTGTGTCACATTACATCAATCTATGCTTGACATTTGGCTTCGGTGAACTTTGGAGCTACTCAAAACGAAGAAAGACCAAAATTGAATAAATTGGTCAACTTGGATCATTCTTAGACTAAATCTCTCATCGTTGGTCTCAAACTTCTCCAGAAGGTTTATTGTGTAATATTATGTCAATCTATCCTTGACATTTGGGTTTAGTCAACTTTGGACCTACTGAAAGCGAAGAAAGACCAAAATGGACAAAGTTGTTCATCTTGGATGATTCTTGGACTAAATGTCTCATTGATGGTCTCAAACTTCTGAACATGGTTTATTCTGTTATAGTAAATCAATCTATTCTTGGCATTTGGCTTCAGTCAACGTTGGAGCCACTCAAAATGAAGAAAGACCAAAATGGACAAACTTGGTATACTTGGATGATTCCTGGACCAAATCTCTCTTCGTTGGTCTCAAACTTCTCCACATGGTTTATTGTGTCATATTACATCAAACTATGCTTGACATTTGGCTTCGATCAACTTTGGAGCTACTCAAAACGAAGAAACACCAAAATTAAATAAATTGGTCAACTTGGATGATTCTTAGACTAAATCTCTCATCGTTGGTCTCAAACTTCTCCACAAGGTTTATTGTGTAATATTATATCAATGTATCCTTGACATTTGGGTTCAGTCAACTTTGGAGCTGCTGAAAGCGAAGAAAGACCAAAATGGACGAACTTGGTCAACTTGGACTACTCTTGATCCAACTCTCGTTTCGTTGGTCTCAAACTTCTCCACATGGTTTATTGTGTCATATTCCATCAATCTATGCTTGACATTTGGCTTCGGTCAACTTTCGAGCTACTAGAAATGTAGAAAGACCAAAATGGACGAAGTTGGTCAACATGGATGATTCTTGCACTAAATATCTTATCGTTGGTCTCAAACTTCTCCATATGGTTTATTGTGTGACATTACATCAATCTATGCTTGGCATTTGGCTTCGGTCAACTTTGGAGCTACTCAAAACAAAGAAAAACCAAAATGGATGAACTTGGTTAACTTAGATGATTCTTAGACCCAATCTCTCTTCGTTAGTCTCAAACTTCTCCACATGGTTTATTGTGTCATATTCCATCAATCTATGCTTGACATTTGGCTTCGATCAACTTTGGAGCTACTCAAAACAAAGAAACACCAAAATGGACGAACTTGGTTAACTTGGATGATTCTTAGACCCAATCTCTCTTCGTTAGTCTCAAACTTCTCCACATGATTTATTGTGTCATATTCCATCAATCTATGCATGACATTTGTCTTCGGTCAACTTTGGAGCTAATCAAAACGTAAAAAGACCAAAGTGGACGAACTTGGTCAACTTTGACTACTCTTGATCCAAATCTCTCTTTGTTTGTATCAAACTTCTCCACATGGTTTATTGTGTCATATTCCATCAATCTATGCTTGACATTTGCCTTCAGTAAACTTTGGAGCTACTCGAAACGTGGAAAGACCAAAATGGACGAACTTGGTCAACTTGGACTACTCTTGATCCAAATCTTTCTTTGTTGGTCTCAAACTTCTCCACATGGTTTATTGTGTCATATTCCATCAATCTATGCTTGACTTTTGGCTTCGGTCAACTTTGGAGCTACTCAAAACGTAGAAAGACCAAAATGGACAAACTTGGTCAACTTGGATGATTCATGGACTAAATATCTAATCGTTGGTCTCAAACTTCTCCACATGGTTTATTGTGTGATAATACATCAATCTATGATTGACATTTGGCTTCGGTGAACTTTGGAGCTACTTAAAACAAAGAAACACCAAAATGGACAAACTTGGTTAACTTGGTTGATTCTTAGACCCAATCTCTGTTCGGTAGTCTTAAACTTCTCCACATGGTTTATTGTGTCATATTCCATCAATATATGCTTGACATTTGGATTCGGTCAACTTTGGAGCTACTTGAAATGAAGCACGACCAAAATGGACGAACATGGTCAGCTTGGATGATTCTTGGACTAAATCTCTCATCGTTTTTCTCAAACTTTTCCACATGGTTTATTGTGTCATATTCCATCAATCTATGCATGACATTTGGCTTCGGTCAACTTTAGAGCTACTCGAAACGTAGAAAGACCAAAATGGACGAACTTGGTCAACTTGGACTACTCTTGATCAAACTCTCTCTTCGTTGGTCTCAATCTTCTCCAGATGGTTTATTGTGTCATATTCCCTGAATCTATGCTTGACATTTTGCTTCGGTCAACTTTGGAGCTAGTTAAAATGAAGAAAGATCAAAATGGATGAACTTGGTAAACATGGATGATCCTTGGACCAAATCTCTCTTCGTTGGTCCCAAACTTCTCCACATGGTTTATTGTGTCATATTATATCAATCTATGGTTGACATTTGTCTTCAGTCAACTTTGGAGCAACTCAGAATGAAGAGCGACCAAAATGGACGAAGTTGGTCATCTTGGATGATTCTTGGACTAAATCTCTCATCATTGGTCTCAAACTTCTCCACATGGTTTATTGTGTCATATTCCATCAATCTATGCATGACATTTGGTTTCGGTCAACTTTGGAGCTACTCAAAACGTAGAAAGACTAAAATGGACGAACTTGGTCAACTTGGACTACTCTTCATCCAACTCTCTCTTCGTTGGTCTCAAACTTCTCCAGATGGTTTATTGTGTCATATTCCATCAATCTATGCTTGACATTTGGCGTCGGTCAACTTTGGAGCTACTTAAAACGAAGAAAGATCAAAATGGATGAACTTAGTAAACTTGGATGATTCTTGGACCAAATCACTCTTCGTTGGTCTCAAACTTCTCCACATGGTTTATTTTGTCATATTACATGAAACTATGCTTGACATTTTACTTCAACCAACTTTGGAGCTACTCAAAACGAAGAAAGACCAAAATGGACGAACTTAGTCAACTTGGATAAATCTTGGACTATATCTCCCATCGTGGGCCTCAAACTTCGCCACATGGTTTATTGTGTCATATTACATCAATCTATGCTTGACATTTGGCTTCTCTAAAACGTTGGAGCTACTCAAAATGAAGAAAGACCAAAATGGACGAACTTGGTAAACTTCGATGATTCTTGGACCAAATCTCTCTTCGTTGGTCTCAAACTTCTCCACATGGTTTATTGTGTCATATTACATGAAACTATGCTTGACATTTTACTTCAATCAACTTTGGAGCTACTCAAAATGAAGAAAGACCAAAATGGACGAAGATGGTCAGCTTGGATGATTCTTGGAGTAAATCTCACATTGTTGGTCTCAAACTTTTCCACATGGTTTATTTTGTCATATTCCATCAATCTATGCTTGACATTTGGCTTCGGTCAACTTTGGAGCTACTTAAAACGAAGAAAGATCAAAATGGATGAACTTGGTAAACTTGGATGATTCTTGGACCAAATCTCACTTCGTTGGTCTCAAACTTCTCCACATGGTTTCGTGTGTCATATTACATCAACCTATGCTTGACATTTGGCTTCAGTAAACTTTGGAGTCACTCAAAATGAAGAAATGACAAAATGGACGAACTTGGATGATTCTTGGACTAAATCTCTCATCGTTGGTCTCAAACTTCTCCACATGGTTTATTGTGTCATATTACACCAATCTATGCTTGACATTTGGCTTCGGTTAACTTTGGAGCAACTCAAAACGTAGAACGACCAAAATGGACGCAGTTGGTCATCTTGGATGATTCTTTGACTAAATCTCTCATCGTTGGTCTCAAACTTTTCCACATGGTTTATTTTGTCATATTACATCAATCTATGCTAGACATTTGTCTTCAGTCAACGTTGGAGCTACTCTAAATAAAGAAAGACCAAAATGGACGAACTTGGTCAACTTGGATGAATCTTGGACTATATCTTCCATCGTGGGCGTCAAACTTCGCCACATGGTTTATTGTGTCATATTACATCAATCTATGCTTGACATTTGGCTTCTGTCAACGTTGGAGCTACTCAAAATGAAGAAAGACCAAAATGGACGAACTTGGTAAACTTGGATGATTCTTGGACCAAATCTCACTTCGTTGGTCTCAAACTTCTCCACATGGTTTATTGTGTCATATTACATGAAACTATGCTTGACATTTTACTTCAATCAACTTTGGAGCTACTCAAATTGAAGAAAGACCAAAATGGACGAAGATGGTCAGCTTGGATGATTCTTGGACTAAATCTCACATCGTTGGTCTCAAACTTTTCCACATGGTTTATTGTGTCATATTCCATCAATCTATGCTAGACATTTGGCTTCGGTCAAATTTGGAGCTACTCAAAATGAAGAACGACCAAAATGGACGCAGTTGGGCATCTTTGATGATTCTTGGACCAAATCTCACTTTGTAAGGAATATGCAGCATGTGAAAGGACAGCGACTGAAAAGTTTTATAGGTTCGAAGGGTTTCTGTTTAGGGGAAATAAATTATGCATTCTCAACTGTTCAATTAGGGACTTATTAGTGAGGGAATCACATGGTGGGGGATTGATAGGGCACTTTGGGGTAGCTAAGACATTGGCTGTCCTACAAGAGCATTTTTATTGGCCACACATGAAGAAAGATGTCGAGAGACTTTGTGAAAGATGTGTCACTTGTAGACAAGCTAAATCTAGGACACAACCCCATGGACTCTATACACCATTACCCTTTCCTAGTGCACCTTGGACTGATATATCCATGGATTTTGTGTTAGGATTGCTTAGGACTAAATGTGGGAAAAATAGTGTGTTTGTTGTTGTTGACAAGTTCTCTAAAATGGCACATTTTATTCCTTGTCACAAGACGGACGATGCTTCGAACATTGCTGCCTTATTCTTTAGGGAAGTTGTGCGCTTACATGGAATCCCTAGGACTATAGTTTTGGATAGGGACACTAAATTCTTGAGTTATTTTTGGAAGACCTTGTGCTGTAAGTTAAGGACTAAGTTGTTATTTTCTACTACTTGCCACCCACAAACTAATGGTCAAACAAAAGTAGTAAATAGGACTCTATCCATACTGTTAAGGGCTGTTATTAAAAGAAACATCAAAGCATGGGAAGAATGCTTGCCACATGTTGAGTTTGCTTATAACCATACTGTCCATTCTGCTACTAAATTTTCACCATTTGAAATTGGGTATGGTTTTAATCCACTAACTCCTTTGGATTTATCTCCTTTACCCATGATAGAATTTGCTAATTTAGATGGCAAAAAGAAAGCAGAATTTGTCAAGAAAATTCATGAGAAGGCCCGGCTCAACATTGAAAGGAGGACTGAACAATATGCCAAGCAAGCAAACAAAGGGCGTCAATCAGTGATCTTTAAGCCCAGAGATTGGGTGTGGGTTCACATGAGAAAGGAACATTTTCCACAACAAAAGAAATCAAAGCTACTACCTCGAGGGGATGGTCCTTTTCAAGTCATTGAAAGGATCAATGACAATGCTTACAAGATAGATTTGCCTAGTGAGTATAATGTCAGTGCTACTTTTAATATTTTTGACTTAAGCCATTTTGATGCAGGTGATGATTTGAGGTCAAATCCTTTTCAAGAGGAGGGGAATGATGGAAACGTGACCACCATTGCTGCCAAGGAAGGCGCTACTGCCAGCACTGCCAATGGAGATGCAGTTGCTGCCAATGGACATGGTGCTGCCAGCACTGCACACGAAAATGTTGCTGCCAAGTAGAGTAGAGACCCACTTGAAGTGCCAATCGATCCCATGACAAGAGCTAGGGCAAGGAGGTTCAACGAAGCCCTAAATGGGCTAGTGCAAGAAGCATTAGAGCAAGCTAATTCGTGGAGGCCCATAGAGCTTGGTCAACTGAAGCTACTCAACATGATTCATGCCCAAGCTGGCCAACAAATTGATTGAGCTATTTTAGGAATGATTGTATTAGGATTAGTCAACTATTTTCTTTTCCTAATTTTAGAAGTAAGCAGATTTTATTAGATTACTTTTATTTCTTTTATTTTCTGATTGAACAAGTTTCCTAAATTGTGTAAAGCCTTTAAATAGGCCTCTTTGATTTAATAACAAATCAGAATATGCGTTTAAACAAATTGTGAGTTTTGCATCTTCTCTGTAGTTCTTTGAGAGCTATCCGACTTATCAATCAAGCATCCATCCTTGATTGTGGCGTCTTCACTATACCAAGGTTCACACCTCAATATAGGTGCTGGTTGCAGTTTGTCCATCCAAGCCTGAAGTAGAAACAATCCTTAAACAATTTCGTAACGGGTTTCATCACAATGTTGGCGGGGTTCGTGTCATGAAGTGTAGCCAGGTCTTATTGATCTTGTCTAGGCCAGCTTTGGGGAAATTATGGAATTCTCCTTCCCTTGAGACCCATTGAGTCCCCTCAATGCATAAGCCTCTGGTGATTTCATTGTAGTCATCTTGATTAAGGAAGCTAGTGAAGCCCTGCTCTCCTACTGGCCATCTGGGGATCTCATAAATGTCATTTAGGGCCTCCCTATCACAAATGACATATTTTCCTCTAACCCAACTTTGATAGGGCGTCTTCAGCTCCAGCATGTTTGCGTAGAACTCCCGTACCATGTTGATGGCAGCAGGCTCCGGTTGTTGGGCAAGCTTCAACCATTGTCTCCACACCATTTGATTTGCAATTGGAGCAAAACATGGCAGCCGTAATTCGATGCCAAATTCTGGAATTGGTGGGTTAGTGCAGAGTTCTGCATAATAGTCTTGAGCTTTCTTGCTCACAAAGTGGGTGTCATCATATGTGATGCAAAAGTAGCTACCAATGCTGCCAAGGGAGACGTTAATGCTGCCAAGTGGAGTAGGGACCCACTTGTAGTGCCACTAGGTCCCATGACAAGAGCTAGGGCAAAGAGGTTCAAGGAAGCATTGAATGGGCTGCTGCAAGAGGTCTTAGAACAAGCTAATTTGTGGAGGCCCATTGAGCATGATCAAACTAGGCTTGTCAACATGCTTCAAGCCCAAGGCGAATTTGGGCTTAGTTAGAATCCTTACTTGATTTGTGTTTCTTTACTTTTATTTAGAATCCTTCTTTTATTTAGAGTCTAGTCCTTCCTTAATTTTGAGTCCTTTTTCAATTAAACAAGCTTTCTTGTAATGCCCTTAAATAGGCCTTTTAGAGTTCAATAAAATTCAGAATATGCGTTTAAACAAATTGTGAGTTTTGCATCTTCTCTTTAGTTCTTTGAGAGCTAATCGACTTATCAATCAAGCATCCATCCTTGATTGTGGCGTCTTCACTATACCAAGGTTCACAGCTCAATATAGGTGCTGGGTTGCGGTTTCCATACAAACTTGAAGTAGAAACGATCCTTACACTAATTTCGTTACGGGTTTCATCACAATGTTGGCGGGATTCGTATCAGTTGGTATCAGAGACTAATTCTAGTCCCAGGTTTGCTTATCTTTAATTGCTTTTCTTTGAGTTTATTTCAATTCTAAACTTCTTCTTCTCCATTCGGAAATCTGATAAAAAAAAGAAAAGAAAAGAGAACAACAAAAGAAAATATAGACAACAAAGGGGAGGACGTGAATTCTGTTCCCTATATTCAAAAAAAAAAAAAACCAAAAAAAAAGAGATCTATATATATATGTTCCAGAATTCCGAATTGGAGGCTTGAATTTATATATTCCAGAATTCCGAACTGGTGTCTTGCATTTATAAAGTCCAGAATTTCGAATTGGTTAATTGCAAGATATCTTCCAGATTTGGTTACTTGAATTCTGCATTCTTGTTCCAGAATTCAGATTTAGTTTGTGCAAATTATCCTTCCGAAATTGATTACTTGAATCTGCACCCTTTTCCAGAATTCAGATTCAGTTATTGCCAATTAATTGTTCCAGATTTGGCCATTTAATTCATCTACCTTTGCCCCCAGAAAATTCCGAATTTTCCAGATCTGTTTGGTCTTGTTTTGGGTGTGAATTGTGCCCAGAAAATATTGAATTTTCCAGATCTGTTTGGTCTTGTTTTGGGTGTGAATTGTACCCAGAAAATTCTGAATTTTCCAGATCTGTTTGGTCTTGTTTTGGGTGTGAACTGTGCCCAGAAAATTCTGACTTTTCCAGATTTGTTTGGTCTTGTTCGGGTGTGAATTGTGCCCAGAAAATTCTGTTCTTGGTTGATTAGCTTAATAAGAACTCTTGAGAGGATTAAGAGTGGAAAAAGGCAAGAGTGATATACATTACGGAGAGCAAAAGCCAAATTATTCTCCTTGTAAACACGAGTGAAATTGAGTGACAATCTTTGAGAGGAAACACGTGAGTTGTGTGAAGTGAGGATTTTATTTTACTAACATCTCTTCTTGCAGCGAACATGTCTCATGAAAGTGCTTTTGCAAGTGCAAGGGTGTTGTAGATCCACAACCGATGATGGAGGCAATGACAAGAGAGGTGAGGAGAATGATGAGAGCGGAGCTGGAAGCCTTACATGACAGAATAGACCACAGAGAAAAAGCCCGAAGGGAGCTGCCTCGCGTGCCTAGAGGAGGACGAGCTCCACCAAGGGGAGTAAGAGCTTAACCCGAGGAGTATGAAGGGGAAGGCTTTGATGATGAAGATGATCGGGGTTCAACCATTGACCCTAGGAGGTATGGTGGACGGTTCAGAGGATTTAGAGAACCCATTCATGAAGATACCCTACCCATTAGGCAGCTTGAGGGAGTTGGTGGTGAGAGTGATAGGCAACCTAAACAATTCCAAACTAGATGCCATGTGAATGAAAAAGTATGTAGCATGATCATTGATGGTGGGAAGAATGCTAACTTTGCTAGTACTTTGATGGTTGGGAATCTAAGCTTACCCACCTTAAAGCACCCTAAACCTTATAGGTTGAAGTGGCTGGAAGGCAGTGGAGACATATGGGTAACAAAGCAAGTGTTAGTTGCATTTTCCATTGGCAACTATAAGGATGAAGTGCTTTGTGATGTGGCACCAATGTATGATTGTCACTTACTCTTGGGGCATCCTTGGGAGGTTGTAAGAAAAGGTACTCATGATAAAAAGAATAGATACATTCTTTCCATGAATAACCGAAAAATTAAATTAGTTTCTCTCAACCTAGAAGAGGCACTTGAAGATCAAAAGAGAATTCAAAGGCAAAATTTTGAAAGAATAATGAATGAGAGTGCAAAAGAAAATGAGGCAGCGTTTGAAAAAGAAAATAGTGATAAAAATGAAAGTGAGAGTCCAACAGAAAAGAATAGAGTGATTGAATGTGAGAATTGTGAGAAAACTGAGGAGAAAAAGAACGAGGAGGAAAAAGAAATAGAGAGAAAATTTGAGAGAAAAGAAACTATATATGAGTGTGAAAAACAAGTGAGTGTAATTAAGAAAAATAAGAGTGAAGAGTGTGGGCAGAAAAGCAAAAATGAGAGAGTGCTTGAGATAAAAGAAAAATGCTTGCATGAGTGCACAAGAAAAAGTGAGGATAAAAGTGTGAGTTTTTCTCATGATTTCATGATTACATTTCCTAACTCTTGTTCTAGTGATGTTTCTTTCTTGCAGAATCTTCATAGAGATTTCTCAAAGGAATTGCCCAGTGGATCATCATGTGATATAAAGATGAAAACTCCAATGGATCCTAGAGGTAAATCTAAATTGGTTGAGAAATTTGAATACTTGTTTGAGTATGATCCTAATATTATCATTATGATTGATGTTTGTGGTGGAATAGCTCATAAAAATTTCTGCATAGGTGATTTTATTCTACTCTCTAGTAGTAGAGCAAAATCTTTAGGACTTGAGCATGTTAATACATTATATGAGGATCATGTCAATTGTTCTAACAAGTTGAAAGCAATTGGAATTGCTGAACATAAATCTATCAATAGGCATGTTCATTCCTTGACTTGGGAGCGTGAAACTCATATGCATGAAGATCACATGTGTAGACCCTATTGTTATGATCCTATTGTCAGGAAAAGGATTGATGAAATTTTCTTGTCGTGTTCTATTGATTCTTTGCTGCATTTTAAGGATAATATGGTTCTTGATTTTTCATGTCAAAGGAAAGTATCAATCCTTAATGCAAAGATGTTGGAATTTGACTACTATGCTTCTATGTCTTTCTTGCATGATTTTAAAAGTTATTTCAAACTTAATTCAGTATCACCAAGGAAGGTACTTGTCTCTACACATGATTCGAATTCATTGGAATTTGATTTCATTAAAGCTTCAAGTAATGCTAAGCTGAACTGTTTTCATGTCTTCAACGTATGTGGAATTACATTGGACAAGCTTGATAGACATAATGAAATTTTCTTAAAAGGAAATCAGTTTTGTATGATTCATAGTTTCTTTTGTGCATTTTTGTGTAATTTTGCTTTGAGTATTTTGGAGATGCTTTGGTCTATAATGGGAATTTCATTGAACATCTTGAGCATTTGCAAAATGTGTTAATTGATTTGAGAAAAAGAAATTTGAAGAAATGGCATGAGAAGTGGCTTGAATTCATGGAGACCTTGCTATATGCGATCAAATGCAAACATGAAAAAGAACATGCAGGTGTTGAAAATCTTCCTTTAAGGTACATTCTTATTCCTATTTTATGTGAAGTGTCATTGGGATGTAAGTCCAATAAAAAATTACATGTTGCTGATATTGATTTTCAGAAAAAGCCTAATGCTTGTTTTGCAATTGCTTTTATGCAAATCCATAAACATGTGAAATTTTGGAGAAGTCAATTCTATGAGGCCAAAATGATTAAGCTGAATAATGTGCATAAGAGAGTTTTTAATGCTCTCAAGGAGCTTTCTAATGCATCATTGTTGTGTTTGCTACTGCATAGAGAATTTAAGTGTGATAAATTTGTTCATTCTAAAACTTCATATTCTCTTTTTGCAAGTTTGTATGGTGATGCGAATATTCATAAGAGTGTTCATGTTTATGACACCATGACTCCTAATTTGGTTTATATTCCTTCAATAAGGGGTACTTCTAATCCAATTTGGGATGAAGAGTTGTTAGAATATAAGTACTTTAGAGAGTCTTGTGTTCTTAGTAATCCTTGTAACATGTTTAGTACTTGCTTGGGAATTGAGCTTTCAAAGTTCTTTGAGCATTTTATCATCCCTAGTATGACATGGTTTGGTGATTCTATGTCATATACAGTGCAATTTAAATGGCCCATAAATGGAAGAGTATTTGTGTTGGATACTAATATGTTGTTATGTCACTTTGGTTATAATTCATTAACCAACATGAATCGATTACTATCACATGTTGATAAGTATACTAGCTTAAGTGGGACATTGAAAGTTTTCTTTGAGGTAAAATTGCATGAGAAAGTTCAACACAATGCTATCCAAAGGATAATATTTGACCCTGGAGGATTATTACACAAGAGAAAGAATATACATATGTTTCCAACAAGATTTCAGCTGAAAACAAGAGAAGAAGATTTGATCCAAGTTTTTGAATATATCAATACTGAAGTTGATATATTAGAGCTTCAAGGTAAGTTCAGTTTGGGTAATGTAACTCTTGTTTCTAATATATTCCTCTTTTATGTATACCATGCAGATTTGAGGACAAATCCTTTTCAAGAGGAGGGGAATGATGCAAAAGTAGCTACCAATGCTGCCAAGGGAGACATTAATGTTGCCAAGTGGAGTAGGGACCCACTTGTAGTGCCACTAGGTCCCATGACAAGAGCTAGGGCAAAGAGGTTCAAGGAAGCATTGAATGGGCTGCTGCAAGAGGTCTTAGAACAAGCTAATTTGTGGAGGCCCATTGAGCATGATCAAACTAGGCTTGTCAACATGCTTCAAGCCCAAGGCGAATTTGGGCTTAGTTAGAATCCTTACTTGATTTTTGTTTCTTTACTTTTATTTAGAATCCTTCTTTTATTTAGAGTCTAGTCCTTCCTTAATTTTGAGTCCTTTTTCAATTAAACAAGCTTTCTTGTAATGCCCTTAAATAGGCCTTTTAGAGTTCAATAAAATTCAGAATATGCGTTTAAACAAATTGTGAGTTTTGCATCTTCTCTTTAGTTCTTTGAGAGCTAATCGACTTATCAATCAAGCATCCATCCTTGATTGTGGCGTCTTCACTATACCAAGGTTGACACCTCAATATAGGTGCTGGGTTACAGTTTCCATACAAACCTGAAGTAGAAAGATCCTTACACTAATTTCGTTATGGGTTTTCGTCACAATGTTGGCGGGGTTTGTATTAATATGATGGGGCTCTTGATGAAGATGATGCTCCCTTCCTTTTACCCAATTGTTTCTTTAGCATTTTTAGCTGCAAAATGGACACCAAAACAGAACAAAGCACAGCACCAATTCTTGACAAAAAAGCATTTCACTTGTACACAATTAACTATCAAATTTAAGCACAATTCACACACTTTCACACTTGGGCACAATTGGCTAAATATGCATAATCTCAATTACCACAATTTAACTAGAATTTTTCTTCACAAATCGCCTAATCAGCTATTAGAGAATTAACTAGAATTGAAATAACCCACATGCATACACTAATTCAAGAACATGCAAGCATATTGATCAACTTCAGACATGGGGGTTTTAGGGTGTAATGCTGCAATTTTCTCACAATTTGACCGATTAAAAGTGGTGGGTTAGTGCATACTTACATCTATGATGCCGTAGGACGCGATTCCATGTTTTCCCCACTCCACTTTTAGCCAAAAATTCCAAGCACAGTAGAGAGAGAAACTCCATGGCTTAGAGAGAGAAAGTCAAGAAGAGTGCTAAATCTCTCCTTTAATCTTGATGAATGTTGGTGGAATTGGTGTTTCGGTGGAAGGGGAAGTGAATGGAAGTGATTTGAGAGTGTTTAAACGGCAATGAATGGATGGAATGCGAAGGATGTGAATTGGTAGTTGAGGGAGATTGAATGGGTAAAGTGTGAAGATGGTGGCCGCGAAGCAATTTGAATTCAAGGATGTCTCGCTACTGCGAGATGGGTGTCTCGCCATGGCGAGTGGCAAATTTGTAATTTTAAAATTTTTGAAATTTTTTTTTTTTTCAAAAATTTGGTTTTGTGAACAGTGATTCTGGCCATGGCGAGCTGGACCTTGATTTTTGCCTGTTTCTGTCTTGAATTTGATTGAATCTGCTCCTGTTTGATTCTTAACACCTGCATGGTTTCCATATTTAAATTTAAAAGTATTGAGTAGTAGAAACAAAAATTTTAAATTGCAAAGAATATGAAAGGAAGAAAAATAAAAACTAATGGGTTGCCTCCTATAAGCGCTTGGTTTACAGTCCTCAACCTGACTTTGTCTGCTTTCATGGAGGATCTTGAAGTTTGACAACATGCACATATATCTCTGGACTTGTGAGGTATGGCTTCAGTCGATGTCCATTTACCTTGAAGTTGTGCTTGTTTCCTTTCAGTTCAATGGCTTCGAATGGGGTCACATTAGTGACTGTGTATGGTCCTGACCATCTTGATTTTAACTTACCTGGATGAAGTCTGAGTCTGGAGTTGAATAACAGCACTTGTTGTCCAGGATAAAAGTTCTTTCTTGTGATCCTTTTGTCATGCCAAGCTTTAGTTCTTTGTTTGTAAATTCTGGCATTTTCATATGCCTCCCTTCATAATTCATCTAGAGCATTAAGTTGTAACAATCTATTTTGCCCAGCTGCATGTGGGTCAAAATTTAGCAGCTTCATAGCCCAATATGCTTTATGCTCCATCTCTACTGGTAGGTGACATTCCTTCCCAAAGACTATGTTGAATGGTGACATGCCTAAGGGAGTCTTAAATGATGTTCTATATGCCCAGAGTGCATCATTAAGCTTTGCTGACCAGTCTCTTCTGTTGTTGTGGACTGTTTTTTCTAATATCCTCTTCAGCTCTCTGTTAAACACCTCCACTTGCCCACTAGTTTGTGGGTGATAAGGGGTGGCAATTTTATGCTTTACTCTATATTTTTCCAAGAGAATTCTGAGTGGTTTGTTGCAGAAGTGTGTGCCTCCATCACTAATCAATGTTCTTGGGACTCCAAAGCGGGCAAATATGTTGTTTTTGAGAAATTTTTGTACCACTTTGGAATCATTTGTTGGAGAGGCTGTAGACACATAATCCACTGTAACTAAGATGTATAGGTTGCCATATGATGATGGGAATAGTCCCATGAAGTCAATGCCCCAAACATCAAATAATTCAACTTCTAATATTAGGTTTTGAGGCATTTCATTCTTCCTAGACAAATTTCCAGCTCTTTGCATTTATCACAACTCTTAACAAAAGATTGTGCATCTTTGAAGAGTGTAGGCCAATAGAATCCACTTTGTAGCACTCTATTTGCTGTTTTATGAGCTGCATAATATCTTGCATAGCTACTTGAATGATAGCTCTCTCGAATGGAAGAATATTCTCCTTCTGAGACACACCTTCTGATCATATGATCACTGCATCTGCGATAAAGCACAGGGTTATCCCAAAAATAATTTTTTACCTCAGATAGAAATTTCTTCCTTTGTTGATAAGTTACTTCAGGTGGAAGTTCATGGCTTGCTAGGTAGTTGACATAGTCAACATACCATGGGTCACCAATTCTACTTTTATACCATCTTGTTTGTACAATTGTTTTGATGGAGAAGGCTTGCTCATCAGGAAAGTAGTCTGTTACTGGTAAGTTGTCTTTAACATGTCTTTCTAGTCTGGATAGGTGATATGCTATGAGGTTTGTCTGCTCCTTTCTTGTCTTTTATCTCCAGATCGAATTCTTGAAGTAATAGAACCCATCTGATTAGTCTTGGCTTGGCATCTTTCTTGTTCATCAATTACTTTAATGCAGCATGGTCAGTGTAGACTATGGTCTTATTGCCAATGAGATGAGGTCTGAATTTGTCAAAGGCAAAGACCACAGCTAACAACTCTTTTTCTGTTGTGGCATAGTTGACTTGAGCAGGATCAAGGGTCTTGCTCGTGTATTAGATGGCTCTAAAAGTCTTGTCTCTTGTCTGTCCCAGAGCAGCCCCTACTGCATAGTCACTTGCATCACACATTATTTCAAAAGGGTCTCCCCACTTTGGCGTGATTATTATGGGGGCAGTGATGAGAGCCTTCTTCAAGGTTTCGAATGCAATTGTGCATTCTTTTGTGAAAGAAAAATCTGCTTCCTTCAAGAGAAGGTTGCATAATGGCTTTGTGGTTTTTGAGAAATCCTTGATGAATCTCCTGTAGAATCCTGCATGCCCTAGAAAACTCCTCACTCCTTTTATAGTAAAAGGAGGGGGAACTCTCTCAATCTGCTCCACCTTGCTTTGTCTACCTGTATGCCTTCTAGGGATATTCTGTGGCCTAGAACAATGCCTTCTGTCACCATAAAGTGGCATTTTTCCCAATTTAGTACCAAATTTATTTCTTGGCACCTTTTGAGTACTAATGACAGGTTGTCAAGGCAAGAATCAAATGAGTTCCCAAATACTGAGAAATCATCCATAAAAATTTCTATGAAATTCTCCACCATATTAGAAATAAATCCATCATGAGCCTTTGAAATGTAACAGGTGCATTACATAACCCAAATGGCATCCTCCTAAATGCGAAGGTACCATAGGGGCATGTAAAAGTTGTCTTTTCTTGATCTTCAAGGGCTATGGCAATCTGATTATAGCCAGAGTATCCATCCAGAAAACAATAGAAAGGATACCCTGCTAATCTGTCTAGCATCTGATCAATGAATGGTAATGGGAAGTGATCTTTTCTGGTTGCTTTATTCAGCTTCCTGTAGTCAATGCACACTCTTCATCCAGTCACAATTCTGGTAGGAATTAATTCATTGTTGTCATTCTTTACCACAGTGATTCCTCCTTTCTTTGGCACTACCTGCACAGGACTTACCCAAGGGCTGTGCAAAAATAAGGTAAATTATACCTGCATCTAGCCATTTTTGTACTTATTTTTTGACCACTTCTTTCATTTGGGGATTCAGTCTTCTTTGGTGCTCTACTGAAGGCTTGAAATTCTCCTTCATATAGATCTTGTGCATGCATAGAGTGGGACTTATGCCTTTGATGTCAGCAATGGTTCACCCTATTGCATCCTTGTTTGCTCTTAACACCCTAAGTAGCTTTTCTTCCTGTTCTTTAGTCAGGGAAGCAGAAAGAATTACCGGTAATGTTTCTGAATCTCCCAAATAGCTGTACTTTAAGTGTTCAGGCAGTGGCTTCAACTCCATTTTGAGTGTCTTCTCAGTTGAAGATTCGGTTATGTCTCTTGGCTTTCCTAATTGTTCAACAAGTTTCTTGATGAATACTGGTGGGGTTGTCTCAAGTTGTTGAATGCATTCTTCAATGTCAGGATCTTCTTTTGGAGTTAATCCGGCTAAGCAAGCTTCAAGAGGTTTTGAAAATTTTGACTTTTGCTCCACTTCCTGGATGCAATAATCTATGAGGTCTACTCTGAAGCATGATTCTTCATCAACTGGATGCTATAGTGCCTTGAGGATGTCGAAGGTTACTTCTTCTTCCTACACTCTAAAGGTCAGATTCCCTTTTTGCACATTTATTAGGGCTCTCCCAGTTGCTAAGAATGGTCTTCCTAAGATGATAGGGATCTCCTGATCTTCTTCCATATCTAACACTATGAAATCTGCAGGAAAGATGAATTTGTCAACTTTAACTAAAACATCCTCTAGTATACCTCTTGGATATTTGATAGATCTGTCAGCTAGTTGCAGAGATACAGTAGTAGGCTTAGCTTCTCCAATATTCAGCTTCCTGTAGACTGAAAGTGGCATGAGATTTATGCTAGCTCCTAGATCACATAGTGCTTTGCTGAAGTACTCCTGGCCTATCACGCATGGAATGGTGAAACTCCCAGGGTCTTTAAACTTCTGTGGTAGCTTCTTTTGGAGTATAGCACTGCACTCTTCAGTAAGTGCAACTGTCTCATAGTCTTGCAGCTTTCTCTTATTGGACAAGATATCCTTCATGAATTTCACATAGCTAGGCATCTGTTCCAGAGCTTCTGCAAAAGGAATGTTAATATGCAATTTTTTAAATACCTCAAACAACTTTGCAAATTGTTTCTCCATCTTTTGCTTTCTGAATCTATTTGGAAACGAAAGAGGTGACTTGTATGGTGGAGGATTGTCAAGGAACAACTTTGATCTTGGCATATCCACTGGCTCCTGCGGTTTTGGCCTCTCTTCTGGTGTGTCTTCAGGTGCTTTTTTAGCTTCAAATTCAGCTTCTTTTTCTCCTTCATGTGTGGGCTCTTGGACAACATCTAGTGTCTTCCCACTTCACAGGGTGATGGCTTTAACATCTCTTGGATTTGCTTCAATTGTGCTTGGTAGTGCACTAGGCTGCCTTGGGGTTAGAAGTTGAGAAATTTGGCCTACCTGGTTCTCTAATTGCTTTATGGAAGTATTTTGTAGTTGCCATGAATTGGTTGATCTTTTCAGTAAGATCAGCTTGAGATGCTACTAGTTTGGCCATGACTTCTTCTAGATTCATTCTTGGAGGTTATTGTTGATGTTGTTGATATGGAGGTGTGATAATTACATTTTATATAGACTTTTATGATTCAATTCCCTTGCATTTACATTCTTAATTAAGGTAAAAAATGCTGCATTTGATATGATTTCCTTTTGTTTCAGGTTTAGACTTCAATTGGAAGCAAAATAGAAAATTCAGCAATTTACCCAAGCTCGCCATGGCGAGCCTTACCCGAGAGCAACTAGAGCTATTCTGCCTTACCTTGCCGTGGCGAGACCCCCGACTCGCCGTGGTGAGGTCTTCCAAAGAGCAAAGCCCAGTTTCGTGCACTGGCTCGCGATGGCGAGGCTGCCCTTCGTCGTGGCGACCCGAAGGCCTTCCGAAGAATAATTGAAGAGTTCTAAACTATCTGAACTTCCGGGAATCCTTCTCCTACAAGAATTGAGACTCCAAGACATAGAAGACTCTCCAAAATTATTAATGAAGTAGGATTAGAGTTGTATAATTATTATTATGTAATTAAAATCCTAATTAAAGGATAATTAGGATTAGGAATTATAACACAACTTAAAGACCTAAGTTGAGTCTAACTAGGATTGTAGGCTAAATAAAGGAAGAGGACTGAGAGAAGAGACACGCCATGCAGAACAGAACCAGCCATCCACACTCGCAATAGCAAGCAACCAAACTTCAAGGCATCTCCAAGGCGTCACCCACCTTCATCAACACCATGTTTTCTTATGTCATCTTTGTGTTTTCTTTCATCATCATGTGTAGCTAATCTTCTATCTAAGGGCTAAGATGTAGCCCAAGTGCTTGTATAGACACGATTGATGATGTTATAACAGATCTAGCTTTTAATTAATTGAGGTTTAATTTTCTGCAATTACTCTTGACTGATCTGGCCATTTAGAAAGGAGAAATCTGTGGGTTTTCTATGACTCGGGAGATGATTAATTAACCTAGACCATGAGAGTTAAATCCATAGGGTTCTGTGGCTGTCTATACCCAGAATTCTGTGTAGTTACAAGGGAGCTAGGGAGATCCCCTAGAATACCTGAAAGGGATGTCCAAAGAATTTAATGCAATTATGGTTATTACAACTCTCACTGGCCCGTAGCAGGGTTGGTAATCGTAATTAGGGTTATTCCAACCTCACGCCAAGGTAGGATAATTAGATTAGGGAATCCTGGCTAGCAATTAATAATCGTAGAAGTCATAAGTGAATCATGAAAGTCTATGTCAAGGCTTGTGGTCAAATCTGAATCCCTAGGCCTTAATTCTCTGAATTCTCACTCACAAATCTCTCATCTATTTTACTGCTATTTTATTTTATGATCTACTGCTGCTATCACTTTTATTCGATTGCTTGAGCATTATTGGAGTTAATACACTCTAGTAATCAATTACAATCCCTTGGGTACGACAACCCCGGAATACTTGCTGGCTACAATGATAGTGTTCACTTGCACTTCATTCCACCTCTATTTCACATCCATTCCACATCTATTTTCTACACCCTAATCCGCACATCAAGTTTTTGGCGCCGTTGCCGGGGATTGTTTCATTGATATTAGAGAAATTAACAAGATAGTGACTCAAGCACTTTTATTTTTTCTATTATACTTTGAATTTTCTTTCTTCTTCTTTTCAGGAATTTTTTTGGTGCGTGAGAAGAACAAGATCCAGAAATTTACTTCCTTTTGATCCAGAAATCGAAAAGACATTCAAAAGAAATCTACAAGCAGAGAGAGTACTTCGGAACTTGCAGCTAGAACTGGAAAGGATGGCAGCCCCAAACGAGCAACCGAATGAGGGACACATCCCTCTTCGCATCTTCGCTGTCCCAAAAATTCAAAATGCAATGTCGAGCATTCGAAATCCAGCAGTAGAGGCGAACAACTTTGAGATCAAACCAGCTCTAATTCAGATGGTCCAAAATAATCAATTTTCTAGAGCACTGAATGAAGATCCAAATCTGCACCTCTCTACCTTTCTGGAAATCTGTGCCACATTCAAATACAATGGAGTGTCAGAGAAGGCAATCAAGCTTTGACTTTTCTCTTTTTCACTCAAAGATGGAGCAAGAAGGTGGCTAAATTCTTTGCCACCCGGTTTAGTCGACACATGGGACTCCTTAGCCCAGAAATTTCTCACTAAATATTTCCCTCCTTCAAAGACTACCAAGCTGAGAACTGAGATTGTTAACTTCAATCAATTTGACTGAAAATCCCTTTATGATGCTTGGGAGAGATTCAAGGAGCTGCTAAGAAAGTGTCCACACCATGGAATGCAAGACTGGCTAGTCATGCAAGTGTTTTATGGAGGACTGAGCCCTAACACAAAGACCGTGGTAGATGCATCAGCTAGAGGACCTTTTCTGAACAAAGACTATGCTGAAGCCTACGAGTTACTTGAAGAGGTTACAACAAATGCCTCTGATTGGAGCTCTAGACGGGATAATGAAAAAAAGGTAGCTGGAATCCAAGATAATGATGCAATTGCAACACTTGCATCTAAATTAGATCAAGTACTCTCTTTCCACACTGCTCTACTCAAAGGAAATTCTATGGAGGCTATGCAAGAAGAAGCCGAAGAGGTGAATTATGTGGGGAACAATAATCCCTACTCCAAGACCTATAACCTAGGCTGGAGGAATCATCCGAATTTTTCATGGAAGAATTTAGGACAAGCTGCACCTCAATATCAACAAAATCGCCAACAACCTCCAAGAATGAATTTAGAAGATGCCATGGCTAAACTTGCAACATCTCAAGCTGATCTTACTGAAAAGACCAATCAATTCATAGTAACTACAAATGCTTCCATCAAGCAATTAGAGAACCAGGTGGGCCAAATTTCTCAACTTCTAACCACAAGGCAACCTGGTGCATTACAAAGCACAACTGAAGCAAATCCAAGAGATGTTAAAGCCATCACTTTGAGAAGTGAGAAGACACTAGAAGCTGTCCAAGAACCTACGCCTGAAGCTGAAGAAGAAGCCGAAATTGAAGCTGAAAAAGCACCTGAAGACATACCAGAGTAGAGGCCAAAACCGCAGGAGTCAGTGGAGAAGCCAAGATCCAAGCTTTTCCCAAACAATCCTCCACCTTACAAGCCACCGCTCCCATTCCCAAACAAATTCAGAAAACAAAAGCTGGAAAAACAATTTGCAAAGTTTCTGGAGGTATTTAAAAAATTGCATATTAACATTCCTTTTGTAGAAGCTTTGGAACAAATGCCCAGCTATGTGAAGTTTATGAAAGACATTTTATCCAACAAGAGAAGATTGCAAGACTATGAGACAGTTGCACTTACTGAAGATTGCAGTGCTATACTCCAAAAGAAGCTACCACAGAAGCTTAAAGACCCTGGTAGCTTCACCATTCCATGCGTGATAGGCCAGGAATATTTTAGCAAAGCACTATGCGATATTGGAGCTAGCATAAATCTCATGCCATTTTCGGTCTACAGAAAGCTAAATATTAGAGAAGCCAAGCCGACTATAGTATCTCTACAACTAGCTGACATATCCATCAAATATCCAAGAGGTATAGTAGAGGATGTTTTAGTTAAAGTTGAAAAATTCATCTTCCCTGTAGATTTCATAGTACTAGATATAGAGGAAGATCAGGAGATCCCAATCATCCTGGGAAGGCTATTCTTAGCAATTGGGAGTGCCCTGATAGATGTGCAAAAAGGGAATCTGACCCTTAGAGTGCAGGAAGAAGAAGTAACATTTGACATTCTCAAGGCATTAAAGCATCCAGCTGATGAAGAAGCATGTTTCAAAGTAGATCTAATAGAGCAATGCATCCAAGAGGTGAAGGAAAATTCAAAATTTTTAAAACCACTTGAAGCATGCCTAGCTGGAATGACTCCAGAAGAAAATCCTAAAATTGAAGAATGCATTCAACAGCTTGAAACGACCCCATCGGTGTTCATCAAGAAGCCTGCTGAAGCACTAGGAGAGCAACGGTACAAAATCGAAACCTCAAAAGAGCAGCCACCCAAAATGGAGCTGAAGCTATTACCTGATCACTTGAAGTACTGCTACTTGGGAGATTCAGAGACCCTACCAGTGATTCTATTTGCTTCTCTGACTAGAGAACAGGAAGAAAAACTTCTAAGAGTGCTCAGAGCAAACAAGGATGCAATAGGATGGACTATTGCCGACATCAAAGGCACAAGTCCCACCCTATGCATGCACAAGATCTACATGGAGGAAAATTTTAAGCCTTCAGTGGAGCACCAGAGAAGACTGAATCCGCAAATCAAAGAAGTAGTCAGAAAAGAAGTACAAAAATGGCTAGATGCAGGTATAATCTACCCTATTTCTGACAGCCCTTAGGTGAGTCCTCTGCAGGTAGTACCAAAGAAAGGAGGAATGACTGTGGTAAAGAATGATAACAATGAACTAATTCCCACCAGAACAGTGACCGGATGGAGAATATGCATTGATTATAGGAAGCTGAATAAAGGAACAAGAAAAGATCACTTTCCATTACCGTTCATTGATCAGATGCTAGACAGACTAGCAGGATATCCTTTCTATTATTTTCTGGATAGATATTCTGGCTACAATCAAATTGCCATAGCCCCTGAAGATCAAGAAAAGACAATATTTACATGTCCCTATGGTACCTTTGCATTTAGGAAGATGCCATTTGGGTTATGTAATGCACCTGCTACATTTCAGCGGCTTATGATGGCATTATTTTCTGACATGGTGGAGAATTACATAGAGATTTTCATGGATGATTTCTAAGTATTTGGGAACTCATTTGATTCTTGTCTTCACAACTTGTCTTTAGTACTCAAAAGGTGCCAAGACACAAATTTTGTGCTGAATTGGGAAAAATGCCACTTCATGGTGACAGAAGGCATTGTTTTAGGCCACGGGACATCCATAGAAGGTATACAAGTAGACAAAGCTAAAGTGGAGCGGATTGAGAAACTTCCTCCTCCTTCCACTGTTAAAGGAGTGAGGAGCTTTCTAGGGCATGCAGGATTCTACAGGAGATTCATCAAGGATTTCTCAAAAATCACAAAGCCATTATGCAACCTCCTCTTGAAGGAAGCAGAATTTTCTTTTACAAAGGAATGCACACTTGCATTCGAAACCTTGAAGAAAGCTCTTGTTACTGCTCCCATAATAATCACACCTAAATGGGGAGAACCGTTTGAGATCATGTGTGATGCAAGTGACTATGCAGTAGGAGCTGTCCTGGGACAAACAAGAGACAAAACTTTCAGAGCCATCTACTACACAAGCAAGACTCTTGATCCTGCTCAAGTCAACTATGCCACAACAGAAAAAGAATTGTTAGCTGTGGTCTGTGCCTTCGAAAAATTCAGACCATATCTCATTGGCAACAAGACCATAGTATACACTGACCATGCAACATTGAAATATTTGCTGAACAAGAAAGATGCCAAGCCAAGATTGATCAGATGGATTCTCTTATTACAAGAATTCGATTTGGAGATCAAAGACAAGAAGGGAAAAGACAACTTGATAGCAGATCATCTATCAAGACTAGAAAGCAATATGGTGAACAAGATTCTAGTAGCAGATCACTTCCCTGATGAGCAAGTTTTCTCCATAAAAACGATTGCAATTAATGGATGGAGAAAAAGAAATAATGATGATCCATGGTATGCTGATTATGTCAACTACTTAACAAGCCATGAACTCCCACCTGAAGCAATATATCAACAAAGGGAGAAAGTTTTATCCGAGGTAAAACATTATTTTTGGGATAACCCTGTGCTTTATCGTAGATGCAGTGATCATATGATTAAAAGGTGTGTCCCAGAAGAAGAGTATTCTTCCATCTTAGAAAGTTGTCATTCAAGTAGCTATGCCGGCCATTATGCAGCTCACAAAATAGCAACCAAAGTGTTGCAGAGTGGATTTTGTTAAGAGTTGCGATAAATGTCAAAGAGCTGGGAATTTATCCAAGAAGCATGAGATGCCTCAAAACCTAATTTTAGAAGTTGAATTGTTCGATGTTTGGGGCATTGACTTCTTGGGACCATTCCCATCATCATTTGGCAATTTATACATCTTAGTTGCAGTGGACTATGTGTCTAAATGGGTAAAAGTTGCTGCCTCTCCAACAAATAATTCCAAAGTGGTCCAGAAATTTCTCAGAAACAACATATTTGCCCGCTTTGGAGTCACAAGAACATTGATAAGTAATGGAGGCAAGTGGAAGTATCTAACAGAGAGTTGAAGAGGAAACTTGAGAAAACAATCCATAACAACAAAAGAGACTGGTCTTTGAAGCTAACAGATGCACTCTGGGCATACAGGACAGCATTCAAGACTCCCCTAGGCATGTCACCATACAACATTGTCTTCGGGAAGGAATGCCATTTGCCAGTGGAGCTGGAACACAAAGCTTATTGGGCTGTAAAGCTACTGAATTTTGACCATCATGCAGCTAGACAGAACCGCCTATTGCAACTCAATGCATTAGACGAATTCAAGAGGGAAGCATATGAAAATAGCCGCATATACAAGGAAAGAACCAAAGCTTGGCATGACAAAAAGATCACAAGAAAGAATTTTTATCCTGGACAACAAATACTGTTATTTAATTCCAGACTCAGACTTCATCCAGGTAAGCTAAAGTCAAGATAGTCGGACCATATACAGTCACTAATGTGACCCCATTCGGAGCCATTCAACTAAAAGGCAACATGCACAACTTCAAAGTAAATGGACATCGATTGAAACCATACCTCACAAGTCCAGAAATTCAAGTGCATGTTGTCAAACTTCAAGATCCTCCATGATATCAGACAAATTTAGGCTGAAGACTGTAAACCAAGCACTTATGGGATGTAACCCATCGGTTTTTTTTTTCTTTCGTATTTTTAATTCTTATTTCTTTCTTATTTTTCTATTACTCAATAAATTTAAATTCTACACTTGACGCCATGCAGGTCAAAGGAATCAAACTGGAGCATAATTGATTGAATTCAGGACGAAAAACATGATAGAAGCAAGTCCAGCTCGCCACGGCGAGCTCTACCAGAATGGATTCTGCCAAGGCTCGCCACGATGAGGATCATTGTTCACTCACAAAAATTTTCAAAAAAATAAAAATTGAAATTACAAAACTACCCCTCTCCATGGCGAGGCACCACGCTCGCCGCGGCGAGACAACCCAAAATTCAAAATGGAATTCGCGGTCTCACTCTTCACACTTTGCCCATTCACTCATCCTCACCTACCTATTCACACTCCTCACATTCCCACCTAAATCAGCCGATTAAACACCTCCCAATCACCTCAAATCACTTCCCCTTTCATCAAAACACCAATTTCCCTAAGCCTTGTCAAGATTCAAGTTGAAATTCTTCACTTTCTCTCTCTAGCCGAGAGCTTTCTCTCTCTACTGCGTCTAATAATTTTGACCAAATTTGGAGCGGGAAAGCCATGGAATCATCTCATCTTGCATCATACAGGTAAGTATACATCAACCCAATGCTTTTAATCGATTAAATTTAAGAAATTTTGAACTCACAATACCCCAAAACCCCCATATCCGAAATTAATAATTAACTTGCATGTGCTTAATTTCGTGGTTGCATGTTGGTTTAATGATGCGAGTTTATTATCTAAGAGTAGAGTGACTGATTGGTGATGGGAATCTCTGAAAAATTTGATGATTAGTGGATGATTGCATATTAGGCCACTTGGGTGAATTTGTAAAATTTGGGTGAAATTGTGAATTTGGGTGAATTGTGTTTCTATTTGAGAATAACTGTGTCTTTATACATTCCATTTTCTATCAAGAATTGGTGTTGTGCTTGGTGTGTTTTGCTGTGAATTTTTGCAGAAAAATGCCAACTAAAAAAGTGGCCAAGAGGAAGGCTCCATCATCCTTACGAGCCCCTCCATACGATGCCACCCGCTTTGTGAGCAAGAAGGCTCAGGACATTTATGAAGAACTATACACAAAGCCTCCAATTCTTGAATTTGGCATTGACTTGCGGCTGCCATACTTTGAACCAATTGCCAACCAAATGGAATGGCGACAATGGTTGAAGTTTACCTAACAACCGGAGCCTGGGTACAAGGGAAACATGCTAGAACTGAAGACTCCTTATGAGAGCTGGGTACGAGGGAAGATTGTACAGTTTAGTGAAAGGATATTCAGTGAACTCTATGAATTCCCTAGGATTCCAGTGGGGAGACTAGGTTTCAGTCAATTCCGTCTTCTTGGTGACTACACTGACATCACCAGAGGACTTTGCATTGAGGGGACATAATGGGTTCCAAGGGAAGGGGAATTCCATAATTTCCCCAAAGCTGGCCTGGACAAGATATACAAAACATGGCTACATTTCATCTCTGTCCGCATATTCCCAATAACCCACACCTCAGATATCTCTAAGGCAAGGGCAAATTTTTTCTGGGCTATCCACAACCGATGGCAATTTGAAATCGGAGCAGCCATATGTGATAGCTTAAGCAGTACCGGCCTCCAAGTCACAAAAAGGGCTATCCCTTTCCCTCACATAATCACAGACATATGCAAACATGCTGGAGTGGAATGGGAACATAATGAGCCCTCAACTGAGCCTGGACGAATGTTGGGCCAGACTTTCTCTGACAGACTCAAGCCACCATCCCTCAAAGGCGTAGCAGCTATAGCTCAACACCCACCAATGCCGCAACCTCCACCAATCCAACCACCGGTTCCTCCAGCAGTTCCGGGACAGCAACCTTCGTTTCAACAACCGGGTTTCATGGATCCTGCATTGGCCACAAAGCTTCATGAATACATTGACTTCAGCTACCGGTGGTAAAACGTGGACAACCAATGGCACCAGATAGCTGAACTATACTTAGAAGCTGGTGCAGTGGGACATACCAGACTACCACCATTTCCAGCCCTCCCACCACCACCACCGTATGCACCACATCCACCACCTGAGCAAGGGGCTGATGAGGACAACTCAAAGGACTCCGACTAAGCACGCTTACCAGGTTGTCCCTTCCCTTACTTATTTTTATTTGATGCATTGAGGACAATGCATATTTCTAAGTGTGGGGGAAGGGCAAATATTATGCTTAGTTGAGTAGAAATTTTAAAATTTTAAATTTTTGAGTAATAGAGGAGTAGGATTTGTTTATGCATGAATGAGTGTTTTTATTTTAGTTTGTTACATTTAATTTTGCATGAATGTATGATTGTGTGTGCTGAACTGAAAACCATGGCTAATGATGAAAATGGTGTTATTCTGATTTTATGGGATGAGGATGTTCAATTATTGTGAAGTAATGCATGATTGTTCATCTTATCTGTCTTTTTATGATTGAAAAGCCTCTGGGAATTCTTAACCTACCCTATCAAAATGTGTGAACCCACATTCCATTATTATTCCCAATATATACATTAGTTTACTGAGATATTGGAGTAAATCAAAATGTGAGTGGATGAATTTCTACCTAGTGAGCTTTTGAGCTATCGAGCTGTATCTATGAAGCCTGCTAGTTGTTTGTGAGTGAACAGGACATCCTTGATTTTTCTAGAACTTGCTCTGATATACATGTCGAGCCCACATCAAAATCTCAGATGCTAGGATGATTAGGGCACCTAGGTTTACACCTTCTACCTTACTCTCACCCTTTAGTAGCCAATCTGTTCAAGCCTATTTCTGTGAGTAGTGTAGATGATGGTAAAGCTGATTAGTAATCACTCGATGACCATGAAAGATCACCACATATCATGCAAAAATAGATCATTCAGTATATGAATGATCCGTTTTAATATCCCCTACATCAGAACCTTGAAAGCTTGGCTACCCCCTTGTTAGGTCTCATTTTAGTCACATTTTAACCCCATATTTTCTTGGTTTAGTGGCACATTCTTAGACTATTTCAATTGATTTAAATCACTTTTTAGATTCTTGAACTCATATGGATGATAATATAAATTGAGCTTAATTGCATGTTTTTAACTAACATTTATATTTTCACAAGTGATTAATTTCCAAGCATTGCAAGCATTGAAGAGCCAAGCTGAAAAGAAGCAAAATGGCAATGCTGACAATGGGCACCGTGGCACCCATGCCCCAGCACCGTGGCACCGCATTCTAGAGACAAAGGGCTGCTAATTCTGCAACTCAGTGCCATGGCACCCATGCCCCAGCGCCGTGGAGCCCAGAGCCTGCATTGATGCAATTTTGAGGAGTTTTAAGCCAAGTCAAATACCGAGAAGCCTTATCATACAAGGATTAGGATTCCTAAGCTTGGAAGACTCTTTGGAAGCATAATTAAAGTGGAATAAAAGTCTTAGAAAAATATATCCACTTAGTGTCCTAGTTAAAGTATGATTAGGATTGACTTGTACTTAGAGATATAATTTAATTAAGAGTCCTATTTTGAGTCTAACTAGGAGTGGATATATTATAAATAGCCAAAGGGGCTGGAGAGCCAGACACCACGAAAAACCACGTCACATTCAGAGCTGCTGCCAGATCTGGAACTCATCCACGCAACACCACCAAGAGCCACGCATCCAAGAGCTGGAGACAACCATTGTCCCTTTTGCCGAAACTAGTATTTTCTCTTTTGTTTATTTTTGTTCAAGCGACCATGCTTTCAATCCAGAATTTGCTGGATCTGTTAGTATGGTAGCTTAATTTCCTTTATGCTTAGCTAGACAAATCTAAGGCATGATACCAAATTTGTGAGATAAGATTATGATTTTAATATTAGATAAATTGATTTGAGTATTCTGAAATTATTTAACAGCATTGTTATTGAATCTATTTGGATCTGTTTGGAGTAGCTAACCAACCTATTTGAAGGATTCATATTATTAGCTAATTAAGTAAGTCTGGAACCTTAATTAATTGGTACAAGTAACAACTAGTTAACCCTAGAATTAGATTGATTAGAATAATTTCAAATCTGAATTACATAAAGCCGCTAGTGGACCTTTATGGTTTAGGTTAGATGATGTTTTCCATAGATCTTAATGCTCCAAGTCTGGTTAAATCTCATGCACTGGTGTATTGGGGTTATTGGACTTGGTAGATTTTGAGCTCAGACGTTCTAGTTACAAAACAAACGGTAAGGGAAAATAGGGAATTTTGTCGTACAAAGTTCTACAGTCTAGCTATTCAAAATTAATTTACCTATGTGTCAATGATAGAATTTGTGTTATCATGGGGAGGATATGTCGATGCTAAGCATACCTTATAAATTCTGTTATTCAATCTACTCAATTTACTTGCTATACTTTTCTTTATTCTCTTTTATTTACTTCCAAATCTGCCCAGAATTTATTTTAATTCAGTTCATAATCAAAAATGGCTTTCGTGTGTTTAGATTAGGTTAGTTAATAGTTTAATTTTCTGTTATTTCAATTACTAGTTTACTTTCTTTTAATCCTATTAGATTAAATACACGCTTCCTCGTGGGATCGATCCTACTTACCCTACACTACATTATATTACAAGGGAGTAGTGAATTAATTTGTGAGGCTACAATACCTCTCTACAAATTTTGGCGCCGTTGCCGGGGAAGCAACAATTTAATCTTTTAGGATTGTTATTATTTTATGTGTTTTCTTTGTTTTTATTTTTATAGGTTTCATTGATTTATGTTCTTGAGGAGTGGAAGAATAATTTCTAGCTGCCAAAACCAAATAGAATTGGAAGAAAGGTTCAACATCAACCCATTATTTGAACCTGACACTATATCTGAAAGGGAGATGGCAACCCTAAAATAATTGGCAGAACCAAACTTAACAATTCAGCCATTGGCAATAGCATATCCTGCCCTTGCTGTGCGCTTGAACCTAAATTCTGGATTCATCAACTTGCTGACCAATTTTTGTGGAAGACCAGGAGAGGATCCATACCGCCACATTAATGAATTTATGATCACTTGCTCAACCATTCAGCAAGAAGGAGTTACCGAAGATCAAGTGATGCTGAGAGCATTCCCCTTCACATTGCAAGATGCAGCCAAAGATTGGTTGTATTACTTGATACTAGGATCTATCACCTTATGGCAGCAACTTCACAAAATATTTCTGGAAATTTTTTTTCCAGCATCTCGTATTGCTTCCATTTGAAAAGAAATATGCGGAATTAAGCAAGCCAGTGGTGAGACTTTGTATGAGTATTGGGAGCGTTTCAACAAGCTATGTGCTTCATGCCCAAAGCACCAAATCAGCGACTAACTTCTCATTCAATATTTTTATGAGGGATTAACATCCCATGACCGAGGAATGATCGATGCTGCAAGTGGTGGAGCCCTCGTAGACAAAACACCTGCACAAGCCCGAGCTCTAATTAACAACATAGCTCAGAACTCTTAACAATTTGGGGAAAGGAGTGGTTCTTTCTTGCACCCTCCTAATGCTACAAGCAACCATAATGCACACCTTACCCAGCTGCAAGCCATAATAAATCAAATGGTGATCGATGCAGCTTCAGCACCTGTTTGTGGTATATGCACAGCTCCAGGACACTTGACTGATTCATGTCCTAATTTACAATAACCGGGAGAGGTGAATGCTATGTACAATAACAGAAGGTATGATCCCTTTGCTCCTACCTACAATGAGGGGTGGAGAGATCACCCAAATCTTAGATATAGGCCACCCAGAAATAACCCTCCAGGATTTGATCAAGTTCAACGCCCCCCACCATAAGTGCAAGTTGCTGACAAAACTCAGTTAATGATTGAGCAACTAATGAAGCAAATGGACAAGAATTTCATTGAATTGAGGCATGATTCTGAAAATAAATTCCAAACTCCAAAAGGCCAGATCAAGCAACTACAAACTCACATCTCCAACAATGAAGTCACTCTAGGGAACTTCCAAGCCCAAATAAACAATAAGCTACCTTCTTAACCGTTTGCCAATCCAAAGGAAAGCGTGAATGCTATCATGCTACGAAGCGGGCGTGAGCTGCACCCTAGCTCATCTATTGTGTAGCCAAGAGATAGGGAGGAGGAAACAGAAATTCTGCCAGAGCAAAAGGAGCAATTGCAGCAGCCACTGCCAGAACCTGAGCAGCCCGAACAGCACCTCCAAAAAGCACCGGAACAAGGCAAATCTGGGCAGCTGCAAAAGCAATGCTGCCAGCCAAATTCTGGACAGCAAAACAGCAACACTAAGATGCCATTCCAGCAGCAAAAAAAGGAAGAAACAAAGCTAGAAAAATCTGAAGAAAGAAGGTACATTCCGAAGCCTCCATTCCCTCAAAGATTCATGCAAAAGAAGCACGAGGAGGCCAATCAAGAAATTCTGGAAACATTCCAAAAAGTGGAGGTAAATATTCCACTGCTGGATGCTATCAAGCAAGTCCCAAGGTACGCTAAATTTCTTAAAGAGTTTTGCAGTTCTAAAAGAAAATTAATTGGCAATGAGAAAATTAGTGTAGGGGAAAATGTTTCTGCTATTTTCCAAAAGAAAATTCCTACAAAGTGCCAAGATCCAGGGATGTTCACAATACCCTGTAAAATTGGTAATACTTCTTTTGGAAAAGCTATGTTAGACCTAGGAGCTTCAATTAATGTGATGCCTAGAAATATCTATGAAAAATTGAACCTAGGAAATTTAAAGGAAACTGGTTTGATAATTCAATTAGCTAACAGAAGCAATGTTTACCCATATGGAGTCATAGAAGATGTCCTTGTGCAAGTAAATGAATTAGTATTCCCTACTAATTTTTATGTGCTTGATATGGGAGATGAGGGTAACTCAGGAAATATTCCATTACTTCTAGGGAGACCATTCTTAGAAACTTCTAGGACTAAAATTGATGTGCACAATGGTAGTTTAACTATGGAATTTGATGGTGAGGTTATTAAATTTAATATATTTGATGCCATTAGATATCCTGCTGATGTTAACTACTTATATGCATTGGATGTTGTTGAAATGTCCCAGAAAGTTTATGAATTAGAAAAATTTGATGAGTTAGAAACTGTTATTACTGAAAGCATGCTTGATAGGGATGTAGCTGAACAGGATTTTATATTGCATGATGCTTTGGTAGATACAATTTCAACTCCTCACATCAAATGCATGAAGAATCATATTTACTTCTCCCTACACAGCATGTTAAAATTGTTTCATCTCATATTTCACCTCCTACCGTAGACTTGAAACCTTTGCCTAAAAATTTAAAGTATGTGTATATAGGGGAAAGGGAAACTTTACCTGTGATAATTTCAAACTCTTTGACTAAATTACAGGAAGAAAAATTAGTTAGAGTCCTTAGGGAATATAAAGAAGCTATTGGGTGGACACTGTCTGATCTAAAAGGATTAAGCCTTACATTATGCACCCATAAGATAACTTTAGAGCCTAATGCAGCCCCTAAGCGTGATCCTCAGCACCGCCTAAATCCTCCCATGATGGAAGTGGTGCAGAAAGAAATTCTTAAGTGGGTAGAGGCAGGAGTTATATACCCCATAGCTAATTCAGAGTGGGTTAGTCCTATTCATGTAGTCCCTAAAAAGGGAGGAACCACAATAGTGACCAACCAGTAGGGTGAACTTATACCAACACCTGTCCAAACAGGTTGGAGAGTTTGCATAGATTATAGGAAACTAAATAAAGCCACGAAAAAGGACCATTTTCCTCTCCCATTCATGGACTAAATGCTAGAGAGATTAGCTGGCCATTCATTCTTTTGTTTCCTAGATGGATATTCTGGATATTTGCAAATACCCATTGCACCTGAAGATCAAGAGAAAACCATTTTCACCTGCCCGTTTGGCACTTATGTATTCAAATGCATGCCATTTGGTTTATGCAATGCACCTGCCACATTTCAAAGATACATGATGAGCATTTTTTCTGATTTTATTGAAAAATTCATGGAAGTCTTTATGGATGATTTTACTGTTCATGGACACTCATTTGATAAATGTTTGCATCATCTAGCATTAGTCCTTAGGCGCTGCATTGAAATCAATCTGATTTTGAATTTTAAAAAATGCCATTTTATGGTTAATCATGGTGTTGCCTTAGGGCATGTAGTTTTGGCTAAAGGGTTAGAGGTTGACAAAGCTAAGGTGGAAGCAATTTAGACCTTACCATATCCTACTATTGTTAAAGAAATTCGATCTTTTCTAGGGCATGTGGGTTTCTATAGGCATTTTATAAAGAATTTTTCAAAAATTGCCTCTCCCCTATGCGCCCTATTGACTAAGGATGCTGAATTTACTTTTTCCGATGAGTGTAAGTGTGCATTTGATGAACTGAAAAAATGTTTGATCACACCTCCCATTGTCCAAGCCCCAAATTGGGCACTCCCTTTTGAATTGTTATGTGATGCCTCGGACAGGGCAGTAGGTGCCACACTTGGACAAAGGAAAGGTAAGGAATCTTATGTTATATGCTATGCTAGTCGTACTTTAGACCCTGGACAATGCAATTACACTGTCACTGAGAAAGAATTGTTTGCCATTGTGTTTGCTTTGGAAAAATTTAGATCATATTTGCTCGGTGTTAAGGTAATTGTATTTTCTGACCATACTGCCCTGTAATATTTATTGCAAAAGAAAGAGGCCAAACTTAGGCTACTTAGATGGATTTTACTCCTACAGGAATTTGATCTTGAAATTAAGGATAGAAAAGGTTCAGATCACCATATAGCTGACCATCTAAGTAGAATCCAAACTGGGGAAACTAGTAGAGAACTAGGGGATTTTTTTTCCTGATGAGCAGTTATATGCACTGACTAGTAATAACCCTTGGTATGCTGACATTGTTAATTATTTAGTGACTAAAACTTTTCCCCCAGATTTACCTAGGCATGCTAGAGAGAAAATTAAATCCCAAGCTAGGTTTTACATATGGGACAACCCTTATTTATGGCACTCATGCAGCGATCAAGTCATTAGGCGCTGTTTAGATGAAGCTGAAATTTTTTCTGTGTTAGAATTCTGTCATTCCCGTGAAGGAGGAGGTCACTTTGGACCCAAAAGAATAACACACAAGGTTCTGGAATGTGGTTTCTATTAGCCCACCATTCATAAAGATTGTTTTCATTTCTGTCGTGCATGTGAGCTATGCCAGAAAACTGGTAATATTGGGAATAGAAATCAAATGCCACTTTATAATGTTTTTGTTTGTGAAATATTTGATGTATGGGGCATTGACTTCATGGGACCCTTTCACTCTTCCTTTGGTTACATATATATCTTGGTTTGTGTTGATTACTTGTCAAAATGGGTAGATGCTTTCCCTAATAGGAATGATGATGCGAAAACTGTAGTCAAGCATATAAAGAATGACATTCTGAATAGGTATGGGATGCCAAGAGCCATAATTAGTGACAAGGGCACACACTTTTGTAACTGCACCTTAAAAGCTTTATTAGACAAATTTCAGGTTACTCATAAAGTGTCCACTGCTTACCACCCTCAAACAAATGGGCAAGCCGAGAGTACTAATAGGGAAGTCCAGGGAATTCTGGAAAAAATTGTTAGACCTGATAGGAAGGACTGGAGTTTGAGATTAGGTGATGCTTTATGGGCCATAAGAACAGCTTATAAAACTCCCATTGGCATGTCACCTTATAGAATTGTTTTTGGCAAAGCTTGTCACCTCCCTATAGAACTAGAGCATAAATCTTTTTGGGCTGTCAAGCAGTGTAATCTTGATTATAATCTAGCTGGGAGAGAGCAAAAATTGCAGCTTCAAGAACTAGAGGAATTAAGATTAGAAGCTTATGACAATTCTGTTATATACAAGGGCACATCCAAAGCTTTCTATGATGCTAAGTTAACTAGGAAAGAATTTCATGTAGGCGAAAAAGTGCTGCTATATAATTCAAGATTGAAATTATTTCCTGGAAAACTTAAGTCAAGGTGGCTTGGACCTTTTTTTGTCACTCATGCCCATCCTCACGGAGCAATAGCAATTAGGAGCCTTGATACTAACAAAATTTTCAAAGTAAATGGACACAGGTTGAAGAAATTTTATGAAGGTGATGCTGCCTGGATGGTAGAAGGAATTCAGCTGGAGGATCCTTAAGCAAGAAGATGGTCTAGCCAAAGACATAAAACAAAGGTGCTTCTTGGGAGGCAACCCATGTTAATTTCAGGGAAGTTTGCATTTTTAATTTTGTCCTTATTTTTTTATTTTCTGCGATGTTTTGTTACTTTTATTTTTGTCCATCTTTTCCATTCTAGTTGTTTTTATTTTTCCTTGCATTAGAGACAATGCAAAATTTAAGTGTGGGGGGGAGAATGGAAAATTCTGCATATTTGCATGACTTAACTACTCTCTACATCTGAATTTTTGCATCTTCTTCTTAGTTCTGCATTCCAGAGAAAACAAGAAAATCTCTTGAAAGTGTAGTCTCATATTAAACAAGTATAACCCATGACATAAGTGAATATGGCTGAGTGGATCTTAACTCAAGCTAATTCTCAAACCTATACAATGTATGATGTGATTGATCATGAAATCCAAGTGAGCTATTTGAGCCGAGTAAAGGTTGGGACCTTCATGCCAACTTGAGAGTTCATATATATTTTTGTCATGTGTGTATTTTGTTCAATCTAGGGTATAGACCTCTGAAATTTGCTCTAAGCCTTGCCACATATTTAGAGTTATATCTGCATGCTTGAAAGTGATTTTGGCACTTAGGTTTAACCAATTTAGCCTTCACAGCCCACCTTGCATAATTACCACTAGTTGACCACTTTTGAGCCTTAGCCTTCCTTTCTTTTAAGCACATCATAAGCCACATACCATTCCTTTGATGTATCCATATTTTTGAACCCAACACTTTGAAGGACTATGTGAATTTGAGACATCAAATTGCTGCCTAGTTAGTAACTAGGAAAGTGGAAAGAAAGAGCCTCAAAAGATGAGAAAATCTCCCAAAGAAAAATGCAGAAAAGTCCAGAAAAAGGAAAAATTCTGGAAGAGCCGAAAAAGAAAAGGAAAGAAGAAAAAAAAAAAATTTGCAAGCCAAAGCAAAAGAATGAAAAAGAAGGGATAAGCACATTATGTAGTATGAGGCTTGATAGTGGAAAGTGAGTGATCTTGAAAAGTATGCTTTGAATTCACATAATCTCTTCTTAGTAGTTTAACCCTTGATTCCATCATCCATTAATCCTTTTTACCTTACCTAAGCCCCATTACAACCAAGGTAAAGTCCTTTTGATTCAAGTATGCAATGTACTCAAAGAGGTGAAGGTAAGACTGAAAATTAAATTTTGGTAGCTCTTGCTTTATGTTTATGAACTTGAGAGTGAATACCTTAAACCTAAACACTTGAGAGAATTGAGTGTAAACACATATATCCAGTGAGGATCATTCACATTATGCATTGTGAAATCTGAGATAGGGATCCTTGCCTAATGACATATCTACTTATGTTTGTGAGGTGATGACTTACTTGACATGGTGAATTATACTTTTCTGGAGAGTTTCTTTGTTTTGTTCTTAGTTTGATCGAGGACGATCAAGAGTTTAAGTGTGGGGGAATTTGTTAGGTCTCATTTTAGTCACATTTCAACCCCATATTTTCTTGGTTTAGCTTCAATTGATTTAAATCACTTTTTAGATTCTTGAACTCATATGGATGATAATATAAATTGAGCTTAATTGCATGTTTTTAAGTAACATTTGTATTTTCACAAGTGATTAATTTCCAAGCCATGATATCAAATTTGTGAGACAAGATTATTGATTGCTCCTTAGTGAGTGTCACAAATGGATAGATTTACTGTGTGAGTGTGGTGTGAATGAATGTATATATATGGAACAATATGTGATGTGTGGAACACAGTGCAAGTATACACTATCAGTGTAGTGAGCAAGTATTCTGGGGGTTTTCGTACCCAAGGGATTGTTCTTGATTACTAGAGTAGTATAACTCCAATATTGCTCAAGCGGATAATAAGAGTGATAACAGCAAAATAACATAAAATAAAATAGCATAAAAGTAAGGAATGATAGATGCAGATTACGTGTAGAAGAAACAAGAGATAAAGGCCTAGGGATTCAGATTTCACCACAATTCCTTTGTATAGACTTTCATGATTCAATTATGACTTTCCACAATTATCAATTGCTAGCCATAATTCCCTAATTTAATTAATCAGCCTTGGTATTAGGTCAGATCAAATTTAATTACAATTACCAACCCTGCTACTGGTCTGTGTGAGTTGTAGAACCTAGAATTGCATTAAGATCTATGGACATCCCTTTAGGGAGATTAGAGGAACGCCCTAATTCCCATGTGACTACACAGGGTCCTCGGTACTGGTTTGTCCTCAGCTCCACTATGGATTTAACTTTCGTGGTCTAGATTAACTAATCTCCGGTCGGTCTCATAGAAAACCCACAAATTTCCTCAACTAATTGGACAGAAAAGTCAAGAGTGAAGTGTAGAAAATTAAATCTCAATTAAATAAAAGATGGAATTGTCATAACATTATCAATCATGTCTATACAAGAAATTGGGCTACATCTTAGGCCCTAGAAAAGAAATTAGTTACACATAGTGTAACCTAAACACATAACATAAAAGAAAGAAAACATGGAAATAAAAGGGGTAGAAGAAAAGCCTTGCTCCTTGCTCTCCTTGCTTGTGCGTGGTTGTGAAGTGGTGTCTTTGCACCTTGCCCAGCTGCCTATTTATAATGTATCTAATCCTAATTTTACTATAACTAGGAATAAAATATTAGTGGGATTTAAATACTTTAATCTGACTTAAACTAGGATAGAATATAATCTAATTTGCTTTGGCAACTTCAGTCACACTAGGACTCTTGAGAATTTAATTCCTTTAGATACATATCTCTTCTAGTTTCTCTCAAACTAGGATTCCAATTAAGATAATCCTCTTCCTAGTCCTACTTGGATTAGGACTCTTAGATGAATTATAACTTTAATTATAAATTCATTCCTAATCATGCTTGAATTAGGATTCCATATGGCTGCACACTTCAATCCTACTTGAACAATGATTTCGGAGAGTCTTCTAGGCTTGAGAGTCCTAATCCTTGTAGGACACTACTTCCCAGAAGTCCACTTGGCTTGGAACTCTTCAGATTTGCTTCGGAAAGTCTCTAGGGTGCCACGTCAAAATTTTTGGGCACCACGGCACTAGATGACAGCATTGGTAGTCTTGGTTCTGGGATAAGGCGCCACGATGCCCAAGCTTGTGCAAAATTGCCATTTTCTTGCTTTGGCTTCTTTTCGTGCTTTGTTCCTACATAATAGCAAAATGACATTAAAAACACCTTAATCTATATTAATTTGGGACTTAAATGCAAGGGAATTCATACCAAAATATCTATATAAATTACACTCATCAATTATGATTTTAACATTAGATAAATTGATTTGAGTATTCTGAAATTATTTGACAGCATTGTTATTGAATCTATTTGGATCTGTTTGGAGTAGCTAACTAACCTATTTGAAGGATTCATATTGTTAGCTAATTAAGTAAGTCTGGAACCTTAATTAATTGGTACAAGTAACAACTATTTAACCCTAGAATTGAATTGATTAGAATAATTTCATATCTGAATTACATAAAGCTGCTAGTGGACCTTTATGGTTTAGGTTAGATGATGTTTTCCATAGATCTTAATGCTCCAAGTCTGGTTAAATCTCATGCGCTGGTGTATTGGGGTTATTGGACTTGGTAAGTTTTGAGCTCAGACGTTCTAGTTACAAAACAAACGGTAAGGGAAAATAGGGAATTTTGTTGTACAAAGTTCTACAGTCTAGCTATTCAAAATTAATTTACCTATGTGTCAATGATCGAATTTGTGTTATCATGGGGAGGATATGTCGATGCTAAGTATACCTTATAAATTCTGTTATTCAATCTACTCAATTTATTTGCTATACTTTTCTTTATTCTCTTTTATTTACTTCCAAATCTGCCCAGAATTTATTTTAATTCAGTTCATAATCAAAAATCCCCCCCTTTCGTGTGTTTAGATTAGGTTAGTTAATAGTTTAATTTTCTGTTATTTCAATTACTAGTTTACTTTCTTTTAATCCTATTAGATTAAATACACGCTTCCTCATGGGATCGATCCTACTTGCCCTACACTATATTATATTTCAAGGGAGTAGTGAATTAATTTGTGAGGCTACGACACCTCTCTACACCCCTAGTTAACGCTTTTGAGCCTTTCCCTTTCCTTCTATCCACCCCATCACGATCTCTTTCCCATTCCTCAGTTCCTCCACCAACTGGACACCAATACTTTGAAGAAATGTGTGAGTTCAGGGAAAGCAAATACTCCACCCTTGTTGAAAGAAATAGAGAGAAAAGAATAGCCTCATAACGAGGATTATCTCCTTAGAAAAGAGAGCAATGAACAAGAAGAGAAAAAATAAGAAAAATGCTTTGAAAAATTAGAATAAGAGGGGTAAGGAAAAGATAGAAAAGGAAAGAAAAGGAAAAGGTCAAAAGACCAAGAAGCCAAAGAAAAGGGAGAGACAATAGAGAAGAAAAGAGGGAGTAAAAGATGAAGTATTTGAGCTAGTGGTTGGAGAGTATGTGAAATAAAAAGCAACTTTGGATTCACATGATTTCTTCTTAGTGTGTCCTAAGCCTTTATCACCTTCACCTAGCCAAGTTACAACCCTTTTAAAGACCCTATGATTAGTGTCTTGATTTGTTGATGTGATAGAGATTTGATAGATGAGCAAGCCTATGGAAATTTCTTGGTTTGTCCTGAATTGAGTGAAAAATCCAACCCTCCAAACACTTGTGAGATGAGTGAATTTCATTCCCATGAGAGAGAATTCATCCCTCACTACTTTCACTCCCTAAAGTTTAAGTGGCTATTATGCATATGTTCATTTAATTTTATTATCATTAGGGCTTTTAATGATTTGACTACCCCATTTTACCCTATTACATGGAACTTTCTTTTTATTACTTCATTGAGTAAGAATTGAGCCTATACCATTGCCTATTGAGAGTTACCTTAGGGCATTGGGATTATTTCATAGTTGTATGAATGAAATTGCATTATGACATGATGATTGAATTCCAGAACATCCCATAAGAATAATTCTGATGCCAAGTATGGTTAGTAAGTTAGTTATGTGTGAAAGCCTTGTTTGCCTAAGTTATGCTTTTGTTTTATTTTACTCGGGACGAGGAAAAAGATACTTATGGGGGAGTTTGATAATTACATTTTATATAGACTTTTATGATTCAATTCCCTTGCATTTACATTCTTAATTAAGGTAAAACATGTTGCATTTGATATGATTTCCTTTTGTTTCAGGTTCAAACTTCAATTGGAAGCAAAACAGAAAATTCAGCAATCTGCCCAAGCTCGCCGTGGCGAGCCTTACCCGAGAGCAACCAGAGAAGAGACACGCCATTAACAACTACTTAGCAATAAAGACCTAAGTTGAGTCTAACTAGGATTGGAGGCTATATAAAGGAGGAGGACTGAGAGAAGAGACACGCCATCCAGAACAGAACCAGCCATCCACACTCGCAACAGCAAGCAAGTAAACTTCAAGGCATCTCCAAGGCGTCACCCACCTTCATCAACACCATGTTTTTCTTATTTCATTTTTGTGTTTTCTTTCATCATCATGTGTAGCTAATCTTCTATCTAGGGGCTAAGATGTAGCCCAAGTGCTTGTATAGACACGATTGATGATGTTATGATAGATCTAGCTTTTAATTAATTGAGGTTTAATTTTCTGCAATTACTCTGGACTGATCTGGCCAATTAGAAAGGAGAAATCCGTGGGTTTTCTATGGCTCGGGAGATGATTAGTTAACCTAGACCATGAGAGTTAAATCCATAGGGTTTTGTGGCTGTCTATACCCAGAATTTTGTGTAGTTACAAGGGAGCTAGGGAGATCCCCAAGAATACCCAAAAGGGATGTCCAAAGAACTTAATGCAATTATGGTTATTACAACTCGCACTGACCCGTAGCAGGTTGGTAATCGTAGTTAGGGTTATTCCGACCTCACGCCAAGGTAGGATAATTAGATTAGGGAATCCTGGCTAGCAATTAATAATCGTAGAAGTCATAACTGAATCATGAAAGTCTATGTCAAGGCTTGTGATGAAATCTGAATCCCTAGGCCTTAATTCTCTGAATTCTCACTCACAAATCTCTCATCTATTTTACTGCTGTTTTATTTTATGATCTACTGCTGCTATCACTCTTATTCGATCGCTTGAGCATTATTGGAGTTAATACACTCTAGTAATCAATTACAATCCCTTGGGTACGATAACCCCGGAATACTTGCTGGCTACACTAATAGTGTTCGCTTGCACTTCATTCCACTTCTATTTCACATCTATTTTCTACACCCTAATCCGCACATCAAGGTGCTGCTTGTCCTAAATTCTTCCATGAATAATTAGGATGATTCCTCCAGCCTGAGTTGTAGGTCTTGGAGTTGGGATTGTTGTTCCCCACATAATTCACCTCTTCGGCTTCCTCTTGCACAGCCTCCATAGAATTTCCTTTGAGTAGAGTAGTGTGGAGAGAAAGTACCTGATCCAATTTGGATGCAAGTTTTGAAAATGCATCAGTATCTTGAATACCAGCTACTTTCTTATCATTATCCCTTCTAAAGTTCCAATCAAAGGCATTTGTGGTGACCTCTTCAAGCAACTCACTTCAGCATAATCTTTGTTCAAAAAAGCTCCTCCAGCTGCTGCATCTACAACAGTCTTGGTGTTTGTGCTCAATCCTTCATAGAACACTTGCATGACTAGCCAATCTTGCATTCCATGGTGTGAGCACTTCCTTAGCAGCTCCTTGAATCTTTCCCAAGCATCATAGAGAGATTCTCTGTCAAATTGATTGAAGTTGACAATCTCAGTTCTCAGCTTGGTAGTCTTTGAAGGAGGGAAATATTTAATGAGAAATTTTTGTGCTAAGGAGTCCCATGTATCAAGTGAACTAGGTGGCAAAGAATTCAGCCACCTTCTTGCTCCCACTCTAAGTGAAAAAGAAAATAGTTTGAGCTTTATTGCCTCTTCTGACACCCGATTATATTTGAAAGTATCACAGATCTCCAGAAAAGTAGAAAGGTGCAGATTTGGATCTTCATTAGGTGCTCCTAAAAATTGATTATTCTGGACCATCTGGATCACAGCTAGTTTGATCTCAAAGTTGTTTGCTTCAACAGCTGAACTCCAGATGCTTGACATAACATTCTGGACTTTTGGGATAGCGAAGGTGCAAAGAGGGATATGTCCCTCATTAGGTTGATTATTTGGTGCTGCCACCTTTTCCAGTTCTGGTTACAAATTTTTGACTACTCTCTTTGCTCTCAAATTTCTTTTAATTGTCTTTTTCAATCTATGGATCAAAAGAGAGTAAATTTTGGGATCTTGTTCTTCTCATACACCAGCAAATTTTCCCTGAAAGGTAGAAGAAAGAAATTCAAAGTAAAACAGAAAAATAAAATTGTGCTTGAGTCATTATCTTGTTAATTCCTCTAATATCAATAAAACAATCCCCGGCAACGGCGCCAAAAACTTGATGTGCGAATTATGGGTGCAGAATTAGGTGTAGAATAGATGTGAAATAATGATGGAATGAAGTGCAAGCGTGATAATTACATTTTATATAGACTTTTATGATTCAATTCCCTTTCATTTACATTCATAATTAAGGTAAAACATGTTGCATTTGATATAATTTCCTTTTGTCTCAGGTTTCAACTTCAATTGGAAGCAAAACAGAAAACTCAGCAATCTGCCCAAGCTAGCCGAGGTGAGCCTTACTTGAGAGCAACATGGCCCTTGCAAGATGACCTCGCCATGGCGAGACCCCCGACTCGCCGTTGCGAGGTCTTCTAGAGAGCAAAGTCCAATTTCGTGCACTGCTTGCCTTGGCGAGGCTACCCTTCGCCGTGGTGACCCGAAGGCCTTCCGAAGAATAAGTGAAGAATTCTAAACCATCTGAACTTCCGGGAATCCTTCTCCTACAAGAATTGAGACTCCAAGACATAGAAGACTCTCCAGAATTATTAATTAAGTAGGATTAGAGTTGTGTAATTATTATTATGTAATTAAAACCCTAATTAAAGGATGATTAGGATTAGGAATTATAACACAACTTAAAGTCCTAAGTTAAGTCTAACTAGGATTGGAGGCTATATAAATAAGAAGGAGGAATGAGAGGAAAAAAAAGCCATCCACACTCGCAGCATCCACAGCAAGCAAGCAAGCAAAGCATCCTTCCACAAGGCGTCACCCATCTTCATCCAACACCATGTTTTCTTATTTTATCATTGTGTTTTCTTCCATCATCATGTGTAGCTAATCTTCTATTTAGGGGCTAAAATGTAGCCAAGTACTTGTATAGACATGATTGATGATGTTATGATAGATCTAGCTTTTATTTAATTGAGGTTTAATTTTCTGCACTTACTCTTGACTGATCTAGCTAATTAGAAAGGAGAAATCCGTGGGTTCTCTATGACTCAGAAGATGATTATTTAACCTAAACCACGAGGGTTAAATTCATAGGATTCTATGGCGATCTATACCCAGAATTTTGTGTAGTTATAAGGGAGCTAGGGAGATCCCCTAGAATACCTGAAAGGGATGTCCAAGGAACTTAATGTAATTATGGTTATTACAACTCGCACTGGCCTGTAGCAGGGTTGGTAATTGTAATTAGGATTATTCTGATGTCACGCCAAGGCAGGATAATTACATTAGGGAATCCTGGCTAGCAATTAATAATCGTAGAACTCATAACTGAATCTTGAATGTCCATGTCAAGGACTTGTGGTGAAATCTAAATCCCTAGGGCTTACTTTTCTAATATTTCAATCAAGCATCATTCATCTATTCTCTTTTAATTTACTGCTGATTTATTTTATGATTTTCTGCTGTCATCACTCTTATTCGATCGCTTGAGCATTATTGGAGTTAATATACTCTGGTAATCAATTACAATCCCTTAGGTACGACAACCCCGGAATACTTGCTGGCTACATTGATAGTGTACGCTTGCACTTCATTCCATCATTATTTCACATCCATATTTCATCTCTTTTCTACATCCACAATTCCCACATCAAGTTTTTGGCGCCGTTGCCGGGGATTGTTTCATTGATATTAGAGGAATTAACAAGATAGTGACTCAAGCACTTTTATTTTTCTGTTATACTTTGAATTTCTTTCTTTTTCTTTTCGGGAATTTTTCTGGTGCATGAGAAGATCAAGAGCCAGAAATTTACTTCCCTTTGATCCCGAGATCGAAAAGACAATCAAACGAAATCTGAGAGCAAAGAAAGTAGTTTGGAACTTGCAGCCAGAACTGGAAATGATGGCAGCCCCAAACGAGCAACCGAATGAGGGACACATCCCTCTTCGCACCTTCGCTGTCCCAAAGATTCAAAACGCAATGTCAAGCATCAAACATCCAGCAGTAGAGGCGAACAATTTTGAGATCAAACCAACCCTAATTCAGATGGTCCAGAATAATCAATTTTCTAGAGCACCGAATGAAGATCCAAATCTGCACCTCTCTACTTTTCTGGAGATCTGTGCAACATTCAAATATAATGGAGTGTCAAAGGAGGCAATCAAGCTTCGACTTTTCTCTTTTTCACTCAGAGATGGAGCAAGAAGGTGGCTAAATTCTTTGTCACCCGGTTCAGTCGACACATGGGACTCCTTAGCACAGAAATTTCTCACTAAATATTTTCCTCCTTCGAAGACTACCAAGCTGAGAACTGAGATTGTTAACTTCAATCAATTTGACAGAGAATCCCTTTATGATGCTTGGGAAAGATTCAAGGAGCTGCTAAGGAAGTGTCCACACCATGGAATGCAAGACTGGCTAGTCATGCAAGTGTTCTATGGAGGATTGAGCCCTAACACAAAAATCGTGGTAGATGCAGCAGCTGGAGGAGCCTTCTTGAACAAAGATTATGTTGAAGCCTATGAGTTACTTGAAGTGGTCACCACAAATGCCTCTGATTGGAGCTCTAGGAGAGATAATGAGAAGAAGGTAGTTGGAATCCAAGATAATGATGCAATTGCAACACTTGCATCCAAGTTAGATCAAGTACTCTCTTTCCACACTGCTCTACTAAAAGGAAGTTCTATAGAGGCTATGCAAGAAGAAGCCGAAGAGGTGAATTATGTGGGGAATAATAATCCCTACTCCAAGACCTACAACCTAGGCTGGAGGAAGCATCCAAATTTTTCATGGAAAAATTCAAGACAAGCAGCACCTCAATATTAACAGAATCGCCAACAACCTCCAAGAATGAATTTAGAAGATGCCATGGCTAAACTTGCAGCATCTCAAGCTGATCTTACTGAAAAAGACCAATCAATTCATGGTGACTACAAATGCTTCTATCAAGCAATTGGAGAACCAGGTGGGCCAAATTTCTCAACTTCTAACCACAAAGTAGCCTAGTGCATTACCAAGCACAACTGAAGCAAATCCAAGAGATGTCAAAGCCATCACTCTGAGAAGTGGGAAGACACTAGAAGCTGTCCAAGAACCCACACATGAAGAAGACAAAGAAGCTGAAAAAGCACCTGAAGACACACCAGAGGAGAGGCTAAAACCGTAGGAGTTAGTGGAGAAACCAAGATCCAAGCTTTTTCCAGATAATCTTCCACCATACAAGCCACCTCTCCCATTACCAAATAGATTCAGAAAGCAAAATCTGGAAAAACAATTTGCAAAGTTTCTAGAGGTATTTAAAAAATTACACATTAACATTCCTTTTGCAGAAGCTTTGGAACAAATGCCCAGCTATGCGAAGTTCATGAAAGACATATTATCCAACAAGAGAAAACTGCAAGACTATGAGACAGTTGCACTTACTGAAGAGTGCAGTGCTATACTCTAAAAGAAGCTACCACAGAAGCTTGAAGACCCTGGAAGCTTCACCATCCCATGCGTGATAGGCTAGGAGTATTTCAGCAAAACATTATGCGATCTTGGAGCTAGCATAAATCTCATGCCACTTTTGATCTACAGAAAGCTGAATATTGGAGACGCCAAGCCTACTACTGTATCTCTGCAACTAGCTGACAGATCAATTAAATATCCAAAAGGTATAGTAGAGGATGTTTTAGTTAAAGTTGACAAATTCATCTTCCTTGCAGATTTCATAGTACTAGATATGGAAGAAGATTAGGAGATCTCAATCATCCTGGGAAGACCATTCCTTGCAACTGGGAGAGCCCTGATAGATGTGCAAAAAGGGAATCTGACCCTTAGAGTGCAGGAAGAAGAAGTAATATTTGACATCCTCAAGGCATTAAAGCATCTAGCTGATGAAGAAGCATGTTTCAGAGTAGATCTAATAGAGCAATGCGTCCAAGAGGTGAAGGAAAATTCAAAATTTTCAGAACCACTTGAAGCATGCCTAGTTGGAATGACTCCAGAAGAAAACCCTGAAATTGAAGAATGCATTCAATAGCTTGAAGCCACTCCACCAATATTCATCAAGAAGCCTATCGAAGCACTAGGAGAGCAAGGGGACAAAACCGAAACCTCAAAAGAGCAGCCACCCAAAATGGAGTTAAAACCATTACCTGATCACTTAAAGTACCGCTACTTGGGAGATTTAGAGACCCTACCAGTGATTCTTTCTGCTTCCCTGACTAAAGAATAAGAAGAAAAGCTTCTAAGAGTACTCAGAGAAAACAAGGATGTAATAGGATGGACCATTGCTGACATCAAAGGCATAAGTCTCACTCTATGCATGCACAAGATCTACATGGAGGAGAATTTCAAGCCCTCAGTAAAGCACCAGAGAAGACTGAATTCACAAATGAAAGAAGTAGTCAGAAAATAAGTACAAAAATGACTAGATGTAGGTATAATTTACCCTATTTCTGACAGCCCTTGGGTGAGTCCTGTGCAGGTAGTGCCAAAGAAAGGAGGAATGACTGTGGTGAAAAATGACAACAATGAACTAATTCCCACCAGAACAGTGACTGGATGGAGAGTGTGCATTAATTACAGGAAGCTGAATAAAGCAACAAGAAAAGATCACTTTCCATTGCCATTCATTGATCAGATGCTGGACAGACTAGCAGGGTATCCCTTCTATTGTTTTCTAGATGGATATTCAAGCTATAATCAAATTGCCATAGCCCTTGAAGACCAAGAAAAGACAACATTTACATGTCCTTATGGTACCTTCGCATTTAGGAGGATGCCATTTGGATTATGTAATGCACCTGCTACTTTTCAGAGGCTCATGATGGCATTATTTTCTGACATGGTCGAGAATTGCATAGAGATTTTCATGGATGATTTCTCAGTATTTGCAAACTCATTTGATTCTTGCCTTCACAACTTGTCATTAGTACTCAAAAGGTGCCAAGAAATAAATTTGGTGCTGAATTGGGAAAAATGCCACTTCATGGTGACAGAAGGCATTGTTCTAGGCCACAAGATATCCTTAGAAGGTATACACGTAGACAGAGCTAAAGTGGAGCTAATTGAGAAACTTCCTCCTCCTTCTACTGTTAAAGGAGTAAGGAGCTTTCTAGGGCATGCAAGATTCTACAGGAGATTTATCAAGGATTTCTCAAAAGTTACAAAGCCATTATACAACCTTCTCTTGAAGGAAGCAGAATTTTCTTTTACAAAGGAATGCACACTTGCATTCAAAACCTTGAAGAAAGCTCTTGTGATTGCTCCCATAATAATCACGCCTAAATGTGGAGAGTCTTTTGAGATAATGTGTGATGCAAGCGACTATGCAGTAGGAGCTATCCTGGGATAGACAAGAGACAAGACTTTTAGAGCCATTTACTATAAAAACAAGACCCTCAACCTTGCTCAAGTCAACTATGCCACAACAGAAAAAGAATTATTAGCTGTGGTCTTTGCATTTGAAAAATTCAGACCGTATCTCATTGGCAACAAGACCATAGTATACACAGACCATGCAGCATTGAAATATTTGCTGAAGAAGAAAGATGCCAAGCCAAGATTGATCAGATGGATTCTTTTATTACAAGAATTTGATTTGGAGATCAAAGATAAGAAGGGAAAAAACAACTTGATAGCGGACCATTTATCAAGACTTGAAAGCAATATAGTGAACAAGATTCCAGTAGTAGATCACTTCCCTGATGAGCAAGTCTTCTCCATAAAAAAATTGCAATTAATGGATGGAGAAAAAGAAATAATGATGATCCATGGTATGCTGATTATGTCAACTACTTAGCAAGCCATGAACTCCCACCTGAAGCAACATATCAACAAAGGAAGAAATTTTTATCTGAGGTAAAATATTATTTTTGAGATAATCCTGTGCTTTATCGCAGATGCAGTGATCATATGATCAGAAGGTGTGTCCCAGAAGAAGAATATTCTTCCATTCTAGAAAGTTGCCATTCAAGTAGCTATGTCGGACATTATGCAGCTCACAAAACGGCAACTAAAGTGCTATAGAGTGGATTTTTCTGGCCCACACTCTTCAAGGATGCACAAGCTTTTGTTAAGAGTTGTGATAAATGTCAGAGAGCTAGGAATTTATCCAAGAAGCATGAGATACCTCAGAACCTAATTTTAGAAGTTGAATTATTCGATGTTTTGGGCATTGACTTCATGGGACCATTCCCATCATCATTTGGCAATTTATATATCTTAGTTGCAGTGGACTATGTGTCTAAATGGGTAGAAGTTGCTGCCTCTCCAACAAATGATTCTAAAATGGTCCAAAAATTTCTCAGAAATAACATATTTGCCCGCTTTGGAGTCCCAAGAACATTGATAAGTGATGGAGGCACTCACTTCTGCAACAAACCACTCAAAACTCTCTTGGAGAAATATGGAGTAAAGCATAAAATTGTCACCCCTTATCACCCACAAACTAGTGGGCAAGTGGAGGTGTCTAATAGAGAGCTAAAGAGAATACTAAAGAAAACAGTCCACAACAACAAAAGAGATTGGTCTGTAAAACTGACAGATGCACTCTAGGCATACAGAACAGCATTCAAGACTCCCCTAAGCATGTCACCATATAATGTTGTCTTCGGGAAGGAATGCCATTTGCCAGTAGAGCTAGAACATAAAGCTTATTGGGCTGTAAAGCTACAGAATTTTGACCCTCAAGCAACTGGACAAAACCGCCTATTGTAACTTAATGCACTAGACGAATTCAGGAGGGAAGCATACGAAAACAACCGCATATACAAGGAAAGAACCAAAGCTTGGCATGACAAAAAGATCACACGAAAGAACTTTTACCCTGGACAACAAGTACTGTTATTCAACTTCAGACTTAGACTCCATCCAGGAAAGCTTAAATCAATGTGGTCAGGACCACATACAGTCACTAATGTGACCCCATTCGGAGCCATTGAACTAAAAGGCAACAAGCACAACTTCAAAGTAAGTGGACATCGATTGAAACCATACCTCACAAGTCCAGAAATTCCAGTGCATGTTGTCAAACTTCAAGATCCTCCATGATACCAGACAAAGTCAGGCTGAGGACTGTAAACCAAGCGCTTATGGGAGGCAACCCATCGGTTTTTATTTATTTCATATTTTAATGTGTTTTAATTCTTATTTCTCTCTTACCTTTCTATTACTAAATAAATTTAAATTCAATTCTTGAAGCCGTGCAGGTAATAGGAATCAAACTGGAGCAGAATTGATCGAATTCAGGACAAAAACCAAGTCAGAAGCAAGTTAAGCTCACCACGACGAAGTGCAAGCTCACCACGGTGAGCTCTTCCATAATGGATTCGGCCAAGGCTCGCCACGGCGAAGATCACTATTCACACACCAAAATCTTTAAAAAAAAAATATTTTGGAAATTACAAAACTTCCCCTCATCACGGCGAGGCACCACGCTCACCGAGGCGAGCCAACCCATAATTCAAATTGAATTCGCGGCCTCATTCTTCACACTTTGCCCATTCACTCACCCTCACCTACCTATTCACACTCCTCACATTCCCACCTAATTTTGCTGATTAAACACCTCCCAATCACCTTCAATCACTTCCCCTTTTCATCAAAACATCAATTTCCCCAAGCTTTGTCAAGATTAAAGTTGAGATTTTTCATTTTCTCTCTCTAGCTGAAAGCTTTCTCTCTCTACTGCGTCTACACATTTTGGCCGAAATTAGAGCAGGAAAGCCATGGAATTGAATCATCTCACATCATATAGGTAAGTATACATTAACCCAACACTTTTAATTGGTTAAATTTGGAGAAATTTTGCACACTCCACACCCCAAAACCCCATATCCGAATTTGATGAATAGCTTTGCATGTTCTTGAATTCATGGTTGCATGCTCTGTTTATTGATGATAGTTGACTATCTAATAGTTGAATAAGTGATTGGTGATGAGAATCTATGAGAAAATTGGTGATTAGTGGAAAATTGCATATTAGGCCAATTTGGGTAAAATTGTGAATGTGGGTAATTTGTGCTTCAATTTGAGATTTACTGTGTATTAGTGAATTCAATTTTCTGTCAAGAATTGGTGTTGTGCTTGGTGTGTTTTGCTGTGAATTTTTGCTGAAAAATGCCAACTAAAAAAGTAGCAAAAAGGAAGGCCCTATCTTCCTCCAGAGCCCCTCAATTTGATGCCACCCGCTTTGTGAGCAAGAAGGCTCAAGACCATTACGAAGACTTATGCAAGAAGACCCCAATTCTGGAATTTTGCATTGACTTGCGGCTACCGTGCTTTAAACCAATTTTAAACCAAATGGCATGGAGACAATGGTTGATGTTTGCCCAACAACCCGAGCCTACTGTAATCAACATTGTTCGAGAGTTCTACGCAAATATGCTAGAGCTAAAGACCCCCTTTCAGAGCTAGGTATGAGAGAAGCATGCACACTTCAGTGAAAGATTATTCAACGAACTATATGAATTCCCTAGGTTGCCAGTAGGACAACAAGGTTTCAGTCACTTTCGTCTTTATGGAGATTACACTAACATCACCAGAGGACTCTGCATTGAAGGGACTAACTAGGTAGCCAGAGAAGGAGAATTCCACCATTTCCCCAAAGCTGGCCTGGACAAGATATATAAAACATGGCTACATTTCATCTCTGTCCACATATTCCCGACAACCCACACCTCAGATGTCTCTAAGGCACGGGCATAATTTTTATGGGCTATCCACAACCGATGGCAATTTAACATCGGAGCAGCCATTAGAGATACCTTAAGCAGTACCGGCCTCCAAGTCACAAAAAGGGCTATCCCCTTCCCTCACTTAATCACAGACTTATGCAAACATGTTGGGATAGAATGGGGAAACAATGAGCCCTTACTAAGCCTGGAAGGATACTGAGCCAAACTTTCTTTGACAGACTCAAGCCACCATCCCTCCGAGGAGCAGCAACTACAGTTCAACACCCACCAATGCCGTAACCTCCACTAATCCAACCACTGGTTCCTCCAACAGCTCCTGTATAGCAACCTCCGCTTCAAAAACCGGGTTTCATAGACCCTGCATTGGCCACAAAGCTAAATGAATACATTGACTTCAACTACCGGTGGCAAAACGTGCACAACCAATGGCACCAGATAGCTGAGCTATACTTAGAAGCTAGTGCAGTGGGACATACCAGACTACCACCTTTCCCAGCCCTCCCTCCACCACCACCGTTTACACCACGTCCACCGCCTGAGCGAGGAGCTGATGAGGACAGCTCAGAGGACACCAACTAAGCATGCTTACCAAGTTGCCCCTTTCCTTACTTATTTTTATTTGATGCATTAAGGACAATGCATATTTCTAAGTGTGGGGGAAGGGCAAATATTATGCCTAGTAGAGTAGAAATTTTAAATTTTTGAGCAATAGAGGAGTAGGATTTGTGTTTGCATGAATGAATGTTTTCTATTTTTCTTTAGTTACCTTTAATTTTTGCATGAATGTATGATTGTGTGTTCTGAACTGAAAACCATGGCTAATGATGAAATGGTGCTATTGTGATTATATGGGATGAGGATGTTCAATTATTGTGAAAGTAATGCATGATTGTTCATCTTATCTGTTCATTTTCTGACTGAAAAGCCTCTGGGAATTCTGAGCCTACCTTGTCAAAATGTGTGAACCCACATTCCATTATTATTCCCATATATGCATTAGTTAACTGAGATATTGGAGTAAATCAAAATGTGAGTGGATGAATTTCTACCTAGTGAGCGTTTGGGCCGTCGAGCTGCATCTATGAAGCTCGCTAGTTGTTTGTGAGTGAACAGGACATCCTTGATTTTTCTAAAACTTGCTCTGATATACATGTTGAGCCCACATCAAAATCTCAAATACTAGGATAATTAGGGCACTTAGGTTAACCCATCCGTACCTTCCCAAACCCTTTTGTAGCCAATCTGTTCAAGCTTATTTCTGATAGTACTGTGGATCAGGGTAGAGCTGATTAGTAATCACTCGATAACCATGAAAAACCACCACATAACATGCAAAAAAAGAGCATTCAGTATATGAATGATCCGTTTTAATATTCCCTACATCAAAACCTTGAAAGCTGAGCTACCCCCTAGTTGACCCTCTTGAGCCTTTCCTTTTCCTTCTTTCTTCTTTCTACCCTATCCCGATCTCCTTCCCATTCCTCAGTTCCTCCACCAAATGGACACCAATACTTTGAAGGAATGTGTAAATTCAGGGAAAGCAAATACTCCACCCTAGTTGAGAGAAATAGAGAGAAAATAATAGCCTCAAAATAAGGATTATCTCCCTAGAAAAAAGAGCAGTGAGCAAGTAAAGAAGACAAGAGAAAAATGCTCTGAAAAATTAGAATGAGAAGGGCAAGGAAAAGAAAGAAAAGGAAAGAAAAGAAAAAGGTCAAAAGACCAAGAAGCCAAAGAAAAGGGAGAAACAATAGAGAAGAAAAGAGGGAGTAAAAGATGAAGTATTTGAGCTAGTGGTTGGAGAGTATGTGAAATAAAAAGCAACTCTGGATTCATATGATCTATTCTTAGTGTGTCCTAAGCCTTTATCACCTTCACCTAGCCAAGTTATAACCCTTTTAAAGACCCTATGATTAGTGTCATGATTTGTTGATGTGATAAAGATTTGATATATGAGCAAGCCTATGGGAATTTCTTGGTTTGTCCTGAATTGAGTGAAAAAACCGACCCTCCAAACTCTTGTGAGATGAGTGAATTTCATTCCCATGAGAGAGAATTCATCCCTCACTACTTTCACTCCCTAAAGTTGAAGTGGCTATTATGCATATGTTCATTTGAGTATATTATCACTATGGCTTTTCATGATTTGACTACCCTATTTTACCCTATTACATGGAACTTTCTTTTTATTACTTCATTGAGTAAGAATTGAGCCTATACCATTGCTTATTGAGAGTTACCTTAGGGCATTGGGATTATTTCAAGTTGTGTGAATGAAATTGCATTATCACATGATGATTGAATTCCAGAAAATCCCATAAGAATAATTCTGATGCCAATTATGGTTAGTAAGTTAGTTATGGGTGAAAGCCTTGTTTGCCTAAGTGTGGGGGTGTTTGATAATTATATTTTATATAGACTTTTATGATTCAATTCCCTTGCATTTACATTCTGAATTAAGGTAAAACATGTTGCATTTGATATATTTTCCTTTTGTTTCAGGTTTAGACATCATTTGGAAGCAAAACAGAAAACTCAGCAATCTGCCCAAGCTCGCCGTGGCGAGCCTTACCCGAGAGCAACATGGCCCTTGCAGCATGACCTCGCCGTGGCAAGGTCTTCGAGAGAGCAAAGTCCAATTTCATGCACTGCTCGCCGTGCGACCCGAAGGCCTTCCGAAGAATAAGTGACGAGTTCTAAACCATCTGAACTTCCAGGAATCCTTCTCTTACAAGAATTGAGACTCCAAGACATAGAATACTCTCCAAAATTATTAATTAAGTAGGATTAGAGTTGTGTAATTATTATTATGTAATTAAAACCCTAATTAAAGGATGATTAGGATTAGATTAGGATTAGGAATTATAACACAACTTAAAGTCCTAAGTTAAGCCTAAATAGGATTGGAGGCTATATAAATAAGAAGGAGGACTAAGAGGAAAAAATAGCCATCCACACTCGCAGCATCCACAACAAGCAAGCAAAGCATCCTTCCACAAGGCGTCACCCATCTTCATCCAACACCATGTTTTCTTATTTTATCATTGTGTTTTCTTCCATCATCATGTGTAGCTAATCTTCTAACAAGGGGCTAAGATGTAGCCCAAGTACTTGTATAGACATGATTAATGATGTTATGACAGATCTAGCTTTTATTTAATTAAGGTTTAATTTTCTGCATTTACTCTTGACTGATCTGGCCAATTAGAAAGGAGAAATCCATGGGTTCTCTATGACTCGGAAGATGATTAGTTAACCTAGACCACGAGGGTTAAATCCATAGGATTTTGTGGCGGTCTATACCCAAAACTCTGTGTAGTTACAAGGGAGCTAGGGAGATCCCCTAGAATACCCGAAAGGGATGTCCAATGAACTTAATGTAATTATGGTTATTACAACCCGCACTGGCCTGTAGCAGGGTTGGTAATTGTAATTAGGATTATTCTGATGTCACGCCAAGGTAGGATAATTACATTAGGGAATCCTGGCTAGCAATTAATAATCGTAGAACTCATAACTGAATCTTAAATGTCCATGTCAAGGACTTGTGGTGAAATCTGAATCCCTAGGCCTTACTTTTCTGATATTTCAATCAAGCATCATTCATCTATTCTCTTTTAATTTACTGCTGATTTATTTTATGATTTTCTGCTATCATCACTCATATTCGATCGCTTGAGCATTATTGGAGTTAATATACTCTAGTAATCAATTACAATCCCTTAGGTATAACAACCCCGAAATACTTGCTGGCTACATTGATAGTGTACGCTTGCACTTCATTCCATCATTATTTCACATCCATATTTCATCTCTTTTCTACATCCACAATTCTCACATCAAGGCGTACACTATCAATGTAGCCAGCAAGTATTCTAAAGTTGTCGTACCCAAGGGATTGTGATTAATTACTAGAGTACTAGAACTTTAATAATGCTCAAGTGATCGAAATAGGATGATAACAGCAATATAAACTAAAGAATAAAACAACATAACAGTAAGAGAAATAGAGTATGAAAATGAGTAGAAGAAATAAGGAATAAAGGTCTAGGGTTTTAGATTTCACCACAAGTTCTTGATATAGACTTTCATGATTCAATTATGACTTTCCACAATCATTAATTACTAGCCAGGACTCCCTAATCTAATCAACCTACCTTGGTGTAAGGTCAGAGTGATCCTAATTACAATTACCAACCCTGCTACAGGCCAGTGCGAGTTGTAATAACCATAATTGCATTAAGTTCTATGGACATCCCTTTCAGGTATTCTAGGGGATCTCCCTAGCTCCCTTGTAACTACACAAGATTTTGGGTATAGACTACCATAGAACACTATGGATTTAACCTCTGTGGTCTAAGTTAATTAATCATCTTCCGAGTCATAAAAAACCCACAAGTTTCCCCTTTCTAATTGGCCAGATCAGTCAAGAGTAAGTGCAGAACATTAAACCTCAATTAAATAAAAGCTGGAATTATCATAACATAATCAATCATGTTTATACAAGTACTTGGACTACATCTTATCCCCTAGATAAGAAATTAGCTACACATGATGATGAAAGAAAACATAATGATAAAATAAAGGAACATGGAAGATGGATGGGTGACGCCTTGCTTGCTTCTTTGGATGCGTGTTTCTCCTCTCTACTGCATGTCTTGTGCTTCTCAGTCTTCCTTTTTATTTATATTACCTCCAGTCCTAATTAGACTTATCTTAGGATTCTAAGTTGAGTTATAATTCTTAGCTCTAATGTAATTCTAATCATACCTTAATTAGGATTCTAATTACATTGCAATTACACAACTTCAATCCTACTTGATTAATAATTCTAGAGAGTCTTCTATGTCTTGGAGTCTCAATTCTTGTAAGAGAAGGATTCCAGGAAGTTCAATTGGTTTAGAAGTCTTCAATTCATCTTCGGAAGGTCTCTAGGTCACCACGGCGAGCTAAAGCTTTAATGTGTATATTGCTCTCTGGAAGATCTCGCCACAGCGAGTTGAGGACCTTGCCATGGCGAGATAATGCTGAATCGGCTCTTGTGCTCTCGGGTTCACCTCACCATGGTGAGGAGGGTAGCTCGCCATGGCGAGCTTTGGTAGAATGCCAATTTCTCTGATCTGCTTCCTTTTAAAGCCTGAACCTGAAACATAAAGAATTTACATCAAAAGCAATATGTTTTTGCAAGGGAAATGAATCATAAAAGTCTATATAAAATGTGATTATCATCACCTCTAAACCCAATACAAATACAACAAGAGAAAGTTGTAGTAGAGGAGAAGAAAGCAAGTTGTTTTGCTTCTAAAAATGAATTAAAGAAGATGTTCAAGCGGGATAGCATTGCCTTGTTACTCATACTAAAAGAGATTTATCTAGTTTCTAAAAAGGAGCTTCCTCAGCATGTCAAGGAGCTACTGGGAGAATTTGGAGATGTATTTCCAGAAGAGCTGCCAGAGGGATTACCACCCTTCAGAGGAATTGAGCATCAAATTGATTTGGTGCCCAGTTCTGCTCTACCAAACGAGCCAGCATACAAAATGAATCCCAAGGAGGCCAAGGAGCTTAAAAGACAAATTGATGAGCTGATTGAAAGGGGCTATGTGTGAGAATCTATGAGCCCTTGTTCTATTCCAACATTACTAGTTCAAAAGAAAGATGGTTCTATGAGGATGTGCATGGACAACCGTGCAATAAACAAGATCACCATCAAATACCGCTACCCAATTCCAAGATTGGATGACATGTTAGATGAGCTAAATGGTTCTAAGGTGTTTTTCCAAGATTGATCTAAAGAGTGGTTATCACCAAATCCGGATGAAGGAAGGAGACGAATGGAAGACAACATTCAAAACAAAGCATGGCCTTTATGAATGGTTGGTGATGCCATTTGGGCTATCTAACGCCCCTAGCACTTTTATGCGTTTGATGAATTATGTGCTTAGATCATTTATTGGAAGGTTTGTCGTAGTGTATTTTGATGATATTTTGATCTATAGCCAACGTCTTAAGGAGCATGTAGACCATTTGCAACAAGTTCTAGAAGTGCTGCGAAAGGAGCAACTTTATGCTAACTTGAAGAAATGCTATTTTTGTCAAGATCATGTAAAATTTCTAGGCTTTGTAGTATCTCGGTAAGGTGTAGGAGTTGATGAAGAGAAAGTAACAGCTATCAAAGAATGGCCCATACCAAAGTCCATATCTGAAGTAAGAAGTTTTCATGGACTTGCATCTTTTATAGGAGATTTGTTTGTGATTTTAGCACTATTCTAGCACCAACAACGGAGTGTATCAAGGGAAGAAAGGAGTACAAATGGAGTGTTGCAGCCCAAAGAAGCTTTGAACTTGTCAAAGAAAAACTTTGCAATGCACCTATACTAGCACTACCGGATTTTTCCAAGACATTTGAGATTGAATGTGATGCTAGTGGAGTAGGGATTGTTGCTGTCTTACTACAAGAAGGACGACCAATTGCTTATTTTAGCGAGAAGTTGCATGGAGCAAGTTTGAACTATTCAACATATGACAAGGAGTTCTACTCTCAAATTAGAGCCCTTGAAACTTGGCAGCATTACTTGTTTCTGAGGGTGTTTGTGATACACATGGATCATGAATCTCTCAAGCACTTGAAGGGGCAAAGCAAACTGAAAAGAAGACATGCAAAATGGTTGGAATTTCTTGAGGCCTTCCCTTATGTGTTGAAATACAAAAAAGGGAAAACCAACATTGTTGTAGACACTTTATCTAGAAGGTATGCTTTAATTTCAATGATGAGTGCTAAATTGATGAGCTTTGAAACTATTAAATAACTTTATGTTGAAGATCCAATACTTGGTCAATTGAACCAAGCTTGTGAGAAAGTGGCATACAAGGGGTTTTATAGGCATGAAGGATTCTTGTACCAAACTCTAAAAAGTGGTGAACTTGCTCAATTTGGAGGATTCTTGTACCAAATCTCAATTCCTTGTCCCCAAGTTTCTTCAAATAGTTCAAAGTATCATCTTTCATTAATCAATGAATAACATGTAGGTTTGGTCAATGATGAGTGTACATTATATAGATATTTTGGCATGAATTTCCTTGCATTTAAGTCCCAAATCAATATAGATTAAGGTGCTTTTAATGCAATTTTACTATTTTGCAGGTACCAAGCACAAAAAGGAACCAAACGCAGAAAAATAGTAAATTAGGAAAATGCCACTCGTCGTGGCGAGGTCCTCGATTTGCCATGGCGAGCTCTACTCGAGAGTACTAGAATCAATTATGCCTGAGCTCGCTATGGCGAGCTACCCTCGCCGCCGTGGCGAGCTAGAGATTTTATGATGAAAATCTAAAGAGTTCTGAACCAATTGGACTTCTAGAATTCCTTTTCCTATAAGAATTAAGACTCCAAGACATAGAAGACTCTCCAGAATTATTATTTAAGTAGGATTGAAGTTGTGTAATTGCAATGTAATTAGAATCCTAATTCAAGTATGATTAGGATTACATTAGAACTAAGAATTGTGATGCAACTTAGAGTCCTAGGATGAGTCTAATTAGGATTGAAGGAATTATAAATAGGAGGAAGGACTGAGAAGCAAACCATACATTCAAGAGTCCACAAAGCAAGTAAGCAAGGCACCACTCCTATCCATCCTTTATCTTCCTTTATTTTATCATTATGTTTTCTTTCATCATCATGTGTAACTAATTCTTCTCTAGGGGCTAAGATGTAGCCCAAGTACTTGTATAAACATGATTGATGAGGTTATGACAATTCTAGCTTTTATTTAATTGAGGTTTAATGTTCTGCACTTCACTCTTAACTGGTCTAGCCAATTAGTTGGAGAAACTTGTGGGCTTTCTATAACTCGGAAGATGATTAGTTAACTTAGACTACGAGGGTTAAATCCACAGGGTTCTGAGGCTGTCTATACCTCAGATCTTGTGTAGTCACATGGGAGCTAGGCAGATCCCCTAGAATACCCTAAAGGGATGTCCATAGAACTTAATGCAATTATGGTTGCTACAACTCGCACTGGCCCATAGCAGGGTTGGTAATTGTAATTAGATTCAATTTGAGCTCACGCCAAGGTTGGTTGATGAGATTAGGGAATCCTGGCTAGCAATTAATGATTGTGGAAAATCATAACTGAATCATGAAAGTCTATACCAAGGACTAGTGGTGAAATCTATTTTCCTAGGCCTTTATCTCTTATCACTTCTACTCATATTTCCACTCTAGTTTTCTTTACCGTTATGCTATTTTCTTTTATATTATTTTTCCGTCATCATTCTTATTCGACCGCTTGAGCATTATTGGAGTTAGTATACTCTGGTAATCAATCACAATCCCTTGAGTACGACAACCCCAGAATACTTGCTAGCTACACTGATAGTGTTCGTTTGCACTGTATTTCACATCCTATTTCTCCCTTTTATTCTATCCATAATTCGCACATCAAGTTTTTGGCGCCGTTATCGGGGATTGTTTTATTAATATTAGAGGAATTAACAAGATTGTGACTCAAGCACAATTTTATTTTTTCTGTTTTACTTTGAATTTCTTTCTTCTTCCTTACAGGAAAAATTTTCTAGTGCATGAGAAGAACAAGATCCTAAAATTTACTCCCTTTTGATCTAGAGATTGAAAAGACCATTAAAAGAAATCCGAGAGCAAAGAAAGTAATCAGAAATTTGCAACCAGAACTGGAAAAGATGGCAGCACCAAATAATTAACCAAATACAAGACATATTCCTCTTTGAACCTTTGCTGTGCCAAAAGTCCAAAATACTATGTCTGGCATTCGAAGTCCAGCAGTCGAAGCCAATAATTTTGAGATCAAACCCGCTGTGATCCAAATGGTCCAGAATAATCAATTTTCAGGAGCACCTAATGAGGATCCAAATCTGCACCTCTCTACTTTTTTGGAGATATATTACACATTCAAATATAACGGGGTGTAAGAGGAGGCAATAAAGCTTAGATTATTCTCTTTTTCACTCAGAGATGGAGCAAGAAGGTGGCTGAATTCTTTGCCACCCGGTTCGCTTGATACTTGGGATTCTTTAGCTCAAAAATTTCTTACTAAATATTTCCCTCCTTCAAAGACTACTAAGCTAAGAACTGAGATTGTTAATTTCAATCAATTTGATAGAGAATCTCTCTATGATGCTTGGGAAAGATTCAAGGAGCTGCTAAGGAAATGCATCAAGATTGGCTAGTCATGCAAGTGTTCTATGGAGGATTAGGCCCTTACACAAAAACTATGGTAGATGCAGCAACTGGAAGAGCCTTTCTAAATAAAGATTATACTGAAGCCTATGAGTTGCTTGAAGAGGTCACCACAAATGCCTCTGATTAGAGCTCTAGGAGGGATAATGACAAGAAAGTAGCTGGTATTTAAGATATTGATGCAATTGCAAAACTTTCATCTAAATTGGATCAGGTACTTTCTCTCCACATTGCTTGACTCAAAGGAAATTCCAAGGGAGGCGTGCAAGAAGAAGCTAAGGAGGTGAACTATCTAAGGAATAACAATCCCTACTCTAGCACCTACAATCCTTGGTGGAGAAATCACCCTAGTTTTTCTTGGAACAATCAGAATGTAGGTGTGCCTCCTTTTCAACAACAACAACCTCCAAGGATGAATTTAGAGGAAGCAATGGCTAAACTGGTAGCATCACAAGTAGACCTCACAGAGAAAACCAATCAATTCATGGTCACTACTAATGCTTCCACAAAGTAACTAGAGAACCAGGTAGGCCAAATTTCTCAACTTCTAATAACAAGACAACCTGGCTCACTACCTAGCACCACTGACGCAAATCCAAGAGAGCATGTCAATGCCATTTTTCTGAGAAGTGGGAAGGTAGCTGAGATTACCTTGAAAGAGACTCCTACAACTGAAGGAGATAATGAAGAGGAGTCCACGCCTAAAGAAGAAGCAGAATAGCCTGAACCTGAGAAGGCATATGAAATCATCCTAGAGGAGAGGCCAAAACTGCAGAAGCAGGAGGAGAAGCCAAAGTCCATACTTTTTCTTGACAATCCTCCACCATACAAGCCGCCTCTTCCTTTTCCTAATAGGTTCAGAAAGCAGAAGCTGGACCAAAAGACTGCTAAATGTCTAGATGACCATGAGACAGTTGCACTTACTGAAGAGTGCAGTCCAATCCTCCAAGGGAAGTTATCAACAAAGGTGAAAGATTTAGGGAAATTCACTGTACCCTGCAAAATAGGTAATATGGATGTGGGTAAGGCATTGTGTGATCTAGGGGCTAGTGTGAATCTAATGACTCTTTCTTTGTTCAAGAAATTGGGCATTAGGAATGTAAAGCCCACCAAGATGATTCTAGAGTTTGCTGCTAGATCCTTTAAACGCCCATATGGTTTAGTGGAAAACGTCCTGATCAGAGTAGGCAAATTCTTCTTCCTAATGGATTGTGTAGTACTTGATATGAGGGAGGATGCAGATATCCCCTTAATACTGGCAAGATCTTTCTTGGCAACTGGTAGAGCCATAATAGATCTAGCTACTAGAGAGCTCAGATTGAGGGTCAATGAAGACCATGCCACTTTCAAACTCTTTGAAGACCCTGAGCCATGCAATACAAATGAAAAGCTCCAAGAAGAGAAGGTTGAAGTCAAAGCTGTAAAACTTGTGCAACCAGCTGACAAAGCCCTAAATGCAAAGAAAAAGAAAAGAAAGCCAAGAATAAAAAGAAGAAAGGTAAGGGAATTCTAGAGTGGTGCTATTTTGCATGCCCAACTTGCCTTGAGAAGATTCTGAAGATGGTTGGCTGCCCAAGCAAGAAAGGAAAGGGAGTTGGAGAGCTTATGATCTCTCCCTACAACCCTCTCGATGTGCCATGAAGCACCTAAGATAGTCAGGCTTAGAACTATAAACTACTAGCTTGTTGGGAGGCAACCTAACGATTTTTCTTCCTTTCTCTTTTTCTTCTTTTTGTGTGTTTAATTTTGCACTTTGTTTCTTTATTTTAGTCAGTAATTTTTACTACTTAGAGCCACTTAAACTATTATTTGAAGCCATGCAGGTGTTAGGTGTCAAATGGGAGCGTAATGGATTAATTTCAAGACAAAACAGGGCAAAATCAAGGTTCCGCTCACCATGGCGAAGTCCCAAGTCGCCACGGTGACCTATTCTAGCATGAAAATTAGCCAAAGCTCGCCACGGCGAGCGTTACTGTTCACTTGACCCGAAATTTTTTTTTTTTTCAGATTTTTGAAAATTTTTTTCCAGTACCCCAACACCCCTTCCAGTGCCTATGAACTTCCAGCAGCCCCTCCTGCTGCTCAAGAACTGAGAAAAAAAATAATTCATCACCTTCCATGGACTACTTCTATCAGGTTAGACCTTTCCTTTACTTTTTTTATTTTGCATTAAGGACACTGAAAATTTTAATTGTGGGGGAGGGACACATGTGTTTAGTTGAATAATTAAGTAGCCTGGAAATTAAGTGTCTGAGTAGAATAGTAGTAGTATTTTTTTTTAGTTTGCATGATTGCATGAAAATTTTTATTTTTGTTTTGCATGATTGTATGATTGCATGATTATGTGTTTTTGCCTGAGAACCATCTAAAGATGAAAATTTTGCTTAACTGATGACATTATGGGCTGAGGAAAATTGATTTGATATGGAAGCAATGCATGATTATTCATTATATTCTTATTCCATTAATTATTGGAAAGCCTTTTCAGAATTTTGAGCTAACTTTGATTATATGAGATCCCATATTGATAATTCCCATCATGTGTATGATTACTTTGATAGTAGAATGAATGAGAATGCACGAGGATGAATATTAGCCAATTGTGAGCTTTTGAGCCATAAGAGTTGCATATTTGAAGCTCTTAAATTTGATTCTGAGTGTGTCATGCAAATTTTTTTGATTTTTCTAGAACTTGCTCTGTTATGCATATTGAGACCACAATGAAACCATGGACACTAAGGTGATTAGGGCACTTAGGTTTAGCCATTTTAGCTTTTAACAGCCCACCTTGCATTATCACCATTAGTTGACACTTTTTGAGCCTTAGCCTTCCTTTCTTTTAACCACATTTTAAGTCATATACCATTCCTTTGATTTGCCCATATTTTTGAACCCAACAATTTGAAGGGTTTTGTGAATTTAAGGCACGGAATTGTTGCCTAGTTAGTAACTAGGGAAGTGGCAAGAAAGAGCCTCAAAAGCTATGAAAATCTCCCAAAAACAAGAAAAGAAAAATGCAAAGTGCAGAAAAAGAAAAGAAGAAATTCTGGCAAAAGAAGAAAGAAAAGAAATCTGGAAAAAATTTCCAGAAAATATGAAAAGAAAAGAAAAATAGCATGAAAAGCAAAAGAATGAGAAAGAAGGGAGAACAATATGCAGGTATGAGGCTTGATATATGGAGAGTAAGTGAGCCAAAGGGTAGTTTTGAATTCACATAGTCTCTTCTTGGTGTATTTCACCCTCAATATTCACCACCATGACCTCTTTTCACCTTCCTAAAGCTCCATTACAACCCTTAAAAGACCCTTTGATTAGTGGCTGTGGTTTATTATTAGTGGTGGAGATTTGATATATGAGCAAGCCTATGGAAAAATTTTGAATTGCATTGACTTGAGTGTATATTCAACCCTCTAAACACTTGAGAGATTAGAGTGAATTTTGATCCATGTGAGGGAATTCATCTTCTTTGCATTTAATTTCATGAAACTTAATAAGTTATTATATACATGTGCATTTCACTTTATACCTTATACCTTTCTAATGGCTTTCCATGAATTGATAACCCCTTCATATGGTAATGATAATTACATTTTATATAGATAATTTATAATAAATTCCCTTTCAATTCAAGTCCCAATTAAGGTAGAAACACTTTGCTTTTGATTAGATTTCATTGTTTTGCAGGTACACACATCAAGGGAAGCAAAATGGAAGAAAATCCCATTCTGCCAATGGGCGTCATGGCGCCATGTACCAGAGAGCAAAGTGAGCATTCTGCCAATGGGTGCCGTGGCACTGGGACTTTGTGCTGTGATGCCCTGGAGCTGTTTTAGAGCAGTTTTGAGGACTTCCAAGCCAAGTGGACTTCCGGGAAGTTGTGTCATGCAAGGATTAGGAGTCCACAACCTAGAAGACTCTTCGAAATAGACTTTCAAGCAGGATTAAAGTCTTGAAGTGTGAAGCCCAATTAAAGCCTTAGTTAAAGTAGGATTAGGATTGAGTTGTAATTAAACTTTTAATATAATTTAGAGTCCTACTTTGAGTCTAATAGGGATTAGAAATTATATAAATAGATCAAGAGGGCTGAACACAAGGGAGATGGTAGCAGCAATCCATCAAGCTTCCGCAAGACAGTGAGGCGTCACTCTAGTTTATTTCTTCTACTCTTTCATGTTTTCTTACTTTATCATTATGTGTCTTTCTATTATCATGTGTAACTAAACTCCATTCTAGGCGCTAGGATGTAGCCCAATCTGCTTGTATAGATGAAATTGATGAAGTTATGAAAGTTTATGTTTTATTCAATTGAGGTTTAATTTTCTGCACTTTACTCTTGATTGATCTGGCCAATTAGTTTAGGGAAATTTGTGGGTTTTCTATTAGACCGACCCCAAATTAGTTAATCTAGACCACGAAAGTTAAATCCATAGTGGAGCTAAGGACAGACCAGTACCGAGGACCCTGTGTAGCCACATGGGAATTAGGGTGTTCCCCTAACCTCCTTAAAGGGATGTCCATAGAACTTAATGCAATTATTGTTGCTACAACTCGCACAGACTAGTAGCAAGATTGGTAATTGTAATTAGATTTAATCTGACTTAATACCAAGGCTGATTGATGTGATTAGGGAATCCTGGCTAGTAATTGATAACTCTATAACTTCATAACTGAATCAAGGAAGTTTATACACAGCAATTGTGGTGAAATTTGAATCCCTAAACTTCTTATCATTGTTTCCCTATACAATCTGCTGTCTATTCTTCTTAAATTGCTTACTTACTTTTTTGTATCTATTTACTCTACTTATATCATCATAAATTGATCGCTTGAGCAATACTAGGGTTATACTACTCTGGTAATCAATAACAATCCCTTGGGTACGACAACCCCCGGAATATTTGCTTACTACACTAATAGTGTATACTTGCACTGTGTTCCAACACATCACAAATTGGTCCACATACATATACATCCACACCACACACACATACTACTTCTATCCATTCACAACACTCAGGAGCAATCAGGTAACTTTTAACACCCACTTGAGTGAGAAATTAAGCCTAAACCATAGTTTATTTTGAGAGCTACTTTGGGTGTGGGACTATTCCATCTTGAATTGAGTAATCTTGCATTGTGACATGTTGATTAAATTCCAATAAATCCCATGTGAATAATTCTAAGGCCAATATGGTTAGTAAGTCACTCTTGAAAGTCTTGCTGCCTCGCTTATTTTATTTCTCTTTAGTTTTACTCGAAGACGAGCAAAAAGCTAAGTGTGGGGGAGTTTGATGAGTGTAAATTATATAGATATTTTGGCATGAATTTTCTTGCATTTAAGTCCCAAATTAATATAGATTAAGGTGCTTTTAATGTCATTTTACTATTTTGCAGGAACCAAGCACAAAAAGGAACCAAACGCAGAAAAACAATAAATTACGAAAATGCCACTCGCCGTGGCGAGGTCCCATATTTGCTGTGGCGAGCTGCCCTCGCTGCTGTGGCAAGCTGGAGATTTTTTGATGAAGATTTGAACCAATTGGACTTCCAAAAATCCTTTTCTTACAAGAATTAAGACTCCAAGACATAGAAGACTCTTGATGAGTGTGAATTATATAGACATTTTGGCATGAATTCCCTTCCATTTAAGTCCCAAATTAATATAGATTAAGATGCTTTTAATGTCATTTGGCTGTTTTGCAGGTCCAAGCACCAACAGGAACTAAACGAATGAAAATGGCAATTTTGCATAAGCTTGGGCGCCGTGGCACCCTATCCCAGAACCAATGCTGCCAATCAGCGCTGTGGCACCCAGAGATCTCGTCGTGGCACCCTAGAGACTTTTTGAAGCAAATCTGAAGAGTTCCAAGCCAAGTGGACTTTCAGGAAGTAGTGTCCTACAAGGATTAGGACTCTCAAGCCTAGAAGACTCTCCAGAATCATTGTTCAAGTGGGATTGAAGTCTTGGAAGTGTGAAGCCATTTGGAATCCTATTTCAAGCATGATTGGGAATGATTTTGTGGCTAGAGTTGTAATTCAACTAAGAGTCTTAATTCAAGTGAAACTCTACTTGGAATCCTAATTTGAGAGAAACTAAAAGAGATATGCAGCTAAAGGAATAAAATTCTCAAGAGTCCTAGTGGGAGTGAAATTGAAGTTGCCAAAGCAAATTAAAGTCTCTGCTATCTTAGTTTGAGTGGGATTGAAGTATTTAAATCCTACTAGAATATTGTATGCCTAGTTAGAGTAAAATTAGGATTATACACATTATAAATAGGCAGCTAGGCAAGAGCAAAGACACTACTTCTTCTACGCCTTCTTCTACTCTTTCCTCCATTCATGTTTTCTTTCTTTTATGTTATGTGTTTAGGTTACACTATGTGTAACTAATTTCTTTTCTAGGGGCTAGGATGTAGCCCAATTTCTTGTATAGACATGATTGATGATGTTATAACAATTCCATCTTTTATTCAATTGAGGTTTAATTTTTTGCACTTCACTCTTGACTGATCTGGCCAATTAGTTAGGGGAAATCTGTGGGTTTTCCATGAGACCGACTGGAGATTAGTTAATCTAGACCACGAAAGTTAAATCCATAGTGGAGCTGAGGACAGACCAGTACCGAGGACCCTGTGTAGCCACATGGGAATTAGGGCATTCCCCTAACCTCCCTAAAGGGATGTCCACAGAGCTTAATGCAATTATAGTTGCTACAACTCGCACAGACCAGTAGCAGGGTTGGTAATAGTAATTAGATTCGATTTGACCTAATACCAAAGCTGATTGATGTGATTAGGGAATCCTGCCTAGCAATTGATAATTGTGGAAAGTCATAACTGAATCATGAAAGTCTATATAAAGGAATTGTGAATCTGAATCCCTAGGCCTTTATCACTTGATTTCTTCTTCACGCATACTTGATCTTATTTTCTTCTTATATGCTTTCTTCTTTTCTATTTTATTTTGCTATTATCACTCTTATTATCCGCTTGAGCAATATTGGAGTTATACTACTCTAGTAATTAAGAACAATCCCTTGGGTACGACAACCCCGGAATACTTGCTAGCTACATTGATAGTGTACGCTTGCACTTCATTCCATCCATATTCCACACATAATTCTGTCCATTCCACATCTATTTTCTATACACCCACACAACACATCAACTCTCCAGAATTATTATTTAAGTAAGATTGAAGTTGTGTAATTGAAATGTAATTAGAATCCTAATTAAAGTATGATTCGGATTACATTAGAACTAAGAATTGTGATGCAACTTAGAGTCCTAGATGAGTCTAATTAGGATTAAAGGAATTATAAATAGGAGGGAGGACTGAGAAGCAAACCATGCATTCAAGAGTCCACAAAGCAAGCAAGCAAGGCGTCACTCCTATCCATCCTTTATGTTCCTTTATTTTATCATTATGTTTTCTTTCATCATCATGTGTAACTAATTCTTCTCTAGGGGCTAAGATGTAGCCCAAGTACTTGTATAGACATGATTGATGAGGTTATGACAATTCCAGCTTTTATTTAATTGAGGTTTAATGTTCTAAACTTCACTCTTAACTAGTCTAGGCAATTAGTTGGAGAAACTTGTGGGTTTTCTATGACTCGGAAGATGATTAGTTAACTTAGACCACGAGGGTTAAATCCATAGGGTTCTGAGGCTGTCTATACCTTAAATCTTGTGTAGTCACATGGGAGCCAGGGAGATCCCCTAGATACCCTAAAGGGATGTCCATAGAACTTAATGCAATTATGGTTGCTACAACTCGCACTGGCCCGTAGCAGGGTTGGTAATTGTAATTAGATTCAATCTGGCCTCACGCCAAGGCTGGTTGATGAGATTAGGGAATCTTAGCTAGCAAGTAATGATTGTGTAAAGTCATAACTGAATCATGAAAGTCTATACCAACGACTTGTGGTGAAATCTGAATCCCTAGGCCTTTATCTCTTATTTTTTTCTACTCATATTTTGACTCTAGTTTTCTTTACAGTTATGTTGGTTTCTTTTATGTTATTTTGTTGTCATCATTCTTATTCGACCGCTTGAGCATTATTGGAGTTAGTATACTCTAGTAATCAATTACAATCCCTTGGGTAGGATAACCCCAGAATACTTGCTGGCTACACTGATAGTGTTCACTTGCACTGTATTTCACCCTTTTATTCCATCCATCATTCGCACATCAATTAACTTTTAGATGGTCATAATGTAGGATAACCCATAACTCCCAAACTAGCGAACTTGATTGATTTGAATGATTCATGTGCTAAACTCAATTCCCTGTCAAGAAGCTTCTCAAATGGTTGAAAGTATCATATTTCATCAATCTAAGATTGACATTTGGGTTTGGTCAACTTTAGGAAGAGTCATAATGTTGGATAATTTCAAAATCTCAAAAGTTCCAAACTTGCTCAATTCGGAGGACTCTTATGCAAAGTCTCAATTTCTTGTCCCCAAGCTTCTCCAAATGGTCCAAGATATCATGTTTCATTAATCTATGAATGACAAATGGGTTTGGTTAACTTCGGAAAGAGTCATAAAGTAGGATAAACCAAAAACCCCCCAAAGTGGCGAGCTAGGTCAATTTGGTTGGTTCATTCATTAAAACTCAATTCCTCTGTCCCAAACTTCCCAAAATTGTTGAATGTTCCATCCTACATCAATCTACGAATAACATTGGGATTTGGTTAACTTTGGCATGAGTCATCACGTAAGATAAGCCAACACTCTATCTAAGATAAGTTTACAAAATTCGTTTGCAGAATTCTTGTGCCAAAGTGTCATAATGTAGGATAATCCCAAACTCTCAAAAGTGCCAAACTTGCATAATTTGGAGGATTCTTGTGCCAAATCTCAATTTTTTATCCCCTTGCTTCTCCAAATTGTCCAACGTAACATATTTCATCAATGTTTGAAAGACAAAAGAGTTTGGTCAACTTTTGGATGAGTCAATTTGGATGTTTCTTGTGCCAAATCTTTATTCCTTAGCCTGAAGCTTCTCCAAATGGTTCAACGTATCATATTTTATAAATCTAAGATTGACATTTGGGTTCCATCAACTTTGGGATAAGTCATAACATAGTATAATCTAAGACTCCCAAAAGTGGCAAACTAGGTCAGTTTGAATGGATCATGTGCTAAACTTAATTCTATGTCCCCAAGTTTCTCCAAGTGGTTCAATGTATCATATTTTATCAATCTAGGAATTACATTTGTGTTTAGTCAACATTGGGATGAGTCATAACGCATTATAATACCAAACTCTCAAAAGTCGCGAACTAGCTCAATTTGGAGGATTCTTGTGCCAAATCTCAATTCCTTGTCCCAAAGCTTCTCCAAATGGTTCAACATATCATATTTCACTAAATGGTTCAAAAGTAGTGAACATGGTCAATTAGGATAATTCATACAGTAAACTCAATTCTTCTACCCCAAACATCTCCAAACAGTTCCATGAACTATATTACATCAGTCAATGAATGACAATTCGGTTCGGTGAAGTTTGGGATAAGTCATCATTTAGGATAAGCTAAAACTACCAAAGTGGTGAACTTGGTCAATTTAGATGTTTCATGCGCTAAACTCAATTTCTTTGCCCCAAACATTTCCAAATAGTTTAATGTACCATATTATATCAATATAACAATGACATTTGGCCTTGGTCAACATTTGTGTTAGTCATCATGTAGGATAAGCCAAAACTACAAAAGTGGCAAACTTGGTCAACTTTGATGATCTTTGGACCAAATCTTAATTTCATTGCCCCAAGCTTATCCAAATGGTTCAACGTATCATACTTCATCAATCTATGAATCACATTTGGGATTGGTTGACTTTGAGATGGGTCATAAGTTAGGATAAACCAAAACTCCCCAAAGTGGCGAAATTGGCCAATTTGTATATTCCTTGTCCCCAAGATTCTCAAATTGGTTCAACTAATTAGGTTTAGTCAACTTTGATAAGAGTGATAACACAGGATAAACCAAAACTCCCTAAAGTAGCAAACATTTTCAATATGGATGATTCATGCACGAAACTCAATTCCTTTGCCCCAAACTTCTCCAATTGGTTTAATGTACCATATGATCTCAATCGATGAATGACACTTGGTTTCGGTTAACTTTGGGATAAGTCAACACATAGGATAAGCCAAAATTACAAAACTAGCGAACTTGGTCAATTTGTATGATTGTTGTTCCAAATCTCAATTCCTTGGCCCCAAGCTTCTCCTAATGGTTCAACTTATCATATTGAGATGCGTCATAAAGTAGGATAAACCAAAACTCCCCAATGTGGCAAACTTGGTCAGTATTGATAATTCTTGCGCTAAGCTCAATTTCTCTGCCCAACTCTGCTTCAATTGGTGTAATTTACCATATTACATCAATCTATGAATGACAATTGGGTTCGGTCAACTTTGGGATGAGCCCACATGTAGGATAATCCAAAACTCTGAATGGTGGCGAACTTGCTCAATCTGGAGGATTCTTGGGACAAATCTCAATTCCTTGTCCCCAAGCTTCTCCAAATGGGTCAAAGTATCATATTTCATCAATCTATGAATAACATTTGGGTTCAATCAACTTTGGGATGAGTCATAACATAGGATAATCCAAGCTTCTCCAAATGGTTTAATGAACCATATTTACATGAATTAATGAATGACATTTGGGTTCGGTGAACTTTGGGATGAGTGATTACGTAGGATAAACCAAAACTCCCCTTGGTGGTGACCTTGGTCAATTTTGATAATTCATCCACTAAGCTCAATTTCAATGCCTCGAAGTTCTCCAAATGGTTTAGATTACGATATTACATTAATTTATGAATGACAATTGTGTTCGTTAACTTTCAGATGAGTGATAATGTAGGATAAACCAAATCACCCAAATGTGGCAAACTTGGTCGATTTGGATGATTCATGTGCTAAACTCAATTCCCTTGCACCAAACTTCTCCAAATGGTTTAACATATGATATTACATCAATTTATAAATGAAATTTGGTTTCAGACAACTTTGAGATAAGTCATAACATAGGATCAACCACAACTCCCCAAAGTGGCAAACTTAGTCAATTTGGATGTTTCACGCACTAAACTCAATTCTTTTGCCCCAAATTTCTCCGAATGGTTTAAGGTACCATATACATTAATCTATGAAAGGCATTTGGGTTCGGTCAACTTTGGGAGGTGTCATCATGTAGGAGAAGCCAAAACTCCCAAAAGTGGTGAACATGGTCAATTTGGATGATTCATGCACTAAACTCAATTCCTTGGCCCCATACTTCTCCAAATGGTCAAATGTACCATATTACATCTATATAGGAAGGACATTTGGGTTCGGTCCACTTTGGGATGATTCATCACATAGGATATGTCAAAACAACTGAAGTGGCAAACTTGGTCAATTTGGATGGTTGTTATGCCAAATCTCAATTCCTTGGCCCCAAACTTTTCCAAATGATTCAACATAAAATATTTCATCAATCTATGAATGGAATTTTGGTTTGGTCAACTTTGGGATTTGTCATAAGGTAGGATAAACCATAACTCCCAAAAGTGGTGAAATTGTTCAATTTGGATGTTTCAAGTGCTAAATTCAATTCCTCTACCCCAAACATCTCCAAATGATTTAACGTACCATATTAAATGAAACAATGAATGACATTTGGGTTTGGTAAACTTTAAGATGAGTCAACACATGTGATAATCCAAAACTACCAAAATGGCAAACTTGGTCAATTTTGATGATATGCAAAACTCAATTCCTTTGCCCCAAACTTCTCCAAAGAATTAATGTACCATACTACATCAATCAATGAATGACATGTGGTGTTGGTCAACTTTGGGATAAGTCATCACGTAGGGTAAGCCAAAACTACAAAAGTAGCGTTCATGTTCAATTTCAATGATTGTTGTGCCAAATCTCAATTCTGTGCTCCCTAGCTTCTCCAAATATTTCAACATATCATATTTCATCAATCTATGAAAGACATTTGGGTTTAGTCAAATTTGGAATGAGTAATAATGTACAATAAACAAAAACTCACAAAAGTGAGGAACTTGGTGAATTTAGATGATTCTTGTGTCAAATCTCAATTCCTTAACCCTAAAATTCTCCAAATGGTACAATGTATCATATTTCAACAATCTATAATCACATTTGGGTTAGGCTAATTGTGGGAGGAGTAATAACGTAGGATAAACCAAAACTCCCAAAAATGGCAAATGATGTGTAGAAAATTGTGTGATAAATGGAATACAGTGCAAGTGTACACTATCAGTGTAGATGGTAGAGTATCCTAGGGCTGTCGTACCCAAGGGACTGTGAAATTGATTACCAAAATACTATAACTTTAGTATTACCCAAGCAATCGAATGGTGACGAAAGCAATACAATTGACAGTAAAGCAGTAATTAAAATAGAAATGAGAGCAAGGGAATAAAACCAGTGATTAAAAGCCTAGGGATTTAGATTTCACCACAATCATATATATAAACTCTCCTAATTTCATTTATGAATTCCAATTTTATCAATTGTTAGCGAGGATCTCCCTATGTGAATTGTAGTAACTGAAATTGCCTTAAGGTCTATGGATTCCTTTTAATGGCCACACAGATCCTAGGCACATTCCTGTCCTAAGCTCCACTATAGATTTAATTCTCATGGTCTAGGTTAACTATTCACTTCCCAGTTTATAGCAATCCACAAATTCCCTAACTAATTGGCCAGCTCAATCAAGGAGTAAAGCACTGAGAATTAAAACTCAATTGAATCAAACATGGAATTTCATTAATTTATAATTCAAGTTCATACATAGATTGGGCTACATCCTAGCCCCTAGAAACGGATTTAGTTACTCATAGTGAAAAGCAAATACATCATATAGGTGGAAGAAAGCATGAAGAAAGTAAGGAGAAGAAGAAAACTCTTTGTAGATCATTTGCACTTTTCCCTCAAGCTCTCCTCTTGCCTCTTTCTGTGCCCAATTTTCCAAAAGATACTCAATTCTAATCCTAGTTGCCTATTTATATCTAAACTCTACTTTCTAACTCAAACTAGGACTCCTAATAATTTATTTGACCCAAAAGCCCCATTTTGTGTGTCAAGGACCTCCAGGATGCCACGACATAAACCCTTTGGCACCACAGTGCCAAATGCATGCATTCTAGGCGCCAAAATGCACCTCTATGGATTTTCCTGGCACCAACTTGTTGCCAATGCTGAATCTTCACTATTTTTGCCTCCTTGAGTGCTTGGTTTCTGGAAAACAAACAACTAAGGTCAAAAGCACCCAATCCTTCCTCAATTTTGGACTTCAATGCGAGAGAATGAGACACAAAATCTCTATATAAAATGCACTCGTCAAACTCCCCCAAACTTATCATTTTGCTTGTCCTCGAGTAAAATTAAAGAGAAAGAAACATGCAACTTAACAAATCAATCACCCCACAACTTGCTAACCACATTGGCCTCAAAGATAATTCACATGGGATGCATTGGAGACTAAGTACCATATCGCAATGCAAGATCATTTAACACAAGGGAAAATAGTCCCAGACCCCTAAGGTAACTCCCAACATAGATAAAAGGTCAAGCTCAAGCTCTCACTTAAGTGGGTATTACCAGTCACCATATGGACAGGTTATTAAGCCATGGAAAGTCATTGTTATCAAAGAAGTATAACGCTTGAAATGAAGTGCACATACACAACAACTGATCAAGTGTCATGAAATCAAATGCAATGAAGATGAATTCCCTCACACGGATGAAAGTGCACTCCAATCTCTCAAGTGTCTAGAGGGTTGAACACTCTCAAGTCAATGCAATTCAAGATTCCTCCACAACCTTGCTCATATATCAAATCTCCACCACTACAAATAAACCAAAGGCACTAATCATAGGGACTTTAATAGGTTGTAATGGGGCTTTAGGTAAGGAAAAAAATGTAGATTTTGGTAAATTAAGGGTAAAATACACCAAGAAGAGACTATGTGGATCCAAAGCTACCCTTTAAGCTCAATCACTTCTCACTACCAAGCCTCATAACTGCATATTTTTTCTCCCTTATTTCTCATTTTTTTCATCATTTTTTTCTAGTTGCTTTTTCTTTTCGAACTATTACCTTTTTCTTTTTCTTTTTTTTTTCAACTTGCCTTTGTCTTGGGAGAATTTTCATCTCTTTTGAGGCTGTTCCTCCCACTTTCCTTAGACACAAACCCAACACAATTCCAAGCATTGAATTCACACATTCCTTCATGGTGTTAGGTTCAAAATAGGGGTAAATCAAAGGAAGGGTACATGATTTAAAATGTGGTTAAAAGAAGGAAAAAACTAAGGCTCAAAAGGGTCAACTAATGGTGATCATGCAAGGTGGGCTATGAAGGGCTAAAATGGCTAATCCTAAGTGCCCTAATCACCTTAGTGTCAATGATTCTACTATTGTTTCAACATGCATAACAAAGCAAGTTCTAGAGAAACTATGAATGCATGATGATGTTAATTGTGGGTGTATAGAAAATAAGTGTAGAATGGATAGATTTGCGTGTGGAATATGGGTGGAATGAAGTGCAAGTGTACACTATCAATTCAGCTAGCAAGTATTTCGGGTTGTCGTACCCAAGGGATTGTTCTTGATTACTAAAGTACAATAACTCCAATATTGCTCAAGCGATCAAACTAGAATGATAACAGCAAAATAAAATAGAAAAGAAGAAAGCATATAAGAAGAAAATAATAATAAGTATGTGTGAAGAAGAAATCAAAGGATAAAGGCCTAGGGATTCAGATTTCACCACAATTCTTTGGTATAGACTTTCATGATTCAGATATGACTTTCCATAATTATCAATTGCAAGTCAGGACTCCCTAATCTCATCAATCAGCCTTGGTGTGAGGTCATATCAACTCTAATTATAATTACCAACCCTGCTACGGGTCTGTGCGAGTTGTAGTAACTATAATTGCATTAGGTTCCATGGACATCCTTTTAGGGAATTCTAGGGGATCTCCCTAGCTCCTATGTGGCTACAAAGGGTCTTTGGTATAAGACCATCCTCAGATCCACTATGGATTAAATTTTCATGGTCTAAGTTAACTACTCGTCCCCAATTCATGGAGAACCCACATATTTCTTCTAACTAATTGGCTAGATCAATCAAGAGTGAAGTGCAGAAAATTAAACCTCAATTGAATAAAAGATGGAATTGTCATAACATTATCAATCATGTCTATACAAGAAATTGGGCTACATCTTAGCCCCTAGAAAAGAAATTAGTTACACATAGTGTAACTTAAACACATAACATAAAAGAAAGAAAACATGGAAAAAAATAAAAAGGGGTAGAAGAAGTGGTGTCTTTGCTCCTTGCCTAGCTGCCTATTTATAATGTATAGAATCCTAATTTTACTCTAACTAGGCATACAATATTCTAGTAGGATTTAAATACTTCAATCCCACTCAAACTAGGATAGTAGAGAATTTAATTTGCTTTGGCAACTTCAGTTTCACTCCCACTAGGACTCTTGAGAGTTTGATTCCTATGGTTGCATTTCTCTTCTAGTTTCTCTCAAACTAGGATTCCAAGTAGTGTTTTACTTGAATTAGGACTCTTAATTGAATTACAACTCTAGCCAAAAAATCATTCCTAATCATGCTTGAAATAGGGTTCCAAATGGCTTCACACCTCCAAGACTTCAATCCCACTTGAATAATGATTCCAGAGAGTCTTCTTGGCTTAGGACTTCCAATCCTTGCATGACATGACTTCTGGGAAGTTCACTTGGCTCGGAAGTCTTCAATTTCACTCTGGAAGGTCTCCAGGGTGCCACGGCACTGATTGGCAGCATTGGTTCTGGGATAGAGCGCCACGGCGCCTGCCTTGTGCAAAAGTGCCATTTTCACCTCCTTTAGCTCTTGTTGATGCTTGGACCTGTAAAACAAAAAAATGACATTAAAAGCATCTTAATTTACCTTAATTTGACACTTAAATGCAAGGGAAATAATACAAAAATATCTATATAAATTACACTCATCAAACTCCCCCACACTTACCTTTTTGCATGTCCTCGAGTAAAACTAAAGAGAGAGAAAATAAACAAGGCAACAAGGCTTTCAAACATGACCTACTAACCATATTGGCCTCAGAATTATTTACATGGGATTTGATAATCACATTTTGTATAGACTTTTATGATTCAATTCTCTTGCATTTATGTCCACAATTATGGTAAAACACATTGCTATTGATGCCATTTCTGTTTGATGCAGGTTCAGGTTGAAGCTAGAAGCAAAAAGGAAAAGTTCACCATTCTGCCAAGCTTCACCGTAGTGAAGTGAACTCGAGAGGAAAGTTTTCATTCTGCCATGCTTTGCCGTGGCGAGTTGGGGCCTTCGTCGTGGTGAGCTGCAGGGCTGCTGGACCTGTTTTGAAAAGTTTTAACCTAACTTGACTTCTGGGAATCCTTCTCCTACAAGAATCAAGACTCCAAGACACCGAAGACTCCTCAAAAGTAATTAGCAAGTAGGATTAAAGTTGTGTAATTGTTATGTAATTGCAATCCTAATTAAAGTATGATTAGGATTGCCTTCTAGTCACAAAGTATAACTCAATTTAAAGTCCTAGTATTAGTCTAATCAAGATTGGAGGTGTTATAAATATAAGAAGGGACTGGACGAAACACAACCACGCATCATAGCAAGCCATCCACGCATCCAAGGAAGCAAGCAAGGCGTCACCCATCTTTACCACTTCCATGTTTTCTTATTCTACCATTATGCTTTCTTCCATCATCATGTGTAACTAATTTCTTCACTAGGGGCTAAGATGTAGCCCAAGTACTTGTATAGACATGATTGGTGATGTTATGACAATTCTAGCTTTTATTTAATTGAGGTTTAATTTTCTGTTCTACACTCTTAACTTTTCTTGCCAATTAGTTAGAGAAATCTATGGGTTCTTTATGACTTGGAAGATGATTAGTTAACCTAGACCACGGGGGTTAAATCCATAGGGTTTTGAGGCTGTCTATACCTAGAATTCTATGTAGTCACACGGGAGCTAGGGAGATCCTCTAGAATACCGTAAAGGGATGTCCATGAAGCTTAATGCAATTATGGTTACTACAACTTACATTGGCCCGTAGCAGGGTTGGTAATTGTAATTAGATTCAATCGGACCTCAAGCCAAGGCTGGTTGATGAGATTAGGGAATCCTGGCTAGTAATTAATAATCGTAGAAGTCATAACTGAATCATGAATGTCTATGTCAAGGACTTGTGGTGAAATCTGAATTCCTAGCCTTACTTCCTTGAATTCTAACTCACGAATCCTTCATCTATTTTTCTTTCAAGTAGGATAAAAATTCACTCATATCTCTCAAGTGTTTAGAGGGTTAATCATACACTCAAGACAATGTAATTCAAGATTCTTCCATAAGCTTGCTCATATATCAAATCTCCACCACTAAACAACAAACCACAACCACTAATCGTAGGGTCTTTTAAGGGTTGTAATGGGGCTTTAGGAAGGTGAAAGGATTAATTGATATTGAAGTCAAGGGTTAAACTACACCAAGAAGAGATTATGTGAATTCAAAACTACCCTTTGGCTCACTTACACTCTAACTTACCAAGCCTCATATTTGCATATTTTGCTTCTCCCTTCTTTCTCATTCTTTTGCTTTTTGGCTATTTTTTTTTCTTTTCTTTTCTAAATTCTTTCTCTTTTTTTTTTTCTTTTAATTTTTTTCAATTTTTCCAGATTTTCTTTTCTTTTCTTTTTTTCTCTGCACTTTGCTTTTTCTTGGGAGATTTTCATATCTTTTTGAGGCTCTTTCTTTCCACTTTCCTAGTTACTAATTAGGCAACACTTTCATTGCCTGCCTTAAATTCACACAATCCTTCCAGGTGTTAGGGTCAAAAATATGGGGTAAATGAAAGGATGGACACATGGCTTAAAATGTGGTTACATGAAGGAAATAAAGGCTAAGACTCAAAAAGGTCAACTAATGGTGATTATACAAGGTGGGCTATGAAAGGCTAAAATGGCTAAACCTAAGTGCCCTAATCACCTTAGTGTTCATGGTTCTACTGTGGTCTCAACATGTATAACAGAACAAGTTCTAGAAAAACCAAAAATTGCATGACACACTCAGAAACAATTTAAGAGCTTCAAATATGCAACTCTTATGGCTCAAAAGCTCACAATTGGCTAATATTCATCCTCATGCATTCTCATTCATTCCCCTATCTAAGTAATTATGCACAAAATGGGAATTATCAATAATTATGGGTTCACACATAACAAGGTTGGCTCAGAATTCCCAGAGGCTTTCCAATAATCAATGGAATAAGAATAATGAACAACCGTGCATTGTTTCCATAACAAATCAAGTTTCCTCATCCCATAATATCATCAGTTAAGCACAATTTTCTTCTCTAGCCATGGTTTTCAGTCAAAACACATTACACACAATCATGCAAAAACAAAAAATAAAAATCATGCAATCATGCACCAGAAAACAAATACTACTACTAATCTACTCATACACTCAAATACTAGGCTATTAAATTATTCAACTAAACACGTGTGTCCCTCCCCTACACTTAAAATTCGCGGTGTCCACAATGCAAAATAAAAAAAGTAAAGGAAAGGTCCAACCTAATAGACATAGCCTACTCAGAGTCATCCACAGAGGATGATGAATTATGTTTCGGTTGGGCAGCAGGTGGTGGTGGAATGGGTTCAAGGGCTGCTGGAAATTCATAAGCACGCTAAAAGGGGCACGGTGGTGTTGAAAAAAAATTTTAAAAAGAAATTTTTTTTTTCGGGTGGTACCGGTGCCGTGGTGCCCATTGGCAGAATTAAAGTGGATTTCTGGGGCCATGGAGCCCTAGGACATATATTTAAGCTGTTTTGTGCCAAAATCCTCAAATTCTTGCTCCGAATGTTGCCTAGAACTTGCATAGCTCCAAATAATTGTTTGAGTGACCCTGAGTAGCAGAAAATACTAACTTAAAGAAAAAATAGAATGCAAAATTAAACACACAGAGAGAAAAGAAAAGAAAACCGTTGGGTTGCCTCCCAACAAGCGTTTAGTTTATAGTCTTTAGCCTGACTATCTCAGGTTCTTCATGGCACATCGAGAGGGCTGTAGGGAGAAATCTTGAACTTCCCGCTCTCTTTCCTTTCTTGCTTGGGCAGCCAACCATCTTTAATATCTTCTCAAGGCAAGTTGAGAATCTAGAACAACACCACTTTGGAATTCCCTTGCCTTTTCTCTTTTTATTTTTGGTTTCTCTTCTTGACATTTGGGGCTTGGGCAACCAGCTGTACTAGTTTCACAGCTTTGAGTTCAACCCGCTCTTCCTTTGTATTGCATGCAACAAGGTCTTCTTCAGGTGTTACTTTATCTAGGCAGGCTTCAAGTGGTTTTGAGAAATTGGAAATATGCTCCACCTCCTTGATGCACTGATCTAGACTATCCAGTCTGTAGCAATAATCCTCATTAGCTGTTTCAGTGCCTTGAGAATATCAAAGGTTACCTCTTCATCTTGCACACTCAGGGTCAAGTTTCCTTTCTGCACGTCAATCAGGGCCCTTCCAGTTGCTAAAAATGGCCTCCCCAAGATAATTGGGATCTCCTGATCTTCCTCCATGTCCAGCACTACAAAATCTATGGGGAAGATAAATTTATCAACTTTTACAAGCACATCTTGTACTATACCTCTTGGATATTTGATTGATCTATCTGCTAAGAGCAAGGATACAGTAGTGGGCTTTGCTTCTCCCAAGTTGAGTTTCTTGAATACTGAGAGTGGCATGAGGTTGATATTGGCTCCCAGATCACATAATGCTTTGTGGAAGTGCTCCTGGCCAAGATTGCATGGAATAGTGAAACTCCCAGGATCTTCAAGTTTGGGTGGCAGCTTCTTCTGGAGTATGGCATTGCATTCTTCAATAAGTGCAACTGTCTCATAGTCCTGTAGCTTCCCCTTATTGGACAGAATGTCCTTCATGAACTTCGCATAGCTGGGCATCTGCTCCAAAGCTTCTGCAAAAGGAATGTTAATATGAAGTTTTTTAAATACTTCCAGAAACTTAGCAAATTGTTTGTCCAGCTTCTGCTTTCTGAATCTATTAGGAAAAGGGAGAGGCGGTTTGTATGGTGGAGGATTATCTGGAAAAAGTTTAGATCTTGGCTTCTCCTCTTGCTTCTGCGATTCTGGCTTCTCTTCTTATGTGATTTCAAGTGCTTTTTCAACTTCAATTTCAGCTCCCTTTTCTTCCTCTTCAGGCGTGGGTTCTTGGGTAGGTTCAAGGACTTTTCCTCTTCTTAGAGAGATGGCATGGACAGACAATTTGCCATGCGAAATTCCTTCTCCTCACAAGCCGCCTGTACTATTTCCCCAAAGATTCAAGATGCAGAAACTGGACAGACAATTTGCAAAATTTATGGAGGTATTTAAAAAATTACATATTAATATTCCTTTTTGCATAAGCTTTGGAGCAGATGCCAAGCTATGTGAAGTTCATGAAAGATATTCTGTCCAACAAAAGGAAGCTGCAAGATTATGAAACTGTTGCACTTACTGAAGAGTGCAGTGCCATACTCCAAAAGAAGCTGCCACAAAAGCTTGAAGACCTTGGAAGCTTTACCATTCCATGCATTATAGGCCAGGAATTTTTCAGCAAAGCATTATGTGATCTGGGAGCTAGCATAAATTTAATGCCACTCTCAGTATACAAGAAGCTGAATATTGGAGAAGCCAAGCCCACTACTATATCTCTGCAGCTGGCAGATAGATCCATCAAATATCCAAGAGGTATAGTAGAAGATGTTTTAGTTAAAGTAGACAAATTCATCTTCCCTACAGATTTCATAGTATTATACATGGAGGAAGATCAAGAAATCCCAATCATTCTAGGAAGGCCATTCTTAGCAACTGGAAGAGCCCTAATTGATGTACAGAAAGGGAACCTGACTCTGAGAGTACAAGAAGAAGAAGTGACCTTTGATATCCTCAAAGCACTACGGCATCCAGCTGATGAAGAGTCATGCTTTAGAGCATACATCATTGACCAATGCATCAAGGAGGTGCCGCAACTCTCAAAGTATTCTGAACCCCTTGAAGCATGCTTAGCTGGGATGACATCAAAAGAAGATCCAAACATTGAAGATTGCATTCAACAATTAGAGGCTACCCCACTAATCTTTATCAAGAAACCTGCTGAAGAATTGGGAGAGCCTGAAATCCCAACCGAACCTTCAATTGAGCAAACAACCAAATTGGAGCTGAAACCATTACCAGAACATTTGAATACAACTATTTGGGAGATGCAGAATCCCTACCAGTAATCCTTTCTGCTTCCCTAACAAAAGAGCAGGAAGAGAAGTTGCTGAGAGTGCTGAGGCCAAACAAGAAAGCAATAGGATGGACTATTACTGACATAAAGGGCATCAGTCCTACCCTTTGCATGCACAAAATTTACATGGAAGAGAATTTCAAGCCCTCAATCGAGCACCAAAGAAAGCTGAACCCGAAGATGAAAGAGGTAGTCAGAAAAGAAGTACAAAAATAGCTTGATGCCGGCATTATCTACCTTATTTCTGACAGCCCTTGGGTGAGCCCTGTACAAGTAGTGCCGAAGAAGGGAGGTATCACTATGGTAGAAAATGACAACAATGAGTTGATCCCTACCATAACCATAACTGGATAGAGAGTGTGCATCGACCACAGGAAGCTGAACAAAGTAACCAGAAAAGATCACTTTCCACTACCATTCATTGATCAGATGCTAGACAAGTTAGCTGGATATCCTTTCTATTGTTTTCTGGATGGATATTCAGGCTATAACCAAATTGCCATAGCCCCTGAAGATCAAGAGACGATAACTTTTACATGTCCCTATGGCACATTTGCCTTTAGAAGAATGCCATTTGGACTATGTAATGCACCTGCTACTTTTTGGAGGCTCATGACATCACTATTTTCAAATATGGTAGAAAAATTCATCGAGATTTTCATGGATGATTTCTTAGTTTTTGGGAATTCATTTGAGTCATGCTTGAATAATCTATCATTGGTACTCCAAAGATGCCAAGAAACAAACCTAGTGCTGAATTGGGAGAAGTGTCTTTTTATGGTACATGAAGGAATTGTTCTTGGCCACAAAATATCACTAGAAGGAATTCAGGTTGACCGGGCTAAAGTGGAGCTAATTGAGAAACTTCCACATCCTTCTACTATCAAGGGAATAAGGAGTTTCTTGGGACATGCTGGATTTTATAGAAGATTCATCAAAGACTTCTCGAAAATTTCCAAACCATTATGCAATCTTTTATTAAAAGAAGCAACTTTTGAATTCACAAAAGAGTGCAAAACAGCATTTGAAACTTTAAAGGAAGCACTCATATCTGCCCCTGTCATTGTCACGCCTAATTGGGAAGCCCCATTTGAAATTATGTGTGATGCAAGTGACTTTGCTGTTGGGGCTGTTCTAGGGCAGAACACAAAATTTTCAAAGCTATCTACTACACAAGCAAGACTCTTGATGCTGTCCAAGTTAACTATGCAACCACTGAAAAAGAGCTACTAGCTGTGGTCTATGCCTTTGACAAATTCAGACCATATCTCATTGGCAACAAGACCATAGTTTTATACTGACCATGCAGCTCTTAAATATTTGCTGAATAAAAAAGATGCCAAGCCAAGACTTATTAGATAGATTTTACTATTGCAAGAATTTGAGCTGGAGATGAAGGACAAGAAAGGAGCAGATAATGTCATAGCAGACCACCTATCTAGGCTGGAATATCATGCTAATAACTTTGTTCCTATAGCTGATTCCTTCCCTGATGAACAGGTTTTTTCCATCAGAAAAATTCTTAACAAATGATGGAACAGACAAGGAAGAAATGGGCCATGGTATGCAGATTATGTCAACTACCTAACCTATCATGAATTGCCGCCTGGAGCAACCTATCAACAAAGGAAGAAATTCCTTTCTGAGGTAAGATTTTATTTTTGGGATAACCTTACACTCTATCGCAGATGCAGTGATCACATCATCAGCTAGTGTGTCCCAGAAGGAGAATTTCAGGCCATCCTTGAAAGCTGCCATTCGAGCAGCTATGCAGGGCACTATGCAGCTCACAAGACAGCCAATAAAATCTTCCAATCTGGATTTTATTGGCCAACCCTTTTCAAAGATGCACAATCTTTTGTAGAACGATGTGACAAATGCCAAAGAGCTGGAAACCTATCCAAGAGACATGAGATGCCTCAAAATCCCATCCTAGAAGTTGAACTATTTGATGTGTGGGGCATTGATTTCATGGGACCTTTTCCGTTATCCTTTGGGAACTTGTACATTCTCGTTGCAGTAGATTATGTATCCAAATGGGTAGAAGCTATTCCATCTCCTACAAATGATTCCAAAGTGGTACAGAGATTTCTAAAAAAGAACATCTTTACCCACTTTGGAGTACCAAGAACACTAATTAGTGATGGAGGGAAACACTTCTGCAATTAACACCTCAAAGCTCTACTCGTCAAATATGGAGTAAGGCACAAAATTGCCACCCCCTATCACCCACAAACCAGTGGGCAAGTGGAGGTATCTAACAGGGAACTGAAGAGAATATTGGAGAAAATAGTACACACTAACAGGAAAGATTGGCCTCTCAAGTTGGATGATGTACTCTGGGCATATAGAATAGCATTCAAGACACCTTTAGGCATGTCTCCATACAACATAGTCTTTGGGAAGGAGTGCCACTTACCAGTTGAGCTAGAACACAAAGCATATTGGGCTGTCAAGCTACTGAATTTTGATCCAAAAGCAGCCGGGTAAAACAGAATGCTTCAACTCAATGCATTGGATGAATTCAGAAGAGAAGCCTATGAAAATGCCTGTATTTACAAGGAAAAAGTCAAGCTATGGCATGATAGAAAAATAGCAAGAAAGGATTTATATCCTGGGCAGAAAGTGTTGTTATTCAACTCAAGGTTAAAGCTTCATCCGAGTAAATTAAAATCAAGATGGTATGGTCCGTACACTATCACATCTATAAACCTAGATGGAGCTATAACAATAACGAAGGATGGACAAACTTTCAAAGTGAATGGGCACAGATTGAAGCCCTACTTAACAAGTGAAAACATGCCTGTGCATGTTGTCATCCTTCAAGATAGTCCGTAGAATCAGAGAAAGTCCAGCTGAGGACTATAAACCAAGCGCTTATGGGAGGCAACCCATTGTTTTTTATTTCTTTCCCTTTTTCATTTTAGTGTGTTTTATTGTTAACTCAGTCAATTTCTCTACTACTCATAATCTTTCAATCAATTATTTGAAGCCATACAGGTATTGGACGCAACATGGAGCCAAAACAGAGCAATTCGAGCACAAAAAGACTCAAATAGAAGCTCTGGGCGCCACGGCGCCCATCACTGTAGCAATTGCCAAATTTAAAAAAAAAAAAAAAAAAAAAATTCCCTCGGTGTCCCAGCACCGTGGCGCCCACTGGCAGTGCTATAAACCCCCAACCTGCCATTCTCACACTTTTCATATTTCAAACCTCTCAACTACCCATTCGCACAACCTTCGCATTCCCTTGGATTTTTGCCGATTAATCACTACCAAAACACCTCCGAACCCTTTCCCATACAATTAACCTTCAATCTATCCGAACAAATTTCAGATTTGAGGAAGAACTCTTCAAGTTTTACCACTTTCTCTTACTAGAACGTGGACTTTCTCACTCCTCTGTTCTTGGAGTTTTTCGGTGAATTCTGGCAAGGATTGGTTCGCAATCACACCCTTGGGCATCATAGAGGTATTTTATCACTTACCCACTCAATTCAATCAATGGAAATTTGACAATTTTCATCCACTTTCTTCCTTGGGAATTTTGGCCGAATTGGGAATTTTTTCTGGGTGATTGGGCATGAAAATTGTATGCATGTGGATTATAATTGGTGCTTTTGATTACTGATTATATCTAGTTAACATTGGGTACTCTGATTTGTGAATTTTCATTTACATATTTGCATAAACAAATTTTTTTGAAAAACAGAGCATTGTGCAAATTCTGAATTATTGTGATTATTTAGTGGAATAGGTGCTCTGTTGGGAATTTTTTCATGTGTGTTATTGCAAATACCATGCCTCTCAAACATTTGGCTAAGCAGAAGGCCTCCTTGTCCTCCCAATTGCCTGAGTATGATGCCACCCGCTTCATTAGCAAGAAGGCAGAGGGTCACATGGACAAATTTGACAGCAAGCCAACAATCCCAGAATTTGGCATTGATCTTTTGGAGCCCTATTTTGCTCCGATTGCCAATCACCTGGCATGGAGAGGTTGGCTCAAATTTGCTCAACAACTAGAGCCTAAACCACTCAACATTGTAAAGGAGTTCTACGCCAATTTGTTCGACTATCTGACTCCCTATGCTAGTTGGGTGCGAGGCCACAAGGTACCCTTTGATTGGTACATAATTTATGAGATTTTTGAGATACCAAATCTGCATGCCTGAGAGATGGGGCTGGGCAATTTTGCAGCTAGTGGGGATTACAATGATATCACAAGGACACTGTGTATTGAAGGCACACAGTGAGTCACTAGAGATGGTGAATTTTACCACTTCCCCAAGGCCTGGCTAGACAAGATCAACAAGACGTAGCTGCACTTCATTGCCAACTGCTTGTTCCCATCCACGCATACCTCAGAGGTCACCTAGCTGTGAGCAAAGTTCCTCTGGGCAATCCACAACTAGTGGAGGTTCAATGTAGGCCACACCATCGCGGAACACTTGGAGATCACTCAACAAATGGTCAACAAGAAGGTGCTCCCATTCCCCCATTTGATCGCTGCCCTTTGCCACAAAGCTGGGGTTGTGTGGGGACACTCAGAGCCTATGCTCGAGCTAGGCCGAATGCTAAACAAGACATTTTATGCTCGCCTGAAGCTACCTTACCTGATAGGAGGCCCAGCAGCTCCACCACAGCCGCCTGCTCCACCTGCCCCACAAGCACCACCACCACCAAACCAACAAGGGTTTATGGACCCTGCACTAGCCGCCAAGCTGAACACCTGGATAGATTTCAACTATCAATACACTGAAGCAACCACCATATGGTACTAGATAGCTGAAGAATACCTAGAAGCGGGTGCAGTAGGCCACACTGGCTTACCTCCATTCCCACATCTCCCTCGTCCACCACATGCTGCTCCTCCACCACAAGCCGAAGAAGAGAGCTCAGAGGAAGACTCTGAAGATACTGACTAGGCTGTCTTTTCAGGTTGACTCTTTCCTTACTCTGTTTTATTTGATGCATTGAGGACAATGCAATATTTAAGTGTGGGGGAGAGTCATATTGCCTAGTATTTAAAATAAAATTTCTGTTTGAGTAGTAGATTAGTTGTGTGTTTTTAATTAACTGCATGATTGTGTGTTTATTTTAGTATTTTAGTTTAAATTTCTATTTCTGAATAAATGCATGATTGTCTGTGTGTTTTCTGACTGAAAGCCATGGCTCATGATGAAAATAGTACATTGCTGATTAAATGGGATGAGGAATACTCAATTATTGTGGAAATAATGCATGATTGTTCATTTCATCTTCCTGTTTTATGATTGAAAAGCCTCTGGGAATTCTGAGCCTACCTTGTAAATGTGTGAACCCACATTGATTTGTTATTCCCTATATATATGCATTAGTTTACTGAGATATTAGAGGAAACTAAAGTGTGAGTGGATGAATTATCCCCTGGTGAGCTTTTGAGCCTAAGAGCTACATCAATAGAGCTCAGCAACTGTTTGTGAGTGATCAGAACATCCTTGATTTTTCTAGAACTTGTTCTGTTATGCATTTTGAGATCACAATTAAATCACAAACACTAGAATGATTAGGGCACCTAGGTTTACACCTTCTACCTTACTCTCATCCTTTAGTAGCCAATCTGTTCAAGCATGTTTCTATGAGTAGTGTAGATGATGGTAGAGCTTATTAGTAATCACTTGATGACCATGAAAAATCACCACATACCATGCAAAAATAGAGCATCCAGTTTATGGATAATCTGTAGCAATATCCCCTACATCAAAACCTTGAAAGCTGGGCTACCCCCTAGTTGACCCTTTTGAGCATTTCCCTTTCCTTCCATTCACCCCATCACGATCTCCTTCCCATTCCTTAATTCCTTCGCCAATTAGACACCAATACTTTGAAGGAATGTGTGAATTCAGGGAAAGCAAATACTCCTCCCTACTTGAGAGAAATAGAGAGAAAACAATAGCCTTATAATGAGGATAATCTCCCCAGAAAAAAAAAAAAAAAAAAAAAAAAAAAAAAAAAAAAAAAAAAAAAAAAAAAAAAAGAGCAATGAACAGGAAAAGAAGAAAAGAGACAAATGCTCTGAAAAATTAGAATGAGAAGGGCCAGGAAAAGATAGAAAAGAAAAGAAAAGAAAAAGGTCAAAAGACCAAACAACCAAAGCAAAAGGGGAGACAATAGAGACGAAAAGAGGGAGTAAAAGATGAAGTATTTGAGCTAGTGGTTGGAGAGTATGTGAAATAAAGAAAGACTCTGAATTCACATGATTTCTTCTCAGTAAGTCCTAAGCCTTTATCACCTTCACCTAGGCCCATTGCAACCCTTTTTAAGACCCTTTGATTAGTGTTGTGATTTATTGAAGTGGTGGAGATTTGATATATGAACAAGCCTATGGAAATTTCTTGGTTTTGTCCTGAAATGAGTGAAAATCTAACCCTCAAAACATTTTGTGAGATGTGTGAATATCATTCCCATAAGAGAGAATTCATCCCTCACCACTTACACTCCCTAGAGTTTAAGTGGCTATTATGCATATATTCACTTTCTTGTATCATCATTATGACTTTCATGACTTGACCACCTTATTTTACCCTATTACATGAGAACTTTCCTTTTACACTTTAATGAGTAAGAATTGAGCTTATATCACTTTGCATTGAGAGTTAACTTGGGAACTTGGGGAATATTTCATTGCATATTGGATGACCTTGCATTATGAAATAATGATTGAGTTCCAGAAATCCCATATGAATTGATTCTGATGCCAAATATGGCTAGTAAGTCAGTTATGTGTGAACGCCTTGTTATCTTGAATGATTGCTTATATTTGATTTTACTCGGGACGAGCAAAGAGATAAGTGTGGGGGAGTTTGATAATTACATTTTATATAGATTATTTAGCCTCAATTCCCTTACATTTAAAGTCCCAATTATGGTAAAAACACTTTGCTTTTGATTAGATTTCTTTATGTTGCAGGTACACAAGGCAAGAGAAGCAAAATTGGACAAATTCATCATTCTGCCATTGGGTGCCGTGGCGCCTAAGCACTGGCGCCATCTACCAGAGAGGCGAGTTGGCTATTCTGCCAATGGGTGCCGTGGCACCCAGGACCTGTTTCAGAGCTATTTAAGGACTTCCAAGCCCAGTGGACTTCTGAGAAGTTGTGCAATGCAAGGATTAGAAGTCCACACCCTAGAAGACTCTCCAGAATAGAGTTTCAAGAGGAATTAAAGTCTTGAAGTGTGAAGCCCAATTAAAGCCTTAGTTAGGATAGGATTAGGATTCACTTGTAATTAGTCTCTAATATTATTTAGAATCCTAATAAGAGTCAAATTAGGATTGGAGGCAATATAAATAGATCAAGAGGGCTAAACACAAGAGGGGACGAAGCAGAGAGAGCAGCAACAACATACCAGGATCCAAGAGCAAGGCGTCACTCCCTTTATTTCTTCTACTCTTTTAATGTTTTCCTACTTTACAATTATGTGTTTCCCTATGATCATGTGTAACTAAACTTTTCTCTAGGGCTAAGATGTAGCCCGATCTGATTATATAGACAACTTGAGGAAGTTATGACAGTTTATGTTTTATTCAATTGAGATTTACTTTTCTGCACTTTACTCTTGATTGATCTAGCCAATTAATTGGGGGAAATCTGTGGGTTAGTTATGAGACTGACTGGAGATTAGTTAACCTAGACCAAGAGAATTAAATCCATAGTGGAGCTAAGGACAGACCAGTACCAAGGACCCTTTGTAGTCACATGGGAATTAGGGCGTTCCCCTAATCTCCCTAAAGGGATGTCCATAGATTTTAATGCAATTATAGTTGCTACAACTCGCACAGACCAGTAGCAGGGTTGGTAACTGTAATTAGATTTGATCTGACCTAATACCAAGGCTGATTAATTAAATTAAGGAATCCTGGCTAGCAATTGATAATCCTATAACTTCATAACTGAATCAAGGAAGTCTATACATGAAGATTGTGGTAAAATCTGAATCCCTAGATCTCTCATCATCATTCTTTCAATTAATTCTGCTACATACTTTTCTGTTATTGCTTACTTAATTTCTGCATTTAATTACCTTGCCTATCTTATCACAATTCGACCGCTTGAACAATACTAGAGTTATATTACTCTGGTAATCAATATCAATCCCTTAGGTACGACAACCCCCGGAATACTTGCTCACTACACTGATAGTGTATACTTGCACTGTGTCCCACACATCACATATTGTTCCATATATATACATCCAGTCACACCCCACATACATACTAAATCCATCCATTTGTGACACTTACTTAGGAGCAATCAAAAGCAATAAAAACTGATGGGTTGCCTCCCATAAGTGCTTAGTTTACAGTCCTCAGCCTGACTTTGTCTGATATCATGGAGGATCTTGAAGTCTGACAACATGCACTTGAATCTCTAGACTTGTGAGGTACGATTTCAATCGATGTCCGTTTACTTTGAAGTTGTGCTTATTGCCTTTCAGTTCAATGGCTCCGAATGGGGTCACATTAGTGACTGTATATGGTCCTGAGCATCTTGATTTTAATTTACCTGGATGAAGCCTGATTCTAGAGTTAAATAACAGCACTTGTTGTCTAGGATAAAAGTTTTTTCGTGTGATCTTTTTGTCATGCCAAGCTTTAGTTCTCTCTTTGTATATGAGGCTGTTTTCATACGCTTCCCTTCTGAATTCGTCTAGTGCATTGAGTTGCAATAGGCGGTTCTGTCCAGCTGCATGAGGGTCGAAATTTAGTAGCTTTACAACCCAATAAGCTCTATGTTCCATCTCTACTGGCAAGGGCATTCCTTCCCGAAGACTATGTTGTATGGTGACATGCCTAGGGGAGTCTTGAATACTATTCTGTATGCCCAGAGTGCATCTGTTAGCTTCATGGACCAATCTCTTCTGTTGTTGTGAACTGTTTTCTCTAATAACCTTTTCAACTCTCTGTTAAACACCTCCACTTGCCTATTGGTTTGTGGGTGATAAGGGGTGGCAATTTTATGCTTTACTCCATATTTCTCCAAGAGAGTTCTGAGTGGTTTGTTGCAGAAGTGAGTGCCTCCATCACTTATCAATGTTCTTGGGACTCCAAAGCGGGCAAATATGTTGTTTCTAAGAAATTTTTGTACCAATTTGGAATCATTTGTTGGAGAGGCAGCAGCTTCTACCCATTTAGACACATAGTCCACTGTAACTAGGATGTATAAATTGCCATATGATGATAGGAATGGTCCCATGAAGTCTATGCCCCAAACATCAAATAGTTTAACTTCTAAGATTGGGTTTTGAGGCATCTCATGCTTCCTGCACAAATTCCCAGCTCTCTGACATTTATCACAACTCTTTACGAAAGATTGTGCATCTTTGAAAAGTGTGGGCCAGAAAAATCCACTTTGCAACACTTTGGTTGTTGTTTTGTGAGCTGCATAATGTCCAACATAGCTACTTGAATAGCAGCTCTCTAAAATAGAAGAATATTCTTCTTCCCTTCTGATCATATGATCACTGCATCTGCGATAAAGCACAGGGTTATCCCAAAAATAATATTTTACCTCAGATAAAAATTTCTTCCTTTGTTGATAGGTTGCTTCAGGTGGGAGTTCATTGCTTGCTAGGTAGTTGACATAATCTACATACCATGGATCATCATTACTTCTTTTACTCCATCCATTAATTGCAACCACTTTTATGGATAAGACTTGCTCATCAGGGAAGTGGTCTGCTACTGGGATTTTGTTCATAGAATTGCTTTCAAGTCTTGAAAGATGATCGGCTATCAAATTGTCCTTCCCTTTCTTGTTTTTGATCTCCAAATGGAATTCTTGTAATAAAAGAATCCATCTGATCAATCTTGGCTTGGCATCTTTCTTATTCAGCAAGTACTTTAATGCTACATGGTTAGTGCATACTATGGTCTTGTTGCCAATGAGATAAGGTCTGAATTTGTCAAAGGCAAAGACCACAGCTAATAATTCTTTTTCTGTTGTGGCATAGTTGACTTGAGCAGGATCAAGAGTCTTGCTTGTGTAGTAGATGGCTCTGAAGGTCTTGTCTCTTATCTGTCCCAGGACATCTCCTACTGCATAGTCACTTGCATCACACATTATTTCAAAAGGTTCACCCCACTTAGGCGTGATTACGATGGGTGCAGTGACAAGAGCTTTCTTCAAAGTTTTGAATGCTTTTGTGCATTCTTTTGTGAAAGAAAATTTTGCTTCCTTCAAGAGAAGGTTGCATAAGGGCTTTGTGATTTTTGAGAAATCCTTGATGAATCTCCTGTAGAATCCTGCATGCCCTAGAAAGCTCCTCACTCCTTTAACAGTAGAAGGAGGAGGAAGTTTCTCAATCAGCTTCACTTTGGCTTTGTCTACCTGTATACCTTTTAAGGATATCCTGTGGCCTAGCACAATGCCTTCTGTCACCATGAAGTGGCATTTTTCCCAATTCAACACCAAATTTGTTTCTTGGCACCTTTTGAGTACTAATGACAGGTTGTGAAGGCAAGCGTCAAATGAATTCCCAAATACTGAGAAATCATCCATGAAAATCTCTATGAAATTTTCCACCATGTTAGAAAATAATGCCATCATAAGCCTCTGAAATGTAGCAGGTGCATTACATAACCCAAACGGCATCCTCCTAAATGCGAAGGTACCATAGGGACATGTAAATGTTGTCTTTTCTTGATCTTCAGGGGCTATGGCAATTTGATTATAGCCAGAGTATCCATCTAAAAAATAATAGAAGGGATACCTTGCTAATCTGTCTAGCATTTGATCAATGAATGGCAATGGAAAGTGATCTTTCTTGTTGCTTTACTCAGCTTCCTGTAATCAATGCACACTCTCCATCTAGTCACCGTTCTGGTGGGAATTAGTTCATTGTTGTCATTTTTCACCACAGTAATTCCTCCTTTCTTTGGTACTACCTGCACAGGACTCACTCATGGACTGTCAGAAATAGGGTAAATTATACCTACATCTAGCCATTTTTGTACTTCTTTTCTAACTACTTCTTTCATTTGAGGATTCAGTCTTCTTTGGTGTTCTACTGAGGGCTTGAAATTTTCCTCCATGTAGATTTTGTGCATGCATAGGGTGGGACTTATGCCTTTGATGTCAGCAATGGTCCACCCTATTGCATCCTTATTTACTCTGACCACTCTTAGCAGCTTTTCTTCTTGTTCTGTAGTTAGGGAAGCAGAAACAATCCCCGACAACAGCGCCAAAAACTTGATGTGCGAATTAAGGTGTAGAAAATAGGTGTAGAATGAAGATGAAATAAGGATGGAATAAAGTGCAAGCGTACACTATCAATGTAGCCAGCAAGTATTCTGGGGTTGTCGTACCCAAGGGATTGTGATTGATTACTAGAGTGTATTAACTCCAATAATGCTTAAGCGATCAAATAAGAGTGATAATAGTAGTAGATCATAAAATAAAATAGCAGTAAAATAAAAGAGAATAGATGAATGAGTTTAGTTCAAGGAAGTAAGGCCTAGGGATTCAGATTTCACCACAAGTCCTTGACATAGACTTTCATGATTCAGTTATGACTTCTACGATTATTAATTGCTAGCCAGGATTCCCTAATCTAATCATCCTACCTTGGCGTGAGGTCGAAATAATCCTAATTACAATTACCAACCCTGCTACGGACCAGTGCGAGTTGTAATAACCATAATTGCATTAATTTTTATGGATATCCCTTTCAGGTATTCTAGGGGATCTCCCTAGCTCCCTTGTAACTACACAAAATTCTGGGTATAGACCACCACAGAACCCTATGGATTTAACCTCCGTGGTCTAGGTTAACTAATCATCTTCCGAGTCATAGAGAACCCACGAATTTCTCCTTTCTAATTGGCCAGATCAGTCAAGAGTAAGTGCAGAACATTAAACCTTAATTAAATAAAAGCTAGATCTGTCATAACATTATCAATCATGTCTATACAAGTACTTGGGCTACATTTTAGCCCCTAGATAGAAGATTAGTTACACATGATGATGAAAGAAAACATGATAATAAAATAAGAAAACATGGAATTGGTGAAGATGAATGACGCCTTGTGGAAGGATGCCTTGAAGATTGCTTGCTTTGATGTGGATGCTGCGTGGATTGATTCTTTGCTCTCAGTCCTCCTTCTTATTTATATAGCCTCCAATCCTAATTAGACTAAACCTAGGACTTTTAAGTTGCATTACAATTCCTAATCTTAATGTATTCCTAATAGTACTTTAATTAGGATTTTAATTACATCATAATTACACAACTCTAATCCTACTTGATTAATAACTCTGGAGAGTCTTCTATGTCTTGGAGTCTCAATTCTTGTAGGAGAAGGATTCCTGGAAGTTCAGTTGGTTTAGAAACTCTTCAATTGATCTTCGGAAGGTCTTCGAGTCGCCACGGCGAGGGGACATCTTGCCACGGCGAGCTGATGCTTGAAATTGCAATTTGCTCTCTGGAAAACCTCGCCACGGCGAGTCGGGGGTCTCACCATGGCGAGCTCTGGCAGAATGGGATTTTTGCCTTTTTGCTTCCCGCTTCAACCTAAACCTGCATCAAATAGAAATGGCATCAAAAGCAATATGTTTTACCATAATAGCAGACATAATTGAAAGGGAATTGAACCTTAAAAGTCTATATAAAATGTAATTATCAACATTTATGCTAGAGAGTACGAATTGTTTCACATGGAAGAAGGAGAATTTATAGAAAAATATTTTACCAGATTTCTCCACATAGTAAACTAGGTTAAAATACTTAGGATAAATCTAACACAAAAGGAGCAAGTAAAGAAGCTTCTTAAATGTCTCTCTGATGAATGGGACACAAAAGGATTCATACTCAAGCATTATGCTAAATCATCAAACATGACAGTCAATGAGCTTCATGGTGAACTAGAAGTTAAAGAAATAATGATGAGAAAGAAGGAGAAAAGAGCTGCCGAAATGAAGAAGAAAGAGAAAGATCTTACTCTTGCTGTCACATTTTCATCCTCAGATGATGATAGTGATGATGATATAGCTCTCTTTTCTAAGAAGGTTGCCAAGTTGCTGCAAAAGAAGAAATTAAATAAGCAAGCTTCATATAGAAAAGCTAGCTATAAACCAAAATACAACAAAGATGACAACAACAAGCACAAGTTCAAGAAGAAAGGAGACAAAGATGAAATAATCTGCTACAAATGCAGGAAAATTGTACATAAAGCACCTAAATGTCCAAATAAGAAGAAGTTTTTAAAGAAGCACAACAAAAAGTCATATGCAGCTTGAAGTGATGAAGACACTTCATCAAGTGATGATGAAGCTGAAATCTGCCTCATGGCCATGTCCAATAATAGTGACTCAGAAAATGAGGTGGATGATCAACCTTTATCTTATGAGGATTTATCTAATGCATATGATGAGCTTGCTGATGTGTGGAAAAGCTTCTTTCCAAACTTTCTTCTGGAAAACAAAAGATCAAGGCTCTTGAAAAAGAACTTTTATGAGATTCACATTATTTCTAAGAAGACAAAATGCTTATTGAAGATTTACAACAAAAAGAAAATATTTTTGAAAAATTACTTTTAGAAAATTAAGCTTTGAAAAACAAGCTTGTTGAACTTTCAAATGATTTAGCTAGTTTTGTCAAAGGCAAGCAAAATCTTGATAAACTTGTAGGTATGCAAAAGTATGACCAAAAAAGATCCTTTTAGAAAGATGTCCTAGGATATAGAAATCTTAATGTGAAAACTAGAGTTTCACAAACTTCTTATAACTATTGCAATAGGACTAGTCATCAAGCCTATCAATGCAATTACAAGAAAAATATGAAAAGATATAAGTTGATTTGGGTTCCAAAGAATATTTCTACCACTAACAACCAAGGACCCAAACAAGCATAGGTACCTAATTTGATTGTTTACTTGGCAAAAGTAGCCTAAGTCAAAGAAAGGAAGGTGGTATCTTGACAGTGGCTGCTATCGTCACATGACTTGGGACAAAGCAAAGTTTGTAGAGCTCCATGGTCAAAACATGGGAAATGAGCAATTTGGTGATAATAGCAAAGGAAGGATTCTTGGCATAGGAAAAATATAACTCACTCCCAATCTTGTTGTCTAGGACATCTACTATGTAAAAGGTTTGAAGCATAACCTAATGAGTATAAGCCAACTTTGTGATCTAGGTCATAAGGTATGTTTTCAATCCTCTAAATGCATTGTATATGACCTAAATGGAAGAGATACTCTTTTTGAAGGACATAAACATTCAAATGTTTACAAAGTGTCCAACAAGGATTTTTCTTTCAAAAATGAAAATTGTCTAGATTCCTAAGTTGAAAATGTCTCTTTATGGCATAGCCGGCTTGGTCATGCTCATTTGCAACTGATTTCAAAACTGTCAAAAAGGAAGCTTGTTTTTGGACTTCCTGAGCTTCATTTTGAAAATGATACTATTTGTGTTGCATGTCAAAAAGGAAAATAGACAAAATCTTCTTTTAAAAGTAAGAAGGAGCCCTCTACTAAGAGATCACACGAACTCCTACATATGGACATTTTTAAACCTATGTCAACTTTGAGAATAGTTGGAAAGAGATATGGCTTTGTTATTGTTGATGATTATACTAGATTTATGTAACATCTTATTTTAATCCTTATACTTATGAAAAACACCTTTCATATATCTCTATTTCATAAGGAAATTACCAATTAAAGGTTTAGATCTCCATTGGACAGTTTACTGTTTTAGACAGCTTGCTGTCCTGTTTTTTGTAAAATATGGAAACGTGGTGTGTAAATGTCTAAAAATCGTGAAAAGCCCCAGAATACAATTTTAAGGTGTCTAGAATATGTGGTAAAAATTTCATACAAAATCTCGTAGGTTTGGTGGGTCAATTAGCCAAAATTTGTAAACTGTCCTGTTTAACGGTAAAAAATCCTTAGGGGTAGTTTTGAAGAATTTTCTGTACTGATTGGCTAAGCCAAAAATCTTGAAATTTTTCATGCATAAAATATACTGTTTTTTGAGCTTGGAAAAATAATTTCATGTAATTATCTCGTAGTTTGAAGGTACTAATAATTCATTCTTTCAAACTGTCCAGAAGAGCAGAATTTCAGCACAAGGTGCACTAGTCTATAATTATCATCTCTATGAGTCACATGAGTACATAATATACATGGACTAAATATCCATTACAAAGTGTTCTAGATATGCTTCAAATTACATCACATAAACCTCAAACATTTATTACATAAGGTCATCATTAATTAACACAGAAAACAGCCAGCATCAACATTTAATCTTGGGTTACCTCCTTTGAATCTTCACCTGTATAAAATTATCAACACTAATAATATGAGAAATCGAGGATTTCCCAGTAGTTAGTCCATTCAAACAAGGCTCAAGGATGCCATAAACTGTGGTTAATTCGCAGAGATTACAAAGAAAGAGGCATAACCAAGCTTAGGGATCAATATGGACATCATACATGGGTTGGTGTGCCCTTTTGGCACCACTGCTTGGTGAAGCATGGTTAGTTCCCCTTTTGGCACTAATCATTCCTTATGTCCATAGGTGCCACCTTTACTTTCATTTTTGGCACACCCCTAACACAAGATTACACAACTTTCTTCATACTCTTCTCATAACACTTTGTGAGTTTGTATGCTTCTCTTTTAGGGCAGAACATATATAGCATTAAACCACCATAAAAACAGCAATCCAGCATCCATTCACACACACAAAGTGACATTAAATCATAGTACATAAGTGACAAGAATTAGCAATAGCAAGAGTGCAGAAATTTCAGCATACAAGCACACACAACCTATGCTTGAATTAAACCAACTACCTCTTATCTTCAATCCTTTCTTGAGCAGCTCTAGGGTTTTTCTTCCAAGGTCTCTATGGCAGCTCTCCTTCTCTTTTGAGGCTAATTAGATGGCTGGTTCAGGTGATTGAGGTAGCAAGACCTCCTAGTGTTCACACGAGCTTACTTTCTCTCTTGTCTCCCTTCCTCTCTTCTCCACACCTTCCCCTTCTTCTTTCCCTTTTTATTTCTTTTCTCTCCCCCTTGCAGCCTTTGAGTTTGCCGACCTTCCCTTGTCTAGAAGCCTCTCAATTTTTCTTCATTTGTTGTGTGCATAAATATCCTAAGGTCATGCACACAAGCCTTGCCTAGTGTCACCACTTCATTGGTTGACACTTTGGTGGGCTGATGCCTTCAGCTGAACTCCTTCATGTGCAAGCCTCACATGCCTCTCTTTTATTGTCTCTATTATTTGCCTCTCAAATCATACAAAATATCAAGCGTACCATTATCATACTATGGCGTATTGTCAAGCTATGATTGATGGGAGTGTCCTCTCTTTAATTGCACACTTTCTAGAGGTTAAAAGCATACAAGAGGCGTGGGTCCTTGGGGAGGCTAGCTGCTGCCTTCCTTTGGTCCAATTGTGACCAACTTGGTTACATACTAACCACCTCCCTCACTAGTAGTTCACTAAAATAGCTATTTGATCCAATTGCATTACTTATACCATACCTCTAACTCTTTAATTCCTTGATTGATTATTTAGAGTTCATTCCTCTTGGTTCACTTCATTTTTGTGATAATGAGAATCATAATTACATAAGCACATACAATAGGAAGCAACCAAGAATTCACACCATTAACTTTCAATCATATTTCATCAATTATGATAGAAATTAAATTCTATAGTCCTTTAACATGTTATAAAATCACATTATACTTTACATGTGGCTATCATAATTGAATTAGAAGGATGTTACACTAATATACAATCATAGAATTATATAACATCCATTTTCTAGCTATATGTGCATGTACACATAAATATCATCCTTGTACATATTCTTAATATTCCCACACTTCTCATTTGCATTTAGCAAACATACCACTAATTAAATTATTCTAGTGTAAATTTATATTCTTCTCTTAGGAAATTTGGGATGTTACAATTTACATGGGTATACTTCTTGGTTGATAAGGAAAAAACTTTTGATCTTTTCAAAAAGTTTTCAAAAAGAGTTGAAAATTAAAAAAAAAAAAAAAAAAACAAACAAATTGAAAATTTGTTCTATTAGGAGGGGTCATGGTGGTGAATTTGAAGAGATTTTTGTGAAAACCATGGAATCCACCACAATTTCTCCTATTCTAAAACACCTCAACAAAATGGAGTTGTTAAAAGGAAAAATAGACTGTTGGTTGAAAAGGCAAGAACCATGCTTTGTGAAAACAGTGTTGCAAAACAATCTAACCGCCTTCCCTTAAGCAAACTTGCTTTTGAGGAAAATCAAGATTTGTAGGAATCAAGCTTACCTAATCAAAATCAAGCTTCAAATGATATACCTGATTCAAATCAGAACAATAAAGCTAATCGAGTCTCTATACAACTTGAAGAACTATCAAACAGAGACAATGTTCCATACAAGCAACAAGCACAACAAGATCATAAGCTTGATGATGTGATTGGAGATTTACATGAAGGAATGAAGACTAGAGCTTCAACAAGAAAAAATATCACAAATTCGTGCTTCATTTCTCTAGTTGAACCTAAGAAGATTGATGAAGCTCTTGAAGATGAGTCTTGGATCATGGCTATGCAAGAGGAGCCTAATCAATTTGAAAGAAATGAAGTCTGGAAGCTTGTTCCACCACCCAAACATCAAGATGTGATTGGAACAAAATGGGTGTTCAGAAACAAGCTGGATGAAAAAGGAAAAGTGGTAAGAAACAAGGCTAGACTGGTAGCTCAAGGGTATACTCAACAAGAGGGAATTGATTTTAATGAAATCTTTGCTCTAGTTACTAGGCTTGAAGCTATTTGCATGTTGTTTCCTTTTGCTTGTTACAAAAATTTTAAAAGTTTTTCAAATAGATGTGAAAAGTGCTTTCTTAAATGGTTTTATAAATGAGGAAGTCTATGTTAGACAACCTTTAGGCTTTGAAAATGGGAATTTTACCAACCATGTTTACAAATTGTATAAAGCACTTTATGGTCTTAAACAAGCTCCAAGAGCTTGCTATGAGAGGCTAAGCATGTTCTTGCTAAAAAATGGTTCTTCAAAAGGAATAGTTGTACTACTCTTTTCACTCGAACTTTTGATGATGATACCATGTTTACAAATTTATGTTGATGATATATTTGGTGCTACTAATGAGTTTTTGTGCAAGGATTTTGAGAAGCTAATGAGAGGTGAATTTGAAATGAGCATGATGGGAGAATTGACATTCTTCCTTGGACTTCAAATCAAGCAACTCTCAGATGGCATCTTTATCCATCAAACATAGTAGACCAAGGAGCTTATAAAGAAGTATGGATTGGAAAATGCAAAAGGAATGCCAACCCTTATGGCTACTACAACCAGCTTACATCAGAAAATGCAATTAAAGCTGTTGATCAAAAGCTATATAGAGGCATGATAGGGTCATTGCTTTATCTCACTACAAGTAGACATGATATTCTATACAGCGTATGTTGTTGTGCCAGATATTAAGTCAACCCTAAAGAGACTCATTTACAAGCTGTTAAAATAATAATTAGATACCTAGTTGAGACTAAAAACATTGGCTTATGGTATCCAAAGAACTAGTACTTCGATTTGGTTGCTTATATAGATTTAGACCATGTTGGATGCTTGATTGATAGAAAAAGCACAAGTGGAGGATGCCAGTTTTTGGGAAATGCCTTAGTAAGCTGGTAATGTAAAGAGCAAACAAGCGTCTCAATTTCAATTACTAAAGCTGAGTACATTGCAGCTAGTCAATTATGCTTAAGTTTTATGGATGAAGCAACAACTTAGAGACTATGGAATCATCCAAGAATGCACTCCAATCTTATGTGATAACACAAGTGCCATAAATATTGCTAAAAACCTGATGCAACATGAAAGAACCAAACACATTGATACCAAACACCACTTCCTGTGAGATCACATGCTAAAAAAGGATATTTAGCTTCCCTTCATATGCACTGAGGAACAAATTGTGGATATCTTCATTAAATCACTGGCTGAAGAAAGATTTTTCATTTTGAGAAGTGAATTGGATATGATTTCTTCACCTTTGAATAATTAAGTGTTTTTATTTTTTATTATTGCTTATGCAATTGTGGATTGGTTGGCTATCCCCTTCTTTTTGTAGTGACAAAGGGGGAGAAAACTTGAGATTTGCCATATTGGATGCTTATGGACATATGACATATTAATCTCTAAATATTATTGAGGGAGAAAACTTGAATGCTTGTTTATGAGTTTTCTAAAAATGAAATTATGTCAGTTTTAAGGGAAGTTCTTAATTTTTTTTTTACCATGTTTTTACATCTATATATATACTCTAAGCTTTTCTTGAAAAATATTTTGGATAAGCATGATTTTAGGGGGAGATTATTTTAAACAAAACTCAAAAATATTGTCATCATCGAAAAGGGGAGAATGTTAGCTCAAGAGATTTTTTAATCAAACCCCTCAATCGACTTTGTTGAGAAAATATTTCAAGATATGCTGAAATGTTTTTATCTTGTAAAACATATATTTTATGGTTTTTTATGACTAATAGAAGTATCTCCCTAAATAAAATTAGTATTTTATTTTTCTCTTTAGTTTCTAAATTTTGGTTACAATAACCAAACCAAAGTGCACACTTGGTTAAGTTTTAAAAAATATTTTTGGTTAAAAAATTTTAACTTTCAAAAGAAAGATTTCTAGTTGCGTAAAATATATTTTTTTTAACATCTTATCTCTTAAAAGTCAACTTATCATCTTTTTATAAAAGCTAAAATAAACAAATCTTATTTTTATGTTAATATAGCAGCCCACGTTTTCTTTTTCTTTTGCACATATTGTATATTAGGCAAAAAACTACTCTCGCTTGCAGTAGTAAACTTGTAGATTTTTTTAAAACTTGTTTGTACCCTCCAAGACAGCCTTCGGCCACAAATTGTTGAGCTCTTACTTGTACTATCATAAGACAATCTTGGGCCACAAAAATTCTACTAAGGCCTTAATTGGTATGTACTTAAGGCAATAGAAAGCAAAAACAAAAAAAGCAAAATCTGCACCCCTCACTCACGTGAGCTTCATATCTAGTGGATAAAAGAAATAAAGTCCAATGTCTGCTGGGCCAGAAAACACTCCAAGAGGAAGAACTAGAGATTAAAGGAACAACACAAGTGATAAAGACTCAAAACATTACAAACTCAAAGATATTGCACATAAGATGAAAAAGAGATATTCAAGTGGAAAAACTTATCAGAAAATTCAAATTTCTTCCCTCCAACAGTCACATTTCAAAAGGCTATAAAAAGGGGAGAAAGCCTCACACTTTGAAATAAGGAAAAGGGTCATATTGCTCATACTCTTCAAAGGTTTTCAAAGTTTTTCTTCTTCATCTTCATTCACCAACACTTCTACTTGGCATAATCTTTCTAGTGCATTGGGCTTATTAGGAAATCTATTGATATAGCAACAACCATATGTATTTCATCGCTACATCTCGTAAATCATTTCTTTGTAAAGGCTTCTAGCCTTCATACATAAGATTGTAACCCTTGTGAGGGTAAATTTAGTTTGTGAGAGACTTAGCACTTGTTGTAAAGGTTTTTGGTCTATCCTAGAAAACCAAGCTCAGATAGAGTTTTTGAGAAGTTGTAAGAGATTGCTAGAAGCTTGCAAACCATTGAAGATAGTGAAAAAACTCTCTCAAAGGTGTTTGAGAGAAGTGAATGTAGGTCATTATTATTGTGACCAAACTACTATAACTCATTGGGTCATTTCTTTTAGGGGTGAGCAAAATTCAATTAACCGATTGAACCGAAAGCAAATCAGTTTAATCGGTCGGTTAGTATCGGTTTAGTCGGTCGGTTACGGTTTTGAAATTTGAAAAAATCGGTTAATGTCAGTCGTTTTTGGTTTTGCATTTTTCCTAACCGATGAAAACCGAACCGACTGACTAAAACATTATAAACTTTAATGTTTTCATATACCATGTTAATTAGTGATTCGATTATTTTATTAATTGATTAAATCACTCAAATACTATGTCATATATAAAGATATTTATAGACATTTGTTTATGTTAATTTTGCCTTCTCCAAGCATTTGTGCATATGTTTGGAACCTAAAGAAGTTAGCTTCCATAAATATCTTTATATATTTTTTGTTATTTATGTATTTTTTTTTTTACTTATATGATTCTTAGTAAGATGTCATAGATACTTTTAAAAAAATAACTTATTTTAACTTGTCTAATAGCCACATTCTTAATTTACGGTAAAGCAATTAAATATATATTCCAAGTAGACACAACACTAAAATGGAAAAGAATCTTTTTAAAAAAAAAAAAATTGTTACTGTTGGTTAACTATTAACCGACCGCTTAACCGACTAAAACCAAACCGTCTGTTTTAAAGTATAGTCGGTCGGTTATGGGTTTGATAAAATTACACAATCGGTTAGTGTCGGTCGGTTAAAAATATAATCAAAACCGACCGTAACTGACCGACGCTCACCCCTAATTTATTTTTCCTAACTATTTTACTTTCAGCATCTACTTATTTCCTGGTCACCATTTGTGTTTAAGCATTATTCTGTTATATCACATTTTATAACTTAAAGGTTTACAGGATTAAGCTTAAACTATTTTAAATCAAGCTTAACATGCTATGTTTGATTCTTCATCATATAAATTTTATTTTACAAAAATTTTCTTAGTGTCCTCTAAGACACAGATATCTCTGCACTTTCACTATAACATGAGCTAGCAGATGAAAAGTTTAGTAGGTTAGTAAATTATGCTGCTGGTTAACAGTTGTAAATGCTGTGAAGTAAAAAGGTTTGGGTTTTCATGTTTCAACTTAGATACTATCAAATTAGAATTAGTAAATATCAAGATTGTAAACCTTGTTAGGTAAGAATTTGCCACCACAAACCCAGCTTAAGCAAGAATACTGTGACAAAGCAATACCAACATAAGCGTAATCCAATTACTGATAAAACAGAAATTTATACCATATTGATTCACAGTTGGAAAATATGAAAATAGAAATTAATATGCTCCAAGAGAAAATCAACAGAGGGAAGGATGTGCCACATGACACTCCTGCAAGTCTGAGAATGACACTTGAGCAGGGCACCATTATTGGACCAAAACAAAAAAGAAAAATACTAGCAACATCACACTTTTAACTCACCTCATACTGTCTGGGGAAAGAACCTGTTTCATGTAGCCTTTTATTGAAGCTACAAGTTCACTGAACGGCTTCTCCAAATAAGTTCAGTGAGGTTTCCACCTTAGACTCCTATAGCATTGCTCTCCATCCTTTTCTTGCATATAATCCAACTGAGGGGACATGTGATAAAGAATTTCGTCTGCAAATTCTGAATACATCAGTCTCCACTGCTTCCATAAAAGGATGCGTAGAATAAACATTCCAATGCCAAAAGTGAACCCCAATTCGAGACTTATCAGTTTCCAATCAACAGAACTTGCATCAGAAAGGGATATTTTAGATGGTGGTGGCACTCTATCACTGCAATTTTGGGTCAACTGAGGTCCACATAACCCTTTGTTGCCTTTGTAGGAAGCTGCTTCAAATGATTGAAGTTGTGTACCTGTTGGAATTCTTCCCACCAAATGATTGAAGGAGAGGTTCAGAAATGAAAAGAAAGATAAACTTCTAAGCTGCATGGGAATTTCTCCACTCAAAGAGTTGTTTGATAAGTCTAAGGACTCGAGATTTTTCAGATTTCCTAAAGATGATGGGATATAACCCGAGAGAGTATTATGTGGCAAGTTAAGAATGTATAATGCTTTCAGCTTCCCAATCTCATCTGGTATTGGTCCATTAAATTTGTTGCAAGACAAGTCAACAGAGGTGTGGATAGTCAGGATATTTACTAACTCGTATCCCTTGCTAGTGACTGTCAACTTCACTTGGTAAGAAATTTGACCTGCAGACGGTTGTCAAGTTGAAGTTGATTGAGCTTCCACAGTTTTTCATCATTTTCATTAGCCAACATCAACTTCCAAGTTTTAAAGAATTCTGATGGAATTTTGCCACCAAAACCATTGGAACCAAGGTCAATAATCTGAAGTTCTGACCAACTTGCTTTGGTTCCTCGACCTTCAATGGGCCATGAAATTTGTTGGATCGCAGAATAAGAACATGCAATGTGGGTATGCTCTCTAACCAGCAAGGAAACTTACCATCAATCTGGATGTTTCCAATGTCAAAGACCTCTAGACTGTCGCATGTAGCCAGATATTTGGGAAGCTTTACTTGTAGCAAATTACCCTTGAGTTGTAGGGTTCTCAAGTCACATGATCCTGGAAATGTATCTAAGCTACGAATAAGTTTGTTTCTGCTCAAATTTATAACCTCCAGACTTCCATCCATTGCCAACAAACATTTGGGAATGCTGCCAGTTAAAGAATTATTAGAGAGGTCAAGAAGTTCAAGATTTGTAAGATTGCATATTGACTCTGGAATACTTCCATGGATTTTATTGCTGGAAAAGGATAGAAAGAAAAGGTCATAATTACCAATGTTTGAAGGAATGGGAGTGCTTATGTTTTTGCTAGAATAATCCAAATAGCTGAGCCTTTCAGGAAGAAATGGAAGAGGCCTCCGGAGGTGGTTGGAGTGAAGATCAAACCCAAAGGTTGAGAAATACTTTGCTGGGGCTCTTCCCGGTCCCTCAAATAATTTTGAGACAGATTCAAAACATTGAAAACTGTGAGATTCCAAATCCAACTAGGTATAGTTTCAACGATGTGATTTTTTGAAAGGTCAAAATAATAGAGGGGTTTGGTCTTGACTTTTCAGAAATTGTGGAAATGTTGTCAAATTGCAAGAAGCCAAAGCTTAATATCTTAAGGTGGGGAAAGATGGATAGGGAGATTTTGCATCAATAATTGAAAGATTGTTATATGAAAGGTCAAGTCTCTCAAGCTTTCTAAGCATACTAATCATATTGAGCTCTAAGTCTCCACTCAGCTTGTTGAAAGAAAGATTCAAAATAGAAAGTTGTGTGAGTCAAAACAAAGAGAATGGAATAGGCCCTTCCATGTCATTGCAGCTTAAATCAAGGAAATTGATTAAGGAGGAAGACACATGTGAAAATTCATCCAATCCACTAAAAAGGTTGTTCGAAAGATGAACATTCTACAACATTGGGAGTATGAAAAGAGATGAAGGGAATGGACCTGTGAAGTTGCTATTTTCCAAGTGTAGATCTGTCAGCTGTGTGAGTTTTGAGATTGAATTTAGGAGTGTTCCATGAAATTGACAATCAAATATGGACAATTGATTTAGATTATTTATTGAATTGGGTAATACCCCAGAGAAAGCTGTGTTACTTACAACCAACATCTGAAGAGATCCATTCATTTGGAAATCTAGGAAAGAAGCATGAAGACCAAAGCTATATGAAATGCCAATGGAGGTCAGCGTTAGTACCTTGAAGATATTTTGAGGAAATACTCCACTCAACCCGCAATCAATAAGATGCAGGGTATTAAGATTTGTGAAATTAGCAAAGAATTCTGGCACTGGGGATGACAAATTGTTCCCGCTAAGGCAAACGACTCTGAGATTCTTCAGTCTTGCTAAGGAAGAATCAATAGGACCTGAGAGATTACAGCCTTGCATGCCCAATTCTTGTAGAACAGGCAATGCTAACAAAACATTGGCCCATTCATGTCCATTAGCTGATATATTCACACCATCCAGATAAAGTTGTCTAATAAAGGAATAGTTTTGGAGAAGCTTTAGTAGATTTAGATTCTCTAGCTCACCTTCATCTCCTATCAAATAAGAACAAGAGATATCAAGAGTGACTAACCTTGTCAACTGAGAAACCTCCGTTAGTGTCTGCATCCCAAAGGAAGCATTTGACAAATTGAGGAAAGTCAATTTCTTCAACTTGTTAGGTCTGGATGGAATCATAGAAGTCAAGTCCTGGTGTGCCAAATTCAAACTCTTCAGGTTTTGAAGACTAAGAAGACTTGTTGCATTGTGAAATTCACCAAACAAATTGTCATTGCGGTCAAGACCAGTAACATGCCGCTCCCCATCGCAGGATACACCTATCCAAGTACAGCAATCTGAACTTTGATTCCATCGCCGCAGGTAATGGGCATCATTGTTGTTCATCAATTGGAGCAGCAGTGTTCGTTGTTCGTCAAGACATTGACTATACATAATACACCCCAAGGATGAAAACATTGAGTTACATGCAATAGAACAATATCACTAAAAGTAATGAGATTAATTGATTTCTCATACCTGGATTTTTTGGTTCCTCTCATTCTCTTGTTTTTCCTTGATGATTGGGAGTAACCAAATATATAAGCAATAGAACATGTATAATTTTGAATGTAAATAGATATTTGTACATGACCAAGAAGTCTACCTGCAAATATATAGAAGTGGTTCTTTTGGAGGAATACAAGTTAAAAAATAAAAATATAAGCAGTACCAGAAAATTTATTAATCTATTTTTTTTTTTTCATTCATTTGGTTATTGTTTCATTGACTCTTTTAAAGATTCCTCTTTTGTATTTTAGACGTGTCATCATGATGAAGGTACAAGAAAATAGGAAGGAAAAATACAAAAGTCTCCTCTAATTTTTGTGTAATGTGTATTTTGTCTTTAAAATTTAAAAACATGTACTTAACCAATTTTAACTTTTAAAATGTGCACACCAAAAGATTTATGTTAAAAATAATTCATAATTTAAGGTTAACCAAAAGTTAGAATATACCAAGCACTTCCTAGATATTATTTTATTGTTGGAAATTCAAATTCCACTTACCACTATGGAAAAGCACAAGGCATAAACACATTAATTGATCAATATTGGTTGTAATAAAGGGAAACTTTTACACTGAACCATACATTTTATGATAGCTAGATGTCTTTCTTTGAACTCCTTCATGAGAAATTAAAAGCTTTAAGACCTCATATTTTTGTAGTTGTTTAAAGTTTTATAGATTTATTTAAGACTTTAGCCATTGTAATGTCCTACCGTATCATTATACAAGTGGCAAAAAGCATGTTATTGCTAACTCAAAAAGCATAAGCGAAAAAAATGATAACCTCTTATTTTAGATCCCTTTGCAGGGAAATTCTTGTAGAAAAAAGTGAATAATGTGTTAGATAATCTATGCCTTCAAATGAGGGTTATCTTCATGACATTGTCATCCCTCAATTGCCCAAGTCATTGTCAAGAATAGAAATATCATCTATTAATTTTTCTTTGTTAAATTGCTTTAGTGAAAAATCTAAGTAATTAATGTGTTGGATTTTTCATATGTTCCAGTCTCAAAACCATCATGTAACCAAGGAAAAGAAAAGTAAGTTTTAAAACTTTACAGATTTTTCTATTGATAATTAAAGACTGTTTTAAAGTCTTAAGCCCAGGAAAGTCCTTATCCTGCCTGACCATTTAAGCTAGAATGAAGTCTTCATCTGCATTAGTCTTTCTGGTTTACCCTAAGATATCTTCAAATTCCTTAAATATGAGACTAATCGTTATTTGAAATAAAAGCAATAACCAAAATATCTCCTCCAATAAACATGACTCTAAGATTTTAAACTTAAAACCTTTGGTGATGATTTACATTACTTTATAGTATGCTATTTGAAAAAGAGTATACATTATGGGATGGATGCTGTTGTCTGAGCTTATAATCACTAACTTCCAAACAAGTACAATTTACTTCAAGCGTGTTGAAAAAGAAATTAAATGTTTTAACACTTCAGATTATTTTGTCATAGGGATCAAACCTTTGTCCTATTAATATGGACAATCAAATGTTTCACTCATGCTACTAGTCAATATCTACTTATTTATTTGATAAAAAAAAAATAATTCAATGGTAAATAAACCAACTAATTGTTAGAAGAGGCATATTAAATCAAAAAAGGTATATAATTTTTTTTGTTAATAATGGAAATGCATTAATGACAAAGTTTGGGAAATCTGGTTCCCAATTGGTCCGCGAAAACAGGAATATTAACAAAAGAAGGCAAACTGTTAAAATAAACAACATCATGATCCATAAATAATTTACGCCTTTTCATATGAGGGTTAATTTCCTGTCATTATCAAGATTGGAAATATATTCTGTTTATTAGTAGATTCCTTTCTAAATTTATTCCAGTGAAACTTTTAAGTAATTTATTAGATTTATCATATGTTCTAACCTTAAAACCACCATGTAACCTGGAAAAAAAAAAAGTTTAGATCTTGACTTAATTTTCTTTTAGTTATTAAAGACTGTTATTGCAACTTTAGCCTACGAAGTCCTTATATAGCCTTACCTGTTGGGGTGGGTGGCTTGGGACAAAAACAAAATCATGTCAACAGTGTAAGGTGGTCCTAACACTATTAGTGCAAAATTAGGTAATAATCAAATTCTTTACTTTTTCAAAAAATATGTGGAGATTCAAATTCCATTCTCACTTCACATTATCATTTCCAAAGCAATGAGTCTAAAATAATCCTTTGGTATTCTGGTACTGTGAACAAAACTATGTCTCATAGTTTAGAGGGGGACAAAAAAGAAGAGAGTTGTCCAGTGCCTTGGATAAATTTTGTCTAGTACCTAAATTATTTATAAAATCAAACAAGGGACAATATTTTTTATGCTGTCATGTCCCTCAAATTTAAGCAAATCAAACACACCCTAAGAAACAACCAAGTGATGTTGCTAGATGTTCCAACAAACATCTATGAGGACAACTTAGAGCAACTCTTGATGCAAAGTCAAGATTTGCTATAAGTTGTCCTTGTAGATGTTGTTGGATTTAGAACTATATACCACTTGTCATACCAAAATAATTGCTTCTAAAAATATTTCATGATTTTATTGTTGGAAATTCAAATCCAATTACCTCTGTGGAAAACATAGGGCATAAATAGAGGTGGGCACAGGAAGGGATGTCTTGGTGTCCCAGGCCGACCCAAGAGATTTGGAATGGCTTCGAGAGGGGACAGAGACAAAGGTTGTCTTGTCTCGGTTCTGTCCCAAAGTGTATATATTCTTGTCTCGTCTTGGTCCTGTCCCAAAGTGTATATATTTTTGTCCCGTCCCATCTCAAAATTTAAAATGTTAAAATTGAAGATGTTCATTGTTACTTCTTAGTACTTAGTAATTACTAAAAATACAATTTCATAAAGTTAAGACTCATTAATAAAGAGAAAGGATGACTTAGTCCAATAATGAATATGCTAAAGAATGTATGTTATTGTGAGAGGTTGGAGAAACATAAGAGAATGATGAAAGAGGTGTAACAACCATTAAATGTTTACCACATTCACATACATAAGTTAATTGTATAAAACTTCAAACCAAATGTAAAAACTTTACATATTTATATATAATTTATATTATTTGCATTTTTAATGTTTAGAGAATTAAATTCTAGAAAACTTTAAAGTAACAATAATTTTTAGTTTTCTCCTTGTTGTTATGCAAGTTCCAACCTATTTTTAAATTGTTCAATGTTATCTATTAATTGAAGCTCATTGACAATACTAATGGTTAGTGTGTTTTATGTTGCCATCAGTAATAAATACTATGAAAGAACAAATTTAAATGAGTCTAGATTTTCTTTTTAAAAAAAGAAAAATTTTGGGATAGGATTCGAGATAGAACATAAACAAGACTTTCCAAAATCAAGACGGGATAGCTAAAATCCTGTCCCGTTCCATCTCGTGCTCACCCTTAGGCATAAATACATTAATTGATCAATATTGGTTGTAATAAAGGGAAAATTTTACACTGAACAATACATTTTATGATAGCTAGATGTCTTTCTTTCTACTCTTTTACGAGAAATTAAAAGCTTTAAAAATTTAGATTGTTTCGTAGTTGCTTAAAATTTTGTAGGAGAGTCATCATAAGGTCCTACCAGTATCATTATGAAAGTGGCAAAAATCATATTATTGATAACTCAAATATAAAAAGCAAAAGAAAAAGCAAAAATGATAACCTCTTATTTGAGATCTGATTGTTGGAAAATTTTTGTAGAAAAAGGTGAATAATGTGTTAGACAAAGAAGGAGCAAAATTGAAAAAAAAAAAAGAAAAAAGAAATAATGTATGCCTTCAGATGAGTGTTAATTTCATGACATTGTCATCCCTCCAAGTGCTCAAGTCATTGTCAAGAAAAATCTAAGTAATTAATGTGTTGGATTTGTCATATGTTCCAGCCTCAAAACCGTCATGTAACCAAGGAAATAATATGAATGCAAAACTTGTTACAATCATCAAAAGGTCATATGTACTAGCAAGTAGCTAAGTAATGCCAAGGATGTTGCTGCTCATGAGTAGATTGAACTAACAATTATTCAAGAGTAATGACTAATTTGGTACACAGAATGGTAAATAATTTTATACTCTATTTATGAAATGGGCATCCTTATGTTTTATAACAATGAAAAAAAAAAAAAAAAAAAGAGAAGAGGGAGAGAGACAAAATAACTATTCCATTTCATGCTTGATTCCATGGAAGGAGGAACGAGGATTACAACCTTGAGATATGGGATTTGCTCATTCCATACTCCATGGGATCATCACTTCATTTTTTTTTTTATCCCATCTTAGCTTCCTTTTAAATCCTTGCTATAAACCTTTTTAATAAAGGTTGTTATTGTCTTTTAAACTGATTATGTTTGCATTCCATGTTAATTATGTTTAAGAAATAATGAAAAGCTTAGAAAGTCATTCCATTCCACGAGCTACCAAACTATGGATTGGGATAGTCATTTCATTTCATTCTTATTCCTACTCTCATTTTGATTCCATGATCTTTAAGCATATGTGAATTTGCTTCATTGGAGATAATTGTTAGAGGGAGTGGCACAAGAGATTGATGCAGAAGCTAATTAGAGGGCTGAAAAAAATTCTCCATAATCTCTTGTTCGGAGATTTCATACTCTTAATGTATCTATCCTTTCGAAGAAAATTACCCTCTTTCCTATAAATAATCTTATATTGCTTTGTGAGGCATAGGTATATGACTTTGTACACTTGGCGGAGCTATACTACACCGAAGCCACTCATTTTTCAATATTAAGCAAATATAAAAGGAATTAACTATAGAGAGAAAATAGATGGTAATCATACCTGATGAAGAAGTTAATGTCAAAGTTTGTTAAAGTCTTAGTTCAACATAAGTTCTATTATAATTAGTTAATGAGATAAATGTATCTGTTAGACATGCATTCTTGAGAATATATGTACTAATATTATTACTATATCAAAGAGGTTATCTCATATTGATACGAATTAATAAAAAGTATTCTACATATATCATTTGAACAAATTCATTCTCCTTTTTATAGTAGTACCTTTATAATAGAAACTTGTAAAAATGTACCATAACCACTGACACACGTGCCTATAGTGTCGCTACTATAGGTAGCGGTCAAATTATAAATTCAAGTTTGAGTTTTCAACCAGGGTCGTGTTCTCAGAGAATCACTAGTACAAGTCTCAGTTAGATTAGGCTAAGAGAATGGGGATTTTCAGCAAAATCAATAGCAATAATAGTAAATAAAAGCAATAACAGGTAAAACAGAAGTGAACAGATAATGTGAATGCAATCAACCTAGGAACTATCCGACATCTAATGATTCTATTCTCAACCCAAAAATAAAATTTAACTCTAGTTATGCCAATTAACTAGATTAACCCCGAAATCTCAAGATTAACCTACCTAATTAATTAATTTGGTTGAACTTTAACTAAGTTGGGATTCCTACACCTAGTTCGGCAATTCTTACTACACAATCGCATAGGTTATGGCCATTGGAACCAAACCCAACCCCAACCATCATCACAGCAAGGGATTAGAGCATCCAGGACATAAAATCCGAATTACTATCAAGCCAAATCAAGTTCTACTCCGTGGAAATTACTTCTAGGGTGATCAGACCTAGAAATCCCATAAACCCATCTAGAAATCATACATAAAAATCATCATACACAATCATAGAGAGAAACGAGGAGTAGAGAAGCATAACCTTCGTTAAATTCAAAATAAATGCAATAATTGTCTCAAGAATTAAACTGACAGTCTTCATGTCATCCCAGGTTGATTACAGAAGCTTCTAGCCATCCATTTTCATAGAGGCAGCCATGGAAGAAGAAGAAAACTAGAGGGAGAATATGAAAGTGGAGGCTAGGTTTTGTGAATGAATGACCTAGCCAAAAATCCTAGGTTAAAGTGTGAGAAAATTACAAAAATGTCATTAATGAGACTCAAATTACAAAATTGTCATAAATGAGGCCCAAACTATGACTTTGCCCCTCATTTAATTTGCCAAATGCTTATTTTGCCCTTTTGAGTTGAGAAAATCTAATTTATGCCCTCACTTCATGAATTAATGAAGATTTATTGCTCCAATCCTAAGGTTGGACATAAGTCCCAACCCAATCTAAGGTCTCCTAGGTCTAGTCTTAAAATTAAAAATTTCTAACTAGTAAAATTGGACTTTAAAGTGAAAAAATTAATATGAAATGCAATAAATTCTAATTAGACCTCAATGATAAAAATAGATGCTAATTAAATAATTAAATGCAAGTTTTGAAATGCTAGAATTAAGTATAAGAGTATAAAGATAAACACTAAAAAGTGTTTATCAACCACTAACAAGTACACTAAATGTTATGGCATGTCTTACTATATAAAAGAGAGGGAGAGGGGAGAGGGGCCAACTTACCCCCGTTGAAATTCAATTTAACCATATTGCGGGATTTCTGTGCCGTAAGCGGTAAGCTAATTAAGCTGCCTTTCCCATACCCTCTTAGCCGAAAGCTCTGCTTTACTTGGAATACTGTCGTTGGTCCAATTTGCTTCTCCTTGTCTACGCTATGAACAAGAAAAGAAAAGAAAGAAGCAAAAGTAGTAGTGATTTATTAATTAGAAGGACTAAGCTTACAGTTCATGAATGACAAAATATGTATTAAAATTGGAAGGAAAGATTAATTTCAATTAAAGAAAGTAAAACAGTATAGGTTTTTCATATAAGTTTTATTTCAAGCATAGTGTATATATGTAAATTTTTATTAATTTATCATTTGATTAATTCCACTATTGGTTCATATGTGATAACTAGAGCTTTTACCTGACAAATAGAGTCTCCATATGCCATACGATGTGAAAGTGGATATGAATATGGGCTTATTCCCTGTAAGCTGCATGCAATTTTTTATTGAATCAAGATAAATCGGTGCAATTTTTTGCTTTTTAACGATGAGTAGATTTTTCAAGTGTCTTCCCTCTACTAAATGTAAATATTATTGGTGATTTGGAGAGATTAAAATAATTTATCTTACTATACACTACCTTATAAAAAAAATTATTTTTAATAATACTTCAAGTATTATTTTATAATTAATTTTTTGACCATTTAAAAAAAAGTGAGACATGAAATAAAAGAAGAGATGATATAAAGTGAAAAACATCCCGATTTAAACATATATATTTTCTGAGTCCATTAGCAAAATTACAAACAAAGCATTTTCATATAAGCATTCTAACTGTGTAAGGTAACCCAAACACTATTAGTGTAAAATTATAGTAGCCAAAAGGTCCTATGGCGATCAGTATCATTACAAGTAGCAAAAAGTGCATTATTGCTAACCCAAATATTAAAAGCAATAGCAAAATGATAACCTTCTTTTTGAGGCCTCGTTGTCGGGCAGTTTTCTTTCTTTTCTTTTTTTTTATTTAAGTTGCAGAAAAATATCTACTTTCCATATAGTCAACTAAGAATAATACATGTTAAAAGGGGCAAATCAAATAAAAGAAGGTAAATAATTTATACCTCCACACGAGAGTTAATTTTATGTGTTATCAGTAATAGAAATCAACTTCAACTATTATAATAAAGTTGGGGAATTCTTTCCAATACTGCCTCCACATAGCATATCCTTTTATTAACACATGGTACCTCCATTTTTTATTTTTTTTTTGCCCATGAAATCTCCATTTCAAAACTTTTGTTATTTTAGAATTTCAAAGAGTGCTCAAATTTTTATCCATTTTATACCTTCAGTTAGTAAGAGTATGGATAATTATTTTAGGATTTCCTCAACAAACTACAATTACTCATGATACTTATCACCTCTCTCTTTATTATTAATTTTACTATTAATTTCATCCCTCATTCTCTCTCTTTATGACCTTACACTCTCTAAAAGTATATTAAATAAAGGTAAATATAGTCAAATTATAATAAAATTTACATATATTAATGATGATTTTTTAATATTATAACATTAAACAACATATATTTTGAAATAGAATGAGTAAAACCCAAAGCCTCAAAACATTACCCTAAACCATAAACAATACTCATTATGTTTAAAATTATAATGCACAATTACCTATTTTACACTACACAAAGAATATGATTAGGTAGTGTAAAAAGAATACATTCTTTTTATGGTGTTTCTATTTAATATTTTTGTTTCTTGAAGCAAATGCATGGAGAATAATCAAAACAGTACTTTAAGTAAAAGCATTTTTGAAATATGTCATTAACTACTCAATAAAATTAAGAAAATACCTTATATTTTTAACCATGAAACTTTTCAAATAGTTTCTTATAATTTTAAATAGAGGGAGTACAACAATAAAATGTCTTTTCCATAGCCTCTTAGCCAAAAGCAGCATGCTTTACTTGAAATGTCATTGGTCCAAGTTGCTAACCCTTTGTCTACGCTTTGAGTTAAAGAAAATACAAAAAAATAAAGAAAGAAAAAAGAGATAAAATAATGTCCAAGGCTACTTGCCAACTGGGTGCATCCATATTTCTTCAAAAAGAAGAAGATAAAACTATAATAAGTCTTGTCGAAAAATCCTAAACTTAATGGACTTTCATGGAGACATCACTTAATTAGAAGGGCTAAGAACTTATAGTTCACGAATGACAATATATGTATGAAAAATGGAAAGAGAAATTCGTCTCAACTAAAAATTAAAGCAGAATAGGTTTTTCATAAAAAGTTTTATGGAGTATATGTAAAATTTTATTAATTTATCACATGATTATTTCCACTTTGGCAGATCTTATGTGATAACCAGAGTTTTTACTTGAAAAAATAGTCTCCATATGTCATACCATGTGAAAGTGGATATGAATAAGGGAGATTTTATTTCCTGTAAGCTGAAATTTTTCATTGAATCATGATATACTGGTGACCAAATTTTGTTTAATGAAGAGAGTAGACTTTTTAACTGCCTTTCCAACGGTAAATGTAAATTTTATTAATGATTTAAAAGGAATAACATATTTTCTCTCATTTTTTTTTTCTATTTGATCGAAAAGTTTACTTCAATATAATACTTGTCTTATGAAGAACAAGTTATTGCTACAATTAAGGATATCAAAGAAAGAAGGGAGAATTATTTTTATAAACTTTTAATGATGAGCAAGGATCAACTAATAATTTGGAAAGATTAAAAACCCAGAGAAGAAACATAATTTGGCTTACTATCACAAGATTCAAGTTGGGAGATAAAAAAAAGCTCTTAAAAAATTGGATAATGGTAAAGCTGTTGACCCTGGTTCCTATTGAAGTTTGGAAATGCTTAGGAGAATAAGGTATCTTTTGGCTCACTAAGTTCTTTAATGAGATTATGAGCTCTAAGAGAATGTCAGATAAATGGAAGAGAAGTACTTTGTTTTCTATTTATAAGAGAACAAAGGAGATTCCAAAATTGTGCAAACTACCTAGGGATAAAACTTATGAATCACACTACGAAAATATAGAAAAAGGTGATTGAGCGTTAGTTAAAAGATGAGACTAGGATTGGAGAGAATCAATTTGGATTTATGCTAGGAAGGTCTACAATCTGTCTATCTATCTTCTATGAGGGTTGATGAAAAATTATCAGACGAAGAAGAGAGACTTATAAATGGTTTTTATTGACATGGAAAAAGCTTATGATTGATTATCAAGAGAAGTGTTCATATGACATATATTCGGGCTATACAAGATATATATGAAAGGGTATCTACAAGTGTGGGAACGTTTGGAAGCGAGACAAAGGACTTTCTTGTAAAAGTAGGGCTACATCAACTTTCATCCTTGAGCCCTTATGACACACGCGCCTATAGAATCACTACTATAGGTGACGGCCAAATTAAAATCCGAGTTTGCATCCATAGTGACTAGGATGGATATCTCATATCTGAAAACTCACAGTTCCTATTGTCAATCTCTCAGGGCCCAAATAGCTCAATTTTCTACCATTAACTATGAGTTTTCAACCAAGGCTCACGTTCTTAGAGAAACACCAGTACAAGTCCTAATTAATTTAGGCTATGGGAATGAAGGTTTTCAGTAGCAAAGTGATTAACAACAAGCAAACACAATAAACAATTAAAACCGAATCAATCAATGATGTAAACGTAACCAACCGAGGAACTATCCTACACTCGGTGATTCTATCCTCGACCCAGAGATAAAATTTAATTCCAGTTATGCAAATTAACTAGATTAACCTCAAGATCTCAAGATAAACCTAACTAATTAACTAATCTAGTTAAACTCTAACTAAGTCGGAATCCTGCACTTAGCTTGACAGTTCGTACTACACAATCACATAGATTATGGTCATTGGAACCAAATCCAACCCCAACTATAATCACAGCAAGGGTTTAGAGCATCTAAGATTGAAAATCTAAATTTTAATCCAACCAAATCAAGTTTTATTTTGTAGAAATTACTCATAGGGTGATCAATCCTAGAAAAACCGCAAGCCCAAATAAGAATCATGCATAAAAATCTCCATACATAATTCTAGAGAGAGAAACAAGGAATAAAGAAGCACAACTTTCATTAAATCCAAAATAAATACAATACTAGTCTTAAGAATCAAATCGGTGGTCTTCAAGTCATTCTAGGTTGATTAAAAGAGCTCTTAGCCTTCCATTTTCATAGGGGTAGCCATGGGGGAGAAGAAGAGAGACTAATACCCTATGAAAATGGTGGAAAGTGTGAACGGTAGAAGAAGTGAGTGGGGAGGCCGAAATTGGCTTGAAGAAGGATGGAAAATGTCTTAAAAATTATAAAAATGTCATTAATGAGGCCAAATAACTATCTTGCCCCTCAATAACCTTGTCAAAATGTCTACTTTTTCCTTGGAGTTGGGAAACTCACCACTATGTCATCACTTCATCAATTCATGAAGATTTATTGCTCCAATCTTGAGCTTGGACATAGAAATTAACTCAACATACTTTGAGTTCTCTTAAGTCCAGTCTTGAAAATAGAAATTCTATAACAAGTAAATTGGACCTTAAAGTGAAAAAATTAATATGAAATATAATTAATTCTAATTAGACTTGAATGATATGAATATTCGCTAATTAAACAATTAAATGCAAATTTGAGATATTAGAATTAAGTATAAGAGTACAAAGATAAACACTAAAAAGTGTTTATCACCTTACTTGTTTAATTTAATCTTGGATGTTCTCATCAGAAACGTACATGGGATTATCCCTAATTATATGTTATTTGCAGATGATATAGTTTTGGTTAAGGAATTAGGATGGTGTTAATTCTAACTTGAGCTTTGGAAACATACATTGGAATTTTCACTTTAGTAAGAGTAAAATAGAGTATATGCATTGCAAATTCAATAAAAGACAAGATGAATATGATCTGGAGGTAAAAATTAAAGAACATTATATACTATTAGTGTCTAATTTTAAGTATTTGGGTTTAATATTACAAAGTGATGGGGAAATTGATGAAGATGTCACACATAGGATACAAGATGGATGGTAAAAATGGAGAAAAGCTTCTTGAGTTTTTTGTGACCATAAAGTACTAGCCAAACTTAAAGAGAAGTTTTATGGGAGTGAATGTTAGGCTTTGAAATGACAAAATAGCATAAAATGGCGGTAACATAAATGAGAATACTAAGATGGATGTGTGATCACACTAGAAAGGATAGGATACAAAATGATTGTATAAGAAGAGATATTAAGGTGGCACCAATTAAGGGAGAGGATAACAAAAAATTGATTGAGGTGGTTTAGACATGTGCAGAAACCGCCGTCGTGGTTAATAATATTTTGGAAAATCTGTTTCTGATAGAGCACAATAGCGTCATGCAATCCAAATAGCCAACCTCACCTAGTGAGATAAGACTTGTTGTATTATTTTATAATTAATTTCTTCACTATTTAAAAGGGAGTGAGACATGGAATAAAAAATGATGTAGGATGAAAAATGTTGTCCCAATTTGAAGATATATATTACTAAGCCAATTGACAACAATAGAAACAAGTTGTCTCTATATAACCATATTAATAGGCAAAGGTGTTCCTAATACTACTAATGGAAAATTTGATAGTAATCAAAGGTTTTATTCAAACAACATGTATCCAACATCACATTAAATATTAACTAATTTAGTTCAAGCTAAGTAGAACAACAAGAGCAGCAAAGCACTCTTTAACTTAATGCAACTATATTTCCAAAACTCAAAACCAAGATATCTAGAACGTCAATATCATTACACGTAGCAAAAAGCACATTATTGCTAACCGAAATGTAAAAAACAATAGCAAAAATGATAACCTTTTGTTTGAGGTCTCATTGTTGGGCAGTTCTTTCTAAAAGTTGTAGAGAAAGATCTACTTCCGTATGTCATGGATTTTCATGGAAACATCACTAAGAAAACCGGAAAACCATATAATCAAAATAGTAGGTCAAAAGTGTAAAGAGGCATATTGAATAAAAAAAGGTAAATAATTTATGCCTTCAACTGTTAATTTCATGTCATTGTTAGAAATAGTCTGTTTCTTAATAGATTTCTTTCCTAAGTTACTCTAGTGAAAAATTTAAGTAATCATCAGATTCATCATACATTTCAACCTTAAAACCATCGTGTAATTTATCAAATTCATCATAAGTGCAGGTCTCATCCAAAGTTATAAGGTGTTGTTTTGGTTTCTATCCTGAAAACTATTATTTCATCTTGTCTTAGTCTTGTTTCCATACTAAATATATAAAATGAGATTACTTTGGCTGATTTTGTTTTCTTTTTAAAAATATATCTGTATCGACTAAATGAGAAAGGACAAAATATACATATAGAGAGAGAGACAAGATGAAATCAAGACAATATTCTAGACAAAATGAGAAGGGACAACTCTTGTCCCTATCTTGTTTTGCGTAAATGGAAAGTAATACTTGGAAAGTTTGGTTGAAGTAATCACTGATTTTTTATTTTTTTTATTATTTTGCGTAAAAGAAGGTCAAGTTGCATGATCAGATAAAATATTTTTGTATATATATGAATTTTTTTTTTTTTTTGACCACCCTGTGAAGCAAATTTATTACAAGGTTTCTCAATACACAATTAAACTAATTCGAGCCGAGTATGATCTCACAAGGGTGACAAAGTTCTTCTCTCCAAATTTTGATGCAATTGTCTAATATGTATGACTTAGAAATTAGGCATAACAATATATTTTTATTCCCTCTCAATTGTTAAGAAATGAATTATCAATATATATATATATAAAGGAGTGTAAATTCTTTTATTCACTTATTTTCTTCAGTGATTAACAGTTCATATTATTATCAAAATGTGATACCAATTGGGAGAAATTTTAAGAGAATGGGGCTAAAGATGTGTGTTCACCTTTTTAAAGTAATATTATCAAACGATAAGAACCTTGCTATCTACGTTTATTAGAATAATAAAATGTGTAAATGGTACCCTTGGAAAGATTGTTTGAATTATAACCATTGATTTTTTGATTGTTTTGCGTAAAAGGTCAAGCTGCAGTTAAAGGGTTTGCTTGAGGAGAGCAAGACCAAGTCTTATATTTAACAAGACACAGACTCGAGCCTCCACTCTTTTTCTTGATATTTCAATATTTCATTAAAAAAATTTGCTGAGATGGTGACTGTGAACAGTTGTTTATTAAAAATATTTTATGGATAAGCATTAAGAAATATATGATGATGATTAATAAATATATACTTACTTTAAGAAAATGTAAGGTGACCATATGATAACTGGAAAACATATAATTGAAGTAAAGTTAAATATTTAGGTCTTCTATACAAATTTAGATCATCTCATGTTGGACTTTAACATGACACTGATATATTACTTAAATCCTAGCCATTTAATCATCTAGAATTAATCAATGGCTACAATTAAGACACACACTCTCTCACCCCATTAAAGGATCCGAATCCCTGTTAAAGCCAAAGGGAGTGCATCTTGCTATGGCCAAATAACAAGATAAAGACATAAATTTCTTTTTTAGTAAGATAAAATAGCACCTTGTTACAGAAAAAGGATTTGCTTATTTCCTTGTGAGGGAGAAATAAGCTAACATTTTCTAATTATAATATGAGTCTCTCAGTTTTTCCACCAAAACAAACACACTACTTATCATTAAAAATATGAAAACAAACCCATAATTCACTGGACCTATTGTTCATGGTGTTAGCAGAATTAAGCTATCAGTAAATGCATAGCCAAGAATAGAGGGGAATGCAAACATCTAAACCACACTCAATAAGTCATTATTTCATTCATAGTAGCCAATGCTACACTTTTCACTCAGATTTAGATCCTTAGACTTAATTGGGATTTGCAGAAATTTACAGATTATTTCTTGGATGATAGGGGAACTATTTAGTGCTTTATCAAGTATCAAAGCATTTTTGTTAATCAACGATTTATATTGGTAACTATGCACTTTAAGTCGAATCCTTCTTCCCCGTCCCTAAACATTTTAAGTAACTTAATAATGTATTTGAATTTTTACAAATGAACAAACATCTTAAAAGAGTGATCATAATATGATCTTATAGAGTTAAAATGTCAAACTTCCACTAGTTTATCCAAATTTTGACTTAAAATACAAAAACACGTTAAATAGTTCTTTTACAATTTAAAGTTCACGTGTATTTCTCTGGCTTTCCATGCTGGGAAATCTGCGGTTCATTGTTGTCTTTGGGTGTCCCTTAAGAGAATTACTTATTAAGCAGATGACTTTGTTGGGTTTATGCCCATGCAGATGAGAAAAAAAAAAATACCAAGATATCAAGATTGGTGTCCGACACAATACAAGATGTCAAGATAAATTGCGAGTTAATAGTTTTTATATACAATTAATAATAGAAAAATATTATTTTCGTCTCTAACATATTTATTATAAAGTTTGTCTAAGTTACCTCATGAGTTAAACTATCTCTAAGTTACCTCATGAGTTAAACTATCTCATATTTATATAGACTGTAAAGCTCACATATTCAGTTAACTCGTTATAAGTATTAATAACTAATATAAATTTTAATAATAAATTATATTTTATCACAAATTAGCCCTAATATTTTTTAGTTTTTTTATTTTTCATCCTTCCTCACTTTTCTTTTTCACTTAATTTTTTCTTCTTTCATCCTTTCCAACCTTTTATATATATATTAATTTCATTTTTCCTCCCCCATTCTTTATACCTTTTATTTTCCCTCTCATTTGTTGTTCTTTGTAATAAAATTTAAATTAATATTTAACCAGTTTGGTTAACCCATATTGTATGTTATTCTACTGAAGTAATACTAAAATGATATAACTTATTCCTAAAAAAAAAAATTACATTTTTATTAAAAAGAATGTTATCTATGAGCAAGAATCTATAAGTGAGTAGAGACCTAAAATCAAATCTCTTAAGGATTTATTTTATTGATTATGACAACTTAAACATACTTAAAATATTTTCACAATAAATTATTGCTTATCAACTTTAGATTCAAAATTTTTTAAACGTATATTTTGACAATATTATATTCATAAAAAAGTTAGAACATATTATAATTTCTCACAAAAACATGTATTTTAAATGTAATTAGTAAACATAAAATTAAAAAGAGATACGTTATCTCATATTTAATGCTTATTAAAATAAATCGTGGTAGAGGTAAAAATTGAAGATAAACTTTAAAAGGAAGGCTGCATTTCATAATAATAAAAAAAGATGTATTCCTATATTTAATGCTTATATATTCTAAATCTCGTGCATTTATTTCACATATTTTTAAAATTAATTAAAATTTCTTTTATCGATAAAAAATTACTAAAGGAGAATTTTTAAATAATAAAAATATAGTTTTTGTTGATATTTTTAATTAACATACTTTTTTTTTTTTTTAGAAAAAATATTATCCTGTCCTTTGTTCCACTTAATGCATTATCTTTTTAACAGCCAAGTCCATAATGAATGCCTCTTTTTTAAATATTATTCTCACTTCTTGATAATATTGAATTTTAGGTTTGTTATGAACTAAACTAAGTAGGTCCAAAAATCCACACCTCATCCTCTCTATATAAGGGATATGAGGGCTCTTAGAAGGGGGATCTTAAGCTCACACATAACAACCCTCACAACAAGGTTGAGCCAACATAAAATATGTTTCAAGCCATAACCTGCTTTCATGAATTGTCGCTAAAGATAAAAAAAGATATATGTAAATAACTCTATGTAAGGAGGAAAAAGAGATTTTTTTCCTTTTATTTTTCATTCAAAAAATAAGATATTTTTTGTTGAAAAAAATAACCAAGGTGACATAGGAGACATATGGCCAAATAAGAGATTGGAGGAGAGAGAGAAATGGAATTGAGGAGGATGAGAATAAATAAAAAATTAAAAATATGACCTTAAGTGTAAATTTTAGTAGTTATAAGGACAAAATTAGAAATAGAAATAAAATTGGTTATTCAAATTAAAAGTGAGTACATCTCTACTATCTATTATGACATTAACACTCATGGTTTAGTTAGGTAACATTAACTAGTATAACTCATTTATTACTTGGGGTCAATTAGACTCCTCCATTACTATTAACAAATATATATATATAACACTTTTGAGTTAACAAAATTGTCACTCACACTACAAATTGTTAACAAATATACCATTTTATTAATTTTCATCCTAAACACAAACAAAGTTGCCTACGTATCATCCTAAAAAGTGTGATATGTAAGCAAGTTTTGTTAGGTGTCATTAACAGAAATCAAGGTGACGATTTTGTCAACTTAAAAGTATTAGATATAGATTTATTAGTGATAAATAATGTTAAGGATAAAAATAGTATTTTTCCAATGTGAAGTAAAGATTTGGCTTCTCTTGTTTCCAATTAGATACTTACTAAATTAGAATTACCTGGGATATTATGTCTATCTCATTAGGTAAGTAATTGCCGTCGAAATCTCCCCACAAACCCAGCAATTGAATAACTTAAATATATCAAATACTTCAACTTGTTAAACTGTAAGTAATCATAGAATTGTAGTTTATATATGCAAGATTTAAACCTTCAGATTTGCAACTCAAAAGTCCACTAGAATTACCTAATAATCCCTCTGGAGATTGATTCTTTGCCAAGGACAAGACAGAGAACATGTGATAGTGAGTTTGGTTTTCAGTTACACACAAGTAAGGTCAGGTTATAGAGATACTTGCATAATTGCATTTTGGAGTTATTCAGGAAAAAGCACAAACACTTTGGCAAAGCACACAATACCTAATCATGCGCATTATATCATTTTAATCCAAAGTTGGAAAGTACATATGGAAATAAAAATTAAAGTTCTAGACGCTCTAAGAGAAAATCAAACAGAGAGAATGATGTGCCACATGACAACAGATAATTTAACAATGAAATCAACTTGGGCAGGGCATCCAACTTCTCCCTTTTATTGATGCTAGAAGCTCACATAATGGCTTATCCAAATAAATGCTCAGTAAGGCTTCCACCTTAGGCTCCTATAACATTGCCCTCCATGCCTTTCTTGCACATAATCCAGCTGTGCAAACATGCAATAAAGCATTTTGTCCGCAAATTCTGAATAAATTAATCTCCACCGCTTCCAGAAAAGGATCTGCAGAATAACCATCCCAATGCCAAAAGTGAACCCCAATTCAACACATGAATTTGCATTCAACTGAACCTATATCAGAACATGATACTCTCGATGGTGGCGGCAATCTATCACCGCAACTTTGGAACAAAGGAGGTCCACAAAGCCCTTTATTGCCTTTGTAGGAAGCTGCTTCAAATGATTGAAGTTGCGTACCTGTTGGAATTCTTCCCACCAAATGATTGAAGGAGAGGTTCAGAAATGAAAGGAAATATAAACTTGCAAGCTGCATGGGAATTCCTCCGCTCAAAGAGTTGTTTGATAAGTCTAAAGACTCGAGCTGTTTTAGATTTCCTAAAGATGATGAGATATGACCCCATAGAGCATTATGTGACAAGTTAAGAATGTACAATGCATTCAGCTTTCCAATCTTATCTGGTATTGACCCTTTGAATTTGTTGCAAGACAAGTCCGCAGAGGTGTAGATAGTCAGGATCTTTACTAACTCTAATTCTTGCCCTTTGATCATGACTGTCACCTTGTACTGGTAAATTTGATCCACCGTTGGGCTCTCAAATTGAAGTTGATTGAGCTTCGACAGTTTCTTATCATTTTCTTTAGCCATCAACTTCCACGTTTTAAAGAATGCTAATGGAATTCTGCCACTGAAACCATTGGAAGCAAGGTCAATAATCTGAATTTGTGACCAGCTTGCTTTGTTTACTGGACATTCTATGGGCCCATGAAATTTGTTGGATCGCAGAACAAGAACACCTAAGTTGGGCATGTTGTCTAACCAACAAGGAAACTTACCATTAATCTGGTTATTTCCAATGTCTAAAACCTCTAGCAGCTTGCATGTAGCGAGATATTTGGGAAGTTTTCCTCGCACAAATTACTATTAAGTGGAAGGGAACTCAAGCGATATAATCCTGGAAATGTATCTATGGTGCCAGTAAGCTTGTTTCTGCTCAAATTTAACACTCCAAGTAATCCATTCATTGCCACTAAACATTTGGGAATGCTGCCAGTCAAGGAATTATTTGAGAGGTCAAGAACTTGAAGATTTAGAAAATTGCACATTGTTGCTGGGATACGCCCATGGATTTTATTGCTTGAAAAAGATAGAAAGGCAATGTAAGGATAGTTACGACCAATGTTTAATGGAATGAGTGAGCTTATGTTATTATGGGAATAATCCAAATGGCTGAGTTGTTGAGGGAGAAATGAAAGAGGTCTCTGGAGGTTGTTGGAGTGAAGATCAACGAGAGATAAATATGCTCTAATACTCAGAGGCTCTTCCCAGTCCCTCAAATAATTTTGAGACAGATCCAAATGACAGAGAAATGTACTATTCCAAATCCAACGAGGTATGGTTCCAACGATGTGATTTTTTGAGAGTTCGAGATATACAAGATTTGGTTGAGTTTTCAGAAATTGTGGAAACACTGTCAAATTGCAAGAAGCCAAACGTAATTCATTTGTGGTGGGGACAGATGGAAAGGAAGAGCTTGCATCAATAATTGATAGATTGTTATAAGAAAGATCAAGCATATTAAGGTTTCTAAGCATGCTAATCTTATTGAGCTTTAACTCTCCGCTTAGCTTGCTGAAAGAAAGATTCAAAGTACAAAGTTGTGTAAGTTGAAACAAAGAGAGGGGAATCGGCCCTTCCAAGTCATTGCAGCTTAAATCTAGGAAATTGATTTTGGAGGAGGACACATATGAAAATTCTTCCAATTCACTAAATTGGTTGTGCGAAAGCTGAATATACTGCAACATGGGAAGCATGGAAAGAGATGAAGGGATCGTACCATTGATGAAATTGTTTTCTAAGTTGATGCTGACAAGATTTCGCAGCTGTTCAAAATAAGTTGATGATGGGAATGGACCTATGAAGTTGTTACTTTCCAAGTATAGATCCTTAAGCTGTGTGAGTTTTGAGATTGAATTTGGAAGTTCTGTGAAATTGACAAAAAGAAATTTCTAACATCTGTAGAGATCCATTCAGTGGGAAATCAGGCAAAGAACCATGAAGACCAAAGTTTTATGATATGTCAATGGAGGTCAATGTTACTAGCTGGAAGACCTTTTGAGGAAATGTTCCACTCAATCCGCAATCAATTAGATGTAGGGTAGCAAGATTTGGGAAATCGGCAAAGAATTCTGGCACTGAGGATGACAAATTGTTCCCGCTAAGAAGAATGACAGTGAGATTCTTCAGTCTTGCTAAGGAAGAATCGAAGGGACCTGAGAGACTGCAGCCTTGCATGCACAATTCTTTTAGAGCTGGCAATACTGACAAAGCCTTGCACCATTCTTGTCCTTTAGCTGATATACTCACACCATCCAGATAAAGTTGTCTAATACAGGTTAAGTTTTGGACGAGCTTTTGTAGATTTATATTCTCAAGTTCATCTTGATCAGAACTAGACATATCAAGAGTGACTAACCTTGTCAACTGAGAAATCTCCATTAGTGTCGTTGTCCCAAACGAAGCTTTTGACAAATTGAGGTAAGTCAATTTCTTCAACTTGTTAAGTCTGGATGGAATCGTTTCTTGGTAGGCCAAATTCAAACTCTTCAGGTTTTGAAGACTAAAAAGACTTGTTACATTGTCAAGTTCACCAAAAGAATGTCTGTTGAGGTCGAGACCAGTAACGCGCCCCTCCACATCGCAGGATACACCTATCCAAGTACAGCAATCTGAACTTTGATTCCATGGCAGCAGGTAAATAGCGTCATTGTTGTTCATCAATTGGAGCAGCAGCGTTCGTTGATCGTCCAGACATTGGCTATGCACCCCAAGGATGAAAACATTGAGGTACATGCAAAAGGACAATATCACCAAAAGTGATGAGATTGATTGATTTCTCATATCTGTATATTTTGGTTTCTCTTAATCTCTTGTTATTCCTTGATGCTTGGGAGTAACCAAATATATAAGCAATGGAACAATGTATAATTTGAACGCAAATAGTTTTTCGTACATGACCAAGGAGTCTACTTGTAAATATATAGAAGTGGTGCTTTTGGAGGAATAAAGGAAATTTCTTAATATATTTTCTTTTCATCCATTTGGTTATTGTTTCGACAACTTTTTTTAAGAATTCGTTTTTTATATTTTAAAAGTGTCATCATGACAAGGGTACATGAAAATAAGAAATAAAAAATTATTTAAAAAAACTCCCATAAAAATACCTGTATATATAACACATTTGGTTATCTGTACAATTTCATTATGTTTTTTTTCCACTACAATGCTTTTATAAGAGAAACCTTTGAAAAAAAAAATACCATTACCACTAACCAGTACTCTAAAATTTGTTGTTATGTCTAAAGCAACTGTGGAGAGAGTCTAACTCACCCAAATTCAATTTATGGAAATCGATGAAATTCAATTTAACGATATCGCTGGATTTCGATACCATAAGCTGTAAGGTAATTAACCTGCATTTTCTATAGCCTCTTGGCCGAAAGCTTGCTTTTACTTAGAATACTGTCGTTGGTCCAATATGCTACCCCTTTTGTCATATGCTATGAATAAAAAAAAGAAAAGAAAGATTGGAGCAAAAGTAGTATTGATTAATTAATTAGAACTAAGACCTTATAGTTCATGAATGACAATATATGTAAGAAAATTGGAAAGAGAAATTAATTTCAATTAAAAAAAGTAAAACAGTATAGATTTTTCATATAAGTTTTCAAGCATATTGTATATATGTAAATTTTTATTAATTTATAATATGATTAATTCCACTATTGGCTCATATGTGATAACTAGACGTTTTGCCTGAAAAATAGAGTCTCCATATACCATATGATGTGAAAATGGATATGAATAAGGGCAAGATTTTATTTCCTGTAAGCTGAATACAATGTTTGATTGAATCAAGATATGTTGGTGAAAAATTTTGTTTTAATGATGAGAGTAGATTTTTCAAGTGTCTTTCCTCCACTAAAAATTTTATTGGTGATTTGAAGAGACTAACTTATTTTATTTTACTTTATTCTATTTGGTCAAAACATTTCTTATTGATAATATTTAAAGTATTCTTGTATAATTAATTTCTTGACTATTTAAAAGGAAGTGAGACATGAAATAAGATATAATATGAAATAAAAAAATATCTCAATTTGAAGATATATATTTTTGAGTCCATAGATGACATTAGACACAAGTTGTCTCCAAGTACTAACAAAGTATAGTTCAATTAGTAAACAAACTAGATTTAATAGTTGAGAAATCTCTAAATGTCATGGTTCAAACATACATGAAAACGCATATTAAGAGGAGAAGTAGAGATATTTGTAAATTCAACGGAAAAAAAAAAAAAAAAAGTCGTCTCCATATAGGCACATGCTAACCGTGTAAGGTGGTCCAAACACTGTTAGTGCAAAATTATAATAATCAAAAGGTCCTATCAGTATCATTACAAGTAGCAAAAAACACATTATTTTTATTCCAAATATTCAAAGGAACAGCAAAAATGATAACCCTCTTTTTGAGGTCTCATTGCCGGGTAGTTATTTTCTTCTTCTTCTTCTTTTTTATTTTTATTTAAGTTGTAGTACAAGATCTACTCTCCAGATATCATGCATTTTCGTGGAAGCATCACTAAACATATCGGAGACCGTGTAGTCAACTAAAAATAATAAATAATAGGTCAAAAGTGTTAGAAGGGGTAAATAATTTATGCCTTCACAAGAGGGTTAATTTTATGTCATTGTCAATAATAGAAATCGACTATTGATTATTATTATAAAGTTGGAGAGTTCTTTCCAACTGTTACATTTTCCTTCAGTCACATGGCATCTCCTTTTATTATCCCCTGGCAACTTCAATTTTTTTACACATGAAGTCTTTATGTAAAAATATATGTTGTTTTAGAGTTTTTTTTTATTTAAATAAAATATTATTTTGGTTCCTTCTAAATTGAAGAGAATCAAAATAGACTTCCTTAGATGGGAGAAATAAAAATGGTCCCTCTTAGATAAAAAAAAAAAAAAATTAAAATGGTGCCGGTTAAATATGGAGAATAATCAAAATGGCCCAAACACTATTGAAAAATATCTCAATTTGACATTGAAGATATATATTTTTAAGTATATTAACAACATTAGAAACAAGTCATCTCCATATAAACATGCTAACCGTATAAGGTGGTCCAAATATTGTTAGTGCAAAATTACAGTTATCAAAAGCTCCTATCAATATCATTACATGTAGCAAAAAGCACATTATTGCTAATCAAATATTGAAAGCAATAGCAAAAATGATAACCTTCTTTTGAGGTCTAATTGTCAGACGGTTTTTATTTTTTTAAAAGTTATTAAAAGATCTATTTTCCATATATCACGGCTTTTCATGGAAACATCACTAAGAACACCATAGACCATATAGTTAACTAAGAATGATAGGTCACAAGTGTTAGAAGGGGAAAATTAAATAAAAAATATATATAATTTATGCCTTCACACGAGGGTTAATTTCTTGTCATTTTTTATAATAAAAATTGATGCCCATTACAATAAGGTTGGAATTGGGGAATATTCTTCCCAATATTGCATTTTGCTTGAGCGACATGACATAAGCTTTTATCGGCACATGGCACTTCCTTTTTTTAAATTTGAAACCTCTATTTCAAAATGTTTCCTTGAGTCCATTCCCCAACAAGTTCTCTCTGTATAACCAAGTCAATAGGCAAAGGTGTTCCTGAAACCACTATTGGAAAATTTGAAAGTACTGAAAAGGTACTATCTTTTCTTGGTACAAAAAATTAGTATATGACATCATATTAGGCATCGGATATTCAAGCTGAGAGTTAGAAAAAATCACAATTGTAGTAAAACTTCCTTTATTAAATGTTAATGCAATACATGCATCTTGTGATAACTAGATATATGCATGTCTTTCTTTGAACTCTTTTTGGAGAAATTAATAGCTTTAAGACTTCAAGTTGGTCATCATAAAGTCCCACCAATACTATTATACAAGTAGCAAAAAGTACATTATTGCTAACTCAAATATAAAAAGAAGAAAAAAAGATAATATATGGAAAAGAGAAATGAATTTCAATACAAATTTTGGTTTAGTTTGGATTTGAACACAGTTACTAAGAACTGACAGTTCATGAATGATAATATGTATAAAAAATGGAAAGAGAAATAAATTTCAATAAAAAAAAAAAAAAACAGAATAGGATTTTCGTATAAGTTTTATCTCAAGCATATTTAAAATTTTATTAATTTATCACATCCATGATTAATTCCACTATTGCCTCTTATGTAATAACTGAGTTTTTACCTGAGAAATAGTCTTCATATGCCATACCATGTGAAAGTGGATAAGAATACGGCAAGGGTGATTTTCTTTAAGATTGTTTGTTGGTTTTTTTATTATTATTTTCTAAGATTTTTTCTTTTTTAAAAAAAATGCATTGGGAAAATTAATGTTGTTTAATTATGACTTATATTATTTTCAGTTACTAAACTACATTACAAAAAATGTATCCCGCAACATAGTGCGGGCATTCAAATCTAGTTATAATAAAGTCGAGATTAAGGAGTTCTTCCCAGTATTGCATTTTCCATGAGCTACATGGCACCTTCATTTTTAAAAACATGAAATCTCTATTTCAAAATGTACATTGTTTCAGAATTTTTCTGATTGTTTTAAATTTTTTGTCATTTTAGAATTTGTTTAGTCAATTTTTATTCCTTTTATATGCGTATTTAATCACCTATTCTCTTAACCACTATTAATTTTTCTCTCTCGCTCTCTTTAAGAGCATATTAAATAAATTGATGTAGTCAAATTTTAATAAAATTTACATTAATTAAAAACTTCTCAATGTTTTAACCTTAAACAGCATTAATAAAATTTTCCTTAATATTTTGAAATGGAATGAATAAACCCAAAGGCTCAAAACATTAATCCCGAAATCAGAAACAGTAAAACCGTAAAGTGCTTTTTTCACAGCCTCATGCTTTACTCGGAATGTCATCGATCCAAGTTGCTAACCCCTTATCTAGGCTATGAGTTAAAAAAAAAAACCTAGTGAATAAGGCTACTTGCCAACTGTTTGCATCCATATTTCTTTGAAAAGAATAAAGCAAAACTATAGTAGGTATTCTCAAAAATCCCAAACTCAATGGAGTTTCACGGAGACATCACATAATTAGAAGGACTAAGAACTAGGGATGAAAGCTGATTATATTAAATGGATTTTTTTTTATTTGGTTATCCAATCCAATTATATCGATTCATCAAAAAATCCATCCAATTAATTTGAGTGCAAATGCATAAATCGAACCAATCTAACATTATAGGATTGGTTTGGATTGAAACAGTTTAATCGGTTTTTACCTTTAATTTTTTTTTTTTTTAAAAAAAAGAAATTTTTTCTTTAACATGCAATCCAATCCAATACAGCATTATGCATGTATTGTCTTTAATAAACTCCGCAAAACAACAATAATAAATAAAAAATCCAACTAATTAAAACGACATTACATCACCCATTTCACATCAAATCTAACAAGACAACAACCATAATATTAATGAACACAATTCATTTAAAGTCAATACAATATAATACATAAATTGAGTTGTCTTCCATTCCAAATTTTGAACACCACTCAAGAGTATCATTGATTTGTTGAACCTGTTAAAATAAAAAGCATGTTACGAATTATTATATACTTTTTCAAAAAAAAAAAATATATATATATATATATATATATATATATTGAGTTTGAACTTACGAATTTGCTTCCATATTAGATCACTATTCCTTTAAAGTTATAACCCATCATCTTCTTAATCTCTAAATTATGACTAGGTGATAAAATAAAAAAGATAATTTGTGTTAGTAAATATAGTAAATAAATTATGGTATTAAAAAAGCTATATAATATATATGTTTGTAGTTGGTTTATTCGGTTGTTATCGGTGTTTTTAGATTGTTATCGGTTTTTTTAGATTGTCATTTGACATCTAAATTGAAGTAATCAGTTTCCTAAAAATTTAATCTAATTAATCCGATTAATTAATTAATTTTTATCGATTTGGATTGAAATGACTCGGTTGAATTAGGTTTAGTTTATAATAAGAACTCATAGTTCATGAATGATAATATATGTATAAAAAATGGAAGGACAAATGAATTTCAACAAAAAAAAAAAAAAAACAGAATAGGTTTTTCATAAGTTTTATCTCAAGCATATGTAAAATTTTATTAATTTATCATATGCATTGTTAATTCCACTATTACCTCTTAAGTAATAACTCATACCTGAAAATAGTCTCCATATGCCATACCATGTGAAAGTGGATATGAATAGGACAAGGTTTTATTTCCTGTAGGCTGCAATTTTTCATTGAATCAATATATATTTATGAAAGTTTTTGTTTTCATGGTGTGAAAGTTGATTTTTCATGTGTCGTTTCCAATGCTAAATGTAAATTTTATTGGTGATTTAAAAGGAATAAAATATTTTCTCTCACTTTTCCTAATTGAATGAAAAATTAACTTCAATATAATACTTCTCATCTTATTTTATAGTTAATTTCTTGACCATTTAAAAGGAAGTGAGACAAGAAATAAAATATGATATATGATGAAAAATATTGTCCCCATTTGAAGATCAATGTTACTGAGTCTATTGCCCCACAATAGAAACAAGTTGTCTCTATATAACCATATTAATAGAAAAAGGTGTTCCTAAGACCATTATTGGAAAATTTGATAGTAAACAAAAGGTGAAATCTTTTAGATTCAAACCATATGTATCCAACACCACAGTAAACATCTAATAATGATATGGTTCAAACTGTATAGAACCACAAGAGTAGGAAAGCTTTTCCAGCCATGTTTTATCGCAGTTACACTTCTAGGCTTCAACCTGAAACCTCTAATAAAGTTAGAATGTTGGTATCATTACTTGTAGCAAAAAGGATATTGCTAACCCAAATATAAAAAGACAATAGCAAAAATGATAACCTTTTGTTTGGGGTCTTGTTGGGCAGTCTTTTTTTAAGTTGTAGAGAAAGATCTACTTTCATATATCATGTATTTTCACGGAAACATCACTTGAAAACCGGAGATCATATAATCAGCTAAGAATAATAGGTCAAGTGTTAGAAGGGGCAATATTGAATAAAAAAGGTAAATAATTTGTGCCTTCAATAGTTAATTTCATGTCATCGTCAAGAATAATCAGGTTCTTAATAGATTTCTTTCCTAAGTTACTCTAGTGAAAATTTTAAGTAATTATTAGATTTATTATATGTTCCAAATAGCTTAAAACCATTGCGTAGAAAAAAAAAAATTTAGACCTTACAAAATTTTCTTTTTAAACAAATTTGTAGTCAATATTTTTTGTATATTCCATGTTCAAACACATACATATATACACCATCTAAACCCTAGGTTACAAAAGTTACGCCTATCATATTTACAAATTCCTAACCTACATGATTATCCTAGAATATTTACATAATTATCTCTTTGATATTTACATGTTTATCTCCTAAACTATCACGGATGATACATGTTTATCACCCAATACTCCCCCTGATCAAGTTGGAGCATGGTAATGACGAATGCTCACTTGCTCAAGAGGAACTCAAATTTCTGCTTTCCAAGAGCTTTGGTTAATATATCTGCAAGTTGGTTGTAAGTGCGAACATGTAGAGTAGTAATGTTGCCGGCTCGTAGTTCATCACGAATAAAATGACAGTTTACCTCGATGTGTTTGGTTCTCTCGTGGAAAATCGGATTGGCAGTAATATGAATAGCTGCTTGGCTATCACAGAAAATGCGCATGGGTTGGGGATGAGGAACCCATAAATTATTCAAAATGGCCTGAGCCACTTCAATTCACATGTTGTGGTAGCTAGAGATTGGTACTCGGCCTCTACAAAGGAACAAGAGACTGTAGCTTGCTTCTTTCTTTTCCATGAGTTGGGAGATCTACCTAGCAACACAAAATAACTTGTCAACGATCGTTGTCTAAGTGGACAGCTTGTCCAATCGGAGTCACAATAAGCATAAAGCTGAAGATCAGTATAAGAATGAAGGAATATTCCCTGTCCAAGATTCCCCTTTAAATCTTGAACTACTCGCAAGGCAGCATTCCAATGCTCCTGTAATGGATTTTGCACGAATTTAGCTAAGATATGAATTGAATAGCACAACTTTGGCCAAGAGATGGTTAAGTAGATCAACCTCCCTACAAGCCATCGATATTTCTCAGGATCCGCCAATGGAAGGCTATCAGCCAAGGCCAAACCGGGATTCTGCTCAATTGGGAAAGCCACAGGTTTGGCACCCAATAATCATGTCTCTGAAATAATATCCAAAGCATACTTACGTTGACACAAAAAATTCCACTAGGTCCTCTAGAGATCTCTAGATCTAAGAAACACTTTAAAGTGCCCATATCCTTCATGTAGAAGCAGTGGCTAAGATATTGCTTGATTTTTCCATAACTTATGAATTGTTACCTGCAATGATAATGTCATCAACATACACAACAACACTCAAGATCACATTGTCCTTGTGATATTGAACAATAAGTAGTCAGCATTAGACTGGGTGAAACTGTACTTTCTCAGGGCTGTTGCAAGTTTTGCAAACCAATTTCAGGGAGCTTGCCGCAAAATATATAAAAATTTTCACAATTTACAAACCTTCCTAGGACCTGTAATAGAAAACCCCAGTGGCAAGTGCATATATACTTCTTCCTCAAGGTCACCATGCAAAATGCATTGTGAACATCCTAGTATCCAAGACTGAGCTGCTGCTACAGCTAAAAGAGTGCGTACTATTACCATCTTAGCCATGGGTTCAAATGTCTCATTTTAATTAATCCCTTCCTTCTGATTATCTCCCCTGACAACTAATCTTGCCTTTCGGCGTTCTATGGTGCCATCTGAGTTGTATTTGACTTTGTAGACCCATTTGAATCCAATGGCCTTTTTGCCAGGTGGTAGAGTCTCCAATGTCCAAGTCCCATTTCTTTCCAAAGCTTCAATTTCTTGTTTCATAGCATTACGCCATTTTGCGTCTCGCATTGCTTCTAAAAACAAATGGATTCATGTCCTGTAGTAATTGCAGCAAGAAACTTTCTATGTCGCATAGAAAATTTGTTGTAAGTCACATAATGTGCAATAGTATACAGCGTAACTGTGGACTTAGACTGTTTAGATATGGAAGCAACGGGGTCAGATGAGCGGTGCATCGTGTTGCATATATAATCCTTCAACCTATTAGCTGGGCGGCGTGCTCGGTGACCACATCCAAGTGGTGCTTCGGTGTAGTTTGTTGACTCATTACTGTGATTACCATGGTCAACAGTGGCTGACATATCCTGAACCGTCAGCCCTCTTTTGCTGCCATCGACACATCAACTCCTGCGGCAGGTGTATCTTGAACCATGAGCGCTTCAATGCCACTTGTGCCATGAACTTGTGTGGGGTTATCGTCTATGAGTGGGGACCCATCATTCCACAAGGTATTTGTGTGGGAGTGATTCTGCATAATGCTTTTCTAAAAATATGGGAATTGTGTCTCACAAAACACAACATCCTCTGAATGAAAATACTCATTATTATCAAAGTCATATAGACGCCACCCCTGTTTTCCAAAGGGATATCCCACAAAAACACATTTCTTACTTCGTTTCCCAAACTTCTCATTTTGCCGAAGTCGATTGTGAGCATGACATAAACATCCAAAAGTCCGAATATGTGAATAACAAGGAAGCTTACCAGAAAGTAGCTCATATGGACTGTTGCCATTATGCAAGGCAGTGGGAGTGTGGTTAATCAAATACCCAGCAGTAAGAATATACTCACCCCAAAACTCAATAGGCAAGTTTGCTGGGAACCGAAGAGCTCGGGCTTAAAAAATAACTAGCATCACAAGATGAGATAAGGTCCCCAGTTGTCACAATGTATTAATGAAAAAGGTTCACTTGCTTTATTAACACTAGAAGGAAAACAATCTCTAATTTGTTTAGCTCTTAAACAAACATCACATTTGTCTTTATGTTTATCATTTCCAGTAGTATGAATACCAGGAAGTAATTGAACCACTTGACTAGGAGGTGTCCCATACGCCTATGCCACATAGTGAAGGAGTCAATGCGGCTAGTCTTGTATACCCGTACACCAGTGACTACGCGAAAATGATAGACCCTGTTAACTTGCTCACCTGCACCAATCATTATCCTCATACAACAGTCCTGTATCACACAATTTATCAGAAAATGCAAAGTGCAATGTGAGTCTCGTCCCGATTAAGACACAAAAATAAGATTGCATTCTAAATTTGGCACGTATAGAACATGTTTAAACATCAACCCTTTTCCTCAAGGTTCATGATTCCTTCCTTTACTGTTGTTGCATCCCTTCCATTGGGCAAACTAACGGGACAAGGTGAGACATCAATCACTAGTGTCAATAAATTTAGATTCCCTGTCATATGGTTAGAAACCCCTTGTATCCAGTAGCCAATTAATTTACACTTACTTACGGGTAAGTTTTTCAGTGGATGATGCAACAGGTTTGTGACTGTTAAGTATACTCATCAATGTAGTTCCCTGATCATTGCTAAGACCAGGAATAGCCCCAAGTTCATAAGCTACTCGCTTTGATTGTGGACCGGCTGCACCATGAGTGGCCTGTGTCTGTGTGACATTGGTTGTACCTTTGCTGTGTCCCCGAGCACTATGCTCTCCTCCTCGTCCACCTTTTCCAAACTGCTACTGTTAGCTCAAGGGAATTTTTATCAATCCCTTGATTGATTTTGATAAGAAATTTTTTTTTAGATTTGTTGAATTTGTAGAAAAATTTTATCTTGCAAAATATATGTTTTATGATTTTAGAAATATCTCCCTAAATAAAATTAGTATCTTATTCTAATAAAAGTGTATTTTTGGATAAATTTTAAAAAGTATTTTGGTTAAAATAATTATTTTCCAAAGAGAGATTTCTTGTGTGTGTAAAATATTTTTTCAACACTATACCTTTGGGAAAAGGCAACCCACTATTTTAATAAATAATTTTTAGTGATAATTTTTGGGTTAAGTTTTTATTAAATAAATCCTTTTTTACCGTTAATGCTTATTTTGCAAACTTGCTGGCCAAGTTTGAAGCACTATTCAAAACCTTCTACTTTCACATAGTCAACTTGGCATGGGAAAAGAAAATATGCAGAAGCTGTAGACTTCACTTTGTCTACTTCACGTGCAGCAGTAAGCCAAGTTCATTAATTTGGTTAATTGGATAATTGTGTATTAATTTTGGGTTATAGACTTAATCCATTGGGTAATAAAGTTTAAGCCCACTTTATTGGGCCACAAAATCTATCAAGCATGGGCCTCTTAAGTGTGTAAAAGTTGTCTATCAGCCATTGCAGTCCAATAGCACACTGTTTCAGAAACCCAGCAAGAATAGAAAAATAGCTAGCCCACACTTATTGTTCACAGGTCAAAAATAACTGATGGACAACCAAGAAGGCCCAACGTGCATTAGCCCAAGGAAGCTTATCAGAAGAAGAGTCACAAGGATAAAACAAATACACATATGACAAACTTTACAAAATCAAGCACATTGAGAAGAGAAATACTCCAGAGAAAATCTAGTTAGGTTTTTGTCTCCAACAGCTATTTTTCACAAGTCTTTATAAAGGAGAGGAAGCCTCATATTTGAAGTGATGAAGAAATAAGAGAATACATGAAAGCCTCATTTGCAAATACTCTCTAGAGCTCTCAAGGTTTTTATTTTCTTTTCTTCATCTTCATACACCAATTCTTTCATCTTGAATATCAGTTTGGTGTACTGTGCTTACTGGGATATCAGTTGTATACAACAACATATATTGTGCTTGATTACTTCTTCTCCAAAATATTTCTTTGTAAAGGCTATTTGCCTTAATACTCTCTATTGTAACCCTATTGAGGGTAGACATAGTCTGTAAGAGACATAGTCGAAGCTGTAAAGGTTCTTGGTGTATCTTGGAAAACCTAGCTTATATAGAGCTGTTGTGTAGTTGTAAAATGTTATTGTAATCCTGTAAACCAGTGGAGATAGTGAAGATAACCCTCTCAAAGGCATTTGAGAGGAGTGGATGTAGGTCTTGATTGTGATCGAACCACTATAAATCACTATGCCATTTCTCTTCCCTAACCTCTTTATTTTCAGCATCTACTTATTTATAAGATATTATCTACGCTTATGTTTCCCTCTGATATACCACAATTTAAAACTGTGAAGTTTTTATAATCATGCCTAAATTGTTTTAAACCAAGTTTAATATATTGTGCTTGATTCTGGAAATTAACATTTTACTTTGTGAAAATTTACATTTTACTTTGTGAAAATTTTTAAGTGTCCTATTCACCACTCTCTAGGACACATTTACCTGTACTTTCATTTGGTATCAGAGCCTTGGGCTCTGTAAAGTTGGACAAACCTCCTTTGAGTTAAGATCCTAGGTTGTGCAGAAAAATAGAAGATTTCAAGGTGGGCAACTCATGCAACAAGTGTAACATCCCCTAATTGGATTACCTAATTGATTGCCTAATTGAACCATATGTATGATTTTATGTGCATCATCCATATGCATATGCATGTTCAAAGCACTTCCTAATTGAATCTTTTGAATTGAATAGCTTATATGCATGTTTAAGGTATTCACTAATTGAACCTCTTGAATTGAATGGCTCATATGCATGTGATTATATTAGTTATGTTTACAACTTCATGGGAACAAGCATGTGTGCATGTTTATGGCAAGTAGGAATTGAATACCTTACATGAACATGTGTAATTAGAATTATGTTATTTCATTCATAAGGATCAAATTGAATAAGATTTTTATAAGTGGTGGCACATCCATAAATAACCAAAAGTGGGAAACAACTAGTTGGAATAGAATGAGGGAACTAGACTAAGCTAGTTGGATTGAAAGGATCTAGTCTCAATGGAGCCAAGAAGGCAGCAGCCTTTTGCCCTCTCATCCACGCCACTTGCCATGCATCAAACCCCCAAACCTTTGTCTTGAACTTGGTCAAAGTGTCAACCAATGAAATAGTGACATTAGGCATGACTTGTGTGGATATTCCATGATACTTATGCATATAATAAATGAAGGAAAATGGGAGAGAATTCTAGACCAAGTGAGAGGCGGCAAGCAGGGCTGCAAGGGGGAAAGAAAAGAAATAAAAAGGAGGAGAAGAGAGCTAGGCGTGCAAGAGAAAAGAAGGAGAAGAAAGAAGAAAAACAAGAGAGGAAAGAAAGCTTGTGTGAACCCTAGTGTTCTTGACTTATCAACCACTAGAAGCACTGTTGTGATTAGGGATGATCCTTATGTAATGAATTTTGAGGATTTGGTGATGTAAATTTGAACTATATTTAGAGTTCTTTAAAGTAGATACTTGTCTCTTGTATGTTACATACTCATGTGAATTCCAAAGATGACAGATTTGACTAGTATACATTGTGGTGAAAATCTGCTCTTCCGGCCAGCTTGAAACCACGAATTTTTAGCATCTTCAAACCACGAGATAATTACATGAAATTAATTCTACAAGCTCCTGAAACACTCTAATTCACGTATACCAATTTTCAGAATTTTTTGTCCTAGCCAATTAATACAGAAAATTCTTCAAAGTTACACCTCAGAATTTTACCGGTAAACAGGACAGTTTCCATACTTTGCTTAATTGACCTAGCAAACAAACGAAATTTTGTACAAAAATTTTTCCACACATTCTGGACACATCAAAATTGATTTCTGGAGCTTTACATAATTTTTAGACATTTATACACCATGTTTCCATATTTTGTAAAAACGGGGCAGTAAGCAGTCAAAGCCTGAAATCAGTCCACTTGAACCAAAACTTTTTATTTTCAATTTCCTTAGTGAATTGATATTAATGGAAAGTGTTTTCAAAAAAATTTGAGAGTTAAAATGGGATGTTACAACAAGCCTCCATACTTTGACGGAACCTTCTATAGCCATTGGAGAAACCGCATGGAAATGTTTTTGGGTTCAAACCACTTTGAACTCTTAAGCATTGTACAAAATAGATATGAAGATCCAACAAAAGAAGTTGATGGAATGAGAGTTACCAAAGATGTAGCTGAATACACAGAAGTAGAAAATAAACTTGCTTCATTACACAAGAAGGCTAAATATATGCTTTCTAATGTTGTATGTTCGAAGGAGTATGAAGTTATTTTAGCATGTAGCACAACAAAAGAAATGTGGGATAAATTGCAAAGCATACATGAAGGAACGAATCAATGATAGATATATATGCTGGAGAATATGAACTATTCCACATGGAAGATGGAGAATCCATACAAAAATATTTTACCAGATTTCTTCACATTGTAAACCAGCTTAAAATATTGGGCAAAAATCTAACACAAAAGGAGCAAGTAAAAAAACTTCTTCAGTGCCTCTCCGATAAATGGGATACAAAAGGCTACATACTCAAGCATTATGCTAGAACATCAAACATGACAGTTCATGAGCTTCGTGGTGAGCTTGAACCTAAAGAAATAACAATGAAAAAGAAGGAGAAAAGAACCGCCAAAAGAAAGAAGAAGGAGAAAGACCTAGCATTTGCTGCCACATCCTCATCCTCGGATGATGATATAGCACTCCTCTCCAAGAAAGTCGCCAAGCTACTGTAGAGAAAGAAATTCAAGAAACAAGCCTCAAACAGCAAAGCTGGCCACAAACCGAAACATAGCAGAGATGATAGCAACAAGCATAATTCACAGAAGGAAGCAAAAAATGAAGAAATAACCTGCTACAAATGTGGCAAACTTGGACATAAAGCACCGGAATGTCCAAAGAAGAAGTAAAAATACTTAAAGAAGCACAACAAAAAGGCATATGTAGCTTAGAGTGATGAAGACACCTCATCAAGTGATGATGAAGCAAAAATCTACCTCGTGGCCATGTCCAATGATGGTGACTCCAAAAATCAAGTAGATGAGCAACCTTTATCTTATGATGATTTCTCTAGTGCATATGATGAGCTTACTGACATGTAGAAAAGCTTTTTTTCAAACTTTCTTCTATAAAAGAAAAAATCAAGGTTCTTGAAAAAGAACTTGATAAAATTTGCCTTATTTCTGAGAAAGACAAAATGCTTATTGAGGAATTACAACAAAAGGAAAATATTTCTGAAAAATTGCTTTTAGAAAATTAAGCTTTAAAAACCAAGCTTGCTGAACTTTCAAACAATTTAGCTAGTTTTGTCAAAAGCAAGCGAAACCTTGATAAGCCAGTGGGTATGCAAAAGCATAACCTATAAAGATCTTTCTGGAAAGATGGTTTAGGATATAGAAATCCGAATTTGGAAACAAAGGTTTGACAAACTACTTGTAACTATTGCAATAGGGCTGGTCATCATGCCTATCAATGCAATTACAAGAAGAATGTGAAAAGATACAAACAAATTTGGGTTCTAAAGAATATTTTTGTCACTAACCCTAAAGGACCCAAACAAGCATGGGTACCTAAGCTTGATTGTATACTTGACAGAAGCAGTCCAAGTCAAAGAAAGGAAGCTGGTACCTTGATAGTGGTTGCTCATGCCACATGACTTGGGACAAAGCAAAATTTGTAGAACTCCATGAACATGACATGGGAAGTGTTCATTTTGGAGATAATAGTAAAGGAATAATACTTGGCATAGGAAAGATCAAACTCATTCCCAATCTTGTTGTGAAGGATGTCTAATATGTGAAAGGTTTGAAGCACAACTTAATGAGCATAAGCCAACTTTGTGATCTAGGTTACAAGGTATGTTTTCAATCCTCTAAATTCATTGTCTATGACTTAAATGGAAGGGATACCCTCTTTGAAGGACATAGACATTCAAATGTTTACAAAGTGTCCAACAATGATTTTTCTTTCAAAAATGAAACTTGTCTAGTTTCCCATGTTGAAAATGTTTCTTTATGGCATAGACGACTTGGTCATGCCCATATGCAGCTGATTTCAAAATTGTCAAAAAGGAAGCTTGTTTCTTTACTTCTTGGGCTTTATTTCGAAAATGATACTATTTGTGCTGCATGTCAAAAGGGAAAATAGACAAAGTCTTCTTTCAAAAGTAAGAAGGAGCTTTCTACTAGGAGAACACTTGAACTCCTTCATATGGACTTGTTTGAACCTAAGTCAACTTTGAGCATAGGAAGAAAAAGATATGACTTTATTATTGTTGATGACTATTCTAGATTTACATGGGTATACTTCTTGTCTCATAAGGAAGAAACTTTTAGTGTTTTCAAAAAGTTTTCAAAAAGAGTTGAAAATGAAACCGATTTGAAAATCCGTTCTATTAGGAGTGATTATGGTGGCGAGTTTGAAAATCAAGCTTTTAGAGATTTTTGTGAAAACCATGGAATCCACTACAATATCTCCTCTCCTAGAACACCTTAACAAAATGGGGTTGTTGAAAGGAAAAATAGAATATTGGTTAAAATGGCAAGAACTATGCTTTGTGAAAATAATGTTGCAAAACATTTTTAGGCTAAAGTTGTAAATACAACTTGCTACATTTTAAACCGCTGCTTGATTAAACCGATTTTAAAGAAAATACCATATGAGCTATGAAAGGGAAGAAAGCCTAATGTAAGTTATTTTCGTGCTTTTGGTTGCATTTGCTTCATTCATAACAATGGTAAAAATGCTTTGGGAAAATTTGATGTCAAATCCGATGAAGGCATATTTTTAGGCTACTCCTTGACTAGTAAAGCTTATAGAGTTTACAATAAGCAAACTAGATCAATGGAGGAAAGCATGCATGTAGTATTTGATGAATCTAACGGTGTTCCCATAAGGAAAGTTGCTTTCGAGGAAACTCAAGATTTGCAGGAACTAAGTTTACCAAATCAAAATCAAGCTTCAAACGAAATACTTGATTCAAATTAGAACACTGAAGTTGATCAAGTCTCTATACAACCTGAAGAACCATCAAATAGAGACAATGTTTCATACAAGCAACAAGTACAATGAGATCATAAGCTTGATGATGTGATTGGAGATATAAATGAAGGAATGAAGACTAGAGCTTCAACAAGAAATCAAGTCACAGATTCACTCTTCATTTCGTTAGTTGTACCCAAGAAGATTGATGAAGCTCTTAAAGATAAATCGTGGATCATGGCTATGCAAGAGGAGGTTAATCAATTTGAAAGAAATGAAGTTTGGAAGCTTGTTCCACCACCCAAGCATCAAGATGTCATTGGAAGAAAATGGGTGTTCAGAAACAAGCTAGATGAACAAGGAAAAGTGGTAAGAAACAAGGCAAGATTGGTAGCTCGATGGTATAGTCAACAAGAAGGTATTGATTTTGATGAAACCTTTGCTCCAGTTGCTAGGCTTCATGGTGAGCTATTAAAGTGAGAAAAATATGTAGTTGAGACTTGGTAGTTGGAGAGTAGTGAGCTAAAGGGTAGCTTTGGATTCACATAGTCACTTCATGGTGTGTTCACCTCAATATTCACCACCATTGACCCTCTTTTTACCTTCCTAAAGCCCCATTACAACCCTTAAAAGTCCCTTTGATTAGTGGTTGTGGTTTATTGTTAGTGGTGGACATTTGATATATGAGCAAGCCTATGGAGGAATCTTGAATTGTATTGAATTGAGTGTATATTTAACTCTCTAAACACTTGAGAGATTGGAGTGAATTTTTATCCATGTGAGGGAATTCATCCTCATTTGCATTTAATTTCATGAAACTTGATGAGTTATTATGTACATGTGCACTTTACCTTTATCTTATCTCTTTCTTATGGCTTTCCATGATTTGACAACCCTTTCATATGGTAACCTTTGACAACCACTTGAGTGAGAAATTGAGCCTAAACCATTGTTTATTTTGAGAGTTACCTTGGGGGCATGGGACTAATCCATCTTGTGATGAATAATCTTGCATTGTGATATGATAATTGGTTTCCAATGAATCCCATGTGAATAGTCTTTGAGGCCAACATGGTTAGTAGGTCATGTTTGTTTGCTTTGCTGCCTTACTTGTTTATTTTCTTTAAATTTTACTCGAGGATGAGCAAAATGCCAAGTGTTGGGGAGTTTGATAAGTGTAAATTATATAGATATTTTGATATTATTTCCCTTGCATTTTAGTCCCCATTTAAGGTAAAACATGAAAGGAAGCAAAACAGAGGAAGAATGACAATTCTGCCATAGGGCGCTGTGGCACTGCCTTCTCGAAAGCAACATGTCAATTCTGCCAATGCTAGCCGTGGCGCCCAGACTTCATGCCATGGCACCCAGAACCTATATCGGTGTGAATTTGAAGAGTTCCAAACCGAGTGAACTTCCGAGAAGCCTTGTCATGCAAGGATTGGGACTCTTAAGCCTAGAATACTCTCCGGAATCATGATTCAAGTGGGATTGAAGTCTTGGAAGTGTGAAGCTACTTGGTGTCCTAGTTAGAGTATGATTAGGAATTACTTGTACTTAGAGTTGTAATTCAATTAAGAGTCATATTTTGAGTCTAACTAGGAATAGATACATTATAAATAACCAAGCAGGCTGGACACGAGGCATCATAATCCATGCATCCATCCATCCTCAAGCAAGGCTGCAAGGCGTCACCATTCTTCTACCTTTTCTCTTTATGTTTTATTATTTTGTCATTATGTTTTCTTCTATTGTCATAAGTAACTAAATTTTCTTCTAGGGGCTAAGATGTAGCCCAATTTCTTGTATAGACTTGATTGAGGAAGTTATGAAAGTTTCATATTTTATTCAATTGAGGTTTAATTTTTTGCACTTCACTCTTGACTGATCTAGGCAATTAGTTGGGGGAAAATTGTGGGTTCTCTATGACTCAGAAGATGATTAGTTAATCTAGACCATGAAAGTTAAGTCCATAGTGGAGCTGAGGACAAGAATGTACCAAGGACCCTGTGTAGCCGCATAGGAACTAGTGAGTTTCCCCTAGACCTCCCTAAGGGATGTCTATAAAACTTAATACAATTATAGTTACTACAACTTGCATAGGAATATAGCAAGGTTAGTAATTATAGTTAGATTCGATTTAACCTCACACTAAGGCTGATTAATGTGATTAGGGAGTCTAGGCTAGCAATTGATAAATTGGAATTTCATAACTGAATCAAAAGAGTCTATACATGGGAATTATGGTGAAATCTGAATCCCTAGATTGTTTCCCATTGTTTTCTCTACACACATTCCTACTTCTACTTCTCTTTATTTTTTATGTTCTTTCCCTTTTTCTTTATTTTGTTGTTATCATCACAATCCGACCGCTTGAGCAATACTAGAGTTATAGTACTCTAATAATTAATACCAATCCCTTGAGTACAACAACCCCTAGAATACTTGCTAGCTGCATTGATAGTGTACGCTTGCACTGCATTCCAAATCAATCAAATAAAAAAGAACATCATTGGCCAAAAATATCTCGACCTTATTATCTTGGATGCCAGGCTTCTTGCACCAATGTGATGCCCACATATTCCCTCGTGTACCTCTCTTAACACATATTGTGCTTCGTCATTGCTAATGCATCTTAACAAAGGCTGTGAGTACCCCCTTCTGTAAATTTTTTCTCTTAGATGCAATAAAACATGAATACATAAGGTATTCCTTTTTGCTTCAGCTTGGTCCTGAAGTAGTTCTCCCTTATTTAGGTACTTTACTATCGGAGTCATCCAGTTTTGATCTCCCTACGTCATCATTACACTTATTTCCCCCAAGCTGTCACGCTTGGCACTTCTAGGGTCTCTTGAATTAAGGATTGGTGATTTTGTATCGATCTTGTACCAACTAATTTTGACAATAGATTAGCTCAAGCGTTTTGTTCCCTTGGTATATGACTGATTTCCCTTTCTTCAAATTCCTCCATTAACCTTCTAACTAGGTCTAAGTACTTCTGCGTGCTCTCCTCTCATACTTGGAATTGTCCATCGACTTGATTGGTGACCAATTGAGAGTTTGAATGGATTTTTATCCTTCGACAGTTTTAACCCTGCGATTAATGCCTCGTACTCCGACTAATTGTTTGAAGTGAGAAACACGAATTTGAGCGTGCATTTGAAGGTTACTCCATTTGGTCCTTCTATGATGACGCTTGCACCCGAACCTTTGCTACATGAGGAAAAATTTACATACAAGATCCAGTAAAGCTCGGTTAACTGTACTTATCTGCCCTCGCCCTGGTGTCCAAGGGTAAATTCTACCAAAATATCAGCTAGTGCTTGGGCTTTTATTGCCCTCTCGGCTCGAAGTTACTCCGTGTTTGGATAATTCTACTAATCATGCCAGCATTCAACCTGAGAAGTTAGGTTTTTGAAGTATCTGTTTCAATGGTTGGTTTGTCCATATAATTATCTGGTGACTCTGGAAGTAGGCCTTAAGCATCAGTCTGCATATATTAACACATAGGCTATCTTCTCTATGTGTTGATATCTTAACTCCACACCGTTGAGCGCTTTGCTCGTAAAATATTTTGGAGTTTGCATGCTTGTCGGTTCCATCACAAGCGCCGAGCTAATAACCTGGTAGTAGCCTGATAAGTAAATGTAGAGTGTGTCCCCGAGTTAAGGTATCACTAAAATTGGCAATGCTGCCAAGTATTAGTTCAGTTCTTTGAAGGCATTCTGACACTCCTCTGTCCACTGGAAATCTTTAAACCTTTTAACACTGAGAAGAAAGGTAAGGATTTCTACACCAATTGTGACATGAATTGGGCTAGAGCCCTTATCCTTCCTATCAACCTTCGTACCTCATTTACTATTTTTGGTAAGCTCATCTAGCAGATAGCTTAGCATTTTTCTGGGTTTGCCTTGATCCCCCTACTGGGATTCCAAAGTGCACTTATCGAGATTAATCCTCATTCTAAAATCCCTTAGGGTAGAGAAGGTTTCCTCTAAGTCCTTCATGTGTTGCTCAAAATTGACCAACTTAGCTAGAATATTGTCCATGTATACAGCCAAATTCCTCCCCAGCTGGTTTCTGAACATCTTATTCATGTCTCTAGTAAGTTTTGCCCCGACGTTCTTTAATCCGAATGGCATCACCTTATAATAGTAACATCCTTGTTCCATGATAAAGGTGGTCTTATCCTCGTCCTATGGAATCATCCTAATCTAATTATAACTGGAGTAAGCATTCATGAAACTCAATAACTGATATCATGCTGCTTGATCCACTAATTGATCTATATTAGGTAAGGGATAAGGGTCCTTAGGGCATGCCTTCTTTAGGTTGGTGAAATCCATGCACATCTTCCACTTTCCATTCGACTTCTTAACCATTACCAAGTTGGATAACCAAAAAGAATACTCTACTCCCTTATAAACCCAGCCTAGAAGAGTTTCTGTACCTCTTCCTTAATGGCAACCTGTCTTTCTGGCCCAAAGAGCATTTTTTTATGCGCAATAAGTCGAATACCAAGTTTAAGAGAAAGTTTATAGCAAATGATATTAGGGTCTATACCTTGCATGTCTGCAGCTATCCATGCGAATGTCTCCGCATTATTCCTCAACAACTATTGCAACTGCTCTTGTTGGTTTGAGGAAAGGTGTGTGGATATATGCACCGTTTGCCCATGTCCTCCCACTTGCACCTTCTTGAATTCCTTAGTGGGTGCTGGCCTCTCTTCAACTAGGTATATTTGTCATCGAGTTCTACTGCTCCGACCTACTTGCCTTGTTTGCCTCTAGCTTCTTCTTTTTTTTTTCGTGAGGGCTACTGCCAAGCTACGTTGATACAACTCCCTTGCTACCATCTGGTCCCCCTTGATTGTTCCCACTTTTCCATCCATCGTGGGGTATTTTATTGCTAGATGTTGGGTGGATACCACGACCCTAAGTTGGTTTGAGGTTGGCCTCCCTAATATTGCATTGTATGATGATGGACAGTCGACTACCAAGAATTCCACCGCCTTAGTCACCTGATCAAGTCGCCTCCCAAACGTTGCTTGCAAAGAGATCGCCCCTACTACCGGGGCCTCCACTCTTAAAAATCCCACCAACAAGCATTTGGTAGTATTTTAGTTTTGAGATCAAGATCTCTATCTATTCAAATGCCCTCAAGAAAAGGATGTTAGCCGAGTTACCCTGATCTACTAAAATTTTTTACTTGGAAATTGGTAATCATTGCCTCTATCACCTCCGAGTCATTGCGCTCCCACTAAATTTCCCCGTAGTCCTCCTCTGTGATGGTGATTAGAGGATCTAGCCTCTCCAGCCTAGATCTCTGGCTTCGTCCGACCTCATTGATTTCATAATAATGTCTCTTCCCTGCCCTCAAGTATTTTTTGTTCCTCGGTTGTCGATCCTCCTAAAGTGAAGCCACCAAAAATAGTATTGATTACTCTAGAGACCCCTCTTTCTTGGTTTTTTGGCTCATTCCCCCTCCTTATGTCGATTGACTTATCACGCTGCCTTTCTAAGGGGTGCTCTCTCGTTCTTTGCTTGTATCCCTTAGCCCTCTTCTTAGTCCCCCTGCCAACCTAAATCGCTTTAGGTGTCCTTTCTTCAAGAGGTACTCGATGAGATCCTTCAGTGCTTGACATTCCCTGGTATCATGCCCAACTCCCTAGTGATATTCGCAATATGTTCTGACATTCAGCCCTATTCTCGCCTTTATGGGTGACAATAATTGGGCTAGCCCAATCTAACAGATCTCATGGAGATGTGGGCTGTCAATCTGTTGAGAGGAGTGTAACTGGAGTGGTGAGGTTTAGGTCTTCCTTCCTTCTCCTTCATAAGTTCCCTTGCTCTCGGTTGCCTCGGTGCCGCCTTCTCCACCTCTTCTAGGTTGATGTCCTTACCAGCTTGTTGGAGCAGTTCTTGTAAGGATTCTAGCAAATTCAAGTTGATGCTCTCCTTAAACCTGCCTCGTCGTAGTCCTACCATCAACATATGTATTGCCACCTCATCCTTGAGGTATTTGATTTGCAACGGCAAAGTAGTGAACCTTTGTATATACTCTCTCAAGGACTCTCCCTCTTCTTACCTAAGGGTGACTAGCATTGCTGACGTCTTCTGTGAGGTTATGTTGGTCGAGAATCGCATCGTGAATTGCTCCGCCATCTAATCAAAGCTCTTAATGGACTGAGGGGGAAGGTTGTTGAACCACTGTAAAGTGGCCTTCTCAAAACTACATATGTGCTCTACTGGGTCCGTGGATCCATCATATGGATCTAAGGTTAGCTGCTTGAAATGGCTTAGGAGAGGGTATGACATTATCTCGGGGGTGAATGGGTGCTTAGGTTGCTTCGATGGTGTGTTGGGTTACACTATGGGCACTACAAGAAGGAAGAGCACTATCGGTGGGAGGCTTACTGCCGGATTAAGAATGAATGACGCGTGCGATTGCACTGTATGTAACATCCCCTGATTGAGTCATATGTAAGGTTACATGTGCACCATCCATACTTATATGCATGTTCAAAGCATCCCCTAATTGAATCTTTTGAATTAAATGGCTTATATGTGTGTTGTTATATTAGTTATATTTACAACTTCATGTGAGCAAGCATATGTGCATGTTTGTGACGAGTAGAAATTTAATACTTTGCATGAACATGTGTAATTAGAATTATGTTATTTCATTCATAAGGACCAAATTGAAGAAGGTTTGATAACTAGTTGCACATTCATAAATAACCAAAAGTAGGAAACAACTAGTTGAAATGGAATGAAGGGAACTAGACTAGGCTAGTTGCATTAGAAGGACCTAGTCCCAATGGAACCAAGAAGGCAGCAGCTGCCTTCCCAAGGACCCACGCCACCCATCAGCAAATTGGCTTCCAAGAGTTTGCATTAGTTGGTCAAACAATCCACCAATAGGAGCATGCCACTAGTAGTCATACAACTCCATAAAATCATGATATTTGTGAATGAAATAAATACAATAAAAAGGGTTGAAATAAAATAAAAATTAGAGGACTCTAGAGAAGGGGAAAGTCGGCAAGTGGGTGCTGAAGAGGGAAAAAAAGAAAATAAAAGGGAAAGGGAGAAGGAGGAAGGCGTGAAGAAGAAAGGAGAGAAACAAGAGAGAAAACAAGCTTGTGTGAACCCTAGGTGGTGTTGCCACTTCAACCACTTGAATCAACCATCTAAATAGCCTCAAAAGAGAAAGGAAAGCTGCCATAGAGACCCTGGAAGAGAAACCCTTAAGCTGTCCAAGAAAGAATTGAAGATAAAAGGTAGTTGGTTTAATTCAAGCATAGGTTGTGGTTTTCTTTGTATGCTGAAAATTCTGCACTTCTTGCTATTGCTATTTCTTGTCACTTGTGTATTGGAATTTAATGTTATCTTGTGTATTTGAATGGATGCTTGTTGGCTGTTTTTATAGTGGTTTGATGCCACATATATTTGCCTTGGATGGAAGTATGCAAATCCACAAGAGGTTATGGGAAGAGTATGAAGAAAGTTATGTAACCTTGAGGTAGGGGTGTGCCAAAAATGAAAACAAAGGTGGCACCTATGGACATAATGAATGATGACTGCCTCATGTGGGTGATTAGTGCCAAAAGGGCGCACTAAACATGCCTCACCCTATGAACAAGTAGAGGTGCCAAGAGGGAGCACCAACCTATGTATGCTGTCCATCTAGCCGGGGACCCTCCTTCCCAAAAGGGCGGATGAGTGGGATGCCGGGGATGTGACATAACTAATAATGTATGCTATCCATAAGAATCCCTAAACTTGGTTATGCCTCTTTCTTTGTAATTTCTTCTAATTACTATTCAGTTGATGCCATCCTTCAACCTTGTTTGAATGGACTAACTATTGAGAAACTATTGGTTTCTCACATTATTAGTGTTGATGATTTTATACAGGTGACAAACCAAAAGAGGTAACTCAGAATTGAATGTGAATGCTGGTTGTTTTCTGTGTTGATTAGTGATGATCTTTATGTAATGAACTTTTGAAGATTATATGATGTAATTTGAATCATATCTAAAGCACTTTGCAGTGGATATTTAGTCCATGTATATTATGGACTCATGTAACTCCTAAAGATGATAAATATAGACTAGTGTACCTTGTGCTGAAATTCTGTTTTCTGACCAACTTGAAATAATGAATTACTAGTACCTTCAAACCATGAGATAATTATATGAAATTATTTTTCCAAGCTCATGAAACACTATATTTCATCCCTGCAAATCTTCAAGAGATTTGGTTTAGCCAATTAATACATAAATTTTTTCAAAGTTACACCTCAGGATTTTTACTGGTAAACAGGACAGTTTACAAACTTTGCTCAATTGACCCATCAAATCAATGAAATTTTGTACAAATTTTTTTCCACATGTTTTGGACACTTAAACTTGAATTCTGGCGATTTTCATGATTTTTAGACATTTATACACCATGTTTCCATATTTTACAAAACAGGATAATAAGTTGTCAAAGTCTGGAAGCTGTCCACTTGAAACCCTTACAATTTTCAATTTCCCTATTGAATTGGATTAAACAAAATGTGTTTTCATCATTATGAAAGTTAAAATAAGGTGTTACACTGTACCCTCTTGTCCAATTGGGGGTGTAAATCTCATCCTTTTCAGCCTGGAGCCTTTGGATCTTTTGCCTATCCTAGGTCCTCTACTCCCTTAACTCTTGTATTTCCCTCTGCATGGCTTCTAGGTTGGTCAAGATGGCGGGGTTTTGGTCAGTTGGGTTTGTGTGGGTTTGCATGTCTATGGGTTGAACAGGTTTTTAGGGGTAAAGGAGATGCTACTCGGTCTCCTTTTTTGAGGGGTACTGGGGTTCGAGCTAGCCATCGGATAGATCTGAAGGTCGCATGTTCAGTCCACGCTCACCACAGTAGTTGTTGGTAGGTCAACAAGAGAATAACGACTTTGGCTTCTGGTGGGGTCGGTTGGATCCTGGGTAGGTTGCTGCTAAACTACAAAGAGAAAAAAGGTCGGTCGGGCGGTAATACTCCGACACTCAAGTCAGTGTAAGGGTTTTGTAGGCTAAAGAAAAATAAGGGTACTGTAATAATTTTTTAGGTTTCTAATTATGTACCTCATTAATGAGGGGTCTTTATCTATAGTGCCTTAATGGGGGCATTTTTGTAATTTACATGTACCATATGAGTGTAGGGTTGGACCTTGGGCCTAATTCCTTATGCAACATGGCTAGACCCAATGACTTTGTTCCATATCAATTCTTAAAAGGCTTCTTTTAGGTAAAAATAATGCCTATGGTTAATGCCAAAATCTTGGAAGTGGAATATAATAAGAATGAGAACAGAATGAACAGCTGTCCAATAATCTCACCTATAAATGTGAGAATGCTTATTCTTACTTCAATGAAATATGACTTTGAATAGAAAGATTATTATATGTTTGTTTTTACCACTAAATATAGAATAGAAATGCTTATTCCATGAAATAAAACGTGGAACATAATCACTATTCTATGTACCAAACCAGCATTGCTTTGTACTTTTCTTATTCATGACTTGACAAGACCAGGATTTCCTTTTGCTGCCCCATCTGAGTTTACTCGGACCCACCAATGAGCAGGTTTCCTCTAGATAACTAGCTCTTCGTCTTTTGTATCAGCTTGCTTGTCCATCGCCCTTGCCACCTCTGTCACGTACTCCAGGAGTGCACAATTGGATCTGCTGGTCTAGCATATCCTTTTTCAAATAATTCCCTATTTCTCCAGTTACAGAGAGACCACGCTGCCACACCCCATATTCTGCTCCATGGCCGGATACCCCTTCCCAGCTCCTTGTGAAGGATAATGGAGACTATTAACAGCTGTTTATTAAAAAAATTTATTGATAATCATTAAGAAATATACTATGACAAAATGTACACTAACCCTAAAAAAATGTAAGGTGATCACATGAGATCCAGACAACATATAATCAAAGTAAAGTTAAATATCTAAGTCTCCTAAGTATGTTGAAAGGGGTTGAATTCTTATAATAATGTGCATGAAAAATATTACACTCACTTTTATGATTTTTCCATCTCCAAAGAAAATTTAGTTAAACTTTAATTGAAGCAAATTAAAAAAAAAAAAACTAGTGATCGTCCTTGCTGTTATAGGTTAGGGATACCATTGGCGCAAAAAAAAAAAAATAATAATTCACACATCATATGAAACAATCCGGATAAGTTAAACCCTAAATGAAGCAATTTGGAAATTCAATATAAAACTCAGTATTGGGAAAGAGAAACTTTACCATTAATGGATGCAACAAACAAGGTCCAATGGTGATGGTCCTTGCAGCTTTGTTCATTTGTGCTTTACTTTTCTTTTATCTCTTTTTATTTTCTCTCTTTTTCCAATTTTTTCTGCGTACATTGTGGTTTAAAGTGGTAGAGGGCCAAAGAATTGAAATGTGCAATTTTTTCAACAGAAATTTAAACCATAGTTCATCAAATTGTAGAGATTAGCCCTTGTACATTCCACCGAATCACAGATTGGTACGGAGGTTTTCTTTTGAGATTGACACTCAGAGTCGATTCATTCATAGAATACAACAAATCATCTTATAGTTGTATGGGACAACATAGAAAAATAAATAGACGTCCGACTATTATTATATAGCACTGACAAAATAAAATATTATTAGTGGGTAGGTGAAAAGATTAAATTAGAGTGACGACTCTTAAGTGTTATGTTTTAAAATTATTTTAATGATGACCATTGAGTCATTGACCACTAAGAAATGTATGAATCTATCAGTCAATGAGGCATGAAAATTGAATATAGAAATGGGACGAGAATTTGATTAGGTATTTTTATGGGTCTGGGTCGGGGATGGGTAATGTAATACCCACCTCGACCCATACCCATTATATAATATATTAATATAAATTATATATATATATATATATATATATATATATATATATATATATATAAGGGATTAATATATATATAAAAAATTATGGATTATATATATATACATACATTTCAACTTTCAAAATCGGCCATGCCAATCTAATTGCCGTTCATTATATATAAGCTTTGATAAAATCTAATCTTTTATCAAATGTAATTATCTTGTATTTAAAAAAATCAATTAACTTTCATGTAATCTAATCTTTTAGATTTGAATTTTGATAATTATATTAATTTATAATTTTAGATATTCTTACATCGTTAGTTACGTAGTAAAATTTTAATTTTTTTTTTTTTTTGATAAATAGGGTAAGTACTGGGACAATGAATATTTAAAAGGGCAAGATCTTAATAAAACCCTAAGCAGGATTAGAGTCGGGGATGAATCTGCCTCTTAAACATTGGAATGGGTGGGGAGTGAGATCCTCACCCCATTGCCATCCCTAATAAGAAACGTTTCATTTCAATCCTGATTGGCCGATTCTATAGATCTGGAACCATTATTTCTACATCTTTTAGAATCAGTATCTTGTTCTTTTTGATCCGTACTCTTAAAATATATTTTGTTTTATCATTAATAGAGAATATCATTCTCTTTTAAATCAATTTTGATTTCATTACAAATTTACACATTAATATTGTCTATCAAACAATTAAATATCTTTGAAAGCAATTTCACTCTATGAACTATCAAATAGTATAATGGAATTTCATCCATTCTAATTCCTATTCTCATTCAAATTATATATGTAAATACTATTTTGTGCTTATCACTTTTTGGTATTTTTCTTTTCAAGTGAATATGTTACCAAAAACTACTATGTCGTGAATAAACTAATTTTCTCCCAAATCCAAAAAAGTAAAAGATAGATTTTTTTTATTCTTATATAAGAGTGCAAAACACTGAGAAAAAGAGAGAGGAGCGTCCACAGTGAGTCAGAACTCAAGAAATCAAATCAAACCCCCTGATATTTAAGATCAAAAGATGTGCCACTAAATCAATAGATCATTAGCAAAGAAAATAGGTTATTCGCAAAGAAAATAAAAGATTTTTAACATACACAACATCCTATTGGGCGTAGTTTATACTATGTCTGTTAATTGAAAATGAATATTAATTAAAAAAATATGATGACGGACCAATATATTATTTTTAGATATTGGATATAACATCAATAGAAGAAAAGCGTGATAATATCAGAAATTATTGTCTAAGTCAAGTCAATAGATTGCAACAAATTCCACAGTTACTGCTTTACTCTAATGGAGTGTCTGGTTACAACTAAGATTTTTGAGTAGTTTTTTGAATAAGTATTTGTTGGATAAGTGATGACTGAATACATTTATTCCTTTCTTTAGTTTTCAATAAACTTTTTTGGTAATATGTTATTTCTTACCAATTCTCATATTTTCATTTTCCAAATTTACCATTAATTGAAAAAGCACTCAACTTCAACACTTTTAACCTTTTCTATACTATGAACTTTAGCTCCAATAATATAACGGAAGCAAACTCATCCACTTTAATTAAAATCAGTCATAAATTAACCACTTTAATTGATATTTTTTTCCTTACCTGCATCTAAACTGCAACCATGATATTGATATTGAGTTGCTAACATGGTTTATGAAAACTTGTTTGGCATTTTAAATTGATTGGATGAATGTGATTTTGTTCGGGCGTCTCTTCCATGGTCACCGACCCTCATCATCGTCAATGTTGTTGCTGCCAACCCACCGAGGAAGTGGCTATCAAAGTTAGAGAGGGTAATTTCGTCTCAAAATTGAGTTTTCTTGGAAACTTCAGGATACCCATTCCTAAAGGTGGGTATCTCAAAAAATTAAATCCTGAGTCTTTTTATTTTCTTATATCTTGTACCAAACATGGGGAAGTAAACTGTAAAGTGAATTTCCTAAGAAAGTCAGAAACATTGCCCATACCAAACACCCCCTAGAAGGCATGTTATACATCCCTTGCTCTTTTACTGAGTTTATGCTTGATCATCCAAGCTTTTAAAACATTGCCAAACTGCTTTCTTCAGCATATTTTCATCCTTGCGTTGCATTATTTCGTTTCCTTTAACTTGGCTATAAGCAGAACCAACATCACCTCTGATAAATCTTCTCTTCTCGCATTCAAATCCTCAATGGATTTAAGTGCTCATGATCTTTCTGCCAATAATTGGTCAAGCTCTTCTTCATTGTGCAATTGGATTGGCATCACTTGTGATGCCCGCCATGGAAGAGTCAAGGCCTTAATTCTCAGTAACATGGGGCTTATTGGTAGCATACCCCTGAATTGGGAAATCTCTCATTTCTTGTTGCACTTGAAAACTAGTTCTGCCTGAGTAATAGTAAAAATAATACAATTGGGTGCAAATAGAATTTCGGCGCGTGAGAACAAGAAAAGATTCGGTCAAGACGTGAGAGTGGGTGCGAATAGGAGTTGCGAGGGTGAGAACAAAAGAGAAATGGTTCAGATGAGAGAATTGGGTGTAAATAGAAATTGAGGGCATGAAAATAGAAAAGAATCTATTCAGATTAGAGAAATTGGTGCGAATAGTAATTTCCGGGGTGAGAACAGAAAAGAGTTGGAACAAGGTTAGAAGTGGGTGCAAATAGTAATTTCAGGGGTGAAATCAGAAAGCAGTTGGTCCAGTTAGAGAACTGGGGCAAATAGAAATTGAGGGGGTGAGAACAGAAAATAATTAATTCATATGAGGAAATGGCTTGAATGGGCTGGGTAAGAAATGAAGTGGGAGGTGTAAATAGAAATTGTTGGGGTGTAGGAGGAAAATAAATGGTTGTAAACAGGAATTGTCAGTGTGCGTAAAGAAAAGAGTTGATAGGTGCTGTAGAAGATAGGGGTGCAGGTAGGAATTGTGGGGGTGTGGATATAGATCTGATTGCAGGGGTGTGAATAAAAATTATGGTGGAGGGGTGTGAGAAGAAAAAAAGTACAATATTTATTCTTTGATGCTATATTTCCCATTGTAATTAACATGCATATAATTCAGGGTGCATTTGAATTTTTAGAATCTTATTGTCTTATCATAGAAGGATAGGTGGTCCAGTCTTTTATAAAACTAAGCTTGCACTATTCGACCTAGGTGAGGATAAGTGCTATCTGGAGAGACAGTTTATCTATCTTGAAAGATATAATGACTTTAGGTTCATCTAGAAAACTCATGCATACATATTTATTTTTCTGTTATTTTATCAACAATTGTAATGTTATTTTAGCACTAAATAAAATACAATTTTGGGTCATATTGCTATTTTGCATAACTAATTTGGGTAACTGTTTTTGACAGATGTTGTGGGGTGCCTAACACTTTTCTCACACATAACCGACTCCCGAACTCATATCTGGTTTTCATTTCAGTGCCTTTTCAAAAAAAATAAAAAATAAATAAATACATAAATTTTGAAATAAATAGGGTTTCTAATTGTACCCTAATTTTTAAATAATTGGTGACAACTCCAAAACTAATTTTTCTTGAAAATAAAGTCGTTCCATTTTTCGTCGCAGCGTTTTTACTCCTAAAAGGTACGTTGTGACAACAATAATCCTTAGCAAAAAAAAGAAAATATAATAATGCTTATGTGGCAAAAAGGCAAAGAAAATTACAACATTTAGAGAAATTGTTTAAATTAAAATGGTATACCATTTTAATATATATATATATATATATATATATATATATATATATATATATATATATATATATATATATATATATATATATATATAATGGATGGATGGATGTTACATCAGCTATTGTTTCATTAATTCAATAAATCTCTTCTTTCCTTAATTCTGTATGTAGGATACATTCCTAAAGTGATTGGAGATCTTCCTAACCTTATAGTCATAGTCTTGGTATATAATCAACTTTCTGGTCTGATACCACCAGATGTTGGGAACTTGACCATGCTTCAAGCGTTATATATTTCCCACAATAGCATGGAAGGTATGATTTCACCAAATTAAATTGCTACTGTGTTTTTTTTTTTTAAACCAAAAATTGGAATATATATGATTTTATTTTAGAGCTTATGCATGCTCTTTTCTTTTTCTTTTCTTTTTTTTAATCTTTTATGTTAGATTATAAGAAACATTCCAAAAAAGATTAGTGCTTTTCTGCAACTTAGAGTTTTAAGCCTTAAAAATAATTTCCTCATTGGCTACGTGCCTTTGACAATCTTCAATAACTCGATGCTAGAAGAACTAGACCTTGGCAATAATAATATGTCTAGCATTTTCCCTACAAATATATGACATAGTCTTCCAAAACTTGAAAGTCTTTATCTATTTGGAAATGATTTCACTGGTCAGATGCCATCTTGGCATGAAGGTAGAGTCTTAGAAAATTTATAATTAACTAAAAATTCATTCAACAGAGGTGTCATACCAAGTGAAATTGGAAACTTGACAATGCTCCAATATTTGTATCTTGCTTACAACAACTTAGACGGTTTGGATTACATGTATGCAATAGTTTGATTTTTTTTTTTTTTTTTTTTGGTAAGTGTAATAATTTGTTTATTTGTCTAAATTTATATTATATTATATATTTACTAGTCAAAGTATGTAAAATTGTTTACAAAAAAAAATACATTCAAAATTTAAAACAACTTTACCTGTACGTAGTCCTAATCCAGTTTTAGTGATACATTAATAAATTATGAAATAATTCTAGTAATGATTTTTTTTTTTAGTTTTGAGCATTAAGTATATCTCAAAATCCCTTATGTCATACTAATTCTGCCTTCAAGAGGGCCCATGCTTAGCAGTGTCAAAAATTAGTGGGGCTAGTCAAAAATTCAGGCTAAGCCTGTTAAAAACTGGGTTCGAGCTCAAAAAATTAAGCTGGTTTAAAACCGAGCCTAAAATGACCAAGTCCGTTAAAACCGGGTTAAGATAGAGCTAAGCCCGGTTTTTATTTTAATTTTCTTTTAGATTTTCCTAAATTATTTATTTACTTTTTGGTTAGATTAGTATAAATTCTATTATTGATGTAGTGTTGTTAACTTGTTCGGACTCCTCTTGGTTTCCCTTATTATTCGACCATTACTTGCTCTCATTTGTATAGCATAGTGTTTACATAGCGATGTTTCTTTCATGCATGGACACAAACTTACATATGTGAATAGATCAAGCCAAAATAAAGATCGTAATATTTTATCCAAAAGTTACATTTAAAGGACTGTTACCTTTCTATACAACATTTTAATTTGCTGAACACAATAATGACCAATTCTTTAAGTTTTCTAGCAAACTCAAGTTACCTTATGAAGTTTTTTTTTTTTAATATATATATCTTTTAACAAATATAAGCAACTCATTCCTTAACTGAATTTCCTAGGAAATTAAGAAGAAAAAAATCTTTGAACTAAACTTTATCAATTCTTGGATAATGATTTTTGTAACTTTTTGGCTAATGATAAATAATGAGATAGGGAATCGAGTATTGTTTCGGCTGAAAAGACAAAACAAGAATAAGTTTCAGTTTAAACTCGAAAGATTAAGATCAAGATTTTCTTCTTTACGTGTTAGGAGTATATAGGAATCCCTTGTGTCATTGTACCTCAGCCTGTAATTTCTTATAATAATTATGATAATGAAGTATTACTTCAAAAAATTTTGAACATTATTTATACTGTTGAAACTTGAAACTTCATCTCATTTCATATATATATAAAAGAACACAACAAAGGCAAGTATCTTATGTAAAATATGTGCATGCAATTTTGATTAATTAAGATTAGAATGAAATAATCAAGCTCATTTAATTGTATAGCATTCACTCCTTTCAATCTATATATTTTCCGAAGATTTTTTGATAAAAGTATATTTTTTGTCATAATTATTATTGTTGTTGTTATTGTTGTTAAAAAGTAGATACAAAGAATGAGTTGAGAGAATTGAGAGAAGAGAAAATCTAGTGTCTCCAAAAGAGCGTATTTTATTCATCCTCGACGGTGTATTTATATAAGTGGTGGGAAGAGTCCAATATAAGTAAAACCCTAGATAGGATAATTATCCTTATAATTAATTACACTAGAGAAATACAAAATAAAGACTGAGTCTTAAGGTAAATAGCATTCTAGATATACATCCAAAATATTCATAACACTTCCCCTTGGATGCCTATTATCAAAGAATATGCTTTGTTAAAAACCTTACTAAGAAAAACCCTTTAGGACAAAAACCTAGTGAAAGGAAAAGAGTACATCATTCTTTGGATACACAATCAAATAATGCCTCATTAAAAACCTTACCAAAAAAACCCAATGGAAAAAACCATGGTGAAGGAAAAAGGAGTACAGTGTATATTAATCGAGATATTTGTGTCGACGAACTCTAACATTGTACAAAATCCTTCAAATATTGTACAAGTTAGTACCATAGTAACAAATTTGCTAGATTGTCATATTGATGAACTAGTTAAATTATACTAAGATTTGTTACTTTAGGACCAAATATTTCTTTACCATTTTCATGAGTTCTAAAAAGAATATTTATTCACATTTAGCAATCACAATAGATGTAATTTGTACATATAAAACCTCTTTAGCACTTCTACTATATAAGCATTTCAATGCAAGTTGTCTCCGTAAGTAATTTATAGCTTTGGAAGCTCTTCATGAGTTCCAATAATAAATCATCAATACAAACTTACTAATACGTGGACAAATGGGTCATTTTCAAATATTTCCTTCAACAAATATTGACTCAGATGATCTTCTAATTTGCTTTAGGCAAATCAAATCCTTCAAGGATGTCATTATTGAATGAGTCAACTACAATAATATTCATTAGACACAAATAATATCATTCAAGATCCACTCTATATAAAATTAATGGTTGATAATAAAATTCTTCATACTTCTGGATGAAACATTTCAAAAGAATTAAATTATCTCATACTTCTAGATAAGATGAAATAAAGGATTCAAATTTTCTCATGCTTTTGGATGAGAAGTATAAAAGAAATTAAATTGTCTCATAAGACAAAAATTAGTTGCCTTCATACTCAGAATGAAGCAAATTAAATAACAAATAAATTAAAAAATCTACATACTAAAGATGCTGCATCTCTTTTAATTTTTTTTTCAAAAAAAAAAAAAAAAACATGTAACTTTCCCAAAAGCAATTAGACAATTAAAGCAACATAGGTTCAATAAACAATGAATAATAAAAGTTGAAAAGGATACCTTCAGATTGGAGCAGCCAAGATAGGTAATGGCCTCGTTTGTCTTTTAGTGAGGCTGTGTATTCATGGCTCTTTGAAGGGGACACTGCTAATTGGTGATCTATGAAGTTGAAGACGTAAAGGCTAAGGTTACGCTGTCAAGAGGGGTTGGGCGGAAAGTAGTAGTAAAAGTAGAGCATCGTGCTGATAACGTGTTGTGAAAAAGTAGATACAAAGAATGAGTTGAGAGAATTGAGAGAAGAGAAAATTTAGTGTCTTCAAAAGAGTGTACTTTATTCATCCTCAAAGGGATATTTATATAAGTGGTGAGAAGAGTCCAATATAAGTAAAACCCTAAAAAAGATAATTATCCTTATAATTAATTACATTAGATAAATATAAAGTAAAGACTGAGTCCTAGGGTAAATAGCATTCTAAATAAACATCCAAAATATTCATAACAGTCACTATTAAGTTGTGTTATTTATAGGCGAAGTTCCATATCATCTTTTCAACATGTCTTCTTTGAAAGTATTCACACTCTCGAATAATAATTTACATGGTAATCTCCCACAAGAGTTGTGTAATCATCTTCCTCTGCTAGAAATTTTGGAAATAGATTTTAATAATTTGGATGGAGATATCCCAAGAAAAATTGACAATTGCACATTGTTGAAGCAATTATATTTGGGAGGAAACTCCTTCACAGGTAGACTCTATATACCCACTTATATATCTTGATAAAATATAATAGTGTCATGTAATTTAAGTAATCGACTTCATCTAATGGGATAGGGCTTGTTATATATATATTTATAAATTTCTTTCTTTTGTTATAAAAAGATTTAAATCATTATGTCAACAAAGCCCATAAGGCTTAATGATATAGGCCCAACCGGGCATTCCCTTTTACAGCATTATATAGAGGATGGATTAAGACGTGGCAGCAGATCCATTGTTTAAAAGCGAAGACTTTTTAACCAGTCTCCAAAGGAACGAAAAAGGATACAGTACTAGGTGATAAGAATTTGGTGAGTCATAGAAATTTTTTCTATAAAAAGATTTTTTTTTAACAAAAGCAAGAATATATATGTAAAACTGTTTAAAATTTGAACCTTAACTTTTTAATGTATCCTGTTGCCTATAAATAAAACCTATATTATGATAGATTTTAATTGTCCATGATATGTTGTGTATAAGCTCTCTACCAGCCAATTTATTTCTGCTCATATTAGAGTTTTCAGTTTTTCTTTTAATTATTTCTTGCTAGGTAATGTTGTTTTTCCAAGTTCTATATCAAAGGAGATAATAATTTGAGTAACTCATACGTCTTGACCCATGATCACAAATTTTGGCATAAGTGACAATCGATTTTGAGCATCTTTAGTGTGGAGAAGAAAGTTGAAGGGTTGAGATCAACTCAAAGTCAAGAAAATGCAAAATGAGAGTGACATGCTGCACCCAAAAACAAAAACATGGAAAAACAAGACTTGAAGTCATATTTCAAAACTATTGACCTGAGAAAAATCCAAGGACCTACCGGTCTACAGTTTTGCTTAAGCTTTCTTTACATCCAATTTTCTCTCATGCATTCACACTGGGCGAAGAAGCCCTTTGTTATCCCAAAAAATATGGATAGTACTCTTTCTCTGTTATCCTTTTTCTTAGATATATTTTTGGCACGGCCTACCTCTAAAAATAAATAATATTTTTGAGTCATATTAGGCTAACAACTTTAAGATTTTCTTCCAATCCTCTTAGGTTCAATATACAAAAAAAACTAAGAAATTGATGAAAATATCACACATAACATACAAGCTAGATTGTTAAAATAAATAAATGCTTCAAGAGTCATTTGTAATCACAATGTACTTATCAAGCTTAGAGAGAAGTTTTATTATATTACTATTCGACCAACTATTTTTTATGATACTGAATATTGGGTTTTTAAAAGGACAACAAGAGCACAAAATGAGGTAGTAGAAATGAGAATCCTAAACATGGGTGTGTGCACACACAAAAAAAGATATAATACAAAATTGTTGCATAAGAGGAGATATTAAAATGTCACTTATTGAAAAGAAGATGACAAAAAGACAGTTAAAATAGTTTTGACATATGTAAAGAAGGTTGTCAAAGGCGCCGGTGAGAATAGTAAATTATATGATCTTTAACCCTATGAAAAAATATAGAAAGAGGCCGAAAAAGATATTGGGAGAAGTTATAAAATGGGATCTTAAAATTAATAATATTTTTATAAATCCAATTTTTGATAGAGCCCAATTAATGTTGTTCGATAAGGCTTGTTATTGTTGTTTATCAAAGTTCTCATAGCACATAATTAGTATAAGAATTTTTAAAGAAACATGAACACTAATAGGTCCAACAAATAAAATTTGATGGATTATCATCCAACAATAATTCATATATAATCTAATTGAATAGAAGTTGGTTAAGTTTTATTAAAGTTTACCTGCAGGCGACATTCTCTTTCTTGACATATGTCTACTTCTACTCTCTTAAGAGCTCAACATGTGTATGTGCTAATGTGAGCTTCTTTTTTCTTTTTTTCTTTTATCTATTTTATTTTCTTTCATTTGCTTTATTTTTCTTTTAAATTTTGAAAATATTATATTTGAACTAATGGAATAAGTCTACATGAGATAAATATTTAAGTGAATAGAGCAAGTAGATAAGAGGTTTAAAACTCTAGTAAGGAATATGTGAGGGTAATTTAATTTATATATAGTATTTAGAAATTAAATAGAGCATAACATCAAGAGAATAAAAGCGTGAAATTGTCAATAATTATTTTCCTATCCATGGAGTTGATGGATGACCTTGTTGCCGTGTTCCAACTCCCAACCGCATATTGATAAACATTGAATGCATGTATGCTTGACCAGTTGTTGAGATTGACACAGAAACAAGAGAATCAATTTGGAATTGACAATCACATTCTGTTGCCTAAACAAAAAAAAAAAATTCTTGATATTATTCCATACATGCTTTTATTTTTGCATATGCAACTAAAATAAACCAAGTAGTTACGTATATAACAAAATAATAGCATATTGTACTAAGATGTATTCTATTCATTTTCCATGATATGACAAACACTTGCTTGCCTTTACCATTTTTTAATTTTTTCTTTTTAAAACTCTTGAACTTGAAGGGATTAACCACGAAACCATATTGGAACAACATTGTCAAAGAAAGAGGTAGAGAAGAAGTTTGATTCTTTTCTTCAACAAAAAGGCTTAAATGGTCATTAGTTAATATATAGTAATAGTGAATACCAGTTTTTTGAGTCAAAAAAGTCAAATAAAGAAAAAAATCTGGGATTTTTTTTAGTTTATTCACTAATATTTTGTGAAACCTCTAAAATAAACATCCTGTTTAATAATGAATTACACAAACTCTCCTTTTTGTTTTAAAAGTTCAACAACTTTCTTTTCTTTTGGTAAATAAGAGATTTCATAACTAGAATTTATGTATGATGTAAATATTGTTTTTTTACAATTTCTAGATGGTTGATTCTCTTGAAAATTAGTATTTTGGGCTTTGAAATTTTTTTTCCAAACATAATAAAAATGCTCATGTATGTGTTGTTTTCTTTTTTTTTTTTCTGTTTGCCAGATTTTCCAAAACCTAAGAATTTGCTTCTTACAATTTACTGAGGATTTTGTCACGGAACTTTAGTATTCTGGGCCTTGAAATTTCTCTTCAAACATAATAGTGATAAATTTTCAAGATAGATTTTTTTTTTTGGAAACTTCTAAACTTAGTGTAACAAAGTATGCTATCAAGCATCATTAACAGTGGTTAAGAACAAGTTTTATCTCTAATAAGTCAAGCATTTAAGGGAGCTTCAGGAAACAAATCCTCATCAACTAAGCTAGCACTGCATAGGATGCAAAAATAAATAAGGAGCACGTAGGGGAGAAGAATTAATTACAAACTATTTTCTTCACATTGCCCTTGCTCTACTCTTTTGCATGAACACCATCTTGACTTTGTTCAAGGATGCAACCACATCTGTCATACTAACTCGTGCTTCTGGCAAATCCGCACAACAATTCAGAGCCATCTCCAAAATAGTTGTTGCACATGTTATCATGTCATCAATCTGTTGCCCCTCTTCTTGAAGTAAATTGGAGTCTACAATTTGTGCAGCATGTGGCATCAAATCTGTTACCCAGCGTTTCAAGTTCAATTCTGCTGTAAACATCTCATCCGTGGGCTTCTTTCTTGTGAACATCTCTAACATCAGAATCCCATAACTATAAATATCTCCTCTTGTAGAAATAATTCCCTTAGATCCATACTCTGCATTACATTTTTATCAATATGACATATATTGCTTTTATTAAATTAATAGTAGCTATACTAACACCAAAACAATGAAGAAGTAAGCATCCAAAATCATCAAGGGGATTTGGTCAGTGGATATACTCTTGTCCTTAATTAAGGTATGTCTTTTCATTGATTCATCCCCCATTTCAAATTCCCTCTATTGCAAATACGTATATGAGAGAGAGAAAGAAGGCATTCCAAAACTCTAATAGGCTAAGAATTCCTCTCCCACCCCAAGTACTAAGAAACCTCACTACCATTTAATTAAATGATAAAGGGTTCACCAGTTATGTTCTCTTTGTAAAACTGACAATATGAGTACATGTGCAACTACGTATTTGTTTGACATAATTTAATCAAAATATAACATTGTTAATTAAATTCCAACCAAAAGAACTAATATAAACATAATCAATTGAATAAATTTAAAACATAAAAGATGTATGATCACAGAATATCACAGGCTAATAGTCAATTGAATAAATGTATACACAAGCACCTAGGGTCCTAAATTGGCTGGCATAATTGTAAGATTAAATATATATATATATACCTGGTGCAATGTAACCAAGTGTAGCTAAAGTATTTGTATGTGTTTTCAATTGTCCTTCATCTAACAGTTTGGCCATGCCAAAGTCAACAACATGTGCAACCATATCACCATCTAGCAAAATATTGCTAGGCTTTATATCACAATGAACCACCACAATTGAAGAACCATGATGGAGATACTCCAATGCTGATGCCACGTCTATCATAATATTCAACCTTTGCAAGAAATCCAAAAAGTAGTTATGTGAATACAACCATTTTTCAACACTTCCATTTGGCATGAACTCCATGACCAAAACTTTGAAGTCAACATTAGAACAACTACTAATGATCTTAATGAGATTACGGTGCCGCAAATTACGCATTGCATCACATTCTACATCAAAGCTCTTTAGCGAAGCTTCCAAATTCAAATTAAGCACTTTAACTGCAACTATCAACCCGCTTGAAAGGATGCCTCTGTACACAGAACCAAAGCTGCCCTGTTCAAGTAAATTACTCTCATCAAATCCATTTGTAGCTTTTACAAGTTCATAATAAGAAATCCTTCTTGGTACCCATAGAGTTGATAAATCATTTTGAGCTTGATTATGAATGGCTTTTCTTCTCCATAGTAGAAGGAGTATGCAGGAAACAACCAAAACGGTTGACAAAATTATGAGCAGAATCATTTTGATCAATGGCATATTTTTTGATGACCTATGCCTAATTTCTTTGAGACATGGTGGGACTTGCAACCTCGGACTGCCACAAAGTGCCTCATTATGCATGAAGGCTTCAGCTGTGAAATGCTTAAAAGGCCCACTATTTGGAATCTCTCCTTCTAATCTATTGTAAGAAAGATTAATAAATCTAAGATCAACAAGTGACTCTAGAGATTTTGGAATAACTCCAAACAAACTATTTTGGGAAAGGTCCAAGTGCTTCAGGCTTAGCAGTTTTCCAAGTGATTCAGGAATAGACCCTTCAATTATGTTATGAGCTAAGGAGAGTGTTTGCAGAGTTAGCAAGCCACTGATGGTTGGGGGCATGTTGCCCGAAATATGATTTCTTGACAAATCCATCAGTATAACTGCTTTCAAGTTGTCAATCTCGTATGGAACAAATCCACTTAATGCATTTGTGGACAAACTTAGCTCCAATATATCTTTGAGTGTCCATAGAGATGAGGGTATTTTAGAAACCAGTTTGTTAGAGAACAGGTGAAGATATCTTAAGGAAGTAAGATTCCCTAAGCATGTTGGTATCGCTCCTGAAAACTTATTTCCATTTAGATATAAACCATTCAGACTCCTAATTTCACAGAGTTCATCAATGATAAAACCCTGCAGTGCATTATACCCTAGCCTCAATGCCTGAAGACTCTGCAATCCCTTTATTGTTCTCGGAATGTGTCCACTCAAATTATTCCCATCCACGTCAAATGTTAGCAAGTTGCTTAAATTTCCCAATTCCAGTGGAACATTGCCATCAATTTTGCAAGAAGCAGCCAAAAACACTTGCAACGAAGAAGAAAAGTTTCCAATTGACTTAGGAAGTTTTCCATGGAAAGAATTTTCATATATGATGATATATTTCAACTTCCTGCAATTTGTCAATGATGATAGGAAGTGCATCTCAGAAGTATGAGTACCTATAGTGAAATTATTGCCAGCTAAATTGAGATCCTGGAGTTCCCTTAAATTTCCAAGTGTGCTAGGTATAACTCCACTGAATTTGTTGTCAAATAGGGATAAAGCATAGAGCTTCGAAGCATTGGATATACTACTTGGAATATTTCCAACCAGTTTGTTTTTAGGTATTCTTAGCATTTCTAGATTGGGAAGACCACATCCCATATCTGATGGAAGACTACCTGTGAGAGAATTGTTTCTGAGAGTCAAGTATTTAACACTTGAGATGTTGAATATATTCCAAGGAATGGGTCCACTCAAAAGGTTGTCTTGCAAATCAAGAATCTCTAGTTTAAGAACCCCAATCTCTTTTGGTATAAAACCTGGAAATTATTAAGAATCATATAAACTCTAATCTCAGGATGTAGAAGTAGAGGGAGAGAAAGCATATTCGCAAACTTGCATTGATAATTAAAAAAAAAAGAGGTAATATTTTATATATGCAATTGTAATATAATATAATATAATTAATACAAATTAAAAGGAAATATATGTTTCACATTAAAGTCCTAATATGCATGGTAAACTAAGTGAAAATTAGAGTAAATATCTATTTCAGTCCTTCATAGTTGAAATTTTAATCAATTTAGTTTTTACACTCTAAATTTATTAACTTAGTCCCCACATTTCAAAATTCTATCAATTTTATCTTTTAAATTTGTCAATTTGTTAATTTAATTTCTTACACTTCAAAAATATTAATTGATTTAAAGAATAAATTGATAAAAATTTTCAAGTGTGGAACCAAATTAATTAAAGTTTTAAGTGTGAGAGACCAAATTAAATATATACTCTAAAGTTATAGATTAAAGCTATTTTAATAATATATGATGTGTTATATTTGTATTTAAGGTGTGTCGATTGTTGACATAACTAAGTAAAATCTATTTATAACAAAAGGAAAGAAAGTGTTAGATGGATATAATATGGTAAGATACATAGATGGGTATTTAGAGTGTACCTGTGAAGGAATTGCCTCTTAAATATAATTCTTTTAGCAATGTGCAGTTGTCAATTTGTCTTGGAATATTTCATCCAAAATAATTATATGTTATTCCAAAATATTCTAATTGAGGAAGATGACGACATAGGTCTTGTGGGAGACTACCATGTAAATTATTATTATTGAGAAAGAAGTATCTTACAGAAGACATGTTGAAAAGAGACAATGGAATTTCACCTGTAAATAATGCAAAACTTAATCACATTAATTATCATAAATAATCTAAAAATTGTGTAAATATTCTTAAGAAAATTAAATCTGCACAAAGGGTGCATTTGTTGTTTAGGATAATCACGTTATTATAGAAAATGTATTCAAAAGGAAAATATCTTCTTAAAAATGAATTCTGGTGTTTGGTTAAGAGACAGAAAATTTAGAACTTCAAAGAATAACAATATAGTGATGCGCTGAAAACGAGAGCATGTTGTACAGTCCAATGAGCATGATTATTTAATTCTAATCCCAGTGAAATAGTAAATAATGCAATCACATATTTTACATAGGATATTTGCATTTGATTTGCCTTTTTTATATATATGAAATTTAACATGAAGCTTAAAGTTTCAACCGTATGAAATAATTTGTGAATTTTTTTTATCTGACTTTGTCTATAATTTAACATAATAATTAACTCATCATATTCATACCTTCTAAGTTATTTTCACTAAGAAACAAATATTCCAGCTTGGTCAAATTTTCAATTTCACTTGGTATGCTTCCTCTATTGAACGAGTTGCGAGACAATTCTAAATCTTCCAACACTTTACATTCATGCCAAATAGATGGCATCTGACCTGAGAAATCATTTGAGAAAAGACTAAGTTGTTTAAGTTTCGGAAGGCCATGGCATATATTTTCTGGGAGATTGCCATAGAGATTATTATTCCCAAGTCTGAGTTCTTGTAGCATTGAGTTATTGAAGATCGTCAATGGCAAGATGCCAGATAGGAAATTATTTGTAAGATACAGAACTCTTAGTTGTGCAAGAGCACCAACCTCTTTTGGGATGTTTCCTGTAATTTGACAAACAAAAGGAGGAAGAAAAACATTTAAGGGTAAGATAATATATATTCCAACAACAGTACAATAACTTTAACATTTCTTCCTCATATGCTCAATTAACTTTTGAAATTGCAAGTTTATGTCATAATATAAAAGGGGAAAAATAAATCAGTGTAAACATTAAGCAATAGTTAAGTGGTTATGTTCCTTGCCCTTAAAAAAAATACAGAAATAAATTTTTTCGGTTAACGAATTTGTGTCTAATTAGATTCAATTTGAATTGCAGAAGATTAATGATCTAGTTAGGATTATGGGAAACTGAATAGTTTTCTTTTAATTATCTGACAGAGATTTTTTTTAGATCCTAATCAATCCTGCTTAATTTTTTTTTTAGATTTAGTGCTGATGGACCAAGATTATATGTTAATTATCCATTTCTCTTATTAGTAAAATGTCTCTAAAGGCATTCTCATATTGTTAGTGCCTATGCAATTTAGAGCATTTCACGTTAGCACACACACACCTTAAGTCAAAATCATTGCAAGATACGCAGGGGATCGGCGTGGTTTCACATAAATTAGGCCCCAATTATTAGTGAAATTTTCTCTGATAAGTGTTCATTTAGAAGAGTCTATTGAAAAAATTAAAATAAGTTAATCTGATGGATAACTGTGTTACATGTACTTCTCGATTGATAGAACCTCAAAATTTTATAAATCTCAATGAATTCAACATCATTAGTTATTTCATATGCAGACAGAATAATGATGTCCATAACTTTTTGGCACAATAACTCTTTTAATTTCTACTTACTAATTTAAAAATGCTTGTAACTTTTTAAACCCTTTTTCACAATAATAATAATAAAAAAAGACAGTGGCAATGCAATTTGCAGAAATCGTACCTTGCATATTATTGTCGGCAATATATAATTCTCGGAGCAAAGTCAAGTTCCCAACTATTCTTGGCAGCATACCAGAAAGTTTATTATCTTGCAAGTCTAAGACTTTTAGTTTCGGAAGAGCACCCACAGCAATAGAAATTTTTCCTACAAACATGGGAAAAAGAGAGATATATATAATTAATGAAAGGCTTGGCCAAATAATAGAACAGAAATAATAGTATCACACATCATAACTGTTAATATATTACCTGAAAATAAGTTATGACCCAAAATCAACACTTCAAGAGAAGAGATGTTGAAGATTTCTGCAGGTATGCTTCCTAGAAGCTTGTTTCTTGCAATATTTAGAATCTTCAATTGATAAAGATGACTAATCACAATTGGAATGTTTCCACCGATAAGGTTAGCTCCCAAATTCAAGTTCTCAAGCTTTGACAAATTGGCTATGGATAGTGGAAGAAAACCACCAAAACTATTATTTTGGAGACTTAAGTGTTGGAGTTCATTTAAACCTCCTAGCCATGGTGGAATCTGTCCACTGAATCCATTGTCGCTCAAGTCCAATAGCTTGACTCTATGCAATTGGAGTAACTCTTTTGGTAGGTCACCATAGAACCTATTGTTGCTAAGGTCAAGTGCAGAAAGAAATGAGAGATTTCCCAATTCAGGGGGCATGTTTCCAATAAGACCCATGTTACTAAGATTTAAGGCCTTGACTCTTCCATGGCGGGCATCACACGTGATGCCAATCCAATTGCACAACGAAGAAGAACTTGACCAATTATTAGCCAAGAGTTCATGAGCATTCAAATTCATAGAAGATTTAAAAGCAAGAAGGGAAGATTTATCAGATAAGAAAGTGGTTTTACTCATAACCAAGTTACAGGCCATGAAGTACTGCAATGAAAGCATGAGAATGAAGACAAGAAAGCAAAGTTCGGCCATCTTTAGATGTTTAGATGAGTCTAAACACGAGAAGAGAAATGCGTATTTAAACTTCGAGCCAAGGTTACGGTGTTATTGATATATGTGTCTGTGTGAAGATTTCTTGTTTGGTTTTGTTTTGAAACTTTCTCTCTCACATACTTGTCTCGAACTTCATCGTGCCCGAAAGAAGGGCAGTAATGGAAATCAATATTTGCCATCATGGGGTCCAGACGTGTGAACTGCTTGAATTATTCACAGGTGCATGTTCACATCAATGAATGCAGTTACTAATCTTCATTTCACATTTTCAATAAAAGTTGGATGATAAAACAAAAGCTCCTAACTAAATGAATTGACAAACATATCCTTTTTAAATAAAAAAACCCTGAACCCCACCCCCTTAACTCATGTTGCCCCCTCTCTCTGTGCGTGTTTACTTTTTATTTGCTACAATCACTTGTCCCTATATATATTAATACGTTTACATCAATATTTATTTGAGTAACTCGTACGTCTTGACCAATCCTCAGAAATTTTGGCTTGAGTGACAATTGAGTTTTAGCGTCTTTAGTACGAAGAAGAAACTTAAAGAGTTGAGATTAACTCCAAAATGCAAAATGAGAGTGACATGCTGCACCCAAAAACAAAAACATGGAAAAACAAAGAGACTAGGAAGTCATATTTCAAAACTATTGACTTCAGAAAAATCCAAGGAACAATCAGGGGAGTTAATTATGCCACCCTCATTTTTAATATGCATACTCCTCATTCCAAATTTATCATCAATAATACTCAAATGTCCTTCCCTCCCCCTTGCATACCCCAATTGACTGTGTGTTCACCCCTTTATTTTTCACCAAACGGTTATGTAAATCTATTCTAGGTCCAAAACAACTAGATCTGTTTGGCAAATAGATCTATAGAGCTGTTTTGGACCTAGAACGGATTTACAGAGCCGTTTGTCATTAAAATAATTTTTAATAATCTTTTGAAGTTTTATTAATTAATAATTAATTATAAAATTATATTATATATTTTAAATAAAATATTTCTATTAATAGAAATATTTAATATAAATATATATATAAAAAATAAATTTCTTTTTACCTCTCATACTATTATTAATTTTAAAAAAGACCCAAACATTTTAAAAATGGACAAAATAAATATTCATATTTTAAACAAAAAATAAAAGTAGACCTTATTGAGGTAATTTTTGTTCGTACGAAAGGTTTAATTTATTCTTGGTTTAAAATATGAGAGTTCAATTTGCTTAATTTAAAACGTGAGAGTCTTTTTTTAAAAGTTTTATTAATTAATAATTAATTATAGAATTATATTATATAGAGAAATATTTCATTTAAAATATATAATTAATTATAAATTAATAAAAATTTAAAAAATTATTAAATGAAATCTAAAAAATGTAATTTAATGAACTACGGATTCATTTGAATATTATTCTATTTTTTGAATTTATTTTTTAATATATACATATTAAATTTAAAATTGAAATATAAATTACATGCATTTTTTTATGAGAAAACTCTCATTTTACATTCTCACGCCATCATCAATTCTAAAAAAGATCTTCATTTTTCAAAAAGGGTAAAATAAATATTCACATTTTAAGCTTAGAATAAAAATAAACCTTACATATAAATAAAAATATATTTCAATATAATCTACTTTTGTTATTGGCTGTAAATATGAGGATTTTTTATTTAATTTAAAACGTCAAGGTTTTTTTTAAGAATAATAATAGTGTGAGAGGATAAAAGATATTTTTTTTTATATATACTTAAATTAAATATTTCTATTAATATAAATATTTCATTTAAAATATATAATATAATTATATAATTAATTATTAATTAATAAAAAATTAAAAAAATTATTTAAATGCCAAACAGCTCTGTAGATCCATTTTGTGTCCAGACCAACTCTATAGATCCATTTGGTGAAAAATAATGGGTGGGAACACAATTAATTGTCAAACGGCTCTTTATTGTGGTTTGGCATGGGGGGTATGCAAGGGGGAGGAGTGGGCATTTTGGGTATTATCAATGATAAATTTAGCCTAATCTTTCTTTACTTCCAATTTTATCTCATGCATTCACACTGGGCGAAGTCTTTTGTTATCCCAAGAAAAATATGAATCCTACACTTTCTCAGTTATCTTATTTACTAGATATATTTTGAGTACGGACCTACCTCTAAAAAAAGTAATATTTTTGAGTCATATTAGCCTAACAACTATAAGTTTTTCTTCCAATTGTTAAAGTGTTTGGATTCAATATTACCAAAATAACTAGGCAATTGATGAAAATATCACATATAATATACAAGCTGAATGGTGAAAATAAAGAAATGCTTCAAGAGTCATTTGTAACCGCAATGTGCCCATCAAGCAGAGAGGGAAGTTTTATTGTACTACTATTCGATCAGCTATGCTTTATGATATTGAATGTTGGGCTTTTAAAGGGACAAAAAGAGCATAAAATGAGAATGCTAAAATAGATGTGTGCCCGCACAAAAAAGGATATAATACAACATTATTGCATAAAAAGAAATATTGAGGTGACATTTATTGAAAAGAAGATGACAAAAAGATGGTTAAAATGGTTTTGACACATGTAAAGAAGGTTCTTAGAGGTTAATTATATGATCACTAGCACTTTGAAAAGATATAGAAGGAGGCCTAAAAGTATAGATTGTGGAATGAAATCATGGAATGAGAATGGAATAGAAGGATAGGAACAGAGTGGAATGGCTGTCCAAGTCATTCTACTGTTTAGTATACAAAATTAATATTGTTGAATGTAATTATAATTGTGTTTAAAAGACAATAATACCCCTTTATTAATAATAAAACAATATATAATTAAATAGTGCCGGCTAGTAAGGCAAAATAAAATACTAATTCTAATGAGCATGGAATGAGAAATCTTCCTTTTGATAATTCCCCCATCTTTTTGTGTAAATGTTGTGCTTAATTAGACTGAAAAAGCTCCAAATTGAATATGATATGTAGGTTTATTGGAAAGACAATATTTGATTGAAAGTTTAGATTTTAATAAATTCATTTTGACTTTAAATGGTCAGGCACGATTCCACACTTACCATATGCAAAAACGTTTCATATGTTAGGCATGCGGACGCCTAAACATAAGATATCTCTTATGGAGTATTAGCAAAGAGCTGAGGGTTCTTGTTGAAGTCCTAACAAATCAATGCTTAAGGTGGGACACAAAGACTAAGCAAGTGAACGTATAAAGGAAAAATGTGACAAGAGATGATTGATCCTGACTTTTCTAAAGATTAAAAGATATAAGGACCTTGTTATCTACGTTGCGTGGAAGAATGAAATGTATAGAAGTAACCCTTGGAAAGTTTCTTGGAAAGTTTGGTTGAACGTAACCACTGATTTGTCACACAAAAGTCAAAATCATGAAAATTAATTTCCAATTGACAATGGCATGTTGCTTCTATTTTCTGTCATCTTATAGTTCCGTGAGAAAGCGAGAAAGAAATTTTCTAATGGCTTTGTTATAGTTCTCACTTTTTTGTGATTGATAAAAATATTGAAATAATATTATAAGTATTAATAATTATTTAAAATATATTATAATTAATGAGAAAAAATAAAATAAAAATGATACACTTTGTGGGATAGCAGATTTTGCTTTCCTATATATCTTTCTAAGTGGAAAATATTTTGTTCATACTGTGACACTGAATTCCAACTCGTGGAAGACTGGATTAATTGATGGAACCGTAACGGCTACGTTAATTGCAGTATTATGCAGTGGGACTAAAGAAATGTAAACTGACTCATACTTGAAAAGAAAATTAGTTGCTAAAAGTTAGGAGAAAACAGAATTTGGTTCTTTACTCTATAAAATTACTAAAATAGTTTTGAACTATACAATTTATTTTAAAAAAATATATATCATATTTTATTAGCACACTAATTAAATATTAAACACAATAAAGGAAGATATTATTAGTTAGGATTGCAAAGAATGAAGCTAGCAAAAGTTGAGCTAAATGTTTCATTGGTCATATTCCAAAATGGGCATGATAGCACAGACTTACCTGCATCAATTCTTTTTTAGAGTGAATACCATTCACCTCCTCTGGTATTTTCTAAAAAGATAAATAACTCCAATTTAGGCCTAAAATACACTCTATTTCATTGCTCTATTAGCTTAAGATTTTTTTTTTGGGTACACATTCTAAAATATTCTTATCATATTTGTTCTTTGACCATGAGTTAACCGTGATTTAATAAATGAAAATATATTTTCCTTAATTTTACTTGCCCTCAAAATTTACCAAATATGATGTTTTGCCAATTATAAAAATTATTTTCAAACACTTTGGCAGTACTTTGCCTCTCTAAAAGACAATACATTCAATCAATAATCCGTGGCTAAGTTGATAAGCAAAAACGAGCTTAGCAATTGCTGGGTTTATGCAATACAAATGGTTCAAGCTTGTATGAAAAAAATATATTGCTAAGAATAATAATTGTAATTGCTCAACTCTTAAAATGAGATTAGTTTCACATGCAATGTGAAGTGAGAATAGTCACAATAAAATAATTGAAAAAAAAAGGCAATACGAATCGGAGCTTTAATTTTTATTTTGCTTAGACAATGTTTTTTAATATTTATATCAGTTTTATACTAATTACTGAAAATGCGAGATGAAGGTGAATACCCATATTCATTGCTGTGAAAAACCATATATCACAGTTTTATCATAAAGTGATATCGTATAATACCTGTATCACACAATTTTATTTTTAATTTGTCCTTCTCTTAAGTTTTATCTATAGTCTCTTTCAAGCCATTTGCTTGTAGAAAAATGGACAAAGTTGAAGGATTACCGTGTTGCCTATATACCTTTCATAATGAAAATGTTTTCTTCATACTGTGACTTTATATTCCAACTCGTGGAGGTTAGTATTAATTGATAGAGACTCGTCTCGGCTACGTTAATTGCACTATTAGTGTAGGATCAGAAAAATGTGAACATGACTACTTCATATTTGAAAAGAAATATTAAAGCCAAAGGCTCAGAGAAATTTTCCAAACAAAAGACAGAAAAAGAAAAAAAAAAAAAAAAGATTCAGATTACTGCTCATATCACACCATAACCTTTCGTCTAGTTTATATAAATCTTTTTCTTTCCCTGTGTTTAGATTCATTCAAGCCACTGAAACATGGTCAAACATTGCTTTCTTGTCCTCATGTTCATGCTTTTGTTGCATTACTTCATGTCCTGTAAATTGGCTACGAGTAAAGCCACTTTTGCATCTGATAAATCTGCCCTTCTTGCATTCAAATCATCTATGAATTTACATACTCATGAACTCTTGGCCAATAATTGGTCATGTTCTTCTTCATTCTGCAATTGGATTGGTGTTACTTGCGATGTCCTCCATGGAAGAGTAAAGGCCTTGAATCTTAGTAATATGGGTCTTATTGGTAATGTGCCACCTGAGTTGAGAAATCTATCATTTCTTGCTAAACTTGACCTTAGAAACAATAGATTCTATGGAGAGCTACCAATCGAGTTACATCGATTGCATAGAGTTAAGCTACTAAACCTAAGCTACAATAGATTCGGTGGAGAAATTCCACCATGGATAGGAGGTTTATCTAAACTTCAACATTTGAGTCTTCAAAATAATGGTTTTAGTGGTTTCATTCCACTATCCATATCCTACTTGTCAAAGCTTGAGACCTTAGAATTGAATTCTAATTATATTGGTGGAAGCATTCCAACTGTGATCAGTCAACTTCATCGATTGAGATTTTAAATATTGCAAACAACAACTTCTTAGGAAGCATACCTACAGAAGTCTTCAACATCTCTTCATTGGAAGTGTTGGTTTTAGCTCATAACTCGTTTTCAGGTTATATATTAAACTTTATGACGTGTGACATGATTTCTACTGTTCTATTAATTCACACACACAGATATATATATATATATATATATATATATATATATATATATATATATATATATATATATATATATAGAGATATAGATAAAATCTATCTCTCTTTTCCTTACGTTTGTAGGACCTATCTCTAAAGTGACGGGTGATCTTTTAAAACTAAAAGTCATAGACTTACAATTTAATCAACTTTCTGGGATGATACCGAACCTGACCATGCTTCAAGAATTATATATCGGCTACAATAGTATGCAAGGTACGATTTCTGCAAATTATATTGCCATTTGGTAGTCATGGCTCGCAGCACTAAACCTCAAAAACATTAAGGCAAATCTAATAGAAGAGTTAAATATCATCTTCGTCACGCACATTTAAAATTTTAATTAATTTTGTTCTTCAAATTTTAAGTTTGTCAATTTAGTTCCTCTCATTTGAAAATTAATATAATTTCATCTATCATATTTTAAAATTATCAATTTTGTCTTTTAAACTTATTATTACTAACAGTTATTCAACATGCAGCTAGCTAGCTTTCAAGTGTTGGATAATATAAAAATTGATATCGGATATTCTTCTAATAATTTAAGTTTTTAAATAAAATTAATATTTAATATAATATTAAATTTTTTTAATTCATAATTAAAAGATTAAATTTCTTGTAAACACTTGTATAGTTAAATTAAAATTTTAATATATAAAAATAAGCTTATGTTATTTTTATTTCAGAAGCAGAGTACCTCTAAGCCCTGAGTCTAATGATTTCAGTCAATTCTTTGTAAGAAGAGAAATGATAACTTGTACAACTTTGAAGCATAGCTATAGATTTGAAAACTGAGAGAGAATTATTGAGATCTGCTGAATATTTTGATGACATATTCATTCTTGAATGGAATCATAATTGATGAGGTAAGGGAATAGACAAGTGAATGAGTAGAGGATGCCACGTTTGCATACAATAATATTAATAAATACTATGCATTCCGCTCTCATCTTCATTCCTCAATATCTTAATTCTTTTACTCATTTCTCTTCCCAATAACACTGCACACACCACTGTTAGACTACCAGATAAAATTTGTGGTTTTATAAAATATAAATTTATTATGAAATTAAATAAATAATTAATTACAAGTGAAATTTAAGAGGATGTATAGAAATTTTTAAAAAAATAAATACACAAAATAAATATATAAAAGGAGTAAAAACATAAGATAAATAGTGGATGTAAAGAAAATTTGTTTTCCTCGGAGAGATTGCTCCTAAATACTGAAGCCTAGTTTCGTGTATGTGATCATTAAATTTTTAATTTATAATTAATTTAACTTAAATTAATTAAAAATTTAAATAAAAATATTTTTTTTAAAAAATATTATATATATATATATATATAAACTTAAATTTAAATTAACATACTTAATGACTATAAATTTAAAAAAAAAACATTATGTATATAATTATTGATGTATATCTTTAAATACACCTTAAATTTTATATTTATTTGTAGAAATAAAATTATAAAAAAAATAAAATGTATGAAAAATACAAAAAAGAAATGTGTAAAATATAAATTTACAAAATATAGCATGTCTCAATCTTTATCTTTTTAGACCAACCCATGAGACAGTAAATTTTTGCCCTTAGAGAAACAAAATGAATATGAATTTTAAGGTGAGAAAGATCAAATAGATAAACTTGATGTATAAAAAGATGAAAATGATAGTTAACTCCTTCATTCTTTCATAAATTTGTGACCATTTAATATTTACATAGTGGGACATGTCAACTTGAGTTATTGCTTCCATGTATCATTGATGGATTTGGATTCTCTACTGGATTTTTTATACTGGGTAGCAGATGAATGACCCAAATGAATGATTATAAATAAAAATGACCAAATCACTATACAAAGCATCTGTTGGTAGGAGATGAATCGTTTAGATGAGTCTAGCACCAACCCATCTTAACAGAGAAGCCTGTTCCATCGTTGATATGTTTTCTCTTTATATACAATAGCCTAAACTAGTGTTGTTAAAAATTGTTTACCTGACTTCACAAAAAAAAAAAAAGAAGAAAAAAAACTGTCTACCATATTCAAAGAAATGCTAAAATGGTTGTGCTACTTCTGGGATATATATGATATTTTCTTGAAACAATTTTTTTTCTTTCATCCTTTTTTTTCGTGTTGAATTACAGGAAACATTCCAGAAAAGGTTGGTGCTCTTCCCCACCTGAGAGTTTTGAGCCTTAGAAATAATTTCTTCTCTGGCTCCTTGCCATTGACAATGTTCAATAACTCAAGATATTATCCTTGCTACTAATAATTTGTCTGGCATTCTCCCAGCAAATATATGCAGTGGCCTTCCAAAACTTGAACGACTTTATCTTTACATGAATGAATTCTCTGGTCAAATATCACCTATTTGGCATGAATGTAGAGTCTTGAAATATTTAGTATTGTCTATCAATTCATTCAACAAAGGAAGTATACCAAGCGACATTGGAAACTTGACCACTCTCCAATATTTATATCTTGATTACAACAACATAGAAGGTATGAATATTATATTTACTTGTCTGTTTTGGTTAAAATATTTGTCTCAGTTCATGATATATATACATGCCAAAAATTATATAAAAACTTACTCACCAAGAAAAATAATAAAGATTCAAAACGTCACCATTTTGTCTATATATGAAACAACTTGTTTTTTAAAGCAAGCAATGTAGCAAAGAAAACTTACAAAAATAGCTGACAGAAAAATGAACAAGCTAATAATTGCTTGCCAAGTGATAATTTCATTGAATATGACTTAGGTATAAATACATTTGAAAACAACTGAAGATAAATCAAATACTATTATTTTAGGTATCCAGAAACTCTTAGCTAAAAAATTTAAACAAGCTAACCCACTAATAGCTCATTGACAGATTCTAGTTGAAAACACAATCTCTAACTAATCAAACCCTAAAACAAACTTTGAAAGCTTTTAATGCACATTTCCAACACTCATCCTTGCCTTATAAGCCTTCTAAGCTGCAAACTCCAAGCTTCTTCCTCAGAAACTCAAACTTACTAAGTGGAAAAGACTTAGCAAAGATATCAACAATTTGATATTTGGTTATGCAATAAACCAATTTTATATCTCATTCCTTCACTTCTCTCAGATAAGATAATTTAACATTAAAATGTTTGGCCTTGCCATAAAACACGGGATTGTGTGATATTGAAATAGTTGCTTGATTATCAATTGAAATTTCAGTGCTTTGAACTTGTTCCAAGCCCAAATCAGCTAGGATATTGATGCATGTGCCTATGGCACCGCAACTATAGGTGACAACCAAATTAAAATCTAAGTTCAACTTATAAACCATAGGTTGTATTCTCAGAGAATCACTATTACATGTCTCAATTAATTTATGCTATTAAAAGGGGGATTTTAGAACAACGGAGTAATCAAACTGAAATTAACAACAAGCAAACACAATAAATAAATAATTTAATTGAAATTAACAATTATGAAGACAACCAATCTAGGAACTATCCAACACCTGACGATTCTATCCTTGACCTAGAGATATAATCTAATTTTAGTTATGCAAATTAGCTAGATTAATCCCAAAATCTCAAGATTAACTTGACAAATTAATTAATTTAGTTGAACCCTAACTCAGCCCGGATCCCTACACTTAGCTCGGCAATTCCTAATACAATATCACATAGATTATGGTCATTGGAACCAAACCCAACCACAACCATAATCACAATAAGGGTTTTGAGCATCCAAGACTTAAAATTTGAATTTTAATCCAACCAAATCAAGTTTTATTCCATAGAAATTACTCTTAGGGTGATCAATCTTAGAAAAACCACAAGCCCAAATAAGAATAATGCACAAAAATCTTCATACATAATTCTAGTGAGAGAAACAAGGATTAGTAAAGCACAACTTTCATTAAATCCAAAATAAATATAATACCAGCCTCAATAATCAAACTAGTGATCTTCAAATCATCCTAGGCTGATTACAAGAGCTCCTAGCCCTCTATTTTCATGGGGGCAACCATGGGGAGAAGAAGAGGGACTAAAACCCTAGAAAAATGGGGGAAAATGTGAATTGAGAGTGGAAGGAAGGGGATGGCCGAAAATGAAGAGAAGGGGGAGAGAAATTGCCTTCCTATTTACAATAATGAGGCCAAATGACGACCTTGTCCCTTAATAACCTTACAAAAATGTTCACCTCGACCTTGGAGTTGGGAAATTCACACCTATGCCCTTGCTCCATAAATTCACAAAGATTTGTTACTCTTATCTTTAGCTTGGACATAGAAATTAACCCAACATGCTTTGAGTTCTCCTAGGTACAATCCTGAAAATGAAAATTTCATAACAAATAAATTAGACCTTAGAGTGAGAAAATTAATATAAAATGTAATTAATTCTAATTAGACCTCAATGATATAAATATTATTTAATTAAACAATTAGGTGCAAATTTGAGATGCTAGAGTTAAGTATAAGAGTGCAAAGATAAACACTAATCAAATATTCCTCAACTAGATAGCTTGATTAACATTTGTTGCAGCTACAAACTCAGCTTCTATTGTTGATTGAGTTACAATCTCTTGCTCATTGGAACATTTAGCGAAAACACTTGAACCATACTCAGCATCGTAGCAAGCCTAGCTTTGTGCTTGTTTGTATTGCGATTGAATATTTTGTAAACTTCGATTTCACCCTGGTAATATTTTTATCTTGATGTTTTAGAACTATAGCTAGCTCCAAGGTGTAAGTTTATTCAGTCATGGACAACTCCTTCTACATTGCAACCATCCATTAATTTTAGCTTAATTGCAGCTTTTTTGAAACTAGTTAGTTCGCATATAGTACGTAGCAAACTACTATATTGCTTTTTTGATAAATGTCAACTTCTTCACAAAATTGTTGAGGCTGATATGCTACATACTCCTTTCCACTATTAGACCTCAGAACTTAAATATTACACGTATTTTGGTTTTCAAAATGAGCTTTAAACTTCTAGAACATATTAGTTACTTTTGATTTGTATCAAAAAAATAAATAAATCCACTACATTCTAGTTAAGTCATAAAAAAAATGATGTAGTCAAGACTTCCCTTTAGTGATGGAGTTCTTTGAGGACTAGCAAGGTCAATGTAAACAAGTTGGAGCTTCTGTATCGCCCACCAGCTACTTTCACGAAATGGCTTCCTTGCTTCGTTCCTGAACCGACAAGCTTCACACTCAGCTAGTTAATTTGTCTGGCAAGGAAGGAAGTCCACGAATAAGTTAATTTTTCAACAGCAAGTTCATTTCTGAATGATGGAAACGACCTAGCTAGCCTCTTCTTCCAAATATCAGCTAAGCTAGTTGTACTTTAGCTTTGCAACAAAGAGCTGGCCTTCCTCCTCCTGCTTTACATTTTCAACTTCAACAACTTGTTGGACTTCAGCTTTGCAAATTACAACTTCAAGCCCCATTTGGTTGCATTTGTTGCACTTTGCACCTGGCCTCCTCTTACACTTTAAATGAGCACAAGATTTACCACCACAATGTTTACAAGGTGGAAATCCTTTTTACCGCTATTATTGTTGCTGCCAGAAGTAGCTTTACTTGCAGCAACATCTATCTTTTTTTTCTTTTTTCTTTTTTTTTTTAATTCTTCTTCCCGTTGCCTCTAGACTGATGCTTTGATTACATAGCTCCTTTAATAGTACCTCCTTTCTAACAAATCATCTCTCCCAGAAGCCTGTAAAGCATTGATAACTTTTGCCAAAGAAATACGAGCTAGATCTTTAGTATTTTCTAAAACAAAATGAATCTCTCTGGTACAGTAACAAGAAGCTTTTGAATTATCCTAGAATCAGGTAGCTCAGCACCAAGCAACCTTACTTGATTATCAATTTTAAGAAGTTGGTCAGAATATTCTTAGATATTTTTTGACCCTTTTATTTTCATTGCTTCAAATTTCCTAATAAGGTTCATCATCACTTTCATATCTTTAATACTTTGGTCCCCATGATATTCATCTCGAAGGTAGCACCAAATAGCATGAGCTAATTCTAGTCATAAATTATGGCTTTTCCTTTGTCTTATTTGTTTCTCTATCCTTGTGATCACGTAATTGAACCATTGTGGGATCATCCGGTAAAGCTGGAACTTGATAATAAACTACTGTAGCTTCCCAAACATCCAAGGCTTCAAGATAAGCTTCTGTAGCAATGCCCAGATCTGATAATCCTCCCCATCAAAAGTTGGTGGACCAATTTGAGTGAAACTAGCTTTTGGATTCATGACTTGAAGGCTTGATTTCTAGAAGTGTAGGATTAGTGTTTAGGTGCTTTCAAAACTCACAAAGATACTCACAAGTCCCTCAAGAAGAAAGTTCCAGTGCCAATCGTTGTTTTTTGAAACAGGCAATTAGTAGAGAAAGTAGTTGTGAAAGTTGTTGACAGAAAAATAAACACGCTAATAGTCGGCTGCTAAGTGATAATTTCACTGAATCTTAGCTAACATGAAACACGTTGACTCTCTAATAGCTAGTTCGCAGATTCTAGCTGAAACACAATCTTTGACTAATCAAACCGTAGAACAAACTTTGAAAGTTTTGAAGGCAAGTTTTTGACATAACTAAATAATTTACAAATTAGAATGACGTCCTATAATTTATACATTTCTTATTTAAATTGAGTATATTGAAAAGAATAGTAATTCCAAGTGAACTTAGGGGAAGTGCCTAAATTGGTTTGAGTGTAATTGATCAGAAAGTTGTTTAAGGATTGTTTTGATTGCCTTTTGGGAACTTCAAATGTACTGGTGTTATTAAATTGCGTAGGCATTAACAGTGAGAATGTCTCTTAGAGATCAACTAACACTGGAAATAGATAACTATAATTGAGGAAATTTTGGTATATTCACGGTCCACCTCTAAACCTCAAAAATATTAAGGCAAATTTCATATGATCATGTCCATCTACTTTTATTTTTCATATTTGATACATGATTATTCCTCAATCTTTACATCCATGTGTTGTTTCTTTATATATTATAGCACAAACTAGCCATTTTAAAAAATTAATTGATCTTATGGATTCAAAGAAATGCTAAAATGATTGTGCTACTTAAGGATTATATATGATCTCACTTTGAAACATGCTCTTTTATTCATTTTTTCTTTCAAGTTGAATTACAGGAAACATTCCAAAAGAGGTTGGCGCTCTTCGACAATTAAGGGTTTTGAGCCTTAGAAATAATTTCTTTTCTGGCTCGGTGCCAATGACAATCTTCAATAACTCCATGCTGCAAGAATTTAACCTAGCCGTTAATAATATGTCTGGCAATCTCCCAGCAAATATATGTCATGGCCTTCCAAAACTTGAACGACTTTATTTATACATAAATGGTTTCACTGGTCAAATACCATCCCTTTGGCATGAATGTAGAGCTAGATTTAGATTTTGATCACAATTCATTCAATAGAGGAAGTATACCAAGTGACATTGGAAACTTGACCATGCTCCAATATTTACATCTTGGATACAACAACTTAAAAGGCATGAATATTATATTTAACGTTGTTTTTTTCATTTATATACAATTTGTTTGTGAATATTTATGGGGCAGTTTATTAATATGATAAAGTTTTACCTTATTTGTAGGTAAAATTCCATCTTCTCTTTTCAACATGTCTTCTATGAGAGAATTCGCCCTTGACCATAATAATTTACATGGTAGTCTTCTACAAGACTTGTGCCAACATTTTCCTCAAATAGAAATTTTTTCAATATCAAACAACCATTTTGATGGAAATATCCCAAGACAAATCAACAACTGCACATTGTTGAAGGAATTATATTTAGGATACAACTCCTTCACAGGTACACTTTATATGCCCATAGTTATAATATTTTACCTCTATTTGTAACTGTTTATATATGTGTGTGTGTGTGTGATTTCTTAAATATGTATGATGCCAAGTGATAAGGGACTTCGTTAATCTTTAAAAGAATTATAAATTTTTTTTTTTTTTAACAAACCAATAGAATATGCAGGAATATATCTATTTTAAAATTTCAAACTTATTTTGTAATGTATCTTGTACAAGGTAAACCTATAATATGGTACATTTAATTATCTACGGTTGTTTGCTTATAAGCTCTCTCCACTTAATATATGTTGACGTTAGAATTTATTAGAATCTTAATTATTTCCTACTTCGACATGTTATGTTTCCAGGATCTATACCAGTGGAGATAGGGCATCTTAATAACTTGGGCTTACTTAATTTGGCTGGAAATAATCTGAATGGACCTATTCCTTGGAATATTTTCAACATATCAAGTTTGAAAACCTTGGGACTCTCATTTAATTCCTTCTCAGGTAGTCTTCCATAATATATTGGATTTGGTCTTCCCAATCTAGAAATACTAGCTATAGCCCAAAATGAGCTTGTTGGAAATATTCCAAATAGTATATCCAATGCTTCTAAGCTCACTTTGTTAGACTTGGGTGGGAATAAATTCAATGGGGCGATACCTGGCACTCTTGGAAAACTAATGGACCTTCGGTTTATCAGTCTAGGTGAAAATAATTTGACCATAGATGCTCACACTTTTGAAATGGACTTCCTTACTTCATTAACAAATTGCAGGAAGTTGAAAGAAATGGAAATATCGAAGAATTCTTTCTATGGAAAACTTCCGAAGTCAATTGGGAACTTTTCTGCTTCTTTACAAAAGATTTATGTTGCTTCTTCCAAAATTAATGGTAATATTCCAGTGGAATTGGGAAATTTAAGCTACTTGTTAGCATTTAATGTGAATGGGAATAATTTGAGTGGATATATTCCAAAAACAATAAATAGATTACAGAGTATTCAGATGTTGAGGCTAGGGGAAAATGCACTGCAGGGCTCCATCGTAGATGAACTTTGTGATATCAGAAGTCTAAATGGTTTGTACCTGAATAGAAATATGTTTTCAGGAGTGATTCCAACATGCTTAGGGAATCTTACGTCTTTAAGATACCTTTACCTCCACTCTAACAAACTAGTTTCTGATATACCCTCATCTCTATTTAGACTGAGAGATTTCTTGGAGCTAAGTTTCTCCTCAAATGCTTTAACTGGATCTCTTCCATATGAGATAGAAAACTTGACAGCAGTTATTCTGTTGGATTTGTCAAGAAATCAGATCTCAGGAAATAGCCCCGCAACCGTTAGTGGCTTGCTAAGTTTGCAAGCACTCTCATTAGCACGTAACAAAATGGAAGGGTCGATTCCTGAATCACTTGGAAAATTGATAAGTTTGGAGCACTTAGACCTTGCCCAAAATAATCTTTCGGGAGTCATTCCAAAATCTTTGGAGTCACTTGTTTATCTTAAATTTATTAATCTTTCCTACAATAGATTCAAAGGAGAGATTCCAAGTGGTGGACCTTTCAAGCATTTCATGGCTCAATCATTTATGCATAATGAGGCACTTTGTGGCAATCCAAGATTGGAAGTCCCACCTTGTAGGAAAGAAATGAGACATAGCTCATCAGCAAAGCCGCTTTTGATCAAAATCACGCTGCCCCTAATTGTGTCTACCATTTTGGTTGTTTCCTGCATAATCCGTCTACTGCTGAAAAGAAAAGCTGTTGGTAGTGAAGCTCAAAGAGATTTATCAACTTTAGGAGTACCAAGAAGGATTTCCTATTATGAACTTGTAAAAGCTACTAATGGATTTGATGAGAGTAATTTACTTGGAAAGGGCAGTTTTGGTTTTGTGTATAAAGGCATGCTTTCAGATGGGATTGTGGTTGCAACTAAAGTGCTTAATTTCAACTCTGAAGTAACGTCAAAGAGCTTTGAAGTAAAATGTGATGCTATGCGCAATTTGTGACACTGTAATCTCACTAAGATCATTAGTTGTTGTTCCAATGATGATTTTAAAGCTTTAATCATGGAGTTCATGCCAAATGGAGGTGTTGAAAAATGGTTCTATTCACACAACTACTTCTTGGATTTATTGCAAAGGTTGAATATTATGATTGATGTGGCATTAGCATTAGAGTACCTCCATCATGGTTCTTCAATTGCAGTGGTTCATTGCGATATAAAGCCTAGCAATATTTTGTTAGATGACAATACGGTTGTACATGTTACTGATTTTGGCATGGCAAAACTCTTAGATAAAGGACAATTGAAAACACATACAAATACTTTAGCTACACTTGGCTACATTGCACCAGGCATTTTTTTTCTTTTAATCTTTCAAGCGATTTCTTCTACAATTATTTTCCCTTAATCTTAAGCATTATATTACAATTATGCCAATCAATTCAGGATCATATGAGCTCATGTATTTATTAAATTAACTATTAGAGAAAAATCCCTCTTTTCCCTCTCATACTATCATCAATTTTGAATTTGACCCTCATGTTTTGAACTAAACAAAATTAACCTGTACATTTCAAGCCAAGAACAAATATAGACCTTATTGAAGTGTTTTTTTTGTCTGTATTAAAAGTTCACTTTTGTTTTTAACTTAAAATGTTAGGGCTCATTTTATCTAGTGTAAAACATGATAGTCCCTTTTGGACTTTACGATAGTGTTAGGGCACAAAAAGAGGTTTTTCTCTAACTTATCCTATGATATTTTGTTACTTTACATCTTCTATGTTTTAATTTTAAAATTTAATTTCAATGCATTGTTGTATTTAAATCGATAAATTGAGTATTCTTAGTTAGATTTTATTTTTATATTAATCTTTTTGGTTGGAATTTACTTAATCATGTTATATTTTGATTAAATTATGTCAAACCAATAACATAAATGCATATTTACCAATATGGTGAGTTTTACAAATACATCATAATAGTTGAACCTTTAATATTTAATTAAATGGTAGGGAGGTTTCTGTGGAGGAATTTTTAGCCTTTTATAGTTTTGGAATGCCTTCTCTCTCTATCGCTTCTACATATTCTTGAAATGGGGGGAGGAATCAATGAAAGGACTTATCTTTCATCTTCAGCATTCTCCACCTTGCGATGGCATCATAAGTTGGGTCATCCCAAATCCCATCTTCTGAGTCACCTTGCTGCTCAATACAAGTTGCCTTTTTCATCTAGTTTTAGTGATTGCTTGACCTGCTCATGCAATAAAAGTCATCAGCTGCCATTCTCAAGCTCTAGTTTTTCCACATCTAGGCCTTTAGAATGTGTGTTTGTAGATGTATGGGGTCCTTCCCTCAAATTTCCATTGATGGTTTTTGCTATTATGTTATCTTTGTTCATCATTTCAGTTGTTATTCTTGGTTGTATCCCCTCAAAAAAAAATCTGATGTTTTTTTTTTTCTCATTTTTATTCAATTCAAGTCTGTAGTTAAAAAGTTCTTTCATTCCAAAATATTGTCTTTTCATTTTGATAATGGTGGCGAGTTTATTAAACTCAAACCCTACTTATGTCAACATGGAATTTCTTTTTACATTTCCCCTCCACATACACCACAAAGTAACAGTATTCCTGAACGGAAACACAAACATATAATTGAAACTAGACTCTCCCTTTTGCACTACTCTAATCTTTCTTCAAGTTTTTGGTGTCACGCCTTTTGCACGGAAAATTACTTAATTAATTGCCTTCCTTCACAATCCCTAAACATGGACTCACCATTCTTGAAGCTATTTAATAAAAAATCCACATTACACTACCCTAAAATCTTTTGTAATCGTGTGTATATATATATATGTGTGTGTGTGTGTGTGTGTGTATATATCAGTGATTAATTCTCTTATTAATGAGATTTATATAAGTTTTAAACCACTTATACATGATAAAGTCTCTTTGATGATTTTGGAATGCTTATTTCTTCATTGTTTTGGCATTAGTGTAGCTACTATTAATTTAATAACAGCAGTATATATGTCAGATTGATAAAAATGTAATCAATATGCAGAGCACGGCTCTTGGGGAATTATTTCTACAAGAGGAGATGTTTGTAGTTATGGGATTCTGATGTTAGAGATGTTCACAAGAAAGAAGCCCACAGATGAGATGTTTACACCAGAATTGAACTTGAAACGCTGGGTAACAGATTTGATGCCAAATGTTGCACAAATTGTAGACTCCAATTTACTTCAAAAAGAGGGGCAACAGATTGATGGCATAATAACATATACAACAACTATTTTGGAGTTGGCTCTGTGTTGTTGTGCAGATTTGCACGAAGCACGAGTTAGTATGACGGATGTGGTTGCCTCCTTGAACAAAATTAAGATGGTGTTAATGCGAAAGAGTAGAGCAAGGGCAATGTGAAGAAAATAGTTTGTAATTGTTCTCCCCTACATACTTCTTGTTTATTTTTGTATCCTATGCAGTGCAACTATGGTTGATGAGGATTTGTTTCATGAAGCTCCCTAAATGCCTGAGTTATTAGAGCAAAACTTGTTCTCAACCACTGTCCATGATGCTTGATAGCATGGTATCGTCTGGATTAGGTTACTCTTCTATGAATGCAGCAATTTCAAGCATAAAAACCTTAAAATAAAAAGCTTGTTAATTAATTTATAGAGGACATTGGAGTTCAGAATTTTTTTTATTGTTCAAACGGTTGAATTACTGTAAAAGAGAAGCCAAGAGGATTCTTTCTACCTCTGGTGAAATAAAAATAGAATTAGGTGCACAAAATGTAAGACTCGTTAAAGATTCTCTTGTGAGCAGCACATAGCAAATGCCATTACACTAATATTTGAACAAAAACAGTCATTCCTGCCCAAGGATATAACATCTATACATATGGTTTCGTGGTTAATTTCATTCCTTGTATCTATATATATAGAAAGCAACAAAATAGCTACGCATCGGCTAAGCCCACGTTAATTCACAACAAAGAAAAAAAAAATCTAAGGAGCATTAGTGTTGGCTTATTAGCATCCACGCTAAGTCTAGACGTGCATTAGCATCGACTGAGCCAACAAAAAAGTAGAAGTTGTTGGTCAAACTAAGTTCTGTGGGTTATTTTGCGTCGGCCTTCACTTGAAAAATTAGGGTCGGCTAAGGCCAAGGCTAATGCTGCAGAATCTCGCTTTCTCATTGGTTGATCTTGTGGCATCACTGGTGACCTCGGCCAACACTAATTGCGTGCTATATTCCTCCGCACGCCTCTTCCTTTTCATTCTCTTCCATTTCCCTCTTTCTTCCTCTCCATTCTCTCACTTTTTCTCGCCCCAAACTCCATCTTCTTGTGCATTTGAGCTTCTCATTGCATTCCTGGAGTTGAAATCAACTCCACACTGCATTAACTTTAATTTAATTGGTGAGTTTTTTTTTGTTCCGTTATTTTCATTATATTTTGAATTTTCTCTATCTAACATGGTTAATCTTGCTTATCTAATTTGTTCTCTTTGTGTATTTCATATACCTTAAATATGTTTATTTTGTTTGTGTTGTACTGATTGATTGGTTGTATGTTTGGTTTGTTATATTGATTGTAAATGTGGCGTGTTTAATTTAAATTGTTGTATCAATATGTTTAGTGAATATGTGTAATTTAAATTGAAATTTTAATGAATGATTGATATGTATGAAACATAATTTTAGTGTATTTTAATTTTGTCATGTTATTGTTTGATTGGTTGACATGTATGAAATGTTCAAGTTAGGTTTTATTTGAATTTATTTATGTTATATTTATTAATATGTTAGATATTTCTAAATTATGTCTCTCATTAGTGGAGAGCAAGGCTCAATAGGTTGTTTACATATTATGTGTAGTACTCTATATATTTAACGTAAAGATGGAGTTTCTCTAAAAATTAAAACTTTTGGTAAAACATTCCTGCATAATAAATTGACTGAATAAGATTCATACATAGTAAATTAAAATTCTAATCTAAATTAATTTAGTATCTCCAATAAATTGAGATCCCAATTTAAATTAGTTTGAAATTTAAATATGTCTATTAAGATTAAAAGGAAGGAAGAGAGTAGAGAAAAAGGGTTTAGGGTGTAGGGTTTGAATTTTTTGAAATAAGATCAATTAGGTTGATGAGGGCTTAGGGGTTGAAATTGAAAAAAGTAGATGGAAATGTTTAGGTGGGGGTTGAAACTGTTAAAAGTTTATGGAAATTTAAAGGTTTTTAGGGTTTAGGGGTTGAAATTTAAATGGATTTGAAATTTAGAGTTTAGGAGTTCAAATTTAGGGTATATGGTTTAGGGTTTTAAATGATTTTTCAAATTTAAATATGTCTAGTAAGATTCTTTTTGACCTATTGGAGTTACTTTAAAAGTTAAAACTTTAGGTAAAACATTCTTGTATACTAAATTGACCAAATAATATTCTTGCATAGTAAATTAAAATTAATTTAGTAAGTCCAATAAATTGAGATCTCTAATCTAAATGATTTTGAAATTTAAATATGTCTATTATGATCGAAAGGGTGGAAGAGAGGAGAGAAAAAGGGTTTAGGGTGTAGAATTTGAATTTTATGGAATAAGATCAATTAGGATTTAGGGGTTGAAATTGAAAAAAAAAGTTTATAAAAATTTAAAGGTGTTTAGGGTTTAGGAGTCAACAAGGACTTATGGGTGCATGCCTAGGTAATTCTGCTTGTAATTGAGGAATTCCAATGCTTGAGAGAATCAATTTACTATGCATGTTGTACTGATTAATTAGTTTATTTATTAGGTTTTTTGATTTATTCAACTAGGGAATTAAATTTAGAGTTCCTTGTAAAATTAAACACAAATAGTTAGTAGTTGAGGCTAACCAGAGACGCCGCTAGCAGCAGCAGAAGCAAGCCAGAATGGTCCAGTCTGCACCACCACTGGACTAGGGTCTATCATATGAGGCGGCTACTCCACCTCAGTCTGTCCCAAACATCCACTGCCAAACCACAGCTGCCGCCACTGCCATTGATAGTAGTTTAGGCCTTTTCTGTTATAGTGCTATTTATATATAACTATGATTAATGCACAATTTTTTACATATATATTACATTGATTTTATATATATGGTTCTTTTGTTGCATTTTTATTTAATTCTTTTCTATTGCAGATTTTTATTTTTAATTATTTCTTTAATTTAATCTGATTTAATTTTAACATTAAATTTACTCTCTTTTAAAATTAAACATAATATATAAATTAATTATTTTTTTACATCTACCACAAGTAGTGTTGGCTAGGCCCATGCAACGTGGTTGACACTACTTTTAGCATCAGCTTTTGGCCAACGCTTAGTAGTGTCGGCCATTTACACTGCAAACGTCGACATTAGCATTCAATTTACATTGGTTTGGTTAATGCTAATTAGCGTGGGCTTCATAAAAGCTGATGCTAAGGTTAGCATCAAGGGCCAATGCTAATTCCTCAAATAACATTGGCTTTTTTGGCATATTGTAGGTTTCTGGCCAATGCTAAATCTTGCTCTTCTTGTAGTGGCATTGCATGCATTCTCTCTTTGTGAATTCAATTAAAAATGGCTTAACTTTTCATTCTATGTCTATTGTCCAATGGAGTAGTGGTTGTATGCGTTTCTACCTCTTATTATTGACCAGAATAAATATAAAAACCTACCAACCATATCTAAAGCTTTCAATGACGATCAAAAAGTTATGAGACAAATTCCAAGGTCACGAGACAAAGTTTGAGACATGATATAGTGAAATAGAGAATTTTGTCCCTCCTAAAGGCCAATTTGAATGGTGCACTTAAGCCCTATGTTATCTATGGCTAACGTGGATAAAACAATCATATATTTGGAAATAGATTAACTTTTTGAATTGTTTTTTTGGTATTTTTGCCTTTTGGCTTACCTATTGTTCAAGGAATTATTATTAGCAAGAATAATTGACCATCCCATATATTTAATTAGGTACTTTTCTACTACTTCTTGAAAACAAACAATGTAACTTGATGCAATTATAAGATATACCAATATCTGAACGGTTATTTAAATTATATGGAAACAATCTAGCTTATCTACCAGCTCATCAATAATATCCATATAGAAAATGACAAAATGATCCTCATGTTAATATCACATAGCATCATGAATATTAAATGCAACCACAATATCACCAAATTCCATAGTAAGAGTGTCATCATATACATCTATTTTAGTCCTACCAATTCTCAAGAATGGCTTGCCTAAAATAATAGAAGATCTACTATAATCACTCTTCATATCTAGAACATAGAAATCAGAAAGATAAGCTCATTAACCCTACCTAAGACATCCTCAATCAAACTTGTAGGGTATGCAATACTTCTGTTGGCCAATTAGATGATAGCTCCAGTGGGCTACAGAGGACCAAGGCCAAGAGGCTAAAACATTGATTTGGGCATTACATTTATGGAAGCACCGAAATCTAGCATGGCATCCTCAAATTTGTGGTTTCTGATGGTGCCTATAATGGTCAAAGTGCTAGAATCTTTGCATTTTTGTAGCATTGACTAAATGAGAACTAAGACGTTTTGGCCCATTGTGACTTTTTCTGTGCCCTTGAGCCTTTTCTTTTGAGTGCATAACTCTTTCAAAAACTTGGCATACTTGGGAATCTGCTTGATTGCATTAAGGAAAGGAATATTCACCTCAACTCTCTTGAAAGTGTCTAGCAACTCTTTCTTTTTCTGCCTCAATTGCCTTTCTTCGTTGAGTAACTCTCTACGTGAAAGAAAATACAATACTAGGTTGTTGCATATATTTCTAAACTAAGCCACTAGATTCTCCTTTATCTTGTGAAATAAGCTTGCTAGTAGGAGGAGTAACAGTAGATGCATGTGGCTCTGGTAATGTCAATGACTTCTCACTATGCAATGTAATGACACTCATAATCCCTTAAGATTAGGGATGGTCTAAGATGGAAGTTGGCCAAAATTTTGGGTCTACTACATCTGGCTCAAAGAAGAAGCTAATTGTCCCAATTTGAGTTTGTAAATTCTGAATTAATGCCTTTATACATTGCTGAAACTCAAGATTATTTTTCAACATCTAGAGATTATTCAATATCAATTGTTGCATCATATCCTCTAATGGCTGCTTAGAAAACTATGAAGATGTAGGTGCAGTAGGAGGGGCAGGAGCTTGCTACAGTTGAGGGAATGGATGCTACCTAGAAGGAAAGGGGTCTAATGGGCCTAGGATCATTTGGAAACTAGGACTGTTGCTGGAATGATGGCTTGGCTGCAAAATTGTATGGTTGTTAAGTGTTGTCATATCTAAGATTGGGATGATCACGCCAACCAAGATTATAATTGTTGCTAAATGGATCATGGCGGGGTTGTTGGCGTTGTGGCTTGCCAAGAAATGCACCCGTTGCTACTACTGGCTCAAATGTAATAAAATCTTCCTATATAGTAGGATTAGCATTTCTAGTGTGAGATATATAAGCACAAATGCCACAAGCTCTAATAGGGGTCTGGACTGGAATTTGGTGATCACTCATAGCTAAATGTCAGACGAAAGATGTGAGCTCATCTAGCTAGGTTTCTACCCTCTACTGGTTGCATGAGAAATCTACACCTCATTAATTGGTCTAGCCACAAGTGCTCTAGTGCCAAATTGTTCAGAATTAGTAGTCATGTTTGTAATTAAGTCTCTAGCAGCTACTGGGGTTTTATCTACTAAGGCTCTTCTACTAGCAACATCAATCATACTCTGATCCATAAGAATGAAAACTTCATAGAAATACTAAATGAGCAACTGGTCACTAATATGATGGTACGAACAACTTGCACACAACTTCATAAATCTCTTCTAGTACTCATGTAAAGTTTCTCTAGTCATTCGTCTAATCCCACAAATTTCCTTTGTGGTTTTTGTTGCTCTAGATGTTGGGAAATTTTTTTTCTAACAATTGATGCTTCAATTGATTCCAAGTGGTGATAGAACTAGCAGAAAGGTAGTACAACCAATCTTTTGCCATGCCATCAAGAGAGAAAGGAAATGCCCTCAGCTTAATATGATCCTTAGTAATACCCGTGGCTTCATGGTAAAGCAAATAACATGGAATCCTTGAAAGTGCCTGTGAGGATCTTTGCCTGAAAGACTATGAAATCTAGAAAGCAAGTGTATCAATCTAGATTTAAGTTCAAAATTACTTGTAAGATTAGGATATTGAATACACAAAGGCTGTTAAGTTACATCAAAAGCAACAAGTTCTTTTAAAGTTTTATCAGCATTATTATCATTAGCAACCATACTGATAGGATTATTAACATCAGGATTATCAAAATCAACAAGAGTATCAATATTAGTATCAACAATAGAGCTATCAACAAGAATATTAAATACAAGAACAAAAAGATATATGTAAATAGAACCACCAGGATTATCATTACTACTATCGCCTACAAGGGTGCTATCAACACTATGATGTCTCCTGCTAAAACTAAAAGTTCTTTCAATTTTAGGGTCCAATCCGAAAAGGTCAAGTATAGAGGAAGATCTAGTCATACACTAATAGCAACCAACAACTTAAAACACTACACTAAATAGCTAAACAAATACTAATATATATACAACAAATAACACTAAAACACTAAATTACCAACTTAAAATTGACAAAATAAGTAAAAATAACCTATCAAATCATTTTTAAAAATTTTGAGACCAACACAACATCAATCCATATAACTCCAAGACCCAAAAAATAGAATAAAAATGATTCTATAAGTGCTTTTGTGACAGGATTGGGTTCTAGAAGTGCTTCTGTGACTGCTCACAGACATAAAAAATTCTTGAATATGTAAAATAATGGAGAATGTCTAATGTTTGGTGAAGCTTGGGTTAGGTAAATAATATTTCTTCTAGTGAAAAAAAAATGGTGTTTGTGTTAGAAATCAAGACTATGGTGGTTGGTGGTGGTTCATGGTGGTGAAAAATATGATGATAAATGTGATAATCATGGTGATGAGGAAGAGCTTGAGCTCTTAAAAATGGAGTTGTAATTATCTTGTTTCTAGAGGGTGCTCTGTAGTTGTGAGAGTGAATAGTGTTGTTAATGGAAATTAATAATGGCAGTTGAAGAGAGAATAAAAAGATATAGAAAATAAGAGAGAGAAAATGAGCACTCTCAAAAATGATAGAGCTTCTACAAAGTGAAAAAAGGTCTAAAAGTGGTGATGAAAAAGTTACTATTTATAAAGAAAAATGGTGACTAGGGTTTCTATCACGTTGGGCCCACATGCTTAAAAAAAGGAAAAGATTTACTACTGCAGAAGATAATGTTTTGGCATGTAGTGTGAGCTGGTAGACAGCCCATGCAAAAGAGGACAAACATTGTCTATAAAAAAGACAAGGTACTATGTCCTTTTGTAAGTAAAATGACAAAGTGAAAAAGAGTAAAAATAATTATTGTAGCTTTTAGAACGGATCAAGGGAGTTAAATGGGGTTAAAGGAGAGTCAAGGAAATTAATTTAGGATTAAGAAAATGGATTGGATGGAGAGATGAATTCAATCTATGGGAATAAGAACTACGGGAATAAGAGCTATAGGAATAAGAATGCAAACTATAGAAAGAGGTCTAAATGGTGGACTTCCTAAGTGCCACGTCATACTCTCATGGAAAGGGATTCTGATAAGTGCATTTTATATAGCTATTTTGAGCTTTAATCCCCTATATTTGAGTCCTTATTTGAGGAAGATTGATGTATATTTGATTGCTTATTACTTATTTTTGTAGGATTTGAGGAAATGAAGATGCAAGGTGTAAAAGTGAGCATACAATGATGGATTTGAAGGATTATGGCCAAAGGAATGAACTCAAAGTCAAATTAAGCATTGGAGATGCCCAAGGGAGGCAAGAGATACAAGTTAGAGGAGAAAATGGGTTAGAGGAGCTGAAAACACCAACCTAGTGCCGTGATACGAGGTAGCTAGGGCCATGGCGCTGAAGAGCATCAGAAATCACCTAAGAGGAAGCATTTCGTGCCATGGTGCTGTGTGGGAATTAGAACAACTTGAACATGAAGAATGGCAGTGGTACCCTATGCATAGAAATCCGTGAGTTCGTGGGCTTTTGGGCTCTCTAGCTTGTTAGGAATCCTAGTTTGATTGAGATTTTGTACTTAAGTTATAAATAGGCAATTAGAAGTAGGTCTTGGGATCTTTTAGCACTTTGGCAATTGGAAGGAGGCAAGGAGAGATTTGAGAGAGACAACTACAAGCTTCAAGTTGAGTTTTTCTTATTCTCTTCTTTTTTGATGTCCATGTCCTCTTTTTATTTTATGTTGCTTTCTTCTTCCACCATGTGTTTATAATTTCTTTTATAGGGGCTATGATGTAGCCAAGACCTATTTGTTAGTTTGACTTATGGATTTAATGCAATTTTAGTTTCTATTCAATTGGGTTTTAATTCTATGTTCTTCATTCTCTTGTTGATCTAGCTAATTAATTAGAGAACTTGTGGATTTCTATAACTTGGAAATAGAGACCATGGGAATTAATTCCATAATGGAGCTTAGGGCAAGAATGTGCCTAGGACCTTATGTAGCCATTAGAAGGAATCCGTTGAACTTAAAGCAATTCTAGTTATTACAATTCACATAGAGATATGAATGGATTGATACTTGGAATTAGTTTAATCTGACATTGAGAGGGGCTTTTTAATAAATTAGGGAGTGCTTGGCTAACAATTGATAGAAGTAGAGTGCATTACTTAAATTAGGAGAACTAATACATATGGTTGAGGTGAAATTAGAACCACTAGGCTTTAATCATTGCATTTTCTCCACTCTAGCTAATACTTTTGTTTTCTTTATTGCTTTCATTTTTTGTTATATATTTGTTCCATTCAACTCTCACTACAATTTGAGCACTTAAGTGATACTGTGGTTCTAGTACTTTTGTAATCTATTGCACAGTCCCTTGGATATGACAACCCTAGGATATTTTGCTAGCTACAATATTAGTGTACACTTGCACTGGATCTTAGCTAGTTCTCAATTTTACACATTAAGTTTTTGGTGTCATTGTCGTATACTGTGTCAATTGATATTAGAGGAATTAACTAGGTGTTAGCTTAAGCAATTTTTCTTTTTCTTTTCCTTTTTGGTTCTTTATTGCTTGACTTTTTGATCTATTTCCAAGTGTTATTGGCTCTATTCTTGTCTTCATTGACTTTCTTGTGCATGAGAAGTGCTGGTAACAATACTTTAATTCTATAATAAAGAAGACCTACATAAAGAATAGGAAAGAGAGGAGCTTAACTGCAACTCCTCAAGAAGATCCAAAGAGAATGGCTATTGAGGATAATAGTAATGAAGAGCACAAGGCTTAGAGGAAATTTGATGTGCCTAGAGTTCAAAATGCACTATCTAGCATCAAAAGGCCAGTTATGGAGGCTAACAACTTTGGGATCAAGCCTGCAGTCATTCAAAGGTGCAAAATAACAAATTTTCAAGAGGTCGTAATGAAGACCCCATACTTTATATCTCTAACTTTTTGGAGATCTGTCATACCTTCAAGTATAATGGGGTATCTGATGAAGTTAGAAAGCTCATGCTGTTCTCTTTTTTACTAAGAGATGGGGCTAGGTGATAGCTAAACTCCCTATCACCAGGCTCAGTTAAGAGTTGGGATTTTTTGGCTCAAAAGTTTCTGACCATTTCCCCCATCCAAGATAGCTAGACTCTACGTAGAAATAGTAAACTTTGTTCAATTTGATAGGGAGTCTCTCTATTATGCATGGAGAGGTTTAAGGAATTGCTTAGAAAATGGCCACATCATGGCATGCAAAACTACTTGGTGATGTAGGTTTTCTATGGAGGTTTGGGTTCTCATACAAAAACAGTGGTTGATGTTGTAGTTGGAGGTGCCTTCTTGAACAAAGATTATGCAGAGGTGTATGAATTACTAGAAGATGTCACTACCAATGCCTCTAATTGGAGCACTAGGAGAGACAATGAGAAGAAAGTAGCTAGTATTCATTATATTAATGTATTGGCTAGGTTGTCTGCCAAAATTGATCAAGTTCTCTATTTTCAAGCTACATTGCTTAATGGTGATTCTAGGAAAGTAGAAGGGACAGAAGAGGTAAACTATGTGGGTAATAATAACCCATACTCCAAGACTTACAATCCTGAGTTGTGTAATCATCCCATTTTTCATGGAAGAATCCTACTCAGGGTAATCCACCACCTCAAGTAGCAACATGTTAACACATTAGACCTAAGAGAATCACACAACTACAATATCAAGAATGAAACTCACTCATTTTTCTTCAATAAAAAAAAAAAAAAAAAAACAACAACAACAACAAAAGGATCTTGAGATTGTTTGGGTCAAAATTCAGAGTAAACTAGATTTTGACCTATGAATTAAATTGAGTTGAATTTGATTAGGTCATAGTAAAATTTAGACAATGTTGTAACACTTCCCGTAATTTATCCAAATAAACCACCAATTGCAAAGTAAAAATATTGTAACACTTCTCGTGATTTTTCCAAGTCTTTTATATATATATATATATAAGCAAGAACAATTTTAGGATTTTATGTGACAATAAAATTTTTTTAAAAAAAAAGCAGCTAAGTTTTTTTTTTCCGGTGCTTGTCAGTTCAAATAATGAAAAATATAATTCTCTTCTTCAATCCAATTTTAATTGATTTAACATGCATGTCCAGAGAGAGAAGCATATAAGAAATCATAGCATATTACTAATTCTAATATTTCATGCTACTAATTGTTAACAATGCCCAAACATTTTAAAAAAAATATATGCTATAATATTTAACAATGTAAAAAATAATTTTAAAAAAAAATTATAATATTTTTAAAATGTAAAAATATTTAAAAAAAAGTGATAGTAATCTATCAATGGAGCAACTAAGTGTCAACACATAAGGGTAACAAGCATGAAATCATTCATTCTATGTCTATATTGATATTAGATTTATTTATTATTTATTTATTATTTATATTAATATTGATTGATTTTGAAAGAAGATAAAAGGAAGAGAAAGAGTTAAGTGTGTTTAAAAAAGAATAAATAAAATAGTTTTGCTATTGTAAACTGAACACATGTCAAGCAGAAAAATTCATATTTTTTAAGTGTCAAACTCACATTTAAAAAAAAATGTGTTTTAGCAAAACTTATCTAGTAGGAGATAGATCTTAGATCAAAAAATATATTGACAGTGCCTCCAAAGCTCACCTCTATTCTTGCTGCTGTGAAAAACATATAGGCATCAGGAAGGGGAGAAAATGAGGAAGTGAAATCGGGGTGGAGAGAAGAAAAGGGGAAGTGAAATGGCCAAAGAAGGGCTCAATGGGGTGTGCGCTCGCTCAATTTTGGAGTATACGGATCTAATCAGAAGTAGACGGAGTTCATGATTAAAAGACAAAGATGGAGGTATTTCTAGAAAAAAACAGAATAGATCGCGTGGAAAAATGAGGGGCGTGTTAAGAAATGGCTAGCCAACTTTAGTGGGAAGTTCTTATTGTCGACAATGGGCCCTTTTTGCACGATTTTAGCCCAACTCACCAACCACCTTTTGTTGAGAATGGGCAATTCTTGTTGCACCATTAGAGACAATTATTGCTTAAATTATGTAAAGTGAGAATAAGTTATGTGTCAAAGTAGGGTTCATAAAAAATTATAAAAAATAAGTTAATCAACTCTTACATTGTGCACCTCTAGAGATGCTTAGTTTTTGTAACTTGTGTTTGTTTGGGCCATGTAGACATGGGCTTAGACTCCTTGGGTGATTGTATTCCTTAGACTTAATTTGAATAATTTCACAAGTTCTCCATGAAAATTTCTCTTATTACCCTCAAAAGTTTTATTCTAACTCCAAGATTTTTTTTCAAATAACAAAATTGCCCTTACAACCATTTAAACCCTTTCTCCCTTCCTCCCCACCCTATACTTTTGCTGGCTTCCAAATTATTGAATAATCCATAATGTGTATTTTGTAAAATTGTGAATTATAAATAATTCATAATTTAGCAAGTTTATGCTTTAAGCTTCTGAATTATATATAATTTGTCAGTGTCATTGATATATAAATTTAAATTATATTTAATACGTAATTATTATATAATCTATAATGGTGTTTTGTAGTATTGTAAATTATTTAAATTTACCAATTTTGTGTTTTAAGCTTATGAATTCTATATAATCTGTAAGTATCACCAAATATTTCAAATATAATTCATAATTATTATTTATAATCTATAATACTACAGATTGGGTGTGAGAGGAAGGGAAAAGAATATAAAAACTCACATGGACTATTTTGTCATTTTAAGCAAAAATAAGAAAATTTGGGTGAAAATAAAAATTCTGAGGATGTTAAAAAAAATCCCCGTTCTTCAAATAAAGGATTAAAATATGTTAAATACATCATTCAAATGAATAATGTTCTTAAAAGTCCAAATGGTTAATAAATTTAAAAACTATAAAAAGAAAATACTAAAATTATCATATGAAAGTAAACTTTTTTTTTTGTAAACTTTTTCTTTGTAAAAATTGACAAAATACAATATCTACAGTGATCCTCATCCATCCCTAATGTTTTCCATCACCCCTCTTCTTGGCCTTTTACACTTAATATAAAATTATAGTTAGTCCTGAATTTCAGATGCTCAAGCCCCTACTCTCCATCAAATTTGAATTTGCCAACAATCACAAGAAAATGCTCTTCACATGCTCACACATTTGAGAAACTTTTAAACGTGCTCAACCCTAGAAGGATTTCTCAGACATGGTCATGAACGTAATGCTTAGCTAGTATCAAACACACTCTTTTAGAGTGTTCTTACCTCTCCTGCATAAAGAAACAATTTTAATGATTCAATACACTCCTTAAAATTAACCTCATTAGCACAAAGGATTTGCCACTAATCATTTATGCAATCATAAGCATGAGATAAAATGCACATAAAATGACGGGCAATGAAGCTCTTATGTTACCATAATCATACCTAAGGGTCCTGAATGGTACATAAGCAGCTCCAAGTTGAAAATTGCAAGTTCAAAGCCTACTTGTAGGGTAGTGAGAAAACTCTAGAAGACAATTTTTAACACCACACCACAACATCAACAATTATATATGTACAACACTTGATGTATGCACAATTCACACTCATATAAAAATAAATAAATACTCACATTTTCACAACATCCTGAATCATATCAATAATGGCAAATTAATAAAGTAAAAATGTTGTCAATACAATTTAAATGCAAGCGCAATCCATTACACGAATAAAGTACTTTACTCCATATCACTTTCTCGAGATTGATCTCACAACAGGTGAGCTCACAATCAAGCAAGTCTTCATCACTATTACTTCTTTTTTTTTTTGTTGCTTTCTATCACTTTTCTTGGCATCAGGCTATTATGTTGCCAACACTTTGCACAAACTTTATGGTAAATAATAGAGTTGAATGTTTATCATTTAATTTGTATGAAGAACTGACAGAAATTACATGTATGCATTTTTGTAAGTTTTTTATTATTATTATTATCCAAACATTACTAAAGAAGTGCTTCCATGTGTCCTTTTTGTAATCAAGTTAAACCAGTTAAACCGGATTGAAATAGTTAATCCGGAGACCCAAACAATTGATCCAGTACACCTAGAATTTTTAAAAATATATTTATTATATAAAATTATTTTTTTTATTTTTGAATATTTTTAAATTTTTGGAATTAATTCATGGAAAATTGAACTAATGGTTGAGTGTTCTGTCAGGGTCAATTTGTGGTTCAAATTTTGATAAAAGTGATTTTATCATTAATGTATCCAAATACAAAACAGCTTTAGTTTTACATAAGAGCTTAAAAAAATACACCTTAAGGGGAGCGTTTGGCTCAAATGGAGGGGAGGAGAGAAATTTTAATATAGTGGAAGAGAGGTGGGGGTAGGGAAGAGATTTTAATAAAGGGAAGGGGGAGGGGCCTTCCCTTATTTGGTTTGTGAAAGGAAGGGAGGGAATAGGAGGGGAGAGTAAGGCTATTTTTGCAAGTTTTAAATGAGGGAAAGGGAAGGGAGGAAAAGGTTTAAATGAATCTTTCCTTTGTTTGGGAGTTTCAATTTTAGGAGGGGAGGAATTTGGAGGATTTTCATAGTTCCTCCAAATCCCTCCTCAAGTCATATGTGAAGTTCTCCCAAATTTGGAGATTTTAGAAGAAAATTTGGAAGCTTACTCATATATCCTCATACAAACACATATATGTAGTATTTGTATAGTTACAAGATTTCATTAATATTTTAAGTAAGAATAAAATTATTTATAAGTATTATAAACCTCTAATTTTTCTCCTCTTACAAAATTTATGCTCCTAAATAAGAAGAGGATAAACCTCTCATACTCCTTCCTTCCCTTCCCCTTTAATTCCCTCCCCTCCAAACTCCAAACTCACAAACATAGCATAAGGGTAAAGTTACTATTATATACCTTATAAGTAATATATATATATATATATATATATATATATGAAAGAGAGATATGATATGAAGAGTAATATGGTAATTGCACAGAATCTCTTCAATTTGGGAGGGGAAGATGTGAGGAGAAAATGTGACAATTTTACCTCTAATTTGCCCAATTTTACTGTTAATTTGCCCTCCCTTCTCCTCTGACTTAATCACCAAAACAAGGTGACTCTCCCAAAATCCCTCCCCTCCAAATTCTTCAAACCAAACACTGCATGAAAGCCTTTTTAGATGTTAATTCAAATGAACTCATATACACAGATGCCAAGACATAAGCTTGTTGTTTCTTTCACAACTCCCGATGCATGGATTTATAGTTTGAGATGTGCTACATGCATGTCTGCATATACACATTCACTTTTATACTTATATTTTTCTTTTTGTTTCTCTTTTATTTTTTATTTCTCTTACTTTTTTGTTTATTATTTTATCCCTACAACACAACTAAAAAGTTGGAGTGTACCACTGGGTGAAAAATTTGGATGTGCAAGTAGACTTTCCCTTATAGTAAAAAGGAAAAAGGTTGAAAAGAGCCTCGTAAACTTGAAAAACCTGTGACACCACTCCTACCCACAAGTAAACTCGAGGTTAGATTGACCAAGAAGAAAATATAAAATCCTACTAAAAGCTCATTCAGATTGGCTTTTGGGAAGTTGCTTTGCCTTTTAATTTTTTTTTTTTTAAAAAACACTTTTATTCAATTTATCACAATTTCAATTGATTTATATGCAAAAAAAAAAAAAAAACACTTATAGAAACCAAAAATCTCCTTATTGAGAATGCTTCTTTTCTAAAAAAACAGAAATCATTTTAACCAACTTTAAATTTCATTAATACCCCTAATTAAATAGCACCAATTTTTGCTTAACACTTAAAATAGTTATAATATTACGCCATTTTGATCAACTTTTCTATTATTGTAATTTATTTTTATTTACAAATTTATTATTTATTATATATATTCAATTTAATTTTAAATATAAATAATCTAAATAGATGTTTATAATCAATAAATAATATTATTTTTATTTATAAATAAATTTATGAATATATGAATTATCTTATATGTTTAATTTAAATTTAAAATAAATAATTAAAAATCATAACAAAGTACTTTTTTAATTCAAACACTTTAATAAAAGTATCTTTTCATATCATTTCTTGCCATTTTAACATATCCAAATACCTTTTTATTAAAAAAAAAATTATTACTCAACCCAAACGCAAAATAACTTTTTCTTTTAACTTTTATTTTTATTTCTCATTTTATCTTCTCTTTTTTTAGAAGCCAAACTAGATTATTAGTTCCAGTAATTAATTATAACAGTAGACTTATTATTATAATCACAAACTCAATACTATGTAAATGTACTGTAAAAAGAAATTGTATAAGTACTACAACTAGCAAATTCACGATGCATTAAATAGTAATCCAAATGGTAAAAGGTAAATTTTGGTATTTCGGATAGACGTTTATACAAGTTATTTGATACGAATATCATAATTTACCAACTTTTTTCTCCAATTTTATAATCAGTGAAAAGTATTAAATTCAATTTCATTATGATCCATGGTTTACTAATTTAAACCAATGATCAAGATCCTCAGCCTCTAGTAAGTATAGTAATTTAACTTCATGGGAGAAAAATCTACCCTCTCACTTAGTGTTACATTCCAAGTCTCATTGACTTTAATTAATCTAAAACTGTAACATTTTTTAACTATGCAATCATGTGCATAATTAACCAATCAGAATACAATAAAACGAAGAATAAAACATTAAGTGAGATAATAAATTTTATCTTAGCTTCCTAAAACCTAAAGCACAGACAATCCTTAGATTTTAGCTTCATACAAATATCTACACCTAAATAAATTCTAGACCTGATTGATATGGCGCTATAGTATGACCCAACCGATCATTAGGAGAAACGAAATAGCTAGAAGTATAGAACGTTCCACTTTTTGCACACTCTATACAAGAAAAGAAAAGAATCCATGTGGCGACCACCTTGTAACTCGAAGAGGAACAGCATAAAAGCAGCTTTTTATCAGTTGCTTGGTCCTCTTACAAGACAACCAAAAAAAATTGTACTCGAGTAGAACAGTTCAGTAATCTCACTAGATTTCTTGAATGGTATAATATGCATATTGATACATTGACAACATCTATTGCTGTAACCAAAAGAAGAGAAACTGGAAAACAAGATATAGAATACATATAGATCTGTTCACTCACTAAATCAGAAACCTATTTCTAATAAACATTACAATTACGACGACAGAAAATCAAGAAATGCATATGAATAGCCGCTGCTACAAAACTCAATGTTCAAACACCAACCAGAGCTGCACATTCCTCAGAAATAATAATGTATCTTGTGTATCTACCACAGCACAAGCAAATGCCTACAAGAAATAATGGGGAAAAAGGAACTCAGAATTGGAAAGCTAAGAAATGCTTGTGCATATGCAGGGAAGCCCAATACAATAAAGATAACAAGGACATGGGCAGCAGTCAATATAATTTTGGATATATGTACTTAAATGTATCAACAAACACCATTGGCCATTGAAAATACACTCACTTTCTGCCAGCTCTGTTATGCACCGGAACAAAATAAAAGAACATATTGTAAGTCCCAGGGCAAAAGAGCATTGAAATTACGCATTGGCCTATAGAGCAGGAGTATAAACAAACATTATTAAAAAACTTCTTCTAAGTGCTCCTGATTTTGAAAAACCAGAAGCTCACCGAAAAGAAAATCAAATTTAAAACTGAACACGGAGAACTCATGACTGTCTCTCCTTTGCATTGAGCATCCTATAACTTGTATCTTATTTTTACATATGTTTGTGTAGGTGTCATTGCTTGGGGAAAAATGCACAAATACTAGACCATGCAAAAACTGACTCAATGCTACTCCATTGCACGAACCTCCTCTCAAATACTCCTCCCTCGCATACCCAACCTACGTGGCGATGTAACTAACTTCCTTCCCCATACAGACCTCTCTTTTTTTTTACCCTCCCTCCAACATACACCTTCAAACGCTTAGGCAAATAATTAGTAGTACTAATAATCCCCCCTTATCAGGTCCAGTAGCAGGCCCTTCATGTGATGTCCTAAAAATACTTGTCAGCTTTAGAGAATATCAGAGAAGATGAAGATGAAGAGAAGCGTGAAGAACATGAAGCTTTGTATATCATTCAAGTAGTTTATCAAGATCAGTTACATTGCCTTATATAGCAAGCTAACCATATACATTTCTAGATCACTCTATCCTAACTGTTTAAACTAACTTGCATCAGTTAGTTAGTTAGTTACTTGTATCAATTAGTTAGTAAGCCTTAACACCCCCCCTCAAGTTGGACATGCTTTGCATAAATGTTCAGCATGTGAAACTTGTTAATAAGTATTGAAAACTTGGTTGGAAGAAGAGGCTTGGTGAAAACATCTGCTAATTGAGAGTCTGTCTTGACATGCTGTAATGCAATGAGGCCAGCTGCTACCTTTTCCCTTACAAAATGACAATCTATTTCGATGTGTTTAGTGCGCTCATGGAAGATAGGATTTTTAGCAATATGGATAGCAGACATGCTGTCACAATGTAAGAGAACTGGTTCAGTGTGTAAGACTTGAAAGTCTTGAAGAAGAGCAAGCAGCCACATTATTTCACAAGCAGTGGTGGACATAGATCTGTATTTAGCCTCAGCTGAGCTTCTGGATACCACAGCTTGCTTTTTAGACTTCCAGCTAACCAAGGAGTCCCCAAGAAATATGCAATACCCAGTAACAGATTTTCTGGTTTCACGACAGCCTCCCCAGTCACTATCACAGAACCTCATTAATTTGAGCTTGGATTTGGCAGAGAAGAAAAGACCTGCTCCAGGTGCATTCTTTAAGTATCGGAGGACTCTAAAAGCAGCTTCCAGATGGACATTAGCAGGCTTGTCCATAAATTGAGAGAGAACTTGGACAGTAAAAGAAATATCTAGTCTTGTAAGTGTTAGATAGAGTAGTTTACCTATCAAGCTTCTGTACACTGAGGGATTTGGCAGCAATTAGTTTACCTATCAAGCTTCTGTACACTGAGGGATTTGGCAGCAATTCATCTGTGGTATGCTGTAAGTGTTGTGTAACTTCAATTGGTGTTGAAACAGGTTTGGATTCCAAGAGGCCATGTGACTTTAGAAGGTCCACAACAAATTTTCTTTGACACAAGGAGATGCCATTCTTGCTACGAGCCACTTCTAGACCAAGGAAGTATTTTAGTGTGCCTAAATCTTTCAACTTGAAGGCTGATTGTAAGAATGATTTAATGCTGCTAATTGTGTCATAGTCTGGGGCTGCAATTACAATATCATCAACATACACTAGCAACGCAGCAAACTTTCCTTGATCATTTCTGGTAAATAGGGAGTAATCATTCTTGGACTGATGAAATCCATGTTGAATTAGGCATTGTGTAAGCTTGATGTTCCATTGCCTCGAGGCTTGCTTGAGGCCATATAGAGATTTCTTGAGTTTGCAAACAAGTTTAAGCTTTTTGGCTGCAGTGAAGCATGCCGTAGGTGTGTAACCTTGAGGAATATTCATGTATACCTCTTCAATCAAGTCTCCATTTAGGAAGGCATTGTTGATGTCCAATTGAGCAAGCTGCCAATTGAATATAGCTGCAAGAGCCAGAAGAATTCGCACTGTGCTTTGTTTAACAACAGGACTGAATGTCTCTTTGTAATCAAAACCCTCTTCTTGGTTGTATCCTTTGGCAACTAGGCGTGCTTTGTATTTGTCAATGGATCCATCTGCATGAAATTTGGTTTTGAAAACCCATTTTGATCCTAAAGGTTTTCTGCCAGTAGGAAGTGGAACAATCTCCCAAGTCTTATTTTGTTCTAAAGCAAGCAATTCTTCAGCCATTGCCTTTCGCCAGTGATCATTCAGACTAGCCTCTTTGTATGTAGTAGGATCATGTGAATGTAATAGGGAAATAGAGAAAGCTTTTTGGTTGGAAGATAGGCTACAATTGTTAAGATATTCTGACAGAGGATATGGGATAACGGTGTTTGCTGAGGTAGATGACAAATGATAATCTGAGAGATGCTGAGGTAGTTTGATGGTCCTGTTACTTCTTCTTAATGTGACATTATCAATATTGGAAGGATCATTTGTGTGTGTTCGTGTATGTGATAGTGAATTAGTGAAGGTGGAAGAGTGATCATGTTCAAGATTAGGCGAAGAGGTGACGGAAGGAGATTGAACATGAATCACAGGTGAGGTTGGTGTATGATTTTGTGGTTCAGTTGGAGGAATGTTTGACTAAGAGGAGTAAGGAAAAATATTTTCATAGCATTTAATGTCTCTAGATAAAATAATTTGATGAGAAGAGAGATCATACAATTTGTAACCTTTGGTACCAATTGGATAGCCGAGGAAGATGCAGGTTCTGGCCCTTGGAGTGAATTTCTTCTTGTGAGAATCTGTTATAGCAGCAAAAGCAAGGCATCCAAATACTTTAAGGTGTTGATATGTAGGTTTGTGTTGAAATAATTTCTCATATGGACTTATGTTGTTGAGTAAAGGAGTTGGACTTCTATTGATCAAGTAAGTTGCTGTAAGAATTGCTTCACCCCAAAATTGAATAGGTAATGAAGCTTGAAATAATAGGGCTCTAGATACAACTGCTAGGTGCTGATGTTTTCTTTCCACTAGTCCATTTTGTTGTGGGGTATGTGGGCAAGATTTTTGGTGAACAATTCCTAGTTTATGACAGAAACTTTGGATGCAAAATTCAGAACCATTATCTGTTCTAATTTGCTTTATAGTTGCGTCAAATTGATTTTGGATTAGTATGCAGAAATTCTGTAAATATGTGCTTACTTGTGACTTGTTTTTGAGGAGATAAACCCAAGTTACTCTAGTAAAATCATCAACTATAGTCAAGAAATATTGATTCCCATGCAAATCAGGTTTTGCATAAGGCCCCCAAGTGTCAACATGTAACAAATGAAAGGGACGCAAACTGTTAGAAGTGTGAACTAGAAATGGAGTTCTTTTCATTTTTGCTAAAGGACAAATCGTACAAGTAATAGAAGATGCATGTGAAGCTATACAATCAAAGTATTTTAATCTAGAAGTAGATGGATGGCCTAGACGTTGATGCCATAACATGTGCATGTCTTGTTGATTTTTGGTGAAGGAATCTGTATTAGACTTAGGAGGTGTTGCAGAATGTGAACCATGCTTTTGCTGATATGAAACAGAGCTTATTATTTCTTGTGTGGGTTGATGAAGTAGCCAGAAAAGACCTGCATGCAACCTAGCTGTACCAATCGTCTTTCATTTTGAGAGGTCCTGGATAAAACAAAGATTGCGTAGAACAACAAGGGCCATTGCACCAGAATTGGTCAATTTACTGGCAGAGAGAAGGTTGTAGGAAAAAGAAGGAACTAGGAGTACATTATGTAACGTGATATGGTGCAACAGCCTCACTTGACCAATGTGTGTGACTTGTGCTTTGGTTCCATTAGGTAACTGCACATAAGAATTAGTAACAGGAGTAGATGTAGAGAATAAATGTGGTGTGCATATGAAGTGGTCAGTAGCTCCTGTGTCAATGACCCAGTAATTTTTCAAGGTTTGGTTTGGTGGGGAAAAAAAAGATTACAAGCAATAGGGGAACAATGGTAAAGTTTGAGATTACCTGCCATGTTAGCAAGGTGTTGGATGGGCTCAGGCTATTGAGGTTGGTCTTGAGAGGTGTCAGAATGATCACTGAGGAATTGCATTAGCTTCTGAACTTGTTGCTTGGACAGGCTAAGCTATGAGAGATCAGATACCAGATCTTGAGATGAATCATTCTTACATTCCTCAGATGCAGTATCATCAAGGTGAACTTGGTTAGCAGCAGCAAAACGTGTATATTCAGGTCTTGGATTGAAGTTCTTTTGACTAAACTTGCTTTGTGGTTGTCCTTTGGACTTGGTGAACTTGAAACTGGCAGGGAATCCAATAAGGCGATAGCAGGTTTCTTTAGTGTGCCCTGGTTTTCCGCAATAAGAACAAACTGGCTTGATCTTGTTGACAGCCATGGCTGCAGATTCAATGTGGTTGTTATAGCTATGGAAAGACTTCTGTGATTCTTCTCGCAAGATCAGGTTATATGCTTGATCTAAGGTTGGAAAAGGTCTCATCAAAATGACTTGTGATCTAACAGCATGGTAATCATCATTGAGTCCATTCAAGAACTTGAAGACTTGATCTTTATGGTATGAAGTCATGTGTTTCTCAAAGCATACTGGGTTGCAATGACCACAGCTACAATGGGGAATTGGCCTGAAGTGACGAAGTTCTTCCCATATTCCATTGAGTTCTGAAAAATATGCATCCACTGTGTTTGCTCCTTGGACGAGGTTGCTCAATTTTTGTTGCAAGAAACAGATTTTGATATCATCTGGTTGTGCAAACCTTTGAGCAAGTTTTTCCCAAATTTCTGCTGCATCTGTCATGTAAAAAATTGTTGAAGCTATGGGTGGTGAAATGGACTTTAACAGCCAAGAAACCAGAAGATCATTGCATCTTTTCCAAGCAACAGCAAGAAGATGATCATTAGGAGGCTGAGTGAGTGATTTGGTCAAGAAACCATCCTTATTGCGGATGGAAACTGCTAGCAAGAAAGATCTGCTCCATGAGGCATAATTAGAAGAAGTTAGCTCAGGAGTGACAACCACAGCGTTATGGTTTTCTGTGGGATGAACAAAGAAAGGTGATGATTGATCCTCTGTAGGATGTTGAGCTTGATTGAGAACGGCAGGGCCTCTAGCCATGGTCAAAAAATCTCAAAAAAAAAGAGCAAGAGTAGCAGAAGGAATGATGCTTGGCAAGAAGAACCAGTAGCAGAAAGAATGATCTTGAATCCAGAGATTGTGCCAGTGGAAAAGAAAAGCAAGTAGACGATATATGAACTTATGAAGTTGAAGCAGTTATGGACAGAACCATGGTGGCTCTGATACCATGTCAGCTTTAGAGAATATCAGAGAAGATGAAGATGAAGAGAAGCGTGAAGAACATGAAGCTTTGTATATCATTCAAGTAGTTTATCAAGATCAGTTACATTGCCTTATATAGCAAGCTAACCATATACATTTCTAGATCACTCTATCCTAACTGTTTAAACTAACTTGCATCAGTTAGTTAGTTAGTTACTTGTATCAATTAGTTAGTAAGCCTTAACAATACTTCCCCCCAGATTAACAGCCTTGTCCTCTGGGCTAAGAGTATGAAACTGCCCTTTCTATGATTTCAACGTTCTCCCATATTGCATCAGTAGCCACTTGAGAAGTCCCTTCAATCGAAATTATGGGACTATTAGAACTTTTCCATTAATGAGAGCCCCACCCTCCAAATGCAAGGAACCATGATGCCTTGTCATGGTAACCAAGGAATCTGTTGGAAGATGAATTTATGGCTATTGTCACATCTCCCCCCTGCCCATACTCAGCAAAATCCAACCGGCAATCACTATCCCGTTCACATCTTCCTTGAATCCCCTACAAAGCCTATGATTACATATTCATAAAACAATAGTCTGTCGACAACCACCATATACAATTTATATGAGTTCATCAAAAGACTTGTAAACAAGAGGGTTGCTTTAAACTAAGGCTTTTTTATGCTAATCCATCCCATGTCAATCAGTATTCTCTTTCCCATTATAGAGAATGTCTAAACAACCAAGATAGATAAGCAAACAATCAACATAAAGAGCACAATCCAGCAAGAGGTTAAAGCACTTTTTTTGGCTAACTGATTCAGGCGATAATAGTCATCAGTGTTGATGGTGAAACATCTGAATATATATGATTTTCATCTTTTCTTCAACTTTATTCACTTTTATGATATGTGTAAAACAACTTTCCAATCATGCATGCATCCATCATGCAGAGAATACTAGCTATTACAAGTAAATGCAGAGAACTAATTAAGCCCTACCTTTGGGACCCCATCATTAAGCCAATTAGGAACCAGAATGTGATGATGAAGAAAGTAAAGGATAATCAACTAAAGATATGCAGAAATTCTGGACAAATATCAACAAGTTATTGGAGAGGGACATAGACTTAGCATTCACAAGTCATCTGGGAAACTTATATATGGTGCTCAATTTTATTTTATTTTTGTATTATAAATAAATAGAACTAGACTTTTTTCACTAAGGGTGTGTTTACGAGTTTTAAATATGAGGGAGAAGGAGAAGTGAGAAAGGTTTGAATGTCTCTTCCCCTTGTTAGGGAGTTTCAATTTTAGGAGGGAGGAATTTAGATAATTTTTGGTTTCCCAAAATCTCTCCTTAAGTCATTTTTTAAGTTCCTCAAATTGAGGGGTTTAGAATGAAAATTAGGAAGTTTACTCATATATCCTGATACATGCACCTATAGCATTGCAACTATAGGTAGTAGCTAAATTAAAATTCAAGTTTGAATTTTCAACCAAAGGTTGTGTTCTTAAAGAATCACTAGTACAAGTCTTAATTAATTTAGGCTATGGGAATGGGGGTGGGGGTTTCAACAATAGAGTAATTAAATGAAATTAACTCGATTAGTAAACAGAATAACAAGTCAAAACCGAAACTAACAAGTGAATGAAACATAACTAATCTAGGAGCTATCTAACATTTAGTGATTCTATTCTCGACTTAGAGATATAATCTAATTCTAATTATGCAAATTAACAAGATTAACCCCAAAATCTCAAGGTTAACCTAATTAATTAATTAATCTGGTTTAACCTTAACTAAGTCATGATCCCTGTACTTAGCTCGGCAATTCCTACTACACAATTGTATAGATTATGGTCATTGGAACCAATTCCAACCCCAACCATAATCACAACAAGAGTTTAGAGCATCCAAGACTTAAAATCCAAATTTTAATCTAATCAAATCAAGTTCTATTCCATAGAAATTACTTCTAGGGTGATCAATCCTAAACAAACCATAAGCCCAAATAAGAATCATGTATAAAAATCTCTATACGTAATTCTAGAGAGAAACAAGGATTAGAGAAGCACAACTTTTATTAAATCTAAAATAAATATAATACTAGTCTCAAGAATCCAACCTATGGTCATCAAATCATCCTAGGTTGATTAAAAAAGCTCCTAGCACACCATTTTCAAGGTGGCAGCCATGGAGGGTGAAGGAGAGACTAAAACCCTAGAGGGAGAAGGGGGAAATCGTGAATGGGAGAGTGAACGAGTGGGGAGACTAAAATTGGCTTGAAGATGGAGGAAAAATGTCTCTAAAATTATAGAAATGCCATTAATGAGGCCAGATGATGACCTTGTCCCTCAATAACCTTGCCAAAATGTCCACTTTGCCCTTAGAGTTGAGAAATTCACCAATGAAGTGATTTGTTGTTCCAATATTTAGCTTGGACATAGAAATTAATCCAATATACTCTTAGTCTCCCATGTCCAACCTTGAAAACAAAAATTCCATAATAAGTAAATCAGACCTTAAAGTGAAAAAATTAATATAAAATGTAATTATTCTAATTAGACTTAAATAATATAACTAATTAAATAATTAAATATAAATTTAAGATACTAGAGTTAAGTATAAGAGTATAAGGATAAACATTAAAAAGTGTTTATCATATCCTTGTACACGTACATTTATATGGTATTTTTTATAGATAGACCTCCCATACTCCTTCCTTCCCTTCCCCTTTAATTCCCTCCCCTCCTTTCTCTCCAAACTTGTAAACATAGCCTATATGTACGAGGGAGTGGACAGTCGAAATTATGCCGCTCAATTTTTATTTTAGAGAATTTTGGATCATTTATTAACAAGTGAATAAATAATGTATGGATTTATTAACTAAGTGATACGATGGAAGATGGCAGTGAATGTAAATGATGCGTATCAGATAATAAACGACGAGTTGATGCTGGATGGGGCACCAAGGCTCAGCTTGGCGTCCTTTGTGACCGCTTGGATGGAAAGCAAACTTGAGTGAAGAATTCCAAATCTCATGTAGAACAATTTTAGAAATAATAAACAAATACAAAAGGGGACTAATCCTAAAGAAAACTTGAGTGAAGAAAAAGCTTGAGAGAAATTGACACAATGAGTGAAAATAGTGAAATTAATGAGACGTAGATGATTTTTTATACTTAAATTTAGTAGAGAAATTATAGTATGAAAATAAAATATATATTTTAAAAGTAAAAAAATTAAGTGTATATTTATCAATTTTGGAATAAAATACATATTAAATAAAATTTAAGAAATTCACTGCACTTTTTCCAAATTTGCAAAACGTGGCAAAAGATAAACTTATTCAATCTGCTAGTTCGCTAGTTAAACTGTGTGGTAGAACACAGAAAATGGACACTCAAGCATTAATATAGTTATATAGAAAAATCTGGTGTTGTCAATTATTGGACCCTAATAAAGTAATTTCCACGTATAGCAGAATTTGGACCATAAATAAAAAGCCAGCCAGTGGTGATGAAGACAGTAAAGGACAATATCTGTGGAGAGAAGAGAAGAGAAGATTTGGTACAACCCAGATTACCCCAGTGGACTGCACCGTGCAGTTAATTGTGGACCGTCCGATCTATCTACTATTACACAATCAATACAGTCAACTACAATAGTAGGTAGATTGGACGACCTGCAATCGATTTCACGATGCAGTCGACTGCAGGTAATCCATTTTTAACTTGGTATATTGCAAGTCAACGAAGCTTTATGCATTTCTGTTTCAAAAAAAATTACTGAGTTTGCTCGTTAGCTTCAGAATGGTCAAAGTTTGGAAGAACTGATCAGAAAGAGGACACTGAACGCATTCATTCATATATAAGAGAAAAATTTCCCTAGTTATTACATAGTGACTTTATACTAATTGAAATATATATTCTTTATTTTATTTTATTTAATTTTTTACCTTTGAGTATCTTCTTCCTACATTTAACATAACACTAATATCGTTCGAAAATATGAGTAATTATAATTACTTCTTCTTTTAACATATATTTTTTTTGTAACATAAAATCCTAACTTTGCAGAGGCCACTCATCTCAGTTTGCGTAATCAACTTGCTGAATTATATCATGATAAGCAGAAATTCACATATGAAGCTATACACATAATTTATCTCAATATGAGAAACTATTCTTTTTCTTTTACCGCTTCTTGGACGTTTGGCCAATTGATCTCAAGAAGATTCACAGAAACTATAGATTTTTGATTGTATGAACTCTCCCAAAATATTTTCTTGACTTTAGAAGTTTGATCTTCCAAATTAAAATGTAATTTTTTCTTTTTTTCCAAAAAAAGAATTGCTTACAGACATACTATCAGCTTAATGACGATGTACCAAATTGCCAATGGTAGGTTGGATTGTCACCAAAAGCATCAAGTCGCTGTGCAAGTTGCCACTTGCAAAGGCGACTAAGTCACTTGCTAGAAGAGCCATGATGGCTTTTATTGGTGATCTTACTTGTCAGTCTCGATTTGATCTTTTGTGGTAGCGATTTGATACGTCATCATTTTAAAAAAATAAAATTATGTCTTCTTACAAAACCTATATACTCAATAATTTTGCCTTCAATCATTTGAGTCTATAACCTTAAAAAGAAACCTGTAATTTCATCTTTAGCAATTTTTATATGACGTGATGTAATAAAAGGGAAAATGTTACATTGAACCTGACATGATGATTCCTTCTCTGAATTGAGCTCGAGAAAGGGAAAAATGTTGCCTCTTGTCTCAATCTCTTAAAAAAATATTTTGTTTTATTTCCACAAGACTTGGGTTTTAACATGATTTCTTTTCGGTTGATTATTTGAAACTAGTCAAAAAATTTATTGGAAATTTACAGAAAAATACCACTCACCAAAAAGTCAAGTGGTTTTACTTTATATTACGGTAGAAGGTGCCTCTCCTAATATTATGAATGGAAAACTCGATACAATCATCAGAGGCTCCTACCAGTAACAAGGGATGGTAAAGATAATACTGCTAAAGCTGATATTGAACTAATAAAAAAGTGCAGAATAAGACTGTCAATTCTTTTCATTGGAGGTAATTTCCCACCAACGCTAGGAATCAGCACTAAAAATTCTGTCAAAAAGGGGAGTACTATCACTTTTTCCTTTGCATATACAGATATTAAGTTCATTTCTAGGATTCTTGCTTAGTAACATTCGGTGGGCCACAATCAACATCATCATAACAGGCTTGGAGAAAGGAGTTAGCAAAACGTACACAACACCTTAAAAAGTCTTGGTTAAGCTCACCAAGGGTAAATATGAGCTTTAGTTGGCTTTGGCTTGTCCATGTGGGACTACCAACTTCTGACTTTTCTTTTACTTCAACACTTGTCTAGTTCAAGCCCTTTAAGTTTTAGGACTAAATGTTATCTTTCTTTTCTGGGTTAGATTTTAAAAGAGTTTTTACTATGTCTTAAACTTTACTATCTATACTAGACAAGAATCTTGATACATCATCCAACAATTTGAGCCAAGTTAAAATTTTGATCATTTGAATGATATGTAGTATGTCATTTGTTTAATTGTGATTTTGCTGATGTCTTTGTACAATTTTGTCCCAGATAAATGTAAATTGGATAACATCAATTCAACATTACCCATTGCTAAGAAACTAATATAAAATTATGTCAGTCTATCTAGATATCATCAATATGAGACAAAAAAATTTCTGACTTGTAAAACACAAGCACTTTCCAACTAGAATTGCATCTTTGATTTGATTGGACTTATAATAACTTTCTTAGCAATGTCATTACAATGTACATTCATTTAGATGTTATATCTACAGAAGAGGAAAACTTCGAAAAGTCAATAATGCAACAAGATAAAAACTTCTCAGAAGAAAATATAAGCAGTAGCAAATAGATGGACCAAAATTTTTCAACAATTGCAGCAATTTACACCATATATTTTAAGTTGAAAATGTAAGTAGCAAGGAAATTTCCTACACCATATATTTTCTTTCTTCCTTTTGTTTCTTGTTTCATCGACTTTTTAAGTCTTCCTCTTTTGTATCTCTCAAAAACCTAGTTTTTTATTATTTAATTAATACGTTCATAATAAATAAATAAATAAATAATTGATAATAAATAAATAATAAAAATTGAATTATTAATAAATACGTAAAATGAGTTATGTTTAATCTTAATATCATGTCAATACAGATGAAAAAAATTATTAAGTCAATATGATATTATATATCCTTTTTAGTCATTTAACACATTTTAATTAGTTGTATAATTAATTTTGCCAAAAAACTTTAATTTAATTAACTAGTTACACAGTTATACACTTGTAACTACATCTCACAGCTTTCAGTTAGCTTCATAGTTACACGCTACAATCTCATAGCTTTTAGCTAATTTTGCCAAACAGACCCTAAGTAGAGATAACCTAATTATAAGATATTTAATTAATGAATTTATTATTATTATTAATAGTATTTGAAACAACCAAAAAAAAAAAGATATTGATAATGGTATAAATTATATGTTCCTTGATAATAGATACTATTAATAATGGAATTTGAAAAAATCTCATAATAAGATAATTAAGTAATTATTTTAAAAAAATTAATCAATTGCTAATTTGGACCCCTTAATTGATTAACTTTAGTGACTCTTTTTATATATAGGTATAGATATAGATATTAGATAATAGATAAAGAGAAGTTATTAAAATAATATATAAAAATAAAACACATCAATATAAACTTTAAAGCAATAACTCTGGTCTAATATTAATATGTTTGGAGTTATTAAATAGACAATCAAAACAATCCTCATTCAAATTTACGCTCATTTATGCACACATATTCCAATGAGATAAATTAGAAATATGTAATTGATAGGACTTCATTTTAAAATTACACACGTATAAGAGGGAAACAATAACTACCCTATATTAGGCCAAATTAAAGAAAAAAATTACAAAATCCAGCTCTAGCAAAAAGAAAAAATAAAACTTATTCTAAGAGAATTTAGTAACAGCTGGTCACATTTCTACTTAACTAGCATTAAATAAGTAATATAAATGCTGACAATACTATTTTCAATTATTTCAAATTAACCTAATTTATTTTAAATATTTTCTATTTTCATCCTTCCTCACGCTTTCTTTTCCACTTCCATTTCCCTCATTCTTAAGTCCCCTCTTAATGAGGTTATATATATATATATATATATATATATATATATATATATATATATATATATTTATAACCAGTCTAATTAATAGCATTTTTTCTCTTATAAGAAAATAGTTTTTTTTTTTCAAATCAAATCAAATCAACCAATACCATGTTCATGAAAAAATAAATAAATAAACACTACCATGTTTAGTGGGATGCCTAGCCTTTAGAAAACAACTTATAGATGATTAAACAAATACCACACTTAATGTATGTTCTCAATAATAACAAGTGCCACACTCATTATCTTAATAACTTAACTAAATTTAGTTTTATAGATAATAAACTATACAAGTTGGAACATTTTAAAATTTCAGAAGTGCAGAGTTTCTAAGCAAAACGTCTAAAGTTTGAAGTAATTATTTTAAAAAATAATTTTAATTATTACATAACTTAAATAATAAAAAATTGTCACGATTCTTATCTTATATTAGCAAAAATAACTTCGAAAATTTGTTAGCAATCCCAACTAATCTGTTAGTCTTGGGTGATTTTGAGTTCAACATAAAAAACAGTGCATAGAATGATTTTATACTAAAAGCTTAAGAAATATTAAACATTATATGATCTATGTATAATTTCCAAGCATGTGGAGCCTTAAACCATATCACTTAAATATCCTAAGACTATGACAACCTTATCCTAATTATGACATTTTTCCATTAGAAGTCACTTTTGATACAAATATTTTTTTAAAAGAAATGTCTCAATTATGTTAAATACTTAAAAGTTGAAACATTTGTTTTAATTAAAATTAGTTAACAAAAAGCTAAAAAGGGCATATTAAAAAGAAATAGTCATAAACAATTGAAGATAAATTTTAACAATAACACTACTTAAGTTTTACAATAACTAGATGGTGAGGATAAACTAAATACACCAGAAGGACGGCAAACATATAGAAGAGAAATGGGTTGTTGATGTTGCATTTTTCTCCGAGATTCTTTGCTAATTCGTTAGGAGTGATATACCCCAATGCTTATTTGTGTATTTTTTTTAATTTTTTTTTTGGCATTTTGCTCTGCTTTCAACCAAAAGCAATTAAAATTATACTAATTTATATCGTAAAAATTAACATTTTATTTATATGTACATAAAAATAATTATTTATCATACGAAAACTTTTAAATTTTAATTTTATTATACAAAATAAAATTTTAAGTACACGTAATGAGTATTTTAACTCGAAAAACAAGAATTGAAGAAAAGGTATAAATAGTGTTAAATGATATATTTTTAATTTGTTTAGCAATATATTGAAGAATATAAATATATTAAATATATTAAAAATGTCAGAATAGGGAAAAGGAAGAATGGGAATAAATGAAAATGGGTTTTATGTGTAAATTTTATTTGTTATGTGGGTCAACTTGAAAAATAAGAAATTAGATATTTAAATTCAGTATTTATTGTGTTATTAATAGTGATGATTTAGCCACATAAAAAGGTTGTTTAAACTCATTTGTTGCATGGGGTCAGTTAGACTCCTAGTAAATGAAGACCTAAGAAATTTTGACATTGTTTACCCCAAATTCTGGGCCAACGGGCATCAGGAAACCCACAAGGAAAAGATAAATCTAGCCAAACAAAAGATGTAGAATTAATGGATAGTTAGTAAATAAATAAAATAAAACAAAATAATTAGAAAAATATTCTGATAGATAGTTAGCAAATCAATTAAATAAAATTATTTGAATTAAACTCTTCTTTTGTAATTCTTTTTTATCCTTGGCTAGTCAAACAATTCTTGATTGACATGATAATCATTTCTGAATAAAGTAAACATATTGTTTTTGTTGTTGTTGTCCATTAGGTATCTCAACTATGGTATTTATCACCAATTAAATACTACTGAAAAGAAGGAAAATTCGTCTTTGGGCTGCAGTTATTAATGATTCCAAAAACGTAACTGAATTCATTTTTGTAGTTATAATGTGATATGAGTAATCAATTCTTTTATAAATATGTTTTGATTTTATCCCTTCAAGTTCAAGAGTTTTTAAAAGAAAAAAGTTAAGTGGTAAAGGCACTTACTTTTTAAGCAAGTGTTTGTCATATCATGGAAAATGAATAGAATCCATCCTAGTATAATATGTTATTATTTTGTTTTATACGTAATTACTTGGTTTATATTTAAACATGATAATAACATATGTAAAAATAAAAGCAAGTATATGTTATGAATAACTTTACTTTGGTGTGGATGTCTATATTCAAGGGCTTTCACTACCTTTGAAGGTTATAATCATTATGTCCTTTATGTGTTATTATCCTTTGGAGGTTATAACTCCCAATGGTTTTATGTAACATTATTCCTTAGGTTATACCTTACAAAACCTTTACTTCTCTATGTAATGGGTATTCATTGTACATTATGTAGTATTATAGATGAGTTACAAACTTGTGTCTATAAATAGAACTTCATTTGTATTGGAATGTAGACAAGGAAATAGAAGAAAGCGCTCTTGTTCTATATACTTTTGTGTTCTTTCTACTCTCCATTTACATCATTTTCATAACACGTTATCAGCACAAAGCTCTACTCTTTCATCACTCTTTGCCACATGGTTGACAATTTCATTTTGCCTATGAGTTCTCGTGACAAGGTATTACTATTTCAACTATTGCTTTACATGTTACTTTGTACAATTCCTATAAATCATCTTTTGCCTCTTTTGGTCAATGTTAGACCATTATAATCATATATTGTGGAGCCAAGTGAATGTGTCATTGGCCAAATAAATCTATGAGCCTTGAAGTGTCATAGAATAAATTTATACAAATAAGTCTATATGCCCTGAAGAGCCACGGCATGGATTTTATAAAATTTTACCATGAGTCTAGAAGTACCATGGCATATAAGAGAGTAATCCAAATTAGCTATGTGTCTAGAAGAACCAGACCAAGATGATTGAAAATTCGATTTTGTAATTCTAACCATTTTAGTCTATTCTTTCCATCCTCTCATAATGCTATTGTCTAGTATAATATTGTCATTAGTTTTTCGTTGTTTTTATGAATATTTTTACTTCATGCATAGAATTTATTTATCATATTTACCTCGTTGAATTATTGGTTTTTAAATATTTTGTGAATAATATTTATCTCATATATTTTCTAATGTTATCTTGTTATTTTATGATAGTTTCAAGTCATGTCAAACTTGAATTTGTGGCTTTTGACATTACTGGAAAGAATTATTTGTCATGGGTACTAGATGTTGAAATTCACTTAGATGCAAAAGGGCTTGGAGACACCATTAAAGAAGGCAATAAAGTATCTAATCAAGATAAAGCAAAGGCTATGATATTTCTTCGCCACCACCTTCATGAAGGGTTAAAAATTGAATGACTAACAGTAAAATACCCACTTGTCCTTTGGAACAAATTGAAAGAAAGTTATGACCACCAGAAAACTGTAATCCTTCCTAAAGCTCATTATGATTGGATGCATTTACGCTTACAAGATTTTAAAACTGCAAGTAAGTATAATTCTGCATTATTTAGAACTAGTTCTTAATTGACATTGTTTGGAGAAAAGATCACTGATGAAGATATGTTAGGAAAAAACATTCTCCACTTTCCATGCATCTAATGTGCTCCTGCATTAGCAATACCGTGAAAAAGGCTTTAAAAGATATTATGAATTAATTTCATGTCTTCTTGTTGCGGAACAAAATAATGAGCTTTTTATGAAAAATCATGAGTCTTGTCCAACTGGTGCTAATCTATTCCCTCAAGTGAATGTAGCGGCACATGATCACTATAATTACGGGCAAACTTGTGGTTGTGGTCGTGGTCATAGACATGGTGGTACTAAAAGCACAACTTTTCCCTAGAAGTGGAAAAATAAGAAGGAGAAGGTTGAGCAAAGTAGCAAGCATGTAGAAAGCACATGCTATCGTTGTGGTGGTAAAGGCCATTAGTCCCGTACCTATTGTACACCAAAGCATCTTGTTGATTTGTACCAAGAATCACTTAAAAATAAAGGCAAAAAGGTTGAGACAAATCTTGTCTTTGAAAATGATTCTGATTATGAGAATAGTGATGTCTCGCACTTGGATATTGCTGACTTCTTTGCTGACCCAGATGGAAGAATTGATCACTTAATTGGTGATGGGACTGTTCAAAAATAAACTTATTGTTCAAGCTTGTTTTAATGAGTTTTTCCCTTTACTTTAAGCAATGAAAAATTTACTTGTAATATTATATTTAAGTATATTCTATTTTATACTTCATTTTGTTTCAAGCAGTAAATAATTCTCTTGTACAAATTATTTACACTTTTTATTATTATTATTTTTTTTTTTTGAAGAATGACTACACCATCCATGGTTATTGGCAATGAGGATTTGTGTCTTGTTGATAGTGCAACTACTCACATAATTCTTAAGGATAGAACATATTTTTCTCATTTAGTAATTCAAGAAGCCAATGTTAGTATTATATCAGGTAGTACAAGAATAATTGAAGGCTTCAAAAGAGCCAATGTGTTATTACTTGAAGGAACAAAGTTACACATTGATAATGCTTTATACTCTCACAAGTCCCATAGAAATTTGATAAGTTTTAAGGATATCCACCGAAATGGATACCATATTGAGACAACATATGAGGGAAATAGTGAATATCTTTATATTACAAGCATTATCTCAAATAGAAAGTGTATATTGAAAAAAGTTACCTGCACTTTTCTCCAGATTGTACTATATATATAAGTACAATTGAGACACATGCCACTGTAAACCAAAAGTTTATAGATTATAATTAGTTTATTGTTTGGCATAACCAGTTGGGCCATCCCGGTTCAATAATGATGCGAAAAATTATTGAAAATTCATGTGGACATACAATGAAGAATCAAAAGATTCTTCAATCTAGTGACCTTTCCTGTGTTACTTGTTCACAAGGAAAGTTGATTATTTGACCACCACCAATAAAAGTTGAGAGCGAGTCTCTCACATTCTAAGAGTATATACAAGGCGATATATGTGGGCCGATACACCCACCATGTGGACCATTTAGATATTTTATGGTATTAATCGATGCATCGACTAAATGGTCACATGTTTGTTTGCTATCAACTTGCAACCAGGCGTTTGCGAGGTTACATGCTCAATTAATTAGATTAAGAGCACATTTTCTTGATTATCCAATCAAGAAAATAAGCCTTGATAATGCTAGTGAATTTACATCCCAAGCTTTTAATGATTATTGTATGTCTATTGGGATTGAAGTTGAACATCCTGTAGCTTATGTTCATACATAAAATGGACTTGCAGAATCACTTACTAAGTGTATAAAACTAATTGCAAGACCATTGCTTATGAGGTCGAAACTTCCAATGTCTACCTGGGGGCATGTAATTTTGCATGCTGCAACACTTATTCGCATCAGGCCAACAAGTTATCAAAAAGTCTCCCCTTTGCAATTGGTTTTTAGTCTGGAACCAAATATTTCCATCTAAGAATATTTGGTTGTGCAATTTAAGTTCTAATTGCTCTACCATAGCACACAAAGATGGGTCCTAAAAGAAGGTTGGGAATATATGTTGGTTATGCGTCTCCATTTATAATAAGATATCTTGAGCCAACAACATGCAATTTATTTACGGCTCGATTTGCCGATTGCTATTTTGATGAAACAATTTTCCCAACCTAGGGGAAAGAAAATAAGCAATTGGAATGAAAAATCATTGTCTCATTTTGATCATTGTACTAAACAATGTGAATTGGAAGTTCAAAAGATAATTCATTTGCAAGGCTTAGCAAACCAATTGCCAAACGTGTTCACTGACCCAAAGAAAGTGACTAAGTCATATGTTCCAGCTGCTAATGCTCCAATTAGAGTTAATGTCCCTGAAGGACAAATGTCTATTGCAAACAAGTTTGATGCATGCCATAAGCATGGTGTGCCAGTATGTTCCAAAGATAAGAATCCTCAAAAAAGGAAATGAGCTAAGTACTTAGATGGTCAAATCGAGGATAAGGTGACTCTAGAAGAGTCCCTAGAAGCAACTCTTGAAGAGTCTACAGACATAATTAGAGTTTCTATTTCATATGAAACTTAAGTACCTAAGCAATGTGAAAATAAAGAGATTTCAATAAATTATGTCATGAATGGTATGCGATGAAATTTAAATAATGTCAACATTGACAATTCTTTTGCATATAATATAGCGCTTGATACAGTAAAAGGTGATGAGGATCATGAACCAAAATCTGTTCAAGAATGCAAAGAAAGGAAAGATTGGCCAAAATGGAAAGATGCAATAGAGGCAGAATTAAATGCCCTTACGAAGTGAAAAGTTTTTAGAACTGTAGGCCGTACTCCTGAAGGTGTATAGCCAATTGGATACAAATGAGTATTTGTGCCAAAATGAAATGAGAAAGGCAATACTATGAGATATAAAGCACGACTTGTTGCTCAAGGGTTTTCACAAAGACCTGGCATTAACTTTGATAAAAACCTATTCACCCGAAGTGGATGAATTACTTTTCGTTATTTAATTAGTCTGGAAGTGCATGAAAAACTTGATTTGCATCTTATGGATGTCGTTATAGCCTATTTGTATGGCTCACTTGATATTGATATTTATATGAAACTCCCTAAAGGATTTCATTTGCCTGAAGCAAATAATCTTTGTTCTCAAGAAAATTATTCAATTAAATTGAATAAATCCCTTTATGGATTGAAACAATCTGGTCGTATGTGGTGTAATCGCCTTAGTGAATATCAAATAAAGAAAGGATAAAAAAAAAAAAATAACTGAACTACACTCACCTCAATGCAACGTGATGCACCACCCTAAACCCTCTCTCCAAGTTGCTGTTACTATGAGAATCAATAGAAGAAAGGAGAAACAAGTATACAACAATTTCATCCCCACGACATATTTGAAGTAATTGAATTTCTTGATTCGTTTGTATGCCCTTACCAAAAAAAATATTATATTATGTACTTATCCGTATAACGTGATGACTGTCTCAAATTATTTAGCAGATTGAGTTTAGGCCAAAAGCAATTATAGAAGTGGGATTCAGATTCAAGAGTAAAAAGAATATTGTTATTAACCAAATTTGATTTCTCCAAATTTTATTGAAGAGAGAAAAAATTGTTTTAAGTGATAGGGACAAAAGATTGTAGAGAATCAAAAGCAAACACACAGGGAGAGAGAGGGGCAGCGTGAGTTAAAGGGGTGGGATTCAATTTTTTTTTTTTAATAGGATAGTTTTGTAAATATATATATATATATATATAATATTAATATGGGTGTATATAAATAAAAAGAAAAGAATGGCATACAAAAAAAAAAAAAAAAGAGGAAAAGAATCATAAGAGCTTGTCACATGATGGCCAAAAGTGTAAATTTATAATTGGCTGGTTTAAATTTATTGAATTATGCTGACATAATAGTGATGTCTACACTTTATATGTATTTATTTAGTAGTTATGGATGTATATACCGTTTTTTGCTCAACTCTTTAATTATCTACTAATTTAAAAATGCTTGTAATTTTTAAAAAAGTGGCATTGGGATTAATTTGCAGAAATCGTACCTTCCATATGATTTACGCCAATATGCAACCAAAGCGTGGTTAAATTCCCAACTTCTCGTGGTATCATACCAACGAGACATATTCTTTACATATATATTTAATAAACAGAAGAAGTTGAAACGATAAACTTATTAAGAAAAAAAAATGTTAAGAGGGGATTAAAGATGGGTAATTTGGGCAAAATGTGATATACTATACATATATAAATATTTTCTTTTATATTTTTTAGTCTACCCGAATAAATCCAACTTCAAATATCGTAAATACTACTTTTTTATGATTTTTGTGCAATCTTAAACAACAATTAATATTTTGAAATGAATGAAGTAAAAAGAATTAGACCAATTAATTAGCCAAGACATCACGATTTCTTAAAGTGATAGAAGCTTTAAATACAGTAAGGAAAGATTCATCAGTGGTGAAAGTGGTTCTACTCATAGGCAAGTTACATGCCATAAAGAAATGAAACGAGAGCAAGAAAATATAAACAAAAAATTTTATGCAACGGCGTGTCATTGTCAATTCAAAATTAATTTTCTTGTTTTTGTGTCAATCTCAACAACTGGGTCAACCATAAAATATGCATTCAATGTTCATCAATATGCTGTGGAACCATCGCATTTCCTTCTCAGCGACTTAGTGACATTTTCTCATGGTGGGTCTAGAAACTTTATTTGCTATATGGTCATCATTATTATATATGTATATATGATATTGCATCAAGTTACAAGTTTGTTCTCAAGAAGTAGGAGTAAAATAACCTAATTAAGTATGAACCCATTCTAAAATATGCGTTTTCTTATTATATATATGCCCTTATCAGTTTAACTGCATATTATAAACATTGAATGCATCAATGCATGACCCAGTCGTTGTAGATTGACACAACCACTCACCTGCAGTTCCCTGAAATTTCTACATCTTATATAAATTATTATATTTATATGCGCTATCATCATGTTTAAATAGAAACAAAATAATAAAATATATAACTGAATAATAATACAATACGGAGATGTATTTTACTCATTTAACATGATTTAATAAGCACTTCCTTTAAAAAAGGTGCCTTTACCACTTTCTAGTTTATTTTTTTTTCTCCCCAAAAACAGGATAAAATTCTAGAAATTGAAGATAATAAAGTCAAAATATTTCTAAAAAACCAAAAATATGATTATTCATATCACATCATAACTACTGATCTGAGGCGTTTTATTATTATTTGAGACGTCTTTCTTCCGTTCCTGTTTCTTAATTCTCTCAAGATATATATTATATATGTCTTTAGCTTACTTGGTGTCTAGACAGATCCAAAGCAACTAAACATGGCCAAACTATACTTCCTTGTCTTTATTTTCACGCTCTCCCTGCATTACTTCATGGCCTATAACTTGCCTATGAGTAAAACCACTCCATATCTGATAAATCATCCCTTCTTGCATTTAAATCCTCTATGAATTTAAGTCCTCATAATCTCTTGGCCAATAATTGGTCAAATTCTACTTCTATTTACAGTTGGATTGGCATCACCTGTGATGCCCGCCATGGAAGAGTCAAGGCCTTGAATCTTAGTAATATGGCCCTTACTGGTGTCATTACCCCAGAATTGGGAAATCTCTCATTTCTTGTTGAACTTGACCTTAGTTACAATAACTTCCATGCTGAACTGCCAAATGAACTACACCGGTTGCGTAGAGTCAAGCTACTGAACTTAAGCTACAATGAGTTCATTGGAGAGATTCCAACGTGGATAGGAGGTTTATCTCATCGTCAACCGGTGATTCTCCAAAACAATAGTTTTAGCAGTTTTATTCCACAATCTATATCCAATTTGTCAAAGCTTGAGACCATGAATTTGGGATCTAATCATATCAGTGGAAGTATTCCAGTTGAGATTGGTCAAGTAAATCGACTGAGGGCTTTAAATATGGCACAGAACAAGCTTACAGGCAGCATTCCTAAGAAAATCTTCAACATCTCGTCATTGGAAATGGTGATTTTAGCTGCCAACTCATTTTCAGGTAATTTATTAGATATTTTGATGTGTGAAATCATCAGTATGTTCTATTAATGCCTACATATTTGTGTTGTGTTTACACTAATTTTAGACAAATTTATCAGTTGTTCTTTTAAGTATCCTTGTAATTGTGAAGCAAACATTTTTAAAATTTGTTTACTAAGTTTTAACCTAGCTGTATTCCAAGGGTTCTAATTAAGTCTTTGGTTCGAGTCCTAAAAATACAGCTATATTAAAACTTAATAGAGAGAGCTTTATCTTCTATGTGGTCTTGCCCAACTTAAATCGGAAGGTATGAATGTGATAGTTAAATTTCCATCATTTATTAATTCTGGTATTCTACTCAGAAACTTCTTTTCCGGTGTTGGGCACCATTTATATAGGAATCCCTCATTTTATAGTAATTCTACCCTTAATTTCTTGTACTATTGTTATCAGATTGAAGTAGTGCTTCATAAATTATTCGAGAACTATTTCACTTGGTTAGAAATTTCATAATGTGATTTTCCTAAACAACAAATCCACCCTTACAGCGCATGTAATGTAATTTTTACTTTTTTTTTTTTACTTTTACGTAATTTGGTTACCAATATTCGTGATAATTAATTTGACTAAATTTTTTGTTACTTGCAGGCGAAATTCCATTCTCCTTTTTTCAATATATCTTCTTTGCGAGATGTCTCCCTTATCTACAATAATTTACATGGTACTCTTCCACAAGACATGTGTGTTCTTCCACAACTAGAAAATTTTGCAATATCGTATAACCATTTTGAGGGAAATATCCCAAGGCAAATTGGCAACTGCACATTAATGAGGGAATTATATTTAAGAGACAACTTCTTCAAAGGTACATTCAGTATACCTATCTATAGGTCTTATCATATCTCTGTCTATCAGTTTATTTCTTTTGTTTTAAATAAAATTTTAATTGGTTTATATCAACAATTGGCATCCCCTTTCAAGGCAATATATTTAGTTCTAATTAATTTCATGGTTGCTAGAGAAATTGTATTGTATTGTTTCTAGTTTTTTTTTTTTTTTTTTTTTTTTGGGTTCAACAGAGGAAATTTAATTTTTGCTTTGATTTAGTTCCTTCGCTCCCATCCAGTTAGAAATTTTAAGGTCATTAAACAAATTTAGCGTATACTTTTCAGCTATCTGCCAAGGGAACATGAACAAATATATGCACTAGATTTGTGATTGGCAGAGTAAAACCTCAGTGATTTCTGAAATATGTAGGATGTAAAGTGATAAGCGCTTGCTTATCCATGAAAAATAAATTTTATAAATGATATTTTTAAAAGAACCAATATCATATATGAAACTATTTATTTCAAAAATTTAAAAATTTTAAATCTTTTTGTTGCCTATGAGGAAAACCTATATCAAAGTAGATTTTAATGATGTATAATAGTTTGCTTAATATGCTTTTAACCCCTCACTTTAATCGACTGACATTAGAATTGACCATAGATGCTTATTTATTTCTTTTTCTGTGTTGCGTTTCTAGGTTTTATTCCAAAGGAGATAGGATTTCCTAATAACTTGGAGGTACTTAATTTGGCAGAAAATAATTTGAGTGGACCTATTCCTTGGAATATTTTCAACATCTCAACTATTAGAAAATTGTCTCTCCGACATAATTTCCTCTCAGGCAGTCTTCCATCTGATATGGGATGTCGTCTTCCCATCGTAGAGCTGTTATTTCTATTTGAAAATGAACTTGTTGGAAATATTCCAAATAGTATATCCAATGCTTCTAAGCTCTACAGTTTAGCTCTGTTAGAAAACAAATTCAGTGGAGTTATACCTAGCACACTTGGGAATTTAAGGGACCTCTGGCTGCTTGAATTATCTGCCAATAGTTTCACCATAGATGCTCACACTTCTGAGATAAGCTTCCTTACTTCATTGACAAATTGCAGGAAGTTGAGATATATCAATATCTCAGAGAATATTTTGCATGGAAAACTTCCTAAGTCAATTGGAAACTTTTCTGCTTCTTTACAAGACTTCCACGCTGTTTCTAGCAACATTGTTGGCAATATTCCTTTAGAATTGGGAAATTTAAGCAATCTGTTAACGTTCGACCTGTCTGGGAATGATTTGAGTGGCCCCATTCCAAAACAATAAAAGGACTACAGAGCCTTCAGTTGTTGAGACTGGGGGATAATCTACTAAGGGGCTCCATCATTGAGGAAATTTGTGACATTAGAAGTCTCAATGGTTTGTATCTTACTGGAAATATGTTTTCAGGAGTAATACCAGCATGCTTGGGGAATCTTACATCCTTAAGATACCTTTACCTAGACTCTAATAAACTAATTTCTGAGATAACTCCATCTCTTTGGACACTCAAAGATATAATGTGGGTAAACTTGTCCTCAAATGCATTAATTGGATTTCTTCCATATGATATCCAGAACTTTAAAGCTGTTACAAATTTGGATTTCTCCAGAAATCGGATTTCAGGGAACATCCCAACTGCCATTAGTGGCTTGCAAACTTTGCAGGCACTCTCCTTAGCTCATAACAAATTGGATGGGTCTATTCCGGAATCATTCGGAAATTTGTTAAGCTCGGAGCAGTTGGATCTTTCTCAAAATAATTTGTCTGGTGAAATTCCAAAATCTTTAGAATCACTCCTTTATCTTAAGTTTATTAACCTTGACTATAATAGATTAAAAGGAGAGATTTCAAATGGTGGAGCTTTCAAAAATTTCACAGTTCAATCCTTCATTCATAACGAGGCACTTTGTGGCAATGCAAGGCTGCAAGTCCCACCTTGTAGAAAAGAGATAAGGCATAGGTCATCGATAAAGCTGCTTTTGATCAAAATTGCACTGCCCATAATTGTGTCAACCATTTTGGCTGTTTCCTGCATAATCCTTCTATTATTGAAAAGAAAACCTGTTGGTAATCCAGTTCAAACGGATTTATCAATTTCAGTAGTAAGAAGAAGGATTTCCTGCTATGAACTTGTGAAAGCTACTAATGGCTTTGGTGAGAATAATTTACTGGGAAGGGGTAGTTTCAGTTCTGTGTATAAAGGTAACCTTTCAAGTGGAATGACAGTTGCAGTTAAAGTGCTTAATTTGAATTTAGAAGCTGCTTCAAAGAGCTTTGATGTAGAATGTGAGGCAATGCAAAAACATCGCAATCTCGTTAAGATCATCAGTAGTTGTTCCAATCTTGATTTCAAAGCTTTGATCATGGAGTTCATGCCAAATGGAAGTATTGAAAATTGGTTGTATTCATACAATCTTTTGAATTTTCAACAAAGGTTGAATATAATTATAGATGTGGCTTTAGCATTAGAATGCTACATCATGGTTCTCCAATAATAGTAGTTCATTGTGATATAAAGCCTAGCAACATTTTGCTAGATGAAAATATGATTGCACATATTGCTAATTTTGGCATCGCCAAACTCTTAGATGAAGGGCAATCTAAAACACATACCAATACTTTGGCTACACTTGGCTACATAGCACCATGCTTTTATTTTAATCTTTCAAACCATCTCTCTCTCTCTCTCGCTCTCTCTCTCTCTCTCTATATATATATATATATATACACACATATTTCCATTTATATTCAAATCATGCCAACACATTGAGAATTAGATGAACTTGTGTATGAATCAATTCAACTATGAGCCTAAGATAGAGTTTTTCTTTACATATTACTAGCTAGGATTTAAATTTAATACGATATTGTGGTATATATTCTATATGGACCCTACGCATGCAAAGTTAGCATTCATTCTTTATGGTAGAAGAGATATTTAGTATGTAAGGATTTCTCAGTCTTCAAGGATTTTGGAATGCTTTGTTGTTTTGTTTTCCGTAGCCTATATGTTTGCAACAGAGGGAATTTGAAGCCGGAAAAGAATGAAAAGACCGCCAATTCCTTTTACAAATCCAAAAATCTTTGATTGCACACCTCATATGTTTTAGAACTTTAACTTCTGAAAAGTAAATTAAAGTTTCAGAATGCATAAGATGTGGGATTAGGAAAAAGAGTATGTAGCAAAAGAATTGGCCATGGGCAATTATTGGACGTAGACTTTTCTTAATATTGTTAGAGCGCTTGCTTTTATATTTTATTGGTGTTAATATTAGTACAACGCAATACTGTACTTCTATATAAATATATATATCCTAAAGAGAAATGCGAGTATGATATCTTCCCTAAAATCATAATAAAGGTAAAAGGGTTATTCAATTTTTATATATTACTCATATATATTATATTAAGAACATTGTTGAAAACTACAATCCATGTAATGTGCAGAGTTTGGCTCCCAAGGAAATGTTTCTATAAAAAGAGATGTCTATAGTTACGGGATCCTGATGTTGGAAATGTTCACAAGAAAAAAGCCCACGGATGACATGTTTTCGGCAGGATTGAGCCTGAAAAGTTGGGTAATAGATTTGATGCCGCAAGTTACTCAAATTGTAGACCCCAATTTACTTCAAGAAGAACAACAGTTTGATGACATAATAACATATACATCAACCATTTTGGAGTTGGGGATCAATTATTGTGCGCCAGAAGCACGAATTAGTATGACAGATGTGGTTGCGTCATTGAACAAAATCAAGATGATATTTATGCATAAGGCAATGCCAAAGGCCAGAAAATAGTTTGTAGCATTTGTTCTTCCCTATACGCTCATTTTTTATTTGCATCCTAGACAATGCTCCTTAAGTTGCAAAAGCTTTGGATCCTAATGCTCCATCAATGCTGATTCATTAGAGCATAAGCTTTCATTGTTCATCACAGAAAGTCTATAGTTTTGTCAATAGTAATCAACCTTTAAATCTAATCTTGAATAATCGTCCCACCATGTTACGGATTTCTTATGGAGTCATAAGTCATTTTACTCAAGGGTGAACCAATGCAGGGCTTCCTAATCCCACTTCTGAAGGTCGATTGGACAAGGCATTCTCGGATATGATGAAATTAATCAAGGTGATAATTTTTTAGGAAGTACCATTATCAGTGGAGCTACTTTGGATGATATCACTATATTAGAATAGTTTTTTCCAAAATGTAGTTTTTCTTTCATGTATAAAATTTAGATTTTTTCCAAGTCCAAGTCCTGTGTTGCTATACACCTTCAGTTGAAAATAATTTTAGGTCATGTTTGGGAATTTCACTCAAGGATAAAAGGCAGTGATTTTCAAGGAAGTTAAGGTAGAGAAAGGGCATAGGAGCGAATTTGGATTTGATGACTTTTTTTCATTTTCTTCATTTTTTTCTTTTTCTTGGTGATCAATCTTTAAGAATATAAAAATTTCATATAAATTTGAGCATACATCTTCATAAGATTAAAAAATGTTATAGAAAGATGCAAACTGAAGAATACTTTCTTTTTTCATGTTCAATTCACTTGTTTTAGTGAACCAGAATCATGACATATTAAGATGTCTGGCTATCACAAATCAATACGTACAAATTAAATCTTGATTTGTCAAAAAATGATGAATTTGGTAACTATGTTTTACGACAAGCGCGTTCTCCTTAGCAGCGATGTGGACCACCAAACCAATAGGAGAGTAACAAGCAGCAGTTATTGCATTTCAACAACTTGTAGCACTAAAGTCAGACCATATGAATGACCGAGATGAGAGGGAAAATTTGGGAAAAAGAAATTATGCAGAAAGCACTAAGTTCACTTCGTACAATTTTGCCACAGAAGGCTTCGGCCAATTGCAATGGAGTCCGACAAATACAACCACTCGAGGAAAATTGGACAAGGTTGATGGAGGACCTTGTTGACATGTTGCCTGTATACCAATCACAGTAGCACTGGAAAATGTAAAACTAATTGGTCCTTGAAAATATCTGATTATTATCTAAGTCAAGTCAATAGATAGCAACAAATTCCACAACCGTTCATGGTTTCCTACTGATCCGTCCAAGAAGGTATTAATCAGTAGTTTGTATAAGTCAAGCTCTTCTTCATTATGGAATTTGATTGGAGTAACTTGTGATGCCCGCCATAGAGTTGATGGATGACCATGTTTGACGTGTTATAGAAAATATGACAAAGTCGATGGATAATGGATGACTGTGTTCTTGTGTTGCCTATGTGTATGTTTTGGTCATATCGTGGCACTGAATGCCAAGTCATAAGAATTGAGCTAATTAATACTTATTAGTTAATTGCACTGTTACCTGCAGTTAAATTCATTTTATGTTTTTAAAATTACACTCAAATCCTTTTTATTTGTTGAAATGATAATTATTAGCACTATTTTTGGTGTACAATACTATCTATTTCATTGCTTTATTAACTTAGAGAACATTCTAAAATATTCTAATCACATGTGCTATTTGACATAGGGTTAACCATGTTAAACAAACAGATTACATTCATTTTATTTTGGCGAGAATAAAATTTTAAAGTTTAGATTTGAATCTCACTACAATCAAATCCTTTTTTATTAAGTAATTTTTAAGTGTCAATATAAACTTTCATGAGACATGTTGCATGCATTCGCCTTAGAATGAGATAATCTCCATGCACTATAATCCTTTTCATATCACGCCATAACTCTTGGTTCTTGTTTATACATGTCTTTGTCTTTCCTTGTGTTTACACACTCATTCACAAGCGATTAAACGCTGTTTTTCCAAAACCAAAAAAAAAAAAAAACGAGCATTCTTATTAAATCCAATGGTCCAAGATTATCTGAGATATTGCAAAAGTAAGCAAGCATCAGGTTTGGGAAATAAGCACCAATTTGAAAAAGAAAATTAAAAAACTTTCGAGAATTACAATTGCTACATCATGCCCATCCCCCAAACAGGTTGACAGAACACAGACAACAACCACATAAACCCAAACAGCCACAAACACCTCTCAGAGAGACTCTCAAAATGCTCCTGAAGACAGTTATTATATATCATTGTAGAGCTCCTTTAAATCACGGTTGACCTGTTTAATTTCAAGTGCAAAATGCTCCTGAAGACTATATAGTTTTTGCAACTTTCTAATTTTTCTAGTAATTTTAGGCAAATTTTATATAATTTTCAATTTTGTTCAGAACCATTAGAAATAGGACTGCTCTACTACTTAAGCTTTTACTAATTACAGACTCTTGGTAGTTCAGTCAAAAAATTAAAAGTTGTAGTTTTCTTTTTATTCTATTTCTTTGAGTTTCTTTACTTGTCACACGAACCTGCAAAGTTGGGTTGTAACTTTTGCTGGTTTTGAATGATAGTGGAACAATGGAGAAGAAACAATGACTGGAGAGATAATCGAGGAGAAAACTAACGCTCATGACTTAGCTAGTGGAGTAATGTTATATGAAAAAAGAAAAAAAAAAAGCTTTCCACAATCATTTTTCTCTTTTATAATTACGTACATTTAACGCCTCATTGAGCACCAACTAATTAATCAAGTTTAAATTAAACAAGATCATAGAAGAATATTGGATTAATTGATAGAGAACGTCTTGGCTACATTAATTGCATTATTACAGTAGGAGCCAAAAATGTGAACTTGATTAATTCATACTTGAATAGGAAAATCAAACGCTAAGGGTAGGAGAAAAACAAATTGGCGACTTTATAAAATTGCTAAAATACATTTTCAATTATGCAATTTATTTTATATTATATATAAGATAATTTTTAACATAATGCTATTTTTATCAATTGGGATTCCATAGACTGAAGCTGCTAACTTAGATAGTTAAGATATTTCACACTTTGTCCTAAGTTATAACTTATATTAATTGAATAGTGTTATAACTTCGGTGTTAATTGGTCAATATATAATAAAATAATTTTATAACTTACATTAATTGAATTAAATTTTTGACCAATCACTTAGTTATAAAATAAAATTTGGAATATAATATGAGGCAAAAAATTTTGTTTTACTAGAATAAGTGTCTTCCATTCACTTTGATAACATCTAAATTACGATAGATTTCATTACTCCATTAACTTTGACATTCTAAAAGATTGTAATAACCCATGGTCTCTTACCACAGGATGACCTTGATTTAATATATGAAAATATATTTTTCTTAATTGAATCATTTACACTCACCTTTAAAAATGATGAAAAAAAAATTACAAAAACGGATATTTTGTCCCATTATAAGAATTAATTTCAAAGTAAGAATTACTTCTTCCGATCTTACATATAGGCCAGCTTTTAAAGGAATATTTTAATTTATTTTATTTGACGGTGTGTTGGTAACTTTTCTCTAAAAATTACTGAAAGAACTAAGTTATGCAATTTATCTTCTTTTTTTTTAATTTGAATTATGCAATTTATCATCTCATACTATATAATATATCTTTTAACACAGTAATTTATATTAAAACAGTGAAAGATACTATTATTAAGTTAGATTACATAGACTAAAGCAAGCAAAAATTGAAATACAAGTGTTATTGTGGAATGAAATCATGGAATAGAAGAATAGGAACACAGTGGAATGGCTGTCCGAGTCATTCTATTGTTTAGTATACAAAATTAATATTGTTGAATGAAATTATAATTGTATTTAAAAGATAATAATACCTCTTCATTAATAATAAAACAAAACATAATTAAATAGGGCAAGCAAGGCAAAATAAAATACTAATTCTAATGAGCATGGAATGAGAAATCTCACTTTTGATAAATGTGCATTTCTACTAGTTTTTGGTCAATAATTCCCCCCTCTTTTTGTGTAAATGTTGTGCTTAATTAGACTGAAAAAGCTCAAAATTTAATTATCTACTAATTTAAAAATGTTGTAATTTTTAAAAAAGTGGTATTGGAATTAATTTGCAGAAATCGTACCTTCCATATGATTTAAGCCATGAAGCGTGGTTGAATTCCCTACTTCTCGTGGTATCATACCAACGAGACATATTCTTTACATATATATTTAATAAACATAAGAAGTTGAAACGATAAACTAATTAAGAAAAGAAAATGTCAAAGGAGATTAAAGATGAGTAATTTGGTAAAAATGTGATAGATTTTAATATATAAATATATTTTTATTTTTTTTAGTTTACCCGAATGAATCGAACTTCAAATATCATAAATACCAATTTTTTTAATGATTTTTGTGCAATCTTAAACAACAAATAATATTTTGAAATGAATGAAGTAAAAAGAATTAGACCAATTAATTAGCCAAGACATCACGATTTCTTAAAGTGGTAGAAGCTTCAGTATGGAAAGATTCATCAGTGGTGAAAGTGGTTCTACTCATAGGCAAATTACATGCCATAAACACATGAAACGAGAGCATGAAAATATAAACAAAAAAATTTATGTAACGGCATGCGATTGTCAATTCAAAATTAATTTTATTATTTTTGTGTCAATCTCAACGACCATAGAACATGCATTCAATGTTCATCAATATGTTGTTGGAACACCCAACTACTGCGCACCATCGCATTTCCTTCTCAGCGACCTAGTGACTTTTTCTCATGGTGGGTCTAGCAACTTTATTTGCTATATGGTCATCATTATCATATATATATATATATGATATTGCATCAAGTTACAAGTTTGTTCTCAAGAAGTAGGAGTAAAATAACCTAATTAAGTATGATCCCTTTCTAAAATATGCACTTTTTTATTATATATATGCCCTTATTAGTTCAACTGTATATTATAAACATTGAATGCATCAATGCATGACCCAGTCGTTGAAGATTGACACAACCACTCACATGCAGCTCCCTAAAATTTCTACATCTAATATAAATTATTATATTTATATGCGCTATCATCATGTTTAAATAGAAACAAAATAATAACATATATAACTGAATAATAATACAATGCCGAGATGTATCTTACTCATTTAACATGATTTAATAAGCACTTGCTTTAAAAAAGGTGCCTTTACCACTTTCTAGGTTTTTTTTTTCTTCCCAAAAACAGGATAAAATTCTAGAAATTGAAGATAATAAACTGAAAATATTTCTAAAAAACCAAAAAGATGATTATTCATATTACATCATAACTACTGATCTGAGGCGTTTTATTATTATTTGAGACATCTTTCTTCTGTTCCTGTTTCTTAATTCTCTCAAGATATATATTATATATGTCTTTAACTTATTTGGTGTCTAGATAGATCCAAAGCAACTAAACATGGCCAAACTATACTTCCTTGTCTTTATTTTCACGCTCTCCCTGCATTACTTCATGGCCTATAACTTGCCTACGAGTAAAACCACTTCCATATCTGATATATCATCCCTTCTTGCATTTAAATCCTCTATGAATTCAAGTCCTCATAATCTCTTGGCCAATAATTGGTCAAATTCTTCTTCTATGTGCAGTTGGATTGGCATCACCTGTGATGCCCGCCATGGAAGAGTCAAGGCCTTGAATCTTAGTAATATGGCCCTTACTGGTGTCATTACCCCAGAATTGGGAAATCTCTCATTTCTTGTTGAACTTGACCTTAGTTACAATAACTTCCATGGTGAACTGCCAAATGAACTACACCGGTTGCGTAGAGTCAAGCTACTGAACTTAAGCTACAATGAGTTCATTGGAGAGATTCCAACATGGATAGGAGGTTTATCTCATCTTCAACACGTGATTCTCCAAAATAATAATTTTAGCGGTTTTATTCCACAATCTATATCCAATTTGTCAAAGCTTGAGACCTTGAATTTGAGATCTAATCATATCAGTGGAAGTATTCCAGATGAGATTGGTCAAGTAAATCGACTGAAGGCTTTAAATATGGCAGAGAACAAGCTTATAGGCAGAATTCCTAAGAAAATTTTCAACATCTCTTCATTGGAAATGGTGATTTTAGCTGACAACTCATTTTCAGGTAATTTATTAGATATCTTGATGTGTGAAATCATCAGTATGTTCTATTAATGCCTACATATTTGTGTTATGTTTACACTAATTTTGGACGAATTTATCAGTTGTTCTTTTAAGTATCCTTGTAATTGTGAAACAAACTTTTTAAAATTTGTTTATTACGTTTTAACGTAGTTGTATTCCGAGAGTTTTAACTAAGTCTTTGGTTCAAGCCCTAAAATTAGTTACATTAAAACTTAATAGAGAGAGCTTTGTTGTCTATGTGGTCTTGCCCAACTTAAATCGGATTAGTCGGCACTCAATGTAGTTCCAGATATTAGTGGTTTGCACAAAATAATACTACAAGGATCTACAATATTTTTTTCCTTTTCTTTTCTCTCATTTAAAATTCGTTTTTTGAATTCAAAATGTTCTAATTGCTTCTCTTATCCCTTCCTCATACCCCAACTTCCCTTCTTTTTCACTTTTTTGCTTGCCGATGGTAACTTCCAAAATTTTGCCTATCCGAAGAAGATATTTTTCCTTAATTTTATATTATAGATTTTTGAGCTAAGGTTTCATTTTGAGAATGATTACTTCTTATATTAAATGATGTGATTTCTTATAGGTGTTAAATTTATTTATTTTTAAACAAGATATAGATGTGAATTCATATCCTCTTAGCTGATGTAAATAAAGCATATCTTATAAAAACAAATTTTTTTTTTTTAATCTCAAAAAAATAATGCATTTGAATCTTTGGATTACTTTTTTTTTTCCCATAAATTTCCACATGGTTCTATATTAAAAGCTTAAATAAACTCTCACAATAAAAATAAGTTTTAAAAAATGTATCTCACACCAGATTAGCTAGCACGAATTGATAACTAGTTTTTTTTTTTAAAAAAAAAAAAAGCCAAGTGATGACTACTTGAGGTATTGATTGATATTGTTCATATTAGTGTATTCCACTATTCCTTATCATATGTACAATCATACGATTGTATCTTGAAACAATTTTTTCCCTTTCTTTCATGTTTAATTATAGGAAACATCCCAGAGGAAGTCGGTGCTTTTCAACAACTAAGAGTTTTGGACCTTAGATCCAATTTCCTTTTTGGCTCATTGCCATTGACAATCTTCAATAACTCAATCCTACAAGAACTTATGCTGGCGAGTAATAATTTGTCTGGTAATCTTCCAATGAGTATATGCCATGGCCTTCCCAAGCTTGAGGCTCTGTCTCTTTATGGAAATGAATTTTCTGGTCAAATGCCATCTATTTGGCATGAATGCAGAGTGTTGCAAGTATTAATACTGTCTTCCAATTCATTCAACAAAGGAAGAATGCCAAGTGACATTGGAAACTTAACCATGCTCCAATATTTGCTTCTTGCTCAGAATAACTTGCAAGGTATGAATATGATAGTTAAATTTCCATCATTTATTAATTCTGGTTTTCTAATCAGAAACTTATTTTCCGGTGTTGGGCACGATTTATATAGGAATCCCTCATTTTATAGTAATTCTACCCTTAATTTCTTGTACTATTGTTATCAGATTGAAGAGTAGTACTTCATAAATTATTCGAGAACTATTTCACTTGGTTAGAAATTTCATAATGTGATTTTCCTAAACAACAAATCCACCCTTACTGCGCATGTAATGTAATTTTTACTTTTTTTATTTTTACGTAATTTGGTTACCAATATTCATGATGATTAAATTTTGTGTTACTTACAGGCGAAATTCCGTTCTCCTTTTTCAATATATCTTCTTTGCGAGTTGTCTCCCTTATCAACAATAATATACATGGTAGTCTCCCACAAGACATGTGTGGTCGTCTTCCTCAACTGGAAATTTTTGCAATATCGTATAACCATTTTGAGGGAAATATCCCAAGGCAAATTGGCAACTGCACATTAATGAGGGAATTATATTTAAGAGACAACTTCTTCAAAGGTACATTCAGTATACCTATCTATAGCTCTTATCATATCTCTGTCTATCGGTTTATTTCTTTTGTTTTAAATAAAATTTTAATTGGTTTATATCAACATTTGGCACCCCCTTTCAAGGCAATATATTTAGTTCTAATTAATTTCATGGTTGCTAGAGAAAATGTATTGTATTGCTTCTAGTTTTTTTTTTTTTTTTTTTTGGGGTTCAACAGAGGAAATTTAATTTTTGCTTAGATATAGTCCCTTCGCTCTCATCCAGTTAGAAATTTTAAGGTCATTAAAGAAATTTAGCGGATACCTTTCAGCTATCTGCCAAGGGAACATGAACAAATATATGCACTAGATTTGTGACTGGCAGAGTAAAACTTCAGTGATTTCTGAAATGTGTACGATGTAAAGTGATAAGCGCTTGCTTATCCATGAAAAATAAATTTTACAAAAGATAGTTTTAAAAGAACCAATATCATATATGAAACTATTTATTTCAAAAATTTAAAAATTTTAAATCTTTTTGTTGCCTATGAAGAAAACCTGTATCAATGTAGATTTTGATGATGTATAATACTTTGCTTAATATTCTTTTAACCCCTCACTTTAATCGACTGACATTAGAATTGACCATAGATGCTTATTTATTTCTTTTTCTGTGTTGCGTTTCTAGGTTCTATTCCAAAGGAGATAGGATTTCCTAATAACTTGGAGGTACTTAATTTGGCAGAAAATAATTTGAGTGGACCTATTCCTTGGAATATTTTCAACATCTCAACTATTGGAAAATTGTCCCTCCAACATAATTTCCTCTCAGGCAGTCTTCCATCTGATATGGGATGTGGTCTTCCCATGGTAGAGTTGCTATTTCTATTTGAAAATGAACTTGTTGGAAATATTCCAAATAGTATATCCAATGCATCTAAGCTCTACAGTTTAGCTCTGTTTGAAAACAAATTCAGTGGAGTTATACCAAGCACACTTGGGAATTTAAGGGATCTCTGGCTGCTTGAATTATCTGCCAATAGTTTCACCATAGATGCTCACACTTCTGAGATAAGCTTCCTTATGAAGGATCACATAACATCATATGTGGTTGCGGAAACAAAATTTGCAATCCTAAATAGATCTATTTGCGTTTAAAATTTAAAATAAGTAAGATCAAATACCTGAAAATTTGATCTTAGTCAATCAATAAACTTCGAACAGACGAAGTCTCTATATGTATCCACACCGAGAATAAATCCTGCTTTCAACCCTTTGATGATGGCTATGGAATACTCTGAAGAACCTTTCTTCAAGAAAAAGGAGAAAAAACAATTTTTTTCCTCACCTTCTCACTCTCGTACGGCGTGCCTCAAAACCTATTTTCACTTATTTGGGTTTTCCTTATTTTTCACTTTATAAAGTGACGTATGGGAAGGGAGAAAAGGAAAACAACTCTTGGCTTTTCAACTCCTTGGACGGCGTGTACCCACATAAGGAAAACCAAAAGACCTTTTCTTTGTATCCTTTAGGAAAACATAATTTAATTAATTTATTTTTCTTTTGTTTTAAGAATAAAGAAAATAAAACTATTTTATTTTATTTATTTTATTTTGCACAAGAGAGTTTCCAATATCAATTATTCTTTCTGTGCTAGCAGAAAAAAAAATAATAATATGCCATCTATATTATTTAATTAATTATCTTATAATAAATTAAATAATTCCAAACAGGAAATATATCACTCGTAAGTGTGTGACCACATAGGTTCATCACTAAGCCGGTGGTAATCAATTTAATCAATTTCCAATCAAGGTTAGCGTCTAGCAACACCCCTTAACGTCCAGATAGTGTGAAGTAACAGTCTTACTTAGATGGAACCTGGTTAAGGACAATGTATTATTACCTTCCATCATTACAGCTCCAGATTATCCTAGGGTATGGTTTAACTGTCAAACCCTAATAGATAATCAACTATGTTACATGTCGATCATTAATGATTGGTGAATGACTTAAGAAACTCCTTTCTATATTCATTCAATTGCCCTGGCCAAGGTCTTAATACAACCATTATGATCAATGACAACATAGAGCTCAAACTCATTACCTAGAGTTGATGGATTCCCTCTTGACTCATCACTAATCACATAAGCACTTAATTATATCCAATGACCATTCAACTAGCATTTTTACACACTAGGTGTCCGGCATCAAAGCATAATAAGTGACCTATTGATTACTATGATGATCTCAGGTCAAAGGAAAAATATACATTTAAATCCTTATGAGAACATCTCATTTGACAGTTCACAGGTAATATTAACCATTGGGAATTCTCAGTTTGGTTAGTTCAATGATCATATCTCCATATGCATCATCTATATATGTAACTTAGTAAATGAGATCTACTAATATCCATCCAATGGATACTATTACATATATATTGATCTAACCGGATCATCAAAGTCCTATTTTGAGGATCCCACGATCAAGAACAGTTTTAGATTAAACCTTAAAGACTTGACTCTCATTATCTTAATCTCCATCATGATGACATGTCTATAAATTTAATCAAGGACTTATCATATTAAGATAAAAGCAATAAACATAATATGATAACAAATCATTTGCCAATTTATTAAACAAAGTTAATAATCCAAAACATAAGTGTTCAATCTATTACATAACGATTGGGTCTTGGGCACAATTCCAACACCTTACTTCATTGACAAATTGCAGGAAGTTGAGATATATCACTATCTCACAGAATATTTTTCATGGAAAACTTCCTAAGTCAATTGGAAACTTTTCTGCTTCTTTACAAGACTTCCATGCTGCTTCTAGCAACATTGTTGGCAATATTCCATTAGAATTGGGAAATTCAAGCAATTTTTTAAGGTTCGACGTGTCTGGGAATGATTTGAGTGGCCACATTCCAAAAACAATAAAAGGACTACAGAGCCTTCAGTTGTTGAGACTGGGGGATAATCTACTAAGGGACTCCATCATTGAGGAAATTTGTGAGATTAGAAGTCTCAATGGTTTGTATCTTACTGGAAATATGTTTTCAGGAGTAATACCAGCATGCTTGGGGAATCTTACATCCTTAAGATACCTTTACCTAGACTCTAATAAACTAATTTCTGAGATACCTCCATCTCTTTGGACACTCAAAGATATATTGTGGGTAAACCTGTCCTCAAATGCATTAACTGGATTTCTTCCATATGATATCCAGAACTTTAAAGCTGTTACAAATTTGGATTTCTCCAGAAATCGGATTTCAGGGAACATCCCTACTGCCATTAGTGGCTTGCAAACTTTGCAGGCACTCTCCTTAGCTCATAACAAATTGGATGGGTCTATTCCGGAATCATTCGGAAATTTGTTAAGCTTGGAGCAGTTGGATCTTTCTCAAAATAATTTGTCTGGTGAAATTCCAAAATCTTTAGAATCACTCCTTTATCTTTAGTTTATTAACCTTTCCTATAATAGATTAAAAGGAGAGATTCCAAATGGTGGAGCTTTCAAAAATTTCACAGCTCAATCCTTCATTCATAACAAGGCACTTTGTGGCATTCCAAGGCTGCAAGTCCCGCCTTGTAGAAAAGAGATAAGGCATAGGTCATCAATAAAGCTGCTTTTGATCAAAATTGCACTGCCCGTAATTGTGTCAACCATCTTGGCCATTTCCTGCGTAATCCTTCTATTATTGAAAAGAAAACCTGTTGGTAATCCAGTTCAAACGGATTAATCAATTTCAGTAGTACCAAGAAGGATTTCCTACTATGAACTCGTGAAAGCTACTAATGGCTTTGGTGAGAATAATTTACTGGGAAAGGGTAGTTTCAGTTCTGTGTATAAAGGCATCCTCTCAAGTGGGATGACGGTTGCAGTTAAAGTGCTTAATTTGAATTTAGAAGCTGCTTCAAAGAGCTTTGATGTAGAATGTGAGGCAATGCAAAATTTGCGACATCGCAATCTCGTTAAGATCATCAGTAGTTGTTCCAATCTTGATTTCAAAGCTATGATCATGGAGTTCATGCCAAATGGAAGTATTGAAAATTGGTTGCATTCATACAATCTTTTGGATTTCCAACAAAGGTTGAATATAATGATAGATGTGGCTTCAGCATTAGAATATCTACGTCATGGTTCTCCAATAACAGTGGTTCATTGTGATATAAAGCTTAGCAACATTTTGCTAGATGAAAATATGATTGCACATGTTGCTGATTTTGGTATTGCCAAACTCTTAGATGAAGGGCAATCTAAAACATATACCAATACTTTGGCTACACTTGGCTACATAGCACCAGGTTTTTATTTTAATCTTTCAAACCATCTCTCTCTCTCTCTCTCTCTCTGTGTATATATATATTAACCATATTTATTCAAATCATGCCAACACATTGAGAACTAGATGAACTTTTGTATGAATCAATTCAACTATGAGCCTGAGATATAGTTTTTCTTTACATATTACTAGCTAGGATTTAAATTTAATACGATATTGTGGTATATACTCTATATGGACCCTACGCATGCAAAACTAGCATTCATTCTTTATGGTAGAAGAGATATTTAGTACGTAAGGACTTCTCAGTCTTCAAGGATTTTGGAATGCTTTGTTGTTTTGTTTTCCGTCGCCTATATGTTTGCAACAGAGGGAATTTTAAACCGGAAAAGAATGAAAAGACTGCCAATTCCTTTTACAAATCCAAAAATCTTTGATTGCACACCTCATATATTTTAGAACTTTAACTTCTGAAATGTAAATTAAAGTTTCGGAATTCATAAGATATGGGATTAGGAAAAAGAGTACGTAGCAAAAGAATTGTCCATGGGCAATTATTGGACCTAGACTTTTCTTAATATTGTTAGAGTTCTTGCTTTTATATTTTATTGGTGTTAATATTAGTACAACGCAATACTGTACTTCTATATAAAGTTATATATCCTAAAGAGAAATGTGAATATGATATCTTCCCTAAAATCATAATAAAGGTAAAAGAGTTATTCAATTATTACATATTACTCATATATATTATATTAAGAACATTGTTGAAAACTATAATCCATGTAATGGGCAGAGCTTGGCTCCCAAGGAACTATTTCTATAAAAGGAGATGTCTATAGTTACAGGATCCTGATGTTGGAAATGTTCACAAGAAAAAAGCCCACGGATGACACGTTTTCAGCAGGATTGAGCCTGAAAAGTTGGGTAATAGATTTGATGCCGCAAGTTACTCAAATTGTAGACCCCAATTTACTTCAAGAAGAACAACAGTTTGATGACATAATAACATATACATCAACCATTTTGGAGTTGGGGATCAATTGCTGTGCAGATTTGCCAGAAGCACGAATTAGTATGGCGGATGTGGTTGCGTCATTGAACAAAATCAAGATGATATTTATGCATAAGGCAATGCCAAAGGCGAGAAAATAGTTTGTAGCATTTGTTCTTCCCTATACTCTCGTTTTTTATTTGCATCCTAGACAATGCTCCTTAAGTTGCAAAAGCTTTGGATCCTAATGCTCCATCAATGCCTGATTCATTAGAGCATAAGCTTTCATTGTTCATCACAGAAAGTCTATAGTTTTGTCAATAGTAATCAACCTTTAAATCTGATCTTGAATAATCGTTCCACCATGTTACTATTTTGGATTTCTTATGGAGTCATAAGTTATTTTACTCAATGGTGAACCAATGCAGGGCTTCCTAATCCAATTTCGAAGGTCGATTGGACAAGTCGTTCTTGGATATGATGAAATTAATCAAGGTGATAATTTTTTAGGAAGTACCATTATCAGTGGAGCTACTTTGGATGATATCACTATATTAGAATAGTTTTTTTTCCAAAATATAGTTTTTCCTTCATGTATAAAATTTAGATTTTTTCCAAGTCCAAGTCCTGTGTTGCTATATACCTTCAGTTGAAAATAATTTTAGGTCATGTTTGGGAATTTCACTTAAGGATGGAAGGCAGTGATTTTCAAGGAAGTTACAGTAGAGAAAGGGAATAGGAGCGGATTAGTATTTGGTGACTTTTAGGCGGGGTAAAGTTAGCTTTCATTTTCTTCATCTTTTCTTTTTTTTGGTGATAAATCTTTAAGAATATAAAAATTTCGTATAAATTTGAGCATACATCTACATAAGATTGAAAAATGTTAAAGAAAGATGCAAACTGAAGAATACTTTCTTTCTTCTTATTCAATTCACTTGTTTTGGTGAACTAATATGCTAATCATGACAAATTAAAATGTCTTGATATCACGAATTGATAAGTGCAAATTAATTCTTGATTTGTCAAAAAATGACAAATTTGGTAACTATGTTTAACGACAAGCGCGTTCTCCTTAACAGCAATGTGGACCACCAAACCAATAGGAGAGTAACAAGCATCAGTTATTGCATTTCGACAACTTGTAGCACTAAAGTCAGACCATATGAATGACCGAGACGAGAGGGAAAATTCGGGAAAAAAGAAATTACGCAGAAAGCACTAAGTTCACTTCGTACAATTTTGCCACAGAAGGCTTCGGCCAATAGCAATGGAGTCCGACAAATACGACCACTCACTTGCGGAAAATTGGACAAGGTTGATGGAGGACCTCGTTGACATGTTGCCTATATACCAATCACAGTAGCACTGGAAAATGTAAAACGAATTGGTCCTTGAAAATATCTAATTATTATCTAAGTCAAGTCAATAGATAGCAACAAATTCCACAACCGTTCATGGTTTCATACTGATCCGTCCAAGAAGGTATTAATCAGTAGTTTGTATAAGTCAAGCTGCTCTTCTTTGTGGAATTTGATTGGAGTAACTTGTGATGCCTGCCATAGAGTTGATGGATGACCGTGTTTGACGTGTTGTAGAAAATATGACAAAGTTGATGGATAATGGATGACTGTGTTCTCGTGTTGCCTATGTGTATGTTTTGGTCATATTGTGGCACGGACTACCAAGTCATTAGAATTGAGGTAATTAATACTTATTAGTTAATTGCACTGTTACCTGCACCTAAATTCATTTTATGTTTTTAAAATTACACTCAAATCCTTTTTATTTGTTAAAATGATAATTATTAGCACTATTTTTGGTGTACAATACTATCTATTTCATTGCTTTATTAACTTAGAGAACATTCTAAAATATTCTAATCACATGTGCTCTTTGTCAAAGGTTTAACTGTGTTAAAAAAAATAGATTACATTCATTTTGCTTTGGCGAGAATAAAATTTTAAAGTTTAGATTTGAATCTCACTCCAATCAAATCCTTTTTTATTAAGTAATTTTTAAGTGTCAATATAAACTTTCATGAGACATGTTGCATGCATTCGCCTTAGAATGAGATAATCTCCATGCACTATAATCCTTTTTATATCACGCCATAACTCTTGGTTCTTGTTTGTCCATGTCTTTCTCTTTCCCTGTGCTTACACACTCATTCACAAGCGATTAAACGCTGTTTTTCCAAAACCAAAAAAAAAAAAAAAAAAAAAAAAAAAATGAGCATTCTTATTAAATCCAATGGTCCAAGATCATCTGCGATATTGCAAAAGTAAGCAAGCATCAGGTTTGGGAAATAAGCACCAATTGAAAAAACAAAATTAAAAATCTTTGGAGAATTACAATTGCCATCATGCCCATCACCCAAACAGGTTGACAGAACAAAGACAACAACCACATAAACCCAAACAGCCACAAACACATCTCAAAGAGACTCTCAAAATGCTCCTGAAGACAGTTATCATATATCATTGTAGAGCTCCTTTAAACCACGGTTGACCTGTTTAATTTCAAGAGCAAAATGCCCCTGAAGACTATATAGTTTTTGCAACTTTCTAATTTTTCTAGTAATTTTAGGCAAATTTTATATCATTTTCAATTTTGTTCAGAACCATTAGAAATATGACTGCCCTACTACTTAAGCTTTTACTAACTACAGACTCTTGGTAGTTCAGTCAAAAAATTAGAAGTTGCAGTTTTCTTTTTATTCTATTTCTTTGAGTTTCTTTACTTGTCACACGAACCTGCAAAGTTGGGATGTAACTTTTGCTGGTTTTGAATGATAGTGGAACAATGGAGAAGAACCAATGACTGGAGAGATAATCGAGGAGAAAACTAACGCTCATGACTTAGCTAGTGGAGTAATGTTATATGAAAAAAAAAAAAAAAAAAGCTTTCCATAATCATTTTTCTCTTTTATAACTACATATATTTAACAACTCATTAAACACCAATTAATTAATCGAGTTCAAATTAAACAAGATCATAAAAGAATATTGGATTAATTGATAGAGAACTGTCTTGGCTACATTAATTGCACTATTACAGTAGGACCCAAAAACGTGAACTTGAGTAATTCATACTAGAAAAGGAAAATCAAACGCTAAGGGTAGGAGAAAAACAAATTGGTGACTTTAAAAAATTGCTAAAATAAATTTTCAATTATGCAATTTATTTTATATTATACATAACATAATTTTTAACATAATGCTATTTTTATTAATTGGGATTCCATAGACTGAAGCTGCTAACTTAGATAGTTAAGGTATTTCACACTTTGTCCCAAGTTATAACTTACATTAATTGAATAGTGCTATAACTTAGGTATTAATTAGTCAACATATATTAAAATAATACTATAACTTAATTAATAAATTAAATTTTTGACCAATCACTTAGTTATAAAATAAAATTTGAAGTATAATATGAGGTAAAAGATTTTGTTTTACTAGAATAAGTGTCTTCGATGCACTTTGATAACATCTAAATCATGATAGATTTCATTACTCTATTAAATTTTACATTTTAAATTATTGTAATAACCTATGGTCTCTTACCACAGGTAGACCTTGATTTAATATATGAAAATATATTTTCTTAATTGAATCATTTACACTCACCTTTAAAAATGACAAAAAAAAAAAAGAATTACAAAAACGGATATTTTGTCCCATTATAAGAATTGCTTTCAAAGTAAGAATTACTTCTTCCGATTTTAAATATAGGCCAGCTTTTAAAGGAATATTTTGATTTATTTTATAAGATGGTTTGTGTTGGTAACTTTTCTCTAAAAATTACCGAAAGAACTAAGTTATGCAATTTATCTTTTTTTTTTTTAATTTGAATTATGCAATTTATTATCTCATACTATATAATATATCTTTAACACTGTAATTTATATTAAAACAGTGAAAGATACTATTACTAAGTTAGATTACATAGACTAAAGCAAGCAAAAATTGAGCTACAAGTATTATTGTGGAATGAAATCATGGAATGAGAATGGAATAGAAGAATAGGAACAGAGTGGAATGGCTGTCCAAGTCATTCTATTGTTTAGTATACAAAATTAATATTGTTGAATGAAATTATAATTGTGTTTAAAAGACAATAATAACCCCTTTATTAATAATAAAACAATATATAATTAAATGGTGCCGGCAAGTAAGGAAAAATAAAATACTAATTCTAACGAGCATGGAATGAGAAATCTTACTTTTGATAAGTGTGCATTTCTACTAGTATTTGGTCGATAATCCCTCCCATCTTTTTGTTTAAATGTTGTGCTTAATTAGACTGAAAAAGCTCAAAATTGAATATGAAATGTAGGTTTATTGGAAAGACAATATTTGATTGAAAGTTTAGATTTTAATAAATTAATTTTTATTTTAAATGGTCAGGCACGATTCCACACTTCCCATATGCAAAAAAGTTTCATATGTTAGGCATGCCGACGCCTAAACATCAGATATCTCTTATGGAGTATTAGCAAAGAGCTGAGGGTACTTGTTGAAGTCGTAACAAACCAATGCTTAAGGTGGGAACACAAAGACTAAGAAAGTGAACATATAAAGGAAAAATGTGACAAGAGATGATTGATCATTACTTTTCTAAAGATTAAAAGATAAAAGGACCTTGTTATCTACGTTGCGTGGAAGAATGAAATGTATAGAAGTAACCCTTGGAAAGTTTCTTGGAAAGTTTGGTTGAACGTAACCACTGATTTGTCACACAAAAGTCAAAATCATGAAAATTAATTTCCAATTGACAATGTGTCACAGTCTCACTTGCGACACTCACTTTGTGCCTCTACACTTCTCCGTTTCCTTCAAGACTTTGCAGTAAAATAGAGGAGGGTGCAGAGGAGCTCCACACCAAATTTTGGACTTAGCGCATCACTAGTTAATTTTTGCCATTTTCTGCAAAATTGGGGGTATTTTTGTATTTTCCCAGAGACTCGCTTGTCCAGTGCCGAAGAAAAGCACATGGCCGCGTTCTTTGGATTTTTATCTTCGTTTTGACAGGTCATTTGTCGAATTCCGACATTCGGTTCTCCAAAAAGAGGCCTTATGTTGGTTCGGAAAAATGATATCTTGTCCTGCCAGGAGGGAATCTGTAAATTAAGCTCTTTAGGGGGGGGGCGCCAGGTGACCTTGGGTGGGTCTTGGTGCCAGCATAGGGGACGGCTTGGTGTTGCTATATACTTCCCCTACACCAAGCCAACTACTTGTATGCATGAGATACCAATAAAGAAGTAGCCCCTCTTCTTTTATTTGTCCCGACTCGTGTTGCTTACTTGCTTTCTATGTTGGTTGTCTATGATGTGCTTGTCTTGTGATTGCTTGATGGTGCCTTGCCACCTTGGTTGTTAATAGAATTGTTGTGCCTTCGAATGTGAATCCCAATAATATACTTTCGGATGTTTGAACTAATGGTTGGCTGACTTGCTTGCAGGTAAGTGCCGCACGGTCTGACTAGCTAAACCTCTCAGCCCGTGACACAATGGCATGTTGCTCCTATTTTCTGTCATCTTATAGTTCCGTGAGAAAGAGAGAAAGGAATTTTCTAATGGCTTTGTTGTAGTTCTCACTTTGTTGTGATTGATAAAAATATTGAAATAATATTATAAGTATTAATAATTATTTAAAATATATTTTAATTAATGAGAAAAAATAAAACAAAAATGATGCACTTTGTGGGATAGCAGATTTTGCTTTCCTATATATCTTTCTAAGTGGAAAATATTTTGTTCATACTGTGACGCTGAATTCCAACTCGTGTAAGACTTGATTAATTGATGGAACCGTAACGGCTACGTTAATCGCAGTATTATGCAGTGGGACTAAAGAAATGTAGACTGATTCATACTTGAAAAGAAAATTAGGTGCTAAAAGATAGGAGAAAACAGAATTTGGTGCTTTACTCTATAAAATTACTAAAATAGTTTTGAACTATACAATTTATTTTAAAAACTATATATATCATATTTTATTAGCACACTAATTAAATATTAAACACAATAAAGGAATATATTAATAGTTAGGATTGCATACAATGAATCTAGCAAAAGTTGAGCTAAATGTTTCATTGGTCATATTCCAAAATGGGCATGATAGCACAGACTTACCTGCATCAATTCTTTTTTAGAGTAAATTCCATTCACCTCCTCTGGTATTTTCTGAAAGGATAAATAACTCCAATTTAGGCCTAAAATACACTCTATTTCATTGCTCTATTAGCTTAAGATTTTTTTTTTTTGGTACACATTCTAAAATATTCTTATCATTTTGTTCTTTTGACCATGAGTTAACCGTGATTTAATAAATGTAAATATATTTTCCTTAATTTTACTTGCCCTCAAAATTTACCAAATATGATGTTTTGCCAATTATACAAATTATTTTCAAACACTTTTGGCAGTACTGTGCCTCTCTAAAAGACAATACATTCAATCAATAATCCGTGGCTAAGTTGATAAGCAAAAACGAGCTTAGCAATTGCTGGGTTTATGCAATACCAATGGTTCAAGCTTGTATGAAAAAAAAATATATTGCTAAGAATAAACTAATTATAAAAAAAAAGGGCAATACGAATCGGAGCTTCAATTTTTAATTTGCTTAGATAATGTTTTTTAATATTTATATCAGTTTTATACTAAGTACTGAAAATGCGAGATGATGGTGAATACCCATATTCATTGCTGTGAAAAACCATATATCACAGTTTTATCATAAAGTGATATCATATAATACCTGTATCACACAATTTTATTTTTAATTTGTCCTTCTCTTAAGTTTTATCTATAGTGTCTTTCAAGCCATTTACTTGTAGAAAAATGGACAAAGTTGAAGAATTACCGTGTTGCCTATATACCTTTCATAGTGGAAAATGTTTTCGTCATACTGTGACGTTATATTCCAACTCGTGGAGGTTAGTATTAATTGATAGAGACTCGTCTCGGCTACGTTAATTACACTATTACTGTAGGATCAGAAAATGTGAACATGACTACTTCATATTTGAAAAGAAATATTAAAGCCAAAGGTTGAGAGAAATTTTCCAAAAAACAAAAAAAAAACCCTTTCGTCTAGTCTATATAAATATTTTTCTTTCCCTGTGTTTAGATTCATTCAAGCCACTTAAACATGGCCAAACATTGCTTTCTTGTCCTCATGTTCATGCTTTTGTTGCATTACTTCATGTCCTGTAAATTGGCTACGAGTAAAGCCACTTTTGCATCTGATAAATCTGCCCTTCTTGCATTCAAATCATCTATGAATTTACATACTCATGAACTCTTGGCCAATAATTGGTCATGTTCTTCTTCATTCTGCAATTGGATTGGTGTTACTTGCGATGTCCTCCATGGAAGAGTAAAGGCCTTGAATCTTAGTAATATGGGTCTTGTTGGTAATGTGCCACCTGAGTTGGGAAATCTATCATTTCTTGCTAAACTTGACCTTAGAAACAATAGATTCTATGGAGAGCTACCAATCGAGTTACATTGATTGCATGGAGTTAAGCTACTAAACCTAAGCTACAATAGATTCAGTGGAGAAATTCCACCATGGATAGGAGGTTTATCTAAACTTCAACATTTGAGTTTTCAAAATAATGGTTTTAGTGGTTTCATTCCACTATCCATATCCTACTTGTCAAAGCTTGAGACCTTAGATTTGAATTCTAATTATATTGGTGGAAGCATTCCAACTGTGATCAGTCAACTTCATCGATTGAAGATTTTAAATATTGCAAACAACAACCTCTTAGGAAGCATACCTACAGAAGTCTTCAACATCTCTTCATTGGAAGTGTTGGTTTTAGCTCATAACTCGTTTTCAGGTTATATATTAAACTTTATGACGTGTGACATGATTTCTACTGTTCTATTATATTAATTCATACTATATATATATATATATATATATATATATATATATATATATATATATATATATATATATATATTAAATCCATCTCTCTTTTCCTTATGTTTGTAGGACCTATCTCTAAAGTGACGGGTGATCTTTCAAAACTAAAAGTCATAGACTTACAGTTTAATCAACTTTCTGGGATGATACCAAGAGATATTGGGAACCTGACCATGCTTCAAGAATTATATATCGGCTACAATAGTATGCAAGGTACGATTTGTGCAAATTATATTGCCATTTGGTAGTCATGGCTCGCAGCACTAAACTTCAAAAATATTAAGGCAAATCTAATAGAAGAGTTAAATATCATCTTCGTCACGCACATTTAATATTTTAATTAATTTTGTTCTTTAAATTTTAAGTTTGTAAATCTAAACTAGTGTTGTTAAAAATTGTTGACCTGACTTCACCAAAAAAAAAAAAGAAGAAAAAAAAAAAAACTGTCTACCTATTCAAAGAAATGCTAAAATGGTTGTGCTACTTCTGGGATATATATGATATTTTCTTGAAACAATTTTTTTTCTTTCATCCTTTCTTTTTGTGTTGAATTACAGGAAACATTCCAGAAGAGGTTGGTGCTCTTCCCCACCTGAGAGTTTTGAGCCTTAGAAATAATTTCTTCTCTGGCTCCTTGCCATTGACAATGTTCAATAACTCAATGCTACAAGATATTATCCTTGCTACTAATAATTTGTCTGGCATTCTCCCAGCAAATATATGCAGTGGCCTTCCAAAACTTGAACGACTTTATCTTTACATGAATGAATTCTCTGGTCAAATATCACCTATTTGGCATGAATGTAGAGTCTTGAAATATTTAATATTGTCTATCAATTCATTCAACAAAGGAAGTATACCAAGCGACATTGGAAACTTGACCACTCTCCAATATTTATATCTTGATTACAACAACATAGAAGGTATGAATATTATATTTACTTGTCTGCTTCGGTTAAAATATTTGTCTCAGTTCATGATATATATACATGTCAAAAATTATATAAAAACTTACTCACCAAGAAAAATATTAAAGATTCAAAACGTCACCATTTTGTCTACATATGAAACAACTTGTTTTTTAAAGCAAGCAATGTAGCAAAGAAAACTTACAAAAATAGCTGACAGAAAAATGAACAAGCTAATAATTGCTTGCCAAGTGATAATTTCATTGAATATGACTTAGGTATAAATACATTTGAAAACAACTGAAGATAAATCAAATACTATTATTTTAGGTATCCAGAAACTCTTAGCTAAAAAATTTACCTCATCGACAGATTCTAGTTGAAAACACAATCTCTGACTAATCAAACCCTAAAACAAACTTTGAAAGCTTTTAATGCACATTTCTAACACTCATCCTTGCCTTATAAGCTGCAAACTCCAAGCTTCTTCCTCAGAAACTCAAACTTACTAAGTGGAAAAGACTTAGCAAAGATATCAACAATTTGATATTTGGTTATGCAATAAACCAATTTTATATCTCATTCTTCACTTCTCTCAGATAAAGTAATTTGACATTAAAATGTTTGGTCTTGCCATAAAACATGGGATTGTGTGATATTGAAATAGTTGCTTGATTATCAATTGAAATTTCAGTGCTTTGAACTTGTTCCAAGCCCAAATCAGCTAGGATATTGATGCATGTGCCTATGGCGCCGCAATTATAGGTGACAGCCAAATTAAAATCTATGTTCAACTTATAAACCACAAGTCGTATTCTCAGAGAATCACTATTACATGTCTTAATTAATTTATGCTATAAAAAGGGGGATTTCAGAACAGCGGAGTAATCTAACTAAAATTAACAACAAGCAAACACAATAAACAAATAATTTAATTGAAATAACAATTATGAAAACACAACCAATCTAGGAACCATCTTGATGATTCTATCCTTGACCTAGAGATATAATCTAATTCTAGTTATGCAAATTAGCTAAATTAATCCCAAAATCTTAAGATTAACTTGACTAATTAATTAATTCAGTTGAACCCTAACTAAGCCCAGATCCCTCCACTTCACTTGGCAATTCCTAATACAATATGACATAGATTATGGTCACTAGAACCAAGCCCAACCACCACCATAATCACAATAAGGGTTTTGAGCATCCAAGACTTAAAATTTGAATTTTAATCCAGCCAAATCAAGTTTTATTCCATAGATATTACTCCTAGGGTGATCAATCTTAGAAAAACCACAAGCCCAAATAAGATAATACATAAAAATCTTCATACATAATTCTAGTGAGAGAAACAAGGATTAGTAAAGCACAATTTTCATTATATCCAAAATAAATACAATACCAGCCTCAAGAATCAAACCATGGGGAGAAGAGAGACTAAAACCCTAGAAAAATTGGGGGAAATGTGAATTGAGAGTGGAAGGAAGGTGATGGTTGAAAATGAAGAGAAGGGGGAGAGAAATTGTCTTCCTATTTACAATAATGAGGCCAAATGACGACCTTGTCCCTTAATAACCTTACAAAAATGTTCATCTCAACCTTGGAGTTGGGAAATTCACACCTATGCCCTTGCTTCATAAATTCACAAAGATTTGTTACTCTTATCTTTAGCTTGGACATAGAAATTAACCCAACATGCTCTTAAGTCTCCTAGGTACAATCCTGAAAATGAAAACTTCATAACAAATAAATTGGACCTTAGAGTGAGAAAATTAATATGAAATGTAATTAATTCTAATTAGACCTCAATGATATAAATATTATTTAATTAAACAATTAGGTGCAAATTTGAGATGCTAGAGTTAAGTATAAGAGTGCAAAGATGAACACTAATCAAATATTCCTCAACTAGATAACTTGATTAACATTTGTTGTTGCATCTACAAACTCAGCTTCTATTGTTGATTGAGTTACAGTCTCTTGCTCATTGGAACATTTAGAGAAAACACTTGAACCATACTCAGCATCGTAGCAAGCCTAGCTTTGTGCTTGTTCGCATTGTGATTGAATATTTTGTAAACTTCCATTTCACCCTAGTAATATTTTTATCTTGAGATTTTAGAACTATAGCTAGCTCCAAGGTGTAAGTTTTTTCAGTCATGGACAACTCCTTCTACATTGCAACCATCCATTAATTTTAGCTTAATTGCAGCTTTTCTGAAACTAGTTAGTTCGCATATAGTACGTTGCAAACTACTATATTGCTTTTTTGATAAATGTCAACTTCTTCACAAAATTGTTGAGGCTGATATGCTACATACTCCTTTCCACTATTAGACCACAGAACTTAAATATTACACGTACTTTGGTTTTCAAAATGAGCTTTAAATTTCTAGAACAAATTAGTTACTTTTGATTTGTACCAGAAAAAATAAATCCAATACATTCTAGTTAAGTCATAAAAAAAAAATGATGTAGTAAAGACTTCCCTTTAGTGATGGAGTTCTTTGAGGACTAGCAAGGTCAATGTAAACAAGTTGGAGCTTCTGTATCGCCCACCAGCTACTTACATGAAATGGCTTCCTTCTTCGTTCCTGAACTGACAAGCTTCACACTCAGATAGTTAATTTGTCTGGAAAGGAAGGAAGTCCACGAATAAGTTTATTTTTCAACAGCAAGTTCATTTCTGAATGATGGAAACTACCTAGCTAGCCTTTTCTGCCAAATATCAGCTAAGCTAGTTGTACTTAGCTTTGCAACAAAGAGCTGACCTTCCTCCTCCTGCTTTACATTTTCAACTTCAACAACTTGTTGGACCTTAGCTTTGCAAATTACAACTTCAAGCCCCATTTGGTTGTATTTGTTGCACTTTGCACCTGGCCTCCTCTTACACTTTAAATGAGGACAAGATTTACCACCACAATGATTACAAGGTGGAAATCCTTTTTACTGCTATTATTGTTGCTGCCAGAAGTAGCTTTACTTGCAGCAACATCTATCTTCTTTTTTTTTTTTTAATTCTTCTTCCCGTTGCCTCTAGACTGATGCTTTGATTACATAGCTCCTTTAATAGTACCCTCCTTTCTAACAAGTCATCTCTCCCAGAAGCCTGTAAAGCATTGATATCTTTTGCCAAAGAAATACGAGCTAGATCTTTAGTATTTTCTAAAACAAAATGAATCTCTCTGGTACAGTCACAAGAAGCTTTTGAATTATCCTAGAATCAGGTAGCTCAGCACCAAGCAACCTTACTTGATTATCAATTTTAAGAAGTTGGTCAGAATATTCTTAGATATTTTTTGACCCTTTTATTTTCATTGCTTCAAATTTCCTAATAAGGTTCATCATCACTTTCATATCTTTAATACTTTGGTCCCCATGATATTCATCTCGAAGGTAGCACCAAATAGCATGAGCTAATTCCATAGTCATAAATTATGGCTTTTCCTTTGTCTTATTTGTTTCTCTATCTTTGGAAGCTTTGAAGGGATGTTTTTGACATAACTAAATAATTTACAAATTAGAATGACGTCCTATAAATTATACATTTCTTATTTAAATTGAGTATATTGAAAAGAATAGTAATTCCAAGTGAACTTAGAGGAAGTGCCTAAATTGGTTTGAGTATAATTGAGCAGAAAGTTGTATAAGGATTGTCTTGATTGCCTTTTGGAAACTTCAAATGTACTGATGTTATTAAATTGCATAGGCATTAACAGTGAGAATGTCTCTTAGAGATCAACTAACACTGGAAATAGATAACTATAATTGAGGAAATTTTGGTATATTCACGGTCCACCTCTAAACCTCAAAAATATTAAGGCAAATTTCATATGATCATGTCCATCTACCTTTATTTTTCATATTTGATACATGACCATTTGAGTTATTCCTCAATCTTTACATCCATGTGTTGTTTCTTTATATATTATAGCACAAACTAGCCATTTTAAAAAATTAATTGATCTTATGGATTCAAAGAAATGCTAAAATGATTGTGCTACTTAAGGATTATATATGATCTCTCCCTGAAACATGCTCTTTTATTCATTTTTTTCTTTCATTTTGAATTACAGGAAACATTCCAAAAGAGGTTGGCGCTCTTCCACAGTTAAGGGTTTTGAGCCTTAGAAATAATTTCCTTTCTGGATCGGTGCCAATGACAATCTTCAATAACTCAATGCTGCAAGAACTTAACCTCGCCGTTAATAATATGTCCGGCAATCTCCCAGCAAATATATGTCATGGCCTTCCAAAACTTGAACGACTTTATTTATACATAAATGGTTTCACTGGTCAAATACCATCCATTTGGCATGAATGCAGAGCTTTGGAAGATTTAGATTTTGATCACAATTCATTCAATAGAGGAAGTATACCAAGTGACATTGGAAACTTGACCATGCTCCAATACTTACAGCTTGGATACAACAACTTAGAAGGTATGAATATTATATTTAAGGTTGTTTTTTCATTTATATACAATTTGTTAGTGAATATTTATGGGGCAGTTTATTAATATGATAAAGTTTTACCTTATTTGTAGGTGAAATTCCATCTTCTCTTTTCAACATGTCTTCTATGAGAGAATTCGCCCTTGACCATAATAATTTACATGGTAGTCTTCAACAAGACTTGTGCCAACATTTTCCTCAAATAAAAATTTTTTCAATATCAAATAACCATTTTGATGGAAATATCCCAAGACAAATCAACAACTGCACATTGTTGAAGGAATTATATTTAGAATACAACTCCTTCACAGGTACACTTTATATGCCCATAGTTATAATATTTTACCTCTATTTGTAACTGTTTATATATGTGTGTGTGTGTGATTTCTTAAATATGTATGATGCCAAGTGATAAGGGACTTCGTTAATCTTTAAAAGAATTATGAAAGTTTTTTTTTTTTTTTAAACAAACCAATAGAATATGCAGGAATATATCTATTTTAAATTTTCAAACTTATTTTGTAATGTATCTTGTACAAGGAAAACCTATAATATGGTACATTTTAATTATCTACGGTTGTTTGCTTATAAGCTCTCTCCACTTAATATATGTTGACGTTAGAATTTATTAGAATCTTAATTATTTCCTATTACGGCATGTTATGTTTCCAGGTTCTATACCAGTGGAGATAGGGCATCTTAATAACTTGGGCTTACTTAATTTGGTTGGAAATCATCTGAGTGGACCTATTCCTTGGAATATTTTCAACATGTCAAGTTTGAAAACCTTGGGACTCTCATTTAATTCCTTCTCAGGTAGTCTTCCATCATATATTGGATTTGGTCTTCCCAATCTAGAAATACTAGCTATAGCCCAAAATGAGCTTGTTGGAAATATTCCAAATAGTATATCCAATGCTTCTAAGCTCACTTTGTTAGACTTGGGTGGGAATAAATTCAATGGAGCTATACCTGGCACTCTTGGAAAACTAATGGACCTTCGGTGTATCAGTCTAGGTGACAATAATTTGACCGTAGATGCTCACACTTCTGAAATGGACTTCCTTACTTCATTAACAAATTGCAGGAAGTTGAAAGAAATTGAAATATCCAGGAATTCTTTCTATGGAAAACTTCCGAAGTCAATTGGGAACTTTTCTGCTTCTTTACAAAAGATTTATGTTGCTTCTTCCAAAATTAATGGTAATATTCCAGTGGAATTGGGAAATCTAAGCTACTTGTTAGCATTTAATGCGAATGGGAATAATTTGAGTGGATATATTCCAAAAACAATAAATAGATTACAGAGTATTCAGATGTTGAGGCTAGGGGAAAATGCACTGCAGGGCTTCATCGTAGATGAACTTTGTGATATCAGAAGTCTAAATGGTTTGTACCTGAATAGAAATATGTTTTCAGGAGTGATTCCAACATGCTTAGGGAATCTTACGTCTTTAAGATACCTTTACCTCCACTCTAACAAACTAGTTTCTGATATACCCCCATCTCTATTTAGACTGAGAGATATCTTGGAGCTAAGTTTCTCCTCAAATGCTTTAACTGGATCTCTTCCATATGAGATAGAAAACTTGAGAGCAGTTATTCTGTTGGATTTGTCTAGAAATCAGATCTCAGGAAATATCCCTGCAACCGTTAGTGGCTTGCTAAGTTTGCAAACACTCTCATTAGCACATAACAAAATGGAAGGGTCGATTCCTGAATCACTTGGAAAATTGATAAGTTTGGAGCACTTAGACCTTGCCCAAAATAGTCTATCGGGAGTCATTCCAAAATCTTTGGAGTCACTTGTTTATCTTAAATTTATTAATCTTTCCTACAATAGATTCAAAGGAGAGATTCCAAGTGGTGGACCTTTCAGGCATTTCACTGCTCAATCATTTATGCATAATGAGGCACTTTGTGGCAATCCAAGATTGGAAGTCCCACCTTGTAGGAAAGAAATGAGACATAGCTCATCAGCAAAGCCGCTTTTGATCAAAATCACACTGCCCCTAATTGTGTCTACCATTTTGGTTGTTTCCTGCATAATCCGTCTACTATTGAAAAGAAAAGCTGTTGGTAGTGAAGCTCAAAGAGATTTATCAACTTTAGGAGTACCAAGAAGGATTTCCTATTATGAACTTGTAAAAGCTACTAATGGATTTGATGAGAGTAATTTACTTGGAAAGGGCAGTTTTGGTTTTGTGTATAAAGGCATGCTTTCAGATGGGATCGTGGTTGCAACTACAGTGCTTAATTTCAACTCTGAAGTAACGTCAAAGAGCTTTGAAGTAGAATGTGATGCTATGCGCAATTTGCGACACCGTAATCTCACTAAGATCATCAGTTGTTGTTCCAATGATGATTTTAAAGCTTTAATCATGGAGTTCATGCCAAATGGAAGTGTTGAAAAATGGTTGTATTCACATAACTACTTTTTGGATTTCTTGCAAAGGTTGAATATTATGATTGATGTGGCATTAGCATTACAGTATCTCCATCATGGCTCTTCAATTGCAGTGGTTCATTGCGATGTAAAGCCTAGCAATATTTTGTTAGATGAAGATATGGTTGCACATGTTACTGACTTTGGTATGGCAAAACTCTTAGACAAAGGACAATCGAAAACACATACAAATACTTTAGCTACACTTGGCTACATTGCACCGGGTATTTTTTTTCTTTTAATCTTTCAAACTATTTCTTCTACAATTATTTTTCCCTTAATCTTCAGCATTATAGTACAATTATGGCAACATTCAGGATCATATGAGCTCATGTATTTATTAAATTAACTATTAGAGAAAAATCCCTCTTTTCCCTCTCATACTATCATCAATTTCGAATTTGACCCCCATGTTTTGAACTAAACAAAATTAACCTGTACATTTTAAGCCAAGAATAAATATAGACTTTATTGAAGTATTTTTGGTCTGTATTAAAAGTTTACTTTTATTTTTAACTTAAAATGTTATGGCTCATTTTATCTAGTTTAATACATGAGGGTCCCTTTTGGACTTTACAATAGTGTTAGGGCATAAAAAGAGGTTTTTCTCTAACTATTATCCTGTGATATTTTGTTACTTTACATCTTCTATGTTTTAATTTTAAAATTTAATTTCAATGCATTGTTGTATTTAAATCGATAAATTGAGTATTCTTAGTTAGATTTTATTTTTATATTAATCTTTTTGGTTGGAATTTAGTTAATCATGTTATATTTTGATTAAATTATGTTAAAACAATAACATGAATGCATATTTACCAATATGGTCAGTTTTACAAATACATCATAATAGGTGATCCCTTTAATATTTAATTAAATGGTAGGGAGGTTTCTCAGTACTTGGGATGTGGAGGAATTTTTAGCCCTCTCTCTCTCTCTCTCTCCCCCACATATTTTCAATAGAGGAATTTGAAATGGGGGGAGGAATCAATGAAAGGACTTATCTTTCATCTTCAGCATTCTCCACCTTGCGATGGCATCATAAATTGGGTCATCCCAAATCCCATCTTTTGAGTCACCTTGCTACTCAATACAAGTTGCCTTTTTCATCTAGTTTTAGTGATTGCTTGACCTGCTCATGCAATAAAAGTCATCAGCTGCCATTCTCAAGCTCTAGTTTTTCCACATCTAGGCCTTTAGAATGTGTGTTTGTAGATGTATGAGGTCCTTCCCTCGAATTTCCATTAACAGTTTTTGCTATTATGTTATCTTTGTTGATCATTTCAATTGTTATTCTTGGTTGTATCCCCTGATAAGAGTTAGTTTTACTCCTAGTTGTAACTAATTAAACAGCTCATCTCTAGTCTGTTAGTACTAGTTAGTTTGTTATATCAGTTGTATCTTGCTGTGGAAGCCTTCTGATCAAATGTAGATCTATATATAGGCTTGCACTCTCTTGTAAAGATTCATGTTTTTGACTTCAACTCAATAATAGTCTTCTTCCTTTTCTCTCTGACAGAATACCTTTCTTCTTCTCTGTTCTTCTTCTATATTTCTCTTCTTTCATGGTATCCAGAGCCTGAAATGGCTTCTTTGCCAATGCTCGGTCAGTCATTAACGGTGAAACTAGATCGAAGCAATTATCTAGTGTGGAGAAACCAGATCCTTAATGTGGTGATAGCAAATGGTTTTGAAGAAATCTTGGATGGATCCAAGACGTGTCCAGAAAAATACTTGCAGGATGATGAAGAAGGCTACGTATCCTTGAATCCTAACTATGCTCTTTGGAATAGACAGAACAGGTTGGTGATGAGCTGGATATATTCTTCTCTTTCGGAGACAGTAATGACCCAAATTCTCTCCTGTACCACTGCTAATCAGATTTGGAAAGCACTACAAGACAGCTTTGCCTGCTCTTCTAAGGCAAAGATTATGGAGTTACGACTTCAGTTGCAGACAACCAAGAAGCTGAACCTTGGAATGTGGGATTACATTCTAAAAATCCGCAATGTATGTGATAATCTGAGAGCTATAGGTGAAAATGTGACAGATGATAATCAAGTTATGGCCATTCTTGGAAGGCTTGGACCTAAATACAATCCAATTGTTGCCTCAGTAAGCTTTGGAGCATTATCTGTAGAAACTTTGCAAAGTCATCTTCTTATGTTTGAAGAAAGACTTGAAAGACAGAAGTCTATGGATGAACAAATGGCAATACAAGTTAATGCTACACAATTCGGCCAAGGCAGAGGAAGGAAAAGATTTAATTCAAACTTCTCCAATTCTTCTCAAGGAAATTCACAAAGGTTTGGGAATTCTAGAAGTTCAATGCTGTCCCAAGGTAGAGGGAAACCCAGGAATCAGTTTAGATTCAAGAACTCCAACAGGCCTGTCTGTCAAATTTGCCAAAAACCTGGCCATGTTGCTTATGACTGCTGGCATAGATTTGATGATGCTTTTCAACAAAAGAATACAGAAGACAATTCTGATCAAGCTGTTGCTCATGCCTTTATGGCTACTTCAGATCGACCAGAGAATACATCCTGGTTTCTTGATACAGGAGCCACTCATCATGTGACTGCTGATCTTGCCAATCTTAATCTGCATAATTCTTTCACAGGAGATGATAAAGTGATGATTGGAAATGGTAAGAAATTAGAAGTTAAGCATGTTGGAACTACTTGCATTTCTTCAAATCACAAACCTCTTATGCTTAATCAGGTTCTGCATGTGCCTAGGATCACAGTGAATCTGGTTAATGCCAAGATAATAATGCCTTTGTGGAATTTTATCCCTATTGTTTTTGTGTTAAGGATATGAAAACATGAAGGACAATTCTAAGGGGCAAGCTTGATCGAGGTCTTTACAAAGTGGCTTCCAATATATCTGCTCCCACTCAAGGGTGTTCACATGTTCCTTCAGTTTATCAAGTGTTTACGGTTTCTGATAATAAAGCTGCTTCAAAGTTTCAGCTATGGCATAACAGATTGGGACATGCCTCATTAGAAGTCATCAATAGAGTCCTTTATCAATGTAATATCTCTCCTATTTCCTCCAGCCTCTCATCTTTGTGTAGCTCATGTCAACTGGCTAAAAGCCATCAATTACCTTTTGTACCTTCTGAACATAAAGCAATAAAACCTTTTGATGTCATACACATGGATTTATGGGGATCACCTCACTCTGTCGCATCTAATGGAGCTAGCTATTTCTTGTTAATTGTTGATGAGTTTAGCACATATTCTTGGATTTATCTTTTGCAAAATAAAAGCCAAACCTTAACTGTGTTCCAATCCTTTCTAGTCATGGTTGAAAGACAATTTAACTGTCAGATTAAGTGCATTCAATCTGATGGTGGAATGGAATTTTCAGTCTTTGCTGAATTAGTTAAACAACTAGGCATCATACATAGATTTTCTTGTCCATATACTCCGGAACAGAATGGGACAGTTGAGAGAAAGAATCGTCATGTAGTAGAAATGGGGTTATCACTGCTATCTACTGCTCATATGCCTACAAACTATTGGAATTTTGCTTTCCCAGCTGCAGTTTACTTGATAAACAGATTGCCTACCTCAGTTTTGGATTTTCATACTCCTTATGAGCTGCTGTATGGAAAAATTCCAAACATGTCTCAACTAAAGACTTTCGGTTGCTTGTGTTTCCCTTGGTTAAGACCATATAGAAATCATAAACTGGAAAATAGGTCCAGTTCTTGTTGTTTTGTAGGATACAGCTCAAAACATAAAGGCTTTCTCTGCATAGACATCAAAACTAAAAGAATGTATATATCTAGACATGTTGCTTTTGCTGAAAATGTCTTTCCTTTTCACAAATTTCTATTGCAGACCTCTGATAGTAATGACTCTACCATCACACTTCCAGCTCCTTATGTACCTTCTCCTACACTTTCTAATACTGAATGTCTTACAGACACAATACATCTACCTGATCTTCATAATTCCACTCCTACTGTTTCCCCTATAGTGACAAATTCAGGTGAAATAGGCCTAATACCCTCTGCAAATTCTGTTAGTTCTACATCTAGACCAGAATCTGTGCCACCAAATCAGTCACTTGCTGCCCCTAGAAGGGTGGTCACATGTAGTCAAAATGGAATCTTTAAACCTAAGGTGTTTACATCTCAATATCAGTTACAGACAAAAGAACCAAGCACTTATCTTCAAGCAAGCAAGTTTGACTGTTGGGTTCAAGCAATGGAAACTGAGGTCAAAGCCCTTCAACAGAATCAAACTTGGGAATTAGTACCTTGTCCTAAAGACAAAAATGTTGTGGGAAACAAATGGGTTTATAAGATTAAGTATAAACCTGATGGTAGTGTAGAACGTTACAAGGCAAGGTTGGTAGCTCAAGGATTCACTCAATCCTATGGTGTTGATTATTTTGAAACCTATAGTCCAGTGGTGAAACCTGCCACTATAAGGTTGATTTTAACCTTAGCTTACTCCAAGGGTTGGCCACTCCGACAGCTTGATGTCAATAATGCTTTTCTTAATAGGGATTTGCAAGAAGAAGTTTATATGATTCAACCAAAAGGGTTTCAGCATCCAGATTGTCCAGAACATGTATGTACTCAAGAAAGCCTTGTATGGCTTAAAGCAAGCATCTAGAGCTTGGTTTACAAAGCTCAAAAATATCTTACTTGAGTGGGGATTTGTCTACACCACTTCTAATTCATCTCTCTTTGTTTTTAAACAGCAGCATACTATCCTTTATCTTTTGGTATATGTTGATGATATCATACTTACAGGTTCTGACCCTTTGTTGATTAAACAGCTCATATGCTCTTTAAATCACAAGTTTGCTTTAAAAGATCTTGGCTCTCTTCACTACTTCCTTGGAGTTGAAGTTCAGTGGTCATCTAAAGGACTACATCTCTCTCAAACAAAGTACATTAATGATCTGATTCACAAAGCTGGCCTTGATTTAGCCAAACCTATCACTACACCTATGATGAGTTCTCTTACTCTTTCCAAATTTGATGGTACTCCCATTGATCCAACTGAATACAAAAGGATTGTTGGAGCCCTGCAATACTACACTATTACCCGTCCAGACATTGCCTTTTCAGTCAACAAGCTGTGTCAATTCATGCACTCTCCCACTAATTCTCATTTGCAAGCAGTGAAACGATTACTCAAGTATTTAAAAGGCACCATCTCTCATGGCCTACTTCTTCCTAAACTATCCCAGTTTCAATTGGTGGCCTTTTCTGATTCAGATTGGGCAGGATGCCTAGATGACAGGAGGAGTACAAGTGGCTACTTTATTCTTTTTGTTGGCAGTCCCATTTCATGGTCTTCTAGCAAGCAATGGGTTGTAGCAAGATTAAGCACTGAAGCTGAATATCGTGCCTTAGCAAACTGTTCTTCTGAGGTACAATGGTTGCAATATCTGCTGAAGGAGCTTCATATTCCTCAAGTTGCAGTCCCTCTACTCCTCTGTGATAATCTCTCAGCAACCTTCTTGGCCAATAACCCTGTTCTTCATGCTCGCACTAAGCATATAGAAATTGATTATCACTTTATCCATGAGAAGGTGGTCTCTAAGGAGTTCAAACTGTGCCATGTTCCTGCTATGGATCAAACGGCTGATATTCTGACTAAACCTCTTTCAACTAAACTCTTCTTGGCAAATCGCAGCAAACTCATGGTGCTACCCAGACACCATGTGTTTGAGGGAGGGTGATAAGAGTTAGTTTTACTCCTAGTTGTAACTGATTAAACAGCTCATCTCTAGTCTATTAGTAGTGGTTAGTTTGTTATATCAGTTGTATCTTGTTGTGGAAGATCAAATGTAGATCTATATATAGGCTTGCACTCTCTTGTAAAGACTCATGTTTTTCACTTCAACTCAATAATAGTCTTCTTCCTTTTCTCTCTGACAGAATACCTTTCTTCTTCTCTGTTCTTCTTCTATATTTCTCTTCTTTCATCCCCTCAAAAACAAATATGATTTTTTTTTTCATTTTTATTCAATTCAAGTCAGTAGTTAAAAAGTTCTTTCATTCCAAAATATTATCTTTTCATTTGGATAATGGTGGCGAGTTTATTAAGCTCAAACCCTACTTATCTCAACATGGGATTTCTTTTTACATTTCCCTCCACATACACCACAAAGTAACAGTATTCCTGAACGGAAACACAAACATGTAATTGAAACTAGACTCTCCCTTTTACACTACTCCAATCTTTCTTCAAGTTTTTGGAGTCACGCCTTTTGCACGGAAAAATACTTAATTAATTGCCTTCCTTCACAATTCCTAAACATGGACTCACCATTCTTGAAGCTATTTAATAAAAAATCCACATTACACTACCCTAATCTTTTGTAATCGTGTATATATGTGTGTGTGTATCAATCAGTGATTTATTCTCTTATTAATGAGATTTATATAAGTTTTATACCACTTATACATGATAAAGTCTCTTTGATGATTTTGGAATGCTTATTTCTCCATTGTTTTGGCATTATTGTAGCTACTATTAATTTAATAACAGCAGTATATATGTCAGATTGATAAAAATGTAATCAATACGCAGAGTATGGCTCTTGGGGAATTATTTCTACAAAAGGAGATGTTTATAGTTATGGGATTCTGATGTTGGAGATGTTCACAAGAAAGAAGCCCACAGATGAGATGTTTACAGCAGAATTGAACTTGAAACGCTGGATAACAGATTTGATGCCAAATGTTGCACAAATTGTAGACTCCAATTTACTTCAAATAGAGGGGCAACAGATTGATGGCATAATAACATATACAACAACTATTTTGGAGTTGGCTCTGCGTTGTTGTGCGGATTTGCAAGAAGCACGAGTTAGTATGATGGACGTGGTTGCCTCCTTGAACAAAATTAAGATGGTGTTAATGTGAAAGAGTAGAGCAAGGGCAATGTGAAGAAAATAGTTTATAATTGTTCTCCCCTACATACTTCTCGTTTATTTTTGTATCCTATGCAATGCAACTATAGTTGATGAGGATTTGTTTCCTGAAGCTCCCTAAATGCCTGAGTTATTAGAGCAAAACTTGTTCTCAACCACTGTTCATGATGCTTGATAGCATAGTATCGTCTGGATTAGGTTACTCTTCTATGAATGCAGCAATTTCAAGCATAAAAACCTTAAAATAAAAAGCTTGTTAATTAATTTATAGAGGACATTGGAGTTCAAAATTTTCGTTATTGTTCAAATGGTTGAGTTACTGTAAAAGAGAACCCAAGAGGATTCTTTCTACCTCTGGTGAAATAAAAATAGAATTGGGTGCACAAAATGTAAGACTCGTTAAAGATTCTCATGTGAGCAGCACATAGCAAATGCAATTACAATAATGTTTGAACAAAATCAGTCATTCCTGCCCAAGGATATAACATCTACACATATGGTTTCGTGGTTAATTTCATTCCTTGTATCTATATATATAGAAAGCAACAAAATAGCTACAAACTTTAGCATCGGCTAAGCCCACGTTAATTCACAACAAAGAAAAAAAAATCTAAGGAACATTAGTGTTGGCCTATTAGCATCCATGCTAAGTCTAGACGCGCATTAGCATCGACCGAGCCAACAAAAAAGTAGATGTTGTTGGTCAAACTAAGTTGTTTGGGGCCTATTACTTAAAAAATTAGGGTCGGCTAGGGCCAAGGCTAATGCTGCAGAATCTTGCTTTCTCATTGGTTGATCTTGTGGCATTAGTATCTACCTCAGCCGACACTAATTGCATGCTATATTCCTCCCCACACCTCTTTCTTTTCATTCTCTTCCATTTCCTTCTTTCTTCCTCTCTCTCACTTTTTCTCGCCCCAAACTCCATTTTCTTGTGCATTTGAGCTTCTCATTGCATTCCTGGAGTTGAAATGAACTCCACACTGCATTAACTTTAACTTAATTGGTGAGATTTTTTTGTTTAGTTATTTTCATTATATTTTGAATTTTCTCTATCTAACATGGTTAATCTTGCTTTCAGTTATCTAATTTGTTCTCTTTGTGTATTTTAGATACCTTAAATATGTTTATTTTCTTTGTGTTGTACTGATTGATTGGCTGTATGTTTGGTTTGTTATATTGATTGTAAATGTGGTATGTTTAATTTAAATTGTTGTATCAATATGTTTATTGAATATGTGTAATTTAAATTGAAATTTTAATGAATGATTGATATGTATGAAATGTAATTTTAGTGTATTTTAATTTTGTCTTGTTATTGTTTGATTGGTTGACATGTATGAAATGTTCAAGTTAGGTTTTATTTGAATTTATTTATGTTATATTTATTAATATGTTAGATATTTCTAAATTATGTCTCTCATTAGTGGAGAGCAAGGCTCAATAGATTGTTTAGATATTATGTGTAATACTCTATATATTTAACGTAAAGATGGAGTTTCTCTAAAAATTAAAACTTTTGGTAAAACATTCCTGCATCATAAATTGACTGAATAAGATTCATACATAGTAAATTAAAATTCTAATCTAAATTAATTTAGTAACTCCAATAAATTGAGATCCCAATTTAAATTAGTTTGAAATTTAAATATGTCTATTAAGATTAAAAGGAAGGAAGAGAGCAGAGAAAAAGCGTTTAGGGTATAGGATTTGAATTTTTTGAAATAAGATCAATTAGGTTGATGAGGGCTTAGGGGTTGAAATTGAAAAAAGTAGATGGAAATGTTTAGGTGGGGGGTTGAAACTGTTAAAAGTTTATGGAAATTTAAAGGTTTTTAGGGTTTAGGGGTTGAAATTTAAATGGATTTGAAATTTAGAGTTTAGGAGTTCAAATTTAGGGTATATGGTTTAGGGTTTTAAATGAATTTCAAATTTAAATATGTCTAGTAAGATTCTTTTTGACCTATTGGGGTTACTTTAAAAACTAAAACTTTAGGTAAAACATTCCTGTATAGTAAATTGACCAAATAATATTCTTGCATAGTAAATTAAAATTTTAATCTAAATTAATTTAGTAAGTCCAATAAATTGAGATCTCTAATCTAAATGAGTTTGAAATTTAAATATGTCTATTAAGATCGAAAGGGTGGAAGAGAGAAGAGAAAAAGTGTTTAGGGTGTAGGATTTGAATTTTATGGAATAAGATCAATTAGGGTTTAGGGGTTGAAATTGAAAAAAAAGTTTATAAAAATTTAAAGGTGTTTAGGGTTTAGGAGTCAACTAGGACTTATGGGTGCATGCCTATGTAATTCTGCTTGTAATTGAGGAATTCCAACGCTTGAGAGAATCAATTTACTATGCATGTTGTACAGATTAATTAGTTTATTTGTTAGGTTTTTTTATTTATTCATCTAGGGAATTAAATTTAGAGTTCCTTGTAAAATTAAACACAAATTAGTTAGTAGTTGAGGCTAACCAGAGACGCCGCTAGCAGTAGCAGAAGCATGCCAGAATAGTCCGGTCTGCACCACCACTGGACCATCATATGAGGCGGCTACTCCACCTCAGTCTGTCCCAAACATCCACTGCCAAACCACAGCTGCCGCCACTGCCATTGATAGTAGTTTAGGGCTTTTCTGTTATAGTGCTATTTATATATAACTATGATTAATGCACATTTTTTTTTACATATGTATTACATTGATTATATATATATATATATATATATATATATATATATGGTTCTTTTGTTACATTTTTTTAATTCTTTTCTATTGCACATTTTTATTTTTAATTATTTATTTAATTTAATCTGATTTAATTTTAACATTAAATTTACTCTCTTTTAAAATTAAACATAATTTATAAAAAAAAAAATTTTACATCTACCACAAGTAGTGTTGGCTTGGCCCATGCAACATGGTTGACGCTACTTTTAGCATGAGCTTTTGGCCAACGCTTTGTAGTGTCGGCCATTTACATTGCGAACGTCAACATTAGCATTCAATTTACATTGGTTTGGTTAATGCTAATTAGCGTGGGCTTCATAATAGTTGATGCTAAGGTTAGCATCAACCTCAAATAACGTTGGCTTTTTTGGCGTATTGTAGGTTTCTAGCCGATGCTAAATCTTGTTTTTTTTGTAGTGGCATTGCATGCAATCTCTCTTTGTGAATTCAATTAAAAATGGCTTAACTTTTCATTCTATGTCTATTGTCCAATGGAGTAGTGGGTGTATGTGTTTCTACCTCTTATTATTGACCAGAATAAATATAAAAACCTACCAACCGTATCTAAAGCTTTCAATGACGATCAAAAAGTTATGAGACAAATTCCAAGGTCACGAGACAAAGTTTGAGACATGATATAGTGAAATAGAGAATTTTGTTCCTCCTAAAGTCAAGGCCAATTTGAATGGTGCACTTAAGCCCTATGTTATCTATGGCTAACGTGGATAAAACAATCATATATTTGGAAATAGATTAACTTTTTGAATTTTTTTTTTTTTGGTATTTTTACCTTTTGGCTTACCTATTGTTCAAGGAATTATTATTAGCAAGAATAATTGACCATCCCATATATTTAATTAGGTCCTTTTGTAAGACAAACAATGCAACTTGATGCAATTATAAGATATACCAATATCTGAACGATTATTTAAATTATATGGAAACAATCTAACTTATCTACCAGCTCATCAATTGTATCTATATAGAAAATGACAAAATGATCCTCATGTTAATATCACATAGCATCATGAATATTAAATACAACCACAATATCACCAAATTCCATAGTAAAAGTGTCATCGTATACATCTATTTTAGTCCTAGCAATTCTCAAGAATGGCTTGCCTAAAATAATAGGAGATCTACTAGAATCACCCTTCATATCTAGAACATAGAAATCAGAAAGATAAGCTCATTAACCCTAACTAAGACATCCGCAATCAAACATGTAGGGTATGAAGTACTTCTATTGGCTAGTTAGATGATTGATGCGCGCCCTATAGCGTCACTACTATAGGTTGCGGTCAAATTAAAAATTCTAAGTTTAAGTTTCAAACCAGGGTCGTATTCTCAAAGAACCACTAGTACAGGTTTCAGTCAATTAGGTGAAATGGGGGAGATGATTTCAGCAATTCAACAGTGAATAAATGCACTAAACAATAAAATCGAAATGAACAGATGATGGAAATGTAATCAACCTGGGGAACTATCAAACAATGGTGATTCTATCCTCGACCTAAAGATAAATTTAATTCTAGTTATGCTAATTAACTAGATTAATCACAAAATCTCAAGATTAACCTACCTAATTAATTAATTTGGTTCAACCCTTACTAAGCTGGTATCCCTGCACCTAGCTCGGCAATTCCTACTACACAATCGCATAGATTATGGTCATTGGAACCAAATCTAACCTCAACTAACATCGAGCAAAGGATTAGAACATCCAAGACTTAAATTCCGAATTTCTATCCAACCAAATCAAGTTCTACTCCGTGGAAATCACTCCTAAGGTGATCAGGCCTAGAAATCCCACAAACCCATCCAGTAATCATGCATAATAATCATTATACACAATCACAGAGAAGGAAATGAAGAGTAGAGAAATATAACTATCATTAAATTCAAAATAAACACAATACAGGTCTCAAGAATCAAACCAACAGTCTTCCAGCTATCCCAGATTGACCACAGACGCACCTAGCCTTCCATTTTCATGGAGGAAGCCATGGGAGAGGGAGAAAAGTGAAGGAAAAATGAAGGAGAAAGTGAAGGAAAAATGAAGGAGAAAGTGAAGTGCGGCTGGGAAGGGGGCTGGCCGAATTTCCTTATGTCTAAGATGGTAATAATTACAAGTTTGCCATTAATGAAGCCCTAATTACAATAATTACAAAAATGTCACTCCTTATATTGTCAAAAGCCTATTTTGCCCTCTTTGAATTGAGAAATTATCCTTGTGCCCTTGCTTCATGAATTAATGAAAATCATTGCTCCAATCCTAAGCTTGGACATAAATCTCGAGGCCTCCCGAGGTCCATTCCTGAAATTAAAAATCCCTAATAAGTAAAATTAGACCTTAAAGTGAAAAAATTAATATGAAATATAATAAATTCCAATTAGACCTCAATGATAAAAATAAATGCTAATTGAACAATTAAATGCAAGTTGGAAATGCTAGAAGTAAGTATAAAAGTATACAGATAAACACTAAAAAGTGTTTATCAATGATAGCTCCAGTAGGCTACAGAGGACCAAGGTCAAGAGGCTAAAACACTTATTTGGGCATTACATTTATGGAAGCACCCAAATCTAACATGGCATCCTCAAATTTGTGGTTTCTAATGGTGCCTATAATGGTGAAAGTGCTGGGATCTTTGCATTTTTGTGGCATTGACTAAATGAGAACTAAGACATTTTAGCCTATTGTGACTTTTTCTGTGCCCTTGAGCCTCCTCTTTTGAGTGCATAACTCTTTCAGAAACTTGGCATACTTAGGAATCTGCTTGATTGCATTAAGGAAAGGAATATTCACCTCAACTCTCTTGAAAGTGTCTAGCAACTCTTTCTTTTTCTGCCTCAATTGTCTTTCTTGGTTGAATAACTCTCTTCGTGAAAGACAATGCAATACTAGGCTATTGCATATATTTCTAAACTAAGCCACTAGATTCTCCTTTATCTTGTGAAACAAGCTTGCTACTAGGAGGAGTAACAGTAGATGCATGTGGCTCTGGTAATGTCAATGACTTCTCACTATGCAATGTAATGGCACTCACAGTCCCTTAAGATTAGGGATGGTCTAAGATGGAAGTTGGCCAAAATTTTGGATCTACTGCATTTGGCTTAAAGAAGAAGCTAACTATCCCAATTTGAGTTTGTAAGTTCTGAATTAATGCCTCTATACATTGCTGAAACTCAAGATTATTTTTTAGCATCTAGAGATTATTCAATATCAATTGTTTCATCATATCCTCTAATGGCTGTTTAGAAAACTATGAATATGTAGGTACAGTAGGAGGGGCAGGAGCTTGCTATAGTTGAGGGAATGGATGCTGCCTAGAAGGAAAGGTGGGTCTAATGGGCCTAGGATCATTTGGTAACTAGGACTATTGCTGGAATGGTAGCTTGGCCGCAAAATTGTATGGTTGTTAAGCGTTGTCATATCTAAGATTGGGATGATCACGCCAACTGAGATTATAAAGATTAATGGTAATATTCCAGTGGAATTGGGTTAAAGGAGAGTTAAGGAAATTAATTTAGGATTAAGAAAATGGATTGGATGGAGAGATGAATTCAAGCTATGGGAATAAGAGCTATAGGAATAAGAATGCAAACTATAGAAAAAGGTCTAAATGGTAGATTTCCTAAGTGCCAGGACATACTCTCATGGAAAGGGATTCTGATAAGTGTATTTTATGTAGCTATTCTAGGCTTTAATCTCCAATATTTGAGTCCTTATTGAGGAAGATTGATGTATATTTGATTGCTTATTACTTATTTTTGTAGGATTTTAGGAAATGAAGAAGCAAGGTGTAAAAGTGAGCACACAGTGATGGATTTGAAGGATTATGGCCAAAGGAATGAACTCAGTTAAATCAAGCATTGGAGATGCCCAAGGGAGGCAAGAGATACAAGTTAGAGGAGAAAACGGGTCAGAGGGACTGAAAACACCAACCTAGTGCCGCGATACAAGGTAGCTGAGGCCATGGCGCCAAAGAGTATCTGAAATCACCTAAGGGGAAGCATTTTGTGCCATGGTGCTGTGTGGGAATCAGAACAACTTGAAGCATGAAGAATGGTATCGTGGTGCCTTGTGCATAGAAATCTGAGTTCGTGGGCTTTTAGGCTCTCCAGCTTGTTACGAATCCTAGTTTGATTGAGATTTTGTACTTAAGTTATAAATAGACAATTAGAAGTAGGTCTAGGGATCTTTTAGCACTTTGGCAATTAGAAGGAGGCAAGGAGAGATTTGGAGAGAGACAACTACAAGCTTCAACTTGAGTTTTTCTTATTCTCTTCTTTTTTGATGTCCATGTCCTCCTTTTATTTTATGTTGTTTTCTTCGTCCACCATGTGTTTATAATTTCTTTTGTAGGGGCTATGATGTAGCCAAGGCCTATATGTTAGTTTGACTTATGGATTTAATGCAATTTTAGTTTCTATTCAATTGGGTTTTAATTCTTTGTTCTTCATTCTCTTGTTGATCTAGCCAATTAATTAGAGAACTTGAGGATTTCTATAACTTGAGAAGGGAGTACTTAATCTAGACCATGGGAATTAATTCCATAGAGCTTAGGGCAAGAATGTGCCTAGGACCTTGTGTAGCCATTAAAAGGAATCCATTGAACTTAAAGTAATTCTAGTTATTACAATTCACATAGGGATGTGAATGGATTGATAATTGGAATTAGTTTAATTTGACCTTAAGAGGGCTTTTTAATAAATTAGGGAGTGCTTAGCTAAAAATTGATAGAACTAGAGTGCATTACTAAAATTAAGAGAACTAATACATATGGTTAAGGTAAAATCAGAACCACTAGGCTTTAATCATTGCATTTTCCCTACTCTAGCTATTACTTTTGTTTTCTTTATTGCTTTCACTTTTAGTTATATATTTGATCCATTCAACTCTCACTACAATTTGAGCACTTAAGTAATATTGTGGTTCTAGTACTTTGGTAATCTATTGCACAGTCCCTTGGATATGACAACCTTGGGATTTTTTGCCAACTACACATTAGTGTACACTTGCATTGGGATCTTAGATAGTTCTCAATTTTACACATTAAATTTTTGGCGTCGTTGTCATAGAATATGTCAATTGATATTAGAGGAATTAACTAGGTGTTAGCTTAAGCAATTTTTCTTTTTATTTTCCTTTTTGGATCTTTATTGCTTGACTTTATCTATTTCCAAGTGTTATTGGCTCTATTCTTATCTTCATGTGACTTTCTTGTGCATGAGAAGTGCTGGTAGCAATGCTTTAATTCTATAATAGAGAAGACCTATAGAAAGAATAGGAAAGAGATAAGCTTAGCTGCAACTCCTCAAGAAGATCCAAATAGAATGGCAGCTAAGTATAATAATAACGAAGAGCACAAGGCTTTGAGGAAATTTGATGTGCCTAGAGTTCAAAATGCACTGTTTAGCATCAGAAGGCCAGCTATGGAGGCTAACAACTTTGAGATCAAGCCAGCAGTCATTTAGATGGTGCAAAATAACAAATTTGCAAGAGGTCCTAATGAAGACCCCATACTTCATATCTCCAACTTATTGGAGATCTGTGATAACTTCAAGTACAATGGGGTATCTAATGAAGCTAGAAAGCTCATGTTGTTCTCTTTTTTCACTAAGAGATGGGGCTAGGTGATGGCTAAACTCCTTGCCACCAAGCTCAATTGAGAGTTGGGATTTTTTGGCTTAAAAGTTTCTAACCATTTCCCCTATCCAAGACAGCCAGACTCCACATAGAAATAGTAATCTTTGCTCAATTTGACAGGGAGTCTCTCTATTATGCATAGAGAGGTTTAAGGAATTGCTTAGAAAATGGCCACATCATGGCATGCAAAACTAGTTGGTGATGCAGGTTTTCTATGGAGGTTTGGATTTTGACGCGCGCCCTATAGTGTCGCTACTATAGGTTGTAGTCAAATTAAAAATTCCAAGTTCAAGTTTCAAACCAAGGTCGTGTTCTCAGAGAACCACTAGTATAGGTTTCAGTCAATTAGGCAAAATGGGGGGAGGGTGTTTCAGCAATTCAACAATAAATAAAAGCAATAAACAGTAAAATAGAAATGAATAGATGATGGAAATGCAATCAATCTAGGGAACTATCAGACAACGGTGATTCTATCCTCGACTTAAGGATAAATTAATTCCAGTTATGCTAATTAACTAGATTAACCCCAAAATCTCAAGATTATCCTACCTAATTAATCAATTTGGTTGAACCCTAACTAAGCCAGTATCCTTGCACCTAGTTCAGCAATTCCTACTACACAATCGCATAGATTATGGTCATTGGAACTAAATCTAACCATCACCAACATTGTAGCAAGGGATTAGAGCACCCAAGACCTAGATTCTGAATTTTTATCCGACCAAATCAAGTTCTACTCCGTGGAAATTACTCCTAGGGTGATCAAGCCTAGAAATCCCACAAACCCATCTGGCAATCATGCATAAAAATCATCATACACAATCACATAGAAAGAAATAGGGAGTAAAGAAGCATAACTATCATTAAATTCAAAATAAACACAATACAAGTCTCAAGAATCAAACTGACAATCTTCAAGTCATCCCAGATTGACTACAGATGCGCCTAGCCTTCCATTTTCATGGAAGCAACCATGGGAGAAGAAGAAAAATGAAGAAAACTAGAGGAAGAAGTGAAGTGGTGGCTAGAATGGCTAAGGAGAAGGCTTGGCCAAATTTCCCTAGGTCTAGTGCATAAAAATTACAAGTTTACTATTAATGAGGCCTTAATTACAAAAATGCCATTAATGAAGCCTAAATTACAAATTGCCCCTCCTTAAGTTGCCAAAAGCCTATTTCACCCCTTTTTGAGTTTAGAAAATATCCTTTGTGCCCTTGCTTCATGAATTAATGAAAATTATTGCTTTAATCCTATACATGGACAAAAATCCCAACAGGTTCTGAGGCCTCCCATGTCCAATCCTGAAATTAAAAATCCCTAACCAATAAAATTAGACCTTAAAGTGAGAATATTAATATGAAATAAAACAAATTTCAATCAAGCCTCAATAATAAAAATATATGCTAATTAGATAATTAAATACAAATTGAAAATGCTAGAAGTAAGCATAAGAGTACACAGATAAACACTAAAAAGTGTTTATCAGATTCTCATACAAAAACATTGGTTGATGTTGTAGTTGGAGGTGGCTTCTTGAACAAAGATTATGCAAAGGTGTATGAATTACTAGAAGAGGTTACTACCAATACCTCTAATTGGAGGACTAGGAGAGACAATGGGAAGAAAGTAGTTGGTATTCATGATGTTGATGCATTGGCCAGGTTGTCTGCCAAAACTGATCAAGTTCTTTATTTTCAAGTTGCATTGCTTAATGGTGATTCTAGGGAAAAAGTAGAAGAAGGGACTAAAGAGGTAAACTATGTAGGTAATAATGACTCATACTCCAAGACTTACAATCCTGAGTTGTGTAATCATCCCAATTTTTCATGGAAGAATCCTATCAAGGTAATCTACCACCTCAAGTAGCAACATGTCAACACATTAGACCTAAGAGAATCACACAGCTACAACATCAAGAATGAAACTCACTCATTTTTCTTCATTAATAAAAAAGAAAAAACAACAACAACAGTTTTCATAACATACCTCTAAGAGGCAACCCAAATAAAATTCAAACATATATAGCCCTTTCATAGTGCAATTTGTAGCCATAAACCCCTGAATCAATTTATTCAAAATCTAATCTATTCCATATACCCCATCAAATCACTTACAATCAGAATTTAAATGAGCAACAATCCATTGATTATAAAGTAGAGGAGGAACAAAAGATATTTTACACACGTGCAGAAGATATAAATGTGCTCCTTGGTTGTATTTGAGTTTGGAAAATCGAATAATATAATTCTAAATCAAGGTTAATTGTTAGTTCTGTAAAAAATTTTATAATCTCATAGCGAACGGATTTCAAAATCTATAATCTCAATGTTTACAAGAAATGGATCTTGAAGTATATTTAGTAAAAATTTTATCATACGGATTTTAAAATCCGTTTGCCCAAAAACAAGGCAAATAGATCTTAAGATCCGTTTCACTTAATTTTCAAACAAACAGATCTTGAGATTGTTTGGGTCAAAATTCAGAGTAAACTAGATTTTGACCTTGAATTAAATTGAGTTGAATTTGATTAGGTCATAGTAAAATTTAGACAATTTTGTAACACTTCCCGTAATTTATCCAAATAAACCACCAATTCAAAGTAAAAATATTGTAACACCTCTCGTGATTTCTCCAAGTCTTTTATATATATAAATATAAGCAAGAACAATTTTAGGATTTTATGTGACAATAAAATTTAAAAAAAAAAAAAAAAAAAAGCAGCTAAGTTTTTTTCCTGTGCTTCTCAGTTCAAATAATGAAAAATATAATTCTCTTCTCCAATCCAATTTAAATTGATTTAACATGCATGTCCAGAGAGAGAAGCATATAAGAAATCATAGCATATTACTAATTCTAATATGTCATGCTACTAATTGTTAACAATGCCAAAACATTTTTAAAAAAAAAAATATGCTATAATATTTAACAATGTAAAAAATAATTTTTTAAAAAATGATAATATTTTTAAAATGTGAAAATATATATTTTTTTAAAAAAAAGTGATAGTAATCGATCAATGGAGCAACTAAGTGTCAACACATAAGGGTAAAAAGCATGAAATCATTCATCCTATGTCTATATTGATATTAGATTTATTTATTATTTATTTTTTATTTATATTAATATTGATTGATCGATTGATTGTGAAAGAAGATAAAAGGAGGAGAAAGAGTTAAGTATGTTTAAAAAAGAATAAATAAAATAGTTTTGCTATTGTAAACTGAACACATGTCAAGCAGAAAAACTAAGTGTCAAAACTCACATTAAAAAAAAAATGTATTTTAGCAAAACTTAGATAGATCTTGAGATCAAAAAATAAATTGACACTGTCTCCAAAGCTCACCTCTATTCTTGCTGCTATGAAAGGACATATAGGCATGGAGTGTGCGCTTGCGAAATTTTGGAGTGAAATTGGGGAGAAAATGAGGAAGTGAAATTGGGGTGGAGAGAAGAAAAGGGAAAGTGAAATGGCCAAAGAAGGGCTCAATAGGGTGTGCCTTGCAAAATTTTGGAGTACACGGATCTAATGGGAAGTAGACGGAGTTCATGATTAAAAGACAAAGATGGAGGTATTTCTAGAAAAAAAAAAAATAGATCGTGTGGTTGGAAAAACGAGGGCGTGTTAAGAAATGGCCGGCCAACTTTAGTGGGAAGTTCTTATTTTCGACAATGGGCCCTTTTTGCACGATTTTAACCCAGCTCACCAACAATGTGGGGACCATTTAGGCAACTCTTGTTGCACCATTAGAGACTATTATTGCTTAAATTATGTAAAGTGAGAATAAGTTATGTGTCAAAGTAGGGTTCATAAAAAATTATAAAAAATAAGTTAATCAACTCTTACATTGTGCACCTCTAGAGATGCTTAGTGTTTGTAACTTGTGTTTGTTTGGGCCAAGTAGACATGGGCTTAGACTCCTTAAGTGATAGTATTGCTTAGACTTAATTTGAATAATTTCACATGTTCTCCTTGAAAGTTTCTCTTACTACCCTCAAAAGTTTTATTCTAACTCCGAGATTTTTTCAAATAACAAAATTGCCCTTACAACCATTTAAACCCTTTCTCCCTTCCTCCCAACCCTATACTTTTGCTGGCTTCCGAATTATTGAATAATCCATAATGTGTATTTTGTAAAATTGTGAATTATAAATAATTCATAATTTAGCAAGTTTATGCTTTAAGCTTCTAAATTATATATAAGTTGTCAGTGTCATTGATATATAAATTTAAATTATATATAATACGTAATTATTATATAATCTATAATAGTGTTTTGTAGTGTTGTAAATTATTTAAATTTACCAATTTTGTGTTTTAAGCTTATGAACTATATATAATCTGTAAGTATCATCAAATATTTTAAATATAATTTGTAATTATTATTTATAATCTATAATACTACAGATTGAGGGTGAGAGGACGGGAAAAGAATATAAATGCTCACATGGACTATTTTGTCAGTTTAAGCAAAAATAAGAAAATTTGGGTGAAAATAAAAATTCTGAGGATGATAAAAAAAATCTCCTCTCTTCAAATAAAGGATTAAAATATGTTAAATACATCATTCAAATGAATAATGTCTTAAAAGTCCAAATATTCTTTTGTTTATTTTTTTGTTTTATGGTTAATAAATTAAAAAAACTATAAAAAGAAAATACTAAAATTATCATATGAAAGTAAACTTTTTTTTTTTTTTTGGTAAATTTTTTCTTTGTAAAAATTGACAAAATACAATATCCACAGTGATCCTCATCTATCCGTAATGTTTTCCATCACCCCTCTTCTTGGCCTTTTACACTTAATATAAAATTATAGTTATTCTTGAATTTCAGATGCTCAAGCCCCTACTCTCTCCATCAAATTTGAATTTGCCAACAATCACAAGAAAATGCTCTTCACATGCTTACACATTTGAGAAATTTTTAAACATGCTCAACCCTAGAAGGCTTTCCCAGACATGCTCATGAACGTAATGCTTAGCTAGTATCAAACACACTCTTTTAGAGTATTCTTACCTCTCTTGCATAAAGGATTTGCCACTACTCATTCATGCAATCATAAGCATGAGATAAAATGCACATAAAATGACGGGCAATGAAGCTCTTATGTTACCATAATCATACCTATGAGTCCTGAATCATAGTGCATAAGCAACTTCTAGAAAACATTGAAAATTGGTATTATATATATAAATAGCAGACAATAAACACAATGAAGCTCTTACACAACCATAATCATACCTAAGGGTCCTGAATGGTACATAAGCAGCTCCAAGTTGAAAATTGCAATTTCAAAGCCTAATACTTGTAGGGTAGTGAGAAAACTCCAGAGGACAATTTTAAACACCACACCACAACATCAACAATTATATATGTACAACACTTGATGTATGCACAATCCACACTCATACAAAAATAATAAATACTCACATTTTGACAACATCCTGAATCATATCAATAATGGCAAATTAATAAAGTAAAAATGTTGTCAATACAATTTAAAATGCACGCCAATCCATTACACGAATAAAGTACTTTATTCCATATCACTTTCTCGAGATTGATCTCACAACAGGTGAGCTCACAATCAAGCAAGTCTTTATCACTATTACTTTTTTATGGTAAATAATAGAGTTGAATGTTTATCATTTAATTTGTATGAAGAACTGACAGAAAATTACATGTATGTATTTGTAAGTTTTTTTTATTATTATTATTATCCAAACATTACTAAAGAAGTGCTTCCATGTGTCCTTTTTGTAATCAAGTTAAACCAGTTAAACCGGATTGACATAGTTAATCCGGAGACCGAAACAATTGATCCAGTACATCTAGAATTTTTAAAAATATATTTATTATATAAAATTATTTTTTTATTTTTGAGTATTTTTAAATTTTTGGAATTAAATCATGGAAAATTGAACTAATGGTTGAGAGTTCTCTCAGGGTCAATTTATGGTTCAAATTTTGATAAAAGTGATTTTATCATTAATGTATCCAAATACAAAACAGCTTTAGTTTTACATAAGAGCTTAAGAAAATATACCTCAAGGGGAGCGTTTGGTTCAATGGAGGGGAGGAGAGGAATTTTAATATAGTGGAAGAGAGGTGGGGGTAGGGTTAGGGATTTTAATAAAGGGAAGGGGGAGGAGCCTTCCCTTATTTGGTTTGTAAAAGGAAGGGAGGGAATAGGAGGGGAGAGTAAGGCTATTTTTGCAAGTTTTAAATATGAGGGAAAGTGAAGGGAGGAAAAGGTTTAAATGAACCTTTCCTTTGTTTGGGAGTTTCAATTTTAGGAGGAGAGGAATTTGGAGGATTTTCATAGTTCCTCCAAATCCCTCCTCAAGTCATATGTGAAGTTCTCCCAAATTTGGAGATTTTAGAAGAAAATTTGGAAGCTTACTCATATATCCTCATACAAATACATATATATATAGTATTTGTATAGTTACAAGATTTCATTAATATTTTAAGTAAGAATAAAATTATTTATAACTATTATTTTGAGGGTTAGATGATGTGTGTTAGTGTCCCCCCCCCCCCCAATATCCCTTGTAAAGAGGATGAGATCCAGGCCTTTGGGCCTACTTGGGCTATGTTAGTTTGGTCCATAACAATTATAAACTTTTAATTTTTTTCCTCTTACAAAATTTATGCTCCTAAATAAGAAGAGGATAAACCTCCCATACTCCTTCCTTCCCTTCCCCTCCAAACTCCAAACTCACAAACATAGCCTAAAGGTAAAGTTACTATTATATACCTTATAAGTAAATATATATATATATATATATATATATATATATATATATATATATATATATGAAAGAGAGATATGATATAAAGAGTAATATGGTAATTGCACATAATCTCTCCATTTTGGGAGGGGAAGATGTGAGGAGAAAATGTGACAATTTTACCTCTAATTTGCCCAATTTTACTCTTAATTTGCCCTCCCTTCTCCTCTGAATCACCAAAACAAGGTGACTCTCCCAAAATCCCTCCCCTCCAAATTCTTCAAACCAAACACTGCATGAAAGCCTTTTTAGATGTTAATTCAAATGAACTCATATACACAGATGCCAAGATATAAGCTTGTTGTTTCTTTCACAACTCCCGATGCATGGATTTATAGTTAGAGATGTGCTACATGCATGTCTGTATATACACATTTACTTTTACACTTATATTTTTCTTTTTGTTTATAATTTTGTTTATAATTTCTCTTACATGTATATACTTCAAACCAAACACTAAAAAGTTGGGGTGTACCACTGGGTGAAAAACCTGTGACACCACTCCTACCCACAAGTAAACTCGAGGTTAGATTGACCAAGGCGAAAATTTAAAATCCTACTAAAAGCTCTATTGGCTTTTGGGAAGGTGCTTTGCCTTTTAATTTTTTTTAAACAAAAAACTTCTATTCAATTTATCACAATTTAAATTGATTTATGTGCAAAACACTTATAGAAGCCAAAAATCTCCTTATGAGAATGCTTCTTTTCTAAAAAAATAGAAATCATTTTAACCAACTTTAAATAATACCCCTAATTAAATAGCACCAATTTTTGCTTAAAACTTAAAATAGCTATAATATTACACCATTTTGATCAACTTTTCTATTATTGTAATTTATTTTTATTTACAAATTTATTATTTATTATATATATTCAATTTAATTTTAAATATAAATAATCTAAATAGATGTTTATAATCAATAAATAATATTATTTTTATTTATAAATAAATTTATGGATATATAAATTATCATATATGTTTAATTTAAATTTAAAATAAATAATTAAAAATCATAGCAAAGTACTTTTTTAATTCAAACACTTTAATAAAAGTATTTTTTTCATATCATTTCTTGCCATTTTAACATATCCAAACACCTTTTTTAATAAAAAAAAATTATTACTCAACCCAAACACAAAATAACTTTTTCTTGTAACTTTTATTTTTATTTCTCATTTATCTTCTCTTCTTTTTTTTTTCAGAAGCCAATCTAGATTATTAGTTCCAGTAATTGCTTTTAACAGTAGACTTATTATTATAATCACAAACTCAATACTATGTAAATGTACTGTAAAAAGAATTTGTATCAGTAATACAACTAGCAAATTCACGATGCATTAAATAGTAATCCAAATGGTAAAAGGTAAATTTTGGTATTTCGGATAGACGTTTATACAAGTTATTTGATACGAATATCATAATTTACTTCTCCAACTTTATAATCAGTGAAAAGTATTAAATTCAATTTCATTATGATCCATGGTTTACTAATTTAAACCAATGATCAAGATCCTCAGCCTCTAGTAAGTATAGCAATTTAACTTCATGGGAGAAAAATCTACTCTCACTTAGTGTTACATTCCAAGTCTCATTGACTTTAATTAATCTAAAACTATAACATAATATTTTAACCATGCAATCATGTACATAATTAACCAATCAAAATACAATAAAACGAAGAATAAAACACTAAGTGAGACAATAAATTTTATCTTAACTTCCTAAAACCTAAAGCACAGACACTCCTTAGATTTTAGCTTCATACAAATATCCACACCAAAATAAATTCTAGACCTGATTGATATGGTGCTATAGTATGCCACAACCGATCATTAGGAGAAACGAAATAGCTAGAACCTTCCACTTTTTGCACACTCTATGCAAGAAAGGAAAATAATCCATATGGCGACCACCTTGTAACTCGAAGAGGAACAGCATAAAAGCAGCTTTTTATCAGTTGCTTGGTCCTCTTACAAGACAACCAAAAAAAAAAAAAAAAAATTGTACTCGAGTAGAATAGTTCAGTAATCTCACTAGATTTCTTGAATGGTATATATGCATATTGATACATTGACAACATCTATTGCTGTAACCAAAAGAAGAGAAACTGGAAACCAAGATATAGAATACATATAGATCTGTTCACTCACTAAATCAGAAACCTATTTCTAATGAACATTACAATTACGACAACAGAAAATCAAGAAATGCATATGAATTGCCGCTGCTACAAAACTCAATGTTAAAACACCAACCAGAGCTGCACATTGCTCAGAAATAATAATGTATCTTGTGTATCTACCACAGCACAAGCAAAAGCCTACAAGAAATAATGGGGAAAAAGGAACTCAGAATTGGAAAGCTAAGAAATGCTTGTGCATATGCAGGGAAGCCGCATACAATAAAGATAACAAGGATATGGGCAGCAGTCAATATAATTTTCGATATATGTACTTAAATGCATCAACAAACACCATTATCCATTGAAAATACACTCACTTTCTGCCAGCTCTGTTATGCACCGGAACAAAATAAAAGAACATGTTGTAAGTCCCAGGGCAAAAGAGCATTGAAATTACGCATTGGTCTTTTCATAAAAATTTAACATTATTGTAAAAATAAAGCAGCACCATTTTACACAGCAAAACAACTAAAGAGGATGGTAATCCCTCAGATCAATATCCACGGACATGCTAATATGGGCTAACATCGATATATCTGATAAGTTCTTACAATGTTCAAAATATGTAATCAAAATCGAGCATCAAACATTGAAGCACAGACTGAAGTTCAAACTCTGTATAGAAGCAAATATTTTTACCAGAAAATTAACAGAATCTACATAAAGTATGCTAATTTAATTGTTTGATTTCCTTGTTCCAGTTTTCACCAAAAACAAAAAAATATATCCTTGTTCTAATGTGCATCAACCAGGAAGGAAACAGGAATAACAAGCATAAGCTATAATTTAAAAAATATGACACGCACTGTATTACCTGAATTTAGTATCACAGGCAAAAGCACAAAGATGACTATTTGAACATCCCACATCCTTCAAAGTATGTTAGCATTTCCAGGTGAGAAAATGAGTTGCTATTTAACAATACAATCTATTGAACAGCATCGGTCCCAAATCTTTGCACCAAGAATTCGTCCAGATGACCCCAGTTTGGAGTACCAGATTGACTCAAACTATCCGATGGCAATGACCGAATGCAGAGGAGTATATGTTTAACATCCCGGTATAGCCTGGTAAGTTGGGGAAAATTTGAGGGAAGAAAACAAAATTTCAATTTCAATAGTCTCAAATAAAGTCCCACAATAACTTATGGACGGTAAATACCTATTCTTGGCTTGAGAAGTGCTTATATCGAATCTTGAAAATGCTTCTGTGATTTGTGAATGAAATATAATGACCACTTGCCTGAAAAATAGTAAATATCATGAGTAAGTTGCCGAATTGTCCTAAAGTCTGCTTGGCTGAACCAGTGTCCTAGCCAGCAGAAAATTCTTGGTTTCTCTTACAGAGCATAAGCAAAACAGCTAGAGAAGTCTAACTTTTGTAGTTCATTCAGCCAAGCCCATCAAGGGAATTTAATTTCCAAAAAACGCCGCAAACCAGTGAGAAAAAGTTCCTTCCAACGAATGAAAAGACAAGAAGCTATTTTTTGATTTGTTCTGCCCATAGCTTTAATATCTAAACTGGCCTCTTGCCACAAGTGGACTCTTCAAGAAAAAAAAAAAATAATAACAAAAAAAATTATATAATCTCTTTAGAAAGTGGGTAGTGGGTAGTGGGTATAAATCATTTACTTCTATTTTTATATACTTTTGAATTTTGAAAAATGTCATTCCCTTGAAATGTGGGAAGTGGGTAGTTAATACGGAAAAGTTTTCCTCTCTCTTTAAATGATTGAATTTCCGTATGTGACTACTTCCTAAAATGTGTGGAATGTGAACACAAACTATCTTTTTTTCTTTTATCAAACTATATTTTTGTTTAACCATCAAATATAAAAAATCATCGTTACTTTCATTTGTGAATAAATCTACGTGAATGGGATTTTGGGAAAATAAAAGGTAGAATATTAGAGAGGGTACTACCTTTATCTATTAGTCTAGATAGATAGATACCAACATCAATTAACCAAGTTTTCCCAACTGAAGAAGTTTCTGCACACTATATTAGAAACAGATGTCTGCTCTTTTCCCTGTTATCTTACATCATAACAGACTTTGACTGTCTCAATATCCCTAGGCCCTTCAAATGAATCCCATTGTACGCTATGACATCAATGGATGATACTCAAAGTGCCACTTGTATTGTATCATGTCATGTGATAGAACTCATGTATTACCCTGTTTTGATAACTATGCAACATACTTCTTTGTAGCAGAGAAAAAAAAAAAAAAAAAAGTGAAAAATAATGTGAAAGAGAGACCATTTACTCTCCTGTTTACTGCTGATTAACATAGACATTCAATAGACTGTAAGAATAAAGAAAAGCAGCTGGGTTTCAGATATCCTCACCTGAAAATTGCCTGAACATCCACTTCATTCAGAGTTCGAGATAAAACACGCTGTAGGTATCCAACTTCCTAAATATAAAAATAACAATATAAGTTTACAGTATTTAATTTATTGGAGGCAAGGAAAGGAGTTGATTTTGGTGCTCAAGATATGACATTCAAACCAATTCACCACACCAAAAATATCAACAGAACTTTGACGCACATCCAAGTTACCATCAATTTCCTAAATTGAGTGCAAACTTACCCCAAGAAAGTCTTTTTTTTTTTTTGGGTCAATTTTACTGCCCGTTACATGTGCCCAAAAATCATATGTCCTTTCGAACTCCAGATATCTTTAAAGTTCACCAGATTTAACACTAGCATAATTCTAGGTCTCATTCTGGCTATGGGTGATAAATCTAGTGAACCACCGTATTTTCTTTAAAGTTAAAACTACTAATTGATATTCAGTATGAATCAAACTGATCTTGTTGTATACCCAATATTCCGTGTTATTAATTATTGTAAAGTCAGAAAACATTTCCAATACCCATGGTCTTACAATGATATGAAAAGCATATTACAATTTCTCAGTTTTTCTACAAATCAAAAAAAGACAGGGAGTGATGCACATATGCGCACATCAAGAATCTAGTAGATTTGAATCACCACTCACATGAAAATAAAATCTAAAAAGGAAACAAAATAAGCAAAAACAAGAAAGATCAAAACTTTATTTAGAGGAGGGGAAAAAAAAAAAAAAAAGTCTCTACACGTGGCAATTTTGACAGAAAGAATCATAATACAACCATAGAACTTGGCAGAAAGCTATTTGATCACCTCACTTAAGCAAGATAGCACTGCTACACACATGAAGATCAAGTAGCTAATTGACACAAAATATAACATGTTGGAGGAGTTTCATAATGTGAAGGAAAGGCCATGAAACAATAAAAACAGAGGTAGAGAATCATAGCAAAACAATGGACCAAGAAGAGAGAAAAAGATTTAATTTAGTTAAAATGAGTTACCTTTGTAAGGGAGCGAGCAAACTGACTTGGCTGTGGGTCAGCATCCTCGGATCTATTCCAACTCTCAACAATTTGAGGCAATCCACGTAAATGAACCAATAACCTTTCTCGCATTATCTGAACTAATTTAGTATGTATTTCATCTCTGTGGACTTTATAATCCTGAAATTAGTATAACAAGCATTATAACAGTAAATTAATTTAGGAGGAAATAAGAGGAAAAACTACTGCTAGAAGATCTTAAATCTTTCAAACAAAATGAAACAGAAAGCTCCCGAATAAGTTTTGATCAACATGGACAATCGAGGGATAAACAGAAATTCATATTCATTATAAAAATTCCACATCAAATGCCCTCATCACTATATATATGGTGGACCAAACCAGATGAATTTCCATCATTAGAGGAACTTTACAGCAGGAGCATGTCTTAAACGTCAAAGATACAAAATAATACTACCACCACTACAACATAAAATTTGAACATTAAAACACATTAACAATTAATACACGTCCAAAAAATTGAATATCTGAAAAGGTTAGATATTTGCCAAAATAAATAAATACTAACAAATTCTCACAGGACTGTCAAAAGAGTTCACAAAAACAGTCTGGGGTCTGACACGAGTAAAACTTTCAGGAAGTGAAGAAGTATTTGGAGCAAGATGAGCAATTTCAGAGATATTGACCTCCACAATTGAGCAGTTGAGACATGTTATCACATACAACAAGTATGAAGACTCGAGGAAGGGCTAATAAATTCAAACCCCAATAACCTTTCCACCTATTTACTGAAATATAATTTCACCTTTAAATAAATAGTTGCTTTCTTAGGATTTTACTCATGAATAACAAACCAAACAGAAAACGCATATCATACATTCAATAGTGAAGCTCTCTATCCATTAAAAAAATGCAATTATATCACAAAGAAAAAATCAATCCATACAGAAGTAGGATGGTCAAACAGCTATAAACATGTACCTGAGCTACTCGATCAATCTCTGAAATCAACAATGCTTTTCTTGTCTCAGGTACTTTCAGAAAAAGTATCTGCCGAATTTCTTATAGCAGAAATAAGAACAAAGTCATAATTTTGTTCTGATCATCTAAGCAAATATAATAAATCCTTTGGAGAGCTAGCACACTTAGAGTAATCATTTAATGGGATAATTTAAAGTTGGACTTTAGGACATGCAAGTATGTTGTACCAGGAATTATAACATGTATAAAACTGATGACTTGACTTGCCAAAGCCAAGTGTTTTGAAGTGATGGACTTCAGACCAGACACCTGCACAAAAGAATAATATTTTCTAAAGAAACTGTGCTGGAACCAAAGAAGAGAACTAAGCAGAGATACATGAAAATAATGGTACAAGAAAGAAGAGATGAAGGAACAAAACAAGCGAAAATTCTCAAGTCTGTCATTCATCATGCTTCTAGTTACACTATAGTGAAACCACATGACAACATAAGTGTGTGTCCAAACAATTATGAGAACATGTTTACTCAGTAATCAGTAAAATGATATAGAAGACAAATCCTTTAAGGCATCTGATCACTTCTGGTCTTTGAAGGAATAGATGTGAAGAGTATAACCATACATTTGTGATACTTGCTTCTGATAATTTTGAGCTGTATGAGTACAGTTGAGCAAATTGCTTCCTTCATGACTGTGGGACTTATTCAAATCATAGTGTGATGACCAAGGGACCCTAGTTTGTAATGCCTTAATCATTTCTCTTCTTCTCAAACTTTGTCTGCTTTTCTCTTATATAACTGCCCTGGCCCAACCAATTTGGCAAACAGGTTGGACCATAAGTTTGCAGGAACTTCTTGTAGCACCCAAAGAGCCACATTTTTGCCTCCCAAAACCTATTACATTGCTTCTAAACTGTTCTTGCTTATTATCTACCTACAATAACCCTACATCCACCTATTTTCTATCATTAATATATCACAAAGTTTTGTTCAACAAAACATTCAGATCACAACTACAGAAAAAGTAGATGAAAATCGAAACAAAACAAAGCACAATTCAAAGAAAAAAAAAACTTTTTATATGAGGAATTAAAAACTAAAATCCACACCCCTAAAACCTGAAGATTCCAGCAGCAAAGTAGCAGTAAGCAATGATCCTCTGGATGCCACCTTTCTCCACTCAACGTATTATGGTAAGAATGTTGTAGCTAATTTAACAGTGAACATTTTAGAACATTTTCCCTCAAATGCATTATTTTTAAATATAATTGAGTTTCACCATACTGCAATATTATTGTGAATCTGATTACTTGAATCTCGATTGAAAGTGCCTCCTTATGAGAACAAAAATACCAACCCCAGGCAATTAAGCATAACGTAAAATGAGACAAACTAACTAGGAATGAGGAGACTGGCACAGTGGTGCCCCTCCTGACCATGAGCCAGTATCCTCACCTTGCACCCTTCAGTTGCCAATCAGCCAGCTGCTTTCCATTTACAGATTAAAAATAAAATAAAATAGAAACTAACTAGGAATACATCAATTGCATCTGTCTATTGCAGGAATACTGAGTCTACTTCCCAGAACCACGGTGCAAGGTTCACATAAGGATCATGTGAACTAGTCACAAAAGAATGAAATAAGAAATTTTAAAAATACAAACATATGCCAAGAGATGAAACAACAAGAAATAATAAAAAATTAAAATAGAATTTCAAGAAATTATAAATAACTCTTGATCAAGAAAAGTTAAGTTCTGATAATGGTAGGTAAAACTGCATAAACATCACAATGAAATATTGAATGCAATAGCTTGTATAGCACTAGAAATATTTTACACTGGTTTGCTAGTTGTACCTGCATAGCACCAGCCCCAAGAACCAGCTGACAAGTTCTTGTGTTGAAAAATTTCAAAATTTCTACAACTCGGTGAACAACTTCTGAAGATAGTGATGGCAAACAGTTGTTCATATCAATGTACTCTGACAACATCTTCAGCAATATTAAGCCACTGGAAGAAAATAAGAGCAAGCTGATATTTTATATGTATTGAGAAACAAAGAACTGGATATCTCAATTTCATGAATCCACCAAGAAGATGGAAACAAAAAGAAGTATAAGGAATCATGAAAATACCAGTAACAAGGGGGCATCCATTTGAAAATTAACAGACATCATTATATAATAAAAATAGATAATCAAATATCCTCTGTTCTGCACAAGCTTTTGAAAAAGTAGAGCCAAAAAGAGAGGGGGGGAAAAATAAAGGAGGGGTAAGGAGGTGTTGTGCTTTTTTTTTTTCCTTTTTTGTTGGGTGCAGAGGACAGATAACTAACCAGTTTACCATGTGATATCCAACACCTTTGTAGAAGAGAGTATGAGAACCAGACTTTTTATTGTCCTTCTCCTTTATGTCAGTATTGTTACCCTGTGCAGATGACATTATACTATCACTATTTCTTTCCATTGCACCAGCCAGGGCACTAGGTCGTTCTAATGCAACATTGTTCGCAGATACTTCAATAGAATTAGACTGTTCAACAGCGTTGGACCGTCCAGTGTCTTCCACTGGCTGAACATCATCATGAGTCCCCACATCATTATAAGATGTTGAATTATCACCCTCAGCATCATGAAGGTTTTCAGTACTCATTGCATTGGACGAAAAAAGTAAATTGAGGATGGCCTGAAATTCATCAGGGACATCAATTTCCACCCATGTTTCCTGGTCAAGCACCGCCTTAATCTTTGTCATCTAATGCAACAATGAAACAATTAGTCAAATAAAGATGTAATTGATTTCATATGAATTACCATATAGAGCAAGCACCGATATCAACACTAACCCGAGATTCATGCTGAAAATCAACAAAAGCTTTTGCTTGTGACTGCAGTGTTCCACGGATGCTGTATCCCAATCGTCCACCAACCTGAGAATTTGACCATGTGAATTGCACCAAGAAAAGAATATATTTTTTCTGTTTAGCTTTAAACTTAAGAGAAACAGCAAGTACTTTTTCTGTAGCAGTGATGAACTCTTGGGTGAGGCTGTATATGGTTAGAAACTCCTGCAATCTCAACTTTGGATGGAGAAGTGCACGGACCCCAAGAAGCTTTGCCCATCTTCCGTGAGCTGCATCGCATGCTGCAAAGACAGCTTCTGCGTTTTCTCGCAATACATCAGCTCTGTTTAGGACCAGATTTTCTTTGAGAACATCAAACAGATTGGATAGCAATTAAAGTACAAAGTTAAGACAAGATTGCATCAACTAGGACTGTATGTAAGACCCTACATACAAGTTTAATTATTATATAAACTCTGGATAGAAGTAATTATGAAACCTAACTCTGTACAAGAAGGATCATTTGTTAAGTGATATGAGGAAGGAGGAGTATGAAGAATTGAAGAACCAACATGAGATATTGGTGAAATTGAATAAATACTCTGGCCTTACTGCATTTCCACTGTCACAAGTGATTACCACCCAGGAGTATAGCAGTGAGTTATTGTTGCATTACAAGTCCTCTTTTGGTAGGGAACATGTTCAAATCACATTTTTGGCTAGCATGTCATGGCAGAGATATTTATTCTTTTATGAATATTAGGAGAAATTTTTCTAGACAACTGAACCTTGGAAAGAAAAAATCCTCAAGTTTCTAAATGCCATCACATATGTCACCGTGTCATGAATAATATAGGAAAAAAAAAAAGTTCAACAGAAAAGAACATAGAATCTTTCTCATCACAATATAGTTGTTCGTCAAATTTCAGAAATCATGAGTATAAAACTCTTCTCATTCAAACATAGGGCAAAAACTACAAATGCAACTTTTCACCAATACCATAATTTCTTCCAAATTGATACTCTGTTATTTCCAATGAATTGTCACATTCAAGACCTACAGATTTTAGAAATTCTAAATACCGCCTGCCATTTATCTAAAGACTAAAGCATAGCAATTGCAGAAAAGTTTAGATCCAATTAAGAATTAAAGAGATTTTCAGTGTAATAGACAACAGATTAGGGAAAAGTGAAAACCACACCAGGCTATCAGAGGGAAGAGACCAGATTTAACCTGAAATTTTTGGACATGTTTGAGGAGCTCACAGCATCACCTGCCTTTCCCTGAAAAGAAAGAACTTTGGCAGCAGATCTTTGAAGTGAATAAGGTGAAAATGCATGACCTTCGGTCTCTTGGGTTGTTTCTGAAGCTGCAGCACCATGAGCAATTGCAGCAGCAACTGAATCAGCAGCATAATGACCATCAAGATTGCTTAAAATCCACTCAATGGCCTTTTTCACTTCAGCTGCCCGCAATAAATGTGCCTGCATTCACTAAAAGGAAAAAACTCTTGTTGCATCACTCTTAAAGAAACAGATGAAGATGCTTTCAGAATAAAACTAAATTTCAGTAGCCTGTAATGAACCTTTCACATAAACTACCTGCCTAAGTCAGCATAAATAGCATTCTCTCTCTTTGCATATATTTCATTTTCAACTTCTCAGTTATAACTTGTAATAAAATTTTTACCATTCTTTTATCAAGACTGGATATACTAACAAAGCAGATGCAACGGATAAGTGACAAAGCCTATAGAGCAGGAGTATAAACAAACAGCATTAAAAACTTCTTCTAAGTGCTCCTGATTTTGAAAATCCAGAAGCTCACCGAAAAGAAAATCAAATTTAAAGCTGAACACGGAGAACTCATGACTGTCTCTCCTTTGCATTGAGCATCCTATAACTTGTATCTTATTTTTAAATATGTTTGTGTAGGTGTCATTGCTTGGGGAAAAATGCACAAATCCTAGACCGTGTAAAAACTGACTCAATGCTACTCCATTGCACAAACCTCCTCTCAAATACTCCTCCCTCGCATACCCAACCTACGTGGTGATGTAACTAACTTCCTTCCCCATACAGACCTCTCTCTTTTTTTTACCCTCCCTCCAACATACACCTTCAAAGGCTTAGGCAAATAATTAGTAGTACTAATAATCCCCCCTTATCAGGTCCAGTAGCAGGCCCTTCATGTGATGTCCTAACAATACTTCCCCCCAGATTAACAGCCTTGTCCTCTGGGCTAAGAGTATGAAACTGCCCTTTCTATGATTTCAACGTTCTCCCATATTGCATCAGTAGCCACTTGAGAATTCCCTTCAATGGAAATTATGGGACTATTAGAACTTTTCCATTAATGAGAGCCCCACCCTCCAAATGCAAGGAACCATGATGCCTTGTCATGGTAACCAAGGAATCTGATGGAAGATGAATTTATGGCTATTGTCACATCTTCCCCCTGCCCATACTCAGCAAAAACCAACCAGCAATCATGATCCCGTTCACATCTTCCTTGAATCCCCTACAAAGCCTATGATTACATGTTCATAAAACAATAGTCTGTCGACAACCACCATATACAATTTATATGAGTTCATCACAAGACTTGTAAACAGGAGGGTTGCTTTAAACTTAGGCTTTTTTATGCTAATCCATCCCATGTCAATCAGTATTCTCTTTCCCAATATATAGAATGTATACACAACCAAGATAGATAAGCAAACAATCAACATAAAGAGCACAATCCAGCAAGAGGTTAAAGCACTTTTTTTGGCTAACTGATTCAGGCAATAATAGTCATCAGTGTTGATGGTGAGACATCTGAATATATATGATTTTCATCTTTTCTTCAACTTTATTCACTTGTATGATATGTGTAAAACAGCTTTCCAATCATGCATGCATCCATCATTCCAGCCAGTCCCTGTTACAGGATTGCCCTGCCCAAGATGATGAATTTGAATTTTAAAAGAAGACAGCACCTTATTCCCCAGATGCCATGATCTTTCCAGACCTTACACCTAATCTTTTGAGCATTAGGAATTTATGTGACAGAATGGAGGTCCCAATCCTTAGCTACATACAAGTGAAGATGCAAAAAGACATGGCCAAGTGTGCATTACCTGTACTATCATGAATATAGCACTCAACAGTTGCACAAAGCAATCAGATGATAGGCTCCTCAACTTGCTAGCAAGGGATGCACCTCCACCTGAAACAAAATTAGCATTAGAAAGCTGAAAGTAAAACAGAGCACAAAATAACAGTGCACTTGAGAAATATGTGATAGCCTATCTGCTGATAGAAATGACCAACTAAGCTAAGAAACTCTAACCATCTGAATCGACTGCTCTATCTCCAGCAGAAAATTCAGAATCCAGAGGTCGAGCAGCAAGAACTGGGAGTAGCTCAGCAACTGCAGTCTTAATAGCACTCTTCATATCAGCGGTCAGCGTGTCTCGATATATCCTCAGAACAGAGGGAAGTTTAGCCTGAGAGAAACAGTCATATGGGAATCATGTGATAAAATTAGGTTAAAACAAGAAAAACCAAATTTCCAAAAACAGAGAAATATGATCAAGGATGGGTACCAGATGAGAAGAAAACCCACTCAAGATTATTAGGCGATCATGAGAAAGGGTAATATTGAGACTATAAAGTATTGTTGCTTACAATAGCAACATGTGTCAAGCACCATTTGCACTTAACGACAAAAACCAAGATTTCAAAACTTGAAACAAAAATCAAAGAGAACTTATCCTGATAAACTCTACATCTGAGTATATGAATCAAACGATTATGTACTAGATGTAAACTTACATATACACACACACACAACCAAAAAAAAAAAAAACTGATTTGCATAATAATATAAAATGACTTTGAGCTGTGTCAAGTGATTAATTAATAGTATGGACTTAGCACATAAAAAAATGCAGAATGAAGAATATCTAATAAATTAATATGCATACATCACATGGAAAAACAAATATCTAGGGAAGTAAGACATCCAATATAGTTTAAAATAAGCAACCTTCGGAGGCAGAAAAATTACATAAAATCCTGTCTCTATGTGTTATGGAATGCACAATATCCAGAAAAGAATTCATGACCACAGCAACAGATGAAAGGTGATCCAGTTAAACATCCTTCAAAATATTTTCTTTTCCCATCTGAAGATCTTTCAAGGAGCTCTTGTCAAAAGATTTCATGAAAATATGAAATTATTAATTTTCTTACTCTTGAACTGGAATATCATTAGTATACAACTTGAATATTTCCTACTAGAGAACCATAATTTCAAGGTAAAGGGACCTCTTAAAGGAGATGCATTAGGAAAATGTCTTGCAAATTGTGATTCCTAAAACATTTCTCAGAACTAACAAAGAAAGAACACTACTATGTAGAGACAGGCAGACCGCTACCTATACCAATTGACGGCCACCATATGTCATTTATTACATATCCAAAACAAAAACTTTCAAGATATCAGCTTATTGGGCTAAACTACCTTATTGAATGAATCTTCATTTAAAAAAAAAAAAATACTGAGATATTCATAAATATGTAACAAATTTGTTTATATAATATTCTTGTGCCCTTGTCCTTGAATGAAATAAGAGTTAAGTGGTCTCATCCATCTAGCCCAAGGAAAGGATTTTTGTCGTTGATATGTTATGCCAGCCACTCAGATAAAGCAATATTGATAATTGGGTGGAATGCTGGGTTTAAGAAATTTCACCTATCCATCCTGTCGACTTTCCCAGTCATGATGCTCTATCAACTATCATTACTTTTAGATAAGCCCCTACTCTAGGAGAAATATTGAAAGGTTAATTGACAGGTATCATTTTTCTATGGCAGATCAAAACAAAGTTATATCAACAAAAGCATCAAACAGACATAACAGCAGAATGGTCTAGGACAGACAATTTACCCTCTCTTAAAGCAGGATCATCTTTCTTGTGGAATTTCCAAAGGATATCAACTTTATATTACAATTAATATCTATGTGCTGTTTTTTCTCATCTGCTCTCTTCTAAGGCATGGTTTTAACTCAGAAGTTGAAAGAGGATATATACACGTATTTCATGAAGAGGTCCATATCACCAAAGGGGGCTGGAAAACAGGACACATACTTGTATCATATTCTTAATGCAGCCCTCCATGTGAACCAAAAGTGCATGTCAAGGAATTTACCCTCTTGAGCATATCTTACAAGGGGGCAGTAATGAGGGTAAAATTTACAAGGGTGTAACTTTTGCATGTAACAAAAAGATTCTTTTAACTTTCAAAAAGATTAAGATCAACTTGAGGTGCCTTTAGCGCTTGTAGGATTACTGAAAGTTGATCCTAGCGATGTTTTTTTCTGTCAAACAACTTTTCTTTGTATGTGTGAAATCATACTGCAATAAAATTTATGACATACACACACTAAAGCTGAGGCAGAAGGAAAGAAATGATCAAGCATATTGTGCAACTTAAGGTGCAAAAGTATATGAAAACTCATCAATAAAACTTGCCAAATTCTAGGATGTAAAAATTTAAAGATTCTCCATGATCAATAAAGTAAATCAAACCAACCAGAGTTAATCTTTCCTACAAACTTTTAATATTATTTTTCTAAAATCCAAATTAACCCAAGTTTTCACTTTTGTAAACCTTGATTTAAAGTCATAATTCATACACATTATTTAGTCAAAACGAATTTTAATTTCTTGGATGAATATAATATTTTACTCTTCTTTTAGAAAAAAAGAAATTTTATAAGAAAGGAAGAAGGATTACAATACAGCAGGGAAGGTAAGATATCCTCCTTAACAAACACAGTAAAACAAAACAAAACAAACATCGACATTAATATAGATAAGCTCTCCAATTTCTCAGTATATCTAAAAGGAGATTCCATGAAAGACTCTATTCCTATCTAGCAAAACCTCTAAAACTCATCAAAAGGAAATGCTCCAACTTCTGATGAAAGATCCTTTTTAAGGACTTCTCTTTTTTCTAAATAAAGTGATCTTACTGAAGAAACTCCATCAAAGAAATTGCTAAAAGTTTGAACTCAGACAATCATAAGAATACATAGAATTTATTTCTTTCTATTTCACTCAACCAATTTGAGCATACTTATAAACTTTACAAAAAATGCAGAAATTTAACTAATGTAAGAAAATAAATAATTTTCTGTAAAGTAACACAGCTAATCACTCACCGTTCTAAGCAATCCAATGACAGTAGGAAGAATACGATCTCTAAAATTAGTGGTTTCTTCTTCATCCAGCTTTACCTGGCAATGAATCAGATCCAGTGGTTAATTGACAAATTGCATCCTCAAAATTTCTAGATGTCATGTAACAAAGCAACAAAACATGGAAGTACAAGGAAAACCAAGCTAAAGATAGAAATAGCTTGAGATTAATCATAAAATACAAAAATTCAAATAGCTTAAGTGTATGACTCTGATCTCCTCAGACCTCCTAAAAATTTGCAAACAAGTAGACAAATGGACAGTGTGCTAAAATAAAAGCATCAATGATTAGCATGGGTAACACCAGATTGCACATGATAATGGAGTCTAAATAGAATAGGATTCCTAGCATTAATTTAATATGACCCTGGCAAATGTGATAGATCTATTGCTGTTGGTATCATTGGTGGTCCAACTATAATTTGCACGGGAGCACATCAGTTGATGAATAATAATAATTTGAATTTAGATATTTAAGTTTTAGAAATGACTAGAAAGTAGACTTGGGAATGTTTAGAATCAAATAATGAGTCTTGGAAAACTAGAAAGTCTTCGAAATATTTGGAATTAAATAAGTATTCTTGGAAACATTAGTCTTGGAAAAGTTTAGAAAGTATCTAGAACTATTTGGGGATCCATAAATAAGAGTTTCCTATGTACTATGAGGCAGCCTTCGAATAAAAATTTCAGTGAAGAGTTTCAGGAGTATTTCTTTTGGCATAGGATCTGAGTTTTCAGATTTCTATCCAAGGAGGTGGACTCCTCCCACTACCCTTTCCATCCCCACACCATACCTACACCTTCCCATCCCATTTCCCTAAATTTTCCATCAAATCAAACTCAAAATCCACTAAGGTTGCTGATCTACATCATCAGTTGTCCTATTTGATGTCTCATTCTCTATCTCACTTATTATGAATGGTGAAAAATTATAAAATAATGTTATAAATACTATCACTGAAATTATATTATTTTATTATTTTTTGACCATTCACAATGAGTGAAAAAAGGAATCGCACACCAAATGGGACAGGATATGTCAAACCAATTTGCACAAGTTAGTAGAAGCACCACAGCTAGATTCCTTTTTCTTTTTTCTAATGTGTTACCTCTTGTTAATAAGTATTTAACTATTTCACAAAGAAATAACACAAAATATATACTACGCTATTGTTAATTGAATAGAAGCATGCTTCAAGGTGTTTGAAATGCAAAAGAGGCTTCTCTAACCTAGCACTGGAGAAAAATATACTATCACTCCAAACAGGGACTGCAATGATGCAAGAACAGGATAGTCTTACTTCTCATAGTTGCAGGATAAACAACCACGCAATCATATGTCAAAACTTTGTATGATTTCCTTCATAGGGCTAATAGAAATTAAAAGAAAAAGAAAAGGAGAGTGTTAAAGTGAAGAAAATAATTCAATTAGATGATCTTACTTCATATTCATTTCCATTCATCAGAAGGGAAGCCCTAGCTTTAGCTTTGGACAAAATTATGTGATCTGTTTCTCCTGCGTCATGTATGGTTGCTCGGATAAATTCTGCTGAAAGAATACTACAAGAATAATATAACGAGTCATTAAAAACTATACATTATGTTCTTTTCCTCCAAACAAATAGTTTAAAATACTCAAACTTTAAAATAGTTCAAACAACACATGAAAAAAAAAAATCAGGGTATATAAAAAAATAAAGAAATCAACATAAATTTTAAAAATATGGAATTTAAGCCAAATTTGAAAGAAATTTTATGACTAAAGGGTACCTGTTGATGGATTCTATAGAACCAGCTACATGATCTCTAAGATGACGAAAGCAATGTAGACCAGTGAGCTCATCTCCATCCTATCAAAGTAACAGAAAAAACAAAATGTAAGACAGAAACCATGCCAGAATTTTCTCCTTATCCTTCTACAAATAAACCATAGTTGAAAAAACAAGAAAAAAAAATAACAAATAAAATATATAAATAAACCAACAAACCATAGTTGGTCACATAAAGCAGCCGCAGAAAACCCAGAATCTACACAGTAGCTAAAATCTAATATACAGCATTAAGCACTAGACCCTGCCACTCAGTTTAATAAAATCAATCTAGACAAACATAAAAGTAAATATCTATATTTATATAACATGGAAACTGCACAGAAGTGCAAAAGAAAAGAAGAAAAAAATTCAAATCAGGAGCAGCTATCCAGTCTCTTTGCATATCTAACATGACACACCCAAATACACCATGCGGACAAGCCAGCCATGATCCCTTCTATCAAAACTTAAAGAAAAAAGAGACCCACAATGAAGCAAGAAAAAGTACAGTTCCATTAAAGATAAACTGATTAAGCATTTTGTCATTGCACTCAAGCCAAACGCACCAAAACCCAGCAAAAACACATGAAAATATTCCTGCAAAATATTAAATATTCAAGATGGATGGTTCCAACTACATTTAGTCCATTATCAGTTATTAAGAAAGCCACATCCTGCTTCTTGTACAAATTCCAACTCACTTAAAATGTAAAGTAGATTTCTTGTTCATCAAGAGTGCATACAGATAATATGCTCATAAATTAAAACATAAATAAAAGGAAATTGTTTCCATAAGCACTGATATAAAAGCCATAAGAGGGCAGGCAATAAGAATAATCTTCTAAGATTTCACATGAAGATGAGACATACCAGCAAACTTTGCAAATCGTCAGTGACATCCAGTGCTCCAGCACAATCTGCAGATGCAACAAGCTGTATCACAGCAAAATTTATCAACTTAAAACTGGATTTCCAGGCATCAAAAATTAATCATATAAGAAAATTAAGAATTAAGAAATATCCTATATAATTGATCAACTTGAAAATAATAAGCTATGAAAGTAATTGGATCGCTGAGTCATAGTTTATGTGCAATAAGTTGATTACTCTCATACACAAGCTCTAAGGAACAAGCTGATGAAACTGTGCTGAAATAAACACAAACAAATTCAACATTTCAATTCCAAGTACAATTTAGTATAAGTTTTTATATCCACATTTAGAAACCACAACCCTTGCTATTGAGAGGCAGGAGTTGGTGCCTCCACTAGAGTATTTTTCTCTAGAAGCCAGTATTTCAACATGGGAAATTACTTATAATCTATGAAGCCTAAAAGTAGCATAATTACAAACATAGCTGACTAGAGCAAAACTTAACACAACCAAAGAAGTATACTAAGTATCAATTTCCTTTCTCAACGAAATTCAGAAAGGAAAATGACCATGAGCATAAAATGAATCATCCAAAGAAGTATACTACGTACCAATTTCAGAGCAGATACAGCTTGGTTAACATATAATATCAGCCTCAATTTCTGTTGAAGTGCCAAGAGGTTACTCCTAGTCCGATTCAACTCCTGAATCTGCCTTGCAGACTCTACCAAATCCGAGTCCAAAAGCCTTATCGTCTCCTTCAATTCACGTATCCTATTACATCCCTCTACAATTTTCACATTTAAATCTTGCAGCTGTCCTTGCGCTTCAAAGAACGAGTTAGACCGCAATGAAATCTCTTTCACAAGATGCAGTTCCACCACATCTAAATAATGTGAGAGTTTCTCCTGAAACACCAAATTTTCCGACACATTGGAGAATGGACACGCGGCACGGAACGTAGCACCGTCTTCCAACTGAAAATCTTCCTTGAAGTAAAGAGCAGGGACTTCCCGCAAACATGCAACCAAGGCTTCACCTTGGCCACCGATGTTCTCCAAGTCCACATTTTCTTTACTGGCATGTTTCCTTATTTCCTCAAAACGATGATATGGTTCAGCGATCGGACCCAAGTAGTTCTGGAAATCAGATTGGGTCACCTCCGATGAGGCCTTGGTGGAGGTTAAAGGCAAGAACTCCGGTGGGGCAACAGCGGTGGAGGACGACCACCATCCGACCCATGACGCATCCGAACCATAAACGCCGGATTTTCCAACATGGGGATTGTTGAGAATGGAAGACAAGCTCTGGATGCTGGCATCTGAGTTTGATTTGGACAAAGGAGAGGAACCTGTTCGACCAAGACTATGGGATTCAATTGGGGACCTTCCCGATTGGGAAGGTTGCGAATCCATGGGACTTTCAAGAGCTCTAGACCATTAGAATTGAGAACGGAATCGCAGTGAAGTGAAGGAAATGAGTGAGAATCGAAAGGGTTGAAAAGAAACAAAACTGGTCCGAGATCAGACACCAAATTTCAAGTTCCTCTTTCTCTCTCTGGAAATTCGAGGTTTTGGTTATGGCTGCAAATCGTTGATTTTGGTTAAATGGCCATGTAACCGTATGAGAATTTGGGACTCGGATCTGAGAAAAATGGAGACAATGAGATGGTACTGGTGGAGCTAAGGGTAAAATGGTCATTCTACGAGAACGGGACCGATTTGGATCGGGTTAACAATTTCAAACCGCTTTGATTAAAATTTATTTTTTTATTATTATTAATAAAATTTATTAAAATCAAAATAATACAAAATGATTGGTGTTTAGATTGGCAACTGGCTTGATTCCCCCGGTACACCAGGTTAACCTTCGCCATCTCATAATTACAATCACTCTTTTTTATTGTATTTAGAATATTTTTACTTCATATCAAAATAAGTCTAATTTTATTGTGATAGAGATTATAATTAATTTTTTATTAGTTAAAGAATTAAAAATATTCATAAAAATGTTAAAAAATTAGTAGTATAAATGTTATCTATATCGATAAAATATTTCTAAAATACTATTTTATAATAAGTTTTCTTTTTATTTCAAAATTGAAACATTTTTCAAATAACTACCTTGTACAACTAATAGTTTTTTTGCCTGTAATTTCCTTTTCTTATTTCAATTGAATATATTTAGATAATCTAATTTTTAAAATTAAAATCAATATTTTAGATATCTATATTTTTCAATTAATACATTATTAAACCAATAATTATAAAAATTTAACAACATTCTAAATAAATATGTTAATTTTACTATTGTTTAAAATAACATGTGAAAAAATAATTTACTATTGTTTGGTTGTAAAATTAGGTGCGGTAAACCATCCATTTTTTTTTTTTTTTTGGTTTTTGAATAAATTTGCATGCTTATATGGACTTATAACGTAACATTTTGTTCTTTTAAGTTTTTGGTTGATTTCAATTAAAATACTGTGTCATAAATTGGTATTGTAATACTTTTTGCTGTAGAGATGTCAAAAATAAAACCTTTATAAAAACTTAAATTAAAAAAATTAAGTGTATTATAAGTTATTAAATATTTAATTGCAACAATATTATTACCATAACCAATATGAATTGGCATAAACATTATTAAATTTTCATTGATTACATTTCTCTCTATTATTTGTTTTTAACAACAAAGACTATATACATGATTGTATGTCATTGCTCTAAGATTTTATTTTATTTTACAAGAGATGTATTTGTTACATATTTTCACTTTGTTTACCAATATAAATTGACCTAAACATTATTAACTTTTTTATTGATATGTTATGAATAACTTTATTTTGGTGTAGATGTCTATATTCAAGAACTTTCATTACCCATGAAGGTTTAACCTTTAAGTCTTTTATGTTCTATTATCATTTGGAGGTTATAACTCCCAATAGTTTTATGTAACATTATTCGTTAGGTTATATCCTACAAGACCTTTACTCTCCTCTATGTAATGAGTATTCATTGTACATTATGTAATATTATGGATGAGTTACAAACTTGTGCCTATAAATATAGCACCTCATTTGTATTGGAATACACATAAGAAAATAAGAAAAAAGCTCTATTATTCTCTATGCTTGTGTTTTCTCTACTCTCCATTTTCATCGTTTTCATAACACATTATCAATACGAAGCTTTACTCTTTCACCGTTCTCTACCACACAGGTTGACAATTTCATTTTGCTTTTGAGTTCTCGTGACAAGGTATTACTATTTCAACTATTGCTTTACATGTTATTTTGTCTAATTCTTATAAATCATCTTTTGCCTCTTTATGGTAAATATTAGACCATTATAATCATATATTGTGGAGCCAAGTGAATGTATCATTGGCTAAATAAATCTATGAGCCTTGAAGTGCTATAGCATAAATTTATATAAATAAGTCTATGTGCCCTGAAGAGCCATAGCATCGATTTTATAAAATTTTACCATGATTCTAGAAGTATCATGGCATATAAGAGAATAATCCAAATAAGCTATGTGTCTAGAAGAACCATAGCAAGGTGATTGAGAATTCACTTTTGTAACTCTAACCATTTTAGTCTATTCTTTTCATCCTTTGATAATGATATTGTCTAGTATTATATCATGATTAATTTTAGTTGTTATGTATGAATATTTTTACTTCATGCATAGAATTTTACCTCATTGAATTATTGGTTTTTTACATATTTTGTGAATGATATTTATCTCATATATTTTCCTAATGTTGTCTTGTAATTTTATGATAATTTCAAATATGTTGAATCTTGCAAAACTTAAATTTGTGGCTCTTGACATTACTAGAAAGAATTATTTGTCATCGGTACTAGATACTAAAATTTACTTAGATGCAAAAGGGCTTTGAGACACTATTAAAGAAGGAAATAAAGCATCTAATCAAGATAAGGCCAAGGCTTTGATATTTCTTCGTCACCACCTTCATGAAGGGTTAAAAACTAAATACCTAATGGTAAAAGACCCACTTGTCCTTTGGAACAATTTGAAAGAAAGGTATGACCACTAGAAGGCTGTAATTCTTCCTAAAGCTCGTTATGATTGGATGCATTTATGCCTACAACAATATCGTGAAAAGGGCTTTAAAAAATACTTTGAATTCATTTCATGCCTTCGTGTCACGGAACAAAATAATGAGCTTCTTATGAAAAATCATGAGTCTCGTCCAATTGGTGCTAATCCATTTCCTTAAGTGAATGTAGCAACACATGACCACTATAATTATAGGCAAACTCGTGGTCGTGGTTATAATTGTGGGTATGGACATGGACGCGGTCATGATATTGGCCATAGATATAGTGGTACTAAGAGCACAATTTTTTCCCAAGAGCAAAAAAAAAAAAAAAATGAAAACAATAAGGTTAGGCAAAGTAGCAAGCATGTAGAAAACACATGCTAATGTTTTGGTGGTAAAGGCCATTGGTCTCATACTTGTTGTACGCCAAAGCATCTTGTTGATTTGTATCAAGAATCACTTAAAAATAAAGGCAAAAATGTTGAGACAAGTTTTGTCTTTGAGGATGATTTTGATTATGAGAATATTGATGTCTCGCACTTGAATGTTCTTTGTTGACCCAGATAGAAAAATTAATCACCTAATTGGTGACAAAAATGTTCAAAAATAAACTTATTGTTGAAGCTTATTTTAATGAATTTTTTCCTTTACTTTAAACAATGAAAAAAGAAACAATTTACTTGCAATTTTATTATATTTTACACTACATTTTTATTTCAAGTAATAAAGAATTTTCTTATATAAATTATTGATACTTCTTATTATGTCTTTTTGAAGAATGGCTATACCATCTATTGGTATTGGCAACGAGGATTTGTGCATTGCTGATAGTGCAACTACTCACACAATTCTCAAGGATAAAAACTATTTTTCTCATTTAGTAATGCAAGAAGCCAATGTTAGTACTATATCAAGTATGAAGGCTTCGAAAGAGCTAACGTGTTATTATTGGGAGGAACAAATTTACACATTGATAATGTTTTATACTCCCACAAGTCTCATAGAAATTTGATAAGTTTTACGAATATCCGCTAAAATGGATACCATATTGAGACAACAAATTAGAGAAATACTTAATATATTTATATTACAAGCATTTGTCTCAAATAGAAAGTGTGTATTGGAAAAATTACCTGCATTTTCCTCCGGATTGTATTATACATATGTAAGTACAATTAAGACACATGCTACTGTAAACCTTGAGTTTATAAATTATAATAAGTTTATTATTTGGTATGACTAGTTAGGTCATCTTGGTTCAATTATGATGCAAAAAATTATTGAAAATTCTCATAGACATACAATGAAGAATTAGAAGATTCTTCAATCTAGTGACCTTTCATATGCTACTTGTTCACAAGGAAAGTTAATTATTCGACCATCACTAGTAAAAGTTGAGAGCGAGTCTCACATTTTTAGAGCGTATACAAGGTGATATATGTGGGCCAATATACCCTCTATATAGACCATTTAGGTATTTTATGGTATTAATCAATGTATCGACTAAATGGTCACATGTTTGTTTACTATCAACTCGGAACTAAGCATTTGTGAGGCTACTTGCTCAATTAATTATATTAAGAGCATATTTTCCTAATTATCCAATCAAGAAAATATGCCTCGATGATGCTGGTGAATTTACATCCCAAGCTTTTAATGATTATTGTATATCTATTGAGATTGAAGTTGAACATCCAGTAGCTTATATTCATACATAAAATAGACTTGCATAATCACTTATTAAGCATATAAAACTAATTGCAAGATCATTGCTTATAAGGTCGAAACTTCCAATATTTACTTGGAGACATGCAATTTTGTATGTTGCAACACTTATTCACATAAGGCCAATAAGTTATCAAAAAGTCTCCCTTTTACAAATGGTTCTTGGTCAAGAACATAATATTTCCCATCTAAGAATTTTTGGTTATGCAGTTTTTGTTCCAATTGCTCTACCATAAGGCACAAAGATGGGTCTCAAAGAAGGTTGGAAACATATGTTGGTTATGAGTCTCCATTTATAATAAGATATCTTAAGCCAACAATAGGCAATTTATTTACAACTCAATTTGCCGATTGTCATTTTAATGAAACAATTTTTCCAACCTTAGGGGAGAAAATAAGCAGTTGGAAAAAGAAATTAGTTGGAATGACAAATTATTGTCTTATTTTGATCTTTGTACTAAACAATGTGAACTAAAAGTTCAAAAGATAATTCATTTGCAAGGCTTAGCAAACTGTTCATTGACCCAAAGAAAGTGACTAAGTCACATGTTCTAGCTGTTAATGCTCTAATTAAAGTTGATGTTCATGAAGGAAAAACATCTATTACAAACAATTCTGATGCATGCCAGAAGCGTGGTAAACCAATCAGTTCTAAAGATAAGAATCCTTGAAAAAGAAAGCATGAGTTGTTGCTCAAGGATTTTCACAAAGACCCGTCATTGACTTTGATGAAACTTATTCACCTGTGGAGTATGCAATTACTTTTCGTTACTTAATTAGTCTAGCAATGCATCAAAAACTTGATTTGCATCTTATGGATGTTGTTACAACCTACTTGTATGCCTCATTTGATACCAATATTTATATGAAAACTCCCTAAAAGATTTCATTTGCCCAAAGCAAATAATCTTGGTTCTTGAGAATATTATTCAATTATATTGAATAAATCCCTTTATGGATTAAAACAATTTGGTCGTATGTGATATAATCGCCTTAGTGAATATCTAATAAATGAAGGATACAAAACGACCCCATTTGCCTATGTATCTTCATTAGAAGGGCTGGAAATGAACTTGTCATAATTATTGTTTATGTCAATGATTTGAATATTATTTGAACTCCTGAAGAGCTCCAAAAGGTTGTTAATTGTTTGAAGAAAGAATTTGAATGAAAAATCTAGGAAGGACAAAGTTTTGTCTTGGTTTACAAATTTAACATTTAAAGAATGAAATTTTTGTGCACTAAAGGGGCACTAAGGGGCTTATATTTCAAAGGCGTTAAATTGGTTATGTATGGATAAATCACATCTATTAACCACTCCAATGGTAGCAAGGTCTTTAGATGTGAACAAAGACTATGTTAGACCTTAAGAAGATGGTGAAGATGTACTTAGTCTTGAAGTACCATATCTTACCGCATTTGGGGCACTAATGTATCTTGCTAGTCACACGCAACCTGATGTTTCTTTTGCGGTCAATTTGTTAGCAAAATATAGTTCTTCACCCACTTGAAGGCATTAGAATGGAGTGAAGCATATATTTCGCTATTTTAAAGGTACAATGGATATAGGTTTGTTTTATTCAAATGTAGCCCAACATGACCTTATAGGTTATGCAGATGCAAGATATTTATCTAATCCACATAATGGTAGATTACATATAGGTTATTTGTTTACATATGCTGGTACAAGCATCTCACGACGGTCTATGAAGCAAACAATAACAAACACATCACATAATCATGAATAAATTTTAGCATTGCATGAAGCTAGCCTAGAATGTGTTTGGTTAAGATCTGTAATCCATCATATATCAAAGGCTTGTGGTTTATCTTTAAAAAAATTGATTCCAACAATCTCTTATGAAGATAATACTACATGTATTACTCAAGTAAAAGAATGATACATTAAATGTGTTAGAACCAAACATATTTAACCAAAGTTCTTTTTTACTCATGATATTTAGAATAATGATGAAATAGACATTTAATAAGTTCGTTCATGTGATAATCTAGCAAATTTGTCTACCAAGGCATTTCCTACCTCAACATTTGAAAAGCTTATCTGTAACATTAGAGTTCATCAATTGAAAGATCTTAATTGATATTGTCATACATGTTGTACTTTTTTTCCCCTTAACCATTTTTTTTTTCATTGGGTTTTCTTGGTAAGGTTTTTTAATGAGGCAACATCCCATAGCATATGAAAGAATGATATACTCTTTTTTCTTCACTAGGTTTTTGTCTTATAGGATTTTTCCTTGTGAAGGTTTTAACGAAGCATATTTTTAAAAGATGGACATCTAAAGGGGAGTGTTATAAATAACCTTATTTTAGTGTGAATGTCCATATTCAAGGGCTTTCATTACCATGAAGATTATAACATTTAAGTCTATTATGTTCCATTATCCTTTGGAGGCTATAACTCCTAATTGTTTTATGTAACATTATTTCTTAAGTTATATCCTACAAGACCTCTACTCTCCTCTATCAAATGGGTATTCATTGTACATTATATAATATTATGGATGAGTAACAAACTTATGCCAATAAATAGAGCACCTGATTTGTATTGGAATACACACAAGAAAATAAGAAAAAAACTCTTTTATTCTCTATGTCTTTGTGTTTTTTCTATTTTCCATTTACATCATTTTCATAACAAGATCATATTTCTTTCTATTATTTGTTTTTAACAACAAAGACTAGATACATGATTGTATGCCATTGTTGTGAAGTTTATTTTTTTTATAAAAGATGTATTTGTTACATGTTTTCACTTTGTTTGTTACATTTTTTTTTTATCAAAATGTGTTAATTATTAATACAATTGCAATGCACACTATTTGAAAAGTATTATACACAAATTTGTTTACTTTTAAAATTAAATTTTTAATAAACATTTTTACTTATTATTTGTTATTTATAAATAAAATAATAAAATAAACATGCACATGGAACCTTTAAAATACTAAAAATGTTGGCATAATTATAACATAGATTTTTTTTTTTAAAAAAAAAAAAGTGTAGAGAAGTGTTTGTTTTTTTTTAAAAAAAAATTTACAATTAGTTGTTTTAAATTTTTTTCTATATCTATTCTAATTGACAAAGTAATTTCAATTGTGAAGTTTCACAATCTATTGTACCACTAAGCTTGACAATTAACAACTCTCCCACTCTTCCTATAGTATTGATATGGCTTTCCTATTTATTTTTAATTCTATTAAATTCATTTAAATAATGATTTTTAGATAAATTTGTTTGGCAAATTTTTGAAAACAAAATGTTGGTTCAATACAATAAGTGGTTATTCATTTGCATGTTTAGTTATATGAAAATTGTTTCTCTCTTTTCCCTTCCTATTATATCTCATTTGGCTTCAACTTTTTAACTCCCCAGGGAGTTTCTAAACCATCTCTCTCTCCCTTCCTATTATCTCTTATTGCCTCATTTTCCTTCATCTTCATCTTCGTTATCTCTCTAACCTATTTCTTCATCCCTCGGCTGTTTAAGTATGTGTGTTTTTTAATTTCCATTACATTATGGCTCTAAGTGAATCTAAGTAACTGAAAAAAGGAATTATGGGTTTTCTCTCTCTCTTTCTTTTTTTTTTTTTTTTCCTTTTCATTAGCTTTTTCAACTTTCTTCTCTTATGATGTTGACGGGATGTAGACAAGAATTTGTACTACTAAGCAATGTGTTTCATTTTCCCACTACTCATTCATAAATATTTCTTTGTTTCTTATTTGTTGCACTAGAATTACTATATCTTTTATAATATTGTCTTGAATATTGATACTAATTTATATTATTGAGGTCTAATTAGAATTTATTATATTTCATATTAATTTTTCCACTTTAAAGTCTAATTTTACTTGATAGAAATTTTTATTTTCAAGACTAGACTTGGGAGACCTCGGAGCTTGTTGGGATTTATGTTCAAGCTTAGGATTAGAGTAATAAATCTTCATAAATTCATGAAGTGAAGGCATAAAGGGCAATTTCTCAACTCAAAAGGGCAAAATAGGTATTTGGCAACTTAAATGAGAGGCAAGGTCATCATTTGGGCCTCATTAATGACATTTTTGTAATTTTTCCCTAAAAACCCTAGGTTAATTTGGCCATCTTCTTCCTCCCTCACCAACTCACGCCTCCTTCACTCTCTCACTAGGTTTTAGCTTATTTGCTCTTGTCTCATGGCTGCCTCCATGAAAATGGATGGCTAGAAGCTTTTATAATCAACATAAAATGACTTGAAGACTATCAGTTTGATTATTGAGACTAATATTGTATTTATTTTGAATTTAACAAAGGTTATGCTTTTCTACTCCTTATTTCTCTCTCTAAGATTGTGTATGATGATTTTATGCATGATTCTTGGATGGGTTTGTGGCTTTTCTAGGTTTGATCATCTTAGGAGTAATTTCCATGAAATAGAATTCAATTTGGTTGGATGAAACTTTGGACTTTAGGTCTTGGATGCTTTAATCCCGTGTTGTGATTATGATTGGGTTGGGTTTGGTTACAATGGTCATAGTCTATGCGATTGTGTAGTAGGAATTGTCGAGCTAAGTGTAGGGATTTTGGCTTAGTTAGGGTTCAACTAGATTAATTAATTATGTAGGTTAATCTTGAGATTTCAGGGTTAATCTAATTAATTGGCATAACTGAAATTAAATTTTATCTTTGGGTCGAGGATAGAATCACTAGGCGTCTGATAGTTCCTAGGTTGGTTACATTTATATCATCTGTTGATTCAGTTTACCTATTTATTGTGTTTATTTACTATTAGTTACTCTATTGCTATTGATTCAACTGAAACACCTCATTCCCTTAGCCTGAATTAATTGAGACCTGTACTAGTGATTCTTTGAGAACCCTTGGTTGAAGACTCAAACTTGGATTTTTAATTTGGTCCATCAAAGTTCATATGTACTAATTCTATTGTACATTTACATAATTATCACTAAACTCTATAAATGTCATGGTGAAACTTGCTAATGATGACCCCAAATCATATTATCAAGGTGTATAATAAGCTTGAGTTTTGTATCAACTGATGACAAATAGTGTATTTTATGCTATAAAATTATATAATAACTTTTATATTTATTTTTGATAAATCTCATCTAAATATGCACTACGCAATTGAATTTGTTGAGACAACTTGAAAAATGCAAGAAATGACTACAAATGACATGAAGTCAAATGAAAAATTTGATCAAGTTGCTAAGCAGAAGCAATGCATATTTATGTACACCTAGCAAAAGTTCATATACTTGAATTGAAATGATACATTTTACAACTTTAGTTATATAATAATTGAGAAAACTCTACCCCCTTAAATTATGGTGATGTGCATTTTATCCTATATGTTTGAAAATGTGCAACAAATCACTTTAAGGTTTTAAAAGATGCATTTTATCCCTCAAAATTAACTTTCATCTATTTTTTAACAGAAATTGACATGTGCTTTGCACATGATATAATTACACTGTTAAAATTATGTTATAATTAATTATAAATTATAGATTAATAACTAAAAATAAAAATAAATAAGTAATTCAATTTTATTCTCCCTATTTAATTGGGAAAAATATATTTGAAACATCCATTAGTGAGAAAGAAAGACAAACAAGATTTATAGACATAAAGCCTCTCTCCTCATACCTTATATAGGTTGCAAGAGAAGGACAAAACAAAGAAGAGAGAGATAGTCCATGAATGCGCAAAAACTAAGTTTGGAATTAAGATTTGAGAAGTGTAACAACAATCAGTCACACTTAAACACTACTATGGCCACCATCAACAATGACATAACCACCATTAACAGGAATTGGGACCTAATCCTATGCCTAATCACATCCGAAACATAATAAAGGTTTCTATTGCACTAAGTTTGGAGACTTAGCTCATTTACACATACGTATACATTGTAGGCATGAAGCAGATTTGTCTACTATATACACATACCCCATGTAGCCTTGCTCGTCTTCCTCGTCAATAGAGACTAGAGATGTTTTGTTCTCGATCAAATTGAGAGAATAAAATAAAATTACTATTTTTTAATTTTAATTATTAATCTTTAATTTATGATTCATTATAATGTTAAGAATTTAATTATGTCATGTCCAAAACACATGCTAACTTCTGTTGAAAAATTGATAGAAAGTTAATTTTCAGAGTTAAAAGCACCTTTTAAAACCACAAGATGGTTTGTTGTACATTTTCAAATATATAAGGGTGAAGTGCACATCACCATAAATTTAAGGGGTACGGTAGAGTTTTCCCTATATGATTTGTTATAATACAAATAGATAACAAACAAAAAATAAATATATTTTGATTTTAGATAAATTAATTAATACTATTTTTATTATTTATAAATTGAATATTCCACAACATAGCATGGAAAAAAAACTAGTTTATTTGAGTTATAAAAAACTATTGTTTGAGTTTTTATGAGGACAGATTTGGGTTTTAAAAAGTGAAAAAATATGTTAAAAAAAGAGAACATAGTTATGTGTTTGAAAATAAAACAAAAATAAATAAATAAAAGATAAGTTTTGGCTTCCTTAACCACGTGTTTTAATGTTAAATATTTTAATTATTTAAACTTTTAAATTTTATGAATTGTAAAAAGTATTATAATTAAGCAACTTTTGTTAGATGTTAACAATATCATAGCATGAGGGGAAAAAACAATAATGGAGAATGCTTTTTTTTTTTTTTTTATAGTGCAAAATATTTTTTATTTATAAAATAATTGGAAAGGTAAGCCAAATTTAAAACACTCAATTATTTTTTTTTCAAATATGACTGATGAATATCTCAAATAAAAAACTTCAAAATAAAAATTACAAAATAAAAAATATCTTGTCCGTTCTTAGCAAGATTTAGTAGCTAGTTAGTTTAAATTTTAATAATAACATAATATAGGAAAACGTGTCATTTTTAAATGTAAGAATTTTATTGAGTTTTCAAAGATATGTTGAATAGTCACCTAAAGAAGTGTTGCATAGTACATTATGAAAGATGGATGATGTACCATAATAATCACATGTGTTATCTCAAATCTTATACCATTACATTTTCACTTGTCACAATATTTATCTTTATTTAGATTAAAGGACAAACTTCTCTCATATTGTTAATTTTAGTAAATATCTCTTGACATTCTCTTTCCATGTTTTTTTACCAATTTTTCTTCTCTTCATATTTTTAATTTTTAATTTTTAATTACAATAATTGTATCTATTTGTTCATTTTGGAAGTTATCTATTGGGAATCTCTTTTATCTATATATATATATATATATATATATATATATATCAATTTTTCTTCAAATTTTTAAATCCAAAATTACAAAAAAATTTGATGTATTATAACTTAAATATTTAATTACAATAACACTCTTAACATAAAACCAATGGATACTAATTGTGTGTTATTTGAAGAGTTCTACACAAAATTATACACTTTAAAATTTAAAATTTTTAATAAACAATTTTTATTCATTATTTGTTATTTATAAATAAAAAACCAACAACACATGCATAATGCGGGAATAAAATCTAGTTTTTAATAATTTGATTAGACTTTGTTTCCACGCTATACGCATGTTTATTTATAAAAACAAATAATAAGTAAAAATGTTTGGCGAAAACCCAAAATTCCTTTTTTTTAGTTACTTAGATTCACTCATAGCCAAAATGTAATGGAAATTAAAAAATACACATACTCAAACAGTCGAGGGATGAAGAAATAGGTTGGAGAGACAACGAAGATGAAGGAAAATGAAAGAATAAGAGATAATAGGAAGGGAAGAGAGTGGTGGTTTAGAGTGATGGTTTAGAAACTAACTGGAGAGTTAAAAAGTTGAAACCAAATGAGATATAATAGGAAGGGAAAAGAGAGAAACAATTTTCATATAACTAAACATGCAAGTGAATAACCACTTATTATATTGAACTAACATGTTTTCAAAAATTTGCCAAACAAATTTATCTGAAAATGATTATTTAAATGAATTTAATAGAATCAAAAATAAATAAGAAAGCCATATCAATACTATAGGAAGAGTGCTTTTTTTACTTCCTCCAAGTTAATATATTTTCCTGCTAGCTAAAGCAATCCCTGTAGGGACACAGGTGGGTTTAGGGTAACATTTTCTTTGAATTTACCTCCTTGCAATCTTGTCATTAATGTATGCATTGCAATCTCATCTTTGAGGTCTTTAATCTACAAAGACAGAGCGGTGAATCTATATATACTCCCTCAGAGGTTCTCCCTCCTTGTCTAAGGGTTGCCAAGACTTCTAATGTCTTTTGCAGGGCTGTGCTGGTTGAGAATCATGCAATGAACAGCTCGACTAATTGGTCAAAACTTGATATAGAAAGAGGTGGGAGGTTGTTGAACCATTGTAGGTCAGCTTTCTACAATAAAGTCGGGAAATTTCGACATTTGATTTCATCTTCGACTCCTAAAATCAACATGACATTCTTGAAGCTACATATATGCTTTACTAGGTCGGTAGATCTATCATATGGGTCTAGCGTAGGCTACTTAAAGTGGGCCGATAGAGGGTGGCTCATTATACTAGGGGTAAATGGGTGTTTGGGCTATCTTAGGAATGTATAATGAACTCCGTGATAAGTACTGTTAGTGGGTATGGGTTCTGTTGACTAAATGCTACTTGCCTGACTAGGGGTTGTACAAGCAGGGGATTGAACAATGTGATCTGGTATAGTTAGGGTATAGGTCCTATCCTTCTCAACTCAAAGTCTCTGAATCTCCTATCTATCCTATGATCTATGCTCTCTCAACTCCTTTATTTCTTTTATTGTGGCTTCTAGGTGGGTCATCAGGGTGGTTAAAACGATTGAATTTTGATAAGTTAGGGTTGTGTTGATCTATGTGTCAAGGGGTCGTGTTGGTGTTTTAGGGTGAAAGGAATGTTACTTGGTCCCCCTTTTTGGGGGCTTGAAAATCTAGGTTAGCCATTTAGAAGATCTGGAGGTCGCGTGTTTAGTCCACGTTCACCACACCAGTTGTTTGCAAGTCCTTGAAGTTAGGTCGAATGATGGGCGAGCTGGACCCTTGGGTTGGTGTGAATCTCAAGTGCTCCTGCAAATAAGAATGTGGGTGAGGTGCAACGCCTTCAACAGTCAAGTTAGTATTTCAAATACGGTAAGATTTTTGAAATGCATGTTTGACTGCTTACCTCATTAATGGTGACGTGATCTATTTATACTGCCTCCATAGCAGGGGCCTTGTAATTTCGTCAATTTTGTTGTTTGGGCCGAGCCCTCGGCTCTAGCCCATATTATTTGCTATTTAGGATGGGCCCTTGGTTTTTAGTCCATATTAGTATTCAATGTGATTTATAATTCACAATTCAATAATTAGTTTTTTAAGTCATGATATGAATTGCAATTTAATTACACTATGTTCTTTAGTATCGGCCCCTTCACTTGGGTTCTGGATCCATCCCTGCATACTTCCTCAATAATGAAGTAAGAAGTCTTCCAATAATTTGCCTCTAAACTTATTGATTCTTGAGGTTTTCTCTTCAGCACCAATTTCTCATTTCATCACCAACCTTATTTTATTTTTTTCATTCTATTCATAAGTGAGTAAATGAAGCAATGCGAAGTTAGTTTAATGTCCCTCTTTCATAAAATGTTTTTCTTTTTAAATGTATTCCATCTATTTTTCTTTTCATATTTGTTTGATTAAATCAACTCAGGTATGACCCAAAATAATGAAATGATTAGCCATGCAATATTTTCAGATGATAGAAGCGCAAAAACAATAAGTTTAAACTGAATGATTTGCTATAAGATTATGTCAAGTTGTGGCTAATTCTGTATAACAAATTATAATTTTTCTTTGTCCCATTTAATGTTATACTTTATCATTGCCAGGAATAAGCATAAGCCACAAAAATGAATTCAACACACGGCATTAAGCTCAATAATTTGTTTTTTATATAAAATATTTGTAAGAATTTTCACAAATATTACTACTAATAATTTGCCAATTAATATTCATGTGGCTAAAAATATAAATAAAACTTACCTAGCATAAATATGATATCTTCAATTTATATATAAAAAAAAGTTTATAGAACATACCTTATAAAAAAAAAAAAAAAAGATCTTTTTTCATAATATAAAAAATGGATTTGATTCTATAAGCAATCTTTTTTCTAACTTATGATTTTTCTCAAATTTTTTTAATAAATGTTAAATAAAATTAAATTAAAAATGTATAATTGACCCATGCTTAGCATGAGATAGACAACTAATAATACAAGAAAACTCACTAAACTTCTTGCATTTAAAAATGACATGTTATTATTGATTTTTTTTTTTAAAAAAAAATAGCTACTAAGTCTTACCAAGCATAGACAAGATATTTTTATTTTGAAATTTTTTTATTTAAGGTCTTGATCAATCATATCTTTTAAAAAAAGATAATTGACTGTTTTAAATTAGGCTTTTCTTTTCCAATTATTTTCTAAATAAAAAAAAAAAGCCTTGTACTATGCAAACATAGCACTCTTCATTAATTTTTCCCCCTTCATGTTATGCTATTATTAACATCTAACAAAGTCACTTAATTATAGTACTTTTACAATTCATAAAATTTAAAATCTTAAATAATTAAAATATTTAACATTAACTCTTACATAAAGTGTAAAACAAAACAGTCTTTCTCTTATCACAATAAAATAAGTGTTTCTTGATAACATGTTACCCATTAACTCATCAAAAGGATGGCATAATATTTATCCAAGTTAGTACTAAATAATAGTTGACTAATTGTTCAATGATTACTAATTGTTCTCCATATAAATAAAACATCATTTCAAATTCTCCATATACACACTTTTGTTATTGCTTCTTGATTCAAAAACAAAGCTATCAAATCTTTGAAGTTGACATGAGGGACAATACCTAAGAAATTTCCTTCCAACTTATCTTAGAGGTTTTTTTTTTTTTTTTTTTAAAAAAAAGTAAACATCTTTTCTCTGTTTTAAATAATAGTGAGAAATTATGATACATTTATACTTTGAAAGAGTATCAAGTCTCAACTCCAAGGAAATTGGCAAATAAAAGTTTCATTTCAAGTATATAAGACTGATCAAAAGAAAGTAAGAGTAGAAAAACACTAATAGTGTAATGTAAATAATTCTCTCAACCATGAAATTTTAACGGTAATAATATAGAAATTGCAGGCAAATTCTCAAGATAATAAAATAATGATTACGGTGTAAGAATAATTTTATGGACTAACATAAATCATACTCTTTTATTAAAAATCCAAATTTAATTGTTAGATTAATTATGAGACATTATATAGCTCAATCAATTATGTGATATTTTATTGTTTATTGGTTTGCACCTATGTTTAGTGAACTCTAATTATTAGGCCATGATATTGGGATAGATGTTGATGGGTAGGTTAATCCAATAACCCATTAGGATTATTATGGAGAGCCCCTGATATCTATTATAAAAAAAAAAGTGCTACTACCTACGTTTGTGACTTCACGTATTGTAACAAAGAGATCATAATTGCTTTTCTAAAAAATGGTTTTCTCTCTTGTTCTCTGTTCACAAAGAATCTACTTCTATTTTAGGTAATTCTAAACTCATCACTTCTCCTATACATGTTATAGGTCCCCTATAGTGTGTGTATAATTATTTTGCCAATTCTTTCAATTGGTATTAGAGCTTTATGTAGGTTGATCTATGGTTGTATATGTAGAAAAAATTATTTTTTCCCATTAAATTTGTGCAATTTTTGACCTACTATTATTTTAAGTTGAGAATTGCAAATTTCTTTTAAATTCATGACGATTCTACATGATTGATTTTCATGGTTTGATTTTATATTGCATGAGTTTGTAATATGAAATATTATCATGCAAAATTGGTAAATTTTTTGGATAATTTTCACACCTGGTTATGAGCCCTAGAATTAAATTTGGGTTAATTTATGATTGTATGATGTTTATAATATGTAATTTCATAAGAATTATATTTTTGAAATAATTAAATAATATTTCCACCACCAAATATGTGTAAAAATCAAGTTTTTTCCCAATCTATATTCTTCGAATTGAATAAAATTGAAGCAAAATTACTTTTTGTGTTGCTACTGCTAGAAAAACACAAAATTACGGATATGGGATTGTTTTCAAGTCAAAAAATGGGTTGGGCCATAGGGTCTTAGCTAATGGGCAACTAGAGTGTAGGCCAACGTGCGTGGGTCGGCACATGAGTAGTAAATGGGTCACAAGTCGTGTTCTGCGTTATAGCATGGACTACTTATAGGAGAGTCGCCTAATCGCAGCGTGAGGTGTGTGTGTGCATTTGCAGCCTATGTTTGCATCATTTTATTCTTTCAGATCTCTATTTTCTAGTGCTCCCGACTCAATGGTGATTTTTTATAATTTTTTTGGATAACAGAAAATATTTATTTTGATTTTCCTAGACATAAAATTGGGAGGTGAGAGCAACATGCTTAGAATTTTGACCTAAAAGTTTTTCTATAGCCTCTAGATACTACATTACATCATATATGTTGCTCACTCTGCCCACTAGCACCATTTTGATATAAAACAAAATTTAGAAGCATGTTTTCACTATATTTAATTAGTAAAATTGAATTTCTTTTAAAGAAATTCCTTCTAAAATTTTGGAAAAGCACTTTTGAGTATCCAAAAATAATTGTTTTAATTTATATTGTTTAGTTGTTAGCTTGCCTATTGCAAGACCAATTGAGATAAGATTTTGTGTAATAATTTCTGGAGTTTTCGCTTTGAAAATATTTGAATTTTGTTATTGATGTACATACCCTATTGGAATGACATTAGTAGCATGATTCAAATGTTTTGTATCATTGTTGGTGCTAAGTATGATTTCCTAGTTAATGCAGTTGATGTTACTTGAATGCTATGTCTTGTGATTTTAAATGCCCCATCAATGTTAAATCTTAAAATATTGTATTCAAGGTGAGAGTGGATTCATGCATTGTAAATGAAGACCCTATTGGCAAAATCATAGTGACATAAGAGCTCTAATATGACATTAACCATTAATTGTGAATCCATTCATTGGATTAGAAATCTCCCATTTGTGTTTTAGTTGTTTCAATTGCTACAAGACTAATATGATGGTTGTTTTAAATGGGACTAATTAGAGGTTTGGGTAAATTCCTTGAAATTTAAATTAGGCATTATGATCATGGATATGGTTCTTAAATAATGGCACTCCTCCTACACCCACTACTATTTTTTCTAAACAATAGAGGGTTGAATAAAGTAAGTGGGAGTATTCCAATAGGGTTTGATGTTGATGCTCTATCAATGGATTAGACTATAAGATATGATATTTTAGAAATGCACAATGCATAAGAATACTAGAAGCCTGTAAGTGACACATTTGTCGAATTTAAAAAATTTAATGACCATGAAAGTTGAATTGGGTGAGAGTAGTCAAATTTAGCAAACCTTAGGCTGACTTCCTTTGAAGACCACTATCTAATATTCATAAAAAAAAATGTAAAATGTAAATGTTTTGATTTCCGCTGCACTATTTTTCAAGAAAAGTTTATTGATATTATAATTTTAAATCCTATGTAAGTTCCAATTAGTCATATTTCTAGGGAAGTGAGAGAAGCATATGAAGAATGATTTTTTTCTCCTATTTTTAAAAGTGAGAGTAGAGAATTATATGATAAGAAAGGGGAGAATGGAGTTATCTCTTAGCCATATACTACTCTACCTAATGCATAACACACTCACACTTGAGTGGGAGAATAATGTTAGATATGCAAGTGTGAGTTCCAACTAGAATTAAGACTTCATGCATTTGGTAGTGCTTCCCCTGACAAACATTGTAACAGCCTTCTTAGTTAGTGATATTCTTGTATAGATCAACCTGTTGGACTTCTTGGATAAGGTTAAAGTGCCAAATGTGTAGTTAGGAGGATCCACATTTGGCTTTGAAATAGTTCTCAAGGAAATAGAATGCAAGATTCTATGATGTTGTTACCTATGTTAATGTAACTAATTATGAAATGAATTTGTCAATAAGTGGAAGCAAATTTATAATTACAGTCTTGTATATTAACCATATTGTTTATGCTAGCAATAACTTGAACCTGTTGTGTGAGACAAAGTAAATATTGTCAAACTATCATACTTATCATAAAAGATCCTATGATCCTTTTGGCTTGTTTCAAAGCATGTATATTGAGAAAGTGTTAATTAGGTTCAAGGTAAGTTGTGCTCCCAATGTGCAACACTTGTATTGAAAGGTGAAGTATTCACCAAGCCCTAGTGTCATCAAAAGAATAGAAAGCCCGTATGATTGATGCCATACATAGTTGCATGTAGATTATGCTTATATGTTAGATGTAAGCTATAAAAGAGATGATAGTGTTTTAGTCTTGATGTTGCAATTGTACTTATACAACATGTTAACTAGTATAAGGATTGTTGAAACATTTTAGCCTCGTGATTTGACACAATTTTGCTTTAGTCTCAATTATGTGATACTGATAGTTTGTATATGATATGTTATCTTAGTAGACATCCTTGTCGGATGTTTAGGCCATTTTAGGAATGCATTTGGATCACACCGATGGTGCATGTTCTAATCCCAATTTCCACATTACTCGAGTCATTTGAGGTGCAATATGTCAATTTATATGATGTTAGTGACTCTATCAGACACAACTTCTATAATATTGGGTGCTTGTTACTTCATTTTGATTTGAGGGTTGTGATGCTTATGCTCATAATTAATATAAGTTGTTATAACTATATTGTTGTAAAATTCAATTTGGAGAACCTTTCTTTTAGAACCTATGATTCATGTTAGTCCAAGTAAGAGATTGTAAGAATAATTTTGTGGACTAACATAAATCATACTCTTTTATTAAAAATCTAAATTTAATTATTAGATTAATTATGAGACTTTATATAGCTCAATTATGTGATCATTTATTGTTTATTGGACTACACCTATGTTTAGTGGACTCTAGTTACTAAGCCATGATATTGGGTTAGTTGTTGATGGATAGGTTAACTTAGTAGCTCTTTAGGTTATCATGGAGAGCCCCTAATCTCTACTATAAATATAAGCGCTACTACCCATTAAGTAACACATTTGTGACTTTGTGTATTGTAGCAAAGAGATCAAAATTGCTCTCCTAAAAATTGGTTTTCTCTCTCATTCTCTATTCACAAAGAATATACTCATATTTCAAGTAATTCTAAACTCCTCACTTCTCCAATACATGCTACAAATCTTGATAGGGACCCTTCCCTTTTCTATAGTCTGAGCCAATGTGGCGGGCCTAATGACAAGCCCAACAACCCATACCCACTAACAGCCTATAAAAAAATGAACTTCCAGAAAATGACATCATTCAAGACAAAAAACCCTAGAGAATCCCTAGAACCTTCATACCACTAGATACCAATAACCAATCCATTGTTCTCAAGGGAGACTTTGGAGTTATTGCACCTTGTGGCCCCACAACATTGGTGCGATGAGAGTGGATCAAGCACACGACCTCCAGATCTGGTCAAATGGCTGAAAGAAACCCTACCACCTTATAGAGGTGGGCCTAGCACAACAACCTTTGTCCCAAGCATGCTCGCCCAACAGGGGCCTGTACTGCAGCAGGATCTGAACCAAGCCATGTTAACGATGTTGCTGGCTCATTTGGAAGACATGAGGAAGGAGATACATGAGTTGAAGGAACAAAGAGAACGGGATGCGCAAGAGATCCAAAGGTTACGTGCAACAAGGGACGAAACATACATCCCAATGATGATCAAGGCTACAGCGCAGTCATCTGGTACTTACCCTCCTAATGCACAACCCGAGGTAGTCCCAACCGAGTTAGTGGCAGCTAGTAACATTTGTGAGCCGCCCCGTCACACAACGAATAAGCAGCCTAAACACCCTTTTACTGAAGAGATCATGTCATTCCCATTGTCGAGTCATTTTAAGTAGCTAGTGTTAGATCTGTATGGGTCAACAGATCCAGTAGAACATGTATGTAGTTTTGAAAATGTGATGTTGATTTCAGGAGTAGAAGACGAAATAAAATGCAGAACTTTTCCAACATCATTGAAGAAAGCGACATTACAATGGTTTAATAATCTACCCCTAAGATCTGTGCCTAGTTTTGATAAGTTGTCAGATTAATTCATAGTACGTTTCTCAACAAGTATAGCCCCACAAAAGATATCCGTTGTGCTGGCCACCCTGCGACAGGGGAAAGGTGAGTCTCTAAGATCATATATACAAAGATTTACTGCTTTATCTTTGCAGATAAAAGATCTCAAAGATGAGGTAGCAGTGCACACGTTGATGGTAGGATTGCAACGGGGCAGATTCAGAGAAAATATCACCTTAAACCCCTCGGGATCTCTTCAAGAGCTATTGCAACAGGCGAGGAAGTACATGAATCTAAAAGAGGTTGAAAGAATGACACTAAGGCCAGGTAAACTGCGGGAAGCAGTAAGAGATAGAGAAGGAAGACCTTAACCATACCATAGCAGATACACTCCGCTTAACAAGAGCAGATCACACATGCTACATGAAATTTGCCAAGCTGGTCTGGCCCAACTTCACCACCGATGAGGCCCAGACCGAGCACAAATACTAGAATATATATTGTGAATATCAACGAGGCACGAGACATGATACGGAGGAGTGTCAAGCATTAAAAGATTGATTGAAAGCCTTATAAAGAAAGGACAGTTGAAACAATTCAAGTTACAACTAGGATCAGGTCGAGTAGCAGGGGAATAATGACCTAGAGCAAGCCAAATCCTGCCGAGACATTGTGATAGGTTAGAAGAAAAGCAGACGAACCAAGGAGAAGGCAATGTTAAAGGAGCACCATCGGGAATAATTAACACTATTTTTGGGGGATTTACTTTAGGAGGAGCCACAGCGAGAGAACAGAAAAAGCATTACAGAGAAGGTAAAAGGCATTATTATCAGTAAATGCAGTGGGTGGGAGCCAAAAAGCCAAGCGGGAAAAGTCAGAACCTCCCATTACATTTACAAACGATGATTACAAACAAATTTAGCGTGACCACGATGATCCAGTGGTAGTGGAAACAATGATAGTGAATTTTCGAGTAAAGAAGATTCTAATAGATCAAGGTAGTTCGGCTGATATACTATTTTTGGGAACGTTTGAACAAATGGCCATTGACAGAGAGGAGCTAAAGGCGTATGAAGGAACATTAATGTGCTTCTCTGGGCAGAAACACCGATAGAAGGGACAATACGCTTACAAACGACATTCGGAGAGGGACCCAACCAGGTAACCAAAACAGTGGAATTCTTGGTGGTTAACAGTCTATCTTCGTATAATGTGATATTAGGGAGACTAATTCTTAATCAGTTGAGAGCAATAGTGTTTACTCAACATTTCGTAGTTAAGTACCCAACATTGCAGGGCAAGGTCGGAGTAGTAAGGGGAGACCAGATGGTGGCAAGGAACTATACCAAAAGGGTTTATCCATTACGTCAATCAAGATGGAAGAGGCAGGGACCAGACAACTAAATGGTCCGAGAAAGCAAAAGAAAGACACTCTTGTAGCAGAAATAGATGTTAGAGCCGACTTCGGTCAGGAAAGACCTGCACCTACCGGAGAATTCAAATAGGTTCAGCTCTGAAAGGCGGGCCAGACAGTACAAATATCAACCTATTTGACCGATGAGCGATATGAGCAGTTGGAGCAGTTGTTGAAAGATAATGTAGCAGCGTTCGCTTGGACTGCCCCCGACATGCCAGGTATTGACGCTACTATTATATCTCACAAGCTTTGCATTAGACCCGGAACTAAACTCGTAGTTAAAAAAAAAAGACTCTTTGGTCTAGAAAGACAGGCAACCATTAAGGAAGAAGTGCATAAGTTAATGAGTGTAGGATTCATTAGAGAGGTAGAGTATTCATCGTGGATTTCAAACATAGTTATGGTCAAGAAGCCGAGTGAGAAGTGGAGGATTTGTACAAATTTCACCGACCTAAATAAAGCATGCCCTAAAGACCCATACCCCCTACCAAATATTGACCGATTAATGGATGAAGCTGCTGGACATTCATTGTTGTGCTTTATGGATGCTTACTCGGGATATAATCAAATAAGGATGGACCCCCAGGATGCTAATAAAACCACGTTCATCATTGAAGAAGGTTGCTATTGCTATAAGGTGATGCCTTTCGGATTGAAAAATACTGGGGCAACATATCAACAACTCATGAATAAGATGTTTAAGGAACAAACGGGAAGGAATTTAGCAGTATATGTGGACGATATACTTACAAAGTCAATGAGTTTTAATCAACATATGGAGGATCTAAATGAAACATTTGCTACATTGAAAAGGTTTGGGATGAAAGTTAACCCCGAAAATGCACTTTTGGCTCTTCGGCTGGAAAGTTTTTGGGTTTCTTGCTAACACAAAGACAGATAGAGGCTAACCTGGACAAATGCTGAGCTATCTGTCAAATGAGTCCACCAATAAATGTAGTGGAAGTGAGGAAATTAGCAGGAAGAATTACGACATTAACTCGGTTTGTCTCCAAAGCAGCACAACGATCTTTACCGTTCTTCTCAGTAATCAAAAAAGCTAAGGATTTCGAGTGGTCGACAGAGTGTCCACGGGCATTTGAAGAGCTCAAGCAATATCTGGCAACATTGCCCTTCCTAGCGACACCTCGGCCCAGGGATACGCTTTACATATACTTATTCGCCTGTGACCAGGCCATCAGCTCCGTGTTGATTAAAGAACAACAGGGTATACAAACCCCGGTATATTTCACTAGCAAGGCCCTCAGTGGCCCAGAGCTCAGATATCAACACATCGAAAAATTAGCATATGCACTAATTCATGTAGCTCGCTGCTTGCGGCCATATTTCCAAGGCTACCATGTGGTCGTGAGAACGAACTAGCCCTTGAAGCAAACTTTACAAAAGCCCGACCTGTCTAGGAGAATGTTGACGTAGGCTATAGAATTATCAGAACACGGGTTAATTTTTGAATCGAGGGGACCAATAAAGGCTCAGGCATTGGCAGATTTCATCGCAGAATTCACCTCGAAACACCGGGAACAAATAGCGGAAGCAAACCCATGCTTGACTTTATATGTGGACGAATCATCTAACATTAAGGGTTCCAAGGCCGAAATTATTATTGAAGGGCCCGAGGGTATAGTAATAGAATGCACACTCAAATTTGAATTCCCGATCTCTAACAACCAAGCAAAGTACGAGGCCATAATGGTCGAGTTAAAACTGGCAAAAGAAATGGGGGCGGGAAGAATCACAATTTAGTCAGACTTTCAGCTAATAACAAGCCAAATAGGGGGTAGTATCAAGCAAGGAAAGAATGTATGCAAAGATATTTGGAGCTAGTCAAAAGTATAATTGGAGAACTCCAAGAAGTTAAAGTGGAATACATCCCGAGAGAACAGAACGTAAGGGTCGATCTATTGTCTAAATTGGTCGAGTCTAGACCAGTGCAGGGAAACAAAACTCTAATACAGGAAACCCTGGCAACGCCTAGCATAACAAAGAAAGTGGAGGGCAGCATAGTCACAAAAGAGGAAGACAAGAATGATTGGAGAAGCCGATCGAAAGATATTTGTGAAATGGAGACTTACCAACAAAACATAATGAAGCAAGAAAACTAGCTCGGATATCCATCTTCTACTGCATTTATGGTAAAGAATTATACATAATAGGATTATCACAACCTTTGCTAAGGTGTGTGGGTCCCGACCAAGGACAATACATATTAAAAGAATTGCACGAAGGCATATGTGGCCACCATCTCGGAGTTCGGAGTCTGGCGTCGAAGGTGATGCGATATGGGTATTTCTCGACATGGTTAGCCTTCTACTCCACGGCCTCTTTCAAGGCCCATAGTTCGTTGGCCTGAGTGCTAGTCCGTTGGTCGGACTCGATCCGATCATGAACGACCTGAATTATCCCCAAGTTGTGGTTAATAGTTTGAATTTGCTCATTAAAACTGCCTGCAACTTGGCTCAGCATCACAGCTAACCTGATGTGTTGGAATTCGGCCATCAGGCTCTTCGGATCAAATCGGGAAGACGATTTACCCTGTGAACGAATAATGCAAAGTGTAAGCAAACAGATGATGAGACAAATATTGGATTGTTGGCATAAAAAACATATAGGCGAGGTAGCGGCATCCTCTCGTGCAGGGTCCACACCTTCGTGGGTGCTAGAGGTGGACGGGAGGTCACTCGTAACCCCTACCTCATTGTCAGGTGCTAGGTCGGATGATTCCATACTCGCCTCTATTTAAAAAATTAAAAAAAGAAAAAGAGAAGGAGAAAGAGAGAACAAGGGAAACAAGAGATAAAGAATATGAGAAAAGGAAGATAGAAAATCAAAAGCAACATGGAGAGAGAGAGCTTTCATCTCACCTCTCGGTGAACCCTGTCCAGCAGGCAGCTTCTTCCTTGACCTCTTCCAATCTAAAGGGGGGCATATGTCTCCACTCTCATCGCCGATCACGGAAGCGACCCAGACATTGGTAGCACCGGTAGAAGGAGCCTCCTCTAAGTCAATTGGGTTGGTGAACGAGGAGCACGGGGGTATCTCCTTTGAACATGACTTCTTTGATGCCATACCCTCTACTCTCGAGTGAGAAGAAGAGGCATCAGACGGCTTCTTCTTTCTCTATAACCCATCTGTAGCGCACCCCATTTGATCTATCAACTTCTTCAAGTTGGGCATAGTTCTCCGATCTGCAAAGATTAACCAAATAATGTTACTCAATCCATAAGGAAATATTAAAGCGGAGAAGATGTACACACACACACCAATATAATGAGCAACGTGGTATAAAGCTTCTCTCAGATCTGAATAAACTCTAGCCTCCAGCTCTTTAATCAGATAAAGGGTGGCAGGGCCAAGGTCGGCCATGGATACTTAGTCCACTCTTCCAAAGTTCTTCTGCCACCTGAGAGGAAATCTTGCTTTCCTATCTTTGTCGATGAAGAAAGGGCAGTTGGACTGAGGCTCGACTATGCGGGAGAACCATTGCTTGAACTGCTTGGCAGATTCTTCCGCGGGGACTATTAGTGATTTCCCTCTCTTGGCGAAGAAGTACAAGTAGTCGATCTCACGCTTTTTAGGGTTCTTTAAGGAATAGAAGTGGAAGAAAACATCAATTCGAGTGGCCTATTTAATTCAGCATAATTTTTTTGAAAGCATGGAGTGTAGCCCATTCGTTCGAGTGAAGTTGTGTCAGAGCTATTTTGAGGGTCCTAAGCATTTTCATTTCAAAGTTGTTGAAAGGAAGGAACACACTACACCGATACAAGTAATAAAGGTTCCATGTGAAAAACCTATCCCCATCCGACCCTTGCAAACCCCAATGTCAGGAGGGCAGGTTACTATATCGAAACCATACACTGAGTCAGGGGAACTATGAAGGGAAGTCCTAATGAGACCTATGTTACTCTCGGTCAACAATGAGCTAGTAGTTGTAATCTCCTGAGAAATCCACCAAGCTTTTCTTAGGTCACTTGTGGTGGGAGCATTCTCCAAGCTAAGATCGTCAATACTGACGAAGCCAGGAGCATATTTGACCTCAACGTGGTCAATCTCGTGGGCCATATGAGGAAGCGCAATAGTCACGTGCATGACGTCATCGCTAGAGGTGGTCCTAGCCATGGGGACCCCCTCAAGCACATCGAAACTTAACCCACTGGGCAAGGCCATAAAAGATATTACAGTGGACGAACAGTAACCCCTAAAACTTTGATTGATTTTAAAAACCTAATCCTAATCATGGTTAAAGACTCCAAAATAAACAATGACAGGAAGCTAATACAAAAAGCAATGGAAGATGAGCAAACCTGAGAAGAGCGACAGACGAGTGGGGACAAGAAACCTACGAAGGGCTGTCGAAAAAATTAAGTGAGCGCTGGAAGAGAAGCAACTACGAAGGCAAAAGGCGAAAAATAGAAACAGTAAAGGAGAAAGTGGTGGGACCACTTATATACACAGAAAGGCAATCGTACGAATTCAAAAAGGCAACGGTACGGTGGTTGTGGAGCGTTTCGAGAAGTGAAGCATGTATCAAGAAATGATAAAACAATGATGACTAATAAATATATACATGCAATAGCAATAAAGGGAACACTCAACCATAAAGACAAGAAGCAAAACCAAGGTGACAAAGTGTAATAAAATATGAATATGTTCATTGGGACTCAAAGTTGGCAGATGGCAGCGCAGTTACAATGATTCAACAAGACCAGTTGACTTCCTTAGGAAGTGACATTAATAATGCAAGTAAACATTGAATGCTATTGGCAAATTAGCTCGGGTCTTTGACTCATCAAACACCTGACCTGGGGGGCAAATGATAGGGACCCCTCCCTTTTCTATAGTTTGAGCCATTGTGGTGGGCCCAATGACAGGCCTAACGTCCCATACCCACTAATAGCCTATAAAAGAATGAACTTCCAAAAAGGGCATCATTCAAGACATAAAACCCTAGAGAATCCCTAGAACCTTCATACCACTAGATACCATAAACTAATCCATTGTTCTCAAGGGAGACTTTGAAGTTATTGCACCCAGTAGCCCCACAACAAATCTCCTCCAGTGTATGTATAATTATTGTGTCAATTCTTTCATACGGTTTTACCTTTAAAAGACCTTGCTCTATCAATAATAACTATATGAGTTGCATAATTTTGAGCTTCAAAGGACAACACCAACTACTCAAATTCATGTTTCAAATTATGATAGTCATCTTTAATCTTAAGATCATATTGTATGGTACAATAAATAGATTCATAAAAAATATAGTCATATATTGTTTACTTGCACAAGGAAAATGCAACATTCTTTCTTTTATCTCTTTGAATTTGTATAACCTGCATCACTTGAAGATAATAACATTTAGGATTCATTGGAAGGGACACTCCATGTGATCATGAAAATATTTAAAAAGGACAGATTAAACATTCTAAAATTTAGAAAATAGTTCATGCACATAATTTAAATTACACTCATGCATACCGAAGAAGCCATGTAAACCTTGAAATGCAACGTCAGGTGTATGGAAATATCAATGAGAACTTCCAATAAAATAGTTCAAAGGTATAAAGTGCATGTACATGTCTTAGCATCCGCCAGATACCAAATTAAAAATGTAGACTTTAGTAACAAGTTTTGTAATCCCTCATTTCAACTTTACACTATCATTTATCTGCTAATTCAAAAACCATTGCATAACAATGAGAGATCTCAATTTCCACAATCATCAGTGACTATTGAGAAGGGAAAATGGGATGCCAAATCTATTCCCAAATGTGAAGTATAATTCTTGTTTTATCCTATCATAAAAATCACAATTTTTTGAATATAAAGAAAAAAGAAATTAAACAAAGACAAAACTCACTCTTCAAATCCAAACACCTTAACAGAATAACCAACGCAAAAGATTAAGATCTAAAACCAAAGTGGTAGTGGCTATCATTTTGGGATCAAAGCAGAAGAAGTTTAAGAGGAAGAAAGATGGTAACACCATGCTTTAGACATTGCCACTGTGAGAGAAAATGGAACAAAACCAATAGATTTAAAAAATGAGCAGAGCTTTCATGAAATTGCCTAGAAGACTTGATTCAGAAAGAGACTTCCTTGGTGTAATTGCCTAGAGACATGCAAAATCTTAATTGATTTTTATGTGATTTTCTCGACTGATTTTTCTTTTTGACTAGTTGTAAGTTATATACATATAAAGGTAGAGTCATAAGTTTAAAGGAGATGAGATAGTTGCATGGATTTTAATTATCTTATTTTAAAATGTGATAAAATCTGTTAAAAAAAAAAAGAAATCTCAAATGGAGACAACTGTGTTGTAGATTGACAAAGAAAATCTAAAAAACAAATAAGAGGAAGATTCAGCTTTTTCATTCTAAAGATGATGTGGATAGCTTCTAATGCAAGAGATTTCCTTGCAATTAATATAGGTGTAATAGATAATAGATAGTAGATTGTGCAGTGTGTAATTTTTCATATATTACATAATTCAATTTTTTTGAGATCTTCTCAATAATATCAAAATTATTGATAGAAGCAATTCCAAAGATTAGAGGGATGAATAGTACTCTTAAAAATTTATTTGTTATGATGAAGTAATTTAATTTGAGCTTTTAATGAGTTGTCAACACAAACTATTTATCAACAACTTCATATAACAATCTTATTGAGCTACTTGTGCCTATTTTCACTATAATGAATTTTCACATGACACATTTTTAATACGTCGAAAGTACTCATAGTATCACGATAATATTAAATTATCACTCAATTCCATAACATTATTATTTTGTGTGACGATATTTTGTAATGTCATGTAATAGTGTCACGTAATGTTTGGCACCAACATTTACTGCCATTTGGAGATGGAGAGAAATTTTTTAGTGACGAATTTCCTTGTGACATATTTTTAGTGTGTCACAGAAGGTACTCATAACCTGATGTTAATTTTATTGTTACCACCAAATTCTATATTATTAATATTTTATGTGATGATATCTTATAACGTCATGCAACTATATCACAAAATGTATGGCAACGACATATTTTTGTCAATTAGAGTCATGCATGACACATTTTTAATGTCACTAAAAATATTTATAACTTGACAATAATCTTAATTTGTCACTCAATTTCACAAATTTAATATTTTATGTTATGATATTTTATATCAAATAGTTGTCACACAATGTATGACACTGACATTTCCCTTTCATTTAGAAATGAAGGAAAAACTTATTCGTGGTGATATCATTATTTCGTGACAATTTTATTTTGTCATTAATATAATACTAGGGTTGTGACGAATGTTATAATGTCATTATTTTGTAACATTTTTCACATGATAAATTAATTTATTGTAATTTTGTGAAGACAAAATCTTCTATCCCACTAAATAGCCAAAACATGTTCAAATAGTTCTGGTAAATTTGTTTTTTCATTTTTTTTTTCTAATGAAAGTAGGTTTTATTTATCATAAGGTATATATTTAAAAGAAAGAAAACTAATTTTAAAATGTGATTTTTTTTAAAAAAAAAACATATAATCCCAAAAGATAAAATTAAGAAAATAAACACTTGATTTTAGAAGATAATTACTTTTACAATAAAAATAATTTCAAAAAGATAACTATATGAAAAACATAGATGAAAAGGTCACTATTTTTAAAATTAAAAATGACAATAAAAACATAAAAAGTTAAAGTATAACATGGATAGCATACTATCAAGTAAATTCTTCATAGTTGATATATATATATATATATATATATATATATATATATATATATATATAGAGAGAGAGAGAGAGAGAGAGAGAGAGAGAGAGAGAGAGATGATTGTTGCAAACCTCAAAAGAAAGCCAATGTCCCACTTGTTAAGTAAGTAAATTTAAACCAATATCCATAAATTAAAACTTATGAAACTACTACAAATTGTAGACATAAATTTCTCTTTTTATTTTTCCTTTTTCTTAAAGACTATGACAATTCAATTACCAATGTTTTGACTTAAAGGCAACGATTAATTTTAAGGAAAAAATTAGTTTGAGAGGAACAAATAAAAACCCAAGTTTAACCTTGATGCACTACTAGATTTAGTTATAACATAATGCATTATGCTTATCAAAGAAAAACTATGGTTAGCTATAGTATATTTGAAAATTATTGAGTAACATTAGGACTAACAATGGCACACATAAATTAAGATCATTTAAAAGAAAACTAAGGTTAGCTATAGTATCTTTAACATAGTATGCTGTTTGCTTATAATTTAATGTTTTGATAGCTCTAAGTAAAATATTCAAATAAAAAATGCACATAAAAAATAATGAAATAAAAAATGTGTCCAAGAAAAATATAACTCAGTCATACTTAGTATGAGATTAATAAAAAATACTTAGTATAACACAAATTCTTCTCTTCTCTCTTCTTTCTCACTAAACCTCCACTATACCTTTTTTTTCATTTCTTTATCTTAAAAATTCAAAAATAGTCTAAAATTTAAATATTCAGAATTCAAATTGAAACACCTAAGTTCATAGCAAAATTTCAGCTCAAATTATATTTAATTTCAAGAGATAATTATAACAATTATCTAAATTTCATAACAATAAAATGACCAGTCTAATGGTTCTCTTTATATAGCTACATATTTGTAATTTTTCCATTGATTTTTATTTGTGTCTATATAATTTTTGAACTTTGAATGAACATATAAGTTTAGGTAATTGATATAATAATATAGTTTTATATAAATATATCAAAATGCTTAGTTCCGATCATGCTACTGTAATATGTGTATGTATTTATGTATGAATACACGTGTCTTTGTTTTCATGATTTATATTAAATTAGAAGAAAAAAAAGTAAACAATTTTTTGTGTGATTAATATATTGGAAGGGAAACTGGTTTATCTTATAATAATAATTTTTTTTATATTGTAATTTTGTAAATGTTTACCAAATCTCTATCATTAGTAATTACCAAAAAAAAATCTGCCATATTAATATATAAAAGAGATGTTCTCAATTGGTTAAATGATACAAATTATTTATTGGATTGAGAAATGGTAAAGTTGATAGGACTAAGCTAATGAATTTGATAGAGGGATGATTCTAAATGTTTGCTTATACTAAGTGATTAGACACCATTAGAAATGGCATTTTTCTTCATTGTAATCTCATATCATGTAATTATACTAGATTAGGATAAAGTATATGCTATATTGGTACAAGATTTTAAAATAGGATGTGAGATTTAACCTTGTAATTTAATAGCAACAAATGGTTGATGAATGCCCCTATGACTTGAAATCTAAGATTATGTTTAGGCATTTAAGTATGGCTTTAGATAAATTATATCCTATAATGAAAATGATGCAAAAGCTAGAACTATTAACTCCAAATTGTCATACTACACAAGGAATCACAAATAAATTGATTCCAAACACTTTCCAAGTATTGGGACACTAATGCGATATTATAATATCACTAATAGTAAGTAATATATTAGCAGACACTTAATAAGCAATAGTTTGTTTACATTCAATAATAATTAAAATCAATCATTCAACTTTATTCTAAGTACAAAATCATGAGATGATTGCCAACACACATGCACCATCATCCAATTTGATGAAGTATGATGTCAACAAGGTTCTTGATATATTCTTTAAGGTTTAAGTGTGAGATAAGTACCATATCAAAAAATAAATTATGACAAGTAATACAAATATCTTCTCACAAAAATAAAAAACGTATACCTTTGCTTTATCCTTTTTTTGTCCCTATAAATATGCATAGCTAAAAATTATACTTCTAAACACACACCCATGATAATATACGGAGTAGCTTCTCTACCACTTTATTTCCACTTCCCCACTCACGTAGTGGCACACACCAAGTTCCATGATTTATTCTTTTCTCTCTCTCTCTTTTTTTTTTTTTTAATTTCTTGAGAATTTCTCTTTAAGTTTACCAATGATTTGGTTTGAATTTTTATAAAAAATTTCCCCTTTGCATCTCCCTCCAATATTTTAGTTAACTTTTTAATATTTTTGTGGCTCCCTCCAAATTACAAATCACAATGTTTTTACTTCACTTTCTACTTATCTTGATCTCTTCATCAATCTTTCTTTAAATATCCTCACAAACTAAATAAGAATACTCCTTCTGCATTATTCATCATGGCATCCTTCATTCGTTCAAATATTGACACCAGGAGCAAAATCAAAAACTAATCCTCAACCCTTTCAGCCATCTATGGTCTCAAAACAAAAATTACCAGTTGCTTCCACTCCTCAAGCTAATCAAGATTCACCAGTTCAAAATCTTAGTGAGGAAGTTTAACTTGTATTCTCCTTTGCTTGGTTTACCAGTTCAAAACCTTCTATGGTCTCAGAACATAAGAATTGCCCTCTATTTGGTTCTTTGTGTTTTCTATTTTTCTGTGTGAGATAATATTGTTTTAATTTTTTCCCTTCCCTCTATTGAATTCAAATATTTGGAAGTCTCAAAATTTGATATTTAGTCTGGAAGTTTCCAATGTTATGAGAGGATGCTGTTTTGCTCATCACAAAGCTTCAGGGTAGCAGTGAGATTGGAGTTTTAGAAGCGATTCTTGTTTTGGGCACCTATGGAATATGAAGATTTTGCTATTTTAAGTTGGGTAATTTTGCATTCATGTTTGGTATACAATTTTTCTCATTATATATCCTTGTCTTTCTTGAAGGCAAATTGAGTTTAGTAATTTTAACAGTTATAATCTCATTTATTTGCCTTCTTGTGGCAGCTGAAAAGAGTATCAGGTTCACATGTCCTATATTTATCGAAGTTTTCAAATAATTAAGAATATTAGTTTTTCCCTTGTATAATTTTCTCCATTATGTGCAAACATGCTTCTTATAACTCCATTTTCAAGACTTAAGACAACAAGCACCACATGTTTTATCTAGTTGCACTTGGCATTGCTAGCATTCAAGTCTTGTCTTCATTTAAGAAACATGATGCTGACCATTTGCTTTTCTTTTATGAAAGCTGCATGAAGGATAGCTGTGACAATACCCCTTGTTGGCATTACAAGTGAAGTTGGCTCAGTAATTTGGAAAATTGTGGACTTAACCTCATGTAAAGCTATATTGGAGCTCAATGTACAGACATTGCCTAAAGATGTGCGTTTTATGTACCAAAAAATCTTTTTTTTTTCCTAGTTCTTCATGCAAAGGTATTTTTGTCTAAGTTATTTAGTAATTAAGTGGTTTTATGATTACTAGAATTGCATCCTAAGAAGCTTATGTGGTAAAAAAAAGGTTCACTTATGGTGTCTGAATTTACAGGGAGTTTCTCACACAATATATTGGAAGAAAGCTTTCTCTTGTCATGCTACTTGCAATTTTTCACCAAGTATTCACTCCAAAATTGCAAAGTCCCTACATAGAAGAATTAAATTGAAAGCTTGGAAAAGAATGTTACACCAAATTATCAAGCTTTTATAGTGCCCCTTGAGGATTTTAATTTTATTAATGTAGAATACATATCCTCTATAGATGTGTAAAACAACATTTTTTTCTCCATAGAAAATTCTACCATATCTAACTTTGTTCTCTTCCACATTTTGTATATTTTCTTCTCATCATTAATATCACATAATCTCTTAGGCTCTAAAGAACAAAACCCCCTGTTCATTACAATTGAGGCAAACTTTTTATTTCCCACCAATATGCAAGTCATGTGTTAGGACTCATTTTAGTCACATTTCAACCCCATATTTTCTTGGTTTAGTGACACATTCTTAGGCTATTTCATTTGATTTAAATCACTTTTTAGATTCTCGAGTTCATATGAATGATAATATAAATTGAGCTTAATTGCATGTTTTTAACTAACATTTGTATTTTCACAAGTGATTAATTTCCACGCATTGACAAGCATTGAAGAGCCAAGCTGAAAAAAAGCATAATGGTAATTCTGCCAGAGCTCGCTGTGGCGAGGTGAACCCGAGACTATGCTGCCAATTCTGCTAGAGCTCGCCATGATGAGCAATCTGCTTCGCCGTGGCGAGCTGGAGATTCTCTGCACCTGTTTCGAAGAGTCCTAAGCCAATTCAACTATCGGGAAGCCTTATCATACAAGGATTGAGACTCCTAAGCTTGGAAGACTCTTTGGAAGCATGATTGAAGTGGAATTAAAGTATTGGGAAAATATATCCACTTAGTGTCCTAGTTAGATTATGATTAGGAATGATTTGTAATTTAAGTTATAATTCATCTAAGAGTCCTATGTTAAGTTAAACTAGGATTAGATATATTAAATAACCAAGTAGAGCTGAAAATATGGAGGGAGAATTCTAATCCAATTCCAAGACCAAGAGAATTAATTTCCTTGTCAAAGTAGGACAAATCAAGTGGCTAAGAAGAAGAGTTGAAGCTGGAAAAGAATTCTGTTTTGCAATTGCTGGAAGAATCCAAGGCTGAATAGGACTAGGATTTAATTCTAGATATATAGTTCAAGGAGGCAGATCTGGACACCACGCCAACACACAACCATCCACGCATACACAACTGCTGCCAGAACTAGAACCACACCACGACACACATCAAGAGCTAAAGACTTTCATCCATTGTCCCTACTGCCGAGACTCCATCTAGTATTTTTCTCTTTTGTTATTTTTGTTCAAAGTGACCATGCTTGCAATCCAGAATTCTGTTGGATCTGTTAGCATGGTAGCTTAATTTCTTTTATGCTTAGCTAGACATATTTAAACCATGATACCAAATTTGTGAGACAAGATTATGGTTTGAATGTTTGATAAATTGATTTTGAGTATTCTGAAATTATTTGATAGCATTGTTATTGAATCTATTTGGATTTTTTTGGAGTGATCAACCAACCTATTTGAATGATTCATATTGTTAGCCAATTAAGTAAGTCTGGAACCTTAATTAATTAGCACAAGTAACAACTAGTTAATCTTAGAATTGGATTGATTAGAATAATTTCAGATCTGAATTACATAAAGCCGCTGGTGAAACTTTATGGTTCAGGTTAGATGATATTTTCCATAGATCTTAATGCTCCAAGTTCAGTTAAATCTCATGCGCTAGTGTATTGAGGTTATTGGACTTGGTAGGTTTTGAGCTCAGACATTCTAGTTACAAAACAAACGGTAAGGGAAGATAGGGAATTTTGTCGTACAAAGTTCTACAGTCTAGGTATTCGAAATTAATTTACCTATGTGTTAATGATCGAATTTGTGTAAATCATGGTGAGGATATGTCGATGCTAAGCATGCTTTATTAATCTAATCAATCAATTCACTTTTCTTTGCTTTCTTTACATTCTGCCCAGAATTTTAATTCTACAATTATATATCCAAACCCCCCCCCCCTTTCGTGTGTTTAGTTCTTAGGTAATTCGTATAAGTAGTTTACTTTCCTATTATTTCCTTCCTTTTAAAGCAATTCTATTAGATTAAATACTCGCTTCCTCGTGAGATCGATCCTACTTGCCCTATATTATATTATAATTTTAAGGGAGTAGTGAATTAATTTGTGAGCTTACAACAGCTCTCTACATCATGCTTCTCTTATTAAACATGTTATGATTAATTAGGCAATTTCTTTAATTGTAATGATGTACTTGACTGCAATGAGTGAAACGAGCATCAAAAGACATGTAATATATAATCATAGCTTGTCTTATTTAGAAAGAGATTTGTGAACCTTAAAACAAACTTCATTCTAAAATAAGGACAATCATGGCTACATATTGCAGGCTTAAGCTCTCTCTCATCTAGTTAATTATGCCCTTACAACTAAAATATTTCTTTAATATAAATTGAGTAAACAACAGGCTATAACTCATACATATGAGTATCTCAAATTTCAGCATACAGATATCCACAACAAAAAAAACTATTAACCTTAAACCTTAAACAACAACAAAAACTATTAACCAATGAGCAACACATACACAACTAACCATTTAATCCCATATTGAAACCACCCACACCAAAATATATGACCAAATCACACAAAAACACATAAAATCAAAACCTAAAATGGCTAAAAACACAAAATATTGACAAATCCACACAAAAGAAGTTTCTTAAACACAACAAGCATCAAAGGTCATAGATATGATAGGATTTGTTAAAACTCACCAAGGAGAACAAGCAAATAATGACGAAAAAATCTAAAATGGACAAACAATGAAAGTGCAACCCAAATCAAACAAAATGACAACAGTGGTTGTGAAGAGAGTAAACATTGACAACGAAATCAACGATAGAGATAGAACAAAAGAGAACAATGAGTGGATTCAGGGTTTGAGAATTGGGTATATGGATGAAGTGGACTTTGAGACATACTTGTGTTGGTAATGCGATTAATGACATCTATACCTCCAAATTCTTGAATGATATAACACCATCTGGTCTTCCTACTCATAAACTAACATTGACGGTTGGCGTTCTAATTATGTTATTGAGGAATATAGTTCAAAGGAATGGCCTATGTAACAGAACAAGGTTGATCATCACACAACTTGGTAATCATGTACTTGAAAGAAAAATTATATCATGTACTAATGTTAGAGAAAAAGTATTTTTTTACCAAGGATGAATTTGATGTCTTCAAACCAAAGAATGCCCTTTAAGTTGAAGCAAAGACAATTCCCAACATAAGTTTGTTCCTCAATGACAATTAATAAAAGTCAGCCAATCATTATCTCTTGTTGGTGTATAACTATCACATCTTGCATTTAGTAAGGGCCAACTATATATCTCATTCTCGAGTTAAAGTCACCTCAAGGTGTTTGTAATTGGACAAAATTGTGAGACAAGCAACACAACCACAAATGTCACATTTGAGGAAGTGTTTCATAATATACAATGCCCATGTAATTACTTTATGAGACTATTTTGTTATTATAGTAGGGATACTTTTGTAACTCATACTAATTCTATTTTTACAATGATTACAAGTTTAAATTCAGAGGAGATGAGGGAGTGAAGCAAAAGAAACAAGTATTATTTGTGTGGTTGTTTTATAAATAGTTTCAAACAAGTGTAAATTTTTTAATTGAATTATCGTTATGTGGTCTCAATTTACCAATTGAATTAGTTATGTCTTATATACATAATTCAAACATATTTGTTTCTCTTTGTTATTTTGGGCAACATACAATACAATTCTCATGACTACCTACTTTATTATTGGTAAACAAATTCCAATAACAACATATCCTCTCACACACATTGCCGTAGTACAATTACATATTAAAGTCAATCAAGCCAAAAACCAATTCCTAAGCTAACACATCAGTTTCCATGTATTTGTGCAAGGCAAAATGACATATAAAAGTCAATCAAGCAATAAAACACTTTCTACACTCACACAATTCTGTGTCTCGATGTAGGGCAAAGGACTAGTGAATATAATAAATCATTCATAAATTAATATAACAAAACTTACAATATTGAACACCTTATTTTTTATATATAAAATATACCATTTCAAATACATATAGGTTTCAATCCACATGCAAAGTAAAGTACCGTTCTTTGAGAGACAAAACTAAAAGAATATTTGAATTGATTAAAACAATTACCTTAGATGAACTACAATGAGGAAATATAGTGAAATTGGAAGAGAGGGAAGAAAATATAATTAGAGAGATATGACACAATACAAGGGAAGGGAGGAATTACAGTGGAAGTAAATGATTAAATTATCTACAAAAGCAATAAACTGGCAAAATGAAACACAACACACCATATATGACTTATTGTATTTGGTCATTTCTCCCTTTAACATTTAGGAAAACCTAATACTATTTATATATATGAAATGCACAAGTTTGGATGGAAAGTCCACAAGGAGAGAAATTGATACTTCCTAATTACCTTTTTATTTAGGATATTTCTTAAAATCACAAATTATATCACTAAGATATTTTTTTAAAAATTATCGTATATTCAATATAAGGATTTTCTAATCATCTAATCAAAGAATCACAAAGCATATTCCTAAAATATTTTTTTTATGATGTTCCTAATTGGAAATTAAAATTTCCTAAAATCATTATTATATCTCTCAAATATTTTCTAATTACCAAATAATTGAATATTAGGATTTTCTAATCATCTAATCAGAGAATGACAAATGTTAACACTATAGAGATGAGACCTCTTATGAGATATTAACTAGTTTTATAGTATTATGCCTCACACTGATGCACGGGTGCAAGACTAGTTGGGATGGGACTTGCTTTATTAGCAAGTACATTTTTATAGGTGGTTTGTTTAGGTTAGTACCAATTAAACATGGCAATATAAATTAGTAAAACACATAAAATTGCAAAAAAAAATTTCCAAATAGACATAAATATATTATTGCATGTAAATCTTAAGGTCCTTTTGAGATTAATACTCTTCTCATGTAGGCAAACTTGCTTGAAAGTCATCAACCTTTATTACTTAATATAATTTTCCCTTCAAGTACATAAATTCTATGTTGTGTAAACCATTAACCTTGTCTCATTGCATAGGTCATGCCTTTGTTCTATATCCCCAAGCAACAATACAATTCAGGAATTTAGGGGTATATATGTTATCAATTGCATTTCCAATTGACTTGTATGTTCTAGATTTAAGAGCCATAAACATAAATACACCTGTCTAACTTTATCCTCTTCAAACACTCAATGTCTCTTGATGCTGAGAATTGGTTTCATTGATCAATACAAAAGTTGTACTATAGTCTTATCTTTCCAATGCCTTAAGAATCACGTTGATCTAATGTTTAGGTAGAGAATTATGCGGCACAATATACTAAAAAGTGGAGGTCCTTCAACTTACAATCAAATAAACATTCAAAAAGCCAATTGGACCAATAAAGTTTCATGGTTTTAATGAAAAAAAGTAAAAAAACTTCAGAACATAGTAATACTAAGCAAAATAAGTCTAGTTATCAAGCAACAACTTGATTGAAGTTTTATTACACCCAATTTTATATCTTAAAATTGAATTGTCTTTCCCTTCACTCTATATCTCCTTTGTTTCATACGTAATTTTATTTTTTATTCAATTAAAACTTGTTGGAGTAGAATTATATAGAAGAAAATGGTCTATGTTTATTAAGACTCTAAAGAACCAATAGTTTTTTTTTTAAAAAAAAAAAAAGCAAATAAAAGAAAAAGGATAAAGCAAAACTTTATTACAAAAGCTTAAGGATATAATTATTTAAAATTCATTACAAGATAAAACTATTAGGGGAGTTGCTTAACACACTCCCCATTTTTATTTTTTTCTGATTCACTCTCCAAGCATAGGAAATGACTAAAAAACACTCCCTTTATAACAAAAATGGACTCACTCCCCTACTCCACCCATAATCACTCCCTTGTGCCCACTTCTCATCCAACCCACATTTTTCGTTGACAAACAATACACTCTCATTTTTCATGATCAAGCTCTCCAAGGTGATAAAAATAGGTACATTGTGTGGCTTTTGTCTCTATTTGTTGTCTTCTTAGTGATTTAAGCTTGAAAAATCGAAGAAAATGGTTTAAATTAATCAAAATAGTTTTAATGCGCGAAAAAACATTAGATACAAAATTCAAATCTATAAATCCGAATGAAATCAAACTGGGTAAATTCGAATCTATATATCCAAATTCACCTAAATTGGGTAGATTTATATGTATACATCTGAATCAGCCTATTTTAGGTCAGTTCAGATGTTTGCATTTGAATTCACCTAAGTTACGCTAATTCTAATGTCTACATCCAAATTTACCTGATTCAAGTCAATTCAGATGTATACATCTAAATATGCTCAATTCAGGTGAACTCGGATGTATAAATCCAAATTTTCAAAGGTTTTCTACTAAAAAAAAAAAAAAAAAATCTTGATAAACACTCCCAAACCAAACACCAGCAGCAATAAACACCTATAATAAAAACCTAACACAAATTAAAACAAATCATCTAAGAATGAGTTTCAAACTTACCTAATTGATGCAAATGGAATCGCCAATTCAAGGGGAGTGTGGTTGCCCTGTGACTTCCCTTATCGCTAAAAAACAATGTTGGGTGTGTGTCTATTCAAAATAGAGAAGAAAATGGAAGGGAAGGGGAGGTTGCAAAGGGTGGAAGCAAACAAAGCATGGTTCTCCAAGGTTGAAGGTCATCGGTGAGTGGAGTGTTTGGCTTTGATGCGAATGGGAAAGCAAAGAGTGTGGTTGCTTGAATGTATAGATGGGGTGAAGGGCTAAGGGCCAATTTTTGAATTTTTTTATTAAAAAAAAGGGTTGGGAGTGATTAAGAAAAGATAGGGAGCGCGTTAAGCAACTCCTAACTATTAGTTGAAAAACCTTTCCCCACTCTATTCTCTCTTTTTTTTCCTGGAAGAAAAGGAACAAAAAAAAGCCCATAGCAATCTATTTCAATAATTAATGGATCCTAAAGTATTTAAAAATGTATTTTATAAAGATTGTTCAGTAAACAAAATACATATGAAAAAGAAATCATAATGATAAATCCTAGACTCGTTTCAGCTAGAATGTTGACTATTCGAAACATTCAAATAAGATTAAATGAGGGATAAGAAATACACAAAAGGGAGTCATTTTCTTGAACTCTCCTCGTCTAATAGCTTATACGATGATTCCACCACCAATGAATCCAAACAAAAACTATGAATTGAAGTGACATGTGAATTAAACATTTAACAAATGGAATATAATAAAATAGCTTACCTGCGTAAAAAGTGTAATATCTAATGACATTTGAAACAAGAAAGATTCATTTATTGTGTTGTCCAATTGCCTTTATGTTGCTTAAATTTGTTCTTACTAAGGCAGAATAGGCAATAACTTGTGATATTGAATGACATCCACGAGAAGAATAACAATATGATGCAGAATTGGAAGACATGAGAGGGGAAGTGGAATTAATATATGAAACAGTATTTAAGTTAAGCAATTTAAGATTGCATCCAATGAATATTACCAATTATGTATAAAAGCAATAAATTGGCAAAACAAAATACAACATACCATAGATGACTTATGGAGTTGTGTTTAGTTGTTTCTCCCTTTGACATTTAAGAAAACCTAATACTATTTATATATATGAGATACAGAAGTTTGGATGGAAAAGTCCACAAGCAGAGAAAGTAATACTTCCTAATTACATTTTTATTTAGGATATTTCTTAAAATGAAAAATTATATCTTTCAAATATCTTTTAATTATCGTATAATTCAATATGAGGATTTTTTAATCATCTAATCAGAGAATCACAAATCATATTCCTAAAATATTTTTTTATGATATTTCTAATTAGATATTGAAATTTCTTAAAATCATTATTATATCTTTAAAATATGTTATTGATGTTGAGGTCGATGGAAATTGTGGTTATCATGATATTGCATGCAGGATGGGGTTCATAGAGGAAACATGGCCATATATATGAAATCAGTTAATTAAAGAGATGAGGAATAGAGAACATTATACATGGCATTGTTCCACAAAAATTTATAGTGTCATCTTCTCTCCTCACTCTTTCTAGAGCATGGATCATAGAGTGCCCTGTTAGAGAAGTGGATGCAAATATTATATATGCCATATGTGATTGCTTCCAAGTTTGCCATTATATTAGTTGTTCTTCATCCACTCAGGTCATGGACATATTTCCCCCTTCATACAGTGCCTCCATCGAGTGTCGCACGAATAAATGAGTTAGTAGTTACAATCGCATATGTTCATGGCAATCACTTTATATAGGTACACATTTATCCACATTTCACTTGATTGTTCACATCATATTTTTTTTTTTTTTTTTTTTACTTTTTAACTAACTAAGGACTTCATTAGCACAAGTAAAGATGAAAGAAGATTGTCCATTGCCACCATATGCACCCTAGTGGAAGCACTTCGTGTATAAACAAAGTCCTGGCTTAGCAATACTTATTTGTTCCATAGATGAATGTGTTTGAGGCATTAACAAGAAATGCTTAGCAATTGTAAACAATTGGACATGGATAGGTTGTTGTGAACATTTCTATGTGAATCTTGTAAATATTATATGCATAACATGTTTATTAATCCCTCAATATCTATGTTAGTGAGTAGACATGTATGTAGTATAGCAAACAATTAAAAGCTAAAATATGCAACTTAGAAGCCATTGACAAAACCAATTCGAGAGTGCAACATTTCAAAGAAATGAATCTATAACTCCAATCAATCCATTTCTTGTACAAAATGGATTTATAAATTCATTGTATAATTTTTGACTTAAAAGGATCTAGAGATTCGTTGCTTCAAAAAATTGCCTTCTTAGAACTATAGATTCGTTCATTCTAAAACTTGCCATCAAAATGGAACCTAAGGGCGGGCTGCCTTTAATAGAATTAATTCCCAAAACCATTCCATCCTAGGAAAAAAGGATTTGTTATTCTAACTAAATTATATGTGCGAGGTAAAAATAGGAAAAAAATAACCAAGAGGTTAGGTTAAGATAAATTTTTGATTTTGGAATATCTATGAATCTAAATAAACAACCTTCATTTAACATGTGGTTCAAACATTTAGATTTTAGTAAAATTTTAAATTGAGTAAAGCATTAAAAAGACATGTCAAAATACAAGCCAAATGTATATTGATTCTAATAATAATAATAAAAAAAACATTAATAAATATAAGTAACACTAAGATATGTCATTCTATAAAGTAGCTAATCTAATATATGTCATACAATATCAAATAAAGTTGCCAATCTACTAGATATGAACATGTAAATACTATCTTCTCTTGCATGTAGGGTCTCTGCTAGATCTTGGTGCATCTCCAAATAAAGCTTGCTATTCTCCTCCACTAATTGAGCTTTGAATATATCCCATACCTCATTAGCCATGCACCCGATCCGCACCTACACATAAGATAAATCTTTCAGTGTCCATTACACACTGGTTCAATTGTTACATATAAGTTTCAAAATACATGTAGGTATCACTTACCATAACCTCCTCATATGTCGTCAGGATGTCGCAGTTCCTCCTCTCCTCCTGCTCCCCTCGCCACATAAGAGGCTCAACAACTCGAGGTGATGTTGACAACAAATAAGGGTGGGATATCATTGCATATAATCTGGCCAAACTACTCCAAGAACATCCATGTTTGGTCCACGATCATCCTCACTCAAAACATGTCTCTCAAAGAACTCCCATGCCATGTCCACTTCCATAATAAAGTACTAGGGATGTGCCACATGTAGTGGGAGTCAAGGAATCAACTAGACGTGACCAAACTATTTGAGAACTCACTTTGGCAGATGTGGCTTGAACGATTGGGAGAATCTTAGATAGCTAAAGAAGAAAGCGATTAGATATAGTGGATGATGGTCCCGAGTTGAGTCAAACAGTGTCCAGTCAACATTATGGGACCTCAAATGGTTCAACTAGAGCCTAACAGGATGTATTTAGCCACCACCATGACTAGTAGTCAACCATTGATGGAAGGTCCTCTATGTAGTTAGGGTTATGACAAGCTAATTATTTAAATTTAGGAAGTACTCAAATATTCATGACTGTATTTTGTACAAACAAGACGATTATTCTACTATTAGTAAGCAGGCTTTAGATGTTGTCTCTCGCCTCTACTTACTTATAGTAGTTTGGTGGATTAACAATAACGTCTTGAAATGAATCTACGGCCCTTTGCAGAAGCAAACCTCAACCTAAGCAGATACATTGTCTAATCCGAATAGATCTACTAGGTAGGATATAATGGTTTCCATGATCAAGGAGGGCATTGACACAAATCTATCGTGTATAGATAGATGTAGTAATGACACCACGTTATCTAGCATAATTGTCATCTCCCCTATTGGCAAGCGGAATATGTTGGTGTTTGCATGCCATCTCTCCACTAATGTGGACACCAATGCCTGATCAGCGAGGTGGTATTGGCAACTAAGTAGCTAGTAAACTCTAGCACGACCAACTATTATTCACACCTGCCCTGGTGCATCAACATAAGCTAGCTTGCCCAACTTGTTACCGTGTATCATGACCTTGAGCAACACCCGATCCTGCATATTTAAAAGAATTTTGTTATTACATAAACAATACACACAAAGATAATTTTTAATGAAAATATATTGATTCATCTAATTCTTTTCTTACTAGCTCTTCATGCCACACATGGACAACAATGTGGCCTCCAAACCTACGTAGGACACTAGTGTTCTCAAGTCCACTCGATGATGGGTCAATCAGGAGGTCTTACTGAAGAATGCCATCCTCTAAGGGCTAGTCTTCCAAGGCAATGTCCTCATTAAAATGAGGATTGTCCTGCTCCTCCTCAACAACTAGAATGGGAGTTGTGTTTGCTTGTTCCTCTACTAAATGCTGCTTGAAGCCATCAATGGGTACAAGTTTCACTTGCTCATAAAGTTGTGCCTCTCGCTCAACCATGAGCACCTTCTGAACACTTACGATCATTGTGCTACTACTCCTTAGTTGGATGTTGTTGTGATGACGAACTGGGGTTTTTTGTTCGTGCCATAACCAAGTTACTAATTTGATATGTTTTGATAATTGGAGATACATCAAGTTATTGTTGTGTCATAAAATATTTCCTTTGTTCTTTTCAAATATGAGGTGCAGAGGACATAAACTAAAGATGCGTATGTAACTCTTGTTATTGAACATTTGTAAACTTTAAATTTGTAGCTTCTTGTTTAAATCCTTGTGAATTTTTTTTGTTAGCATTACTCTTACATTTATTGCCTTGTGATAGTCATAGTGTCAGATCTTCATAAGCAAACTATTGCCTTTAGGTTCTTCTTAACCTTACTCTTTTTGAGAGAAAATGCTATATGGGTTATCAATTTTTGAACCTTTGTGCATATTGAGATTTCTACTACTACTAGTCATTACCTTTGTTTTTAGAGAACTTTCCACCATATTTTGCTGCTAATATGGATAAAACAACAATTACAGTAATAGCAAGCTAAAATGGAGAATCGAGTATCCGTGATTCATGATAGTTATATTATTATCATTATTGGGGTGAGTGTACATTCCTTAGCTTCCATATTTTCAAAATGCAAGTGTATAAAGCTTGTGGATATATTATCACTCTTTACACCCAAATTTGCTAGTTTGGATGAAAAATGAATCTTTTATGATATTCCATTATATTAGTTTTTCTCCATTCCCTAAAGTGAATGGAACAATATTAAGAAATGTGGGTGTACACATGATTATAGTGTACAAAATATTCTATCCACAAGAAGTGGGAAAACAGTAATGAAAAGTGATGAAAGGAAATCCAAAAACCCACAATCATTATGGCATGTGAATTTAAGCTTTTTCTTTTGTATCTGTCATATGCGCATAATCATCTTTTAAATCCTTTGCAAGAAAGGATTATATATTGAGACAATTTTCACCCAATAAAATGATGGTCTTATATCAACAATTAAATGTGTCAAAGTTAAATGACCACCCCAAAGGTGATGAAAGTATACATAAAAAATTACAATTTCATTTATTTTAATTATAATAATTTTGATAAGTTGTATGTTATTTCAAATGATATTTTATCAATTCCATACATGATTCGATGCTATACTATTTCTATTGTACAAATATAATGTTACTACTATATTTAGTAGTACAAAGATAATTGAGAGCTCCTGAAGAGCTAGAGGAATGAAAATGATGATAAAATGCTCTTGAAGAGCTAGTTAATGTTTGCATTAAGCAATTATTTGCGTCTTCCTCTAATTTGTGCTACATATATACAATTGAAAGATATGTTGTTGCAAACCAGAAGTTTACAAGTCAAAATAAGTTTATTTTATTTGGCATGACCGGTTAAGCCATTCCGAGTCAATAATGATGCAAAAGTAATTGAAAAGGGTCATGTGAATTTTCATTGAAGTGCCAGAAGATTCTTCAATATAAACGCTTAGTTTCTCATATGCTATTTGTTCCTAAAGAAACTTTATTTGCATTAGCAAAAGTAAGAGTGAATTCCTCGTCTTTTAGAATGTACATGAGGTGAAAATATTTATGGGCCTGTAGACCTACCAAGTGGATCATTTAGATATTTCTTGATTTTAATCGATGCATCGACTAAATGATCACATATTTAGGTTAACTCATAACCTGAAGTTTATGAGATTACTTGTTCAACAGATTGAATTAAGAGTATAATGCCTTAATTCTATTTAGTTGAGTAACACATCTAGTTAATGCTAGTGAATTCACTCTTCAAGATTGACTATTGGAATACATAAAATGGACTTGCAGGCGCCTAAAATTAATTGCAAGACCATTACTTATGAAATTTAAACTTCCAAAATTGATTTGGGAACATGTGATTATTCATGTTGTAATATTGATATGCATCATGCCAACAAGTTTGAATCCCCTCTTATAATTGGTTTATAGTCAGGAGATAAGTATCTCATATCTATGAAATTTTGAATGAGTTGTTAATTGCTCCACCACAATGTACTAAGATGGGACCTCAATAGAGGTTAAAAACATATGTTGGATATAAATCTCTATATATTGAGTTACTAAAATGATATTTATTTGTGGCTTGGTTCACCACTTGTTATTTTGATAAATCATTTATTCCAACATTAGGGAGGGAGAGAATAAGCAGTTGGAAAAGGAAAGCATTTATAATGAATTATCACATTGATCCTCATACAAAGCAAATATGAACTAGAAGTTCATATGATAATTCACTTGTATAAATTGCCAGACGCATTGCTTGACTAGTAAGAGTGATTAAAATCATGTGTACCGACCGCTATTGCTCTAATCAAAGTATAACTACAAACACATGAAAAGTGACAAGCACACTGGTTCCAAAGATAAAGTCCTCGAAAAGAAAAGGAGCTAAGAATCAAAGATGGCCAAATCGAGAATAAAGTAGTTCTCTGGTAACTCTAGAAGAGTCCTCAGATATAACTAATGTTTTAGTTTCAAAGGAAACTTAGATACCTGAAAGTCATGAAAATAAAGAGATCTCTATAGAATATGATGGAACCAAAATGAAATCAATATTGTTGACAATGTCCACATATAATGTAGCGCGCTATGTGATAAAAAAAATATTAAGGATCATTAGTAAAGATCTGCAGAGAAAGAAATGATTGGCAAAAAATGAAAGGACGTAATTGAGGTTCGTTTAAAAAAGCAAAAAAAAAAGTTTTAGACCTGCAGTCTAAACACTAAAAGTGTAAAGCCAATTATGGACAAATGAGTTTTTGTATGAATACAAAATGAAAATGATACATAAGGGTTTTCGTAAATAATTGGCACTGATTTTGAATAGATATACTCAATTATGGTGGATGTAAGTATCTAATAGTACTTATTTAGTCTTGCAGTGCATGAATGATATTATTTGCGTCTAATGAATATTGTTGTAGTTGACTCATTCAATAATGACATCTCTACAGGATTTGATTTGCCTGAAACAATTTATATGATTGTTTGAGTTAATATTTGTTGAAGGAAATATATATTGAAATGACTCATTTGTCCGCATATTAGTAAATTTGTGTAGATGATTTAATATTAGAACTTTTGAAGAGCTTCTGAAACTATAAATTACTTATAGAGAGAACTTGCATTAACATGCTTATATAATAGAAGTGTTAAAGTGATTTTATATGTATAAATTATATCAATTGTGATCGCTAAATGCGAACATATATTCACTTTAGAACTTGTGAGAATGATAAAGAAATATTTGGTCTTGAAGTACCAAATCTTGGTACAATTTAACTAGTTCGTCAATGACAATCTAGCAAATTTGTTACCATAGTATTAACTTTTACAATATTTGAAGAATCTTGTACAATATTAGAGTTCGTTGACACAAATAACTTGATTGATACGTACTGCACTCTTTTTCCCTTAATCATGGTTTTCTCCCATTGGATTTTCCTGGTAAGGTTTTTAATGAGGCAGTATTTGATTGTGTATAGAAAAAAATTATGTACTCTTTTCCTTATTAGGTTTTTTTCTCACAGGGTTTTTTCTTAGTAAGGTTTTTAACGAGACACATTCTTTAGTAATGAGCATTAAAGGGGGAGTGTTATGAATATTTTGATTGGATGTCCATTTAATGGAATATTTCTTAAGATTGACTCTATATTCATTTATTTATTTGTAATTTATTAAATAAATATTATCTTTTTAAGGCTAAAATTTTATTCTCATTGTGTATATATACCTCTTTAGTAAATAAATAAAATTACCTTTTTTAGAGGCTCTATTTTATTCCCTATATATATATACTTTTTCACAACATTTTCTACTTTGTAGCCATGAGTTCACTTTAATTTTTGGGGTTGAATCATTAAGCCGGTTTTCTTTTTCAAACCGGATCGGCGTATCTTATCCGGAGAAAATTTTCAAATTTTTAACGTCCCACCTATTGTCTTGTAGCTCGCTTTTCTAACGACAGCTGACTGGCTTACCTGTTCAGTCTCTTTCTCTCTCTTGTTTCGCTTTTCTGGTGCCGCGCTGCAAAATTTCCCTCACTTTTTCCTTGTTTCGCTTATCAAACCCTAGACATTTTACTCAAAATCGGTTTCAATTGCCGTTTCAGTTTCACTTTCTTTCTCCACTAGATCTATGCATTATTCAAGTTCAGCTAACTTTACCTTATTCACCCATTGTGTTTCTCTTTTCAAGGTTTGTGTTTCTTGCTTCGGAAATTCTGTTATGCTTTAGGTTTAGTCAAAGGCATTTTCACTTCAAAAAAAAGTATTTAGCTCCTTAATCTCTGCTTGTAGAACTCCCAAACCTAGCTACTACTTGCTTCTAATTACGTTCTTTTTCTTGTTCTGAAGTTGTTAATGCTGTATGTTAACTATGTTAGTTTTTCCTTTATGATTCTCTAAATTTTTTCTTCTTTGAATTTTCTATGTGATACCTCAGGTGAAATGTACTATGCTTAATTGAGCAGAGGGTAATGTATATTTGAACCCAATCGTTGAATAATTTTCGTGTTAAGAGGTTATTTCTATATCTTGGCCTTTCTTAATTTTTTCTTGCAAAATTTGATGGGCATTAACAAATATTCGTTTTTTCTTCCATTTTTAAGAGATAGTCAGAACTATTTGTGAATTACATTGACTAGTGGGAGAAATGGACGCTCCCTCAGAACAGTCTGGTGAACATATATCCGGAAAGCCCCAAAATTCTGGGAATCAGGCATCTATTTCATCTGAAGGCGTAGAAAGAGTTGCAAAAACTGAAAAGCCTAGTATTGCAGTGGGTTCCAAGGTTCCAACTGCAGCTGGTTCTGTCAGAAAGAGAGGAGAACCTAGGATTGGTTCAGATTCTACTATGGGTACAAAGAAATCAGCTTTGAATGGTTCCTCACGTGGTTCTACAGAGTCAGTTTCTGTGACAAGAAGAAATAGTACTGGAGGACTACTTGAGAAGCCGTTGACCTCTGCTGGAAGAATAAAAAGCATTGTTGATTCAACTGCCCGTAAAAAGGTTATTCCTACAGAACCTGCAAGGAGGTCTCTCCCAGAGTTAAGGAGGTGCTCTGTACCTTCATCTGTTCCTAAAATTTCTACTCGAGCCAGGATGTCAGAGACAAGAAAATCTATCTCAGCCTCATCAATGGGACAAAGTTTGAGAACATCTATTGACTCTGATGGAACAAAGCCGGAGACTGTCAGAAAGTCTTTGGTTAAGCCAGCATCATCTGTTTCTTCTAGAGGGATCACTTCTTCATCATTGGATAGTAGCAGCAGCACTTCAACTAGGAGAACAGTTTCAAAGCTTTCATCCCCATTGTCACAGTCGCCTACTCTCTCCAGCTCATTAAGAACAGGGTCAGTGTCATCCACTTTGGACAGGAGTTCTTCTTTGTCTAGAAGGAGGACAGGATCAACTCCTGAAAGCCGTGATTCACGATTTATTGTTCTTCCACAGGTTGAGATTAAAGCCAGTGATGATGTGGTAAGCTTCATAATTTAGCAATGCCTTTTAATATTGAAAATAGAATAGAAGGTTCTTCCACACTTATGTCATTTAGGCATTTAAATTTATTTTCTGGGCTTAACTATGTGTTTGGTTCAAAGAAGGGGAAGGGAGGGGAAATGAAATGAAATTATTATTGTAACCTTACAATTAAATTTGATGGGAGAGGAAGATCACTTAATAGTTTTGCTTTTAAATCCTCCCTCCTCTCCAAATTTACTTTGGAGGGTGGAGGAGGGATTTTAGGCCCCCATTTTCCTTTCCCTCCCCATCCGTCAGAGCCAAACACAGTAATTGTACCCTTTTCAGGTTTCTTTCTGTATATAGCAATATATTTGACCATAATAGGCTTCAAAAGTGAAGCAAGCAAGTTAAGGAGCTAGTTTTAATTATAGTTTTACTATGAGCATTGTTTGAGTGTATGTTTCATATAAAAGAATATGTTCAGATATAGTCAATGGATCCCACATCATTGTTAACCAGTGAAGCATGACGAGCTTGAAAAGTTGAAGCAAGTAAGGCAATTGTTGTTATTGAAGTGAGTTGCATTATTCACCTTGTGTGGTTGCATGCTTCATGGAAAAGAGTATGCTCAGATATAATCAAGTTATCTCCAATCACTGTGAACAAATGAAAGAATGATTTTAAACATCCTAATTGATTGATGGCTATGATGGTGGAAGAATATAATCAAAAGATCATAAATATATTTGGAGAAAAACTTTTATCTTTGTCTCTATTCTTTAAGTCTTAATATTTTATTGAACTAATGTTATGGGTTTTTCTTTGTGCCATTTATTATTTATTCCTGACCAATCTTGTAATTTTACCAGAGGTTGGATCTTAGGGGACACAGGGTTCGCAGTCTCAATGCTAGTGGGTTAAACTTGTCATCAAACTTAGAGGTAAAGTGATATTCTATTTTAATGCTTTGTTTTTTATTGGCAAGATATGTATAGAGCATTGTTTCTAGCCGTTATATATTATCTCCAAGCTTATATATAATAATACCTTTTTATGTGAGATAATGTTATTTTATGTAAGTCCAATCACATGAATGTGCTTACTTATAAAATATCTTTGTCTTGTGTGCTCTCTTTTTAGTTGCTCAATTCATTTAAGAGAATATTTAAATTTACCTATCAAATTTGATCATAATTTTGTTTAATGAAAAAGTAAATCTTGTCAAAAACATTGTTTGCTATAGTTTAACCTACTTTGTAGTTGTACTAAAATCAAAAGGACTGCAAATTCTTTATTTGCAAAATGGAAAGCTTATAAATGAAAGTGCACGACCCTTTGTCTGATGCTCCATTTTGTATTAAATTTCTCTTAATCTTTCATCATAATAGTCCAACATATAGGCATACCAACTAATCTGGTGAATTCCCCCCCACGTTAGAAATACTGTAGATAGTAAGCCTATGATGGTCAATTCATTTACATTAATATTTGGTGAATACAAGTGATTAGATTTTCAATTGTATAAATAGGAGATCTTTATGTTTATTTTGATCCTCCCTCATCAATTTTTGGATTAAAAATTATAACATTATCTTACAATTGTTATTGGCAGTTTGTTTATCTCCGAGACAATCTCTTGTCTACATTGGAAGGAGTGGAAGTATTGACTAGAGTGAAGGTGCATATATAATTTACATGTTATAATGTGATTCTTTGTTTCTTGCATTGACATTTCTGTATAGAAACAAAATCCCAGGACCGAGATGGATGAATATGCTTATACATGTGCAAATACATTTCTTACTGATTTTGAAAAGTTCTTATCCTTTCCAGGTTCTGGATTTGAGTTTTAATGATTTCAAGGGCCCTGGATTTGAGCCTCTTGAGAATTGCAAAGTGCTTCAGGTCTGCTGTTTTTTCTATATGAAGTGGTCTTACTGTTGCCAGAAGAAAGTTGAATATTATGCTTATAAATGATAAACATTATGAAATTCTTAATTTTCATGCAGCAACTCTATCTTGCTGGAAATCAAATCACATCAATGGCAAGCCTCCCACAGCTTCCTAATTTGGAGGCAAGGCTTTGAAACCTTGTTAGCTTTCTGATTTTGCAATCCTGATCTTATTATGACCTTAAGTTTCAACATTTAAAAATATGTCTTTTTCTGGGTTTCTCCTGTTCCCTTTTGTAGTTTCTGTCTGTAGCTCAAAATAAGTTGAAGTCTCTTGCAATGGCAAGTCAACCCCGGCTGCAGGTTATTTTGTTATTTTGACTATATCTTGTGCATTGCTTGGTTAAGTTCAGTCTTTTCTGACTTAATATTATTTTCATACAGGTCTTAGCTGCCAGCAAAAATAGAATTTCTACTCTCAAGGGTTTCCCATATTTACCTGTTCTTGAGGTTAGTATCTTTTGTTAGAACTAATGAAATTTGAATAGTCACTCAAGTGACCTTATTATATCTTCATTATTTTTTATTTTTTATTTTTGAGACTTAATCACTGATATAGGGATCATTATGTTCTCATCTCATGAATTTACCTAGTGCTGCATGCTGGTGTCAAATGTCTGTGCATTTACTCATTTGTGCAACTATTTTTTCTAAGCATATAGAATAGTGTGCATAATGAAGTAAGATTGTTAGGTAGGTTCCAAGGAACCAGAAAACTAGTAAGCTCTATTGAAATATTGATTGAAGAAGAAATGGCTTGGAGAGCTGGTTACAAGAGGAAATCTTTTTCCTAGAGTGTTGCACACTCCTACCTTAAGCCAGAATGGCTTTACAACAATGAATTCTCGACCTAAACTCCTCTCCTATGTATGCTAACTCGTATATATAGACACTTATTGATTATTGATTCAAGAATATTATGACCAGCTAGGATAATTGATAGAGCCTGTGAACCAATTGGGCTAATAAGTTGGGAGATGTTGGACTATTCCAATCATGAACCTAAGCCAAAGTAAGAATTTGGATTTATTGAATGTAGGCAAATGTTTACTTTTGGTGAATCTAGGCCATTGATTTTAAATTCAATGGTCAAGAGTTTTTTACACTTTTAAAAAAGAAATTACCCTAAACATATGGTAAAATCTAGACCATTGAATGTGAAATCAATAGCTCAGATGCACCAAAAATTAAGTTAGTGACTTTTCTTGCCACAAAGTCACTGAATCTGGATCCACCAAGCTAAGCTTACTGTAGAGAGAGGAGAGGGACATGTGGAATACAATCCAAAAGGAGGTAGTTACTTGGAGGAAAAGCAGTAACAATTTCCTTATAAAGGGGAACACGAGGATGTAGGGAGGCGTGCCTGAGTATTGTGTGAGAAATTATAGCCTTAGACTTGGGACCATTAGCTCTGGGAACTGGGGTATTTTCTCATCTTCTCATCTCTTTTGCTTATTGGTTGTTGGTGTTAATCTGTGTGTGAGTTGTTTTTTGTTTGAGTCTTTGATTGTATTTTTTGGGTCTTGACTTCGGGGCTCTATTAAGGGCTCCATATTTGGGAGGATTCGGAATATGGCTGCCAAGCGAATTTAATTACCCTCTTTTGATGGGCAATATCTTGGAGGGTAGCTGAAATGGGCAGAGCTATTCTTCACACTGTAGCAAACCCCCCCTATTCGATGGAGTATTGACGGTCCATACTTGTTTGAAGGGAGATGCTGTTGCTGTTCACAAGTTCACCATTCTCTTGGAGGTGTATCCAAAAATTACATGGGAGAGGTTTAAAGAAGAATTGATGGAGAGATTTAGCAGTTGGGGCAGAGACAAATTTTTGGGATTAAACTACCTAGATTTCGTCCTCCTTTTACCCCGATATTTAGGGAAGGCCACACCCTTCACTATTTTCCTTGAGTATGGAAGGGTGAAATCCCAAAATTGTGGGAAGAATTCAAAGAGGCTCTGTTGAAACAATTTGATTGTCTCACCTCTCAGAATCATTACGAGCAACTGGGGGAATTATACCAGCAAGGTTGGCTTGGCAATACTGTCTATTGGTTTTACTTCTTATGGGATGGGGATCCTGAGTTGTCATGGAAGGTGCTGCAAACTATTTTGGGCAACAGGCTAGCAAAGGTGCAACCCCATGTTTGTCCTCCTATCACTGAACACTTAATTTGTGTGGATTATTCAGGTACAGTGAACTTGAGTTACTCTTCTGTTGGACTGGGCCAAATAATTTTTTCCATTGAATGGGATCGGGTTATGTGCCAAGGGGTTATTCTATCTGCTGGAGAAATCCTAGATTGGATTCCATGTGGATCTCAGGATCAAGTTGTATTTGCTGCTAGTAAAAAGGGTCACAAGTTAGGAGTATCTTTGTTTATAGGGAGGTGTTTATTTGATTCTATTGAGCCCGCTAATTCTGCCCTTTAAAGTATACCAGAGAAGGAATGATAAGCTGCCACCTATCCTTTTAGTTTATTAGAGTAAAAGGGCCTAGTCAAAGGACGAGTGTGGGTGAGATATAGTAATTTTCCCACTAATCTTTGATATCTTCCTTGGTCTGCCGGCTTCCCTTTTGGGTCATAGACTAGTTTAGTGTTTGGATCCATCGGAGTTTCTATAGGCTTGCAACCTAACATCCCAGTCTCGTGTAGGAGATCTAACGAGTACTTTCTTTGTGACATGGTTATCCCTTGCTTAGATCTGGCCACTTCCATCCCTAGAAAATATCGCAGTGGTCCCAAGTCTTTGATTTCAAACTCTGCAGCTAGCACCCTCTTGATTATGGATATTTCTTCTGTCCAATTACCTGTGAGTACTATATCATCAATATAAACAATTAGTACATCAATTTTTCCAGCTGGGTTCTTGGTGAATAAGGTGTGGTCAGAGTGCCCTTGTTTATATCCATCAAGTTTCAAGACTTTGGTGAATCTGTGAAACCATGCCCGAGGAGATTGCTTCAGTCCATATAAGGATTTTTGTAGTCTGCATACTTTTCTGTGAGGTAGCTAGTCTTCAAATCCAGGGGGTATACTCATGTACACCTCTTCCTGTATGTCACCATTTAGGAAAGCATTTTTGACATCTAATTGAATTAGGGGCCAATTCCAATTAGTGGCAATAGAGATGATGACTCGGATGGTGTTGAGCTTGGCCATCGGGGAGAATGTTTCTTGATAGTCAATCCCATAGGATTGAGTGTACCTCTTCGCTACCAGCCGTGCTTTGTATCTATCCACACTTCCATCAGCCTTTTGTTTGATATTGAATATCCATCTACATCCCACAGTTTTCTTTCCCGGAGGCTGATCTGTAATTCTCCATGTCTGGTTCTTTTCAAGAGCTTTAATTTCTGCTATTGTAGCTTCTCGCCACTGTGGATGTTTGAGTGCCTCATAGACAGATTTTGGTATTTGAATTTTGTCTATGTTGGAGGTAAAAGCTTGGTATGTGGGTGATAGGTTGGAATATGATATGCAGCTTTGTATAGGATGCTGGGTGTAGCTTCTTTTCCCTTTTCTAAGGGCAATTGGCTAGTTTGAGTCATCTGTTTCTTCTGCATTTTCAACTATAGTTGGAGAAGGGTTAATAGGTGGCTCACCTTGTGTTTGTTCAGGAATGGCAGAGACCGGTTCAGATGCTTGAACAAGCAAAACTGGATTTTTCCTCCTTCTTCTAGAATACACAATAGGGCTCTATTCTCGACGGACCTCAGAGAAGACTTCACGAAGGCTGGGAAGGGGTTTTGTGCCTAGAATCCGACCCTGGACTTCATCCAGGGATTTGTTGAGGCCCATGAGGAATTTGAAGATGCGTCGGCTTTCAATGATTTTCTGATATCTGGCTCGATCTTCAGCACATCGCCATGCATGGGAATCAAAGAGGTCGAGCTGTTGCCAGAGTTTAGAGAGACTTGTGTAGTAGATGGTCACGAGTGTGTCTCCTTGGTGGATAGATTGGAGTAGACTCTCAATATGAAATAGGTCTGCCGTGTTATCCTTGCTGGAGTAAGTATCTTGGGCTGCCTCCCAGATTTCGGAGGCTGTGTGACAGAGAAGAAAGTTCTCACCAATGGCGGGATGCATGGAATTGATAAGCCATGACATGAGAAGGTTATTTTCGGCTTTCCATGATTTGTAGGTAGGATCGGTAGGAGGGGGTTGAGGGATTGTGCCAAGGAGATACGCCTCCCTTCCTCGACCACTGACATAGAGCATGACAGATTGTGACCATTGGAGATAATTGTTCCCAGTCAATTTGTGATTGGTGATGGGAAGGAATGGGCTGTCATGGGGATTGGCTTGAGAAATTATTGAAGAGGGACTAATGGCAGAGTCACCAGCCGTGGATGATGTTGCAGGATTCATGGGTGAGGCCTAATGGGCACGAGGACCAGGAAAAAGGGTCTAGGTTTAGGTTGCAGAGCAGCGGACGGCGTCCGGCTCTGATACCATGTAGTTTGAGGTAAAAATGTATTGTATTTATTGATTGAATAGCAATCACATATATATACAGAGGTTAGTAACTAGAAATCCCACAATATATGGGATATGATAAGGCTGATTAGTTGACTATCTATAATTTTGAATTCTAAGTCTATCTCTTATAATGTCTCCTAAAATATCTCCCTCTAAATGGAAATCGGTCAGCTTGTTTCTCTACAAAAGGAAGATAAGGTTGTTGGGGAAACTGATAAGGATTGGGATGCTTAGAGTCATGGTTATTGGGTAGTTGCGTAGTATAGGGTTTGTCAAGAACTAATTCAGGTAGAAAGCCTAGGACCACCCAAAGCTCATAGAGGTTCTAATACCATGATAAAACCAATTCAATCTAAAAGATTAGCTGTTAGGAGAGAGCCCAAGATTGATTTTATATTATATCGAATAGGGTTAAATTGAAATACCAGTTGTACCTGGATTCTATATAAGTAGTCAGTAAGGGGAATAGGGGATATATTATGAGTTTTGTTGTGACAAGAGTCCTAGTCTTTCGAATACTAACTAGGGCAGGAGAGTCTTATTTTTTTCTTTTCCGGGGGGGGGGGGGGGGGGGGGGGTTGGAATTCGTGTAATTTTCCTATTGTTCCATTTTCGTTTCATTAATAAAAGCTTTGTTGAGAGGTGGATTCCATCAGATTTGTGCGCTTCTTATCTTGGTAGAGCACAAGTGTCCTTTAATATGATTGAGATATTTTCCATTTGCACCTCCTATGCGTTGGATAAGGTTGGGCTGAGGGACAGCAAGAGTGAATATGTCTGCTGTTTGAGTTTGGCAGGTGAGGATAGTCTATGTGACAACAAATCATGGTTACCTCTACCATGTCTACTTAAGTAATCATGGAAGTTCCCAGTGGACTCAATTGATTTGGGTCAATCATGACTCATGGGGTACTAGTTGTTGGTATGCATTTATTGTCTAAAGACTCGATTGAACTTAACTGTGGTGCTGATGATTGGGTTGCTGTTAGAGATGGAAAAGGAAATACGAAAAACATTGAAGTTACTACGGATGATTGTACTCAACTATTGTGGGATTAGGTTGTGCTTGGGCAGCGGCCAAACAGGGTGATGTTGACTACACCTTTCAAATTACCCAAATTTGCGTGGATAGGGCAAATGGCAGTTTCTTTATCTGTACAAATTTCAGCTATGATATCAGCTTGGGCATACGCCCCCCTAACCCAAGTATTTGAGAGACTAGGACTCTCCTACCCTAGTATTCAAGAGAGCAGGACTCTCCTCACTACAAAACTCATGATATATTTTTCCCTTGACAACCAAATTTGAATTTTTAAATATTTAAGATAAAAATACTTATCTAAATATAAATCTAAATCCTAATATGAATTTATTCATATCCTAAGCCTAGCTAACCAACCCTTAATCTCTCTATCCCAATCTGATAAGGTTAGTCCGTATCATCAATAACAATCCTGTTTGCTTGGGACTCTTTTTTGGAATACTCTTTGCACAGGGGCTCAACATAGACACTCCTTGGTTCTAGAATATTTTGACCAGCTGGGAACTGTCTACAACTAATGGCCAGCTTGGTGGATAACTAACTTCAGCTATGCTCCTTGACAGGTCAACTTGCCAGTTAACCGTAACTGATTAACAAATCTGGTTCAGGGGTCCCAACAAAGATTATTGATTGCCTTGATCTTTTCTCTTTAGGTGTAAGCAAGATGACCTGAATCCTATCTTGATCACTAAACCAAGAAAAAGAAAAATGAAATTCACGAAGGAAGCTGTTAGGATCCCCAAAACTAGAAATGCAGAGTAAACAGAGAAATACTCAGAAATAACCCAAATGAAGAGAATGGAATACTGGTTGTATTATTCAATCTAAACGGATATTTACAAGGTCCTAGGGCAAATGGCTCCTTAGAGGAACAGAACCTCTGCCCACACTTGAAAAATGAAAATCACTCCTTACGTTCCTCTGTCCAGAGTTTCCCTCTATGTACTAACTCATTCACACACCTTAACATGTGAGTATCCTTTGCTTAATCTAACAGAATTGCCAGCTCACCACACCATTAATCATTTCTAGTAAACTCTCTCTCATTCCCCTATCCCTGCTGACTAAGGTCTGTCCACTATCCATATCCTGGACCCTATCAGAAGCAAACTTGTGCATCCCACAAAAGTACATAGTTCATACATTGGGTGTATGCAAATAAGATGGTGGTTTGTGATAAGAACCAAATCTAAAAGAAGAAAACAAAAGAATTGGAGAATAATGTGGATGAACTATATAGAATTTTGGTATTCCTTATTTTCTTTTGTAACAAATTGCATGAGAGATTTCCTTGTTGCGACTGAAACAAATTCACTGATTTTTAGTTTTGATGAATTATTTTTGGATCAACTTTGACATCTTTGTTGTTGTTGTTGTTTTTTTTTTTTTTTCTTCTTAACCTTTTTCTCATAAATTATGTGGTAAAAATGCCAAGAAATCTTCATGGACTTGAATGAGTGATAGATTTAAACTTGTTTGAGTACTTAAAACATGGACTAACTTGCCATTACTTTTCAATTATTTTATTGTATTGTAGCATTTACGGGTGGAGGAGAACCCTATACTTAAGATGCCTCATTTGGAAGCAGCATCTATATTGCTAGTTGGGCCTACTTTGAAAAAATTTAATGATAGAGGTACATTATGGTATATTTATATTTAGCTTTTTGTTTTTTGAGTTTGTTTCCAGGCCTCATAGAAAGAACAATAATCTATTAATTCTAATATTTTGGTTAAGTAGTACTCAGTGTATTTGTTTTCTTCAAGTGATATCTATAGACATTTGTGTATTGTAAGTTTATCTGTGTTGTCCAGTTTATTGAATATGGAAGCTTTTGCAGATCTTTCTCGTGAGGAAAAGGCATTAGCAAAGCGTTATCCTGCACATACAGCTTTGTGCATTAGAGATGGTTGGGAATTGAGTCGCCCAGAGCATGCAGCAGGTACATAGTTGTAAACTACAAATTATATGTCTGTCGTGCAAATTATGTTCTTTCACCATCATTGCTGCATTAATTTTTGTTTTTTTTTGGGTTTTCTTGGACAGAAAATTATACTTTATTTTCTGTATATGTTGTGTAAAATTTATTATTTTTGTAATGGTAATGCCAGAGAATGTCACTTCTACCCTCATTATGGACTGACAAGTGACAATTTTATCTTATTCAGTATGTCTGCCGTTTCTTGGGTATCCTGGTATTGAATTTGTGCCAAACATAAAATCGAAATAGTAATTTCTGAAACGTGTAAGTTCTTGTAATGTGGTTCTTTCATCTAGCTGCTGGTGCTGATGTGCACTGTTACATTTTCATTCTTTATTAATACTTCCATCTGCTTTAAAATAAATTATGTTGTCTTGATTGTGCTTGGAATTTGTGATTTGTTATGAGGTTACGTTTACATGTCATATAAGTTCAATAGAATTCCTCCCTTTCTTGTCTTTGGACACCCTAACTTCTGATTTTGTGGTTCAATCAACAGAGAAAACTTTCAGCTTTCTGGTTGAGCAATGGAAGGACCATTTGCCTAGTGGCTTTTTGCTTAAGGAGGCCTCCATTGATAAACCTTTGGAAGAAGATGCTTGTCACTGCCACTTCACTTTCATTCAAGATGGTGCAGTGAGTGTGGACCCTCCACTGGTCTTAAAATATCAATGGTTTCTTGGTGAGAGAACACTTTCAAATTTTGTTCCTGTTGCAGATGCTACCAGTGAGGTATGGGTTAATATTTGATTATCATTGGGCTTGAAATTTTTCTGTTAATTGATGTTTTTTTTTTTTTTTCACTGTTCATAACGTGACGTGATGCCTAGATTTATTGGCCAAAGCATGAAGACATCGGAAAAGTTTTGAAAGTGGAATGTACTCCCATCTTAGGAGAAACTGAATATTCTCCTATATTTGCCATCTCTTCTCCCATCTCACCAGGTAGGCTTTTCTTGTGTCATTTTGGAGGCAGTGTTGAACTTGGGGGAACTTAATTCAGCTGTATTGAAGTGACTTGTATGTTTAAGCTGCACACAAATGTGACTTAAGCTTTATTGTTTACTTATTTTAAAAAACTTGATGTTATACTATGGTATGGCTGTCTGGTTTTTGACTGGCCAAAGGAAAAGGAAATGTCTGTCTGACTTTTTTGTCTTGTATATTAACACCATCGTGGCTTTTGATTAATTTCTTAATGTGTCTTGGATTTCTTCGTTTTCCAATTTGAATCTTTGTCACATCCATCATACATTTTAGTTTGTTTTTACTCTTCTACCTTGCACAAGGTAGTGGAATTCCGAAGGTTGTAAACCTTGAAGTGCATGGAGAACTTGTGGAAGGATGTATCATCAGGGGTTGTGCCAAGGTTGCATGGTGTGGAGGCACCCCAGGAAAAGGTGTTGCTAGGTGAGATACAATTTCATATGATTTTTCTTGCATCTCTATATGCATATATGAATGTGCACAATGCGAACATGTGTAAATGTGTATCATGTTCTGTTACAAAAACAATGTAATGCAACTTCACAATTTGTTTTACGTCTTTTCTTTTGATTAGTTGGTTGAGGAGAAAATGGAACAGCAGTCCTGTGGTGATTGCTGGAGCAGAAGATGAGGAGTATCACCTAACCATAGATGATGTTGATTCAAGTTTAGTTTTCATGTACACTCCAGTAACCCAAGAAGGTGCCAAGGGGGAACCGCAGTATAAATATACAGAGTTTGTAAAAGCTGGTATGAATCTTATTTTATTCATTTTTGTAGTTCTTCCATTTGCCATGGAGTCTATGCAGAATGCTTGATATCTTTAATTGCCAGTCATCTTTTCTACTATATATTTTTTGGACGAATAATTGCCAGAAAGCCAGGAAGGTTAAATTGGTAAGCTTTGCACTCAATTCTGCATATTAAGCATAACACTCCCATAGTCTCCTTTATGTAGGTGAACTTTCAAATGAACCATAAGAAAATCCACGACAAAGTCATGCTACTAGCATAATTATTGACAGAGCAATAATGGGTGAACAGATTTTGAACGATCAAATATGAATACCATGATTTGAATGGGTAGACAACATAATTTGAACCATTTTGTAATGCTTCATGATCTAAATATCTATGAGAATTGGCTCATCATGTTTGCCTAGGGGCTAATGACTTACAATATATAAACTAAACTTTTTTCCCACTAGTCCTCTCTCTCTTTATTTGTGTATGTGTATGCATGTACATCTGCATTTATTCTGAAAGAGCTTTAAGTAGCTTATTTTGGATAGGAGTAACTAATTTTGACATTATAATAATTTATATCATATTTAGAGAAAGAAGAGTAGAAATGATTGTACTTGGATTATCTTTTTCTCAATGGCAGCTCCTCCTTCAGTCAGTAATGTTCAAATAATTGGAGATGCGGTTGAAGGATGTACCATCAAAGGAGTTGGAGATTACTTTGGTGGAAGAGAGGGTCCAAGCAAGTTTGAATGGTTACGGGAAAACAAGGACACTGGGTTAGTACACTTCTTGATTAAGCTTCAATTGAAGGAATGGGAGCAAAAAGTTAAATTGCTTATTCTGGTTTTCTGATGTATGTTCTTGCTTATTGGAAACTATTCACATAATTGTTTTGATGTAATTATTTTGTTTGTCTGTCTTTAAATTTTCCTTAAAAAACTTGAATTTAATGTTTTTATTCTTGATCATTTAATTTTTATTTAAATATTTTTGGTTTTGTTTTCTGGTGCTCTGTGTGCATGCTTTGTTGTGTGTCTTTTGTGTATTTAATGAAGCACTGTCATCTTTGGAGTTCCCTTTGTTGTTTTATTTTTCTAATTTCCTTCCTTCTGTTTTCCGTGTGGCCAAATCGTGCAGTGAATTTCAGTTGGTGTCAGCTGGTACATCTGTGTATACCTTGACTAAAGAGGATGTTGGCCAGCGTTTGCTTTTTATATATATACCTACAAACTTTGAAGGTTTGATATTTTCACATTCTATTTGTGGACATGATATATATATATATATATATATATATATATTCTTTCCATGTAGTTTTTAAATCTCTCCTTAACCTCACTCATGCTGTATCTTCCAGGGCTGGAAGGAAGTTCTTTATCAGTAACATCTCCTGTAGTGAAACAAGGTACCTTGATGAATATGGACTATGTCTTGTGTTTCTCCTGTTCTCTGTTTTACTGCACTTCTCTTTACTTGGTGAGAATCAGGTGTCATTTTTTTTTTTTTTTTTTCTAGGGTTAAGGCGTGAAAGGTGAGAATCACTGTTGGTATCATTGTACATTTTTGAAAATATTTTTCTCATGTTCTATTCATTTTTTAACATAAATAAACATATTAATTATGGCTTCTTGAAATAAAGCTAAGACTCAGGAGCCCCAATTATTTCTGTTGTTTAATTATGGTGTAGTGATGTAGGATAGAAGAGGTTTGGCCTGAAATCAGGGTTCTGGGGTTAGTTGAAGGGTAGAAAGGCAGTTAATTGATGATAGCTTATAGTTTTTGCATGAAGGAACATGTCTTTTATCAAAGGATGGGTTGCTAAAGTCAGCTACGTGGTTGTTTATGGCTGTAAACAGTGGCTGCAGAAATGAGAATTCCAGTTGCAGGGCCAGTCAGATAATTAGTAGAACAGAACTTGAAAGAAATCAGGAAAGAAGGAAAGGAAACCGAGGAGGCATGCCTTTTTGGTCTCATAAAAAAATCAAAGCCAAATGATTCTTATAAAACTCTTCATTTAAAAGGGAATAATCAAGCCTTTAAGTAACTTAATTATTCACATGAATGTTTGTTTCATTTCCATTCTTCGAGTAACATGTCAAAACTTGTAACCAAGATGAGTTTGAAAATTCAAAACTGCTAGACTGTTGTTATCAAGTACATAGTTATGGATTCTCCATTGTGATGTTTCTTTTTTCCTCCCACTTCCAGCTCCCCCAAAGGTTACAAGCCTCAAGATAATTGGTGATCTACAAGAGAACAGCAAAATCACTGCATCTGGTATTGTTTCTGGAGGAACTGAAGGTTCTAGCAGAGTGCAGTGGTTTAAAACATGCTCTTCAACTTTGGATGGTGAAAATGGCCTTGAGCCATTAACAAATTCTAAAATTGCCAAAGTAGGTGTTTTGTTTTTTGCCATGATGATGATCACATTTATTCTTCAGATACAGGAAGTAATGCTATTTTCCTTTTACAATATGCCATTTTTTTGGTTTTGTTTCAACCTGGTTAGGCATTCCGTTTACCTCTTGGAGCTGTTGGCTGTTACATTGTAGCAAAATATACACCAATGACTCCAGATGGTGAATCCGGTGACCCAGCATTTGTCATATCTGATAAACCAGTTGAGAGTAGGCTACTTTTCTCTCCTCATTTCGCTTTTTTGTATTCTTTTTGGCATTTCTGGTATACAAATCACACTAAATAAACTTAAGCCCCTATAAAATTACATCTGCCCCTTCTTGAAACAAAATCTAGCTTGATGTATGACATTACTTCAATTATGCTTTTTATAACAGCTCTTCCACCAAGCTTGAATTTCTTATCTATCACTGGAGACCTCACTGAGGGTGGAATATTGACAGCTTCATATGGATATGTTGGAGGTCATGAAGGGAAAAGTATCTATAATTGGTATCTTCATGAGGTAGATGCATTTATCTATGTTAAGCCCCTTATGTGAAGTTCTTTCACAAACTTCATGGTAGCATTTACCTAGCATCTAATGTTAGTGCATGATCAACGCTTAAGACTATCGGAGAAGCTTCACCAATATGGTCCGAGTTTATCTCTTTGCCCATAACTTCTTTTTATTTGCACACCCAAAGCTATTTGGTGGGTGTGTTCCGTGAATTCTGGTTCAAGTCTTGTGCAGCTATATGTAAAATGTTTAGGTCTGAGTATATAATGGGCTGTGAATTAGCTAAGTCAGGCCATTGACTTTGACTACTTGTTGTTTATGGCCCGTACTCTTCCTGTTCCAAATCAAATAGGATGTTTGAGATTTAAATAACCAGCAAAATTTTTGCAAGAACAAACATCAGGAATTTAGAAGTTTATTGTTTGTACTTCAATGTTTCAGCATTAATAGTTTCTTTTAGAGTTTACTCTATCTTTGAGACATACTCCAAGATATGTAGCCTCTTTTTTAATTTTCCCCGTGATGGAACCAGTTACTTTTATTGAAAACTTAAATAACACAGCGGGAGAATTACAAGAATTTCCCTCCAAACCCTAGTATTTCAGAGACTAGGACTCTCCTTACTACAAAACTCACAATACCTTCCCTCTCTGCCTTGAGCTATTATATGTAGCTCGTGTTAACTATTAATTGAATATTTAAATATTTAAATCTACATTGATCCATATCCTAACTAATTGACGCTTAATCCCTCTCTATCCCAATCTAATAGGTCAACCCTTATATAAGAGTACTATTTTCTTGGGACTTCCTTATCAAGGGTACGTGCTGAACACCCCATTTCATGAAAACTCTGAATCAATATTGTGCAGTTGTGTATTCTATCATGCATTGCCATTTCATTTTTTCCGGCCACTGATATTATAATGTGTTGAAATTGTGCCTATGCTCAAGTTGTATTCTAGAAAGAAGTCCCAACCAAACAGGATTAGGATAGAGAGTGACTAAGGGTTGTTTAGTTAGTTTTGACTTATTAGGATATTCCGTAAATAGGAAATATTCTGTATATATTTGTATTTATTAGATAGCTTGATTATAGGAGCAGATTAGCTTGATTACCTTCCAACTTGTCTATATAGTTGTACCCTGTGTTGAGTAATTCATACATAGAAATTCCATTCGATATGATACCAGAGCAGGTTTGGTCCTAGCTAGCCTTCCGCATCCCACTGTGCCTCCTACCAACGGTGCTTTGCTTGCCGTGCACTATTCCGGCAACCGGTGTTTCTTTCACCTACACAGCTGTGTTTCATTCTAGCCACCGTAGGGCTTGATTTTCGAAAAACCACCACCACAGAGTTGTTCAGTAGGATGCTGCTGGCCAACCCTTGAAATTTCGCCACTAGCTGCCACCCCATGTGCTCCCACATGCCTCCCAGAGTTTGCCGCCTATTCTTCCATGCACTAGCACGTGAGCCACTGTCTCACCGCCGTCTTCTCACCAGAGCTTCCCCTTACGCTGATCTTCACATCACTGGCCTTCATTCCAGCAGATTTGACCTCAAAATCCTTCAACCAATAGGTGTCTCTTTCTTTTTGACCAGAAAACCCTATGGCTTCTGATTCTAGCTCTTCTTCAATCACATCCATGACTTCTGGACCTGCCACTTTCCCCAGCCAGGGAAATCCCTCAATTAGCTTTGAAAAATTGAGTGGATCCACCAATTACCTTTTTTGGGTATTGAAGTGGCTCAGTCCAAGAGTGGTGTTTAGATCTCACAATGGAAGTTTACATTGGATATTTTACAGGAGACAGGGTTGCTTGGGTGCTGACTAGTGGAGACTCCTATGGACCCCAATGTGAAATTACTCCCAGAGGAAGGGGAGAAACTGTCCAATCCTGGTAAATATAGGAGACTAGTTGGCAATCTAAACTACCATAGTGATGCGGCCAAATATTTCGTTTGCTATAAGTGTTCTGAGCCAGTTTTTTGACTCCCCGTATGATTCCCAACAGCAGACTACAATTTGAGTTGTCAAATACCTCAAGAATGCCCTTGGTAAAGGACTTCTCTATTCCAACACGACATACTAAGGTTTGGGGTTACACAGATGCAGATTGGGCAGGTTGCCCCTTTGATAGACATTCCACATCAGGCTTGTTGAGTGCTGAAGCTGAGTACAGAACTATGACCAAAGCTACATGTGAGCTCATGTGGTTAAAACATTTATTAGAGGAGCTGAAGTTCTTCAAACCGGCTTGTATGAAACTTGTCTGTGATAACTAGGCGACACTACATATTGCATCCAACCCGGTCTTTCATGAAAGGACGAAGCATATTGAGATTGATTGTCATTTCATTAGGGAAAAGATCCTTGCAAGAGATAGTGCAACTCAGTTTGTCAACTCAAGTGACTAGCTTGTTGACATTTTCACTAAGTCTGTTAGGGGACCTTAGATTGACTGTATTTGTAACAACCTTGGTGCATGTGATATATACCCTCTAGCTTGAGGGGGGGGGGGGGCGGGGTGTTGACTTATTAGGATATTCCATAAATAGGAAATATTTTGTATATATCTGTATTTATTAGAGAGCTTGATTACAGGAGTAGATTAACTTGAATATGGGGATTTGGTTCCCTTCCAACTTGTATATATAGTTGTATCCTCTAATGAGTAATGCGCACACAAAAATTCTATTCTATGGTTAGGATACCGATAAATTCTGATTTAGGATCAGAATAGTATTTAGTTAGGATTAATATCAGTGTTTGGCTATTTAAATATTTAAATATTCGAATGTTGGTTGTTAAGAGCTATATATAATGGATGGGAATTCTTTGTCCCATACCCTGTCCAAACCCTGTTCCATCAAATTTAGTTGATGCAATTTAAAGCATTATTTCATTGCATGTTGACCAATCATGGGCCTATGGGGCAGGATGTGGGATAGACAATTCCCACCAATATAAAATAGCTCAATGCGTAAGAGGTAAAAAAAAAGGGGCCTAAGATAGTTCTTGGCCTCTTGAATGCCTAGGAGAGGACCTGGTCTCGAATACCAGGCCTCGCTCTCTATTTTTAGTGAGTTTATCCTGCTGCATTTCTTCTATCTATTTATCATCAATAAAAATCTGTTAGTGAACTTTATCTTATTCCATTAGTCAAATTCTGCACTTCTTTAGTGTACCAGGTTCCATCATAATGTGTTAATAAATTATGTGGTATCTACTAGGGAGAATTAATAGTTTGTTTCCTTTTAATTCCATACCCTCAGGTCCTTACTCTCTTGCATGAAGTGGAAAGAAAGCTTTGTCCTGTAAGGACAATATGCACACAGAGGCATTTTCTACATGCAATAATTGTACTTTGCATAGATAAATTTATGTTTATTCAAAACCTCTCTTGAACTCTGTAGGTTGAATCTGACCTTGGTACTTTCATAGAAGAGGTTTCTGGACTTCTGCAGTATCGTATTCCTAAAGAAGCCATTGGGAAATTTATATCATTCCAGTGTACACCAGTACGCGAGGATGGCATTGTTGGTGACCCAAGAACTTGCAGGGGCCAGGAGCGTGTTCGCCCTGGTAACTCATTCTCATTTTGTTATGGGATTTTTTTTGGCTAATATAATTACGAACCATTTGCAGGAGCATTTATTTTTTTTCTCAAATTTTGTTTGTTTTCTTTATCCTTTTTCAAGAATTGAGCTGTAAATCTTTCTTTGTAAACGATAAGGTTCTAGGAAAAATATTTATGCTTGTTTCTACAATGTAATCAGTAATAATTGTTATCTTCATGATCATTCATTTGAGATAATATATGCTTGGATATACGTATTTTTTTTTTTTTTTGTATGTGATTTTGAAGTGAACCTTCATGTTATTGCTTTCTGGATTCTTGATGGAAATATCAAAATTATGATGAGAAATGCCTATGGCTCATACTGTTTTGTTTCCTACGTGTTTTCATTTTTCATACTAGAGTTGCCTTTTATGATCAGGAAGCCCCAGATTGCTTTCGTTACAAATGGTTGGAACTGCCATTGAAGGAACAACACTAAGCATCCAAAAGGAGTATTGGGGTGGAGAAGAGGGAGATTCAGTTTACCGCTGGTTTCGGGTACTTTCAACTTAAACTTTGCATTTTATCAAATTCTTTGGTTTCCATTCAAAGCCATATCTGGAGTAACTTCCTTCTTGTTTTGTATAATATCAATGATGAAACTAGGGTTAAGGATTTTCTTTCTTATTGGCTGAGATGTACTGTTATAATATCAATCAAGAGGACGATGCAGCTATTTCTGCTGTTATGTCATGTCCTAGGATCTGGAACAGGACTTGCATTTTCTTGCATTCTTGGTGTTAGATTTATAAGAAATAAGAATTAGGGTTAGTATGTTTGGGCTTTTAGAAGAAATACTTTATAGTGTTGACTTGATTCGACCTAAAAGCTTAAGTTGTTAAGTAAAGGCGTGGAAGTGGTTTTATATTATATCCAAGATGCTGCTGTATGCGAAAATGTTTTCAAATTGAAGTGTTAACATAGCATAAGCCTATCCATACTATATGTTGAAATTATAATTTAATTAAGGAAGTGACAGCTGAAGGATTTAAATATCCTAAATGTTAGGTTAAATAGGCTCTGATACCATGTTGAGAACTGATTCAACTTAAAAAGCTTAAGTTGTTTGGTGACATACTATATGCTGAAATTATATTTTAATTAAGTGACATTTGAAGGATTTGATATGCTAAATGTTAGGTCAAACAGGCTTTGATACCATGTTGAGAACAGATTTAGCCTAAAAGCTTAAGTTGTTTAGCGACTGCCCATGAATGATTTTATATTATATTGAATGCGTAGAAGGTAAAACTAATTAATAAAAGCAGGCATTATTTCAGTTGTTTGAGTACGCATTAACTTTACAAAGCTGTTTATCATGAATGGAAAAGTTGATTTACTATTTAAAGTGTTTGGATATGCAAGCACTTACTATAACAACTAAAAATTTAGAGAAAAATGTAGCTCAGAAAGCATTTTCTATTACAAAAAATTACTTTCAAAATTTGCTAAATACAAATTTAAAATGTCCAGAACATTGATGGAAAGGTGTATTCCTAATACAAAAATAAGTACACAAATTCTCTAATGAGTTATTGGGAAGATACTAATGATCCATCTACCTTGGTGATCTCTTTTACCTTGACATTTTCTGGTCGCTTTAGCACTATGTATTTAGGCCCTGAGATATTTAATTGACCAGTATATTGTTCATGCAGACAAGTTCAGATGGCACACAATTTGAAATTAGGGGTGCCACTGCTGCATCATATATGCTGTCTATTGATGATGTTGGCTTCTTTATTTCTGTTTCCTGTGAGCCTGTCCGAAGTGATTGGGCTCGTGGGCCTGTGGTCCTGTCTGAACAAATTGGACCTATAATTCCTGGTAAGAGATTAATTCATATCTTATTTGCTTGACACACTCTGATCATCGTTATGTTTTAGCAGTTTAGCAGTATAGTCTTTGTAAAAACATGGAGATGCTTTCAAACATCAATTTATATTTCCATGACAACTAAAAAAATTTAATGAGATAGAGTACCTTTTTCTTTTTAAATAATTTTGGAAATAATGTTGCAACTCAGGTCCCCCCACATGTCATTCTCTGGAATTTCTTGGATCTATGATAGAGGGCCAGCGATTGTACTTTAAAGCTATTTATACCGGAGGGTCAGACTTACTCCTAAACTTCGTTTGTAACTTAATATTTGCATTTCCAAAATTTCTATTTTATGCTTGTATTTTTTCCCCTAATTTGTAAGTCTTCATTTGTGATTCAGAGAGAGAGGTGGTTGCTTCCATGAATGGTTCAGGGTAAAAGATAATGGTGTACGAGAAATAATAAGTAATCATGGTGAGCTTTCTGCTATTGTTTGATTGGGATTTTTCTTTGTTTATAATTGTGGAACTTACCAATTTGAACTTCATAATTAGGAGAATTTCTGAATTTAATTCTTGAGGATGTTGGGGGGTGCATTGAACTTGTTTATACTCCAGTGCGCAAAGATGGAATCAAAGGAAGCCCCAAGCGTATAGTGTCTGATGTGATTTCTCCTGGTAAGATAATTTTATAGTGAAGCCACTCCTTCCTGTCCTTGTCTTGATGAATTTTCTTCTTTTATCTAGATTTTTTTTTTCTTGGATTTTATTGAATATAAGTTGTATTATTATTATTGTTGTTGTTGTTGTTGTTATTGTTATTATCATGTTGGCAATTTCCTTTACTGAACAATTATCTTATAGGTTATAATAGTCATTGGCATTTGTTGGGCCTTGTGTAATTCTGGTAAGAATTAATCTGGTGTAGGCACAGTAGCAATGTCAGAATAATTTTTGATTCCTTTCCATCTATTCTGTGGCAAAAAAGATGCAATATTTTATTTCATGGGTAGTAGTTTACACCAACAACAATAACAAGTTTTATCTCATTAGATGAGGCCGGCTACACTGATTGCATGATGCTGTTGAGCTATATCAAAAACTAGATTTTCAGGAATAGGGCCTGTTTGCTTTAGTTGTTTTCTGTTTTCATTTCCTATGAAAATGAAAATAGGGCCTGAAATGTTTCCATTTAAAACATTTCATAAAATGAGTTGAAAACTGAAAACAGAAAAAAGTTAGGGGCTGTTTGGTTTCCATGTTCATTTCCTATTTTCATTTATTGCATTCATTTTTTGAAATGTGTTTTCATTTTCACTTTTTTATTTTATGAAAATATGGTTGTCTGTTTTCATTTTAACCTATTTCCATATTTTATTTAGTATTGAATTACTAATCCTTTTTTTTTAAAAAGAAAATAAAAGAATTTCATAATTAATAAAATTGCCACCGTTCATTTTTGGAAACACTAAAAGTAACTTTTGTCTGTTTTAAGTTTTCAGTTCATTTCAGAAAATGTTTCCAGGGAAAACATTTCCAGTTTATTAAACCAAACATGTTTTCCTGAAATGAAAACATAAAACAGCTTAAGCAAATAGGCCCTTATTTTTCATTATTCGCAAAATTTCAGGTAGTGAATGATGTTCCAGCCAAAATCTGCCACCACAATCCACCATGGCCGCCATTTGACAACATTTATCAGGAAATCAGATTTCCTCTTTTTTCCTCCTAATTTATAGCTGTACAATAGTAAATATATTAAATGCAAATATTACAAACGTATATTTCTCTACATGTTTCTACCATGTGGTTGATGCTTCTTCTCTATTTGTTATGGTTTGTTAGTGAGATATGGTTAAGTTTTGTCAGATTTTATTTACAGTAATGTGTCCCTTATATCTTGTTTTTCGTCTATGCACAGCGGACCCTGAAGGGTTGGACCTTGTAATTCCTGAGTGCTGTGAGGACAGAGAGCTTGCACCACAGAAAAGATATTTTGGCGGACAGGAAGGAGTTGGAGAATATATTTGGTATCGGACAAAGAATAAGCTTGAAGGATCTGCACTACTAGATATATCTAATTCTTGTGAAGATGTTGTCATATGTGGGACCAAGCTGTCAGTACCATCATATTTTGACGTCATTCTATGAAAGAGAATGTATATCTTCTTGAAACTGATTTTCTTTTTTTTTTTTTGGTCTGAATGGCATTCTATCATGTCAGAACATATAAACCTTCAGTTGAAGATGTTGGAGCTTATTTGGCTTTGTATTGGGTACCAACTCGTGCTGATGGTAAATGTGGAAAGCCACTGACTGCAATTTGCAGCTCTCCAGTTTCCCCAGGTATAACTATTGTTCTTTCTTGGGAATTTATCAGTCATAAACATGAATACTTTCTTTCTGATGATGACCTTTTCCTCACATCACTTGAATTTGATTTTCATGTTTGTTATGATCATATCATCTCTGTATCAGATGTAGGGTGTTCACAGTAATCATGTTCCTTTGAGAAGGTGGAAAACTTGAGTAGGCTTTAGTTTTTTTCAAATATTTTCACCTTTTTTGGTCTTAGTGGTGTATTTCACTTGGCTAGTCAAGTAGTTTAATCTATGGCTGTTGAGCATGTAATATTTAGATTTTCTTCTGCTTTTTCTCTCATTTGGGTTTGTGCACGTGTCTTGTTATCTTACTATGAAGTGTAATAATGCAGCTCCTCCAGTAGTTTTTAATGTCTGCGTAAAAGAGTTATCATCAGGAATTTATTCTGGAGAAGGAGAATATTTTGGTGGATATGAAGGAGCAAGCCTATTTAGCTGGTATAGAGAAAATATTGAGGGAACCATTGAACTGATTAATGGGGCAAATTCTAAAACTTATGAAGTCACAGATTCAGATTACAACTGCCGTTTGTTGTTTGGGTAATTATTCCATGTCACTCTCATGCTTTCATGTTTTCCTGTGAAGAAAAATGTTTCATATGCTGTTGTAATTTGTTAAATCTTTCTCAAAAGTGTTTTAGAATAGAAAATGTTGTATTTAAATCTATAGTTATATGTTAGTGACTAAGGAAACCGGGTTGTTTGTTTAAGATCTGATACAATACTCAATATGCTTGCTTATCCAATTTTGGATCCATAAACGCTCTAAACAAGTCAAACTACTGATTGGCTTTGACTAAATCATTAAATTCTACTAGTTATGTTAATTTTGAAAACTCATGTTGTTTGATATGTTGTGGAAAATCAGAGGAGAAACTCCAGTAGCTTTATTGATAGGAAATTGAAAAGGCTCTAGGATAGCACAAAGTTAGAATACAGGAGCACACTCACAGTTCCAGTCTTCTGCCCATACAAAGAGGGAACGAATTTCTCTAAATCTCACAACTAATAACTATGAATTCAGATGAAAAACTAACTCTATTATTACTCTTCTATTTACAGATTCCTAAGACTCAATTAAGACCTTAACAAACTCTCTCTAGTTAGTGCTGGTTAAAAGTCAGCCTGTACATCCAGCTGTAAAGCTGGCTGGAAACATAACTGCCTCTGCCACTTGGCTAGGGTAGCTCATCCGTTAACTGCCCTTCCCTTATTTTTGGAACTGTATCTACCATTAGTTCTTTGTGTTGTAGGAAATACCACCCTTTGGGGAAAGAACCATGTCGTCAAGGTTGAGCTCAACTTCCTGATAATAGGCTGGTCTGGGTTGACCTCAAACACCATTCTGCTTCTCAGGAACTCTAAACTGGAAGTATTTTCCCTTAAAAACACAGCATTCCTCTCCAACCAAAGATACCATAGGACGTCATTGCACACTGCTACAAAGTTCATCCATTTTGCTTATGAATTGTAGCTGGTTTAAATTGTGACAACAGACACCCAAGATTCACCAAACACACTAAAAAGCCTACTCCATCATAGATGATAGTAGGACTGCAAAGAAGATGCCAACTTTCCAGCATGTCGTCAAGGTTGTGCTCAACTTCCTGATAATAGGCTGGTCTGGGTTGACCTCAAACACCATTCTGCATCTCAGGAACTCCAAACTGGAAGTATTTTCCCTTAAAAACACAGCATTCCTCTCCAACCGAAGATACCATAGGACAGCATTGCACACTGCTACGAAGTTCATCCCCTTTGCTTATGAACTCTAGCTGGTTTAAATTGTGACAATGCTCACCCAAGATTCACCAAACACACCAAAAGGCCTACTCCATCATAGATGATAGTAGGACAATTGCAAAGAAGATATGCCAACTTTCTTAGTTAGATCCATACATTAGACAATATAAGGAGACCGAGCTTGCAGACATATTTACAATTGATCCTATTTATTACTGGTATCTAAAATAGGCTTGAACTAGGGAAGAGCTTCAGATTTACGAAGGGGCTTTTCCAAATGGAGTCTTTCTGTCTGGAGAATGTGTAAGAAAGTGATAATACAAGACATCATGACAGAAGAGTCATTGTCCAAATCCTTCTACCCTAGTTAGAAAGAATTGAGTCAAGCATTAGAAATAAGATTTCAGTCTAATTCAGAGGCATCTCTGTCATTCAAGTTCTAAAAAGAAGTTTGGAGAATAACATCATTGAACTTTATAGTGCAAATGGAGAGTAATGATTTAAGAATTAAGGCTCTAGGGGGAAGTGGAAACCCTTTACAAAAAGGGAACATCCCCAACGAAGTATCAGCCCAACATGTAACTCAATAATTATTACACCCTTAAGATTAAGAAAGTCAGAAGCCTGGAAGGGACATGTCACTGAAAGTATTTTGAGGTACTGAAGTAAGTAGAAACTCCCTTCTATTCTACTTTAAAATAAACTTAATTTTAATAACCTGGTACAATAAGTTAAAATTTACTGTTGTTCGAGAAACATTTCTTATTTGTACCATTACTACTGTCAGATACATGCCAGTTCGATCAGATTCAGTTGTGGGAGAACTCAGGTTATCAGATCCGACTGACATTGTTTTCCCAGGTAATCATTTTGCTGTGTTTGTGGAAAAATTTGCTTTTTTAAATTAATGCAAGTTTTCAAAAGTATATATTAGCTGTACCTTGAAAAACAGTATAAATGTATTGTGGTTTCTGCATTGCCCTGTAGAGCTTCCTAGAGTGGAGATGCTTGCTCTTACTGGAAAGGCTGTTGAGGGCGATGTACTCACAGCAGTTGAAGTGATTCCAAAAAGTGAGACTCAAGAACTTGTTTGGAGCAAGTACAAAAAAGATATAAGATACCAATGGTATGGGGTATTTCTACTTGCTATATGTTTATCACTGTTCTAGTTTACTTTAAGATGTTTAGTAAATTCATATTTCACCTAAGATGTTTTTAACAATGCTACATTAGAATATTGATTTCTTATGGAAGCTCATGTTGAATCCTTTACTGTGAAGGGTACTTGAGAAACTTTTCTTAATGATGATTTGATTGTCGTGGTTATCAGCTTGTTTTACGGTAATTTTCATAAAAATGAGGTTAAATTTTGAATTGAATGGATAAGCTCCCCTTTAGCAATTAGCAGTCAGAAGTTCCACATCTCTTGTTCTGTCTTCTAATTTTCTTGGTAAGCTAAAATAGTTTCGGTAGAGGATCATTGGTTAGAAATGTTGGTTCACTAGGACTTAAGCTTTGAATCTCAGTGCTCACACTAGGCAGCCTTTTTGACCTAGAGTTGAGTTCTCAAACTTTGGATGTTGCACTCATCTGTAGATTGTACTGGATTCTCCATAGTGAGGAGATTACAAGTTCTATTATAACTGGTCAAAGTTCTTTTTTCATTTTTTTTTCCCTAACATTTGAACAATGTTGCAGGTTTAGTTCATCAGAGATGGCAGACGGATCATCATATGACCCATTGCCCACCCAGCAATCTTGTTCTTACAAGGTGCAGCTAGAGGATATTGGTCATTGCTTGAAATGTGAATGCTTTGTTACTGATGTGTTTGGAAGGTCAACTGAGGCAGTATATGTTGAGACAACACCTATCTTGCCAGGTAATAGCATTGTGATTAAGTCTCTTGACTCTACAAGATTATACTTAATTTTGCGTTTTGCCAAAAATCTTTTGAAGTTGGTCCTGTTAGATCTTTAACTTCTGCATGACATTATTAAGATATGTGCAATGGGTAGAAGTCTGTAACATAGGTCAATGTTGTATCCTGATTAGAAATATTTTTCAAGATAATAGGGAGAGAAAAAATATTAATTACTGTGGTTGTAGTAAGTTGGTCTTGTGTCTTAAATATTCTGGTCACCTTAAGTTGCTTTATTATTTCTACAAGGCCTTAGGTTATACTTTCTAATCAGCATCTATTCATGTGGTGACTTTCAAGTTGTTAGTATAGGTATATTTTAATGGAATTTTAAGGGAAACAAATTTGGGCTTATTATTATTTTCCAGAAGTTGAAAAATTATAAGCTAATGGACTCTATTTTCTTAAATTATATAAGCCAACTTCTGTCCAATTTTTTTTTTTTTTTTTTTCTGATAATTATTTTTGTAGAATAACAAGCTGACCGGTTCATAGAGGAAAAATAGGAGATAAGATTGTTTAAATTTTAAATTTGAATATTAGGGATAATTGATCCCTTGATTCTAGCATTTCAGTTTTCTTTCCTAAGTGTATATATTCATACACTGTACAGTGTAAAAAACACAATGAGAAATATACTATTTCTTCAAAATAACCACTTGGTATCAGAGCCGGACCACTTCCGCGCTCTGTAAAATCCCCTCTAAAGCCATTTCTGGCTGCCCTCCACCAATCACCTAGGCCATTTCCGGCGGCCATCCACCAAATCACCCAGACGATCTTCATCTCCTTTCCGAGACAGTTTTTCCAGCCCCCATGGCACGTGAAGCAAATATCCTTGCTGTCCCTGCCTGCTCCATGGAGCCTCTTTTCCACACCATCACCAATCACCGACTGAATGGTAGTAATTACCTTCAATGGTCGCAATCTGTCCTTCTCTATGTCAGTGGCTGAGGAAGAGAAGAGTATCTCCTTGGCCTTATTCCACAACCTGACCCAGCAGACCCCTCATTCCGATCCTGGAAGACTGAAAATCATTTCCTCATGTCATGGCTCATCAATTCCATGAACCCAGACATTGGAGAAAATTTCTTATTATACACCACTGCTGCAGAGATCTGGGAAGCAGCCCAAGATACATATTCCAGTAGAGACAATACTGCTGAACTCTTCCACATTGAAACTCTTCTTCAAAATCTCCAACAAGGTGAATCCACAGTCACTGCCTATTACACCAATCTCTCAAGGTACTGGCAGCAACTGGATTTGTTTGATACTCACACCTGGAAATGCCTTGAAGATCGCCTTCAATACAAACGCATCCTGGAAACTTGACGAATTTTTAAATTTCTCATGGGACTTCATCCTTCTCTCGATGATGTACGGGGAAGAATTCTTGATAACAAACCCTTACCAATCCTACGAGATGTGTTTTCTGAAGTGCGCAGAGAAGAAAGTCGCCGCAAGGTCATGCTTGGGCTCACCATCGACCAATCTGCCAAGGAACCTGAACCTATTGCCTTGGCAACCCGAAGCTATCCGCACACCTTAGGGGATGGTAAGCCAAGGAAGCCCAGACCTTGGTGTGACCATTGCCAAAAACCAGGCCACCTCAAAGAAAAATGCTGGAAACTCCATGGAAAACCAGCTGACTGGAAGCCTAGATCTCTCTCCGAAAAACAGAGCCATGCAGTCACCACTACAGCCCCATTCACGAATGACCAGCTTGAGATGCTTAAACAACTTCTCAATAGTTCTGGCCAAAACAACCCATCACTTGCTTTGAATGCTTTTGCAAAACCACCTACTTGGATAGTTGATTCTGGTGCCTCTGATCACATGACAGGTGACGTCTCTTTGTTCTCTCAATTCCACTCTTATCCAAATCTGGCCAGTGTTCGCATTGCTAATGGCAAATGTGCCAAAGCTGATGGTTATGGTAAAATTGTGATCTCACCCACCATTCAGCTCACTCATGTCTTATTTGTTCCCCATCTTCACTGCAATTTAATATCTGTCCGCAAACTTCATCAAGATTTGAAATGGCAAATTAAGTTTGATCATCAATGTATTTTTTAGGAAATGGGCTCCGGGAAGATGATTGGATGTGCTGAACTGGACTCCTCCACTGGCCTATATCTCCTCAAACAACTCCCAACCCATCAATGTCACACTACTTAGACATCACTTCAAAATTCCAGCACTGCCGAAACTATCCATTTATGGCATTCTAGATTAAGACATCCAAATTATATGTATCTCAAAGTGTTATTTCCTTCCCTATTCAATAAAACAAATATTCACTTACTTCATTGTGATACATGTCAATTTGCAAAACACACCCGCACTCAATTCAAACCTACTCCCTATCAGCCTTCATCCCCTTTTTCCCTTTTACATGGAGACATTTGGGGACCCACAAAACTCCCAAACGTTACTGGTGCCCGCTGGTTTCTTCTCCTAGTTGATGATCACACTAGACTAAGTTGGACATTTCTCATGAAAAATAAATCCGAAACATCCCAAATTTTCCAAAACTTCCATAAACTTGTTCAAACTCAATTTCAGGCCCAAATCAAAATCCTTAAGACAAATAATGCTCGTGATTTTTTCAATCAATCCCTTGACTCATACCTCCAAACCCACGGTATCATACATCAAAGTTCCTGCGTTGATACACCTCAACAAAATGGTGTAGCTGAACGCAAGAACCGCCATCTTCTAGAGGTCACCCGTTCCATACTCCTTCACTCAAATGTTCCCAAACAATTCTGGGGGGAAGCTCTCTTAATTGTCACCTATCTCATCAATCGGTTACCATCCAGAATTCTTCACTTCCAAACACCCATTGACATCTTCCTCCAACAATACCCTCATTCTCACCTAGTCTCTAATATTCCCCTTAAAACCTTTGGCTGTACTTCCTACCTTCACCTACACTCACACCAACGTGGTAAACTTGATGCCCGTGCCCTTAAATGCATTTTTCTTGGCTACTCATCCAACAAAAAAGGCTATAAATGCTACTGTCCAGCTACCAAAAAATTCTATCATTCCATGGACGTCACTTTTATAGAACACCTTCCCTTCTTTCCCAAAACTGTGCTTCAGGGGGAGAACACATCCTTGGAACCAACAGCTTGGGAAATTCATCCAACTCATGATCTACCTGATTTATCACACAACCCCGAAACCTTAACTTCCTCTCCTATTCACCCAGAACAGATTAACAATAACCCAAACAGCTCTACAACTCACCCACTCGTATATTCCAGAAGAACAAAAAGGAGTACAGCTTCACACATCCAAGAATCTGCCCCGGATCCTATTATTCCCGAACAAGGTAATAATTCTGTTACTCCCCATACAGCTAGCATGGAAAATATAGAGGAACCACCTGATTTAAACTGGCCAATTGCTCTTAGAAAAGGAAAACGAAGCTGTACACAGCATCCCATACAGAATCACATGTCATACTCCAACCTATCATCCAAATGCCGAGCATTTACCTCCACCATAGGCAAGGTTCCAATTCCACAATCTGTCTATGAAGCTCTCAAACATCCGAAATGGAGAGAGGCCGCCATATCAGAAATACGAGCTCTAGAAAAGAACAAGACATGGGAAATTACTGATCTACCGCCAGGGAAGAAAAGTGTTGGGTGCAGATGGATCTTTACAATAAAACGGAAAGCTGATGGAAGGATAGATAGATACAAAGCTCGGTTAGTTGCCAAAGGCTATACTCAAGCTTATGGGATAGATTATCAAGAGACTTTCTCTCCTGTAGCAAAATTGAACACCATTAGGGTAATCATTTCTATTGCAGTAAACTGGAATTGGCCTCTACTACAATTGGATGTCAAGAATGCATTCCTAAATGGCGAATTGAAGGAAGAAGTGTACATGTCCATTCCTCCAGGTTTTGAAGGAAAATTACACCCTGGAAAAGTGTGCAGATTAAGGAAGTCCCCGTATGGACTAAAACAGTCTCCTAGGGCGTGGTTTCATAGATTCACTACGGTTCTCAAGCATGATGGGTATCACCAAGGACATGCGGATCATACTTTATTCACCAAACACATGACTGGAAAAATTTCAGTACTCAGTGTGTATGTTGATGACATAGTTCTTACAGGTAATTGGATGGAAGAAATTACCAAAGTAAAGAAACTACTGGCTGCAGAATTTGAAATCAAAGATATGGGACCACTAAGATATTTCTTAGGAATGGAAGTGGCTAGATCACAACAGGGAATAACCATTTCACAAAGGAAATACATCCTAGACCTCCTTAAGGAAACCGGTATGCTTGGTTGCAAGCCTATGGACACGCCTATGGATCCAAACATCAAACTGATATATGACCCAAAAGGAACTTCAGTTGATCAAGGGAGATATCAGCGGTTAGTGGGGAAACTCCTCTACCTGACCCACACTCGGCCAGACATATGCTTTGCTGTGAGTATAATAAGCAGGTTTCTGAGTAATCCACAAACTCAACACCTAAATGCAGTATACAGAATCCTCAAGTTCCTTAAGAAAGACCCGGGGAAAGGTTTATTCTTCAAGAAAAATGAAAACAGGAACATTGACATATATACTGATGCTGACTGGGCAGGATCACCTACAGACAGAAAATCCACATCCGGCTACTGCAGCTATGTTTGGGGTAATATTGTCACATGGAGAAGCAAAAAGCAGCCAGTTGTGGCACGCAGCAGTGCTGAGGCAAAATTCAGGTCACTATCTAATGGGATAAGTGAAGGCATTTGGCTGAAAAGACTCCTGACAGACCTAAGTATTATTCAACCAGGTCCCATAAATGTCCTATGTGAAAATCTATCAGCTATCGCTATGGCAAAAGACCTAGTTCACCATGATAGGACAAAGCATGTCGAGATTGATAGGCACTTTATAAATGAAAAACTTGAAACAGGGATCATCAACCTAAAACACGTTCCTTCAAGATCTCAGGTGGCAGACATACTCACTAAAGCCTTATTCAAAAATAAATTTGAAGAACTTGGCTCGAAGTTTGGAATGCTAAACATCTATCGCTCAGCTTGAGGGGGAGTGTAGAATAACAAGCTGACCGGTTCATAGAGGAAAAATAGGAGATAGGATTGTTTAAATTTTAAATTTGAATATTAGGGATAACTGATCCCTTGATTCTAGCATTTCAGTTTTCTTTCCTAAGTGTATATATTCATACACTGTACAGTGTAAAAAACACAATGAGAAATATACTATTTCTTCAAAATAACCAGAGTTTTAATTTCCTACTTTGCGTCGGTTGAATGTGCTCCATATAGCAATCTTCTACATGATTTAATTCTGCTCTTGTCATTTACTTCTGTAATGAGATAACAAAATTGTAACAAAAGCTAGACTGATGGAAAAATATATTTCATTCACAGAGACAACATCTATATTTATACATGAAAGGAGAGATGAGTTATGTTAACCTAGTCCTGATAAGTTTGCTAATCATATGCCTAGAATTGTGCTAATCTAATATAATAAATACGGAATATTGCAGAACATTCACATGATATTTACATATATGTAACACTCCTCAAGATGGAGCATAAATGTTAATCATGCCTAGTTTTTTACAAATATAATCAATGCAGCCTCTATGCAAGGCTTTTGTAAAGATGTTTTCCAACTGATCTTTTGTTCAAACATACTCTATAGTGATAAACTTCTCTTGAATCTTTTAACTGACAAAGCAACGGCAATCTCAATTCAATATATTTGATTTGTTTATGAAACACAAGGTTAGAAGCAGTATGAAGAGAAGCTTGGTTGTCACACTATAGCTTTGCTGGTAGTGAGAGTCTAAATCCAATTTCTTTCAATAGTTGGTATATACTCAAACATAAAACCATTCTTTGGTATTCTTCTAACAATTTAAGCTTTTAGGTTGAACTATTCTTGACATGATATTAGAGCCTCTTTGACCTAATGGTTGGATGATCACATTTCTCTGCAATCACTTTTTTAATTAAATTAAAATTTTAGCACATGGTGTAGGTGTGTTTGAGCTTTGTTCATATTTCAAGCCTAAAGGGCTTTGTATGTGAGGGTATGTTGAACATAATATAAAACTGTCATTGTACCTGAAAGGGAGCCAATGTACTAGAACAAACAAGGGATCTCAACATTCCCATCTCAAGAAATAGAGGCCTCAAGATTCATGAAAGTGACATTGCAATTCATGTCATGAGTGACTTTACTAATGAAAAGTTAACATTGGAAGACACGGAGTGATTGGGTTTGGTCAATAGTTCTAGAACCAAGAACCCAAAGAGTGGATCCATCTGATATAGTGACATGAGAGGATGTGGCATGTGATTGGAAGGTTGAAAAGAGATTGGGGTTGCTTCTCTCTGATATGAGGCACTAGAATTCATGACCCTTTTTATATATTTGATGAAGAGAGAAGACATAGTATGAGCAACAGAGAAGCAAAAATGAAGAAATATTTTCTGGCATTACAGATGCAAAACACAATAAAAAATTTATGGCACCAAACTAAGCACAATAACCAAGTAAGAGGTGATAGCCAAGCCAGAGCAAAAATCAAATACTTGAGTCAAGAACTAGTTCATCTCAAAAGCTTAAGCTGTTAGGAGAAATGTGGAAGCTTAAGCTATTAGCAAAAACAAATAATAAACTAGTGTTATATTATATCCAACATGCTCTTGCACCGAGAGCCCTTTGGGCTTGAAGTGTGGAAGTAACAAAGGCACACCCATACACTGCGCTAAAATTTTAATTTAATTGACAAACTGGTGGCAGGGTGATTTGACCCTTGACCATGAAGTTACAGAGGCTTTGGTACCATGTCAAGAACTAGTTTATCTCAGAAGCATAAGTTGTTTGGAGAAGGCCCAAGACTGGTAACAAAAATCAACAATAATTATGACAATAGCAATTTCTGTTGGGTCATTCTCCCTCACATTATCTGCCCTCCTTTTTGTTTCATTTTCTGCAATTGTGCAAGTGTTAATTATTTGCACATTTGTAGGGATTCCTAGAATAGACAAGCTAGAGATTGAGGGGAGGGGATTTCATACCAACCTATATGCTGTCCGTGGTGTTTATAGTGGTGGAAAAGAAGGCAAAAGTAGAATTCAGTGGCTTAGATCAATGGTTGGAAGTCCTGATTTGATCTCCATACCAGGTATGCTAAACCCTTCATCTTCACTTTTATGAAGCAAAATCCATTTGGTTATTGCTATCAGGAAGTACTGTAAGACTGTTAATCATCAATATAGTTATTGTTTTTATTTTTATGTTTATTTTGAAGAAAAACTTTTCTACTATTATAAGCACTAGTCTCATTGCGTGCTTGTGTTTACAACTGGCATTATATTTCACTTTCAATGAGGATCCATTCGATGTGGACATTTACTCAGCCATGTTACCTCTGAAAGCTTTTATTTTTTCTAAGATACTGTAGCTGACACAGCCGTAAGCAATATCCATTAGGTATTTGTATAATATCTACCTACTCATCAAATTAGCATAGTAAATTAATCTCAGTATTAATGCATAATAGTTGGTGAATAGAGGTTGTTTTTATTGATACCAGAAAATAAATTGTTATTTATTATTTGGATTAGTTATATTGTGGATCCTTATAGTTTGGGTCAATTTTCAATCAGGTTCCAATAATTTTTTTCTTTCAAATCTGATTGAGTTCTTATACTTTCAATCTGATGAAATCATGTCCCTAGCATCATCATTATTATGACACTGTTAGTGTAGTGTTGGGATGGCTAACAGTGTCCATAGTGCTGAAGTTTTTCACGAGTTGCACTTGATAAACTGTGTTTGAACCCAAAATGTAACAGAAGAGGGTCTCATAAATCACATATTTGGCAAAGCACTGCACAAGAGGAGCTGGAAGTGTTTGAGTACTTTTGCTTTCTATCAAGCATAGAAAAGGACATTGGAATGGTTTGACTGCACAATCATTGGGCTTGGATTTGAAATTGTAAGAATATACTACAGAAAGTGCATATCAAAAACAAAAAGTTTCCAGTGCCTCTAATGATGGTTTTTCTTTTAGCTGAAAAAGAGAGAGAGAGAGACACACACCCCTAAACTGCAAATATGGTTGATCTAGTGATGAAGATTCAAGATTAGTAGTGGTTCTACTTTTTTTGGAGCTGGGTTTTTGATCCACCTTAATTTGTTTCCCCAGTTGTATGATAGAGCCCATAGTTCTAGAGACAGGCCAATGATGGGTCAACAAAACTATTAAGTAGAGAATAAGGTGGTTTACAATAGAGATAGAACAGTGAGGCCTAAGAATTTATTGTAGGCTAGTACTTGAGGGATGAGCATTGAGCTGGCAGTGAGTTGTGGTAGTGGAATGCTCACTCATGGGAGAAGTAGTATTTAGGGGGATAGAATTGTGGAGAGTGACAGGTAACCATTCCTCTGTGGAGTTGAGGCTCTGGGCTGCTGTGTCCATATACGTGCAGAGGTTCTATAAATATTTCTCGGTTGCTTAATAACATTTCCTCCATTTCTGTTATATTCTGGGTTCAGTATCCTAGCAGTGGGTTTCAGTTTCCTTGAAATCATGGTTCATGGTAGTTATGGTTGATTAGATTATTCTGTGATAACGAAGATGTCCTGAGGTGTCCATGAGGATGAGGATTGAAGAAGATAACAAAGTTATGTTCTAATGACTAACTTGACAAAGTGAGTCACGTGACTTGCACACGATGTTGGTGCCCATTTTATTCTGTGCACATGAGATTCTTACCAGTTGATGATAAGGCATTGGTGGGGTTTATGCCAGGTGGGTTAGTGTTTGTGCTACATATGCACATTAATAGCCACCTCGGCATTACACTAATGGAGTTATAATGTCAGTTGACAGTAGAGATCTAATTGCATCTAACTGGTAGAAGGAACCAATTGGACAAAACACAGTTATAGAGGTCTTACTATATTTAACAACCAATGAACCCTTGTTTTTTTCCTTTGCTGGTGTTAATTGTTTAATTTCTTCTTCCAATGTTTATTTTCCAGGAGAAACAGGAAGAATGTATGAAGCGAATGTTGATGATGTTGGTTATAGGCTGGTGGCAGTCTATACTCCAGTGAGAGAAGATGGAGTGGAGGGGCAACCTGTTTCTGCATCAACGGAGCCAATTGCTGTCGGTAAGTTGAAATTTGGTATTTGAATGCTATAGTTTCAACTTTTGATTTATAACCAAATTACCAATTATTGTAGGTAAATTCTATTGTCTTTTGAGGCTTGGAATTTCAATTTACTTGGAAGATATTATGAGGCTGGTCCTCAGCTGTAATTGCAAATTATTTTGAAAGAAATGACTTTTTTTTCTTAACTGGATGCTTTTCATAGCTCTAGTATCTCCTTTTCTTTATTTATTTATTTATTTTTTTTGCCTACTTGGTTTATTATGCGGATACATTTTGTTTTGGACACTGATTAGTTAAAACATTTTCTCGAGTGTATTGTGCTCATTGACCTTGGATATTATACAACCGACCTTGAGTTTTATGTTTTTGGAAACTAGATAATTACATTATTTCCTGTGAGTTTTCCACACTGAACTTCTATATTATAATGGTGATGGTAAATTCATTTCAGAGCCTGATGTTCTTAAAGAAGTGAAGCAGAAGCTTGATCTTGGTTCAGTGAAGTTTGAGGTGAGATTTCATCCCTGCTTTTTTCTGGTTTGAATCTTGGTTCAGTGAAGTTTGAGGTGAGACTTCATCCCTGCTTTTTTCTGGTTTGATTCTTTGTGTTCTATTTTTGAATGTATTGATTTGTCATGTGTAGACTTGAATGTTTTTTCTTTTGATTATACTAATGGTCTCCAGTGTTCCACACAAAATTTTAAAAACTCCTTATAGTTAAAAATGTCAAAAAATTGTCCCTATAATTTACAGATGTTTACAAATTAGTCTTTACCATCCAACTTTGTCAATTGGCTCCAAACTCTTGGTTCCTGTGTCACAAAATTTAAAAGTCCTTATAGTTTAAATTTTGTTGAAAATTCATCCCAAACTATACAAATGTTTATAAAGCAGTCTTTATTGATAAATAAACATTTGCAAATTATACGGACAAATTTTCGATATTTTAAATTATAAAAGCTAGTGCCTGTTTGGTTTGTTGGGAAGATTTTAGAGGGAATGGAAAGAGGAAAAGAAGTAGGTATAGAAAGGAGTATAGAAGCCCATTTACTATGCTTGGTACCCCAATGGAAAAAGAATGACTGAATGGAATGAAAAGACTATATTACCCTTAAACATAAAAAATAAAAATTAGGGATATCTCTCAGGTAATACTTTATTACGTTCCCGTCCATTTTCTCACCGTCCAAACAAAAACACAGCCAATGAACATACCCAGAAGCTCCCTAGCTGTTTTCTCACCTTCTCACCGGTGTAAAGCCCAAATTGCCACTTTCTATTCATCCACCAAGAAAATTATATATATATATAAAAGCAAACCATAGTCGGCAAGCAAATTTGATAGAAGATAAGGAGGGTTGTGACCCATCCCAAATCAATGATTGGGTTTCTGCCGCCCTAGCAGGCAACATTGAAGAAATGAATATATCTTTACTGGAAAGAAATCGAGTTCATCCATTTGGATTTGAAACTACTTTTTTATTTGCAAATCGATTGTGGATTTGAAACTCTACTGCATCATTGCTTTTCATAATCTTTCAACTATTTATCTTCCCAAGCTGAAATATTTTGATATAGGGATTAAAAATTGTAAAGATATTGGAACATCTCTTGATTGGTTTCTCTATGGGTGTTCGGTTCTGATTAATTATTCTTACAAGTCCATCTCCTGCGACCATTACAAAGGAGGGTTGGGTAGTTTGGTTTAGATGGTTTATGTGCTGGGTGAGGAAGAAGGAGCACTCTTCTTTGCCGGAGATCCGGTCATCATCACTGGAGGTCAGGTGATTGTTGCCGTAGTAGAGTGTCAAGCATCGCAGAGGGGTCTGGTCATGGTCTCGTGCCATGTGAGGAAAGAGGGCAAGGATGGAAAAAAATGATGGAATGTTGAAATCTTTAGTTTTATTAGGGAATGGTTTTTCCAACAAATCTTGGAAAAACAACTCCATATGGAAAAGCGTTTCTATCCATTCCATCAAACCAAACAATGGAAAAGTGGCTTTCCCGCTCCTTTTCCTTTTCCGTTCCACTATACCAAACAAACACCTACAAGGACAAATTTGTAAATTATAGGGACGAATTTTCAACATTTTAAATTATTGGAACTTTTCTAAATTTTATGTGAAACTATAGGGACCATTAGTATACTTAAACCTTTATTTTTTAATTGCAATCTGGATCCAATAAAACTAATATATGCTTAGTATGTAGATTTTGTGAGATGTATAGAAAAATGATGACACAAATGGGGGCATTCTTTTACAATTGTGGTTCAAGCACTGTTTGCATTGTTGTGTGGTCCATGAAAGTATCATAATTCGTGGGAGAGTGAGCCTTGATGGTAAAATCATTATTAAGAAAACAGGGAGGGTGAAAAGTTAAAGAAAATCATCTAAGCAGACAAATATATTGACTAAAAATCACAAACGGTGTATGCTTACCTCTAGACCTGTATACTCATGTTAATACTACGACTACATGATAATGCCTTTATGACATATATTACTGAAGATGCATTCCTTGTAATTACTTCCCTAAATGCTAATTGTGTAGCTCTAATAGTTTCCTATTTCCTTAATCCTTAATCCTTGATGCATAGCACAAAATAAGATGGGCTTCCCATGTTTTCTCAATTTTTTTTCCTGCTTTCAATAATTCTCATTATTAGGGTACTTCAATCCCTTCATGGTGTATATTTTATTGATTATTCTATCTCTTTATGTTGATACGAGTAATTTGCTCTTAGTTAGGAAAAGTTGCATTTTCATTCTGATATTGTTAGGATGCCTGAACCAAAATCAGTTAGTAAGTATCACTTGTCAATTAGTTAGTATCATAGTAATTAAAATCGCAAGATTCACAATTTGAATTGTACAAATTGATGCAGTTCCTCCCTCAATGATACTAACCGAACACATGAATCAGAAGGGTACTGGAACCGCTGTCTGAATCGCAAGAATCATACGAATCGTGTTGAAAATCACAATTCACACGATTCCAATGATTCACATCAAAGCTAGTTTTGAATATTGAAGAGTCAATGAAACAGTTACGAAGAGTGGCTTTCAATGCCCTTTTAGAAGAATAAGATGCGGCAGCAATTACAGAGCCTGAGTTTCTAGTATAAGAGGATAGAAGAACAGACCAGCATAGAGGTTTGTGTGGCAAGGTGAGAGTGGTAGAAATAGGTTACCCAAGAATGAAACGCTCACTTTGAGCACATAGAACGGCATGGATTTTGTGAAAGGATGGAGTATTATGGAATCTGTATAGGATGAGGGAATTAGAATAGATAACAGGCTTGGGCTACAGAAATGGAGCGTGAGAGAATTATTTGTAAAGCCATTTGGCTTGGGGCAGAGTCATGAGATTCTGTAGGAGCAGCTTGCTCTTGGAAGGGTGTTACCTCGTGTATTGCTCACTTGAGTGTTATTCCTAAGCAATAGTGTTTTGTTCTCATTCTAGTAGTGATAAGAGAAGTGAATTTGTGAAAATGTGCCATATTTCTTCGTTGGCTTTAGAGGATTGTTCATATGGTTGATTTCTTTATTGGGTTGAATGGATTGTCAGAATTTTCCAGTGTCAAAAGTTTAGTTTAACTGCTGGGCACCGTAGTTTCGTGTCTTTGGTTTTGTTGGGCATTTAGCCCCGTTAACTACCCAAAAAGAATTAGTTTGACAATATCTTGGGACCAAATTTTCTCTTTGCAGTGTTTTCATGATACCACATCTTTATTGATAAGTTGTAATTGAAATTCTGTTTCTTTTATCTCAAGTTTAGTTGGGCTCTATCATATGTTGTACTGTCTTTGCTTTCCTTGTCTTGCAATCTATTACTTCCTATCCTTGATAAGCTCACTCTTTGCCTTTAATGACAGGTCTTGTGTGATAAAGACCGAACTCCAAAAAAGGTCCATTGCTAGATATTTTTTTCTGATCTTTTATTGTTTTCAATTAAAATGCGTGTTGTACTTAAAATATCAAAAGGGCGAGTCCTGGTTCTGACATTATTTTTCTTGTACAGGTTCCTACAATGGTGAGTCTTGAAAGAAGGATGCTAGAAGTTAATAGGAAAAGGGTCAAGGTAGTCAAGCCTGCCTCTAAGACTTCTTTTCCAACTACAGAAATTCGTGGGACTTATGCACCTCCTTTTCATGTGAGTTTGGATCTAATTTTTGGTAATTCAGTCATTTTCCCTTATCTACTATGTTAATCATGATTATATATAATATCTCTTATTCAGGCTTGAAAAGTAGAACGGTTAGCCCTGAAGCTTCAACTAAATTTTACTGTCATTTCTATCTTTTGTCGTAAAATTTTTTCTTAACTGGCAAACGCTACTGGTTAAGCATATATGATCTTTTGGGAAGGTTTTTTTCCTAGAAACTATTTAAAATAATTTCATAAAATAAGCTAAAAACAGCTTATTGGAGGTTAATAAGCAGCTTATCCAAGCAGAATTCTATAAGCAGAATTCTTTTTGTATTTAAGCACCTATTGAAGCTCCAATAAGCCATAAGTCATAAGCTACGTTGATCAATCTCATATTCATGTATAAATGTCACAGGTGGAGCTATTTAGGAATGATCAACATCGACTGAGGATTGTTATTGACAATGAGAATGAAGCAGATTTGATGGTGCAATCGCGGCACCTCCGAGATGTTATTGTTCTTGTGATTCGAGGACTTGCTCAACGATTTAACAGTACATCTCTCAATTCTCTCCTTAAAATAGACACATAAGTTTTATTGTCTGTTGTATAGTATCACAATATTTGATGCTTGGTTTGTGAGGTTTGCATGTAATGTAAGTTGTCACTTGTATGTATTTTTAAGATCCCATGTTATCTGGAGGGAAAACAACTATTGGTGCTGCAATGTTTGTTTGGCGTTGATTCAGTTGAAGGAAAAATGAAATGGATATATGTTGTAATATATTTGGAGTACGAATGGACAATTATGCACATTGTTTGATGAAAAATTGAAGCTTGCTATATAGTATATAGAATTTTCTTTCTTTTTTTTTTTTCAAGTGAGAAAGGACAAAAGCTCTGAAGGGTGAAGGCACCGAAATTTTATTTGTAGGCATTCACTCTAGTGGATTGATCATTGCCTCATAATTTATCTTATTTTTGTTTCATACTAATTCATTAAAAAAGAGTGAGGCTTAACTTAGTGGTTGTTACCTCTTTTTTTGTTAACTATTTTATTCGAGATTAAACCCATAAGATGAGACTATTGAAAAAGTTATGTCGAATAAGATTCTTTTGGCAATTTGTTTTGATAAATTCAACAATTTAAGTAAAACTTATCAAATTACATATGATTTGATTAGTATTTCTTTTACCGTAAAAATTAAATATTTGATTAGTATTTTGTCATATGATTTTACTTTAAGATTTGAATATATTGTAGGCTGTAAGTTTTAGGTAATATTAAACCAATTTTTTTACTTTTGTGGATGAGAATCCTAATAATTTCTTTTTTTGTTTTTAAAAAATAAAATAGATCCCTATAATTAAATAATACAAGGTGAATGGTTTTGCATTGCTTATATGGAGAACAGGACAAGTTTAAGCCAAATTATTTCTCTCGCTTATCTTAAATTCTTCAGATTGCCTTTCGTTTTTCACAAAGAAACTACTTGTATCGTAAATGCCTCGTTTCTGAAATCTGCTAATTTTGTATTTACGCGGTTAGAGACGAAATATTTTAAAGGTATTATCCTCTCCTTGCACTATGTGTGCATGTAAGGATTAAGTTGGATTGATGCTGATAGAAGCCTTATATAATAATTGAATTTTTTTATTTAATTTGAGTTATTCATTTTCGCACTTAATAAAAACTTAAAGGGAATAGTCAATAAACAAGTTAGATTTATGCAAGTATTATAAGAAAACACTTTGAAAAAAAAAATAAACAGTATGAAAAGAGTTATCATGGGTTGAAAAACAGAGAAATAGGAGTAGGGAAAAATCCCATGGAAAAGAATGCTGGAGAAGCTACATGCATTTCACAAAATGGAGGATAACATGGGTAGAAAAACAGGAGTTGAAAAAAGTGACGAGTGTAAAGGGGGAAAACAGTAAAGGAAAGCCAACTCTCAACGAGCTGAATGAATCTTAACTTATAGTCCTAGAGCTAAAGGGGGGCCAGAACAAACTGACCGTAAATGTTACTGCCATCCAACCACAGAGCAGGAGTGAAAGGAGACTAGAAATAGATGAGAAGAGGACAAGTATAGAAGAGAAGACCAAATTGGGAGTAAGACACAAGGATGAACTAAGGTAGAGGGTACTAATGTCCAAAGAAGAGATGGAAGCGAAGCTAAAGGAGGTGACTACATTAGGGGAAGTTAAAGATAGAAGCCAACCAACCCACAAGGATATGATTGAGGACAGAGAAGGAAAAGAACTTGAAAGAGAAAATAATCAGACTAGCAGTAAAATAGCAAGTACAGAGAACAATCAAGGAAGATCAAAAGGGAAATGGAAAGTCATGGCAAGAAAACAAAATATGGGCAAGGAAACAAACCCAAAGAGAAGCAATAAGGAGAATGAAAGAGGTAGAGGAGGAGTGGCAATAAAAAGGAGACTGGCCCAGGAGGAGGAGGTTGAGGCTAAAAGATCTTGCCTTACGGAAATTGATGGCAACCAAGAAAAGGTGGAGATTCCCAGCCTAAAAGAGGACCAATACCACCAATGAGAATCATGTTTTGGAACTGTCAGGGTATGGAGAATCCCTTCACAGTCCATACCATCAAAGGGATATGTCAATCCCATTCCCCAGGCTTGGTGTTTCTAGCTGAATCCAAAAATAGAGATGAGAAAGTGAGAGAATGGCTGAAAACATATAACCTCCATAATGTTGAAACAGTGGCTCCAGTTGGAAGAGCTGGTGGGTTGGTGTTAGCTTGGAAAGACTCCATATGTCTCTCGAATGTGGAAGAAGATTCCTTTTATATTTCGTGTAAAGTGTTGGAACAAGGAAGGGCGGAACTTTGTTATCGATTTGGAGTTCATGCAAGCACAGATGCTAGCTTGGGAAGAGAAAAATTTGCAATTCTGGGAGATGTTGTAGCTCGGGTTCAAGGTAAAATATTAGTAGGGGTGATTTCAAGACAATCCTCCATGCTCATGAAACGAAGGCGGTTCTAAAGGTGATGAAAATTCAAGGCAAGTTTTCAGAGACTTCCTTTCAGCAAATGAATTAATTGACCTTGGGTTTTCTGGCAGAAAATTTACATGGTGTAATAAGTGGTCAAATGGCAAGTGCATTTGGGAAAGACTAGATCGTATGGTAGCTAATTCAGATTAGCAGTTGGCCTACTTGAATATGGCACTTGGACATCCAAGGTTCCGATCATGTTCCATTGATGCTGAACTCCTCACTGATCCAGTCTATATATATATATATAAAAAGTCAAGTTTGATAGAAGATGGATATGAAAATATAAAGATAATTGAAGGAGCGTGGAAGAATGAGGTGCAGGGATCCAATGCATACCAAATCCATACAAAACTCAAGATCACAAGGCACAAAATTGTCGAGTGGCTATCATCCCAGAGAACCAATGCAGAATTGAATATTAAAAGAACCCATGAAGAAATAGCCCTACTCAAGAGCTTAGAAGAAGAGTTGTGGGAGGAAATCAAAGAAAAAGAAGGAATGCTGAAGGAAGAGCTTATTAAAGAAGAGCAGTTTTGGCATCAAAAGTCAAGAATCAAGTGGCTAAAATACGGAGATAAAAATACCAAATTCTTCCATATCCAAACAGTGCAACGAAGAAAGAAAAAGAGAATCATGCAGCTGGAAAAGGAGAATGGAAGCTGTGTTACAAGGATGGAGGAAATTGGAGACACTGCCATAGAATTTTTCCAAAGCCCTTTTTAAATTCGCAGAGCCACACAATATGGATGAAGTCTTGGGATCATACCCGAAAAAGCTTAATCTAGTGAACAATTACATGCTGACAAGATCAGTCTCAGATGATGAAATCAAAAAGGATCCTTTCTCTATAAACCCAGATGACGCCCCTGTTAGCGATGGGTTCACTGCCTTGTTCTACAGAAGCTATTGGGACACAGTTGGTAAAGATATCTGTAGTGATGTGAGGAGTTTCTTCCAATCTGGCAAAATGCTAAAAAGCTTGGATCATACTCAATTGGTCTTAATCCCAAAGATTGAAGAGTGCTAAAGCATGAATGAGGTGAGACCAATTAGCCTTTGCATAGTCTTCTAAGGGATTATCTCCAAAATCTTAGTATCTAGATTGCAAAAAGTGATGCCCAAAATTATCAGATAACATCTTGGTTGGCCACGGGCTTATGCACCACTTGAAAAATTGAAAACAAGGAAGAGGATGTCACATGGCAATAAAGATTGATATGAGCAAAGCATACGATAGAGTTGAATGGATCTTCCTACATTTTATGATGAGTAAGATGGGTTTTTGTGAGAGAAGGATGAAGTAGGTTATGGAATGTGTACCTTCAACCTCTTTCTCTGTCATTGTCAATGGTGAAACATTTGGGTATTTTCAACCCACTAGAGGTATCCGCTAAGGAGATCTTCTATCTCCCTACCTATTTCTTTTATGCGCAGAAGGACTTTCCCACCTTCTAAGCACTTCAATTAACCACTTGTTATTTGTTGACGACACCCTTCTCTTTGCCAAAGCAGGTACACAGAAGCCCAATATATCCTATCATTGCTGCAGAACTATGAAATGGTTAGTGGACAAAAAATCAAATGCCATAATCAAAATTCTAAGAAATCCAATAAGACATAGTAGGTCATTCTTAATTTAGACTATACATACTAGGATGGATTGTAAAATGTGATTAAAAATGATCGAAGTTATATGATTTCGTTGATTTAGTTATTAATATTCATTTTCAACCTTATCATTTTAGTTAGAAGTTAGATCTTATGTCCCTCACGTACACTTTTATTAGTCAAAAGTAATAAAAAAATATATTTATAATACTTATAATATCATTTTAATATTATTCTAAAAACACTTTCATGTTGATATCAACAAATTATTTTGAGATAAAAAGCAATTTATTTTGTAATGATATTATAATGGAAAGTTAGGATAAGTTTGTTCTTAAAACGGATTAGTAAAGTTGAAGTGGATTTAAATTTTGTAAAATATGTTCCATTGAACTAACATGTAATAAGTCAAGCTTAAACATGTTTCAAATCTTTGATAAAATAAACTTTATAAAACAAGTTCTATTAAACTTTTTTTTTTCTGTTAAATTAATTATTAATTATATTATATAAAATGAACATATAAAAATTTAATTAATAAATTATATTATTTGTTATTCTTATATTTCATCTTATTGAAGCATAGAAATTTTATCCTGAGTGGAATAAATAATAATGTATCATATAGTAATAATTGACCCATTTAAATAAAAAAAAAATATTTGGCCACTCGTTTGAAGGTCTACGCATGAAATCTCGTGGGAAGAAGGATTTTGGTGGTCTTGGATCCCAAATAGTTGCTATATTAATAGAAATGATTGGGATGAATGGGATTGAGAGGGGTAAAAAAATCAAAAAATAATACAAATAGATTGAACAAAATTTTTTATCTCACTTCGTGTCTCAAGCACAATATCATGAGTTTGGAATTGGTTCAAAAGTAAAAAAAGTAAGGCTATTTCTTTACATGCATTGATAAATACTTTTTAGTATTTATCTTTGTATTTTTACACTTAACTCTAACATCTCAAACTTGCATTTAATTATTTAATTAGTAACTATTTATATTATTGAGTTCTAATTCGGATTAATTATATTTTATATTAATTTTTTCACTTTAAAGTCTAATTTTACTTGTTATGATTTTTTTTTATTTTTAAGACTGAACTTGGGAGACCTTAGAGCATGTTGGGTTAATTTCCATGTTCAAGCTAAATATTAGAACAACAAATCTTCATGAATTGATAAAGTGATAGCATAGTAGTGAATTTCCCAACTTCAAGGGCAAGATAGACATTTTGGCAAGGTTATTGAGGGGCAAGGTCATAATTTAGCCTCATTAATGGCATTTTTGTAATTTTTGAGGCATTTTTCTCCTTCAAGCCAAATTAGGCTTTCCCTTCCCTCACTCTCTCATTCACGCCTTTGCCCCCTTCCCTCTAGGTTTTAGTATCTTTTCTTCTCCCCCATGACTACCTCCATGAAAATGAAAGGCTAGGAGCTCTTGTAATCAACCTAGGATGACTTGAAGATTACCGATTTTATTCTTGAGACTAGTATTATATTTATTTTGGATTTAATGAAAGTTATACTTCTCTATTCCTTGTTTGTCTCTCTAGAATTATGTATGAAGATTTTTATGCATGATTCTTGGCTGGGCATGTGAAATTTCTAAGTTTAATCACCTTAGGAGTAATTTCTATGGAATAGAACTTGATTTGATTGGATTAAAATTTAGATTTTAAGTCTTGGATGCTCTAATATCCTGCTGTGATTATAGTTGGAGTCGGGTTTAGTTCCAATGTCCATAATCTATGTAATTGTGTAGTAGGAATTGTCAAGCTAAGTGTAGGGATCTCATCTTAGTTAGGGTTCAACTAGATTAATTAATTAGTTAGGTTAATCTTGAGATTTTAGGGTTAATCTAGTAGAATTGCCAAGTTAAGTGCAGGGATCCCATCTTAGTTAGGGTTTAATCCGATTAATTAATTAGCTAGGTTAATCTTGAGATTTTGGGGTTAATCTAATTAATTGGCATAACTGGAATTAGAGTTTATCTTTGGGTCGAGGATAGAATCATCGGGTGTTGGATAGTTCTTAGGTTAGTTGCATTTACATCATTTATTGATATTGGTTTTACCTGTTTATTGTGTTTGCTTGTTGTTAATTACTCTTCTATTGAAAACCCCCATTCCCATAACCTAAATTAATTAAGACTTATACTAGTGATTCTCTGATAACATGACCCTTAGTTGAAAACTCAAACTTGGATTTTAATTTGGCTGCCACCTATAGTAGTGACACTATAGGTGCACACATCACACATCCCATTTTTTTCACCCACAAACCCCCACCCTATGAAAAGATTAATATACCTTTTAAGAAATTAAAACATCCTTCCCTTTTCTTTCACACATCTCTTTCTCTAAATTGTTGGTACACACTCCCCATCCCCACTTCCTTCAAGTTGTTGTGATCAAGGCAAAGAACAAAGTTGAAAAATCTTCAACATTTTGTTGTTTGTTTCTTCCTCTGTGCTCAGTTGCTCCATTTGAACTTGAAAAGTTAGAATAGAGATCCAAATCAAGGTGAATAGTTTCTATGTGTAGTTCACGATCAGGGTGTTTAGAGATTTCAAGATCCGTAGAACACTTTTTTGCATAAAATGGATATTGACAAACCTTGAAAATTTTCTAAATGAAACTAAATAGACCTTGAAATCTATATGTTGAAAAATAAGCCAAACATATTTCAAAATACATATATCATTTTATTTTGCAATATATAGATTTTGAGATCTATAAAGTGGTATGTTACTTACTTTTGAATTTTTTTTTATAGTTTAATAGGTTTGTTGATAAACTATAAGAGGCCACATAGATGAGTCATGAGAATGAGATTATGTTCTGCTCGAAGAAGTGGACATGTTGGCAAACAATCAATCAGTTGACGATGTATGCATATTTTTCTCTTTTGTATTAACAAAGTTGTCCATTCTTTTTTAGTTCCTTTGGATTGATCATTTCAATAAATGGATGTCTTAGATGAATATAAGAGCAGAAGAAGATGCTCAACCTTTGCACAAGCTAGTGGATTTTAGTTGTGTATTCACTATTGATGAGATATGATTTTTTCATGAGGGTTGAGTTAAAGACATAATATAGTGTACAATTCATTTGACATTGTTGATTATGTAAATAATATTAATTGTAGATTACCATGATTATAGGGATAATACTATTATAGGGATTCCATTGATTTAGTTTCCTAATTCTTCTCTGATCTCTCTCTATATATATGTACCATTGTTCTTTAGTAATATACACAACAATTCAGATTTACTTCTATCTACATGATATCAAGAGTTGGTTGAGCTTTATGAGAATTTTTTTTCTCGTTCTTGTGACATTTGGAGAAGGGGTGAATTTTGATATCACTGTTTTAGCATTTTCAGTTGAATTTTGATCTCACCGCCACTCCTTATTAGCTCAAAAACAGTGATGTGGGTGTAATTGAATGTAAAATAGATGTTGAAACATAGTGCAAGCGTACACTATCAATGTAGCTGGGCAAGGTATTCCAGGGTTGTAGTACCCAAGGGATTGTGAATTGATTACCAGAATACTAAAACTCTGGTATTACTCAAGCGGTCGAAATATAATGAATGAATGCAAGATAAAGAAAAGTAAATCAACATAAAAATAAAGAGAAAGAGAGAATAGGTTTCGTGTAGAAGAAACAATGGATTACGGCCTAGGGATTCAGATTTCACCACAACTCCTATGTATAGACTCTCCTGATTTAGTTATGAATTCCAGTTTTATCAATTGCTAGCCAGGACTCCCTAATCACATCAATCAGCCTCTCCTGAGGTTAGACTGAATCTAACTATAATTACTAACCCTGCTATATTCCTATGCGAGTTATAGTAACTGCAATTGCCTTAAGTTCTATGGATGCCCTTTAGGAGGGTCTATGGGTCACTCCCATAGTTCCCATGCGGCTACACAGGATCCTCGATACATTCTTGTCCTAAGCTCCACTATGGGTTTAACTCTCATGGTCTAGATTAACTAATCATCTCCCGAGTCATAGAAAAGCCACAATTTCCCCAACTAATTGGCCAGATCAATCAAGGAATGAAGTGTAGAGAATTAAACCTCAATTGCATAAAACAAGGAATCTCATAAAATCATCATTTAAGTCTACACAAGGAATTAGGCTACATCTTAGCCCCTAGAAAGAGAATTAGTTACACATAATGTAACTTAAACACATAATGCAAAGGAAAGAAAACATGAACAGAAAGGGGTAGAAGAATGTCTTGTGGATCCTTGCTCTCTGCCGTCTCTCCCTCTGCCAAGCTACCAATGATGCTTATTTATAATATGCTTCTTCCTAATTTCACTCACACTAGGACTCTTGATAGTCTTCCTAAGTTTACTCAAACTAGGATTCTAATTAGAATAATCCTCTTCCTAGTTTCACTCAAAATAGGACTCTTAGTTTAATCATAATCCTAGTTACAAAAGTCATTCCTAATCTTGCTTCAACTAGGATTCCAAGTTCGAAGCCTCTAATTTGACTCAAACAGGAACTCCGAAGAGTCTTCTTGGCTTAGGAGTCCTAATCCTTGCATGACACGGCTTTTAGGAAGTTCACTGGGCTTGGGAGTCTTCAATTTCGCTGAGGAAAGGTTCCAGGGCACCACAACAAGAACTCAGGGCGCCACGGTGCTGGCTGGCAATGTGCTCTCTGGCATATGGTGCCACAGCACTGGGCTTTGTGACAGCAAGCCGTTTTTCCTTCATTTGGCTACTTTTGACGCTTGTGTCCTGCAAAATAGTGAAATGACATCAAAAGCACCTTGATCTACTTCAATTTGGGATTTAAATGCAAGGAAATTCATACAAAAATATCTATATAATTTACACTCATCAAACCGTTAGCGACCTTCCCTACAGTGGCCCTTGCTATTATGGCGACGTGTGAATAGTACATGCACATTTTCTTTTTTCTGCTATAGTCCTACCTCTACGGCGTGTAAGGGTGCATTGGCAAGCCTCTCTACCTTTACTTCCTTTGTCGACCTCCCTACAACCTCATTGACCTATCTACGGTGGTTTGGCATCGATTTGGGTACCTGCATCTACACTCATATTCTCTTTTCGGTTCACTTTTCTCTGTTGTTTCTATTCTGTTGCTGTCAATGTTTTTGTTTGGAGATATTTGTTGCCTCTTTGGGTTTTATTTAGCCTCTTTTGATTTGTTGTTTTGTTAGTTCAACTAAAATTTGATTTCTGTTGGCTATTTGGTTATTCATGATTTTTTTTTCTATATTGCAATTTAGGTACTTGATTGGTGATCCTTGCCTCTTGGTTACATTTGGATCTTGTTTCTAGGCTCTGTGTACCCTTGGTTAGTCTCGTGGCTGACAAGAAACTTGCATCTATTACTGAGGTGCTCCCGATTACCACTCAGGTCAATAACAATAAGCTCATTGGTTCTAATTATTGATTGAGGGTAAGATAATTTGGATCTACTTACGAAGTGTTTGGAAGGGTGCTTATCTCACCTTAGATCCTCCTACCTATGACACCCATGAGCAATGGTTGGAGGATGATGCAAGACTATTTCTACAAATTCGGAATTCTATTGACAAAGAGGTTCTACCCTTGGTTACCCATTGTGAGTATGTTAAGGGACTCTTAGATTATCTTGATTTCTTATACTCTAGATGGAACAATATCTCATGAATTTGTAGTATGTGCAAGTCTTTTCACTACGATGAGCAACATGATCGATCTATGCACGCTTATGTTATAGAGTTCAAAAGGCTATATGAAGAGCTTAATTCTCTTCTCCCTATTAGTTCAAATGTGAAAGTTACGCACACTTAGCGTGAACAAATCGTTATTATGAGCTTCTTGACTAGCTTAAAGCCTAAAGATGAGTCCTTTCACTCTCATATCTTGTCTGAATCTTTTATTCCACCTTTACATAAGACACTTGCTAGAGCTCTTTGTCTTGGTATTGAGGATTTTCAGTCCTCTTCGTCCCTTGCTCCTAATAGTGCCCTTGTCATTAGTGGGAGCTCTCGTGGTGGCAAAGGTAATCATGGTGACTATCGTGGTCAATCATTTGAAGAGACTGAATGTTTATACTATCATGAGATTGGACACACTAAATATAAATGTTCAAAATTGCAGACTAAGAACGAGAAGGGTCAATTTGCCAATGTTGCCTTTACTTTTGACAAGACTTTCACTAAATTGACCGAAGAGTATGCTCGATTGACTGAATTTGTCAAACATTCTGCCTGATCTATTGCATTTGCTGAGAGAAGTAACTTTACTACATGTCTTCTTTCACCTCTAATGTGCGAATTGTGGATATAGAATTAGGTGTAGAATGAATGTGAAATAATAATGGAATAAAGTGCAAGCGTACACTATCAATGTAGTTAGCAAGTATTCCGGGGTTGTTGTACCCAAGGGATTGTGATTGATTATTATAGTACTATAACTCCAATAATGCTCAAGCGATCAGAAGAGAGTGATGACAGCAATAAAACATAAAATAAAATGGCAAAAAAATAAAGAAAGATAGATGAAGGATGCGTGATTGAAAGTTTAAGGAAGTAAAGCCTAGGGTTTCAGATTTCACCACAAGTCCTTGAAATAGACCTTCACGATTCAATTATGACTTCTACGATTATTAATTGCTAGCCAGGATTCCCTAATCTAATCATCCTACCTTGGCGTGAGGTTGGAATAATCCTAATTACAATTACCAACCCTGCTACGGGCCAGTGCGAGTTGTAATAACTATAATTGCATTAAGTTCCTTGGACATCCCTTTCGGGTATTCTAGGGGATCTCCCTAGCTCTCTTGTAACTACATAGAATTCTAGGTATAGACTGCCACAAAACCTTATGGATTTAACTCCCGTGGTCTAGGTTAACTAATCATCTTCCGAGTCATAGAAAACCCACGAGTTTCTCCTTTCTAATTGGCCAGATCAGTCAAGAGTAAGTGCAGAAAATTAAACCTCAATTAAATAAAAGCTAGAATTGTCATAACATCATCAATCATGTCTATACAAGTGCTTAGGCTACATCTTAGGCCCTAGAAAAGAAATTAGTTACACATAGTGTAACTTAAGCACATAACATAAAAGAAAGAAAACATGTAAAATAAAAGGAGTAGAAGAAAATGTCTTGTGAATCCTTGCTCCTTGCACCTTCCTCTCCTCTCTTATGATCTCCTTGCTGCCTACTTGAACAATGATTCCGGAGAGTCTTCTAGACTTAGGAGTCCTAGTCCTTGTAGGATACTGCTTCTGGAAAGTTTACTTGGTTTAGAACTCTTTAGATCTTCATCAGAAAATCTCTAGCTCGCCACGGCGAGCTATGGTAGAATGCTCCTGGTCTTCTCGAGTAGACCTCGCCACGACGAGGGGGAATAGCTCGCCACGGCGAGGCTTGGTAGAATAGCCAATTTTTCCTTTCTGCTTTCAGTTGTTGCCTGAACCTGCACAATAAGGAAAATTGCATCAAAAGCAAAATGTTTTACCATAATTAAGAATATAAATGCAAGGGAAATGAATCATAAAAGCTTGTATAAAATGTGATTATCAACCTCCAAATGGATAATTGATTCTGGTACCTTAGACCACATAACAGGTAATCTTCACCTCTTTTGCACCTTCTTCCCATGTTATGATAAATCAAGGGTCTACCCCTCGAGTACTTGGTTCTAACACTATTAACTTAACCCCTTCACTCTCTTTGCAATCTATGTTGAGTTTACCTAATTTCTCCTTCAATTTACTTTATGTTAGCAAACTCACCCAATCCTTGAATTATAGTGTCTCATTATATCCCTAATTATTGTATTTTTTTAGGATCTTTCGACGAAGTGAATCCTTGGTAAAGGGCATGAACCTACTAGACTCTATATCTTGGATCCTCATGCACCGAGGTCCCTGGCTTGCTCTAGTTCGTTGTCTCCCTTCCAAATGCATTTTTGATTGGGTTATCCCTCTCTCTAGTGTCTCAAGACACTTTGTCCACAATTTCATAGTTGGTCGTCTTTAGAATATGAGTTTTGTCAATTTGCCAAACATCATTGTATTTTTCTTAGTCCTCGAGTCAATAAGTGAGCTACATCCCCATTTATGCTAATCCATTATGATGTTTGGGGTCCGTGCCCAATCACCTCTCAAACTAGTTTTAAGTACTTTGTTACCATTGTTGATGACTATTCACGAGTTACTTGGTTATGTTAATGAAAACTTGTTCTAAAGTATTTACTCATTTATGTTTCTTTTATGCTAAAATCAAAACATAATATAATTTCTCTATTCAGACCTTGCATGGTGACAATGCGAAAGAATATATGTCTACTTCTTTTCAAGCCTATATGCTTTAAAATGAGATTCTTCATAAGTCTTTGTGTGTTGTCACACTAGCTTATAATGGCATTGCTAAATGAAAGAATAGGCATCTTCTTGAAGTTACATGAGCTCTTCTATTTCAGATGAAAGTTCTAAAACCATTCTAGACTTATACTGTCTCCACAACTTATTTTCTGATTAATCATATGCCTTAAATTGTCCTTAGTGGTAAAGTTCCTTTTTTTTTTGTCTTGTTTCACAATAAGCCTTTCTTCCCTATTGAACCACACATATTTAGTTGCTCTTATTTTGTCTATGATAATAGGCCTCATGTAACTAAACTGGACCCTAAGTCTCTTAAGTGTGTCTTTCTCAAATACTCTTGCCTTCATTCTCAAATACTCTTGCCTTCATAAAGGATGTCATTGTTTCTCCCTTATATTGCATCGTTATGTTGTCTCTCAGGATGTTACATTCCATGAACATATTCCCTTCTTTCCATTTTCTTACTTTGGTAACTAGAGGAGTGAAATGATGATTTGTTAATCGATACTTCTAGTTTTAACCCTTCTACAAAAACTATAGTTCTAGATCCAGTCCCAGCACCTTAGCCGCCCATTGTCTACCAACGATATCAACATCCCATTCTAGAGAGTACATATTCATGTCCTCTACTGACTACTTTGCCAAAAGATCCACCCTTAAGTGATCCCATCCCTGACTAGCCATCAGAACCTCTTAACTTACCTATTGCCCTTTGGAAAGGTAAACATTTTTGTACCTACCCTATTGCTTCATTTCTTTCTTATGATCATCTTTGTACTCCTTCTTGCTCTGTTGTTGTCAAACTAGATTTCATTACCATTCCTAAGACTATTCGTGAAACTCTACCCATTCTAGTTGGTGTGCTGCTATGGTCAAAGAAATGGATGCTCTCGATCATAATGACACTTGGACACTAGTAGATTTGCTTGTCGGCTATAAAGCTATTGGGTGCAAATGGGTTTTACAATCAAGGTCAATTTGAATGGCTCTGTGGCCAAACTTAAAGCTCATCTTGTTGCCAAGTGAGACATATGGTGTTGACTATTCAAAGACCTTCTCTCTAGTTGCCAAGCTCACTTTTATTCAATTACTTATCTTGTTGGCAACCACCTTTGATTGGCCTCTATATCATATGGATATTGATAATTACATTTTATATAGACTTTTATAATTCAATTCCCTTGCATTTGCATTCTTAATTAAGGTAAAACATGATGCATTTGATATGATTTCCTTTTGTTTCAGGTTTAGACCTCAATTGGAAGCAAAACAGAAAACTCAGCAATCTGCCTAAGCTTGCCATGGCGAGCTGCCTTGCTCGTCGTGGTGAGCCTTACCCGAGAGCAACATGGCCCTTGCAGCATGAGCTTGTCGTGGCAAGACCCCCGACTCGCCGTGGCGAGCTTTTCTAGAGAGCAAATTGCAATTTCATGCACCTGCTCGCCGTGGCGACCCGAAGGCCTTCCAAAGATTAATTGAAGAGTTCTAAACCATCTGAACTTCCGGGAATCCTTCTCCTACAAGAATTGAGACTCCAAGACATAGAAGACTCTCCAGAATTATTAATTAAGTAGGATTAGAGTTATGTAATTATTATTATGTAATTAAAATCCTAATTAAAGGATGATTATGATTAGATTAGGATTAAGAATTATAACACAACTTAAAGTCCTAAGTTGAGTCTAACTAGGATTGAAGGCTATATAAATAAGAAGGAGGACTGAAAGGAAAAGAGACACACCATCCACACTCGCAGCATCCATAGCAAGCAAGCAAGCTTCAAGACATCCTTCCACAAGGCGTCACCCACCTTCATTAACTCCATGTTTTCCTATTTTATCATTATGTTTTCTTCCATCATCATGTGTAGCTAATATTCTATCTAGGGGCTAAGATGTAGCCCAAGTACTTGTATAGACATGATTGATGATGTTATGACAGATTTAGCTTTTATTTAATTGAGGTTTAATTTTCTGCATTTACTCTTGACTGATCTGGCCAATTAGAAAGGAGAAATCCATGGGTTCTCTATGACTCGGAAGACAATTAGTTAACTTAGACCATGAGGGCTAAATCCATAGGGTTCTGTGGCGGTCTATACCCAGAATTATGTGTAGTTACAAGGGAGCTAGGGAGATCCCCTAGAATACCGAAATGGATGTCCATAGAACTTAATGCAATTATGGTTATTACAACTCGCACTGGCCCGTAGCAGGGTTGGTAATCTTAATTAGGATTACTCCGACCTCACGCCAAGGTAGGATAATTAGATTAGGGAATCCTGGCTAGCAATTAATAATTGTAGAGGTCATAACTGAATCATGAACGTCTATGTCAAGGACTTGTGGTGAAATCTGAATCCCTAGGCCTTACCTTTCTGATAATTCGATCATACATCATTCATCTATTCTCTGTTATTTTACTGTTGTCATTACTCTCTTATGACCACTTGAGCATTATTGGAGTTAATACACTCTAGTAATCAATTACAATCCCTTGGGTATGACAACCCCGGAATACTTGCTGGCTACACAGATAGTGTTCGCTTGCACTTCATTCCATCTCTATATCACATTCATTCTACACCTATTTTCTACACCCTAATTCGCACATCAGATATTAAGAATGCCTTCCTTCATGGTTCTTTTCAGGAGGAAGTCTACATAGAACAACCTCCTAGTTTTGTTGCTCAGGGGAGTATGAGAAAGTATGCCATATTAAGAAATCTTTGTATGGTTTAAAATAGAGTCCTCAAGCTTGGTTTAAGAGATTTGCACAACTAGTCCTACAATTTGGGTTGAAGAAGTGCAAGTTTGATTATATTATATTTCATAGACGTTCCAAAGAGGGTGTTATTCTTCTTCTTGTATATGTGGACAATATAGTGACCACTGGGAATGATAGTGCAGGTATCTTAGGACTGAAAGCATTTCTACAATCTCATTTTCAGACAAAGGATCTAGGACCACTTGAATACTTTCTAGCAGTTGAGATCTTACGAAATAAGAAAGGCATTCTCTTAAGCCAAAGGAAGTATGTTTTTGACCTTCTTAAGGAGACAGGGAAGTTGGGGGCAAAACCTTGCAGCACCCCAATGCCCCCTAACTTACATATAGAGAAAGATGACAGTGTGACATTCAATGAGCCTAAACGATACATGCACTTAGTAGGGAAGTTCAATTACCTTATAGTTACTTAATCGGATATAGCCTTTGTGGTCAGTATTGCTAGCAAGTTCATGTCCTCTCCTTCTATTAATCATTAGTTAGTCTTGGAGCAGATTCTCTACTATTCGAAAGGAGCACCAAGACGTGGACTGTTTTATGGGTGTCACAGACATGCAAAGGTTGAATGTTTCATTGGATTGATTGAAACCTTTGTTGGTGAAGATTATTTAGGTTGTAAGGACGACATGAGATCTACCTCGAGCTATTTTGTGTTTGTGGAAGGGAATTTAGTTTCCTAGTGTATCAAGAAACAAAATGTGGTGTCTTGATCAATTGCTGAATTAGAGTACAGGCTATAGCTGACTCAGTGTGTGAGGTTGTATAGATATATCAAGTACTCAAGGAGGTTGGTTATGAGCTCTCTCTCTTAGCTTAATTGTGGTGTGACAATCTAGCTGCTCTTCACAATGTCTCGAATCCAGTGTTTCATGAACGTATGAAACACATCAAGATTAACTATCACTTTGTTCAAGATAAGGTAGAAGACAATTTTATTACTGTAGGACATGTTCGAATAGAAGATTGGCTTGGAGATATCTTTACAAAGGCACTAAATGGGGCATGTATTAACTACATTTATAACAAGCTAGGCATGATTAATATATATGATCCAGCTTGAGGGGGGAGTGTTAACTATGTAAATAGTATTAATTGTAGATTACCATGATTATAGGGATTCCACTAATTTAGTCTCCTAATTCTTCTCAAATCTCTTTGTATATGTACCATTGTTCCTTAGTAATATACTCAACAATTCAAATTTACTTCTCTCTACAAAAATGAAATGACCAATGCTTTTATTTTGGTAGGCATTTATGACCAGGGATGACCTACTGAATTGGGCTAGAGATATTGGGATGAAAAATGGATTTGTTGTTGTCATTGTTAGGTTTAAGATGGGAGGCGTAGGGAAGAGGACTCTTGTGACATTGGGGTGTGAAAGGGGCAGGAAGTAATAAGCCACCCAAGAAAGGCTTGAAACGTAAGGAGATAGGATCAAAGAAAGGTGGGTGTCCATTCAAACTAAAAGGAAAACAAATGAGGGATGGTCTATGGAAGATTAAAGTGCATTGTGGATTCCATAACCATCTTCCAATGGAGATGTTGGTTGGCCATCCATATGCAGGTTGCCTCAGTGTCGAGGAGAAGTCTTTAGTTGGAGACATGATTACAAACATGGTCAAGCTAAGGAACATGTTGCTTCCTTTAAAATGTCACAATAAGGACAACTTAAGCACAATGAAGTAGATATATAAGGCCTAGAAAAAGTGGAAAAATAAAATGAAAGGTCCATGATTGCATATGCAACATTTGTTAAAACGTTTGGATGATGAAAAATATTTGTATTGGTACAGGAGTGTTGAGGAGACAAATGTTGTTAAGGACATATTCTGGGCACACCTTATTTCTATAAATTTATTAAATGTCTTTTACATTGTATTTTTCATGGACAACACATAAAAAACCAACAAGTATTGGCTCCTACTGCTTGAGATTGTGGATATAACCTCGACCAAGTTGACATTTTCAGTGGCATTTCCATACATGGAGTCTAAATCTTCAAACAACTTTGTTTGGGCTCTAGAGAAGTTAAGAGGCTTGTTTCAGATGGGTGATACTTTGCCACATGTTATTGTGACCAACAAGGATATTGCATTGGTGAATGCAGTGGGAATGGATTTCCTTAGTTCAGTATATTTATTATGTCGGTATCACACCAATAAGAATGTTCAAGCAAGGTGTAGATCGGTGGTGAGGGACAAAAGATTGTGTGATTGAGTGATGGAAGCTTGGGAAGGAGTTATGGATTCCTTGGATGAGGATGCATTCTCATCTACCTGGGCTGTATTTTGAACCATATGTTCTGGCTTCAACGACAATTGCATATGTTGACGAAACATGGTTGAAGTTGCATAAGGAGAAATTTATCCCATCTTGGGCAGACAAGGTGATGCACATGGGAAACACAACACATAAGTATGCAAGTCTATTCTTTTATTTTATACACTGAGTTGAAGGTTTATCCCAAGCTCAACTTTATTAATTGTCTTATTTTTATTACATCATACAAGGTTGAAGGTTTATAGTCACAATTGAAGAAAATGTTGCAAAAATAATATTAGAGACTTGTGTAATTGTTGGAAGACCATGAATGGGCTAATCCAACTTTACCACAGCAAGATAAAGGCATCTTTCGAATAGAACATCATCATAGAGCATAGAATGAAAATTAAGTTATTTCAAAATCAACATCATGTTTCAGCTACTACACCTAGACATATGATGGCAAGCTTGGCAAAGCCAACAATTATGTTTGTTGGTTTCTGTCATTGGAGTTAATCATTAGATGATTGTATTAGGACATACATGTATCTCATTTTATATTTGGCAATGTAATTATTATATTATGTGTTCCCTTTATTATTAGCGCATTATAATAATTGTCCCAAGAATAGTTCTAGCTATTCTTAAAATGTCCCTTATCAAGTATATTACGAAGGGATAGCAATAATGCATACAAGGCTAGTATGCACGCGATTGATAACGGTGTGTCATGGATATATGATATCAAGTCAATGCATAGGTGCATTGTTGGAGAACATATGCATTGGATCGACCCACCATGAGAATGTTACATGAATTATACTATGTCATTAGTAATTCTCATGTGACTTACTTGTATGTAGTCTTTTGACCTAAAGTCACTGTCACAACATACCCTTTAAGGGTAAAAAGCTATGCTGAAGAATGAAACAACTTTTATTTTAAAATTTTTATTTTTGGAGTCACCACTAATTGTTTAAGAATTAAGGTACAATTAGAAACCCTATTTATTTTAAAAATTCATTTTTTATTAGAAAGGCATTAGGGTGTAAACCATAGATGAGTTCAATAGTCGATTATGCGTGAAGAAGGTGTTAGACACCTCACGTCATCCGTCAAAGACGATTGCCTAAATTAGCTATGCGAAATAACAATATCACTAAAATTGTATTTTATTTATTACCGAAATAAATATTACAATTTCTAACAAAATGACGAGAAGATAAAACATGTATGCATGAATCCTCTAAATGAACTTAGGGTCCTTCCATCCTTCAAGACAGATAAACCATCATTCCGGAAGACGGTTATTATCACCTAGGTCAAATAGTGTAAGCTCAGTTTTATGAAAAACCGAACCACTTACCCTTCCATGATAAATGAGGGGCCTCAAGACTCTAAAAATCTAAATGCACCCTAATGTGTATGCATACTAATTACAATTTAAAATTTGAGACCGGGATACAAGAAAAAATACATGAGAAAAATAGCGTAAAATAAAATAAAATTATACTTTTTCTTTTATTTTTTTCACACACCCATTATAAGCCCACATTGTTATTTTTTTCTCACCTCCTTTCCTTTTTAACATCTCTCAGCCCATTCAGTACTCCTCCGGCTTTATTTTTCTGTTCTCAACCCATCATTTCCTAAAACCAAGTTTTGCAAGGCCCAACCCTTCTCAAACTTTCTTTCAGCAACCCGACCATATCCTATCCACACCCCCAAAACCAAGTTTCACTCACACCTTTGAAATCATGTTCTTTAAACCTAAAAGTCAGATTTACGGTAAGAACATTGCCCAGCATTTTCAACAGAAAAAAAAAAAAAAAAAAGTGGATAGGAACTCTCAACTCCAAAGATGAAAAATTATTATAACCAAACCAGCAAAAAGTACTAAAAATGAACTATGGAATCAGCATATATTATTCAAAGAAATAAAGTAAAACATAAACCTTCAAGATAAATGAACCTATGAAGCTCCAATCATCAAACAAGAACCATCCTCATTTCACAAATTCAAACATGAAGAGAATTTCAAAATCACAAAAGGATGAAAAATATGGACCAGTTCATGCCAAGGAAATCACCAATAAGAGCAATGAGAATCATCCATACAAGGTCACAACCACAAAGTGTCAAGATTTGTAAATTCCTCAAATTTCCATTAGTCAAAAAGAATTTTCAGATCAACATAACAGCTCATTCACTTAACAAGGATCATTGAGGACTACCACTGCAAACAAAGAAAGCTTTTCAATTCACTCATTCGAATAAAAGTGTACCCATGCCTAGACAAGTTAAACACAAACTAAACCAAATCACATGTGCCTAAGTCACAAAACATTTTTTTTTTTTATCATAATAGCATGAAACCATAGATCCACAAGAACCATTCCCAGACAATGAGATTAAATCAATATCATCAATTCAAGACGTCATAAATTCACATAGCTGATCCTCTCATTACAAAGTCTCATTCACAAAATAAAATTTCATTCAGTGCACATTAATGACTCAAAAAATAATATGTGAACAAATCAACCATACAAGCACCAGAACCATATTAATTTTAGGGAAATAAAGGAAAGTATGGAGAACTCTAGAAGTAAAAATGGATAAAAGTAAAAATCTGAACAGACATTAAAGAAAGAGAAAACCAAAAATTCAAGATTGAGAATCAAGCCCAAATCATTACCTCCACTTGAACATGGATACAAAAACTTCAATTTGGTAATGCATATTTTGAGTACAAACATGCCGAATCAAATTGAGGCGTAGAGAAAAATATGACTACTATATACATTATTTGATGCAATAGAGAAACCCAAGCTCCCCTGACTTTACCCAATTAATCCATATTCAAATTGACAATCTCAAATGAATTTAACCATCAGAATATAAGAACATGCTGCCGATTAAGTGCCACATATCATAATAGAGGGATAGAATGTGGCATCTCAAATAAAACATGAAGAGTCAATTCTTAAGATAATTAGAGACCATAAACTGGATTCAAGGTGGGCAAGAGTTGAATCAAGACATACCTAACTGGAATAAAAATTTGAGGAAGAATAGACAAGGTGAAATCATGGACCACAACACTATAATCGACCAAGGACTTAGGAAATTTCCTTCCTCACCAAGCTTCTGTCATCTAGTTTTCTCTCCAATTTCTTAATCAATCAGTCCTTGTATTTTTTTTCTCTCTGGACTTTTTAGAGCTATTCTTCCCCTTTCACCTTTTGCTCCATTGCTCTCTATATCCTTCTAATCTTCTCTTTTCAATTAATTATGCTGCTCTCACTCCCCCTGCTCACCTCCCCTCCCCTCCCCATTCTGTTTATGCTTTTTTGCTCGTTGTGCTCTTCCACCTTTCTTCTTTGAAACGCTTCTCTTCTTTCTTTTTCTTTTCACACCAACGAATAATTCTTTTTCTTTTAATTTTAAATTTAATTTTTTTATTTAGTCTTTGTGGCTTCCTTTTCCTTTTTTCTTCTTTTTATTTCTTTTGCCGTTCCTATCATATGTATTTCTCTTTTTTTCTTTTATTTTTCTTTTATTTTTTTTTTTTTGAGCGTGCCACCTCTTTTAAAATTTTTTTTTTTTCTATTTCCTTTATGTCACCTACTTTTTCTTTAAGTGAGGGTTAGAGTTTTGTTGTGTTGGGCTCGGATTGTGAGCTCAATTCTTGGGCTTATGATCTACAATAGGAATATTAGGCTTAGTCTAAAAATTTAATATACATCAAAGGCAAAAATTGGGTCAAACCAAAAATTAAATTTTTAATTAATTTTTTCAACTAAACTAATATAAAATGCAAAAATTAAAGAAAATAATTTATTTTTATTTTAAAAAAGAATTTTAAAATACTAGGACAAAATATAGTGTCTATCACTATTGTTTTGACATCGTCTTGTGTCACTTTAATTGGGATGACCTATAGGGCAATAATCGAGTGTGTTGCAAATCATATAGAAGGCTATGAGTGACATAGATGAGATTTTGCCTCTTCCTAGCTAAAGGAGTGATATCTATGGGCCCCTTGATGAATGAGATTATGGAATGCATGGTTGTGCTCAGATGGATCAATATGAGATATTGATCATTCATTTGATTAGTCTGCTTGGTATCAAGAAACATAGATTGGACGTGAACGAGGATGACAATTCCATACCTCAAGTTCAATCCAGATATCAGTACAAAAGGGAATACATAACATAGTGAAGGTCATATTTAGGAGAATGTGGATCGCATATATTCTTGTTAGTTGGGTAGCAGTGATGTATTGTTAGATGTAACTCACTATTTATGGCTCGAATTGGGCCATTGCAAACATAGTAAGAACCTACAAGGTTGCACAATATAGGTAGTATCAAGACTATAATTAATTGTGCCTTAGTTAGACTAAGATCCAATTAATTGAGCCCATTGTCTATATACACAAATATTATTTGGGAAATAATATTTAAATATAATATGAGATATAGTATTAAATTATTTGATATTAGATTAATATTGGGTAATCATATATAAATTCAATAGTACATAATTATGAATTAATTTTGTTTAGATAATTTAAAATTATAGGATAATTTTTATTTATATTTAAGGATTTTTCTAGTTGCAGATAATTAGGACATAGGCCCAATTCACTCTTCACTCCTCCGTAGATAAGGAAGATATGTTTAGGTTAAAATATGTTAACAATTATCTAATTAGACTAAGAGACTGGTAAGCTTATCTATATAAATAAGAGGCTGCTGGGAGCACAAAATATACAATGGAACACACTCAACATTTAGAGTGTCCAAGAACTCTGGACGTGCTTCCTAATTTTTGAGAGTGCTAGCTGTTCTTGCATACAAAAGGAGAAGTGGAGGCTTGATCTTCCTTGTGTGGATACCATAGAGGCACTATCAAGTGGGAGTGCTAGAGATCTAGATTTATAGCTCCAAGAGGTAAAACCCTGACTAGGTGTTTATATCTTGATCTATGTCACTGTGCACTCAATTGGGTTAGTTTCAAAATTTTAAATTTCGTCATTTTTACCAATCCAAGAAACCCAATAATGTTGGTACAGACATTTCAGCCTGTGGTTGTCACATGAAGACTACCTATGGGTTGCCCTATGCATATGAGCTTGCTAAGCATAGTAGGGTGAATATGTCAATTCCATTAAGTGTTGTGCATTCCCATTGGAAGACATTGTGTTTTGGTGGTTTAGGTAGAAGGTAACAAGTCAAAAGAGGTGGCGTCATTCCAAGATGCCATGGATGCTCTAAGGTGAAAAGTGTTGTAATTGGTACATCAACGAACAACTCCACTTGAGCCATCACCAAAAAAGATAAAAACAAAGGGTGCAAAGAAGTTGGAGAGGTCAATGAAATGAGAGCCATCATTCTTTAATATGTTGCCTTTATTCATCTGTCACTCCATGGTAGTTCATCTACTAAGCCCTCTACTCGACATGCAATGTTAGAGGCAAAGCCATCCAAGTGGTTGCCTATGTTGGAATGGTTCTTTGTGGAGACTCACGGTTATATTGAATATGTGATTGATGTGCAAGTCAATGGAAATTGTGGTTATCTGTTTGCTCCCTTAAGCTTAACCAAAGTTTTTAAATTTAATATTTCAATATTGTCTATTGGCTATAGGGATGCAACAATGTATCAATCACAAGTATAGCCAATACTCCCTCCATTCAAAATTATAAGGCAATATTACCTACTTTACGCCCCCCAAGGAATATAGTTAGGTGGTTAAAAAAATGCATTCTTCCTATGGTGCCCCTATTTAATATTTTGTCTTTTGAGTCAAATGCAAGAGGAATAATCAAAACAAAACTTTAAGTAAAGCTATTTTTTTTGGGAAAATGTCATTAACAACTCCCTAAAATCAAGAAATGACCTTATATTTTTGAATATATTACTTTACAAATAGCACCTTATAATTTTGAATGAAGGGATTAGCAAATATTGACTTGAACCCTAAGATATTTGGTAAAACTAAACTTACTTCAATCTCACGGTCTAGCCATCTGAAATCAAAATAGAAGGGGTAGAAAGCATGAGTGTAAAGTGTTGAAAATCATTGAAATAAAGTAAATGAAAATAAAGCTACAACTGGCTGAAATAAATGAATAGAAACTAATGGGAATAAGGACGAGTTAGTCGACATTTCAATTGGTTTTCATGTGGCTGAATATGATTTATTCCTAGAATACGTAAGAGAAATACGATGGCAGGGATTCCTCATGTAGAGTTTAAAGGCTTGGTCCACCTCAAAGACTCTTTGACACCATGAAGATCAAGTGGACTTGGTGTACTCTACTCAATACACTAAGGTGAATTGTGCTCTTGAATCCCAAAAATTCACTAAGAATTTGGTGCCAAGACCCTCATATATTCTCTTCTCTCGAAGTGGAATTATGTAGGCAATCACTATGATGCACGATCTACTAGTGAGGTCTCAAGTATTGGTCATAATCAACTTGATGGTTTCTCAAATAAAATCACAGGAATAGCATGCATATACATAATAATTTATCAACTAAAATCCATCATAGACATATTTCCTAAAGATAATTGAAGAAATACATCAAATTAAGCATCATATTATGCCAATCTCATCACCCCTAAACTCTTAGGGGTCTAGCTATACATGATGAGACAAAAGTAAAAGAAAAACAAAGGTAGGAGAGTAATTGATCGCATCTCTTGAAGATCCTCCAAGATTCTTGGTTGAAAGACTTCAAAGAGTTCTCAAAGTTGTATGTCCTCCTCTGGTTCACATTCTATACAACTCTAACTCTAAAACAAAACAAAATGAAAAGATTTATAGAGAGATGCACTCAAGATATTTATAGCATTAGAGCAGGATAACACGGGCAAATACACAACGTGAAATCTAGATCTAGCCTTGTAGTTGCTTTCAGACAATTGTTGTAACCGCTACTTGTGAAGACTACACGGCTTAAAACAAGTGATTACACGTCGTGCACTTCTTGTAGTTCAGCTAACAAAAAATTTACAGGCCACATAAGTGGAGGAGTTGTGTAATCCTTGGTAATCCATGTAGCTAGAGACTCCTCAAAATATTGAGCTTTTGCTTCAATTATCTCTGTTTTCACTTCTTTTTGCTTCTGGAGGTGGTTAGAACTTGAAAATGACAATATGAACCAATTATGCCCAATTCCTAATATAAATTTATCAAATGGGGCAATAATCAACAAGAAAATAGTGTTAAATAAGTATATGAAAATGCACTTATCAAACCCCCAACATTTAAACTTTTGCTTGTCCTCAAGCAAAGTTAGAAACAAGATACATTCCAAGATTTCATGGGCAACCAATTTAAGCTCAAAAAGATGGATCATATCATGCTCTAAATCAAGTCAATATTTTATTGGCATGTTAGCTCTCCTATCAACAAATGAATGAAGTTCAATTGCCTCACCAAATAGATAAATGTTTCACTCAATCTCTCTCAAGGATGTAGCTTGTATTTGCACTAACGATCAACTCAAGATTGTACACTACCATAGGCTTCCAAATGCTCTAATGTCCACTACTTAAATGCATATGCACACAATGCTCATAAAGGACTTTATTAGGGTGTAATGTGACCAAGGTAACGTAAAAGAAAGAAAAATAAGCTCAAGAGAGATTACATGCAGTCCACTCCCAACTTTTCAACTCTTATTCGTTTAGCTTAACCACATTTTTTTTTTACTTTTGACTTTTTGTACTTGCTTTTTTTCTTTTCTATTTTTTTTCTTCATTTTCTTTTTGCATTTTTTCTTTTCTATATATTTTTCAAGACTTTTGCATCTTCTTTTTTTTTTTCACATCTGGCCTTACTATCTCCAAATGGCTACCTTATATCCCCTTTTAGAACTCATTCAAGCACAAAAGCCATTTACAATGCATTCCAAGCTCATAAGAATGTACCTAAGCTCTTTTAACTTCTAAAGTTGAGGTCCTAACTTGGTTTTTCCACTTTTGGGCTTTGCAATGAGCTAAACCATGAAACAAAGGTTACATATAAGGCTCAAACAGTGGTAACTAGGGTATAGATATGTAGGATAGGCCATTTAGGATAAGTGGTATAAAAATAAAATGAACTAAGGCCTCAATCATCTCAAATAGTGCATATGACAACATGTAACCTCAAAGAGAGTAAGCACAAGTTCTAGAGCAATGGATGCAATGAGTGATCAATCCACACAAGAAAAAATATTGAGCAAAACAAGAGATTATTTATCAACATTGCTCATTAAAGTCAAAATCTCACAAGGTAATCAAATGCAATTGACAACATCACTTGAATCAAAGATTACCAATCAAGCCAATGATTCATCAAACAAAATCAAAATACAATCAAAGGTCACCAAAATCATTTACTTTTGCATAAAAAATTTCAAAAATATGCCCAAAAATAAAATTTTTTGGAATGGCTCCAAGAACAAGCATGCTTTGCAAGAGTAATCATAAGTTCAAGGAAACACAATTAACTAGATGAACATCCTCCCCAACACTTAAACTGTACATTGCCCTCAATGCACTCAAATTAGAATTATAGAGGGATAAAAAATACTTCCGTTGTGTAGATGGAGTTTATCTTTTCTCTCAAATTGAACATGTTCCTTAACATGGAGCTTATCTCAACTGAAAAAATAAACAAGGATTATAGCATTAAATAGCAAAATAGAATGAATGATTTTAAATAAGCTCAATGGAAATCAAAATAACTAGGATATATAATAACTATCTCAAAAGTATGTAAAATAATAATACAAAACCCAAATGTTAGAATAATATAAATATAAAATCCTGAAAATAGTGCTAGTGCTGCTCTGGTGGGTTTGTTGTGCCCATTATAGCATCCTCAAAGATGTCAGTATCCTCAGGTGTTGTGGCCTTTGGTTGTGGTCTCTTAGTTGATGGCAATATGGGAGCTAGGACAGTAAGAGAAGGCAGTAGAGGTGGCTTTACAAATCTTGAACCTTTGGCTGCAACAAACTCTCTTGCCTGTTGATGTTGCCACTTACAATTAGCTCAATGGAAACTACCACTCATCCTTAGCTACAGTAGAGGATGGTGGTGGTCTCTCAAGAATAGCAGTGGAAGGTGTAGTGGTTGGCATAACAGGAGTGGGATCCTCTAGCTATCATGGTGGAGGTATCAGATCATCAGTTGTCTCCAATGGAGGCATATGAAGATCAATGTCATCCTAACCCTCAAGTATATCCCTTGGTGGCTGATCCCAAAGAGTGTGATATGTCCCATGCGTGTCTATCCTTTTCTTGACCATCTTCATATGAAGAACATAAGTAGCCGCGGAGACCTCAATGTCTCCTCTCAGGTTACCCTTAGTGATAACCCCTAGGCTCATAGCCAGTCTGGTAGTGATTGCTCCATAGGCTACACTGTGAACTTTTCTGTCTATCTTTACTTCTCCAGCATCTTTAGTGTAAGCAGCCTTTTGTGAGGAATAGCCCCTTCTATCATGCACTTGTGTATCATCAAGTGCTCTCGGCTAACAAATCTTGGGTTATCCTTGTTCCCGCAAATAGAGTAGGAAAGTAGCATATTGATGTATCTCATAGATACATTTGTGATGATAGTGACTTTGGAGGCACTAGCTCTGTATCTGGTAGTGCTAGTGGTAGACCTCCAAAAGGCCAGCCCAACCTTACCCTTCTAGCTCTAAGATGCGATGCAATGTAGGTAGGATAGGGAACCAATAAAGCCTTTGGTGAAGATACCAACTCTCTCTGTGAACTAGTTGAGGCTCATCTCCCTCCATATGTCTCCTAGTTTGAACACAATAATCTTTAGCTTCTCCCACTTTCTAGCATTAATGAAGGTGCCGGTGATTTGAATGGTGGTGATGAACTCATAGGCCAGCTCTCTTTATATTAGAGTGTTCAGTACCTCCAGAAATCTATTAAATCTAGTACTCCTGATTAGTTCTATGACTCTAAAGAATGCCAACCTCCTCTAGCAGCTTAGTCCAGCATCTTGGCTAGGAGGAAAGTCTTGGTCTTTAACTTCCTAATGCACCTTTGATCATCATTCACCTCAAAGTGAATCAACCGGTGTGTATCATGCATGTCCTTAGTCCTCCTCTTAGGTATAGGAGACACCAAGGCAGATGGTGCACTCCTAGTAGGTGAAACATCAGGAGAAGTAGAAGTAGATGGTGCAACATGTGAAGCAATCGAGCTACTATAAGCAAATGGTATTATGGATCTAGTCCTCCCAATTGAGGAACTATTCTTTGAAAATGAAGAATCAGAAGATGTAGAACTAGTAGTTGCAGTCCTTCCCCTTAGAGGGGTTCTAGTCCTTTCTCTATGAGAAACTTGCTTAATTTTGATCATTGTACCTGTAAAAAAGACTTATACCAACAAACTTTTAAGAAGAAAGTGGAAGATAGTGTGTCATAGGTTCAAATTACACATCAACTACATGCTAAGTACATGGCGGAACAGTTAAAAGTACATGGCGTGAAGTGTAAAAAGCTCACGACGTGATTTTGAGTGCAATCTGTGTAATCAAGCCTTTTAGCAGAAAGATAAGTTTCAAAGCTAATACATGCATTTCATCACTAGATTTACTCATAGAATAATTCAGTACATCGGACAACTCAATTCCTGTTCATTCAACTTTGAAATTAGAGAAATTTTTCGTGTTTTAATCATTCATGAGTTCTATGGAAGGTATGCATCAGCTAAAGTGTGCCCAAACCTTTCTAATCTCGCTAAATCATGAAGTGGCAGATATCAAGCTAAAATTGCATAAAATCAGAAAAGAACAATCATTTTAAAGGTTCAAATTACACGGTTTAGCATGGCTAAATTACGCGTGTAATTCTTCTACAATTCGAAAACGCAAGAACAAAAAAATTTCAAGACTTTATTATTTATACATGTTCAATGACCTATAATTCATTTCTAAAAAACTACCAAGCAATCTCAAAAATTTCTCAAAAAATCCCATGCGAACCATTGTAGCTTAAATAGATTTAGTAAAACTCAAACAAGTAAATGGGAGCGGAGAAGTGTGAAAAATACTTGGAATTCGAGAAATAGAAATTTGGGTGCTTGGAGTAGCTCAAACGGCAATAGGGGCCCCTCAAATGAGAGTCCAAATGCTCAATTCAATTGTCAAAATCACAATTTTTACTTGTAAAATCAACTACTGGGTGCTCTTAGAATGAATTGAGTGCAAGAATCGAAGAGAAATTGGGATTTGAAGTTCAGGGAAGTGGGTCGAGAAGTCATGGCTAAGTGGGAGTGAATTTCCCATTGTGTTCTTCACCCTTTTATAGGCTTGCCGCGTGACCCAAATTACCCAGCTTAGCCTCCACATTACATGACGTGAAATTGAATTTCTTAATTTGTGTAATTATGGGTTTTGTCAAAAAATCCATATTCAACTTATGCCACCAGTTTAAGGTTTGTTAGACTTTGTTAGCTCCTCAAATTAATAACCACAGGCATCTAAATTAACACTAATCATGCAAAATTTAGCAATATCACCCATCAAGAGCAAATAGCACTATTTTATTCAACTACTAAAATGGGCAAAAATAAATCCTAACAAATTAAATTTACCTTTTAAAAGTTAGGTTGCCTCCCAACAAGTACTTTTTTAAAGTCATGGTATCCTTTAATCAAATCATGACAAGAATGAGTTGGTTTTAAACAGTTTAACTCATTAAATGAGAGCTGAACAAGTGTACTTACCTCACCTTGACATTTATTCCATATTCTAACCTGAACCTTATCCAAATCATCACAATTTATTTCAAGTTTGGAAGCATTTTGTAATTGTGATCTTTGTATGTGACTAATAGAAAGAGATAAATCACACAAGCTAATCCTAGCCACATTCAATCTAATATATCTCTATCCAAACGGCATAATTCAAATTTATTAATCAAATCAAAACAAGAACCATGGATATCTAGATTAAGCATAGTTACATTAATAAATATAAGTATGGAGGCATAATAGATAAGATACCATTTCATGAAAATCATCATCATAAACCTTATTAACTTCCCTATCAATTTGAGAACTAGAGACATCATAAAGCATCTCATTATGAGCTAAACTAAGTTCATCATTGTGATACAATTGCTCTCTAGCATTAATGGATTCTTCTTCTTTTTCAAGTTTCATCTCACATGCATAAATGACATTTCCTACAAATAAGTGTCTAATACATAAAGGAATATAATCAATATCAAAAGGAGAATCATCACTTTCATCAAAAGTTTCTATTTAAGGCTCTTCATATGCATCATCCCAACAATCACCTTTGTAAGAATCATTGTTCATCACAAAATGGATAGGTGGTTGTGGTATAGTGGAGAAATAAGGTGTTTTATTGTTCAAATTAGCAATCATCTTTCTCATAACTTCATCATAAATGAAATCAAAACTTCTAGGATTCATGTATTCCATTTTTCTATTTTTATCTTTTTATAGTTTTTTTTTCAAGAGATAAATAAAATAATTTAGTGGATGGTCTAGATCAGAATTCTTTTTGACATATTAGCAATTACCGATCCCAACAACAGTGCCAAAAACTTATTTACTCCCTTAAGCTCAACAAAAGTTTTAAATTTATAATTTCAATACTATCTATTGGCTATAGGAACATGACAGTGCATCAGTTGCAAGTATAGCTTATAGCAATTAATGAGTTGAACCCTAACATCGTTGATAGCTACACTTACTTTGATCTCACGGTCTAGCCATCCAAAATCAAAATAGAAGGGGTAGAAAGCATGAATGTAAAGTGCTGAAAATAAATGAAATAAAGTAAATGAAAATAAAGCTATAAATGGCTGAAATAAAGGAAAAGAAACTAATGGGAATAAGGACGAGTCACGGGGATGATTCAATTGATTTTTCATGTGGCTTAGATATGATGATTACGTAAGAGAAATACAATGATAGGGATTTTCATGTAGAGTTTAAGGACTTGGTCTACCTCAAAGACTCTTTAACACCATGGAGATTAAGTGGGCTTGGTCCACTCCACTCAATACACCAAGGTGAATTGTGCTCTTGAATCCCCAAAATTCACTAGGAATTTGGTGCCAAGACCCCATATATTTCCTTTTCTCAAAGCAAAATTGCATGGGCAATCACTATGATGCATGATCTACTAGTGGGTCTCAAGTATTGATCACAATCAACTCGACTAATTCTCAAATAAAATCATAGGAATAACATGCATCAACAATTTATCAATTAAAATTCATCATAGACATATTTCCCAAAGGTAATCCTAGCATTGCATCAAATTAGGCATCACATTACATCAATCTCATCACTCTTAGGGGTCTAGCTATACATAATCATATAAAAGGAAAAAGTAAAATAGAGGTAGGAGAGTAATTGATCTCATCTCTTAAAGATCCTCCAAGCTTCTAGGTTCAAGGAATTTAAAGAGCTGTCAAAGTTGTATGTTCCTCCTTTGGTTTGAATCCTATACAATTCTAATTTTAAAACTAAACAAAATGAACAAAAGATATACAAAAAGACATACTCTACCTATTTATAGCATCAGAGTAGGATTACACAAGCAATACACGGCGTGAAATCTAGATCTAGCCGTGTAGTTTCTTTTTTCCAATCGTAACCACTACTTATGATGACTAAATGGCTTAAGTACCAGTGATTACACGTTGTGTACTTCTTTCCTTCTACTCCATGTAGTTTGACCAACAAAGAATATATGAGCTGCATAAGTGAAGGATTACACATCCATGTAATTGATGTTTGTTTTGTGGATGTAGAATTAGGTGTGGAATGGATGTAAAATAAAGGTGGAATGAAGTGCAAGCATACACTATCAATGTAGCCAGCAAGTATTCTGGGGTTGTTATACCCAAGGGATTGTGATTGATTACTAGAGTGTATTAACTCCAATAATGCTCAAGCGATCGAATAGGAGTGATAACAACAATAAAATATAAAATAGAACAGCAGTAAAATAAAGAGAGATAGATGAAGGATGCATGATTGAAAGTTTAGAGAAGTAAGGCCTAGGGTTTCAGATTTCACCAGAAGTCCTTGACATAGACTTTCATGATTTAGTTATGACTTCTACGATTATTAATTGCTAGCTAAGATTCCCTAATCTAATTATCCTACCTTGGCGTGAGGTTGGAATAATCCTAATTACAATTACCAACCTTGCTACGGGCCAGTGCGAGTTGTAATAACCATAATTGCATTAAGTTCCTTAGACATCCCTTTCGGGTATTCTAGGGGATCTCCCTAGCTCCCTTGTAACTACACAGAATTCTAGGTATAAACCCCACAGAACCCTATGGATTTAATCCTCGTGGTCTAGGTTAACTAATCTTCTTCCAAGTCATAGAGAACCCACAAATTTCTCCTTTCTAATTGGCCTGATCAATCAAGAGTAAGTGCAGAACATTAAACCTCAATTAAGTAAAAGCTAGATCTATCATAACATCATTAATCATGTCTATACAAGTACTTGGGCTACATCTTAGCCCCTAGATAAAAGATTAGTTACACATGATGATAAAAGAAAACATAATGATAAAAGAAGACATGGAATTGGTAAAGATAGGTGATGCCTTATGGAAGGATGCTTCGATGCTTGCTTGCTTGGTGTGGATGCTGCGTTGGATGGTGCCCTCTCCTCTCAGTCCTCCTTCTTATTTATATTGCCTCCAATCCTAATTAGACTCAACCTAGGACTTTAAGTTGCATTATAATTCTTAATCCTAATGTAATCCTAATTATCCTTTAATTAGGATTTTAAATACATAATAATCACACAACTTCAATCCTACTTGATTAATAATTATGGAGAGTCTTCTATGTCTTGGAGTCTCAATTCTTGTAGAAGAAAGATTCCGGGAACTTCAGTTGGTTTAGAACTCTTCAATTCCTCTTCGGAAGGACTTCGAGTAGCCATGGCGAAGGGTAGCCTCGCCACGGCGAGCTAAGGCTCCAAAATGCAATTTACTCTCTGGAAGACCTCACCACGGCGAGCTCAAGCTGAATCTATCTTTTTGCTCTCGGGTTCACCTCGCCACGACGAGGAGGGCAGAATGCCAATTTCTCTGTTTTGCTTCCATTTGCAGCCTGAACCTGAAACATGAGGAATTCACATTAATAGCAATTGTTTTATCTTAATTAAGAATATAAATGCAGGGGAAATGTATCATAAAAGTCTATATAAAATGTAATTATCAGTAATCCACATAGTTAGAGACTCGTCAAAATAGTGTGTTTTTGCTTTAGTTCTCCCTCTTTTCACTTCTTTTGCTTTTGGAGGTGGTTAGGACCTGAAAATGACAATATGAACCAATTAAGCCAATTCCTAACATAAATTTATCAAATGGGACAATAATCAACATGAAAAGTGTTAAATATGTGTATGAAAATGCACTTATCATTATCTTGCTATTGTTGCAAGACTTGGGGTTGGTGAAGAACAGTGGGTGCAAATTCACCTTGATTTGATAAGGGAGCTCAAGAATTGGAGTATACTCTACCAAAGTATGTTTAGTTCAACGGCATACCAACAGCTCCTAAATCATTGTTTGTAGACCACGTCATCCAAGGCATACTTGTTGAGAAGTGGATGATTGTACCAAATATGAGATATGTCGTTGCCTCTAGGTACAATATCTTACTTCTTGTTCTATCCAAGCAGCAACCTATGACATTTCTACTTGTTCACTTCCCACCTCCAAGCAAGGACTTGTTACGATCATATTTGTTTATGGCAATCACTTTGTACATGTGTATATGTTTTCAACATTAATTAAATAAACAACATGCAATTTTGAAAAATTAATATGATATTTATCCACTTCCTTTCACTACAGGTTCAGTTGAAAGAAGATTCATCACTGCCACCTCTTGCATAACAATGGCAACACTTCACATGGAAAGAAGCATGTGGATGAGAGTATCCATACATTGCTCGCATAGAAATGTATAAAACATTGGGTAAACCCACTTATGTGTGATTGTAAATGTTAGGTAGATTGTAAATATTTGATATACACTATTATTGATAGACTTTTTATGTGTATATACGTCAGTTATAACTATTACATCAACTATAATTTGTAATTTTGAAGATGGTATTGACTTTAAAAAACAAGAAGTAATCAATAGCATTTCAGCCCATATGGATCTCAAAATCCATAAGGCTAATTTTCTAAAAAAATGAAGCCTTGCAAATCTCAAAATCCATATGGGATAATTTTGTGGAAAATTTATACATAAGATCTTGAAATTTGTGAGATAAAATTTCTTGAAAATTGTAAAATACGAATCTCAAACTTCGTAGCTGAATTTTCTAAAAATTTAGCTCTACAGATCTCTAAATCTGTATGACAAAATTTTCAAAAGGTTTAGACCTACAGATTTCTCTATATAACACAATTTTCAGGAAATTTTATCTTATGAATTTCGAGATTTATATGTATAAATTTTCATTGAAATTTTCATACGGATCTCGTAATCCGTCATGCTAATTTTTTTGTGAGACTAAGTCTTATTTATTGGCTATATAATCATTAGTGCATGAAAAATTAAAGCCACTTATGGTTGCTTGTTTTAGTTGAGGTGGAGTTATAAATACATACTTTTGGTTATAGTTGTCGTGGATTCAAAAATAGATCTAGTTTATGTGTAATTTAAGGCAGAAATCTGTACTCTGCAAACTCTGAAGTTAGACTTTAATTTCATATTTAAATTTTCTAAGTATCATAGCCACTCCTTGTATGTGGATGGGTGTCACAACTCCTCCAACATCTCCTCTCCCCCTGAAAAATAAATGGCTCAACAACTCAAGGGGAGGTGAACAACAAATACAGGTGTTAGAACCTATTATCATTGCATATACCTTGGCATGATTGATCCAGCTTGCTTGACCATAGGTCCAAGGTCTCATATTCAACATGTGCAAATAAAATAGATCCCATGTAACACATGTGACTTGACTAGGGGGCCAAGGAATGCCTTACATATGTCCAAGCAGTCTCAACACGCCCTAAAGCAAATTAGACTCAATTTGATGTGAAACCTAGAGGTGATCAAGTATAAAGTGATGTCATGTAGGGGATGGTTTGCTCAAGTAGCATCGTAATGTGTCCACACCACGCCCTAGGACCTCAAATGGTACAGACGACTTGCCCACCGCCCTGACCTACTATCCACATCTGCGCTCATGGGAGGTCTTCTATGTAACGGGAGTTTAGTAGAATTGACTGAACCTGGGAAATGCTCAAATGTCCAAGCATGTAATTTAATCAAACAAGATGACAAAGTATGAAAAGGGTCCAAAAATCATACAATTTTGGAAACACTCTACTCCCTCAATACATACTAGTAAAAGGGTTAGATAACCTCTTATTTGTCTAGCCTGGTGCCAACTAGCAAATCCTAGGTGCTCATACATCATGATTTGAGCTATGGCACCCCATGCATATTCACTAAATGCCTACAAGTCCCTAAATAGATCCAAATACTCAGCACGAGCCATTGTCCCACTCTTGTTGGTGAATATAGTGCAATCAACAAGGTGTAGGAGAAAGCCCTAGCAACAAAATCCTTTTGTTGCACAATGACATAGTGCTGGTATATGGATTGTAGTGACTAAAATTAATGCAAGGATACCACATTATTGGAATGTGTGCACTTTATTAGTGAAAAAATTGATCTTTTAATTATGTGAGAACTATTAGTAGTACCTGTCAATCTAAGTGGGAGCTTTGAGAAATTAAAGTGAGAATCTTGTACTTAAAGAGAATAGAGTACTAGAAATTATGCTATGGAAAAGAAAAGAGAGGAGTGTACTAAATGCCTTTTTCTATACTCCTCAAGACAATGAAAAGCCAAGGACAATGCATGAGGCTTCGTCTTGCCTTGCTAAGAAAGATCAGAAGTATTCAATGGGAGAAGTAATGGACTCAATAAGTATTAATCATAGTTGAGAAAGTTAGTTGTGTAGGGTGCACAACAACAAGATTATATATAGAGATAAACTAGAGAAATACCCTGTTGTGATTTTAGTTGAATTGAATTGAATTGTTTCTAGCAATAATGATAATACTTGGAGAGAATGAAAAACTTTTTATTTTTTAAATGGTAGATTGGATGAAGAAATCTATATAAAAGTAGATTTCATACAAAAAGAAAATGAGAGAATGTTGTAAGTCTCACAGCTCCATTTATAGATTATTAAGTAATCATCCAAACAATGGTATTTTAAGGTTCAAATGAGTAGTAACCTCATACAATTTCTAAATGACTGAGGAAAAACCATTATACTTATACTAAGTTTTGAAGAGATTTTGAAGAGAAATTCATGGTACTATACTTTTTTCGTGGATAATAAATCGTCTACAAAAAATATTCTAAATTCAATTATACCTATTATGGGAATAGCTATCCTTGAGTTGAGATAAAAGTCATGAGTAAGACAGAATTCTTGGAATCAATATCTTTGGGGATCACTCCAACAAATTTAACAAATTTGTTCTTTTTCCTCAAGAAAATCATTTAAGGAAAATTTCTTGAGAAATTTCAGGATGAATAATTGTAAACTCATGAACACCCCTACGAAGAAGAGTGAGCCATTGATTCAAGAGGTTTTTCCCTCGAGACAAATTTGAAAAGAATTGACATACAGGAGTCCCTACTATGGTTGATAATCTAATATGCACAATGACATATACTAGACTGTATATTTGTCAGGAATACATGACTTATAAGATCATCTCTATTGATGTTATTTGAAGGGATCCACAGAGTTGTGGAATTGTTCCAAGACAAATACCATGACTAGAGACCATCTGAGCAAGAGAGAGGGAGGAAGGGGCAATTATCCAGAGAATGGTTCCACATAAACAATCCCAATTTATACTTAATGTAGGTGAAAAATGGAAATTTGTAGAAGAAGGATAAAATTTGGAGCCAAAACCAGAATTCTTTCTTGTTCCACAACAAGCAACCAAAAATTGAAAAAGGGCATGAATGTCAACATGAACAAGAAAATACACAAAGATGAACAACCAAAAATATCATTCAAGATGAATGAATAGATATTCCAGAACCAGAAACACCAATGCCATAATAGAACAAAAATCTAACCTATGAGTTCTGAAAAAAGTACTCAGATATTTCCAAAGTCAATTGAAGCGTTTTCAAATATCTCAAAGATTTTTAGGTTGTTCCCGAGTCCTTTCCTCTCATTAGTCGTTCTAGTTCACCGGTGGCAAGGAATGTGACTCACGAAGCAGCAAGGATGAAACCACCAAGCAAAGCAACAAGGAGAGGTAACGCAATTCTGAAGTGGGAACTGCGAGTCAGAAATCAATAGTGGGGTTTGGAAACCAGACCTCAGTGCTGTGGGGTTTGGCCTCTCAAGCTCACTATTAGTGTTTGGGGTTTTGACGATGGGGGAAGAAGACAAGACCGTGGATGAGTTTTTGGTGCTTAGTCTTTCTAACCATTGGTTTATGTTTCATAGAAAAAAAAATGGGAATGAAATCTAACCGTTGGATGAGCTAAACAAAATATAACCATTCATTTGTTTGGTTATAGAAATTTCTTTACTAAGATTGTAGATAAAGAAATGCCAAAATATGTTGTTGGGAAGCAAATCTCACCATTTGACATTGGATTTTACCATTTGGAAATAGTTGTTTGGCTAGAAGTTACTGTTAAAAATTATATATATATATATATATATCTTGTGTAGTTTTGACAAAATTAACTCAACCAAATCATCAATCTTCTATTTTCTTCATTCATCACTCCATTCCATCTCTCACATGAATCCCACTCACTTTAATTTAAATTCTTTTTCAAATTACATGCAAAATTCTTCATCTCTTACCAATCAAAAGTCTCCACCTTTTTCAAATTACATGCAAAATTGTTCATCTCCTACCTATCAAAATCCTCTATCTTTTTTTAAATTACATGCAAAATTCTCCATCTCCTACATAACAAGATTCTCAAAATCCTCCACCTTTTTAAATTACATGCAAAATTCTCCATCTCTTACCAATCAAAATCCTTAAAATCCAATGCCTTTTCCAAATTCACAAAATGGAAATCTTCCATATCCAATGTAACAATTTCAATATCAATATCTAATCTATCCACCACTACCTAGTCAATACTCTTAGGGTCCTTTTGGTATAGAGTAATGGAAAGGAAAGAGTGAGAAAGAAAATGGGCTGAAGGAATGGAAAGGAAAATAATAGTCCTTGAATTTGTTTAGTATGTAATGAAAAGTAAAGGAATTATTTTCTTTCGTAATATTTGGTTTGCATAAAAAAATTGAAGGAATGAAATATATATTTTGTGTAAGTACAAAATTGCCCTTTATTTTAAAACTTAAAAAGATACCCCAACTTCTCAACTTGATTATTGTGAGATTTCATGATTAATATTTACACAATTTTTTTTTTAAAAAAAAAAATTGCATTATCATTGTACAAATATAATATATCACTTTTTTATATATATAATAGTCATTTAAATATAGATTGTTATACAACTTAAACATATGAAGATAATAGAACTACATAATAACAATAAACTTGTTCGCCAACATTCTTAGAATCAACAAAAAAAAAATATCTCCACTTACTAGAATAATAAAAAAAAAAAAACTATAATAGTATTTTTTTAAAAAAATAACTGAAGGAAAATAAAACTTAGATTTTTTTGGAAGATAATTTTTTTTTTCCATTCCCTTCTCTTGCTTTCCTTCTAATTTTAAAGGAAAGTTGCATCTTTAATTTGAGGGAAAGTGGTATTATAGAGGAATAGATTTTACCTTGGAGCTATCAAACAATGCAAAATGAAGTAAAGTAAAATCCACTCATTTTCTTTCCTTTCATTTTCAGTGTACCAGGGTCCATTTGGTATAGAATAATGGAAAGAAAATGAGTCAAAGGAATGGAAAAGAAAATGATAGCCCTTGAGTTTGTTTAGTATGTAATAAAAGGATTTCCTTACCTTTGTAATGTTTGGTTTGCACAAAAAATTGAAAGAATGAAACTTATATTTTTGTGTAAGTAAAAAATTACCCTTCATTTTAAAACTTAAAAAAATACTCCAACTTCTCAACTTGATTACTATGAGATTTCATGGTTAATATTCACACTAATTGTTTTTTTAAAAAAATTACACTAGCATTGTATAGATTTAATATATCATTTTTTATATGATAGTCATTTAAATTTAGATTATTATACAACTTAAACATACAAAGACAATAAAACTACATAATAACAACAAACTTGTTCGCCAACATTGCCAGAATCAACAAAAAAAAATCAACATAACGAAATCACATTGAAATCTATTAAAAAAAATAACAATACTTCCAAAAAAAATATCTCCACCTTACTAGAATATTAAAAAACTATAACAATATTTAACCAAAAAAAAAATAACAAATAACTCAATGTTAAAGGAAAATAAAAGTTGGTTTTCTTGGAAGATAAAATTTCTCTCTGTTTCCTTCTAGTTTAAACTTTACTTTACCTTGGAGCTATCAAACAATACAAAATGAAGGAAATAAAAGTCCACTCCTTTCCTATCCTTTCATTTCTAGTGTACACGAACCCTTGGGGTCCGTTTGGTATAAATTAATGGAAAGGAAAGAGTTAGAAAGGAAATGGGCCAAAGGGATAGAAAAGAAAACGATAACCCTTGAGTCTATTTGGTATGTAATGGAAAGGAAAGGATTTCCTTTGTAATGTTTGGCTTGCATAAAAAATTTAAGGAATGGAATATGTATTTTTGTGTAAGTACAAATTTGCCCTTCCTTCAAGACTTAAAAAAAATATCTCTATTTTCCAATTTGATTACCATGGATTTTATGGTTGATATTCAAGAAAAAGAAAAAACTTGTTACCTTGCAAGATTCAACAAAAAAAAAAGGAAACCACATTGAAATCTATCCAAAAAAATATGCTTTCAAAAATTTTTATACTTCCAAAAAAAATATACAAGTCTATGGATTGCTAGAACATTAAAAAAAAAAAAAAAAAAAAAAACTCAATGCTACTAGTCTTAAAAAAAGGCATCATAGTACTTTAAAAAAAATCAAAAAAATTGAATCTTGATAAACTCCAATAACTACTATATAAGTCTACAGATCTAGTTAGGTTTGAATGGCTCATGTATAATTGGGAAGACAACCAACAAATTCGGATCTTGTGCAAGCTTCATATGAGCATCATATATTTCATTGGGGGTAAGACCTTGAACCTTTAACAAGTCTTCAAATAGCTTTTCTTTCCTCTCATCCATGACTGCATCATGAGCCAATCGATGAACCTCTGTGCAAAGCTTTTCAGTGGCATGTTGGAAGCTTTGTTCTATGGTTACAATTGCATCTTGAAGCACATCAACCACAACATCATTCTTACACTCCTTTCTCCTCCTAGAGCTTGACCTAGTCCTCGACGTTTCTGGTATCTCAGATAATGTGTCATCATTTTCATAATCATAGGCAGACTAATGTTCACTTACATTGTCGGGACCTTCTTCAAAATTGACACAATTAGCCTCTTTGTTAATGTCATTAGCACCTTGGGCATTCTTTCTAGTAGCCCTATCTTTTGCCCAAACAGTGCAAAGGGCATCAAAATGTGGGAATGGTATAGAGATCTAAAAGGGGTTGCCTTCTTATAAACCTAATACAAAAAATAATATCAATTGCATACAATGAAAAAATTCCTTAAAACATAATAAACCACTCCATCATAAGTAATTAAGCATAACCAAAAATATAGTGCAAATTTCAAATGATAAAATGTACCTTCAAATATTCATCCCAAACAGCCTTGTCAGCAATAACCATATTTTTTTCACTGTCCTATACAAATCCACTTATGTGTGAGCCTTGTACCATATCATACACAACTTGCCAACTATTCTTCAACATCTTAAGACGAGATTGAATATGTGGATTTCCCTTAATTCCACACCTAGGCAGTTTCTTAATTATCATCATTTCCAAATATTGTAGAAAACTAGGCTTCAATCCATTGTCACCAACATATTTGTTAGCAATCTTCATTTCTACTAGGCATTCCACCAAAGCAGCATCTTCCTTATGCAGCCACACATGCTTGCCATCTTGACTACTTGCTTCGCTTTCCATATCTATAAAACTATCTCAAGATATAGAATCATTATAAAACAAATAAGAGCCATATATATACAAATTTAAAGCACAACAGTCAACATAGAAGCACCAAATCACATATGAAAATGTCATTACATAAATCTGACAACCCATTAACTCAATTTAACACATAAATTGTCACACAAAAATAACAAAAAAAATAGAAATCTTAAACACAAACACAAGAAGATTCAAAGGTGTCCTCTTTGAATCCTAAATTCACGATACATCTCATTTGCTAATTGGTCACGCTGCCAATTGCTCCAAGCATTGGCGGGTTCTATGGTTAATATAGGGTTTGGCTCTCTAGGTTCATCAACACTAGGTGGCCCATATGAAGGGTATTGTGCATCTAGTGGATCATAATCAATAGATCGCATGATCAAATTATGTAGCAAACAACAAGCTATAATAACTTCATTATGAGTTCGCACTGGGTACCAAGTGGGTGTCTTAGTATGCCCCATCTAGACTTCAAAATTCCAAAACACCTTTCAATGATGTTGCGTGCACGTGAGTGTTCCATATTGAAACACTCACGGGGGTTTGTAGGTAGTTGACCCTCCCTCCACTCATTTAGGTGACTCTTTGACCCCTATATAGTTCAAGGATCACAGTTTGTATAACCAGCGTCAACCGAGTAGTATTGACCTGAACCATAAGAAACATATAAATATCAATTTAATTTAACTAAAATATTAACCTCAAGTAATAAAATTTTTCAAATATTAACCTTGTGAAACTTTTAGTCCATTGGGTCTATTGATTACATCACGTAACACACGACCATTAGTTGCAGACCCCTCCCAACCAAGCAAAATGTAAATAAATTGGTCATCTTTAGAACATACACCTAACACAAGTGTTGATATATCCCCTTTCCGACTTCGGTACCTAGGTGTGTCTCTTGCAGGCACCTTTATCTTGATGTGTGTTCCATCCAATGCACCCAAACAATTCTACAAATAAAATAAAAAAATTGAATCAATTTTTCATTTAAAAAATAAATTTATTAATAATATGGGAATATATATTACCTTAAAACACTTCCATCTCTCATCTGTAGAGTTTGTAACCACTGGTTCAGGAGTCCTAAAAAGCAACCTATTTAGACGAATCATGGCTTTTGAGACAACATTGAAGTACCTACTTATTGTTTCCCCAAAACAACCAAACTCGAATTAAATTAATCGATATTTAAGATCATGAGCAATAATATATAAGAATATTGCTACTTGCTCATCAACAAGCATATTCTTTGTTGGTTTGAGCCCCCCAATCTCAACTAACACAGAATAAAGTTGGTCAAAGGTAGAGCTATACATCCTAATTTGGTTATAACAAGTTATGTCACTACTATATATCATTTCCCTAAGGCGTCTCATTTTTTTGTGCAAGTCCATGGTATAAGACTTTGGAAGTACAATAACAACACATGTTAGAAAGAAACATTGTTGCATAAATATGTGCCATATGCAATCACCAATATATTATCTGCACGATAACTCCTATTTTCTTGGGATCCATTACTATTAAATAAAAACAAACATTATAATATAAGAATTAATTAATTACTTTCACAATATAAGCTATTGAATAAAAGAAAAAAAGTAGTGAAAGAAAGGTAAGGATGAAATTATGAGCTAATTAGACAACAATTACCATCATCATAAAAGAACAAAAATTAGAGATATAAGATGGTAAGCATTAATTGAAACATCATCATATTTTTGGGTTTGATCTAATCTAGTCTAACATGCCTTAGAAAGAAAATGGAATAAAGTCAAGTTAGAAATACTAAAAGCTTTGCCTACGAAGACATACAAAGATAATATAACTCTTATAAAACAAAGAAAGAGTTTGGGTTATTTTTCATTTATTTTTTGTTGTTAGTATCTCCGGCAGAAAATATGAGTACAATGGATTTTTTCAGAGCTTCCAAAAAGACTCTACTATCATGTTTATGGAATAAGGAAAATTGTCATTTATAATGACAAGCATGGTTAAGGAACCCATGATGAGTAATAAACCTATCAAAACATCAATCACGCATTGTCCAAAAAAATTTGCCCAATTCTCTAAAAGTACAACATATGAGTTACAATCATCACAACAATTAACGTTGCTATTTTATATACCCATTATATCGGCAACATTTAATCCAACATCAATATCTAAGGTGGGCAAATTACAGTTTAAATTTAATGCAGCCACAGAGATAATTAATTCGATGGATAGAAAAAGAAAAAATATCTAGCCTTTCCCATTTTATTTCCTATAGAAAGAACCTCTGTAACCAAAATATGTACTTTCTAAAGAAACTTACCACCAACAAGTAATCAAAATAAAGAGAGATATAAATAAATAATGAGAGATTTAACCAAGAACGAATGTAGTAGACATGCACTCAAAATACTAGGTATTCTATGCAATAAAAATTATAAAAGGGAGTAAAGGAGGTTGGCCACTGCCAAAATTTTACAAAGAAAGTCTTATGTATAAACCAGTAATACTCAATTAATAATCTAAACCGTCCAAAAATTGGGGAAAAATAATATTGAAGCTTAACAAGATCCCAACATGTTTATAAAAAAAAAAAAATGAGAAGGCATAATTATTTACTTATTTATACGTTGTATTGTACTTATTTAATTTACCAAACTACTACTAATATGTTGATATGCTGAACTAATATGAGAAGTATATTACACAAGCCATGTCAATAGCTGAGGCTCAATGCTTTTGTAATGTATGTGATATATATCTTTTTTTTTTTTTTTTCTAACTTGAAATCTCTTTGGTTCTCAAACAAAGGAAACTTCAGAGTTCATTTGAGATCCATATATTTGGAACAAGAGACCCAAAGAAGAAAAATTAATTTCAATCATTTGAGAACCATACGTCAAATCCAACTTTTATTACTACTTGAAAGCAAATGTAGAGATGAAATGATGGTGACAATTTCTTCTTCAATACCCAACTCTCACCATTAACCTTAGAACTAGCTTGAGTGGGTGAGATAGAGAGGTGAAAGGTCAACTAGAAAAAATTCACAATCAGAAGAACAAGCAGACATAAATACAAATGGTATATATAAAACCCATAATCTGACGATACTCCTGTATAAAAGAAGATAGATAAATAATGAACACTGTGAAAAGAAACAAAGCATAGCAATGAAGATGAAACATTGAAACAAAAAGAAATCGAGAGAAGATTGAGCCATGGATTCAACATAAAACAAAAAACAAATCAAAATCTAATTTCAGCGTCAATGAAGATTTTGATTTAGGTTTGATAAAAAAAATATATTCATACTTGGAATAACTTGCGATGATCTGATAAGGGATGATGATTGAAGGGCACACATCTTTCTCTAGTCAAGGAGTATTTTTCTAGTCGATAAAACTGGATGATAGGGTGAGAAGACGATAAAAGAGATCGATTGATACACAAAAGTAGATAATGTAATTTTAATTTTATAACTTAGATTTTTTTGTAAATGAAAATTTCTTTTAGTTCCTTTCTCTGACTTTCCTTTGAATTTGAAAGAAAAGTTGGATCCTCTAATTAATAGAAAGTGGTATCCCGAGGGAATGGGTTTTACTTTACCTTGGAGCTACCAAACAGTGTAAAAAGAGGGAAAGTAAAGTGCACTCATTTCCCTCCCTTTCCTGCCGGTGTACCAAATGGAGCCTTAGTATTTGCAAGAATCCTCACATCATTCACTCCTACAATCTTCTATTCTTTTCAAGTGTAAAAACATCCTTCACCCTTTCCTTCAAATGGATCCTACCAATCCAAACTTTCTTAAATGCTTGAGTGGCAAATCATAGAGGATGAATTGAATGACAACACTGAAGAAGAGCTCATTAAGTTTTCCCTTGAAGGGCAAGGGCAACAAGTCAAGAGCTCCAATAGGTGGAGACATACAAGAACTCGTGTAGAGAGAAATCGTGAAGAATGACACTATCGACTATTATGTGATTACTTCTATGAAAATCTAGTATACACAAATGCCCAATTTCAATGAATGGGTCTTTCACTATTGCAAAAATGCACTGCTGCTATTCGTATACTAGCATATGAGTCGCATGCTAACAGTGTGGATGATTATGTGTGAATTACTAAATGTATTGCACTTGAATGCTTAGATAGATTTGTAAGGTGTGTGAACATAGTATTTGGAGCTCAATACTTAAGGAGGTCAAACAACAATGACATTAGACGTCTACTTCAAATGGGAGAGTGTCATGGTTTTCCATGTATGTTATGCAATTTTGATTGCATGCATTGAGAATGGAAAAACTATCTAGTAGCATAGAAAGGTCAATTTTGTCAAGGTGAACATGCTAAACCCACAATCATGCTTGAAGTAGTGGTATTACAAGGCTTTTATTGATTTGGCATGCTTTTTTTTGGAGGGGGGGATTGCAGGTTCAAATAATGATACCAACATGTAAAACCAATCTAATATGTTTAACGACATTTTGCAAGGCATTGCTACTTAGGTGCACTATTGATGGAAACGTAGCTACCAATTGCTGCTAGCATTGCCAATGGGGACGTTGCTACCAATGGAAATGTTACCGCCAAGTGGAGTAGAAACCCATATATATATATATATATATATAGTGCCACTTGGTCCCATGACAAGAGCTAGGGCAAAGAGGTTCAAGGAAGCATTAAATGGGCTGGTGCAAGAGGCCTTAGAGCAAGCTAGTTCATGTAGGCCCATAGAGTATGATCAACCGAGAATAGTAAACATGCTTCACGCCCAAAACTGGCCAGCCAATTGATTTGGAAACTATAGGACTAATTGTAATAAGATTAGCTAATTAATTTAGTTTCCTAATTTTAGAAGCAAGCTGGTTTGATTAGATTACTTTTATTTCATTTCCTTTTTGTTTTGAACGAGTTTCCTATTTTTGTAATGCCTTTAAATAGGCCTCTTTGATTCAATAAAATTAGATTATGTGTTTGATAAAATTGTGAGATTGCATTCTCTCTTTAGTTCTTTGAGAGCTATTCGAACTTATCAGCTTTGTTGTGGCGTTCATACCCTGACTTATCAATCAAGTTTTCATCCCTTGATTGTGGCAAGGTTCGTATTAATTGGTATCAAAGACTAATTCTAGTCTCAGGTTTGCTTATCTTTAAATTGCTTTTCTTTGAGTTTATTTCAATTCTGAATTCCTCTTCTCCATTCAGATTTGGTTTGTTGCAAATTATTTTTCCAGATTTGATCACTTGAATTCGTACACCCTTGCTCCTAGAAATTCAGATTTGGTTGGTGTTGTTCGGGTGTGAATTGTTCCCAGAAAAATCTACTTCTTGGTTGTTTAGCTTAATAAGAACTCTTGAGAGAATTAAGAGTGAAAAAAGGCAAGAGTGGTATACTTTCCAGAGAGCAAACGCCAAGTTATTCTCCTTGTAAACACAAGTGAAATTTAGAGTGTCAATCTTTGAGTGAAGAACACGTGAGTTGTGTGAAGTGAGGATTTTTTTTTTACTAACATTTCTTCTTGCAACAAGCATGTCTCATGAAAGTGCTTCGGTAGGTGCAAGGGGTGGTGTGGATCCACAACCGATGATGGAGACGATGACAAGAGAGGTGGGGAGAATGATGAGAGTAGAGCTGGAAGCCATCCATGACAAAATAGACCGAATAGAAAATGCACGCAGGGAGCCGCCTCACGTGCCTAGAGGAGGACAAGGTCTACCAAGGGGAGTAAGAGCTAAACCCGAGGAGTATGAAGGGGAAGGCTTTGATGATGAAGATGATCAGGGATTAAAAATTGACCCTAGGAGGTATGGTGGGCGGTTTAGAGAAGCTAGGAACTGGGAGGATAACAACTTGAGTAGCATTAAGATGACAAGAGAGGTGGAGTTAGTGTTTGATTGCCACCATTATTCCGAGGTAAAGAAGGTAAAGCTGGCTGTCACTAATTTTTCTGACTATGTTGTTATTTGGTGGGATCAATAGATGTTGAATAGGAGAAGAAGTGGGGAGCGCCCAATAGAAACTTGGGAGGAGATGAAGGCTGTGATGAAGGAGATGTTTGTGCCTAATTACTACTACAGGGAATTGTATAATAGTTTGCAAAACCTTAGACAAGGAAACCGAAGTGTAGAAGAGTACTCTAAGGAGATAGAAGTCACCATGATCCAGGCAAACATCGAAGAAGATCGAGAGGCTACAATGGCAAGATTCCTAGCGGGTTTAAATAGGGAAATCCAAAATGCAGTTGAATTACAACATTATGTGGAGCTGGAAGACATGGTACACATGGCTATAAAAATTGAAAGGCAACTCAAGAGGGGAGGCAGCAAGATGAAAAGTTGTCCACGCCAAAGCCTAATCTAGACCATAAGCAAGACATGGCTAATCAAGGGGCTCAAGGTAAGCCAGACCTTTCCAATACTCGAAACCGTGACATCAAGTGTTTTAAATGTCAAGGCAGGGGTCACCTAGCCAATCAATGCCCAAATAAAAGAGTCATGGTGCTTAAAGACGATGGAGAAATTGAGACTGAGCAAGAATCGGACAATGACTTTATGCCACCATTGGAGGATGCCGATGATGATGAAGAGTATGCTGTCTAAGAAGAGTTGTTGGTAGCAAGAAGGGCTTTAAGCGTGCAAATTAGTGTAAAGGATGAAGTGCAGCAGGATAACATTTTTCATACTAGGTGCCATGTCCAAAATAAAGCATGTAGTGTAATCATTGATGGGGGAAGTTGTACTAATGTTGCTAGCACTACCATGGTGGAACAATTAGCCCTACCAACAATGAAGCACCCTCGACCTTACAAGCTACAATGGTTGAATAATAGTGGGGAGGTGAATGTCCTTAAATAAGTGCTGGTTTCTTTTTGCATTGGGAAGTATGAGGATGAGGTATTGTGTGATGTGGTTCCCATGCAAGCTTGACATTTGTTGTTAGGAAGACCGTAGCAATTTGATAGGCGAGTCAAGTATGACGGCTTCACCAACAAGTACTCATTTGTTCACAATCAAACATCAATCACTCTTGTACCATTGACACCAAAACAGGTTTATGAAGATCAAGTGAGGCTGCAAAAAGAGAGTGAACAAAATAAAGAAGAGAGTGGCAAAAAGAAATTGAGAGGGAATCTGAAAGAAAGAAGTGATAGCCGAAATAACAAGAGGGAAAAATCTGAAACAAGAAAGAGTGAAAAGCCAGAAAAAAAAAAATAGAGAGAAAAACAGAGAGAAAATAAAATAAAATTTTCTGGTAAAAGCAAGAGAGGTGAAGAGGGCACTATTTTCTAAACAGCCCATGTATTTGTTGAATTGCAAGGGCTATGCCTTGAACTCTTAACAATTCTTCTGTTACCCCTTGCCTAGTGTTGTTGAAACTATTTTGCAGGAGCATAAAGATGGGAGAGCCAAAGCTGAATATGTAAGGGAGCTTCATGAACGGGTTAAAGCTTAAGTTGATAAGAGAAACAAAAGCTATGCTAAACATTATTTGGTATGGTTTAACATGCGAAGGGAACATTTTCCAGAACAAAGAAAATCAAAGCTGCTACCTCGAAGGGATGGTCCATTTCAAGTCATTGAAAGGATCAATGATAATGCTTACAAAATAGATTTGCCTGGTGAGTATAATGTCAGTACTACTTTTAATGTTTCTGACTTAAGTCATTTTGATGCAGGTGATGATTTGAGGTCAAATCCTTTTCAAGAGGAGGAGAATGATGGAAACGTAGCTACCAATGTTGCCAATGGAGGCATTGTTGCCAACACTGCCAATGGGGACGTTGCTGCCAATGGAAATGTTACCGCCAAGTGGAGTAGAGATCCACTTGTAGTGCCACTTGGTCCCATGACAAGAGCTAGGGCAAAGAGGTTCAAGGAAGCCTTAAATGGGGTGGTGCAAGAGGCCTTAAAGCAAGCTAGTTCATGTAGGCCCATAGAGCATGATCAACCGAGAATAGTCAACATGCTTCACACCCAAAACTGGCCTACCAATTAATTTGGAAATTGTAGGACTAATTGTAATAGGATTAGCTAATTGATTTAGTTTCCTAATTTTAGAAGCAAGTTGATTTGATTAGATTACTTTTATTTCGTTTCCTTTTTGTTTTGAACAAGTTTCCTATTTTTGTAATGCCTTTAAATAGACCTCTTTAATTCAATAAAATTAGATTATGCGTTTTGATAAAATTGTGAGATTGCATTCTCTCTTTAGTTCTTTGAGAGCTATTTGAACTTATCAGCTTTGCTGTGGCATTCATACCCCGACTTATCAATCAAGTTTTCATCCCTTGATTGTGGCATCTTCACTATACCAAGGTTCACACCTCAATATAAGTGCTGGGTTATGGTTCTTCCATACAAACTTGAAGTAGAACCATCCTCAAACTAATTATCGTTATGAGTTTCGTCACAATGTTGGCGGGGTTCGTATCAACTATACAATCAATGGAAACCAATATAACATGGGGTATTATCTAGCATATGACATTTATCCAAAATGGGCTGCGTTTATTAAAAGCATCTTGATGCCACACAGGGATAAGAGAAAATTGTTTGCTCAACATCAAGAAGCAACAAGGAAGTATGTGGACCAAGCATTTGGAGTGTTTCAATCTTGATGGGTAATTATATGTGGCCCAGCACAAGCGTGGTGTAACACCCTCTATTTTACCTATATTGTTTCATAATATTGCGATATCAACATTTATTTTACCTATAATTGTTTTATGCTATTGTGATATGATTTCATAAAGTGTTGATGGATTATGAAAATTATTTTATGTTTTTGGTTGATGAAAAATATTGAAATTGAATAATAAATTCTTGGTTTACCTTCCATTGTATGTATACATGCAATTTTAACTCTCATTTCCTTAAAATGAAGAGAACTAAATGGAATGAAATTTTGGATAATTTATTAGGAGAATTAAAGGGTTAGGATGTAGTTTAAACTAATGTTAATTAAACAAAGCTAGTTACATTTGAAGGGAATTAGTTAGGAAGCAATGGGAGGCTTAGTTCCAATGGGACTAGAAGAGAGCAGCTGCAGCCCTTAGTCCTCCACGCCACTCATCATGAAACTAGGCTCCAAAGGTTTGCATTAGGTTAGTCAAAGTGTCAACCAATAGGAGCATGACACTAGTAATAGTATAATTACATAATATCATGATATTTGTGAAAGAAATAAATGTAATTAGGAGGGTTGGAATAAAATAAAATTAGAGAATTCTAGAGGGGGAAAGTCGGCAAGAGAGGGAGCTGAAGAGGGAAGGAAAGAAAAATAAAAGAAAAAGGAAGGAAGAGGAGGGCGTGAGAAGCAAAAGAGAGAAACAAGAGGAGAAGAGCTTGTCTTCGAGCATAAGGAGTGTTGTAGCTTCAACCACTTGTGTAAGCCATCAAACATCATCAACTAGAAGGAGAAAGCTGTTATAAAGATCATAGAAGAGAAAGCTAAGAGTTGTACAAAAAGGAATTGAAGATACAAGGTAGTTAGTTTAATTCAAGCATAATTAGTAGATTTTTCTATTATGCTGAAAATATGCACTTGCTATATTTACTACTTATTACTTGTGTAGTGAAATTATTGTTGTCTTGTGTGTTGGAATGGATGTTTAGTTGGCTGTATTTATGATGGTTTGGTATTACATATTTCTGACATGGATGGTAGCTTGCAATTCAACAAGAAGCTATGGAATGAATATAAAGAAAGTTGTGTAACCTTGTGTTAGGGGTGTGCCACAATGGAAATAGAAGAGGCACTTGTGGATATAATGATTTATGTCTGCCTCATATGAGTGATTAGTGCCAATAAGGGAGCACTAAATGTGCCTCACTCTATGAATATGCAGAGGTGCCGAAAAGGGAGCACCAAACCGTGTATGCTGTCCACAAAAACCACTAGACTTGGTTATGCATTTTTCTTTGTATTCTCCTTTACTTGTCTTCAGTTTATGTCATTCTTTAACTTGGTTTGAATGGACTAACTACTGAGAAATTCTTGATTTCTCATTATTAGTGTTGGTAATTTTATACCGGTGAACAATCAAAAGAGGTAAACCAAGGTTAGATGTAGCTGCTGGATGTTCTCCTCCCTTTTTGTGTTGTAAATTTTTGAGAATTATGTGATGTAATTTGAGTAGTATAAAGAGTATTGTGAAACATATATTTGTTCTATGTGTTTGGTGTACTAATGTAAATTTTAAAGAAGACAAGTATTGGCTAGTGTGCTTTGTGCTAAAATTCTGTTTCTGGCCAGCTTGAAGTAATAATTTACTAGAACCTTCAATCACGAGATAATTGCATGAAATAAATTTTTCTAAGCTCATGAAACACCATATTTTATCCATGAAAATTTTCGAGATTTTTGGCTTAGTCAATTAATACAGAAAATTCTTCAAAGTTACCCCTCAGGATTTCACTGCTAAACTGGACAGCGTATAAACTTTGCTTAATTAACCCACCAAACCAACGAGATTTTGTTTGAAATTTTTACCACATATTCTAGACACATTAAAATTGTAATCTGGAGCTTTTCATGATTTTTAGACACTTATACACTACGTTTTCATATTTTACAAGAACATGGCAGCAAACTTTCTAAACCAGTAAGCTATCCAATTGAAACTTAAATTGTTAATTGGTAATTGCCTTATGAAATAGAGTTAAATGAAAGATGGTTTCATAAATATAAGAGTGAAAATAAGGTGTTACATGTGGCATATGAATACACTCGAGCATATAATATATTAATGCATCATACTACATAATATGGTTGTCGAAGATAAATGACACAATTATGGATGCCATTTTGATCCTTCTTATGATCATTTAGACAATGATGAAATGGGAATTGAAGTATTTCATGGCCTTCCACTTGATTTGCTAGTTGATTTTCAAAGATACCTAACAAACAGAGCCAATGTTTGTCAAAGGCAAATCCATCAACAACTTCAAGCAAATTTAGTGGAGTATATTTAGAGACATTTTGGACAAGAGAGTAACCAAAATTAGACATTGTCTTAATTATATATTATTATGCATGTTGAATAATTTCTAATCATTTTAATATATTGTTTTGCATGTTGAACTTTAACCTATTTTAATTTTACTAGTATTAATTTTGCTAATTTTTATTATGTTAAAGTTAAAATAAAACTTACTTTAGAAATGTTAAATTGCAAAAATAAATATAAAAATAAGAAATTCAAAATGTGAGATGACTTGTGAGACTCATTTATACAACGAATATGAGTTGCACCATTAAAGTCAATTTTGCTTTAAGCTATATAAAATAAAATAAAATTGTGTCAAAAGTGGGTCTCACAAAAAAATTATTAAAAATAAGTTATGCAACTCTTGTATGTTGCACCACTAAAGATGCTCTAAGCAAGTGAAGATCAAATCCTAGACAGATTAAGTATAAATCTATTAACAGATTGCTAAAGCATATGAAAAACATAGTGGATAATGTGTTATATTTGAGGAAATGATTTGTACATGCATTCATGACATGCTCTGCAGTGGTACAAGAGAAAATGATTGGAAAATTTTTAAATAATTAATTGAGAGTTTACGATAAGAATCTAAACTCAATCTTGATGTATTGTGATAATCAGAAAGCCACTGAGTTACAAGTGTCATGGCAATTGATAATACATTTACACATAATACCACTTATCATAAAAGATAAAATGTCATCATTTAAAGCACAACCACACTTCACTTCGCAAGCCACAAGCCACATTTCTCATCATTGTACTACCACCGGAGGAAGAAGAAGAGACGACAACCTACGACCCAGCCATAAACGGCCAATGAACCAAGTTTGAGGAAGAATCACGGTCACATGTACTGTGCATAGGTTTCTTGTTGGGTGTGGTTTCCACTCATCAATTTGTGTGCTCTATTGTTCACTTTTGTTGTTGACGTACTAATAATAATTAGCAGATTTTTCCTTAACATCTTGTTCCATTCTTTGTTGGGTTTATAGGTGTGCAAGGGGTGTGTGGATTTTTTTTATTAAAAAAATTCTGTATCGATAAAATTTCGTAATTGTATCTAATTACAATTAGGGAAATTCACAATCCACAGTTTTGTTATAATCAGAAGTATAATTATGGATTTTCCAAAATCAATAATTGAAACTCCTCCTTAATACCTTTCCATAATTGAAAACTAGCAAATAGACACAATACACCACAAAAATTGAAAATCCGTAGTTGAAAACAAATTTCAACTGTGGATTTTCAGCCTCTGTAGTTGTGACTATTTTCAGCTCGCGTTTTGGAATAAGCAAATCAATTACAAAAATTCATCTCCCTCCCAAAATCCATAGTTCAAACATCTTGAAAAGAAAAATAAATAAATTAAATTTTATGTCATTTTGTGAGTTGGTAATAATTCAAAATCCTCAACCAGACATGGTTTAATTAATAAACAGATTATATTGAATAATTAAGAGGCTTATATAATGTCAAGATTCAAAAGTACAAATTGAAAAGAAGAAATAATTATAATTTAAGAATAGTAATCAATAATACTTTGAAAAATTAAAGAGGAGAGGGTATTTTAGAGATTTTATGCAGTTTGGATGCCTCTAAAAAGAAAATTAGTTTTTTTTTTATTAAAAAAAAAAAAAGAATGTACGACTGTATGACTATACAAAATTTCCAAATCCGCGTGCGTAGACGAAGAAGGTAGCATTAAACAAATAGTCAGAAGCCTGGTTGGGTGGGAGTCGCAAAGGGGTTTTCTGTTTATTCGTGTCGTTGAAAGAATCTAATTCCAATCCACGTATCCAGAATTCAATCCCTTTCGATTCTCGAAAACCTGTTTCTTGACACCAATCCCTTCTGCCCTGACGAAAATTATACAAGATATTCTTATCCAAATTTGCAAGTCTTGGTCCTCTTTCTTTGTCCTTCTGAATTTTCTCGGCAAGGTTTCTTCCCATTTCTTGGGCTGAATCGATTATCAGGAGTAGAATCCAAGTGCCACAGGTATTCTCAGATCTTTGTTCTTATGATATGTTCTTTAAAATAGTTACATGTCTGTTAAGGATACGTTGGGTATGGCTCTGATGCCTTATGCATCAAAGACAACCTGTAAGTTCAATGTTTTCCCTCTCTCTTTCGTGGGTGCACTTTTGTTGAGTTCTATCCAGATCCTGATCCACTTAAAATTTTAAGTAATTAGAATTTTGCTCCCAATTCTGCGTTTTTGTGGTGGTTAATTTCCATTGATACAGAATAGTGTAAAGAACACAATAGAAACTATAATGAATACATTAATGATTAATGAATCAATTACAAAGATTTACCCCCATTCTCGAATCCATCAACCGTCTAGTTGATAATCTCCCTATGCCCAGCTGGCATAACACACATCACCCTTTGTTTTACTGGTTCTCTTATCAAAACGGCATGATTTCCTTACTCTCATTTTCAAATGTAACAGATTCCCCTTGAACTAGGTTTTACATGCAAGATACAATTTCTACGAGGTTAAATTCTGTTGCTTTGTAAAGGTTTAAAATTTTATTAAATTACTCTTCTTTTAATTGGGATGAAATTAGTAAAATTGATCATCGTTTATTGTAGCTAGCTTGAAAGATTAGGAATGGTTGTATCTTATTATATTGGTTGAGCCTCCTGGTGAAGGTAACTTATGTAAGGTCTTGAACTTTTCAGCTATGCAGAGCCAGCTTGTGTGTAATGGGTGTAGGAGCATTTTGCTTTACCCTAGAGGGGCCACTAATGTTTGTTGTGCATTGTGCAACACAATTACTCCTATTCCTCCACCTGGTAAGCTCCTCTACTGTTTCTTTTATTGTGATTATCAAGTTTGGGGAACTTACAATGTTCTCAGTAGACTGAATCCCCATGGCTCACTTCTAATTTGTATGATGCTCACTTCTAATTTGTATGATAACATGTCAGGAGTGCCCAGTTTGTCAATTAGATCTTATGGTGCATTATTTTGAACCAAGTTTCATAAAAAAGTATTCGATATTCGATTCTAGTATGAGCTAAGAATAGTTCCATGTATACTTTATGAAGATGTTGTCAGTATGGGTTTTGAGTAAACAGAGTATGCTTTCACGTTAAAATTCTTCTCTTCCTTACAATGGACTGTTAAAATGCTAAATATTAGTGGCAGTTTGAAATTTAAACAGTTTATAAAATGTCAGGTTTCATAATCAGAAAATAGCAGTGGCATGGATTACTGGGAAGACCCTCGAAGAATCTCCTTTGCTTTTCAAATTTCCAACACTGAACCTTCCTTCTAGTCCAAACCTTTTGTGTTATTATAAAGAAATTTTTGGATCGAATTACAGAAATTATTTAATCTTTTAGTTATTTGAATTGCACATAATTACTTTTGCCTATTAAATGCTGTTGTTAATCAAAAGGCAGAGAAATATAGATCATTATGATTTATTTATGCCTTGAAAAGTTCGCTTGAAGTTTGGCTTTTGCTTTTGTGCCCTCCTAATCAAAAAGACGCCAACAAGTAAGCTAATAAAGTCTATAGTTGTGATTTTAGAAAATCTGTGGCTGGGATACACTTTTATGTAGAATTTTCTGGCATCTCAACCAAGATGGTTTATCTGTAGACATCTGTGCATTGAGTGAAACCACTGCCGGAATTAAATCACTTTAAAATCCTTATATCTTTTAACATTTATTTCTTGAGGTCGTTAGTATGGTGTCTAAGTGGCTTCTCATGTGGTATAGTTGTATTTTTATTTTTTCTTTTTCAAATTATAACAATGATAAGGATGTGTAGGATTATTTCCTGTCAGGGTTAAGGGAGTGTGAAAGATGTTGATTGTTAGCTGGGAGGTTGTTTCTTAGCCTCAAATGATGGGGCTTGGGGTTTGGTTCTTGGTGATTTGACTTCTAAAAGCATTGCTCCATGGATTAAGTGGTTATGGAGCGTTCCTACACCAAACAGATGTATACCATTATATGATTCCTGTTTTTTGCTATATGCTTTTTTGTGATAATCTATATTATCTTTGGTCCATATCTAGTCTTCGTCTCTCTACTATTAGGAGATCATTTGCTTTGGAATAAATGTGGGAGTAGAACCTATCACACAGCTTGCTATGTGTTAATATTTACCCATGAACAGACCCTCACTGTAGGCTTGCTTCTAAACACAACTATTTTCCTAATGCTTCTGTAGGGATGGAAATGGCACAACTTATTTGTGGAGGTTGTAGGACATTGCTAATGTACACGCGTGGAGCTACAAGTGTGAGATGCTCCTGCTGTCACACCGTGAACCTTGCACCAGGTGCAATATATTTGTATGTTCGTAGATATGTAAATCTTAATAGTTTGTGCATTGATTGTTCATTGTTGTGTTTACTTGTTTATTTTCTTCCAACTACAGTCCAGTGGTGAATGATTTAAGCCAAAAAGATGTGAACTCATGATTTTGCTTGTTATGTTATATTGGTTATTTGGAAAGCATGTATTTTGCTGTAATATATTTTATTGATAAACGAGTTTATATTATAAGTATATGTTTATTTATTTTGGGCTTTGTATAGAATATTTTGAATATTATTTTCTTAAATATTCTTAGGTAAACATTTATGTAGGAATATTTCTGAAGTCTCTATTAATAATTGATAAATTTGAAGTACCTATGCAGTACTAACATTCACTCCATGTTTAGTTATTGTGTCTATTTTATGCCTGGTGATAGTTTTTGTTGGTGTATACTTATGCCTTAAGAGTCCTGTATGCATAAAGGCCTTTAACATATGGTTCAAGATATTGGCTGTGGATGCATTGTTGATTCAAATTGATTCAAATGACAAGTTACTTGTTTTGTTGTAATAAGTGATACCAATCTGTCCTTTATTTTTCTTGTGTTCACTGACATATGTTGATGAATTCTGTATCTGCATATAAAAGCATCTAATGTCGCCCATATCCACTGTGGGAACTGCCGGACAACACTCATGTATCCTTATGGAGCTCCATCAGTGAAATGTGCAGTCTGTCACTATATCACTAATGTTGGTGTAAGTATTTTTCATTTCATATGATTTATGTGCTAATTGATGTCTAAATTGTTCAATCTCATTTCGTTCTCAACAAAAATGCTGAGGAAATTTCTTAAAAATCAGTCTGCCATAATGAAGGTATTCACTTTATTCTAAAATTAGGTGACGCCCTCTTGAATGTTACCCTTTGTTGCATTTTGATAATTTCTGCAGTTGCCTTACTTTTGGATTCAATTGGAATCATGTTCACTTTATTCTATACAGTATAGAGGCGAATAGATTGTTTCTCTGGGTGTTACTTTAAGCTGATGTGATCAAATGCTAATTAAAATACCTTTCTGTTGGTACAAAATACAAATGCAGGAATTCCCTGACTTTGGATATGTCAGTTATAATTTATAGTGATTGTAGGTGAATTAGACTGTTGATGGATATTCTATTATTGTAGTCCCATGTCCGGCATAGTGATATCCAAGGTTGCATGGACAACATCATAATGTTCTCCTTTATAATGAAGGGAAGAGATGAATTTTGAAGAGATAAGGACTAATAAAGAAAAATTGAAAAGCTTCTCTGCTTCATAAACTTACCTTGCATGATGAAGGCTTTTTTAGATTCCAATCCTTACATTTCCTCCTCATTAAAATCCTAGAAAAAAGAGGCTGTTGGTTTCTATTCTATAGTGTCCTTTGATACTTAATATGATGTATGAGATTGAAACATTTAGCAGCTGTTATTAGATATGGTCATATGTATTTGTTTGGTGCTTGGAATTATGGTTATTTAGTCTGGATGCTCAATAAAGGGACCCAACATTGTTTACCAATATTATCTTTGTTGAAGTGGCAACGTGACATAAAAAATGAAAGTTAAGCGAGAAGGGGACAGAAAAAAAAAATGGATCTTGGCATGGTGGGAGTGTGTGAAATGTAGATGCTAGTGTTTTAACTTTAATTGTTTAAATAGGGAAGCTATCCCATATGCATAATTTAAAAGATAATTTAGGTCTACTGGTATTTGTTGTCTTATTGCATAAGCATGGTAATATAAGCAGCCTCTTCCCATTCCTTTTAGGTTCAACCATCCCAACCCCACTAATCAATATGGTTTTGATGATTCGGTTTTATGTTTTGCTTTTTAGGGGGATGGGGATCGGGTAGATATAGCATAACCATAACAGGAAATCTTGTAAACAGGCCATTGTATTTCTTCTTATTTTCTTTTTTTACATCCTTAAGCCTATCAAGTACTACCATACCACATCTCTTTTCTTCTGTTCTGGTTTCACCGCATTTTGTTTCTTATTTTAGAGTGTATGGCGTTGGGCAATTTTTCCTTTCTTCTGCTCATCTTCGATTTTCTTTTTTAGATGACAAATGGAAGGCTTCCTATTCCCGTCCATAGGCCTAATGGAACAACCAACGCTGGAACAGCACCTTCTACTTCAACAGTAAGTTTTTCAGTTTTCTTATGTCAGTACAAGATACTATTAGCAAACTAATATTCTGATTTTAATTGAATGTGCATGTACCTCCATCTGATTATCTGCAGTCGATGCCTCACTCTCAGAGCCAAACTGTCGTGATAGAAAATCCTATGTCTTTTGATGCAAGTGGGAAATTGGTAAACATTGTTTCTTTAATTTTGGTTAGTTTTAGCCAAAAAAAAAAAAAGAGCAGATATTCAAATCAGCTAAACAAAGTTAACTGATAAAGATTTTGATCCGTCACAGGTGAGCAACGTAGTCGTCGGCATCACAACTGATAAGAAATAACGCCATCTGATTATTTTGATTGCCCTTACAAGGTACATTATATGAGATAATCCCAATGGCTGCGACAGAGACAGATATTGTTTGTGTATATTATATTGGATGCTGCAATGGTTAAATTCAAGATCAAGAATCCTTGTTGCAATACAGAGATTTTAGGGTAATTCAAGTATGTACGGATGTATATATTTATAAGGGGACAAGTGGGTGAAGAGGGTATAAAACCTGTTATTTGTATGTTTTCCATTTTCCCCCTTGCTGTTTCTTCTCTCTCTCTCTATACCCAAATCAATTGATTGATTCAGATTATATCTTGAATTATACAGTCCTGGAATTGGAGTTGCAATTATTTCTTTAGTGACTTGGTGATTATAATACAAGGTGATAATATGAGGTTTTTGGCTAAATTGAATATAGAGGGTTCTTGATCGTAATTGATTATTCTAAAGGATAATTAGGAAGAGATTAGTGTTGGTATTTTAGACCATCAAGAGAGGCGAGAGTGCATAATTGAAGTCCTCGCCGATCTTGGAGAGTCGTGTAGTTCATAAGAGTAATGAGAAACACTGTGAAAGGATCACAGAGGAATTCAACTACTGTGTCTCCACTTGATTGATACTTCTTGTTAGTCATTTACTTTCTTTGTTGAATTACTATTTTCTCTTATCACTGCTCAATTTTATGATTACTGCATTTGATTACCTATTATTGTTAAAATAGATAAAAGAAGTAAGTCGATTATTTGTAGTTGCAATCTCATTTGAGAGATTGTTAAAGCTAAGCAGTTAAAAGGCCTGGGTAATTGAATCTTGTAAATTAAGGGAAAATAAAACAACTATAAAATGAGAATGGTGCAAAAATCAGTTGAAAAGTCATAAGAAACAACTCCACGGCCAAAATTTAGTTCTGGACCATAAGCCTTATCACTAAACTCAGAATATTCATCTATCTAGTAAACATAGAACGACTTTGAAGAGGAAGAAGATATCAATTCAAAAATGTCACTAAATGGGTAAAATGAAGAGACGGGTTAGATCATTGAAACGGCTAAAATATTAGAAAAATGCAAAATTTTAACATATTTACCATTTATCCATATTCTAAAACATATATAAAATGTTGTAATTCGAGTTTTTTGCTTAAGAATGTCAGTTTAACTAGGATTGGGCATAAGACAGGACATCCAAAACATTCCAAAAGGTTTGAGATAGCTTTAGAACGAGACAAATGGTGTTTGATGTCCCAAACCATGATTTGTATTTCAGTCATTTTCGAAATTGTGACAAGGGTGTGCCCATCCCCCGTCCTGTCTTGATTGTCCCAAAATGTTATACTACATGTCCCATGTAGATCTTGTCCCAAAATGTCATCCTTATTGCCCCCTATCTTATTTAGTTATTATTATTATTATTACTACTACGACGACTGTTGTTGTTGTTTGAGCATTAGTCATGCAAATTGGATTTTTCAAGTATTGAGGCCGAGATATTTTTGTTAATGGAGATCAATGGCTAATAAAAATGATAGCATTTAAAGTAGATAAAAAAGCCAATCATTTTATTATATTTTTAAGTTACGAATATATGTAGAAAAAATAAATTAAACTAACCAAACTACTTTGTACCATTCAGAACTTTCTCTCTTCAAACCCCCATCCCGAACAATAGAGAAAGAGAGGAAGAGCATGAAATGGTGCTCAATCATTCTTTAGGAATTTTTAAGCCAAATGAGATTCCATGGAATGTGCTCAATCCTTTTGGAACGAGGTTAATTTCTCAAAAAACTAAAAAATAAAAGCTATTTACTAAAATGCCACTAACCTAAAGCTATTTTTCAACATACCACAAATCTATTTAGCTTTAAAGGCACCAACGCAAATAGCACCTTCACAAAGGATGTCAACATAAAGGCATCACCTAAAATGGTGCCTTTCTTGAAGGAATTCTCTATAAGAGTGCCAAATCAAGCCGCGTCCTTTTGTTGAAGGCGTCATCTTGACTAGCACCCTTAAATTGAAATTTAAAAAAAAAAAAAAATAAAGTTATCATGAAGGAATGAGACCCTATATCTCATTCTGGAGGTAAAAAGAAAAAGGAATTCTCGAAAGAGAAACACAGGAGATCGAGAAAGATCAAAAAACTAAAACCCCACAAGGAGAAAAAGAAAAATTTTCCCATAAACTAAATAATTAAAAGTAGAGACACATAGAGATGGAGGGCAAAGATTAATGGTTCCCTGTAGGAGGTGGTAACTGGTGAGGTTGGTCATATCTGAAATGCTTAAACTTTTTCTCTCACCAACCATCTTCCCCTCCTTGTTCTTCATTGCCACCCATGCCATGAGGTAGAGCCGTAGCAAACCAACTTCCTTTCGTAGGCCCAATGTTAAGAGCAATTTCCCTTTGTCGAACCCTCAATTGAGAATTCTCAAATCCCTTTGTATCAAGGAGATTTTGAATTGAACAAGTTTGTGTCAAATTCCTCTATATTTGTGAAATTAAAACAAATTGAATTGAAATTTTTTTTAAGTATGCCAAGGTAGGAGGGCGCCAATCCAATTGCCCCCCCCCCTCCTTAAAATTTTTCTTTCACATATGGCACCTTTCTTCTGATTTTTAACTTATGTAAGCCAGTCTATTTGGCACCCTTACAAAAAATCAAGTATATTATGATGTGCCATTTTGGAAAATAATTTTTATTTTTATATATTTTAGGGAAATAACCTTCTAGTGCTTAGTCTTTCTAAGCCAAACAATTTTCTACCCCAAGTTCATCTATTTCTCTCTCTATTTTCTTATTTCTTTCAAATCTATCATAGAACCCTAAACTGAGCTCTTTTCATTATCTGCATTTTATTAGAAATAAAATCAAAACTTGATCTCTTGCTATTCTAAAATAAAAGGAAAATTTTTGGGACAAGACAAGAAAAAGAGGTTTGGGATGGGACTTGGGATAGAACTGAGACAAAGAAGCTTTCTAAAATTAGGACAGAACGAGACAAGTGGAAAATCAGGATGAGATTGGGACAAAATTTCCTATTTCGATCAATTTTCAAGACGAGACTAAGACACGAAAAATCTCTTCCCATACCGTCTCATGCCTACCCCTAAGTCCAACTAGCATTCTTATGTATAATCTTTTAACCCTCCCCTTCATGTGGACCACAACAGCAGAAGCACTTTCTTCATTTTTTGTCTCCTCCCCTAAGCCACCCAGATTCCCTTTCAGCCACCCACTACCTCAAGCATATTGGGCCAGCCACCACCGCAACTAGGAGGAGCACACTAGTGATGACGACTTGATCAGCAACCACAAGTAAGGTTGCTGCATAGCAGCATTTTGGGCTTTTTTATTTTGTCTTTTTTCCTTCCATTTTCACATGGTTATTGGTTGCTAACTAAGTGTGAACCTAAACTCTTGTATTCCTACTAGTTTGGATTGCAATTCATATGTTCATTTCTCTCTAAGATTTATGGTTACTTGAGAAGAATATGTTGAAAGCTTATAGAAAGAGGAGGGAAAAATAGAAGAGGTTCTTACTTTGATCTTTCTCAAGAATGGGGATGGAAATAAGCTGAGCTAGCCCATGAGCTAAACTAGCTCGACTCACTAATGGCACGATAAGCTCGACTTGTACGCTAATGAGTCGAGCTTAAGCTGACATAGGTTTGACTCATTAGCTCGCAAGTTAGCTCTTATATTATCTTAAAATTTACTATATTTAATATATTCTGTTCAGATTCAAAGTTATAGACCTAATGTGTATATATATATATGCCTACCACAAACAAATCACATCTTAGGTTATAGGATCAGATATTGAGATCTTATTTGATAAGGCAGATCAAATAGATCTGATCTGGTAAGGCATATTAGATAATGATTATCTGATAAGCTAGCTAATGATGGTCCCTAAAATCTAGGGATCTCATAGTGATCTCTTATCTTCTACACTCCCCCTCAAATTGGTGAATAAAGATCTTCCATTCCCAGCTTGCTAATATTGTCATGAAATACATCACTACTTGATCCTTTTGGTGGAACATAAACTAGTTGTTGTCTTGTGGGAACATAAGGAGTACAAATTAAATTCGCTTTCTAACTTCTCCTTGATGAAGTGCCTATCAATTTCAACGTGCTTGGTTCTGTCATGCTGTACAAGGTTATGGGCAATGTTGATGACAGATTTATTGAGTAAAGTCTCATAAGCCCATTCCAACTAATCTTCAAGTCTCCCAGAATAATTTTGCCCTATAGTAGTTTGCATACCCCTACTGCCATTGCTCTAAATTCTACTTCCGCACTTGACCTTGCCACCACATTTTTGTTTCTTGCTCCTCTATGACACCAAATTTCCCCCAACAAAAGTGCAACAACCTGTGATTGATCTTCCATCCACTAGAGACCCTGCATAATATTCATATGTGTATAAACACTTGATTTTTGAGTTTTTTTTTTTTTTTTTGAATAGAATTCCCTTCCCTTTATGTGCTTTTAGGTAGCATAAAACCTAGTAAACAGCTTGCAGGTGCACCACTCTTAGGTCATGCATGAATTGGCTGATAACACTTACTGAATAAGCTATGTCAAGTCTAGTGTGAGCAAGATAAATAAGCCGCCCCACAAGACGCTAATACATTTCCTTGTTCACCTTTTCATCACCTTGATCCTCTCCAAGTTTGTGATTTTCTCAATAGGGGTTGCAACTGGCTTGCTAGCTAGCATCTTAGTTTCCCTAAGTAAATTAGTAACATACTTTTGTTGAGACATAAAAATCCCTTGCCTAGATTGAGCTACTTAAATTCCAAGGAAGTATTTTAACCTTCCTAAATCTTTTATTTCAAATTCCTTTGCTAGACATTGCTTCAATGCTTGCTTTTCATGTTCATCATTCCTTGTTACAATTATATCATGTACATAAACAATCAAAGTTGTAACTTCCCTTGAACCCAAATGCTTTATAAAAAGTGTAGGATCCCCTTGACTTTGTTTGTAGCCGTTAGTTAACATAACTTTGGAAAATCTTCCAAACCAAGCACATGGGGACTGTTTTAACCCATAGAGAGCTTGCTTTAACCTGCACACTTTATTTTCACCAGCTCCATTAAACCCTGGTGGTATACTCATGTATATTTCTTCTTCCAATTCACCATGCAAAAATGCATTTTTCACATCATATTGTTCTAGTTCCCAAACAAAATTAACAACCAAGGAAAGTAAAATTCTTATTGTGTTCATCTTGGCTATTGGTGCAAAAGTTTGTTGATAGTCAACCCCATACATTTGAGTTTGTCCCTTTACAACCAGCCTCACCTTATATCTTCCTAGAGACCCATCAGTTTTAAGTTTCACTACAAAGAGCCACTTGCACCCCACTGGTTTCTTTCCCTTCGACAAATCAACTAATTCTCATGTTCGTCCTTAGACAATGCCTTAGATAATGAGTTAGGAATAGGAATTGTGTTTAAGATGGTTAGGAAGTTTTTGTGGTTGGAGGAGAATTTTTCAAATGATACATAATGAGCCATGAGGTATAATGGTTTCTTGGTGCATTCTCAAGTTCCTTTTCTAATAGCTATGGGTAAATTAAGATCAACATCAAGAGTACCAGTTTGGGTCAGAGGGTAGTTGCTATGTTAGATGTTGTTATTTCATTTCCAAAACTTATATTAGAATTCTATTATTGCCTTGTCACTGTAGTTGGGCCTTTCCTCCTTGTGTACACTTGATCAAACTGAGACCGAGCACAAGTCCTATCATTCTCCTCTATTTGGATGGGCAAATGGAATTTAGATGCTAGTAAGTCTAGTAAGAACATCTCCTTATCTTCAATGTAAACAACTCCCCTTAAGATAAGCAATAGGGTAAAAGAACTGATCTTCTACAAAAGTAACATCAACAGAAACATAAAACTTTCTAGACAGAGGGTGATAACACTTATAACCTTTTTGTTTGGCAGAATACCCTACGAAGATACATTTGAGAGCCCTAGGATCAAGCTTTCCCTGAATAGAACTGTGGATATGGACAAATGAAGTGCAACCAAAAATCCGAGGTTGAAAGATTGAATGTGGATCTGGTGTTTGGATAGGATTAAGACAAGACTTCAAGTGGACTTTTGAACTCGTGGACTTTAGAAGGAATTCAATTAATAACATAGGCTAATTTAAGGATAGCCTCCCCTCAATAAGATTTTAGAACATTATGATGGAACAAGAGTGCTCAAGTACATTCAAGAAGGTGTTGATTTTTTCTCTTAGTAACTCCATTTTGTTGTGGAGTTATAACACACAAGGATTCATGGATAATACCTTCTTGCTGGAGGAAATGGGATAAGTGTTGGTTAAAGTAGTCTTGAGCACTATCAGTTCTAATATTTTTAATTATGGTGCCAAACTAATTTTTGATCATAGCATAGAAGACGAAAAAAATGTTACTCGCATAAAATTTATGTTTCAGAAGATAAACCTAAAATACCCTTGTACAATCATCTATGAACATAACAAACCACCTATACCCAAAAATGTTGGGTATAGTTGAAGGTCCCCAAATGTCACTATAGATTAAATGAAGTAGAGAAGATATTTTATTGTTGATAGGAAATGAAACATGGGTGTGCTTAGCATATTCACATATTTCACAATAGAAGGACCGAACATCTAATCCTTTAAACAAGGAAGGGTACATTATTTTCAATGTTGGAAAAGACAAATGATCTTAGTGCCTATGATGTAACTAGATGATATCTTTATTGGGTGAAGAAAACAAGGGAATTGACGAGAGGGAATTACTTGGTTGTGGCATAACCAATGTACACAAGTAGTAGAGTCCTAGCATGTCCAATCTTCTTCCTTGAGTTTTGGTCCTGAAATTCATAACATGAAGTAGAAAAAACAACCAACACATTAGATACCTAGTAAGTTTATGGATAGAAATTAGGTTAGAAGATTAACCAGAGAAATGGAGGATATTTTTAAGAATTAAGGTATGGGTAATTTGGATATTTCCTATCCCTACAACCGTGGATGTAGTACCATCAGTAATAGTAATTTTGTGGTTGCTTGGATAGGGTGTATAAGTGAGAAATCTATTAGATGTATACGTCATATGGTCAGTTGCTCTTGAGTTAAGGATCTAGGCATTCGTGAACTCATCACTAGAGGCATTCAATCCAAGAGAGGGTGGAGTCTTAACTGAGAGTGTTAATGAACAAATGCCCTAAGTTAGTGCTGGCTGAGATGAATCCAAGGGTGAATTCTCAAGTTTTCTAAGGAGATGATTTAATTTCTCTATAGCATCAATGCTTAATCCTCTAGGAATAGAAGGCTGAGCTTGCATTGCTACATGAACTTGTCTTGAATTCATTTTGGCTGGTCCACCTTTTTGTCCCCATTCACAACTACTTGGCTTACCGTATAGTTTCCAGCATTTATCTTTATTGTGTCCTAGTTTTTTGCAATAAGTACACCACTGTTCATCTCAAGGTGCACTTCGAGTATCAAACATGTTCTTGTTTGTAGGGCTTTTATCCAGAGTAAGTCTATGAAGCTTAGAGCTGAGGAGGGCTGAACTAGGCGTTGGCAGTGTGTCAAGCATTATTTCTTAGTGACTTTCTTCTGCATGGATTAGAGAGATTGTTTCATTCAAGGAAGGAACTTTAGCACTACCTAAAATCTAGATGCATAATAGATCATATTCAGAATTAAAGCCTGCCAAAAAATCATAAACTCAATCTCTTTCAATAAAAATTTTAACAATCACCGAACATCCACTACTACAGATCTAATGTCTTGTAATGATCCAACTCTTGCCATTGATTCTGTAAAAATTTAGTATACTCTATCATTGTCTTTGCTCTCTGTTTGGCAGCTGTAACATTGATCTTTATGTCATAGATAAGGGCTGCGTCATGAACTTTGGAGTAGGTTTGATGGAGAGCATCCCATTTTGACTTTACTATAGGAAGGAACATGTAGGTGTCACTAATTTTTAGTGTCATGGAGATCCATAGCCAAGACATTTTCATTGAATCTTCTTCATCCTAGGTGTCAAACCCAACTGTCCCTTTCTTTGATCCTTTTCTAAGAGGTGTCCCAATTTTCATTTGCCCTTTAGAAAGGTCCAAACAAGTTGTGACCACTTCAAATAATTCCTCCCATTCAATCGGAATGTTGGTTGGATATTCTAAAGCTCCACAATTGTGTGAGTAGACTAGTCATTCTCAACTAATGAACTTTTAGGTGAAGAAGAGATAGTCTCCGCCATTTAGAGACAAGCAGGAAACAAAAAAAGATGATTCAGCAATGAAGGCTAAAGGACAAAACAAAACCCAGCGATGAAGACTGAAAAAACTATGTAGCAGTTGTCCCAAAAATCTTAATCTTCGTTTAACTCTAATACCAACTTGAAATTTACTATATTTAATTTATTATTATTAGATTCAAAGTTATCGACCGAATGTACATATATATATATGCCTACCACAAACAAATCACATCCTAGGTTATAGGATCAAATATTGAGATCTTATCTAATAAGGCATATCAGATAGATCTAATCTGGTAAGGTAGATCAGATAATGATTATCTAGTAAGGCACCTAACGATGGGCCTAAAATCTAAGGATCTCATAATGATCTCTTATCTTCTGCAATATATATATATATATATATATATATATATATATATATATATATATATATGAATGAGAAGCTTGATATATAACCTAATATTATGTTTTTTAAATAATAAGAACTAAAAGTATGCTCTCATTAATTTATCTAATTAAAACTTAATAAGTAATTGATAATAGTAGAGATTAAAAATAAACAGTTAAAATTGATGTATAAACTAATGTTGTATGAGATTTTTTTTTATCATATATGGTTAATAGGTTATTATCTTATATTTTATATAATCAAGCTTAGCTCGTGAGCTAGCTTGAGCTTGTGAGCTTTGAAATGAGCCAAGCTTGAACTCACTAATTTTTTCGCAAGCTCAGCTCAGCTTGGTTCCTTTCCATCCTTACTCAAGAATTGCATAGAATGGAAGAAAAATTAGTTATTGAAAGTGTGATTTTTTTTTTTTTTTTTGTTAATGAGTAAGAAAGTGTATTACTAAACCAGAGCATAATGAGTACAAAACAATGAGGCGATATAGAAAGCCAAGAGAACCATCTTTTAGGAAGGGTTCAAACTCTTGGTTCACCAAACTTTTGACTAAACCATACTATGAAAACTAAATCATTACAAAGATTGGGTTAGTTATCTACACTAAGAACATGTACAAAATGTTGCTTAGACCAAGGAATTTATGCAGGCAATGCAAAATTTGCATTGACATTGCCTTCTTCAATAGAACAAAGATCCTATCCACATCCATTTGTTGCCCTTTAAAGATGTGCCTATTGCATTCATACCAAATATAATACATCCTAGCAGCCATACAACCAATGACACTCCTTTGCCTTATTTGTTTACTTCTAAAAGCATGATTTAATCAATGTCGCCAATTATTTCAATTTATAAGAACATCATCTAGCTACAACCAATGTTCTATTTTTTCAAACAAAGCAGAAGTATTTTCATGTTTACCTTTTATTTTTATTTTCTTATATTTTTTTTAAAAAAAGAAAAAAATAATTAATTAATTTCCTTTTAATTTTTATATTTTATATTAATTTAGTTGAAAAATGAATTATTAAAAAAAGAAAGAAAAGAAAAGAAAAGAAGAGGTGGCACACTCAAAATAAAAACTTAAAAAAAAAAAAGAAAAAGAAGAAAGGGGAAATACATATAACGGAAAAGAAAAGAAAAGAAAAAAAAAAAAAAAGGAGCAGAAAAGAAAAAGAAGAGAAGAAGTGGTGAAGAGGAAAAAAGGAAAAAAGAAAAAAAGAAAAAAGAAAAAAGAAAAAAGAAAAAAGAAAAAAGAAAAAGAAGAACGCCAAAGCAGCGTGGGTCGAAGAGGAGATCGTGGAGGCAACAAGGTGAGTAGAGTGATTCGTGGAGCAAAGGGAAAATTCGTGAGCGTTTCTCAAATAGAGAGCTATCGAAAGAGAAGAGAGGGTGAGCTTGAGGGAGATAGAGAGCAACAGAGTGTGAATTGAAACGTCAAAGAGAAGAATAGAGAGAAATAGCAATAGCTCGGTGAGGGAAAGAAATGAAAGGTAGATTAGAGGAGCAGAGAGGAGGTTAGAGTAACATATATAGCTTGGAGAAGGGAAACAACGATAAATTGGTGATCTAGCCGCAACTCGGGTATGAATGCTCACTTTTGTACTCCTTGAATTAATTCTACTGTCTGGGATCCTATTGATTATTAACTTATATTGTTGGGATTGGTATCATGGTTTTCTGTGATGTTAACCCAATTCCTTGGTTACTTTATATTGGTCTATATTATGTAATTCCCACTTGTTGAGTCTATTTAAAATGTTCATGACCATCTTTGCTGTGTGAAATTAGCGAGGGAGTTCTGTTTTATTTTAATCTGAGGTGCTTGAAATTGAAATTCATGATTTACTGCTGTAAGAAATATCGTTGAACATGACACGCCACACATGTAGATTGTTTGAGTTGTTTCTGCAATGTTGAATATACTTGAAAATATCTTAGCATAAAAGATACTTGGTTTGCTCTCTTTCTAGTAAAGAAATCTGAAGGTATTCTATGAGGTTTCCATCTGTGCCTTAGTTGATCTTCTCTGCTTTGATCTGCTTCTGGATATATGTTAAATGAAATCTGGCACTCTTTCTTTAGATTTTGCACATGAACGATGATGCTAAATTCATGATAGTTGGATAGGTTTAGAGGAGTTTTCAGTTCTTGACTTGTGTTTCTTTTAAATGTGATATACCTGTCTTCTTTCTGCTCTTGGAAGTTGCTAGATTGAACTTAGCAGATTCATGGATTTGATGGTGTGTGTCTTTTATCCTTTTTTCTTATTTTTTTTTTCATTCATAGTATATTTCTTTGTTTAATCTTAGATTTTGGATCTTTATGTTTGCTGTTTGTCATAAGATTTAGGTTCTATTTCTTGTAGTTAATTATTAGCTTGTATTTGCATGGTCTTCATTTCTTTTGGTATTGGCTGTTTTTAGTCTCTCTTATTCTAGAAATTTTTGTAAAGCTTTATGTACTATTCAGTGGATCACCTGCTACTTCCTCTCTAGATAAATTGGTATGAAATTTTTGCTAGTTCCCTAGCTGTATTGGTCAACTTTTGGGTCATATATTATGTTTTCTATTTGCTGCTTCCTTGCCTTTCATTTCTGAGTTCTACGGATGAAAAAGAATGTTACTTGGTTGTCTCGTATGTTTGTATTTCTTGGTGGGGTGTGCAAAAAATAAAAAATATAATAAAAAAAGAAATAGGGAGATTGGGATGAGGCATAGATTTGAGAAAAGGGTGTGGACTCAATTGGTTAGGGATGTGATTCATGTGTGAGAGTATTTGTTTATTGAGAATTCAATTTTGAATGAATGAATTTAGAAAGTCATGATTATGGATTGCAATATGTTTCTAGAAATGAATGTTCAAGTGATGATATGTTTTGAGTCCATGCATTTTCATGAAGCTGAGATTATTTTTTTTTTAAAAAAAAAGAAATAAAATAAAGAAAGGAAAAGAGTTTTGTTTTGATGCAAATTGATATAGAGACGTTGGATGCTGAATTCTCATTCCTAGTTCTATTTATATGGTATTTAGTATGATGTTTACCTCGAATGAAAGCCATTTCATTTTCTCTGTATGTGTGAATTGGACTGTGACCTTGACATGCTATAAATTGAGCCATGCTTATTTTGAATTGCTAGTGGAAGAGGAAATGAGGTTCAGTCATATTCTTATTCATATTTTAGTTTTCAAAATCAAGGTTGACATCATTGCGTACCACTGCAATCTTTCATTCTTTTAATCATCATGTGGTATATGAAAAATGGAATGTCTCTGACTTTGTTTCTTTGTGGATTTCATGTGGTTACTTTAAGTTGTGGGCATGATTGATCAATGGATGTTGGTGGTCATTTTTGATGTTTCATTAACTTTATTTCTAGTTATGATTCTAGGCTGTGGTTAATGAAAGATTCAAGCGAATCCTTGACATACTTTTGGATTTTCTGCTTGTGGTTTTGCTCATATACTTAAACCCATGTTGACTCATGTGGCAATTAATTTCCTACCGTCAAGAATTCATAGCCTGACTGTCTTTATTATTTGGGTAAAGAGGGGATTGGTGTGTGTCATTTGAGGTATCTTAGTACTGCATTCTCTTTGAATTGTTTAAAAAAAAAAAAAAAAAAATTGTAATTTTCACCTTATGCCATTTTTTCCATGTAATTTTTTTTTTATCCCACTTCCAAATTCTAAATTGTAATTAGTATGCATGCACATTAGGGTGCATTTGGATTTTTAAGGTTCTAAGGCCCCTCACTTATCATGGAAGGGTAGGTGGTCCAATCTTTTATAAGACTGAGCTTATACTATCTGACCTAGGTGAGGATAAGTGTCATCTAGAGGGATAGTTTATTCGTCTTGAAGGATAGAAGGACCCTAGCTTTATTTAGAGGATTCATGCATACGTGTTTATCTTGCCATTTTGTTAGAGATTGTAATATTTATTTCAGTGATAAATAAAATACAATTTTGGTTATATCATTATTTTGCATAACTAATTTCAGGGATGGTTATATCTTTGATGGATGATGTGAAGTGCCTAACACCTTCCTCACGCATAATTGAATCCCAAAATCATCTATAGTTTGCATCCTAATGCCTTTTCAATAAAAAAATAATTTTTAAAATAAATAGGATTTTCAGTTGTATCATAATTCTTAAACGATTGGTGGCGACTCCAAAAAATAAAAAAATCTAAAAATAATTGTTACATTATTCGTTGTAGCGTTTTACCCCCAAATGGTACATTGTGACAATTTGGCCACTCCACTAGGGAAAAGTTCGAGAGTCAAGCCTAATAAATTAGTTATGCAAAATTTGATATGACCTATAAATTGTATTTTATTGATTGCCCACTTAAATTTCTGTCATGATGTTTTATTTCGAATTTGTATATATTTGTTGTATGCTTTTTTGCAAGTTGGGGTGGGTAGTTTTGGAATAAGGTTTGTTTGCTCTTTCCACACACGAACACTAACACATTGTCTGCACACATTTTTGGCTTTATACCCGAGCCACTTTAAACCTAGGGTTAGTAGAATGCCTAGTGTTATTACTAAAGGTTTATCTTTTAGTGGTTTACACAAAAGTCTATGCTTGAACTGTGGTGATCATTTTACTCATTTGAATTTGTGAAAGGTTTATCCATTTGCGAACCCAAATTTGTAAAGTGTGAACTCTACCAATTTGGTGGGGCAGTTCAGGGACTTGACATTTTTAAGACATTAGCCTTTTTACCAAGATGTGCACTTAGCATAGCCGTAGTGTTGTACAAATTAGGTTAAAACTCAGCCTATAGGCTAGAAAGCCTAACCCTTAAGGTAACTTGTGATATTAGGACAATGGGAGGAGCATCCCTATCATTATCTTATATATTTCTATTTAAGAAGGTTTTTATTTTTTATGTATCTCATTTTCTTCGATCCTTGTCTTTTCTCAAGAATTTCTCCAAATAATGGGTCATTAATATAGCTTATACAAACAACTTTCGAAATTTGTTTTCTTGTGAGCTTATATGGTCAACGTTCGAGTATGGTAGTCAAGAGTTCCATCATCACTTCTCAATTTCTCTTTAAAAAAAAAAAAAAGATTATATTATTCTCACTTTGAGTTAGAACATTATTTTTAATATCTTTTTGACTTTTGTCTAATTTTAGTCTTATTGTTTTGTGCTTGAAAATTTTATTTTCATCATTATTGCTTATTATGTCAACCAAAAAAAAAAAATCTAGCAAAAAAAAAAAAAAAAAGAAGAAATTTTACATATCATATAATAAAATGACTCCATAAATTAATTTAGTTTTTGATATTCTAATTATAGAGGTTCATTTTCATTAAAAAGAGAAAGAGAGAGAAAAAGGAAAAGAGGAAGAGAGAGAATAATCTTGCAATAAATTGTCTCGACTTTCTATAATTAGCCCAAAAGAAAACCAAAATAATATTTTTCAAAATAAACCAAGCTATGTTAATAACCCATTTTGCTTTCTATTTTATTTTATTCTAATGATCTTTTATCTTAATGTACCTCAAGGACTTTTTTTTTTAAAAGAAGAAAATAAAAAGATTTGTTAACATGACTTTTGAGGAGGGATCTTCAAAATCTTTTATGTGTGAGGCCCGATTGTTACAAGCAAGGGAGGGAGACAGTCTACCTAGGGATTTTTCCTGTCAATTGCCTGACCAACTAAGAGTTACAGCAGAAGTAAGTAATATAGAAATGATTTTGTCATACCTCAGACAATTCCCTTGGAATTTAAGGACACCACTATTTGAGGGATATTCCAAACTGTTGGACTTGTTGGACATAGAAATACAAAGGTTGGCATTACTAATGGGAATACACTGCTGGGATCTGTCATATAGATGCTTCACTTTCAATGACATTGACCTCACACCTACTTTTGAGGAATGTGGTCATATGTTAGGAATGTCACTAAAAAAGCAAAGCCCGGTATACACTTATGGTAAAAAAAGATTACCATGAAGCATATTACCAATCTTTTTGGTGTTAGTGAACAAGAGCTTGCAAAAGAGGGTCCTGAGATGAATGGGGAAACTTGTATTTGGCCTATGTATTTTGTCAAACAATGTATGAAAAAATTTGCTGCCAAAAATAAATGGACAGAATTGAGAGATTTGATTATTGCTACCATTTTTGGTTTTGTTTTATTTTCTACTTACAAAAATTCAATTTGTCATAAGGCTCTAGATGTTTACTTTAAAATGATGAATGAAGGAAGAAATCCAATCCCGACCATCTTAACAGATACATTCATTGCTCTTAACCAGTGTCGAAGAAGTGGTAAAGGGAAGCATAAATGTTGCTATCAGTTGTTGTATGTATGGTTAAACTGTCATGTCATGGGAAATGGTCACAAGGGTTTCACAAGTTATCGAATCATTAAGAATCTCTGAGGCAGTTTTCTCGAGAAGAAGGCATCAATGAAGTTGAGTAGGCAACAATGGTTGACCAAATTTGGAGAAGTGAATAGTGGAAATGTATATTGGCACATCCCATGTACCTTCAGGTGCGGAATTGTGGTCAGTTGTGGAAACTTTTCATTCATTCCATTGTTTAGGACAAGGGGCTATATTTCTTATTCACCTTTGATGGTATTCCAACAGTATAAGATGAGATAATTCATTCCCCCAACAAAAAGGCTAGCAAAAGTGGAGTTCTTCTACAAAGACAATCTATACCCGAAATTGGTGAATTTATACCAACAAGCTTGGCATCACATTCTCATCCATGATGTTGAATGATGTCTGACTAGCAATAAAATTGAGGAAGAGTATGAAGAGTGGTTTCAAAAAAAAGGGAATAACTTATTAGTCCCTCAACTATACATCTATATTTTCCACCACGTCCTAAAGAGAACATTCGAAATTTTCAAGTAGAACAAGATTAAGGAGCAAATTGGAGCAAGCAGAAGATAAATTGTTAAAATATGAAAGAGAAGTGAAATCGCTAAAGGAAGAATTTGACAAGGCGAAAGGACAATTGTGTAACAGAGAGGCAGGGGAAAGAATTGATAACCTAAAGAGAATAATTTTGGCAAGCCAAAGTGAGAGACGAGCTGCTATAAAAGAAAACATGAAAGGATAATGGCAAATCTTGAACAGTGCAAAAAGCAAAAGACAAAAGCTAAAGATGATGCTAAAGCTAAGACATTACAATCAAAAGCTTAAGCAGCAGTTGCTCAAGTCAAAAACCCAATATAACCACTATACATAGTATATAGAGGGATTGCAGATACATGATAATTTGGCCCAGTTGATGCATGGGTTGCAGTCACAAAATGAAGCTTTAAACTAACAAGTGAATGAACTACAAAGACAACATGGGATTTTCAACCATTAAATAGGTGTGTTGACCCAACAAGTTGCTAACTCTCACTTACATGAGTAGGAATTGGGTGATGAAGTTGCCAATTTAAATTCTCAAATAGAAGTACTGACTCAAACCATTGAAGAACTGAGAGAGGAGAAACAATTTAGGGGCCAAGTGGCTATCTATTAGGCTCGAGAACACGCTTCCTTTGTTAATAAATTGATATTAAGAGCTGAGTAGTTGGATCTACAAGTTCAAGCTATTGAAGTACCCGCCACTAATAAACAATTGATGGGGCTACTAAATCATTGTAAAACTTTGTTGAATGATGTATTTTCACCTTAATGGCATGATCATGTAAACAGACTTTGTTAATGATTGGCTATGGTCCTTTTGGAATGAAATAAGCTTTTATGATCTTATTTTGCTTGTGGTAAAATGTATCTTGTGATCATTTTATATGGTTGCGAGGTTCATTTATTAGCATGTCTTGTGAGAACTTTATGTTTTTTACGAGACATATTAATGGGCTTGCAATGCTTTTAGAAAAATCAAAAGTATCCCCAACAAAGATGACCAACTTCAAAAGTCATGTTAATAGTTACTCCAATAAAAAGGTCTTTTGTTTAAAAATATGTTCTTGCTTCTTACTTATTGTTTTGCTAATAAATTTCAGGATAAGTCATAATAACTCCCTCAAAGAAATCTCAACTCAATCAAGCACTTTCATTTAAGAGATCCATCAATCTTCATATAAGAACAATCTTTGTAATGGTAGACAATCCTAATGTTGAGCCTGACTGGGGAGAAGAGCTGAAGGAATTGAAATCTAGAATGAATGAAACGGTGGAAATAATGACAGACCATTTCAAGATAAAGGGACAAGAGAAAGGGACTAATGCACTGATGACGGCAAGCGTGCCCTTGTTCACAATGGGCCCTTTCATAGATGGGCCAAGAACTATGACTGAACCTTTATACGGAATGCCACTTAATATGATGCCAATGAGCTTTCCAATTGCACATGAACTAGGTTCTAGCACTTCAATACCTTTTCCTGATCCCACTATTGAGTCACTACGTGTTATTATTCCACCTCCTCCAAACATGGTTGTTAATGAAGCTGCTGCCTTCAATCCAAATGTTACCCGACCTAGTACCACGATGCCCTTTCTATGCCAGTCAACTTTTGCTCCCAATCATGGTGAATCATTCAACGTGGATGAAGGGCTTAGTGAACAAATTAAGGAGCAAGAAAAAGTCAAAATGATGGAGAAGAAACAATTGATAATGGAAGAGAAATTAAAGCTTATTCAGGGCACTAGGGTATATGGGCCCACAGGGATTGAGGAGTTCTTGTTTACCCCACATCTAGACATTTCCAAAGACTTTAAGTGCTTGACTTCGATAAGTATAATGGGACTACCAATCCTCGGATCCATCTAATGTCCTATTGCACTAAGATGGGTGTGGTCTAAGGATGAGAGATTTTTCATGCACTTCTTCCCTAAGAGCCTGACTGGTCCAGCAATGGATTGGTATTGAAGGCTAGAGCATTCTTAGATTCAATGAAAGCCTTGCTCCTACAAGAACACAATTAGAAACAATAAGAAAGGGTGATAATGAGACTTTCAGGGAGTATGCACAAAAATGGGGAAATTTGGCTGCACAAATTCAACCATCATTGGGGAAATGCGAAATGATCGACTACATCTTGAGAACCCTCAATGATGACTACAGGTGTCTATAATGACTTTTCTGAGTTAATCTCAGTCGGAGAAAGAATTGAAATAGTATACAAAGGGGGAAATTGGGATTCCTAAAAGTGAGAGTTCTAGAAGTGGAAAACAAAAGGTGTTTGTGCAAGCCAAGAAGAAAAAAAGAAAAGTTAGTTTCATTATTGTACTGAGGCCACAAGAGCAACATTACCAAGTTTACCCAGAAGCACCGTATGGCACTCAAGCATCTTCATACTACTACCAACCTAGACCTAACTCCACCCCATTCACACAAAATTACCGAAATGTCAATCCTCCTCTTATTCCTACATACCCAACTAACTCAACACCCTTTATCCTCACCCAACTAATCCTTTTCCAAGACCCATGCTCAGGCCTCCATACCAAGACATTAGAAACCAGCCACAACCACACAAAGATGAACCCTTCCTAAATATTATGGGGACCAAAATAGAATTCTTTAAATAGTTCGTAGAAGCTAACCTCATGGTCCCTAAGCTTACACAACCTTAACAACCTCCTTACCCTCACTAGTATAATTCTAATCTCACTTGTGATTACCACAATGGTATAATAGGACATTCCATTGAGATTTGCCCTGCATTTAAGAGTATCGTACTTTTTTGATTCATCAAGGGGCAATAACATTACAACAAGAAGGTAGCGCTCCAAACATTAATACAAATCCCCTGCCAAATCAGACAAGAGAGCATGAGGTGAATGCAGTCGGAGAAAATCTTTGTAAAGTACATAGGTTAAAAGATGTGAGGATGTCGATGAAAGCCATTTGGGAAGGATTGAAGGCCGTTGGGCAAAACATTCAAAAGCCATTTAGGGGTATTGAGGAAAATGGACAATATGACAGGGAGGAATTATGTATTCACCATGAAGAATGGGGACATGATTTGGAAAAGTGTTGGGAATTTAGATGTTTGGTGCAAAAGTTGATGAACTTGGGTGTAGTGAATGTAGAGAAGGGATTTGCTACTATTGAAAAGGAAGTCTCTATGATGAGAAAAGAAAATCAAGGGTTTTTCCCCTGTGGTGAATGCATTTGGAGAAGGTGGAGGAGGTAACCCATGGATTTGCCCTTGCATGGAGGATGAAAAACTAGACAACTGGGAGATTGAACCACTTTAGGACTTATTTATTTTGAGTAATGCTAGTTTCTGTTGTTAGTCATAAATATAAGAAGTTCATTTTAACTTTTACTATGCATTTTTGCTAAGTTATTAATGAAGTAATATGTGGAGATGTTTTTCAAAATTCGTGCTTTAATATTCATTTCCTATTTAATCTTATAATTCATTGACTTCTATTTAATTTTTCTTCAATCCTCCAATAGTTTCAATAATACGGATTTCTTGCCTATTGATAACTTCGTTAGTCCAATAATTGATTCTCATTATGCATTGGAAATGGATGAATATGACTCTGAAAAGGACATCGATACTTTTAATAAGTTCACAAAAATGGTTGAATCACATAAAAAAATTGCTAGCACACATAATGAAGATGTTCAAACTATAAACATGGGGGACTAAGGAAGAAAAGAAAAAATTGAAATTCATAATCCTAAAAAAGAAGAAATGATTGCCCTTTTTAAGGAGTACTTGGATATGTTTGCTTGGTCTTATTGAGATATGTCGGGTTTGGATCCTAAAATTGTGACTCACAAAATTCCTCTTTACCCAGATAGCAAACTAGTTAAACAAAAACTTAGGCGAATAAGACTAGAGTTGTAAAATAGAATAAAAGATGAAGTGATGAAGCAAATTAAGGAAAGATTCTTAGAAGACTTATTGTGCTTTAGTATGGGTAGCTACAAGGTTGAGGCAGTATATGTTGTACCATACTCTTGGTTGATTTCTCGAATGGATCTGGTAAAGTTTATCTATGAAAGGCCATACCTTAGTGGGAGATTAGCAAAGTGGCAAATAGTCCTCTCTGAGTATGATGTCGTTTACATGACTAAGAAGTCCATTAAAAGGAGTGCAATAGCTAATCACTTGGAAAATAACCCACTCGAAGATTATCAACCAATGAAATTTGAATTCCCTGATGAAGATATCCTTGTTGTTAATAAAGAAGAGGAGAAAGAGAAGTCAAATAGATGGAAGATGTATTTTGATGGAGCAATGAATATTCACAAGAGTGGAGTAAGAGTTGTGGTTATTTCACTTGAAGAAAAACAATTCCTAGTAGCTATCAAGTTGGAGTTTGAATGCACCAATAATGTGGCGGAGTATGAAGCGTGTGTTCGTGGCTTGAAAGCTACTCTAAATCTGAAAGTCAAAACTCTGGATGTGTTTGGAGATTTAGTTCTCATCATTTATCAAGTAAAAGGCAAACGACACACTAGAGACCCTAAATTAATACCATATCAAAAGTTCCTAACTGAGTTCATTGAAGAGTTCGATGATATAACATTTTCTCATTTGACATGTGACAAGAACCAATATGTGGATGCCCTGACAACTCTAACAGTGATGATGAAGCTTGATATTAGAGTCATAGTACAGCCTGTGGAAGTCAAATTAGAAAAAGAACCATCACATTGCTCGACTGTGGAAAGTGAACCTGATGGGCAACCCTGGTACTACAACATTTTGCAATACATCAAATTTAGAGAATACCCAACCTGGGTAAATGAAAATGACAAGAAAACTATTCATTGTTGGGCCACTGGATTTTTCTTAAGTGGCAAAGTGCTATACAAGAGAAGCTATAATAGAGCTTTATTGAGATGTATGGATGCAAATGAAGCCAATCAAATTTTAAGTGCAGTTCATGATGGGATTTGTGGTACTCACGCAAATGGTCATATGATGGCACAGAAGATCTTGAAGGCGGGATATTCTTGGATGACCGTAGAAAAAGATTGCATTAATTATGTCTGAAAGTGTCACAAATGCCAAGTCTATGTTGATTGTATTAATGTTCAACCATTTCCACTTCGTAACATGATAACACCTTGGTTGTTTTCAATGTGGGGAATTAACCCACAAGCTTCTAATGGGCATCATTTCATTCTAGTAGCCATTGATTACTTTACCAAATTGGTGGAACTAACTTCATATGCAAAAGTCACACAACATGTGGTAGCTAAATTTCTAAAATTTAACATTATTTGTCAGTATGGACAACCGGATAGAATTATCACAAATAATGGCCCAAATTTGAATGGTGGTGTAATCTAGAGGTTGTGTGAGCAGTTTAAGGTTAAGCATCATAATCCTTTCCCTCATTGACCACAAATGAATGGAGCAGTAGAAGCAACTAATAACAACATTAAGAGAATAATTGAGAAAATGGTGATAACTTACAAAGATTAGCATTGAAAACTCCCTTTTGCTTTATATGCTTATCGCACCTCAGTGAGATCTCCAACTGAGGCAACCCCTTACTCCTTGGTGTACGACATGGAAGCTGTTAGTCCTATTGAGGTGGAAATCCCTTCCCTTAGAGTGCTTATGGAAGTAGAACTAGAGGAATTGGAATGGACAGGGTGAGGTATGAGGAATTACACATGATTGATGGTAACAGACTGGTAACTATTTATCATGGGTAGTTATATCAAAGACAAATGGCAAGAGCTTTTAACAAGAAAGTACGGCCTCAATAGTTTAAGCCAGGGGATTTGGTACTTCAAAAAATTCTACCTCTCCAAGAAGATAATCGTGGGAAATGGGCTCCAAATTATCAAGGGCCATATATTTTCAAACATGCTTTCTCTGGAGGAGCACTAGTTCTTATTCATATGGATGGATGGGAACTCCCTAATCTAGTGAATTCAAATGCCATCAAGAATTATTACCCCTAAAAAAATCACTCGCTGGGTTGAAAACCCAAAAACTCAACCTAAGCAAAAGTTAGGGCACCAAAAAAAAAGGGGAGAAGGTGGAAGAACTATCAGCTAAAGGGTTGAGGCATGGAAAGCTATAGAGGCTGTCATGTGAAATGGCAGCTACAGTTTGACATTAGAAGTGTCTCCGTTGTCTTCTGAGGTTAAAAATTTTAATTTAGAGCATAATGAGAATCACTTACCTTGGATATGTCAGAGCTGCAGATTATGACAAATTTTCCAAAGATATTTCAAATTCCTGAATCTGTATTGGCTCCTGAAACATCATTCTGAACTACGTGGGCTATTCTTGTATAAGGATACATAGGCACCCATTTAATGGGGCAAGTGCAATCTTATCGACCCTAAATTGGGGCAAAATACCGTTATAAAAATTTGCTCATATCTTTTGTCCATCTTTAGCTTTTTGAATAAAAGAAATTAATTATTTGAATTAATTTTCTTTCCATTGTGTATTCTTGTCCATCTTAAATAAATAAGGGTTAGTTATTTGAATTAGTCCCCTTCTTTTATATGCATATCTCCATGCAAATTACTGAAGCAATAATTAGAGTGAAAAGCATATAAATTTTAATCTGACAATAGATTCAAGTGCTTGTCCTTGCAAAGTGGTTTCTAGATTTCAAGAATGCTAGTAATCATTAGTCATACAAGGGCAAAAGATGGAGAAACACTAATAAATGGAGATATATTAAATTGTTGGACATTCAAATGATCTTGACAAAAATAAAATTGAATAAAGGCCAGGGAATGATGTTTGTCATGGTTAGTTGAATTCACTCATCAAGAATAACATATGTAAGTAGCTTATTGATAAGAAAAGCACATTTGATTGAGTCAAGTAATACCTTGGGAGTTGATTATGACTTATCTTAATTCCAATAAGTTTTTTTCAGTTCTTACATTTATTCTTGCTAAGCATATACTCATTAGCCAAAAATGCATTGTCACTTTTTCTTTATATGTTCCCTATATGAATATCTTGGCAAACAAGTTTGCCTCATTCCTCTATAAGAGAACATATAAAGAGGGGTAAGTGAGACGTTTCATTTATGTCTAAATGCTTCATCAAGTGAAATTTTAAGCTTTTCAAATCATTTCTTTCAAAAGAAGAGCTTTCAAAGCAACCCACAAGGTTTTCTTGATTTTTCCACCATTGTTTTTTTTTTACTATTAGTTTTTCCAACATTAATTTTCAGTTGTTAAATTTTTAGCCATTAATGTTTTCTCATGTTTTCTTGCCATTAATTTTTAGCTAAAAATATCCATACGTTTTATTGATTTTTCCACCATTCCTTTTCTTAACATTAGTTTTCTCAGCATTAATTTTTAGTTGTTAAATTTTGGTCATTAATGTTTTCTTGCCATTAATTTTCAACTGAAAATATCCATAAGGTTTCATTGATTTTTCCACCATTGTTTTTTCTTACCATTAGTTTTCTTAATGTTAATTTTCAGTCGTTAAATTTTTGGCCATTAATGTTTTCTCATATTTTCTTGCCATTAATTTTCAACTAAAAATTTTCTTTTAAAAAAACTTAGAAAATTGAACTAATTTGATTTGATCAATATTGATTTTTAGCCATTAATTTTCAACCATTAAATTTTTTTTAGAAGAATATTTTTGAATCAACATAGCTTGATCAATTTTATGCTTTTATCTTTTAATTTTCATTCTTTTAAATTTCTTGTCATTAATTTTCAGCAATTAGATTTCTTGTTAGTAACTTTTAACCATTAAATTTATTTTAGAAAAATATTTTTGAACCAACTTAGTTCGATCAATTTTAAGCTTTATCTATTGATTTTCATTCTTTAAAATTTCTTGCTATTAATTTTTAGTCGATAAAGTTTTCTCACCATTAAATTCCTTAACATTAATCTTCAACTTTAAATTTCTTTCAGAAGAATATTTTTGAATCAACTTACTTTGATCAATTTTAAGCTTTATCCTTTGATTTCCATTCTTTTAAATTTCTTGCCATTAATTTTCAGCAATTAGATCTCTTATTGTTAATGTTTTCTTGACATTAATTTTTAGCCGTTAAATTTATTTCAAGAAAATATTTTTAAACCAACTTAGTTTGATCAATTTTAAGCTTTATCCATTGATTTTCATTCCTTCAAATTTCTTGTCATTAACTTTCAGTTGTTAAAATTTTCTTGCCATTAATTTTCAGCAATTAGATTTCTTGTTGTAAATGTCTTATTGCCAATAATTGTTGGCCATTAAATTCACATGTCATTGAGTTTCTTACAGTAATTTTCGGCTATTAAATTTCTTGTCTTTAATGTTTTCTTGCCATTAATTTTCAACCATTAAATTCCTTTTAGAAAAATATACTTGAACAAGCTTAGTTTGATCAATTTTAAGTTTCACCAATTGGGTTTTTTATGTTGTTAATGTTTTCTCACCATCAATTTTAGAAAAATATTCTTGAACCAACTAAATCTAATCAATTTTAAGTTTCTTCAATCGGGTTTTCTATATTATTAATGTTTTCTCACCATCAATTTTCAGCTATTAAAATTCCTACTGATAAGGTTTCCTTACAACTGATTCTAGCCATTAAAATATTTTTAAAAAATTATTCTTGAGCCAACTTAATTTGAACAATTGCAAATTTCATCCATTGATTTTTTCTTACCATTAACATTTGGTCATTTTTGGGTAGCATGCGATTTTTTTCAGCCAAAATAAGTATATTTTTTTATCTTTACATGTTTCTTACATGAGATGCTTGAGAAGCATAGCTTATCCCTCGTTCTTATAAGAAAAGCATGTAAAGAGAGACAAACTATAAACATTGTATTTTGTCTAAGTATTTTCATTTTAATCTTTATTTTATTTTTTATGTTTTTTAAAAAAGAAGAAAAAGGTTGATTAATTAATTTCCTTTTAATATTTTGTATTTTATATTAATTTAGTTGAAAAATAATTATTAAAAAAAAAGAAAGAAAAGAAAAGGAAGCAAGGGGAAATACGTATATTGGAAAAGAAAAGAAAAGAAAAAAAAAATAGCAGAAAAGAAAAAGAAAAAGAAAGAAGGAGAGAACAGGAAAAAAAAGGAGAAAAAAAAAAAAAGAAAGAAGAAGAGTAAGCAGCGTGGGTTGAAGAGGAGATTGTGGAGGCACCAAAGTGAGTAGCGTGATTCGTGGAGCAAAGGGAAAATTCGTGAGGGTTTCCCAAATAGAGAGCTATCGAAAGAGAAGAGAGGGTGAAGAAAAGAAAGTGGGTGAGCTTGAGAGAGAGATTGAGAGCAACAAAGTGTGAATTGAAGCATGAAAGAGAAGAATGGAGAGATATAGCAATAGCTCGGTGAGGGAAAGAAATGAAAGGTAGATTAGAGGAGTATAGAGGAGGTTAGAATAACTGATATAGCTTGGGAAAGGGAAACAAGGATAAATTGGTGATCTCAGCAGCAACTCAGGTATGAATGCTCACTTTTATATGCCTTGAATTAATTCTGCTACTGGGATCCTGTTGATTGTTGACTTATATTGTTGGGATTGGTATGATGGTTTTCTATGATGTTAACCCAATTCCTTGGTTACTTTATATTGGTCTATATTACGTAATTCCCACTTATTAAGTCTATCTGAAATGTTCATGACCATCTTTGCTGTGTGAAATTACCGAGGGAGTTTATTTTATTTTAATTTGAGGTGCTTGAAATTGAAATTCATGATTTACTGCTGTAAGAAATCTTGCTGGACATGTCAAGCCACAAATGTAGACTGTTTGAGTTGTTTTTTACAATGTTGAATATACTTGAACATATTTTAGCATAAAAGATACTTGGTTTGCTCTCTTACTAGTAAAGAGATTTGAAGGTATTCTATGAGGTTTCAATCTGTGCCTTAGTTGATCTTCTCTGCTTGAATCTGCTTCTGGATATATGTCAAATGAAATCTGGCACTCTGTCTTTAGATTTTGCTCATGAATGATGATGCTGAATTCATGATAGTTGGATAGGTTTTAGAGGAGTTTTCAGTTCTTGACTTGTGTTTCTTTTAAATGTGATAAACTTGTCTTCTTTTTGCTCTTAGGAGTTGCCGGATTGAACTTAGCATATTCATGGATTTGATGGTGTGTGTCTTTTGTACTTTTTTTTTTAAAAAAAATTCATTCATAGTATATTTCTTTGTTTAATCTTAGATTTTGGACACATTGTATTTGCTATTTGCCATAAGATTTAGGTTCTATTTCTTGTAGTTAATTATTAGCTTGTGTTTGCATGGTCTTTGGTTCTTTCGGTATTGGTTGTTTTTAGTCTCTCTTATTCATGAAAATTTTCTATAGCTTTTTGTACTATTCAATGGGTCACATGCTAATTCCTCTCTAGATAAATTGGTATGAAATTTGTGCTAGTCCCCTAGCTGTATTGGTCAACTTTTTTGGGTTAGATATTATGTTTCCTATTTGTTGCTTCCTTGCCTTTCGTTTTGAGTTCTATGGATGAAAAAGAATGCTACTTAGCTTTCTCGTATGTTCGTATTTCTTGGTGGGCTGTGCCAAAAAATAAAAAATAAAATGAAAAGAGAAAGAATGAGTCGTAGAAAGCCATGGCTTACGAAAGAGCAGAACTACTATGTTGAAACGATGATACCTTGAGATGTTGCATCGAGTATTGTGGACTACTTACTTCTAGGTGGGAATAAGGAGCCAAATTTCAGTTTCTTTTCAGGGAGTGAGGCATGCTTAATTTGCTCAATTCCACTCAACAAACATGTGGTGAATGACTGCTGGTACTAGCGCTTAAGCAAAGATGGAAATGTCTCGATGAAATCTATGTATCAATTTGTGTTCCTGGCAACTCCAAGTTTCGCCAAATGCAGGGAATGATATGTGCAATACAATGTGGAGGAAACTTTGGAAAGCTACCATTCCACCTAAATACAAGCATTTCTTATGGAGGGCATGCCAAAACATTTTACCCACTTGTGTAGCATTAAAGTGTAGATGCCTAGTGATTGAGGATGATTGTTGTTGTTCCCTTAAGATCAGCCAAAATGGTAAATTTATAATTTTCAATACTATCTATTGCCTATAGGGACACAACAGTGCACCAGTCACAAGTATAGCTTATAACAAGTACTGAGTCAAACCCTGAGATCGTTGGTTATTACACTTACTTCAATCTCACAGTCTAGCCATCTGAAATTAGAAAAGGAGTAGAAAGCATGAATATAAAGTGCTAAAAGTAAATGAAACAAACCTATAAATGACGAAAGTAAATGAATAGGAAATAATGGGAATAGGGATGAGTCACGGGGATGATTCAACTGCTTTTCATGCGGCTTAGATATGATATATTCCTAGATTATGTGAGAGAAATACGATGGCAAGAATTCCTCATGTAAAGTCTAAGGGGTTAGTCCACCTTAAAAACTCTTTGACACTATGGAGATCAAGTGGGCTTGGTCCACTCCACTTAATACACCAAGATGAATTGTGCTCTTGAATTTCCAAAATTCATTGGGAATTTGGTGCCAAGACCATATATTCCCTTCTCTCAAAAAAGAACTACGTAGGTGATCACTATGATGCATGATCTACCAGTGAGGTCTTAAGTATTGGTCACAATCAACTCAATCAGTTCTCAAATAAAATCACAAGCAACTACACGGCGTGAAATCTAGATCTAGTCGTGTAGTTGCTTTCTGACAATCATAACCACTACTTATGAAGACTACATGGCTTAAGACTCTTGATTACTCGTCATGAACTCCTTTTGTGCTACTCCATGTACTTAGGCTTGGACGAAATGTATGGGCCACTTAAATGGTAATTGCTTTAATAACATGCAATTAACTCCCAACTTTTCAACCCTTTATTCATTTGAACTCAACTCTTTTTTTCTTCTTTTCACTTTTGACTTTTTGTATTTGCTTTTTTGTTTTCAAGACTCTTTGAATCTTTTTCTCCATTCATTTTTTCACATTTGGCCATACTATCTCCAAATGGCTACCTTATGTCCCTTTTAGAACTCATTCAAGCACAAGAGTCATTTACAATGCATTCCAAGCTCATAAGAGTGGACCTGAGCTCTCTTAACTTCTAAAGTTAAGGTTATAACTTCGTGGTTTTTCACTTTTGGGTTTTCTAGTGAGCTAAGTCATGGAACAATGGATATATATAAGGCTGAAACATTGATAACTAGGGTATAGATATCTAGGGTAGGCCATTTTGGATAAGTAATATAAAAATAAAATGAAAGATGGCCTCAATCATCTCAAATAGTGCATATGACAACATGTAGCCTCAAAGATAGTAAGTGCAAGTTCTAGAGCATATCAATACAATGAGTGATCAATCCACACAAGAAAAAAATATTGAGCAAAAGAAGAGAACATTCATCAACATTGCTCATTAAGGTCTAAATCTCACAGGGTAGTCAAATGCAATTAATGTCACTTGGATCAAAGATTATTAACAAGCCAACAATTCATCAAAAAATGACCAAAATACAATGAAAAATCATTAAAGTCATTTAATTTTGCATCAGAAATTTTCAAAAATATGCCAAAAAATAATTTTTTTTTTGGAATGGCTCCAAAGCAAGCATACTTTGCATCATGAGTAATCATAAGTTCAAAGAAACATAATTAATTAGATGAACATCCTCCCCCCACACTTAAACTGTACATTATCCTCAATGTGCTCAACTTAGAATTAGAGAGGGATCAAGAATACTCCCCTTGTGAAGATGGAGTTTATCTCAACTGAAAAAATTAAACAAGAATAATATGGCATTAGATCATGTGGCTCAAAGTAAGTTGTTTGCCATATAATAAGCTCAATGAAATCAAAATGAAAGCATCAACTTTTTTTTTTATGTTCAGAAACAGTAAATAACTTAGGTAATTCAGGAGATAGGGTGAAAGAATCATCATATAGGAACATGGCTTAGTCAGTGTAAATACACAACATGTAATTAGACGTTTCAGCAGAAACATTTTCCTTCGCACTAGCTTGCTTCCAACCTGCATAAACAATGAAAATAATTAGAGTAATTACAAAGAGAAATTTAAAATTTCTAGGTTTAGTTGCCTCCCAACAAGCACTCTTTTATAGTCATTAGCTTGACTTTACCCAAGGGGTTGTCATGAGGATTCAAAGATGGAGAAGAAGCACCCTCATTCTTGGAAGGATGGTGTAGCCATAGTTGATTCAATTGATCGGGTGGTTCTTCTTTGATTTGGTTAGTATTGCGGCCTTTTCTCTCAAATTGTGGCATTTGAAAATAAATTTACTCTCTTCCAATTCTAAGAACTAACCTCCCACTTTCCTTATCTATTTTGGATTTAACAATATTTGGAAAATGTCTTCCTAGGATCAAGGGAGTGTCGTTTCCAGCTTCCATCTCGAGGAATCCACTAGTATATCATATTCTTCTATTTCTACTTTTACATATGTAATGGATCCTCTGGTTTTGACACTTCAATTGTCTAACATGAAGATAGTTTTAGCAAGATCTTGATCAACAGAGTATCCCAAGAATTGAAATAGTTCTAGGGACATAACATTTACAGATGCTCCTGTATCAAGTAATAATTCTTTAAGGATACAGTCCTTTATCTTGCAAGGGATATAGAATCTGTCTAGATCTTTTTCTTTCTTAAGGATGTAGGCTCGCTCACTATGTTCCTCAGGTTCCTTTAATATTGGTTCTTCTTCTACTACTTCATGACGAGTTAATTCGGATTTACTCTCTTTTTCTTCTGTTGTGGCTTTTTTTGAACTTGATTGATTTTCAAGCTTATCTTTCCTTTTTGTGTCAACAAACATACAACAAGATTCATCAATTGCATTTGACTGTTTCAGAACATTATCAATCATGGAAAAATGCACCTCCTCCTCACTGATTCTCATAACTAGATTTCTAGCGGAGATGTCAATATTGGCTTTAACAGTACAAAAGATGGTTGTCCAAACACAATTGGAATGGCGGGGTCCTCTTTTGTTTCTACGACAATGAAGTCACAAGGAACATAAAACTTTCCTAATTTCACAACAACATTCTTGACTATACCAACTGAGTAAGTGATAGAGTTCTTTGCTAGATGCAAAGACATAGTAGTAGGTTCAAGCACATCAAAGTATAGTTTATCAAAAATATAATACGACATTAAAATTCACACTAGTTGCTAAATCTACCACTACATCATCACATGAGAAATCACCTATCTCACATGGTATCACGAAATTGCTTGGGTTTGGTTGTTTCTTGGGCAATCTATTGAGGAAAACTTTGGCGTCATCTTCTAGAAGGAAGGCCATAGATGCTTCTCTTGAAGACTTAGATGAGTAAAATCCTTAAGGGGTTTTCTGTTATCTCTTTACTTTTTGTATCTTTGTCCTTATTTATTAAATCCATTTCTCTATGTTGTTCATTTTCTTCTTTTACCTCCTCACTTCTCTTCTTGCCCCATCCCCCGAATGTCTTACTGCTATCTAAAAATAAAGTGATCTCTTTCAATTTTATGGCTTCTTTTCTATCATACTCATCTTTTTCAACTAAAATAGCCAACAATCCTTCTTTACCCTTGTCTACTCTTCGTGGGTTTGTGTCAGTATTACTTGGCAAAGATCCACTTAGTCATTCTAAAAGGATTTGCGCTATTTGGCCTATTTATTTTTTGATATCATGTACCAAGTCTTGTGTCCTTTTGGATAATAGCTTCTTGATTTTTGAATTTAGTATCAGTCTTTTGTATCCATTCAAAGATTCTCTTTTCAAGTTTACTTGCTTCTGGGTTGGTATATGGTTTGTTGAATCTTGGAGGAGCACCTTGAGGTCTAACTTGATTGTATGATTGAGGAGTTCGATTAGGAATGTTGTTTGACCCATTTCCCATGTTCCAAACAGAATTCTGAGGGTTTCTTCATCCCGAGTTATAATTGTTGGAATAAAAATTTGCCATGATCCTATTACCCACAAAAATTACTTCCTCAAAGCAATTTGCGTTGGTCATTTGGCATTCATGTCCTAAATGAGATCCTCCACAAAATTCACATATGGGGGAGAGAGAATGGAAACCGCCATTCTACATAGAGAGAGCTTGTATCTTAGCTTCTAGGGCTTTCACATAATCTAAGTTGTCTACACCACCACTATTCCTTGATTTACTCCTCACTTACCCCACTGAATAGTTGTTCGTAGCAATTCTACAAGTTGCTTAGGAGTCAAGTTGTTGGTAATTTCACCGGCGGATGCATTAATGCTTAGATGCATAAAGTAGCCCACTGTGGAAGGTTTGCATTTGTAATCCGAAGTCAAGACCATGAGGAGGACACTTCCTAAGAAGATCCTTCCACCTTTCCAAAGCCTCATAGAGACTTTCATGGTCTTTTCAGGGCTGCGCAAAAATGTATAAACCGATTGAAATTGGCCAAACTAAAAAAAAAAAAAATGAATACTCAGTTGATTAATGTCAGTTGAACCGGTCGGTTACGGTTTTGAAAATAAGGAAAATTAATTAAAGGCAGTCAGTTACAATTTAAAATAATTTAAACCGAACCGACTGACTAAAATTATATTTTTTAATCTTTTTTATATTCATTATATTATACTACGCCATTTTGGTCTTTCATTTTATTTCTCTTTCTCTTGCGCACGTCCCGTAGCGACTCGCCTCGCTTACTCGCCATTATTGCCACAGCCACTAATACTTTCACTTTGAATCCTCAAATATAGAGTGTAGAGACTTCACTCTTCAATCTTCAGTTCTTCTCAGTTCTCATCCTTGAATCTCTTAAGCTCTCAAGTTTGAAAATCTTCTCTTTTTCCCTAACCCTAAATTCCCAAATTCTTCCATCCCTCCTTTACTTGGTTTCCCTTTCAATCTCTCTCTCTCTCACACCTGCACACACTGCATGTCTTTGTTGTTGTTACTTGTTTGGATTTGGACAATGATTCGATGAACCTGCGAAGTAAGAAAACTTGTCACCAGAGACTCAAAGTTGCGAAGTTGCTGAGCAGCCTTGAGGTACTTTTTTTTGCCTTTTTCGTTTTATGTTTTCTTTTCCTATGTAACAAGCTAAATGTGTAGTCTCTTACCCTTCGATGGACCATCAAATTCCCATGCATAAATGTTCTCTTTTATCTTCATAAAACTAGGGTTTGAGGTTCGCTTATAAACCATTATGGTCTCTAGGAAAATATTACTCCTTTGAACTACAATCCTAACCAATAACCTTCGTAAGATTATTATGGGATAAAATTAAAGAAAACAATAAATTCTACTCATTATTTGTGACAATGGGTCATGTGACTACCGTGTGTCTCGACTTAATTATATACCTTAGTCATCACTTGAAGAGTTGTAGACCCCTTTTCGTTCTCCAGAACTATCCACTACATATTATTGGATTAGGATTTAGAGGTATATTCATCTTAGTCTAATCTGGGATAAATCATGTCAGGTAATGAACTATGATCAGGAAAATCATAAATTTAGTTGTACAATTTTTTGTCAAGCTAGGCATTGTTTTATTGTGATGAATTATCAATATATTTTTTCATTGTTCATCATTCTTTTTTGGTTACATAATTGTTCATTATTCTGTAAAATAATATTTTTTGTTATTTAAACTACATTTGGCTAATCATTGTAATTGCATATTTTATAAAGAAAAAATCTCAAAAAGTTGACTTAAACTTTACCTTACAATTTTTGAAATTATAGTTAATTCTTTCAGATTTTTAAAATATGCATATTATTATTGAATTTTAATTTTTATTAAAATTTTAAGTTTTTTTTTTTAATTTTCACTCACTATTTAAATTTTTTTTTCCTTCTCTTGATTTTGGAAGAGTTATAGAACTATTCCTAGTATGTATTATTTTCAATTTTTTAAAAGTATTCTATTGACTTTTAATTGTTCTTAGAACTCTTTGTTTTGGTGAAAAGATAAATCTCAGCACACTTTTAATTGAATTACATCTTATTTCTGCTTAATTTGCTTTGCTTGGATGGTTAATAGGTCATTTCTCTATATACATAGATTATTTCTAATTCTATGCATATTCTAAGACTACGACTTTATTCTTTTATTGCACAACAGATTATAAACCTTGTCTTTTATGCCTTAATTTTCCAAATGGTATTCTAAAAATTTATGAAGCTATTAAGACCATGTTGCTTGCAATTTTTTATGGTTTCATCCTATTTGTTGAGGAGAACATTGACATTGTGGTTATTGAGGTTGATTCTTTTTCCCATTAGCTTATTCTTCTATTTTGATGTTGAATTTTCTATTGGATTTTTCTTTATTAAACTAAAGAAAATTCTAATATGGAAGAGCAATACTAATTTGTTTGTAGGTTTTCTATTGACAGGCTGGTTTGGGTGGTGCACGAGATGCGACAAATGTTATCACCAACTCTGGACTTGTTGTGTCTGTCATAGCCACAGTAAGTGGGGAACATTTGGCTACTCTTGGAGGTTCTTTGGAAACCATAGCAATGACAAAGTCAGGAATTATAAAACAAGGTCACCCAGTTAGTTGGTTTTGTCTATACATTTAATTTGGCTATTCATGTGATTGACTGAAGTTGACTAAATTGGAATCCAATTGTATATTACGTGTTACAATTTTTAGAATAAATTGTGTGAGGGATACCTCGCTAAGTAGTTAGACCCTATTAATCCAATATTAGCTGCATTTCTAATATCAAATCCTTATGTCATTACTTGTCATGATAATTTATTGTGCTCTTTTGTTTAACAAAAGAGATCATTTATTGTGCTCTTTTGTTTCCCCTTGTTCTATCTCTCTATTTTTTAAGGGTATTTTTTTTTTCTTAGTATTTAAGCATTTTTGATTAATCGATGTTCTTCCTAGTCCTCCTGATTCCATATTTTGGTATTCATTTAACTGTTCCATGCTCCAGGTAATAATTAAAAAGAGTTCATTATACTTGTATAAATAGAAAGCATATAACCTCAATCTTTAAAACCTGTCATATGTTTTGTTGATATAGCCTTGGCATCTTTGTGGTCAAAATAGACCACAAAATGATGGTTTCATGTCAAATCCTTTATTTCACTTTAATAACTATCTACATGAAGTAAAATCATAACTTCTCATACAAAGCTGTCTCGCTAGATAAAGTCTGACCTATTTTGTGAGATAAGTGCACATCATGGTGCTGTTGTTGGATGGGGAAAATCATTCTTTTATAAAATCCGATTCATTTTCTTATGGTTTACATTTTTAACTTTCATGCAAATGAAAAAGAAAAGACAAAAACAATAAGATACATTCTGAATTTCAAATTCTATTACTCTAATATTCTAGACTAAACTAGTGTATTTCAGTTGGTGCTGGGGTGGGCCGTTTCTCCCTCATGTTGAGTGCATTATTCGTGACAAAGCAGCATCCATGGTTTCACTTGTAGTATCAGCATCTGATATTGGGAATAGATTTACCATAAGAACAGTCAGCATACACAATGGTAGACCTTGTCAATCTTGTGACATAGCAATACAAGTTCAGAAAGACTTAAAGCTGGTATGAGCTTGTTTCAAGTAGTTTTTAGTGTTTATTTAAATATGAAAGTCTAGGGACATACTTGGTGGTGGCAAACCTCTGTTTTTGACTATCTGTAGATTGCATGCTTTGGATGCATATCTTATAAACATGCGTTTGCTTTTCTGTATAAATTTATTCAAAAATTCTTTATACCTGCCACACTGACTTAAGCACACTCTTAAAGCAATATATGTCTCCCATTGTGTCAGGTCCAAAATTTTCTGGCCCCTATTTGTATGCAATGCGGTTTTGTGTGTCTTGTTATCTCATGTCTATATCACATTGTTTATGGGCTTGAAAATGTTGAGCAGCTCATTTCATTGCCACATTGTTTGTGTTTCTCATATGAAATCAAGGAAGTTGGTATTTTGATATCCTATTCTAATGTCTTTGTCAATTTTTTAAATTCTTTATTGCAGTCCTGTGAATTACTTGATGTGAAGCTGCGCATGATTGGATACTACCAACTTCAAAATGCAGCAACTGCCATCTTATTAGCACTCTATCTTCGAAATTTAGGTGAACATACTATTTGTTCTTGGTCTCAACATAAAAAAGATTAAAATATCATGTTTTGTTGTTTTCTTTTATTGGTTATTAATTGAACATATACCTACAGTAGTTCAAAGTTACATGAGGTTAGATATGTGGTTTGCATAAACTTACAATATTTGTTAAAAGATAGAAGCCTCCATCCTGGCCATGTTTTGACTAATACTTGGGGGAGCTTTACTGGATTGGCGATCTTGAAGTATCTTATAAGTATTATATTGCATCAGGATTTCTGTTAAAAGATATAAACTTTCAACCCATGATACATTAAATCAAGGTCTTTGGTTGTCTATGATTTGTTTTCCTTTGACTTCCTTTTCACCTTTTCTTTTCTCTTGGATGGTAGGATGGAGAATTTTAGATGAATCTATCAGATTTGGTTTAGAAGATACATGCCTCCTTGGAAGGAGTCAATTCCTTACATGCAGAGAATCTGAGTTATTAGGACTAGCTGGATCAACAATATTGCTTTATGGAGGTTGGTTCTTGTGACTTCAAGAAAATAATGATGTATTTAAGAATGCTAGAGTATTATGGGTGGAAGTATAACTGTTTTAGCTTGGTACTGCCAATAATTAAGAACATAAATTCTAATAGTTTTATGGACTTGATGTAGCCTACACCAAAGAATCTGGCAGAGCACTGATGAACACAATAAGGTTGACATTTCCAAAGGCTATTTTTTTCCTAAATCAATTGTCATTGTCAGTTAATTTTTAACTGACTAAACCAACTATTTAACCGATTTAAACTGAACTGTAGATTTTAATGTTTAGTCGGTCGGTTATCGGTTAGATAAAATGGTACCCTCAGTTAGTGTCAATCGATTAGAAATATGATTAAAACTGACCTTAACCGACCAATGCTCAACCTTAGTCTTTTTGCCTAAATGCAAATATAGCATTGTGTAAATTAGCAATTCAAGCTGGGGGAAAATATCTTCCTAAAAAAAAATTCACATAGAATGTCCCATGTGGTGATAGTACTAGGAGGTAATGAAGAAACCTAGCTCTTGACTCAATTCTTTAAATAAAAAGGAAATAGGCAAAGATGCACGACATCATCCGACAATACATTATACTTAAATATATCACATATTTCTAGAAATATTTTATCATGTGGATCCTCATCTGGTAATCTATCAAATTAACACATATTTTGGATCATTTGAGGTTTTATTTCCCAATTATTAGCTTGTATGGGAGGTCTCACTATGCTTGCATTATTGTTATCCTAACTAGCTTAGTTATAATCCCACAATCTTTTCCCTCTGTTCAACCATATTATTTTAATTTTCAAAATGTGTTTTAGAATTAATAGATTCACTGTATGAGAGGAAGATAGTGCAATGAAATTCCTTTTGTTTTTCCCCAAAATTCTTTCATTATCCAGATTAAATTATATCAATTCTCTAGCACTATGATGTGCGTGTAATTGAATATAAATAGGAATGCAGTACAAGCGTACACTATCATTGTAGCCAGCAAGTATTCTGAGGTTGTCGTACCAAAGAGATTGTGAATTGATTACCAGACTACTAAAACTCTGGTATTACTCAAGCGGTCAACGTCTAGTGATGGAAGAAAGCAAAAGCAATTAAAAGAAAACAATAATTGAAAGTAAGCAAGTAGAAACAAGAATAAGAACATAAAGAAAACAAGTGAAGAAAACCTAAGGATTCAGATTTCACCACAATCCTATGTATAGACTCTCTTGATTTAGTTATGAATTCCAGTTTTACCATTTGCTAGCCAGGACTCCCTAATTACATTAATAAGCCTCTCTCGAGGTCAAATTAAATCTAATTACAATTACCAACTCTACTATATCTCTATATGAATTGTAATAATTGCAATTGCCTTAAGTTCTGTGGATTCCCTTTAGGGAGGTCTATGGGTCACTCCCATAGTTCCCATGCAGCTACATAAGGTCCCCGGTACATATCTGTCCTTAGCTCCACTATGGATCTAATTCCCGTAGTCTAGATTAACTAATCTCCTCTCGGTCTCATAGAAAACCCACAATTTCCCTAACTAATTGGCCAGATCAATCAAGGAATGAAGTTCAGAGAATTAAACCTTAATTGAATAAAACATAGAAATTTTATAAAATCATCAATTAAGTTTATACATAGGATAGGGCTACATCCTAGCCCCTAGAAAGAAATTAGTTACTCATGACACAACTCAAACACATAATGGATGTGAATGTAAACATGAATGAAAATAAAAAGGAGTAGAAGAAAGTCTTGTGAAGCCTTACTCCTCGCCTCTTCAAAGCTGCCAAGTCGTGTCTCTTTGTTCTGCTCTCCTCCCAGCTTATTTATAATGCACCTATTCCTAGTCCTCCTCAAACTAGGTTTCTAAATCTAATTATAATCCTAGTTACAAAAATCATTCCTAATCTTGCTTCAACTAGGATTCCAAGTAGTTTTGTGCTTCAAAGACTCTAATTTTACTCAAACATGAACTTCAGAGAGTCTTCTTAGCTTGGGAGTCCTAATCCTTGTGTGACACGGCTTCCTGGAAGTTCACTTCGCTTGGAAGTCTTCAATTTCGCAAAGGAAGGGCTCCAGGACGCCACGGTGCTGAAGTTGGCTCACATTCTGGAAGATGGCGCCACAGCGCCAAGTTGTGTAAAAATGGCCATTTTGCTTCCTTTGATGCCTTCTGATGCTTGGTTCCTACAAAATAGCAATTAGCATTAAAAGTATCTAAATATTCCTCAAATTGGAACGAAAATGCAAGGGAAATCATGTACCTTTGTCTATATATTTTATACTTATCAAACTCCCCCACACTTAGCATTTTGCTCGTCCCCGAGTAAAATTAGAGAGAAATAAACAAGCAAGGCAGCAAGGCTTTCAAACATGACTTACTGACCATATTGGCCTCAGAATTATTCACATGGGATTCATTGGAAATCAATCATCATATCACAATGCAAGATTACTCATCACAAGATGGATTAGTCTCAAGTCCCCAAGGTAACTCTCATCATAAACAATGGATTAGGCTCAATTTCTCACTCAAGTGGGTAAAGGAAAGTTACCATGTAGGTGGGTTATCAAATCATGAAAAGCCATTAGAAAGGTATAATGTATAAAATCAAGTGCATGTACAAAACAACTCATCAAGTTTCATGAAATTAAATGCAAAGAGGATGAATTCCCTCACATAGGTAAAGATTCACTCAATTCTCTCAAATGTGTAGAGGGTTGGATATGCACTCAAGTCAATGCAATTCAAGATTCCTCCATAGGCTTGCTCATATATCAAATCTCCACCACTTAACAATAAACCACAAACATTAATAAAAGGGACTTTTAAGGGTTGCAATGGGGCTTGAGGAAGGTGAAAAGAGTTAATGGTGGTGAAATCAAGGGAAAACTACACCAAGAAGAAACTATGTGAATTCAAAGCTACCCTTTGAGGTCACTTACTCTCCAATTACCAGCCTCATACATGCATTTTTTCCTCCCATCTTTCTCATTCTTTTGCTTTTCTTGTTATTTTTCTTTTCTTTTCTTTTCTTTTCTTACAGCTTTTTCAGATTTTTTTTCTTCTTTTTCTTTTCTTTTTTGCACTTTGCTTTTTTTATTTTTCTTGGGAGATTTTCACAACTTTTGACACTCTTTCGTTCAACTTTCCTAGTTACTAACTAGGCAACATTTCTATGCCTTGAATTCACACAATCCTTCAAGGTGTTGGGTTCAAAATATGGGTAAATCAAAGGGAATGAGTGCATGGCTTAAAATATGGTTAAAAGAATGGAAGGCTAAGGCTCAAAAGGGTCAACTAATGATGATTATGCAAGGTGGCTATTAAAGGCTAAAATGGTTAAACCTAGGTGCCCTAATCACCTTAGTGTCCATGGTTCCACTATGGTCTCAACATGCATAATAGAGCAAGTTCTAACAAAGCCAAGAATTGCATGACACACTCACAAACAAATTATGAGCTTCAAATATGCAACTCATATGGCTCAAAAGCGCACAATTGGCTAGTATTCATCCTCATGCATTTTCATTCATTCCACTATCAAAGTAATTATGCATACATGGGAATTAGCAATAAATATGGGTTCACACAGAATCAAAGTTAGCTCAGAATTCCCCGAGGCTTTCCAATAATCAATTGAACAGGAGATATATCAATTTCAAGCATCAATTCAAGCTAGTAGGACATAACAAGTAATCATGCATTGCTTGCATATCAAATCAAGTCTCCTCATCTCATAATATCACCAATCAAGTATAGTTTTATCAATAGCCATGGTTTTCAGTCAAAACACACCACAACACACAATCATGCAAGAAACAAACAAAAAATTTTCATGCAATCATGCAAAACAAAACAAATACTACTACTACTCAAACAATTATAAGTGTCCCAACTAACTCCCCCCAACTTAAAGTTTGCAGTGTCCCCAGTGCAAAAAGAATTAAAAGAAAAGGAAAAGGACAACATGGAGCGGTTGGTTCCCGATGGGGTTGGTTCACAATGGGGCAGCTAGGAAATTTATGAATTTTGCACTGCTGGTACCATGGCGCCATTTGCATCTTGTTGGAATTTTTCTGTTGCCATAGCACCCAAATCGAGGCTGTGGGACCCTATGCTTGAAATTTGTGCCGTTTGTGCTTGAATTCTTCGAAATGTTGCTCCAGACTTTTCCCAGAACCTGCATAACTCCAAGTAATTATTTGAGTGACTCTAAATACTAGAAAATACTGACTTAAAGAAAGAAACAAAATGCAAAATTAAACACACAAAAAGAAAGGAAAAGAAATCGTTGGGTTGCCTCCTAACAAGCACTTCGTTTATAGTCCTCAGCTCGACTATCTCAGGTTCTTCATAGCACATCAAGGGGGCTATAGGGAGAAATCATAAACTCTCCCACTCTCTTTCCTTCCTTGCTTGGGCAGCCAACCATCTTCAGAATCTTCTCAAGGCAAGTTAGACATCCTGAATAGCACCATTCTGGAATTTCCTTGCCTTTCTTTTTCTTTGCATTTGGGACTTGGACAGTAGGTTGTACTAGTTTCACAACCTTCACTTCAACCTTCTCTTCTTTGAGCTCTTCATTTGTATTGCATGAAACAGGGTCTTCAAAGAGTTTGAAGGTGGCATGGTCTCCATTGACTCTCAATCGGAGCTCTCTAGCACTTAGGTTTATTACGGCTTGAGTTGTTTCCAAGAAGGATCTTCCCAGTATTAAGGAGATATCAACATCCTCCCCCATATCAAGTACCATGAAATCTACTGGGAAGAAGAATTTGCCTACTTTGATCAGGACATTCTCCACCAAACCATATGGGTGTTTAAGGGATCTGTCAGCAAATTCCAATATCATCTTGGTGGGCTTTACTTCCCCAATGCCTAATTTCTTGAACATAGATAGAGGCATTAGATTCACACTAGCTCCTAGATCACACAGTGCCCTACCCACATCCATGTTACCTATATTGCAGGGTACAGTGAATTTTCCTAGATCTTTCATTTTTACTGGTAACTTCTTTTGGAGGATTTTACTACACTTTTCAGTGAGTGCAACTATCTCATAGTCACTTCTTTTGTTAGACAGGATGTCCTTCATGAACCTCACATAGCTGAGCGTCTGCTCTAAAGCTTCTGCAAAAAGAATGTTAATGTGGAGCTTTTTGAATATCTCTAGAAACTTGGCAAATTGTTTGTCCAGCTTCTGCTTTCTGAATTTCTAAATGAATAGAAGAGGCGACTTGTATGGTGGAGGGTTGTCTGGGAAAAGCTTAGATTTTGGCTTTTCCCCTTGCTTCTGTTTAAGCCTCTTTTCTGGAATGATTTCTGGTATCTTCTTAAGTTCAGGTTCAGGCTCTTCTGCATCTTCTTTAGGCGTGGGCTCCTCTTCTTTCTCCTCTTCAGTTGTGGGAGTCTCTTTAATGTTTATTTCCACTACATTCCCACTTCTTAGAAAGATGGCATGGACACTCTTTTAGATTTGCTTCAGTGGTGCTGGGTAGTAAGCCAGGTTGTCTAGTGGTCAATATTTGAGAAATCTGTCCCACCTGGTTCTCCAGTTGCTTTATGGAGGCATTTGTACTGATCATGAATTGGTTTGTTCTCTCATTAAGGTCTACTTGAGAAGCTGCCAGCTTTGCCATTGCCTCTTCTAAATTCATCTTGGGAGGCTGTTGCTGTTGTTATTGAAAAGGAAGAATTCCTTGACCTTGATTCTTCCATAAAAAATTGGGATAATTTCTCCACCCAAGATTGTAGGTGTTAGAGTAGGGATTGTTGTTCCCCAGATAGTTCACCTCCTCAGCTTCTTCTTGCATGCCTTCCATAGAGTTTCATTCAAGTAGAGCAGTTTGGAAGGAAAGTACCTGATCCAGTTTGGTTGATAATTTGGCTAGTGCATCTACATCTTGGATACCAGCTACTTTCTTCTCATTGTCTATCCTAGAGTTCCAATCAGAGGCATTTGTGGTGACCTCTTCAAGTAACTCATAGGCTTCAGCATAATCTTTATTTAGAAAGGCTCCCTAGCTGCTGCATTCACCACAGTCTCTGTATGAGAGCCCAATCCTCCATAGAACACTACATCATGAGCCAGTCTTGCATCCCATGGTGTAGACATCTCCTCAACAGTTCCTTGAATCTCTCCCAAGCATCATAGAGGGATTCTCTATCAAATTGTGTGAAGTTAACTATCTTAGTTCTCAGCTTGGCTATCTTTGAAGGAGGGAAGTACTTTGTGAGAAATTTTTGGGCTAAGGAGTCCCATGTATCAACTGACCCTGGTGGCAAAGAATTTAGCCACCTCCTTGCCCCATCTCTGAGTGAAAAAGAGAATAATCTAAGCTTCATTGCCTCCTCTAACATCCCGTTGTATTTAAATGTGTCACAGATCTCTAAGAAAGTTGAGAGGTGCAAATTAGTGTCTTTATTGGGTGCTTCTGAAAATTAATTATTCTGTACCATCTGAATCACGGCTAGTTTGATCTCAAAATTATTTACTTCTACTGCTGGGCTCCGAATGCTAGACATTGCATTTTGAATTTTTTGGACAGCAAAGGTCCTGAGAGGTATATGCCCTTCATTGTGCTGATTGTTAGCTGCCATATGATCTAGCTCTAGTTGTAGATTTTTGACTGCTCTCTTCTTCTTTCAAATTCTTTTGATGGTCTTCTCGATTTCTAGATCAAAAGGGAGTAGAGTCTACTTCATGCACTAGAAAACTCGCCTGAGAATGAAAAGTGGTTAGAATACTGAAAGAAAAACAAAATAAAAATATTGCTTGAGTTAACACCTCGTAATTCTTCTAATATCAATTGGCACAAACCCCTACAACGGCACCAAAAACTTGATGTGTGTGTAATTGAATATAAATAGGAATGCAGTGCAAGCGTACACTGTCAATGTAGCTAGCAAGTATTCCGGGGTTGTCGTACCCAAGGGATTGTGAAGTGATTACCAGAATACTAAAACTCTAGTATTACTCAAGCGGTCAACATCTAGTGATGGAAGAAAGCAAAAGCAATTAATAAGAAAATAATAATTGAAAGTAAGCAAGTAGAAACAAGAATAAGAATAGAAAGAAAACAAGTGAAGAAAACCTAGGGATTCAAATTTTACCATAATCCTATGTATAGACTCTCTTGATTCAGTTATGAATCCCAGTTTTACCAATTGCTAGCTAGGACTCCCTAATTACATTAATAAGCCTCTCTCGAGGTCAGATTAAATCTAATTACAATTATCAACCCTGTTTTATCTCTATGCGAATTGTAATAATTGCAATTGGCTTAAGTTCTGTGGATTCCCTTTAGGGAGGTCTATGGGTCACTCCCATAGTTCCCATGCGGCTACACAGGGTCCTCGGTACATCTCTGTCCTTAGCTCCACTATGGATTTAATTCCCGTTGTCTAGATTAACTAATCTCCTCTTGGTTTCATAGAAAACCCACAATTTCCCTAACTAATTGGCTAGATTAATCAAGGAATGAAGTTCAGAGAATTAAACCTCAATTGAATAAAACATGGAAATTTCATAAAATCATCAATCAAGTTTATACATAAGATAGGGCTACATCCTAGCCCCTAGAAAGAAATTAGTTACTCATGACACAACTCAAACACATAATGGATGTGAATGTAAACATGAATGAAAATAAAAAGGAGTAGAAGAAAGTCTTGTGAAGCCTTGCTCCTCGCCTCTTCAAAGCTTCCAAGTCGTGTCTCTTTGTTCTGCTCTCCTCCCAGCTTATTTATAATGCACCTATTCCTAGTCCTCCTCAAACTAGGTTTATAAATCTAATTATAATCCTAGTTACAAAAATCATTCCTAATCTTGCTTCAATTAGGATTTGAAGTAGTTCTGTGCTTCAAAGACTCTAATTTTACTCAAACATGAACTTCAGAGAGTCTTCTTAGCTTGGGAGTCCTAATCCTTGCATGACATGGCTTCCCGGAAGTTCACTTGGCTTGGAAGTCTTCAATTTCGCAAAGGAAGGGTTCCAGGGCGCCAAGGCGAGGTCTCAAGGGCACCATGGCGCTAAAGCTGGCTCACATTCTAGAAGGTGGAGCCACGACGCCAGGCTTTGTAAAAATGGCCATTTTGCTTCCTTTGATGCCTTCTGATGCTTGGTTCATACAAAATAGCAATTGGCATTAAAAGTATCTAAATCTTCCTTAAATTGGAACAAAAATGCAAGGGAAATCATGTACCTTTGTCTATATAATTTATACTTATCAAACTACTCCTAGTTATGAACGAGAAATAAGCTCAGATAAATTCAACAGACTGATATAGCTATCAAAAACATAGTCTATGAATCAGAAAATCATAAGGAAATTACATAGATTATCAGAGGATAAGTACACAGCATGTACTTAAGAGAATATCCAGTGAAATTCAAAATACACAGAGTAACAGGACAATAACTACACGACGTTTAGTTACTACTAACCTCTGTATAATCAATGAAAAGTGTAGAAAAATAAAATAAAATATAAGTAGTAAAGGCACAAAATTAAAGAAAAGTAAAAGATAAAAGTAGTAAATTTAAGCTACATCAAAAAAAGTAAATAGATGGTCTAGATCAAAAATCTTTTCAACATATTACCTATTATCGACCCTTGGCAATAGCACCAAAAACTTGTTATTCCCTTAAGATCAACCAAAATTTTAAATTTATAATTTTTAATACTATCTAATAGTTATAAGGACACAGCAGTGCACTGATCACAAATATAGTTGATAGTAAGTACTAAGTTGAACCCTAAGATCGTCTGTAATTACACTTACTTTAATCTCACAACCTAGCCATCCAAAATCAAAATAGAAGGAGTACAAAGCACGAATCTAAAGTCCTAAAAGTAAATGAAATAAAGCAAATACAAATAAACTGCAAATGACGAAAGTAAATGAATAGAAAATAATGGGAATAGGGACGAGTCATGGGGATGATTCAATTGGTTTTCATTTGGCTTAGATATAATTTATTCTTGGATTACGTAAGAGAAATGCAATAGCAAGGATTCCTCATGTAGAGTTTAAGGGCTTGGTTCACCTCAAAGACTCTCTAACACCATGGAGATCAAGTGGGCTTGGTCCACTCTACTCAATACACCAAGATGAATTGTGCTCTTGAATCCCCAAAATTCACTGGGAATTTGGTGCCAAGATCCCCATATATTCCCTTCTCTTTGTGTAGGCAATCATTATGATGCACAATCCACTAGTGGGGTCTCAAGTATTGATCACAATCAACTCCCAATTCTCAAATAAAATCACATGAATAGCATGCATATCCACAGGAATTTATAAATTAAAATTTGATTGCTCCTTAGTGAGTGTCACAAATTGATAGATTTAGTATGTGTGTGTGGCATGAATGGATATATATATATATATATATATATATATATATATATATATATATATATATGGAACAATATGTGATGTGTGGAACACAGTGCAAGTATACACTATCAGTGTAGTGAGCATTCCGGGGGTTATCGTACCCAAGGGATTGTTCTTGATTACTAGAGTAGTATAACTCCAATATTGCTCAAGCGGATAATAAGAGTGATAACAGTAAAATAACATAAAAATAAAGAATGATAGATGGAAGATCACATTTAAAAGAAATAAGAGATAAAGGCCTAGGGATTCAGATTTCACCACAATTCCTTTGTATAGACTTTCTTGATTCAGTTATGACTTTCCACAATTATCAATTGCTAGCCAGGATTCCCTAATTTAATTAATCAGCCTTGGTATTCGGTCAGATTAAATCTAATTACAATTACCAACCCTGCTACTGGTCTGTGCGAGTTGTAGCAACTATAATTGCATTAAGATCTATGGACATCCCTTTAGGGAGATTAGGGGAACGCCCTAAGTCCCATGTGACTACACAGGGTCCTCGGTACTGGTCTGTCCTTAGCACCACTATGGATTTAACTTTCGTGGTCTAGATTAACTAATCTCCGGTCGGTCTCATAGAAAACCCAAAAATTTCTCCCAACTAATTGGCCAGAAAAGTCAAGAGTGAAGTGCAGAAAATTAAATCTCAATTGAATAAAAGATGGAATTGTCATAACATCATCAATCATGTCTATATAAGAAATTGGGCTACATCCTAGCCCCTAGAAAAGAAATTAGTTACACATAGTGTAACCTAAACACATAACATAAAAGAAATAAAACATGGATAAAATTAAATGGGTGTAGAAGAAGTGTTGTAGATCCTTGCTCTCTTGCGTCTCCTTGCTTGCTTTCTTCATGGTGTCCTTTTGCTAAGCTGCCAATGCTTATTTATAATGTAGCCAATCCTAATTTTTCTCACACTGGGACTCTTGATATTTTCCCTAAGTTTACTCAAACTAGGATGTTATTTAGAACAATCCTTTTCCTAGTCTTACTTGAATTATGACTCTTAGATAAATTATAACTTTAATTACAAAGTCATTCCTAATTATACTCTAACTAGGACACATCATTCTAGTAGGATTTAATAGCTTTAATCCCACTCAAACTAGGATAGTAGATAATTTAATTTATTTTGGCAACTTGAGTTTCACTCCAACTAGGATTCTTGAGAGTTTAATTCTTATGGCTGCATATCTCTTAGTGTCACTCCAACTAAGATTCCATGTAGAGTTTTAATTGAATTTGGACTCTTAGTTAGATCACAACTCTAGCCACAAAAATCATTTCCAATCATGCTTGAAATAGGATTCCAAATGGCTGCACACTTCCAAGACTTCAATCCCACTTGAACAATGATTCCGGAGAGTTTTCTAGGCTTGAGAGTCCTAGTCCTTGTAGGACACTACTTCCCGGAAGTCCACTTGGCTTGGAACTCTTCAGATTTGCTTCGGAAAGGCTCCAGGGTGCCACGGCGTTGCTTCTGGGTGCCACGGCGCCCAAGCTTGTGCAAAATTGTCATTTTCTTGCTTTGGTTTCTTTCGGTGCTTGGTTCCTGTATAATAGTAAAATGACATTAAAAGCACCTTAATCTATATTAATTTGGAACTTAATGCAAGGGAATTCATACCAAAATATCTATATAAATTACACTCATCAAAATTCATCATAGACATATTTCCTAAAGGTAATTTGAGAAATCATTAAATTAAGCACATCATTACACTAGCCTCATCACCCCCAGACTCTTAAGGGTCTAGCTACACATAATCAAATAAAAGTAAAAGAAAATAGAGGTAGGAGAATAATTGATCTCATCTCTTGAAGATCCTCCAAGCTTCTAGGTTGAAAGTCTTCAAAGAGCTCTCAAAGTTGTGTATTCCTCCTCTAGCTCAAACTCTCTAGACTCTGACTCTAAAACTAAATGAAATAAATAAAAGATATACAAAGAGAAGCATTCCACCTATTTATAGCATTAGGGCAAGATTACATGGGCAATTACAAGGTGTGAAATCTAGATCTAGCCGTGTAGTTACTTTTTCGACAATCGTAATTGCTACTTCTGAAAACTACATGGCTTAAGACTGGTGATTACACATTGCGTACACCTCTCCTACTACTCTGTCTACTTCGGCTGAGACAATGTACAAGTAGCATGAGTGAAGGATTACACAGTCGTGTAATCCTTGGCCATGTCGTTTAGGTCCATGTAGTTGGAGACTTCTCAAAATACTAAATTTTCACTCCAATTTTTCCTAATTTCACTACTAGGGGTGGTTAGGGCCTAAAAATGACAATATAAACCAATTAAGTACAATTCCTAACATAAGTCTATCATATGGGGCAATAATCACTAAGAAAAAATGTTCAATAAGTGTATGAAAATGCCTTATCAATTTCTTCTGTTGCCGGAGAAAGCCTGAGATGGTTTGCCATGCACTGTTTTGGTGCGACAGAAACCATGAGCTCTAGCAAGTAGTCCAACATTATTTGACCATTGCAGACATGCCCACAAACAACTTTGCAAAGTGGCTACAGGGTAAAATCCTATCTTGGCAGCCAGGACACCTAGCAGTTTTTGCTGGCATTGTGTATAATACCTGGAATGGGAGAAATCTGAGCACACTTGGCAAACTAATTTTACCTATGTGAAATGTTATCACTCATGTTTTGGATATGGTTAATGATTGTCAATATATTCCTACTCCAGCTGTGAACCATGAGACAAATGGAGGTGGGCAGCTGGACATGTCCACCAAGTAGGTGGGTTAAACTCAACGTCAATGCCACTGTTGGTACCAGTGATCGAGGCGGGGGAGGAGGTATTATGAGGGACAGCTTGGGTGAATTTCAAGTAGCTTGGGCTTGCAACTTTGAAGCTGCATCTAATGCCGAAACAGTTGAAGCTTTGGCTATTTGAGAAAGATTGCTGCTACTTAGGTCGTAGAGCTATCATCGAGTGGTGATTGAAAGTGATGTGTAGGCGATAATCCATACTATCCAAAAGGGTCACAACAATATATTTTTGTTAGGTCTAGTTTTGGACGATATTATATTTATATCCAAACAATTTAATCGTTGTACTTTCGTTTGGGTTAGTAGGGAGTTAAATGGTGTGGTAGATAGGTTAACAAGGTTTGGTAGAACTTGTGACTAGACGATTTGCTGGATGGATGATCCACCATCTCTCGTTGCAGATGTTATCTTGCTTGATTAATAATAAAATTTGCATATTCTTGCAAAGAAAAAAGACTTAAATCTTTAAAAGAATATCTTGCCTATCCTAATGAGAGACTTTTATACTTTTATATTCCAGTCTTAATTATTTTTTACTAATATATTAAATCTACCAAAATTAACTAATATGTACCACTTTTTTCATAAGTTATATCATGGTAATATTGATTTGAAATTATGCAAACCAAGAGATAAAGAGAAAAGAGAGGAGAGAAACATAAACGTAGAGAATAAAAAATCTATTATTTATTCACATAAGGGATTTATACAAGTGGTTGGAAGAATGTCAATGCAAGTAAAACCCTAGAAAGGATAATTATCCTTTTACATAATTACAAATAATATTTGACTCAACCCTAGGTATTAGAGGTTTCTAGCAAATGGGCATCCACAAAATCCTGACTTTCATAACATTGCCCCCATGAATGTCCATTAAGAATGTCTCATTAGAAACCTCACTAGGAAAAACCCTGTGAGATGAAAACCTAGTGAAGAAAAAAAGAAGAATAAATTATTTGCATACGCTCTTAAATATTGTCTCATTAAAAACCTTATGGGAAAAACCATGGTTAATGATATATGTGTGTGTGTGTGTGTGTGTGTGTAATGCATATAATAATATCAATTGACATCTTTGTGTTGATGAACTCCATTATTATAAGCTTTCCAAATATTGGCATAGGATATGCTTTGGCAAACAAATTTGCTAGATAGTCATATTAACAAATCTTGTTGTATTGCACTAAGATTTGATATTTCATGACCAAATATTTCTTTATTATTTTCTCAACTTCTAAAAGGATATTTTTTCACATCTAGTGACCTTACATCCATTACATTGCACTTTAAATGTTATTTATACATATAAAATCACTTACCATTTCTACCATACAAACATTTTGATGGAGTTATTTCTTTAAGTAATTTATAGATTTGGGAGCTTTTCAAGAGTTCCAATAATAAGTCATTGACACAAATTACTAATACATGGACAGATGGGCCAATTATATTTCCTTCAACAAATATTAACTCAAATGATCATCTAAATTGCTTCAAGAAAACTTAAATCCTTCAAGAATGTTATTATTAAATGAGTCGACTATACCAATATTCATTAGACACATATCATGTTATTCATGTACGGCCAGACTAATCAAGTTCCATCAAATACTTGTATCCACCACAATTGAATATACCTATTCAAAATCAATGCTAATTATTTGTAAAATCATTGAGCAATGCTTTATATTGTATGATTTCTCCGTTCTCATTTTATCTTTACGTAAAAAGGCTATATGTCCATGATTAGTTTTACACTTTTGGTATATGAACTATAAATCCAAAACTTTTTGCTTTTCAAGCAAACCTCTATTGTGTCTTTCTATTTTGGCCAATCATTCATTTGTTTGTAGATTTGGGCTCATGATCTCCAATATCATTTATCTCAATGCACTACACTATATATGAAACATTATCAACATTAACTTTATTTTGGTTCCATCATATACTATTCATGACATAATTGATAAATATCTCTTTATTTTCACAACTTTTATGTATCTAAGTTTCTTTTGAAACTAAAACATTAATTATATTTGAGAGCTCTTTTGGAGTTAACCTATCCCCAATTTGGTTATCTTGATTCTTAGCTCATTTTTCTTTTTCGAATATTTTATCTTTGGAACCAATAACTTTGCATGCTCCATGCATTTGTAATTATACTTTGGTTGGAGTATTAGCAGTTGGTATGCATATTTTTATACACTCTAACTAGTTAGGAATGCGTAGGGCCGGCTTATTTAGGCCATCATGAAAAGCTCCTAAAAACTAAGCCCCGTGTTAATTATCTTTATCTTAATTGATGATAAATACTTATATAAATTTTAAATTGACTTTTTTTATCATTTATTAGATAGTTATTATCATTTCTAATTTCAAAATATTTTTATTTCCTAAACCTCCTAATTAGATTTTTCCTTTTATTTGAACGTTCTTTTTTCTCCTCCTTTCTAGGAATTTCAACGTTAATTTTCTCCTCCTATCTCTCTGCTTCAACGTTAATTTTTCTTTTGCTTCAATGTTCTTCTTTCTTATATAAATACCACTCTAAGCCATAAAGTATTGCATCTAGGAATCTTCTCATTCATAGCACTCGAAAAGCTGGGAAAATAAACTTTAAATAGAAAATATAACACTAAATTTGTAAAATGCCTAATTTTAAAAGTTCACTTTAGGCCACTCTATATGTTGAGCCGCCCTTGGGAATACGTCTAGTAATTTATTGAATAAACCTTGTAAATGAATTATCATATAAACATCTAGTTCATATTTGTTTTGTATAAGGATCAAGGTGACAATTCATTCTAAATAATCTCCTTTTCTAGCTGTATTATTCTCTCCCCTTAATGTTGAAAAAATTAATTTATCAAAAAAAATAAAAACATTTGGCAAATCAAGCCATGAATAAATCTCCTTTTAGTGACTCAATATGTTTCACTCATATAACGAGATTTGTATCTAATATATGTTCTTAACTTCCATTGAAGTCTCATCTTGGTGTATTACGGTGGAGCAATTAAAACATATTACACATTCAAAATTTCTTAGATGGGAAACACTTGGCTTCTAACCAAGTTTGGAATCATAGAGGAGAAATGGAAAGTAAAGTTACATTCATTAGTCCAAAATGTACATAAAAGACACTTATTTATACATGTGTAATCAGCTAAACATACACACAACTATCCAACTATATTAAACTAATATCATAGTAAGCTATAACACTTTGCAGCAATATCACAATAAACTCAGTGTAACTAATTTATACACATCCTAAGAAACCATAAGCCAAATGTAAGAGGAGAATTCATAAAAACTTGTTGGAATGATGTGAATCAATGATATAACATGAATAATCACATGTTCCCAAATAAATTTTGAAAGTTTAAATTTCATATGTAACAATAACGATCTTGCAATTAATTTTAGGTATCTATAAGTTCATTTTATGTATTATAATAGTCACTTTGAGGAGTGAATTCACTAACATTAATAAGATGTGTTCCTCAACTAGATATAATTAAGGCATTAAGTTCTTAATTAAATCAGTTGAGCAAGTAACATAATAAAGTTCAAGTTATATGAGTTAACAATAAACAAATATATGATCATTTAGTCGATACATCAATTAAAATCATGAAGTATCTGAATGATCCACATGGTGAGTGTATAAGCCCACAAATATTTCTATCTTGTATACATTCAAAAAAAAAAAAAAGAAAGAGAAGTTCATTCCCAATTTTGCTAGTGATAGTATAATAATTTTTTTTTCTTAGGAACAAATAACACATGAAAAATTATTAGATTGAAGAGTTTTTTGTCTCTTCAATGTGATTTATTTTTCTTCAATTATTTTTGTATCATAATTGATCTGGGATGGCTCAACCAATCTTGTTAGACAACAAACTTATTGTAAACTTCCGCTCTACAATAATATGTTTCAATAACACTAATATAAACATAGTATAAATTAGAGGAAATTGTAAATAATTTTCCTAGGTAATAATCACTAGTTCTTTTGAGATTTTTTAATTATTGTTTCCGTTTCCCCCACTCTTCACAAGCCTTTATTTATCTTTGTACTATTAAATGTAGTACTAAATTGATATCTTGTAATATTAACTAACTAAATATAATGTAAGAAATTGATTTAATAAAATGTAGTTTAAAATAAGAAAGCAACTAACTTGAACAAATGAAATATAATAACAATTATTTACGCATATTCCTGTTACATTCAAGTGATCAAATAAATTCAACACATTTAATTGTCATATGATCATAATTGAAAACATATACTTATTGGGTGAAAACAAATATTTAATCCTCTTTTATTGATGATTAAAAAGCCTTTAGAAGATGTCTAGGTGTACCACAAATTCAAACTTATTGGTCATTTCATGCCACAATGGTAGTGATTTTCCAAATATTCATTTGCCACTTTCCATTATTATTTTCCCACTTCGGGTGGGAAGAAATATTTCTCGTATAATTAATGCAAGTCTATGACTATGACCACACCCATATTTTTTAATAATTGTTCTATTCAATTCAGGGAATGGAAAAAAAAATTGAAAAGAATCTCATAAAATATTTATTTCTCTTCTTTTAATATGATATTTCACATGCCAAGTAAAAAAGCCTAACAAACATAATAATGAAATACTAACCAACAATGTAGTCTATTTTTTTTTATATGAATTCAAGAGGGGTTCTCAATTTGATATTAATCAAAGGGATCCTAATATCAAAAGGAGCCCCAAAAGCTTTTTGATGTAAAACAAAGTGAAATAAAACCTTAAGGTACTCTTGTAGGCAAGGTACTCTCCTGAAAAGAAACCTAAAGCACTACTCTAAGGCAAGGTACTCCCATAAACAAGAACCCTAATCAAGATAATAACAGAAAATAAAGACCTAATCTGGATAACAAAGGAATATAATTAAAATGGAATAATCCAACTGTAATTCAAAATCCCTAATAGATCAATAACCCAATAAAATCATAATTAAATAAATCATTAGAATGTCTATTTACATCATTTTCTTTTAGAAAAATATTGCCTAGAAAATATAAGTATAAAATGGATGTTGTTCAATCAAAAGATTTAAGAAATCTACGTTAAACAATAACAACAAAGATAGGACAATATAATTTAGCAACATTGCCACAATGGCAACAGACATTTTATGGTGTCAAAAAGCCAATTAAGCAACATAATACTCCCAAACATCAAAGTACACAAACATAGATAAATGAAACACCTTTAAATAACAACCATTTTAACAATTGTGACGATGTACCCTTCAAGGTGGATTATACCCTCTTTATTTTTTAAAAGAGTCACCATCAATTATTCAAGAAAATTTTTAGGGCACAATTGGAAACCTTAATTTTTTGGAAAAAAAACTAGTCTACGACTTGGAGATGGGTTCGAGAGTCTAATTATGTGTGAGGAAGGTGTTAAACACCTCACAACATTCATTAAATAGTTACCCTAATTAACTATACAAAATAATATAGCCAAAATATATTTTACTCATTACCCAAAAATAATCACAATCACTAATGAAAATAATAATGAATTGAACATGTGAGTCATGATATCTAAGATGGATTTAGGGTTTCCCATCCCTCATGATAGATAAATCATCCCTCTAAATAGCACTTGTCCCCACCTAAGTTGAGAAGTGCAAGCTTCTCCCATATACGGACCAAATTACCTACCCATTCCATGATAAGTGGAGAGCCTTTATACCATAAAATTCATATCAATTTCCTAAAAATGTGTGCATGTTAAAGTACAATAAAAATTAGGGAGCAAAGTACAACAAAATTTACATTGGGTCTAAAATAAAACAAGACAAAATTTACAATATACTTGAGGTTAATAACTAAAAAAAAAAAACAAATCAATAGTAATAATAATAAAAACAATAAGTTGAACAAAGAAAACCTTCAGCCTGAGCTTATTTCATTTTCCTAATTTGTCCTAACACCCCTCTCTTTTTCTATCACCCGTGGGGCACTACGGTCCAAATCACCCTTCAGCTCTCTTTGTTTTTTGCACCCCCAGGCTCTCTTTGTACCCTCTATCCGCAGGTCCAAGCCATAGCAAGCCTACTTCCCTTCCTTTTCTTTTCACATACTCTGGGCCCAAAACTGTAAGCCCAATCTTCATTCTTTACTCTTACTCCCCAGCCCTAAATTTTGTTGTTTTCACACACCCCTTAATTTCTGCTTGCACGCTCAAAACAATAGATAAGACCCAAACACCTTTTTCTTTTAGCACACCCTAAAATGTTATTAGCACCCAATGGAGGTTAATCTTAAGTGAAGGATATTAAACACATACCTCCAACTGAGATCAACTTCACTTTCTTTTAGGTCTTCCTCAGTTCTCCCAATGCTTTTTTAGTTTTTCCTGTTCTCTAAAAACGTGTTCCAAAATCTCTACTTGCTCCCTTTTATACTGCAGTTTTCCCTCTTGTTGGTTATACAACACATTGTGTCTATCAATTGCCCAAGTGTATCAAAAATTAATTGATCCTTAAAAACTTAAATTATTAGGAGAATATTCATAATAAATTTTATATCTAACACACTTCTATATATGAAAGCTTTTTAGGCTTGAAGTGTGAAAATAACACAGGTTCACTTGTACTTTGTGCTCAAAATTGTATAAAGCTCTAATGCTATATCAAGGATTAATCCATCCAAAAAACTTAAGCTGTGAAGAGAAGGCTTTAAAGTGATCCTCAACTTCCTTATCTCATGATATCTCCCGTTTGACCGAGTAAGTAATTTTAAACCCTACTTCTTATGCTTCAACTGATCTACGTTCATTTTCTTTCTCTTTTTTTTATTTTTATTTTTAATTTGTTTGTTTTCTCTTTTTCTTTTTTGCGGGTCATGAATAAAACCCTAATCCTACAACTTTAAGCTTAGTGGTGTTAGGGTTTAGGTTAAATATGACCTACTGCCAATGGATCATCACTAAACTAGCCCAGTTTACTTACAAAAACCAAAAAATAAAATTAATAAATAAAAACTAATAAATTAAGAAACCAAAAATTTAGACAATATATGATGTCCACAAAATCAATAAGTTCACTAACTAAAAACAGTTACTTTAGTAGCTAATCCATAATTAACTATATAAATAATTTTATAAGACAACATATTAACCATATCTTGAAGTTAATTACAAACTAAAGTTATGAATACAAAAAAAAAAAAATTTTAAATAAAAGTAATGCAAAACTAATTTAACATAAATAAAAATTACCGTAGTATTTTTAGAAAATAAGCATATATCAAAAAATTATATATATATATATATATATATTGAATTAAAATAATAAATGATTAATTAATAAAAATAAATTAAAAACTAATATAATAAATATTTAAACATAAATAATTAAAAATAATTGAATTAGTTAATTAAATAATTAAAGAAAATAATATTAAATAAATGTATTAAGTTAAGGAAGACACATCGAGCAATGTTGTGTAATTCGTGACATTGTTTTGGTAAATTTTTAGACCTTAAAATTTAAACTCTATTCCTGAACATTAATAACTTAAATCTTAAACAATGAGTCCTAAATTGTAAAATTTTAAAAATCCTAAATCATAAACGTTAAATTTTAAACCTTGAATTTTCAATTTTTAAACACTAAATCTTAAAACAGATATTGAACTTAAAAAAAAAAAAAAAAGCTTAATTATATATATATATATATATATATATATATATATATATATAATCTCTATAGTTTCATTTAAAATTTAAAAAAGTATTTATAATGTAGAACATTTAAAATTTGTACAAACGTTTATAAATTAATTTTTTTCATTCTTATAGCTTAAAGAGTGAAATTTTATTTTAGTTTCTCACACTAAAATTTTTAATCAATCTTTAAAATTTGTGTGAATTATAAGTACCATTAATCTAATTAAATCTTAAAAAAATTTAGAACTTAAATTATGAGTTTACACTTTAAAATGTATATGATTTTAAAGCTTAAAGTTTAGCATTTTATTTTTTAGGGTTTAACATTTAAAATGTAAAATTTTAAGTTTTAAATTTTATGAGAGTTTAAGGATTAGAGTTTATTGTTTAAAATTTAGGTTATTATTAAAGTTCAAGGGATAGAGTTTAGTGTTTAAGTTTTAAGAGTTTTATTTTCTTTAATTACTTAATTAATTAACTCAATTATTTTTAATTATTTATATTTAAAAATTTATTATATTACTTATTAATTTTATTTATTAATTTATTTGTATTAATTAATATTTTTATTATTTTAAATTTATTAATTATAAATATTACAATTAAAATATAAAAATAGAGAAAATCGTATTACTATTTCAAAGTAAATTTTTGTAAATTTTAGTATATTTTAACAAAAAAAAAAAAAAACTTAAGACTTATATATGTAAGCAATACAAAAGCCTCTGATCAAATATGTTTGGAAGTATTAGAGGTGATGGAATAAAAGAGGAGTTACTTTTCTATTGTTTGGATGTTTAAGTAAAAAATGAGCCAAAAACTATGTTTTCATTATTTGAGATTTTAGTAAAAATGGCCAGAATCAAAGTAAATTTTAAAACCAAAATTTTAATGTTGTTTTTTTCTTTTATCTCAAAATGAGAAAATAGATATGAATAAATATGACAAAAAAAAATCTGAAGCTAAAATGTGAATTTTTAAATTTATAATTTTTTAATTAAGGTAATCTTCCATTGTTATATCCCAATCTAGGGTGAAAAAAAGTTTAAAATTTTGGAAGGAAAAGGATAGAAATGTTGTTTTCCATTCCATCCATTTCTATTACTAAAAAATACTCACAAACATAAAAGATCAATTTTTTTTTCATTCCCATCCATCTCTTTCCACTGTTTTCTTTCCGTCCAAACATACCCTAATATATTTTCTAAACCCAACCTGCCCTAATAATACATCGGGCGAAAAATTCCTAGTGTATGATTCTGGGAAATTTCCGAATCCGCGTTACACGAAGAAGATAACATTAAACAACTTGTCGGAAGCCCTGTTGGGTAGGATTCGCAAAGGGGTTTTCCGTTTATTCTCGTCGTTGAAAGAATCTAATTCCAATCCCAGCCTATAAAGATTGGAGACATCAGAATTCAACAGACGAGACGACGACATATCCAGAACTCAGTCCTTTTCGATTCTCGAAAATCCTGTTTCCTCGACACCAATCCCTCTTGTCCTCAAAGAAATTCTTTTCCAAATTTGCAAGTCTTGGTCCTTTTCTTTGTCCTTCTCCATTTTCTTGACAAGGTTTCTTCCCATTTCATTGGGCTGAATCGATTACTGAGAGTAAAATCCAAGAGCCACAGGTATTCTCAGATCCTAGGTCATTTTTTTTTTTTCATGTGTGTTAATGATACGTTTTATATGGCTTTGATCCCTTATGCATTAAAGACAGCCTGTAAATTCAATGTTTTCCCTCTCTCTTGACCGAGTGCACTTTCGTTGAGTTCTATCTAGTTCCTGATCCACTTGAAAATTTAAGTAATTGGAATTTCGCTTTCAATTCTATGTTTTTTGTGGTGATTTCCGTTGATACAGAATAGTGCAAATAACACGAGAAATTAAAAAAAAAAAAAAAAAAAAGAAGCTACGAACAAGAAAGCTCCTCCTTTATTCCCTTCGTCCATGGAGTTCCACTATGGAAATATGGAAACTCATAATGCTACTGAAAGAATACATTTATGATTAATGAATCAATTACAAACACTTACCCCCCAATCTCTAACCCATCAACTGGTTTATCAAAAGGGTATGGTTTCCTTACTCTCATTTTCAGATGTAACAGATTCTCCCTTGAGATTGTTCCTTGTCCTCAAGGAACTAAGTTTTGCTTGCAAGATGCAATTTCTACGAGGTTAAATTCTGTTGTTTCATAAGGGTTTAAAATTTCATTAAATTAATCTCCTTTTAATTAGGATGAGATTAGTAAAATTGATCATTGTTAATTGTAGCTAGCTTACTGAAGGATTAGAAATGGTTGTATCTTATTATATTTGTTGAGCCTCCTCGTGAATTTAACTTATGTAAGGTCTTGAACTTTTCAGCTATGCAGAGCCAGCTTGTGTGTAATGGGTGCAGGAGCATTTTGCTTTACCCTAGAGGGGCCACTAATGTTTGTTGTGCATTATGCAACACAATTACTCCTATTCCTCCACCTGGTATGCTCCTTTACTATTTCTTTTATTGTGATTATCAAATTTGGGGAACTTACTTACTATGTCCTTAGACTCTTAGTAGACTGAATCAATGTAGTTGCCATTTTGAAGTACGTATTTGATGTAGTGCTCATAGACATATGTTCCTGAGACTACAGAGTATTAGCTGGACAATGTAAGACATTGGATATGGAAGTGTAAGATGGAAAGAGAAGTGTGAATTGTCTTTATTCTGGCCATTAACCACTTGAATTACAAGTAGGGAGGAAATATGATTGTTTTTCCCAAAATAATTGATCCAGGAAATAGTTCCCACCCAGTCTTGTATGGGTTCTTTTACTCCTTAACTATATATATATATGTATAGTGTCTTTGTTTATCACCATTGTTTTGCACGAAACTGGACTTGAGTTCCAGAACTTAAGCAGATTATTAATTAGTTCCTTCCTATTACTGCAAAATTTTAAGAATGACATTATTTGTAAAGTTTAAATCGTTGATCAGCTTCTCTAATTACTATATTTCAAAGTATTGTGTTATACCTGAGTATTATATATATATTATTAATCTCTAATGTTTCAGAATCTAATTTGTATGACTTCCTAAACAGCCCAGGAATGCCTGGTTTTTCAATTAGATTTTATGGTGCATTATTTTGTACCAAGTTTTATAAAAAAAGTATTAGATTCTGGTATCAGCTAAGAATAGTTCCGTGTATACTTCCCTTTGAGAAGATGTTGGCAGTATGAGTTTTGAGTAAACAGAGTATGCTTTTATATTGAAATTCTTCTCTTCCTTACAAAGGACTGTAAAAATTCTAAATATTAGTGGCAGTTTGAAATTTAAACAGTTTATAAAATGTCAGGTTTCATAATCAGAAAATTGTAGTGGCATGGATTACTGCTAAGACCCTTGAAGAGTCTCCTTAGCTTTTCAAATTGACAACACTGCACCTTCCAATTATTCCAAACCTTTTGTGTTATTATAAAGAAATCTTTGGATCGTTAATCTTTTTGTTATTTGAGTTGCACATTTTTTTTTTTGTCTATTATATTCTGTTAATAAAAAGGCAGAGTAACATAGACCATTATGATTTATTCATGCCCCTGAAAAGGTCGCTTAAAGTTTGGCTTTTGCTTTTGTGCGTTCCTAATCAAAAAGACACCATCAAGTATGCTAATAAAGTCTGTAGTTGAATTGCCGTGAGGATTAGGGTGCTTAGTGTTAGGAAAAGTGTATTCAACAAATTGTAAATAGCATATGCTCATTTGTATCTGTGATTTTAGAAAATCTGTGGCTGAGATACATTTTTATGTAAAAGCTTTTGGCATATCAACTGAGATGGTTGATGTGTAGACATCTGTGCATTAAATGGAACCACTGACGGAATTAAATCACTCTAAAATCCTTGTATTCTTTAACATTTGTTTCTTGAGGTCATTAGTATGGTGTTTAAGAGGCTTCTCATGTGGTATAGTTACTTGTCTTATTTTTTTATTCTTTTTCAATTTACAAGATTGAGAAGCATGCATAGGATTATTTCCTGTCAAGGCTAGGGGAGTGTGAAAGAGGTTGACTGGTTAGCTGGGAGGTTTTTTCTTAGCCTCAAATGATGGGGGCGTGGGGCTTGGTATTTGACTTCTAAAAGCTTTTCTCCATTGATTAAGTGGTTATGGAGCTTTCCTACACCAAACAGAAATGATATGTACACCATTATAAGATTGCCTTTTTTTGCTCTATACATTTTGTGATAATCTATATTCTATTTGGTCCATATCTTGTCTTTGTTTATCTGCTATTAGCAGATCATTTACTTTGGAATGAATGTGGGAGTAGAACCTGTCACATAGCTTGCTATGTGTTAATATGTTCCTTTGGACAGACCCTCACCGAAGGCTTTCTTCTAAACACAACTAATTTCCTAATGCTTCTGTAGGGATGGAAATGACACAACTTATTTGTGGAGGTTGTAGGACATTGCTAATGTACACCCGTGGAGCCACAAGTGTGAGATGCTCCTGCTGTCATACTGTGAACCTTGCACCAGGTGCAATATATTTGTATGTTGGTAGATATGTAAATCTTAATAGTTTGTGCATTGATTGTTCATTGTTGTATTTACTTGTTTAGTTTCTTCTAACTACAGTTCGGTGGTGAATGATTTAAGCCACAAAGATGTGAAGTCATGATTTTGCATGTTACGTTCTATTGCTTATTTAGAAAGCATTTGTTTTGTTGTGATATATTTTCTTCATAAACAAATTTATATTATGAGGACCTGTTTATTTATTTTGGGCTTTTGTACAGAATATTTTGAATTGTATTTTCTTAAATATTTTTGGGGAAACGTTTATTAAGGAATATATCTGAAGTCTCTTTATTATTAGCTGATAAATGTGAAGTACCTATGAAGTACTAACATTTACTCCTTGTTTAGTTGTTCCGTCTATTTTTTGCCATGCGATAGTTTGTCTTGGTGGTGTATGCTTATGCCTTAAGAGTCCTGTTTGCATAAAAGCCTTTACCATATGGTACAAAATATTGGGAGTGCATGCATTATTGATTCCCTTGACGAGTTACTTGTACTGTTGTATTAATTGATATCTATCTGTCCTTTATTTTTCTTGTGTGTTCACTGACATACTGTTGATGGATTCTGTATCTGCATATAAAAGCATCTAATGTCGCCCATATCCACTGTGGGAACTGCCGGACAACGCTCATGTATCCATGTGGAGCTCCATCGGTGAAATGTGCAGTCTGTCACTATATTACTAATGTCAGTGTAAGTATTTTTCATTTCATATAATTCATGTGCTAGTTGATCTCTAAAGTTAAAGTGTGCAATCTCATTTCATTCTCAGCAAAAATGCTGACGAAGTTTCTAAAAAAAATCAGTCAGCACTAATGAAGGTATTAGTGTTGATAATACGGTTATTCTTATGTACCATGATTGAGGGATTCACTTTATTCTAAAATTAGGTGATGTCCTCTTGAATGTTACCTTTTGTTGTTTTTTGATAATTTCTGCAATTACCTTACTTTTGGAGTCAGTTGGAATCATGTTCAGTTTATTCTGTACTGGCTGATAGATGTTTCTCTGGTTGTTACTATAAGCTGATGTGATCAAATGCTAATACGAATACATATCTGTTGGTAAAAAATACTAATACAGGAATTCCCGACTTGGATATGTCAGTTACAATTTATAGTGATTGTAGGTGAATTAGATACAGTGATATCCAAGGTTGAATTGACAAACATCACGATGTTCTCCCTCTTTATAAGGACTAATAATGAAAAATTGAAAAACTTCCTTGCTTGAGAGTTTATTAAGCAAAAGTGATGAATCTATTCTTTGTTTAATTTCTCTGTATGTTGGAAGGATAGGACTTTCTTAATTTCTTTACGACCTATCCTTACTTCTTTATCTGATATCAAGAAATTTGCTGATTTTCCTAGTATGAAGTGACCGTTCTTTACATCTTTGTTTCTTCTCCATCTTCCTGCCTTATGGATGATAAAAACTTGCCTTGCATCATGATGGCTTTTTTAGCTTCCAATCCTTACATTTCCTCATTAAAATCCTAGATAAAAGAGGCTGTGGGTTTTATTCTATACTGTGCTTTGATACTGGATATGAAATTGAAATGTTTAGCAACTGTTATTAGTTATGGTCATATGCATTTGTTTAGGGCTTGGAATTATGGTTATTTAGTCTGGATGCTCAATAAAGGGACCCAACATTGTTTACCAATATTATGTTTGCCAAAGTGACAACTTGACATAAAGTCAAGAGAGAAGGGACTGGAAAAAAGGAATGTGTGATATGTAGATGCTAGTGTTTTAACTTTTATTACTTAAGTATGGAAAGCTATCCTATATGCATAATTTAAAAGATACTTTAGGTCTACTGGTATTTGTTGTCTTATCGCATGAGCATGGTAATATAAGCAGCCTCTTCCCATTCCTTTTAGGTTCAACCATCCCAACCCACTAATCAACATGGTTTTGATGATTCGGCTTTTTGTTTTGCTTTTTAGGGGGATGGGAAGGGGTAGATACAACATAGCCATAACAAGAAATCTTGTAAATAGGCCATTATTGTATTTCTTCTTATTTTCTTTTTTAACATCCTTAGGCCTATCAAGTGCTACCACACCTCTTTTCTTCTATTCTGGTTTCACCGCATTTTGTTTCTTATTTTAGGGTATTGGGCAATTTTTCCTGTCTTCTGCTCATCTACGTTTTTCTTTTTTAGATGACAAATGGAAGGCTTCCTATTTCCGTCCATAGGCCTAATGGAACAACCAACTCTGGAACAGCACCTTCTACTTCAACAGTAAGTTTTTCAGTTTTCTTATATTAGTACAAGATACTATTAGCAAACGTCTATTCTGGTTTTAATTGAATGTGCATGTACCTCCATCTGATTATCTGCAGTCGATGCCTCACTCTCAGAGCCAAACCGTAGTGATAGAAAATCCTATGTCTTTTGATGCAAGTGGGAAATTGGTAAAATTACAGTTTCTTTATATTTTGGTTAGTTTTAGCTAATTTTCAAATCAGCAAGACAAAGTTAACTGATAAAGATTTTGATATGTCACAGGTGAGCAACGTAGTCGTTGGCGTCACAACCGATAAGAAATAATGCCATCTGATGATTCTGTTTGCTCTTACAAGGTATATTATATGAGACATTATCCCAGTGGCTGCGACAGAGAGTTATTGTTTGTGTATATTATATTGGATGCTGCAATGGTTAATTTCAAGGTCAAAGGTCTTTTTTGCCATACAGAGATTTTAGGGTAATTCAAGTATGTACGTATGTATATATTTATATGGGTACAATTGGGTGAAAAGGGCATAAAACTTGTTATTTGTATGTTTTCCAGATTCCCCCCTGTTGTTTCTCCTCTACCTATACCCAAATCAATTGATTGATTCAGATTATACCGTCCTGGACTTGGACTTGACATGGTAATTCTAAGTTGATATTGTCAAAGTGATTGGCTCGATTTTTACCCTGTCTTTCTATCCTACATCATGTCAATTTATTGACTTGGTAATTATAAGTTCATACTAGGTTAATTTCTTTTCAATATATCACAAAATTATTGAGCTTTAAAGGCGCCAAAGCAAATGATACATTTATGAAGAATGTTAGCATGAATGGTGTTTTTGTGAAAGGATTTTTTCTAAAGGTGTTAAATTGAGTGGCGTCTTTATGTTGAAGGTGACAATCAAGATAACATTTTTAAACTAAAACTTAAAAAAAAAAAAAAAAAAAAAAAAAGATGAAAAATGAAATTTATTCAACTCATTTGTTTAGAATAAAACATTAAGCACTTCATAGATCATTTAACTGTGTTTGTAAGCATAGAAAAAATTATCGGAGTCTCTTGTAAGCCTCTCTAAACAATAATTAGTTGATTGTGAAAGAAGATACAAGACTCTAATGACAGACTCATGGACTATGATTATTAACTTGTTATCGAAAACAATGGAATTGATGCAGGAAGATTACTCATATTAAGGTTACGAAGTGGGGTTTAGCCTAATGATAATGTCACTTTTAATATTTATGTCAGCTTTCACATCTCGGATTTAATTATTTTCTTAGACTTTGAAATTCTTAGTAACTCCTTTTCTAATTATAACAAAAAAAAGTCATCAAAATACTTACAATAAAGAAAAGGTATTCAGTTAATAGATTAGATGTAAATAATTTATCTTATTTGCATTCCTTCTCCTCTCAATTTATTCATGATGTCACACTTAGGTAGTTCTCATACGTTTGTTGTTCACATTTTTAACATATCTAATCAACAATTAAAAAGGAATGTTGTTTACAATAGATGGTTATGGCCACATGAACGAGCCACCAAATAATGAGAAGCAGCTACTAAAGTCCGAAGCATAGCAACCTAGTGTTTGTGGCTGTGAAAGAGCATTTCAATTATACTCAAAGGTTGGTCCCAGTGATCTATATCAATAAGGTGCCAAACAAGAGGGCAAAAGTGTGGGAATAGGACGATGCCATCTCTTTAGGCGTTTAACATTATTTTTCAATATATCAATAAATTGTTGAGCTTTAAAGGCGCTAAAGCAAATGATACATTTATGAAGGATGTTAACATGAATAGTGTTTTTGTGAAAGGATTTTTATGAAGGTGATAAATTGAGTGTCGTCTTTATGTTGAAGGTAGCAATCAAGATGACATTTTTAAGCTGAATTTTTTTTTTTTAAAAAATAGATGTTAAATGACATTTATTCACCTCATTTGTTTAGAATAAAATAAGCACTTCATAGATAGTTTAAAGTGGTTGATTGTGATATAAGATACAGGGGTCTGATAGCAGACTCATGGACTATGCTTATCAACTTGTTATTGAAAACAATGGGATTGACATAGGAAAATCACTCATATCAAGGTGGTGAAGTGAGGTTTAGCCTGATGATAATATCGCTTTTAACATTTGTGTCAGCTTTCACATCTCGGATTTGATTATTTTCTTAGACTTTGAAATTTCTAGTAACTCCTTTTGTTATTTATAACAAAAAAAAATCATCAAAATACTTAAAATAAAGGAAAGGTATTCAGTTAATAGATTAGATGCAAATAATTTATCTTATTTGCATTCCTTCTTCTCTCAATTTATTCATGATGTCACACTTAGGTAGTTGTCATACGTTTGTTGCTCACATTTTTAACATATCTAGTCAACAATTAAAAAGGAGTGTTGTTTACAATAGATGGTTATGGCCACATAACGAGCCACCAAATAATGAGAAGCAACTACTAAAGTCTGAAGCAAAGCAACCTAGTGTTTGTGGTAGTGAAAGAGCATTTCAATTATACTCAAAGGTTGGTCCCATTGATCTATATCAATAAGGTGCCAAACAAGAGGGCAAAAGTGGGGGAATAGGATGGCGCCATCTCATTAGCCGTTTAACATTATTTTTCAATATATCAATAAATTGTTGAGCTCTAAAGGCGCTAAAGCAAATGATATATTTATGAAGGATGTTAACATGAATAGTGTTTTTGCGAAAGGATTTTCATGAAGGCGCTAAATTGAGTGTCGTCTTTATGTTGAAGGCGGTAATCAAGATGACATTTTTAAGCTGAATTTATTTTTTTAAAAAATAAATGTTAAATGAAATTTATTCACCTTATTTGTTTAGAATAAACATTAGGCACTTCATCAATAGTTTAACTCTGTAAGCATAGATAAGATTATCAGAGTCTCTTATAAGCCTCTCTGAACAATAATTGGTTGATTGTGATAGAAGATACAAGGCGCTGATGGCAAACTCATGGACTATGCTTATCAACTTGTTATTGAAAACAATGAGATTGAAAAAGAAAATTACTCATACCAAGGTGGTGAAGTGAGGTTTAGCCTGATGATAATGTCACTTTTAACATTTGTGTCAGCTTTCACATCTCGGATTGGATTATTTTCTTAGACTTTGAAATTTCTAGTAACTCCTTTGCTATTTATAACCAAAAAAAAAAAAAAAACTCTCATCAAAATACTTACAGTAAAGAAAAGGTATTCACTTAGTAGCTTATATGCAAATAATTTATCTTATTTGCATTCCTTCTCCTCTCAATTTATTGATGATGTCATACTTAGGTAGTTATCATACGTTTGTTGTTCACATTTTTACCATGTCTAATCAACAATTAAAAAGGAGTGTTGTTTACAATAGATGGTTATAGTCATACGAACGATCCACCAAATAAGGAGAAGTAGCTACTAAATTCCGAAGCAAAGCAACCTAGTGTTTGTAGCAATGAAAGAGCATTTCAATTATACTCAAAGGTTGGTCCTAGTGATCTATATCAATAAGGTGCCAAAAAGGAGGGCAAAAGTGGGGGAATAGGACGGCACCATCTCATTTGGCGTTTAACATTATTTTTCAATATATCAATAAATTGTTGAGGGTTAAAGGCACTAAAGCAAATGATACATTTATGAAGGATGTTAACATTAATGGTGTTTTTGTGAAAGGATATTTTCTAAAGGTGCTTAATTGAGTGCCGTCTTTATGTTGAAGGCGGCAATCACGATGACATTTTTAAGTTGAAACTCAATAAAAAAAGAAAATTAGATGAAAAATGAAATTTATTCACCTCATTTGTTTAGAATAAAATATTAAGCACTTCATAGATAATTTAACTGTGTTTGTAAGCATAGATAAGATTATCATAGTCTCTTATAAGCCTCTCTAAACAATAATTGGTTGATTGTGATAGAAGATACAAGACTCTGATGGTAGACTCATGGACCATGCTTATCAACTTGTTATTGAAAACAATGGGATTGAACAGGAAGATTACTCATATCAAGGTAGTGAATTGGGGTTTAGCCTAATGATAATGTCGCTTTTAACATTTGTGTCAGCTTTCACATTAAGGATTTGATTATTTTCTTAGACTTTGAAATTCGTAGTAACTCCTATTAACAAAAAAAAAGTCATCAAAATACTTACAATAAAGAAAAGGTATTCACTTAATAGCTTAAATGGAAATACTTTATCTTATTTGCATTCCTTCTCCTCAATTTATTCATGATGTTATACTTAGGTAGTTGCAATACGTTTGTTGTTCACATTTTTACCATGTCTAATCAACAATTATGAGAAGAAGCTACTAAAGTTCGAAGCAAAGCAACCGAGTGTTTGTGGCAGTGAAAGAGCATTTCAGTTATACTCAAAGGTTGGTCCTAGTGATCTATATCAATAAGGTACCAAACAAGAGGGCAAAAGTGGGGGACCAAGACAGCGCCATCTCATTTGGCGTTTAAAATTATTTTTCAATATATCATAAAATTGTTGAGCTTTAAAGGCCATAAAGCAAATGATACATTTATGAAGGATGTTAACATGAATAATGTTTTTGTGAAAGGATTTTTATGAAGGTGCTAAATTGAGTGGCATCTTTACGTTGAAGGTGACTAATAAGTGTTATTTATATAGACATTTTGGTATGAATTTTCTTGCATTTAAGTCCTAAATTGATGTAGATTAAGGTGCTTTTAATGTCAATTTATTGTTTTGCAGGACCCACGCACCAAGAGAAGCCAAAGGAAGCAAAAATGGCATGTTAACTTGAGCCTGGCGCCGTGGCCCCATGAGTTTCCAGCAAGGCACCTTGAGGGCGCCGTGGGGCGAAAATCTAAACAACATTGACCCATTCAGCGTAGTTGCATGAGGAAAACAGTCCTTAGCCACTTGGAACTCTTGCTTGATCAGAATTGAAGTCTTTGAAGTCAACTAGAATGCTTGGAACCCTAGTCAAGTAAAATTAGGAAGAGGATTGTTCCATTTAGCAATACTAGTTTGAGTAAACTTAGGAAGAACATTAGAATCCTAATTTGATTGAAGCTAGGAATAACATCATTATAAATAGGCACCTAGAGCTAGATCATTGGCATCTTGGCAGCATTGGAGACAACAAAGAGCAAGGATCCACACGACATTCTTCTTCCCTTTTCATTCTTGTTTTATTTCACCCACATGATGTATTTGATTTGCTACATGGGTAACTAATTATCTTTCTAGGGGCTAAGATGTAGCCCAATTCTATATGTAGACTTGAATTATAATTTTACTAAATTCTATGTTTTATTCATTGATTGATCTGGCCAATTAGTTAGGGAATTTGTGGATTGCTATGACCCAGGAGACAATTAGCTAATCTAGACCACATAAATTAGATCCATAGTGGAGCTTAGGGCATGAATGTGTCTAGGACCCTATGTAGCCACAAGGAATCTATAGCACGAACCTGTAGATCTCCTACTAGGAATCCACAGAACTTAATGCAATTGCAGTTACTACAATTCACATAGGGATATGAATGGATTGGTAATTGTGATTAGTTTAATCTAACATCGGGAGGGGTTTTTTTAATGTATTAGGGAGATCCTAGCTAGCAATTGATAAAACTAGAACTCATAATTGAAATTAGGAAAGTCTATACATAAGATTGTAGTGAAATCTGAATCCTTAGGTTTTAATCACTTGTTTTCTGCATCCTTATTCTCTTCCTCTACTCACGTGTGCCTTACTGTTATCCTTTTTATTGCTTTTCTTCATTCACTAGTATTCGACCTCTTGAGTAAACTAAGGTTATAGTAATCCGGTAATCAGTTCACAGTTAGTTGAGTACGACAACCCCAGAGTACTTTGCCAGCTATATTGATAGTGTACGCTTGCACTGTATTCTTATCTATTTTACATTCTAATTCACGCACATCAAGTTTTTGGCGTCGTTGCCAAGAATTGTGCCTATTGATATTGGAATAATTAACCAAGTGTTAACTCAAGCAATTTTTATTTTTTATTTTGTTTCTTTAAAACTTTAACTGTGCTATTTTCAAGTACTATTAAGAGTTATCTGGTGTATGAGAAGTGCATAGAAGAGCACTCTACTCCCTTTCGATCCAAAAATTGAGAAAACCCTTAAAAGAAACCTAAGAGAGAAGAAAGTGGTCAGAAATCTACAGCCAAAACTAGATCAGATGGCGGCTAATAACTAGCAAAATGAAAAGCACATACCTCTTAGAGAGTTTGCTGTCCCAAAAATTCAGAATGCTATATCTAGCATCTAGAGGCAACATGTGGAAGCAAACAATTTTGAAATCAAGCCTACTATGATCTAGATGGTGCAAAACAACCAGTTCTCAGGAGCACCCAATGAAGACCCTAATCTTTATCTGTCAACCTTCTTAGAAATTTGTGACACATTCAAATATAATGGGTCAGATGAAGCTATCAAGCTCAGGTTGTTTTCTTTCTCATTAAGAGACGGGGCAAGGTGGTGGTCAATTATTTACCACCAGGTTCAGTTGACAAATGGGAAGCTTTAGCTTAGAAATTTCTCACAAAGTACTTCCCTCCTTCGAAGACAGCCAAGCTGAGAACAAAAATTGTCAACTTCACATAATTTGACAGAGAATCTCTCTATAATGTTTGGGAGAGATTCAAGGAGCTGCTAAGGAAGTGTCAACACCATGGAATGCAAGATTGGCTTGTGATGCAAGTGTTCTATGGTGGATTGGGCTCTCATACGAAGACTGTGGTAGATGTAGCAGCTGGAGGAGTCTTCTTAAATAAAGACTATGTTGACGCCTATGAGTTGCTTGAAGAGGTCACCACAAATGCCTTTAATTGGAACTCTAGGAGAGACAATGAAAAGAAAGTAGCTGGTATTCATGAAGTAGATGCATTAGCCAAGTTATTAGCTAGACTGGACTAGGTGCTTTCACTCCAAACAACAATACTCAAAGGAAATTCTGGGGAAGACATTAAAGAAGCAGCTGAGGAGGTGAACTATGTAGGGAACAACAATCCCTACTCCAAGACCTACAACCCAAGGTGGAGAAATCACCCCAATTTTTCATGAAAGTCTCCAAGTCAAGGAATTCTTCCTTTTCAACAACAACAATAGCAACCTCCCAAGATGAATCTAGAAGAGGCCATGGCCAAGCTGACATCATCCCAAGTAGATCTTATAGAGAGAACAAACCAATTCATGATCAGCACAAATGCCTCCATAAAGCAACTGGATAACCAAGTGGGATAGATTTCTCAACTGTTGACCACAAGACAGCCTGGTGCACTACCCAGCACCACTGAAGCAAATCCAAGGGAGCATGTCCATGCCATCTTTTTGAATAGGAAAAGTTGGATATGATGATGTCCATTGATAAGTGGGAGGGGAGAATGGATAAAATTTGACTGTTAGATTTAATGATATTAAAAAAAAAAATAGGATGACTAGTGAATCTAATTGTTAAATATTTTTCAAATTAAAAAAAAAAAAGAAATTAGGACTTGAGGAGTCATTTGACCCATTAGATATTATGATATTAAAAAAATTGACATTTGCACATATATAGTGTAGTGTATTAAAAATTAAATTAATTTAATTTAAAAATGTCAAATTGCAAAAACAAATATTAAAATGAGATAATGATGTGGAGTAATATGAGTTGCATCACTAGAAAAAAATTTATTTTCAAGTTACATTGAAAGTAATAAAAGATGTGTCATTATCAGACCCAAAAAATCATTAAAAAATAACTTGTGCAACTCTTATAGTATCATGATTAGAGATGCTCTAAGAACATTTCTAATGGCATCATTTGTAGAGTTTTATAGAGTCGTGGGACCGTTCCAACCCAAGTATCATTATTAGCGAGCATATGACTTGGATGAGAGAAGAAGGCAGAGGCAATGAACTAGAGAACTGTTTCATAGAAAAAATTGGGTCCCAATTTGTACTTAAAGCAGGTGAAAAGTATAAAATTTTAGAATAAACAAAATATGGAGGCAAAATCTTCTCTCTTGTTCCACAACAAACAAATAGAAATTTAGAAAGGGTGTGGATGGGAACATTAACTAGAAAATACACAAAAATGAGCAGCTAAATGTATCATTCAATTTTGATAAAGTAAAATCTCCAAAATCCAAAACCATAACACAACAAAAAATCTAAACCAACCTGCTTTTGAACCAAAAAAAAAAAACCTAGATCTTTCCAAACATCCGATTGAAGCAAAATCCAAGGATTTTTGGTTGTTTTTGAGCCCTTTCCTCTCATTTCGTTCACCAGTTGAATCTACTACTGTGAAGTAGCTAGGAACGTCATTGAATGACAACAGCAAGAAAGATAACCATGAATGGGAGGCACCGTGGATGGCAGGCAACAAGATTCTAAAGTGGGTGCATGCGGTTTGGAAGCAATATTGAGGCTTGGAAACCATATCTCACAATCTGAGGTTTCGCTTCTCAAACTCTGAGAATGAAAGCTGTGAGCCACGAATGTGAGGGGTTTTGATAATAGAGGAGGAAGGGGCCCTGTGGATGAGAAGTGGGTGAAAAGTAAATCTAGCCGTTGGTTTATGCTTCATTAAAAAAAAATAAAATAGTGACCATTGGTTTTGTGATTCATTAAAAACAAAAAGCAAAAAAAAAAAAAAATTGAATTGTTACTGTTGAAAGCTGTAAATGGTTATTGACTATTTTCTTCAATCTCTTATTGTTACAAAAAAAATTGAATAGTGATGCATTGGTTATGTACTTCATTAAAAGGACAAAAAATAATGAACAGTGACTATTTGAAAGCATTATTAAATGGATATTGAATATTTTCTAGTCGTTTGGAAGTAGTCGTTATAGTGTAATTTTGACAAAATTAACTCAACCAAATCATCAATCTTCTATTTTCTTCACACATATTTCTATTTCATCTCTCACATGGATCCTACTCAATTTAATTTAAATTCTTATCCAAATTACATGCAAAATTCTCCATCTCCTACAAATCAAATTCTCCACCTTTTTCAAATTACATGCAAAATTCTTCATCTCCTACCTATCAAAATCCTCCACCTTTTTCAAATTACATGCAAATTTCTTCATCTCATATATATCCAAATTCTCAAAATCCTCCACCTTTTCTAAATTATATGCAAAATTCTCCATCTTTTACTAAGCAACGTCCTCAAAATCCAATGTCTTTTACAAAGTCACAAAATGCAAATATTCCATATCCAATTTATACATTTCAATATCAATATCCAATCTATCCACCACCGCCTAATAATCCCATGCTTCATAGGGCTTCAATGGCTACTAATTCTGTTGACAAAGAACTTGAAACGCTAGTCGGGTGTATATCCAAGTCTCAAGTACCACCATTCTCCACCCAAATCAAAGTGGAAAATGTTACACTTGAAGAAGAAAGAGGATCTGGTAGTTAAAGAAAATCCAAAATAAGATTCACAATCACAGAAGATAAACTTCTCATTCAATTGAGGTTAAACATTTCAAAAGATCCACTTGTGGGGTTAACCAAAAAGCAAAAGTTTTTGGTTAAAGATTAAAGACAATCACAACAAGTATCACAATGATTTACGAGAGAGGGATTCAGTCCCATTAAAATCTCGATGGCATAGAATAAATCATGTTGTTTTAAAATTTGTTGGATGCTACAATCACATAGTTCAAAGGAAGAAAAGTGGGAGCTCTGAGAATGACATTATATCCAATGCCAAAATGATGTGGTTTGAAGAAACTAAAGGTGAGTAGCTCAAGTTTGAGCATGCTTGGTGGTTATTGAAAGATGAACCTAAATGAACAAGAGAGTCATTTGAATGTTCTTCAAAAAGAATAAAGATATATTCTTTTTGGGCATACTCATCATTTTCTAATCCATTAGCACCAATAAGTTGTGAAAATGACCATTCATCGCCTACACTAGTCCGCCTAATTGGTACAAAACAAAAAGAAAATCAAAAGCAAAGGTAGATGAAACTTCTGCTAATGTCAACTATGATGTCATACAATAAACAATGATCTCAAGAGTAGAAGCATTGAATGTCATTGCACATCTTAAAAGGGAAGAAAATAAGAGAGAAAAGAAAAGGACAAATATAGAAGTGGAAAAAATTTGTTTAGAGCAAACTAGGCTAAAGATCGATGAGAAAAGAGAAAGGCAAAGGGTTCAATTAGAGAATGACAAGTTGAAGGCAAAGGAGCTTTAGATCCTCATGATAGACACATCCCAAATGCTAGAGAGGCAATGTCGAGATCATGAGATTATATGTAATATGATTAGAGAAAAATGTGGATTTGTTTAAGCTTTGTTGTCACCTAGTGTTGTAGTTGTCATATATGTAGCATGATTAGAGATGAATTTTAACCTATTTTAATTTTGCTAGCATTAATTTTGTGTAGTATTAATTTTGCAAATTTTTATTGTGTTAAAATTAAAATAAAAATGACTTTGAAATGTAAAGTTGCAAATATATATATATATATATATATATATATATATATATATATATATATATATATTAAAATAATAAAATAAAATGTGAGGTAACTTGTATAACTCATTTATGTAATTAATGTGAGTTACACTACTAGAGTCAATTTTATTTTAAGTTGTATAAAATTAAAAAAAAATAATAATGTGTTAAATGGGTTCCACAAAAAATTATAATCAAACAAGTTACGTAACTCTAATATGTTGCACAGGAATGCTCTTTGGGAACTTGTTCAAAGTAGTTAGGAGAATGATGAGTTGTCAAGTTAGTTGAATATAGGTTCAGATGAATCTGGACATTTCTTACATCAGTCTTGTTAGTATATAAAGAATCTCTCTGTAATCGATTTTCATTCAATCAATACAACTCTCCGATTTCTATTCCTTTATGGTATTAGTGACCTAGTTGTTTCTTTGTCTTCTTTAGCACCATCTTCTCTATTGGCAAAGAACAAGATTTGATTCATTGATGGGTCCATCACAGTTTCAGACAAAGACGAAGCAATCTATCGCTCCTTCGATTGCACAAAGCATCCTTAGTTCAACACTACAGTTGAGATTTGGAAGGATCTCAAGTAGATCCATTTCGTGTGATGGAATTACAGGAAGAAATCTTTCAATGATTCTTATGCAACTGGTAAATCACAATGCTTATGGATCCTCTTCCAACCATCAACAAAGTTTTCTCTCCGATTCTGCAACATGAAAGGTAGTTTATAACACTGATATCTAATAATGAAGCTCTTAGTGATTCCAATGTTGCTTTAGCAGCAAAGAGACATAATGGTGAATTTTTCTCTGCTAAAAGACCCATCTACACTCACTGTAATATGCTAGGACACACTTTAATGTTTGCTACAGGAAACATGACTTTCCTCCTAGATATAAGCCCTAAATAGTTACACTAGTATGGTTCTTTCCTGCAAGTCTATGAATTTTGATTTCAAAATGTATAGATTGTTAATTCTGGTGCTACTAATCATGTCACTTGTTGGCTTGACTATTTTGATAAATACACTCCTATGAATGATTGCTGAGTTAGTTTGCCTAATAATATGCATGCTACTCTTACACATGTTGGCACCGTATCTTTCACCTTCAATCTCATATCTGTGAGCAAGCTGGATAGGGATTCTCACTGTTTTCTTACTATCCATCCTGGAAATTGCCAAATTAAGGAACCAATTTCTTAGAAGACGATTGGATTTGCTAAGGAGATTAATGGCCTTTATCATTTGACGAAACCAATGGCTCAGAAGAAATCCACATAGGCCTCCACTTCTATCTGCTGTAATTCTAGCTTAATAGTGAATAATCATCCAATAGATATACCTGCAACAGTAGCTATTTGATATTTGGCATTTTCGAACGGGTCATCCTTCATATAAGAAGCTCAAAATCTTGGCACATAAACTAGATAACGTAAAAATTCAGCCTATGTATGCGACATTTGCCATATGGCTAAGCAATAAAGACTTCCATTTCCTACAAGTGACTCTGTCTCTACTGCTCTATTTGATCTTATCCATGTGGATATTTGGGACCCTAATCCTATTGTTTCTAAGGAAGAACATCGTTATTTCCTAACTATTGTTGAAGATTTGAGTAGGTACACCTGGTTTATCCCATGAAATTAAAACCAAAAGCTAGAAATCTCTTACAGAATTTCTACAACATGGTTAAAAGTCGATTTGGCATCCCTCTTAAAATTATTCGATCAGATAATGGCATGGAGTTCATAATGCCAGACTTTTACAATCAACATGACATCGTTCATTAGCATAGTTGTGTTGAAACTCCTCAACAAAATTCCACAGTTGAACGCAAACATAGGAACATCTTAGATGTTGCTAAATCCATAAGTTTTCAGTCTGGACTGCCTTTGCAGTTGTGGAATTTTTCAATTCCTCGTGCTGTTTACTTGATCAATCGCACTCCATCTCGAGTTCTGCAGTTCTCTTCTCCATTTGAACTTCTGTTCAAGATTACTCCCACTCTAGTTCATTTGAAAGTCTTTGGTTGCCTCTGTTTTGCTAACACCTCTACACATCAAAGAGGAGAATTTGATCCTAGAGCCAAGCATATTTTCCTTGGCTACATATCTAGTGTTAAGGGATTTCGATTAATGGATTTGAAATCTATGCAGTTATTTGCTTCAAAGGATGTTATTTTCTATGAAGACCAGTTTCCTTACAAAGATGCGCCTATAGCTATAGAATCAGGGTCTCTCCCCCATGATATGACTTTTAAGAAGGCAAACAAGTTACTGACAGTAAAGAGCAAGCACTACTTTAGACCAAATGTACCAATAAAATCTACCCTACTTTCAAGACTTCCACACTAGCATTAATTGTGTCATTACGTCCACTGTCAGGTATCCTCTCTCTGATGTCATCAGTTATGATCATCTTTCAACTTTTGATTGTAGCTTTGCCTTGAATATCACGGTCAACTCAAAACCATGATCTTACCAAGAGGCTTTCTCAATGTCCTTGTTGGCAGGCTGCCACGGAGGAAGAACTTCAAGCCCTTGCAAACAACCAAACATGGACCATTACTGAACTCCCTCATGGTAAGCAAAGAATAGGCTGCAAGTGGGTTTTTAAATTAAAACTCAAGGCAGATGGCAGCATAGAACGTTATAAGGCCAGACTTGTGTCTGAGGGATACACTCAACAAGAGGGCATAGATTACTTGGAAACATTCTCTCCAGTTGCTAAACTCACCACTGTTAGAAGCTTATTAGCTATTGCTGCAATGAAAGGCTGACACCTATAACAATTGGACGTCAATAATGCCTTCCTTCATGGTGATTTGTCTAAAGAAATATATATGAAGCCACCCTCTGGTTTAAAGCTTGATAATCCCTCTCATGTTTGCAAATTGCATAAATCATTGTATGGTCTTAAGGAAGCTAGTACACAGTGGAATCAGAAGCTTACCATAGCCTTGCTCTCCAAAGGCTTGAAGCCCTCGGTATCATATCCATCTCTGTTTTTAAAGTCTTCCTCGAATTCATTCACTGCTCTTCTAATATATGTTGATGACATAATTTTGGCAGGTGACAATATGTTTGAGATTGATGCTATTAAAACCTTTCTTTACACTACCTTTCATATTAAAGATCTTGGTGACTTGAAGTTTTTCTTGGGATTGGAAGCCATAAGGACTCAGGAAGGGATCACTCTTTGTTAGAGGAAATACACAATTTGCTCTCTAATACTGGTCTTCTGGCAAGCAAACTTGTTAGTACATCTCTCACAGCTGGTACATCTGTGATTTCTGCAGAGGGTAAGCTACTGGATGATGTCTCTCAATATAGGCGCATTGTAATCAGGTTACTCTATTTGACAAACACCAAACCTAACTTGGTCTTTGCAGTCCAGCAACTGTCCCAGCTTGTGGACAAACATACTGAGTGTCATATGAAGAATGCTCAAAGGTTTTTTTTTAATACCTGAAAAGTAGTCCAGGCAAAGGCATCTTTTTCCCTTCTACTTGTTCTTCCTTTTAGCTTCGATGCTTTATAGATTCAGATTGGGCAATGTGTCCTGAAACCAGAAAGTCCACTACTGAGTATTGTTTCTTTCTGGGAGATTCTCTGATTGCCTGGAAATCAAAGAAACAATCCACTGTCTCCAGATCTAGTTCTGAAACTGATTACAAGGCATTGGTTTCTGCTACCTATGAATTACAATGGCTCCAATATATGCTACAACATTTTCATCTTCCCTTTCAGCTTGCCATATTTTTCTGTGATAACAAACCTGGCTCACAATCCGATGTGCCATGAGAGAACCTAGCATATAGAAATTGACTGTCATGTTATTCGAGAAAGAATCCAACTTGGGGTAATCAAACTGCTGCCAATATGTACTGCACAACAACTTGGAGATGGCTTCACTAAGGCTTTACTAGCTCCTCGCTTTAAAGATCTCATAGGTAAGCTGAACTAAGTTTATAACAATTAAAAATATTAATTACCTTTCTTAACCCATGTTTTACTTTCTCTTTCGTGGACAAATAAAAAAAGAATAGAGGAACACTTGGCTGCTTCTTAATTGATTAGTAGATGAATAACTCAAATTTATTTAAAAAAAAAAGTTTGATTTGAATGATCAACCGATGATCAGCTCAGTAGAGAAGCTAGTTGAATCTAACAGAGGAAGTAGTTTGGTTTATTCTTTGTATGAGCTGGCGAAGCGGCCAGCCACCAACCAAATGTGGGTTGGTTTCCCCAATATACTTTTCCACAACGAAATAATTGTCCTTTTGGACTTGTTTCTTATTGCATTTCACATTTATGAGCAAAGAAAGGATAGTTTATACTTTCTTCCTTCATGCTTCATTAGCAGACAAAGGTAATGCTGGAAGAAGTTATCAACTACTCATCAAAATAGCTAACATAATCAACTTTTATTTAACCCTTTCTAATGAACATTGAAATGAATGTAATTAATTAATTTACTTAATAGATGAGTTTAAGTTTTATGAAACACATTTATATGTGACTAACGTTAATATAAATTAGTTTATTCAGATAAAAAAATTATAAACAATTAATTAGTTTATATTACTTAGAAACATTATGAATTATTTTATTATAACATTTTGATAAAATTTTAAGATTTTAGTTTGAGACTTTGGTGTTGATTTTATTGAGAATTTTATGAGTTATTGATCCTATTTTGATTAGGAATTAGTCTAAGAGGCTGTTTGGTAGATAATTTTTTTTTGTTTCATACATGAACAATATTCCCTAATTTTCTACTTTATTTTTTAAGTCATATCAGGCACAAGCAAGTGTAAATGCATGCATGGTGGGTTAGGTTGTTTAAACCTACACTCCAAAGAAAATTTATCATTTCACTTTGGTGTTTTATACTTGATTTTATGTAATAAATTACATAAAGAGTGATATTACTTATTTGGATTAATTATATTGAGAAAAATAAAGAATAAAACATCATATTATATAAAACATTCTTTTTTTTGTCATAGTTAAGAGGAGGAGTAAGATTAATGTAGGGATTTTAACCTACAACTCTAAAGAAATTTGAACACAAGTGAAAAAGCTCACAAAACCTATGTAAGGAGTGGCGACTACTAAGCTAATCACACTCCTCAATCTATTTGCTCATTGTGATATGTTCATCTTTAGGTTAAAAATATACTCTCAAGAATGGTGTGACTCTTTATTCTAAAGATTAGCCATTTCCATTACTCCTCTATATTTTCATTGCATTCTCTTATCATAAACTTTTTCCTATGACATTGTTGTCGTTGACTTGTAGGGGTTGCCAGAAATCCGACGGAATAGGGAAAGCAACACCATGATTTCCATATGATATAGGGAAGCAATTATTTCACACCCTTTATGTAAACCCTTGCACATTTTTTAATTTTAATTTATTTATAAGAGTAAAATTATAAAAAAATAAAATATAAAAAGAATGTGAAAATATAAATGTATATATGGCATCTTTATAATATATTGCTAAATGTTTGATCCCCGCTTTTCTGGGCCCACTTAAATTACAGATCAGTTTCCTGCATTTGCTAGGGCTTCAAAGCTGCAAAAGCAGTTCAAAAAGTTGATCTATGTTAGAAGCTGAAAGTAATCTTGTGAGACTCTGTTACATATTAATATTACATGCGTGAGAATAATATACCTACAGAGTAATACCTTATTTTTTCTTTTAAAATTTTTGTCAAAAAAAAAAAAAAAACAGCACTCATCTTTTAAATTTTTTTAAGTTGAACTCTTAAATTATAAAAATCAAAATTAAACTTTCAATTTAAAAGGAGTAATAGTGAAAATTTAATTTTTTAATATAAAATTAAAAAGATTTTAATACCATATATATATAAAGAATTAATTTAATCAAAAAGCTTAAATTATAATAAAAAAATTATAACTAATTTTATATTATACGTAACATTGTACAAATAAAAAGACTTTTAAAAATCTATTTTGATATTTATATTGCAAATGTTTTATTTAAAATGTTGGAAAAGTAAGGTTTTTTTATTTTTATTTTGATAAAGTGTTAAAAGAAAAAATAGAATTTTACTCTACTTATAAAAGAGAAGACAAATAAACATATAAGGGTATGAAAGAGATTATTATAAAAATTTATAATTTTTGGATGTCTATTTATTAGAATATTCTCCTAGAGTTAACTCACCATTAATACTTGCTCCTTTGTAATTTATTAAATAATTATTATCCTTTTAAGGGTTAGGGTTTCACTTACTTTGTATATATATACTCCCTTAGTAAATGAATAAAATGACTTTTTGAGAGAGTCCGTATTTTTCTTCTCTCAATTCATTCTCTATATCTCTTATTTAAGTTCTCATCTTGTTAACAAAAAAAAGTTTCCATCACCAAGTGTGCACTACCTACATTATTTCAATTAGCTTTAATTATTTATTGTTCCTCAGCTGCCGTTCACAAACCATATTTATCTCTATTAGTTTTCTTAATTAGTTTCCATTTTGTGTTCATTATCCATTGTTGACCTTCTGACCCAAAGTCATGTTTTTGAAAAAAATAAAAGAGATGGTAATTCAATGAAAAATCATATGTTTCTAAAGAATTAAAAGAGATATTGCACTTTTAGTATATAGACTATTTAATATATTTGTTATTTGATATGTACAATTAATTTTTTATAAAGTAGAAACAATTGCCCAATCATAGTAAGAATTGAACCCACAACCTTTTGATCCAAAGTCAAACTCGCTACCACTACATCACATATCCATTGATGACTTATAAACCATTAGTTAATTCCTTATTGAATAAAATCCAATAGATTAAATAATTTTTTTATTCCTTTATTATTTCTAGTGCCCTTTTATTCTTTGGTACTATTGCCAATATATTGAATTATGCTTATACGTAGTAATTTTTTGTGAGCATCTTTATTAATCTTGTGATAGTTACCTAATTTATTTTACATTTTATGATAGTGCAAATTTGTTAAACTTAGCAAAACTTTGACTTTGTAGCATTGGACATCACTAGGACGAATTACTTATCTTGGGTATTAGATGTTGAGATCCATTTAGATACAAATGGTCTTGATGATACTATCAAAAAGGATAATCAAACATCCAAACAAGATAAGACAAAAGCAATGATCTTTTTGCTTCACCACCTCCATAAAGGGTTAAAGGCTAAGTATCTTATAATAAAAGACCCACTTGTCCTTTTGACCAATCTTAAAGAGAGGTATGACCATAAAAAAAAAAAAAAATGTAATTCTTCCAATAGCTCATTATGAATGGATGCACTTGCACTTACAGGATTTTAAAATTGTGAGTGAATACAATTCTGCAATGTTTAGAATTAGCTCTAAACTAAAACTGTGTGAAGAAAAAATTACTAATGAAGATATGCTTGAAAAACATTCTTCACCTTTCATGCATCCAATGTCTACAACAACAATATCAAGAAAAGGGGTTTAAGAAATATTTTGAATTAATTTTTTGTCTCTTGGTTGCTAAGCAAAATAATGAGCTATTGATGAAGAATCACAAGTCACGCCCAACTAGTAATGTTCCATTCCCTGAAGTAAATGTAGCATCAACAATCTCGTGGTCGAGGCTATGGACGTGGTCGTGAACAGTTTCGTGATGTTAATTCTCTTAGTGCATATGCTCACCCAAGGCGGAAAAATGTTGTGAAAAATGTCATAGCAAAAGGCTAGCAAAATAACAAGATTATTGAGAACAAATGATATCGCTATGGAAGAAAAGGTCATTGGTCTCATACCTATTGCACCACAAAGCACCCTGTTGACCTTTATCAAGAATCCCTCAAAAATAGAGAAAAGAAAGTGGAGACAAATTTTGCATCATATGATAGTGATTCTGATTATAGACATATCAATGTCTTCACTCTGGATGGAGGCTTAGAAAGGCCTTTAGACATAATTAAAGTTTCTATTCCAAAAGAAACTCAGGTACTTGAACTTTGTGAAAATGATGAGATCTCAATAAATTATGTCATAAATGAAAAATGATGGAATCAAAGTCAACATTGACAATAATTTGTCATATAGCATATGATATACATCAAAATGAGGATTATGAACCAAAATTTGTCAATGAATGTCGACAAAGGAATGATTGGCCAAAGTGGAAAGACACAATGGAGGTAGAACTAAATGCGCTTACAAAGAGAAAAGTTTTTGGATTTGTAGTTTGTACACCTGAAAGTGTAAAGCTAGTTGGATATAAATGGGTTTATGTGTGAAAACGATATAAAAATGGTAAGATTGTAAGATACAAAGCAACACTTGTTGCTCGAGTGTTTTCGCAAAGACCCACCAATGATTTTGAAGAAACATACTCACCAATGGTGGATACAACTACCTTCAGCTATGTCATTTGTTTGGCAATAAGGGAAGGACTCAATTTACGTCTAATGGATGTTGTTACAGCCTATTTGCATGGCTCACTTGATAGTGACATCTATATGAAACTCCCTAAAGGATTTAACTTACTTGAAAAATGCAATACAGGTTCTTGTGCAGACTACGCAATCAAATTGAATAAATCCTTATATGGATTAAAGCAATCTGGGCATATGTGATATAACCGTCTTAGTGAATATGTATTGAATGAAGGGTATAAATATGACCTATTTGTCCATGTATCTTTATAAAAAGATTTGGAAATAAGTTTGTTATAATTGCAGTTTATGTTGATGACATAAATATTATTGGGACTCCTGAAAAGCTCCCAAAGGCTATGGATTGTTTAAAGAAAGAATTTGAAATGAAAAATTTGGGGAGGACCAAATTTTGTCTTGGTTTACGAATTGAGCACCTAGAAAATGGAATTTTGGTGCATTAAGAAGCCTATATGGCCAAAGTGCTAAAAAGGTTCTATATGGACAAAGTACATCTATTGTGCACCCTAATGGTCGTTAGGTCACTTAAAGTGGATAAAGATCCTTTCAAGCCTAGAGAAAAGGATGAAGAACTACTTGGTCCCGAAATATTGTATCTTACTGTAGTTAGAGTACTATTATATCTTGCTAGTCATACACGACCAAATATATCATTTACTATTAATTTACTAGCAAGATTTAGTTCTTCACCGACACAAAGACATTGGATTGGGTATTATGGATATGGGTTTATTTTTCTCAAATGTATCCAAGTCAAATTTGATTGGTTATGGTATCAGCATATTTGTCTAACCTCCATAATGGTCAATCACAAATTAATTGTGTTTACATTTGGTGGCGGAGCCAATTCATGGCAATCTATGAAACAAACTATAACAGTCACATCACCTCACCATGTTGAAATTATAACATTACATGAGACAAGTTGAGAATGTGTATGGTTGAGGGATTTGATTTAACACATACTAGAGACTTGTGGTTCATTAGCAGACAAAGGTAATGCTAGAAGAAGTTACCAAGTACACATCAAAATAGCTAACATAATCAACTTTGATTTAACCCTTTTCTAATGAACATGGTGCACATGGAACATAATTTGAAGTGGCCGACCTAATATTGAAATGAAAGTAATTAATTAAATTACTTAGTAGATGAGTTTAAGGTTTATGAAACACATTTATATGTGACTAACGTCAATGTAAATTAGTTTATTCAAATAAAAAAATTATAAACAATTAATTAGTTTATATTACTTAGAAACATTATAAGTTACTTTATCATAACATTTTGATAAAATTTTAAGTTTTTAGTTTGAGAATTTGGTGTTGATTTTATTGAGTGATTTATGAGTTATTGCTGATATTATTATTAGGAAATAGTCTAAGAGAGTGTTTGATAGACAATTTTTTTTTTTCATACATGAACAATATTTCCTAGTTTTCTACTCTATTTTTTTAGTTATATCTTTTTTCATACATGAACAATTTTTTTAGTTATATCAGGAACAAAAAAGTGTAAATGCATGTTTGGTGGGTTAGGTTGTTGTAACTCACTCTTAAGAGAAAATTTATTATCTCATTTTGGTGTTCTATACTCTATTTTATGTAATAAATTAATAAAGAGTGATCTTACTTATTTAAATTAATTACATTGAAGAAGATAAAAAAATGAAATACCATATAAAAATTTTTTTTTTGTCATAGTTAGAAAGAAAAAAGAGATTTATATAAGAATTTTAACCTACGATCTTAGAAGAATTTGAACACAAGTGAAGTTTACAAAATTTTTACAAGAGATGACAATCACTAAACCAATCACACTCCTCGATATGTTGCTAATTGGGATATAGTCATTTTTAGGTGGAAAATATACTGTCAAGAATGGTGTGACTCTTTATTCTAAAAATTAGCCATTTCCATTACTCCTCTATATTTTCATTGCATTCTCTTATCATAAACTTTTCCTATGCCATTGTTGTCGTTGACTTGATGGGGGTTGTCAGAAATCTGATGGAGTAGGGAAAGCAACGCCATGATTTTACCTGTTTGACCCTCCCTTCATCGTTGCTTTACATGTGATATAGGAAAGTAATTATTTCACACCTGTTATGTAAATTCTTAACCATTTTAATTTATTTATAAAAGTTAAATTATAAAAATTAAAAATTAAATATATATATATATATATATATATATATATATATATATATATATATATATATATATATATATAAATGAATGTGAAGATATAAAATGCATAGAACGCATAGCACATCTCTATATTGTTATATGTTTGACCCCTGCTTTTTTGGGCCCACCTAAATTACAAACAAGGTTCCTGCATTTGCTAGGACTTGAAAGCTACAAAAGTAGTTCAAAAAGTGGGTAGTGCCTTTCGCAGCCCCCCTTTTAATTTTTTTGTAAATATACCCAAAATGCCCTTATATGCATTCACGAAGCCCCCCTTCTCTTCTCTCTTCACTCTTCACTTGCAAGCCGTAGCCTCCCCATCACCCCCGTAGCTTCATTCTTCCTTCCCATTTTCTTCTCATCGGCATTACTACGGTGGATTGGTGTTCTTGGACAAATTTCACACATTAAAGGTATGGTTTCTCCTCCATTTATGTGTTTGTATGCATTGGTGTTGTTAATTGATGCAAATTTGAGTTGAAATGGTGAAAAATCAAACCTATTACCGTCTGCTGTGTGTATGGAAAAATGCCTATGCACTTTGGGTTTAAGTGAGCAAACATGACATAGAAAGGCGTTTGAGAGTGGTACACTTATGGATAGGCGTTTAAGAGTGATTAAACATACATCCATGGGCGTTTGAGAGTGGAACGCTTATTGAGGGGCGTTTGAGAGTAGTAAACACACATGCATAGGCCACATGAAGTGGAACGCCTATGCATAGGCGTTGTGAGGGGCAAAAATGCTTATGGAGAAGCGTGGTTAGTATGGGAACGCTTAACAAGAGGTGTTTTAAGGTGGCATGAGAGTTTGCCAGAAACGCTCCTACATAGGCGTTTTTAGATAATAAAAAAAAAAAAAAGCCTATGAAGAAGTGTTGTTGGGAACATTTGTGGAATAAAAAGGCCTATGGGAGGTAGGACCGTTTTTATGTGAATTTTTACTTGGAAGCTAGCTTGAGCCCTGATATTTTAATTTTGTAAATGTAAAAAAAGAAAATTTGATTGTACTTCCAGCATGCAAAAGGATTCATACTTCAACTATTAATACATCCCAAACGAAGAAGAGAATTTAACAACCGATCCTAATTTGCTTTAGTCGATATGTTAAAATTTGGTTGTTAGACTAGGAATAGAATTTTTTGTCGTATTTAATGGTTGATATGAAATTTTCTGTTCACAGGTTAATGAAGATGAAATATGTGAAGGTAATGGCTCTTTTGTAAGAGAAGACTTGTCTCATCTTTTTAGCACCAACCAAGTAAGTAAGGCGTTTTGTTGAACAACACATAAACAATACATAATTTGATTAATGATTGTTAATTGAGAATGATTTTATTTTTGTACAGACATTTTACCACAAGGGATGAGCTTTTGAAATGGGTAAGAGATATTGGAAAGTCAGCTGGCTTTGTTATGGTAATTATTAAATCGAAGACAGGAGGCGAAGGAAAGCGTACACAGGTCATATTAGCATGCGAACGCAGTGGTAAATATAGGCCCAGTTGTAAAAGAAGCCACAAAGTGCCCGAGACGGCAACAAGAAAATGTGAAGGTTCATTCATAGTGAAGAGAAGACAATGGGCAAATGGTTTATGGCAGGTGCGAGTGCAATGTGGATGCCATAATCATCCTGTAGCTGAGTTAGCCATGGTAGAAGAGATGATGCAAAATAGGGTTCCTCATCAGGGCATATTGCTATCTCTAAACAAAAAGAATGCAGAAAATGTAACAACTATAAAATAGACATATCATGCCAGACAACAATATAAGCTAAAGATTAGGGGGCCACGAACTCCAATACAACATTTAATGAAATGTTTAGATGAATCCAAATATTTGTATTGGTGTAAGAGTGATGAGGGGTTAGATATCATTAAGGACATATTCTGGACACCCTGAATCAGTAAAGCTGTTGAATGCCTTTCCTATTGTTCTGTTAATGGATAGCACCTACAAATCAAATAAGTATCATCTCCCACTGCTTGAGATTGTTGGTGTGACATCGACAGAGTTGACATTCTCAGTCAGGTTTTCATACATGGAGTCTGAACATACTGACAACTTTGAATGAGCACTTAGGAGGTTGAGATGCTTAATCTGGCAAAATGACTTGTGTCTACAAGTGATTGTGACCGATAGAGATCTTGTATTGATGAGAGTCATAGGAATTGCATTTCCCACATCAATAAATCTATTGTGTCGGTATCACATTAATAAAAATGTGGAATCGAAATGCAAACAGTCGGTTCGCAATTACGCCGGTTACGAAAGGGTGATGGATGCTTGGGAGATGGTTGTTGATACTTCTGATGAGGAAGAGTACCATTATGCTTATGCTGCATTTCGGTCCACATGCGCCACACTTGATAGCTTTGTTGCATACGTCGACAATACGTGGTTGAACCCATACAAAGAAAAATTTATTCCAACTTGGACAAATAGGTACATGCATCTAGGCAACACAACAACAAACAGGTACAAGGATAGTTTTTTCTCTTTAATGTGTAGCTTGCATTTGTCTATCACATTTTTGATAGATTTATTGTTATCATGATACTAAGGTGGAGGGTGCATATGCTAACCTGAAAAGAATTTTGTAATCATCTATCAGGGATCTTCATAGTTGCTGGGAAGGAATTAATGCCCTAATAACACAACAGCATAATGAGATAAAAAAATCCTTTCAACACAGTCTTCTGAGAGTGGAACACAAGATGAATTGTTCATTGTTCAGTGCCTTGCATCAGTGTGTTTCACTAGCTGCATTAAGACATTTGTTGATAGAGCTTAAGAGAGCCCAGTCGCATATTGGTACAAACATGGTAGCATGTGGTTACCGCATTAGAACTACCCATGGATTACCTTGCGCACACGAGCTTGGGTAGTAGAATATTTCCAACTTGTCTATTTGGTTGAGTTCAATACACCCCCATTGGAAGACTCTAACATGGGAGGTTGAGCGCAATGGCCAAGGGACAGTTCTTTATCGGGATGCCATGGACATGTTATGGGGTAAGTTTAGCAGATTAACTACTGAGGAGGAGCAGTGGTCTCAGTATCATAAGACAATTGCATTAACAAGTCCAAAAGTCTGTTCATTAAGGCCACCACCAGAGAAGGTCAAAACAAAGGGCGGCAAAAAGAAACCCACAAAGAGATCAGAATCATCTACAAAGCGTGACCCGTCATATTTTGAGTATGTGGATGCACAGTGGAGTTCTATGTACAATAGCTTGTCATCAAGATCAGGATCATCTACTAGAAACTCAATGACACCTACTTTGCCCCTTTCGCACAAGTAATAAAACCCCACAGGATCTGGCTCAGGATGTAGGTACATCTGAACATTTACCATCACTCATGCAATCTCAGGTGTATGGCATCAGTAGAAATATTCATCTACTAGACCAATTACCAACATGTATACATCCCTTCGTAGATGATGTTGTTGATGTTCGCCCTGATGAGAATTGTGGTTATTGAGCAGTTGCTTTGGGCCTAGGACTTTCTGAGGATGAGTGGTTCAGAATACGATCAAAATGCATTGCAGAGATGACAACATGGCAAACACTTTATACTAAAATGTTTTCCTCAGGAGGATACGCTAAACTTCTATCATCACTTGTGGTTGATTCAACTGTGGCAAGTGTGTTGCCCAATAAATGGATGTCTATACCAAATATGCCATATGTTATTGCCTCCCGATTTAATGTTGTGGTTGTTGTCTTGCACCCACAATTGTTGCATACATATCTCCCGCTTCACTGTACACCTCCATTTAGTATGTCTATGTCTAACCCGAAAGAAGTGGTCCTAGCATATGTTAATGGGAATCATTTTGTTCAGGTAATGGTTTTTCGTCCAAGTAACTTTTCATAATCTTTGAATATCTCAAATTAAGATGTATTTCCCATATGTTGTCACAGGTAAAGCTTAAGGATAACTCTCCCCTGCCACCTGTTGCACCGCAATGGTCGTATGCAGCATCAGTTGATTCTCGTGACTGGATAACACCGTACTTTGGACGCATTAACCAATTTGAGGCTTTGGCACGAATATAACATCCATAGATGTGTTACTATTCTGGGAAGCCATTCATTTATGCAATGTACTTATACACAGACTAATATTGTACTTAAAATAATTTAGATTGTGTTTCAATTAAATAAAACTCATATTGGTTCCAATGGATGTCCCTGTCCCTTCTTCTTTTAATTTTGTGTGTTTTATTCCTGCCCGTTTATACTGAAATTTTGTGTTTAATTCATGCTATTTTTTTTTAACGTAATGTTGATTCTGTTTCAATCCAATCAAACAAATATTGGTTCCAAAACTCACATTGATTGTGTTACTATTGTGGAAAACCCATTCATTTATGAAATGTTTACTTGTGGTTCACTTATCGAAAATGCACATGTCAAATAATGCAAACATAACAAGTTCATCTATTAAGACATCATAGTTTACAATGAATAGTCAAAACATTAAATTAGTTCGCATCACAAAATCATCCTAGGACATCATCAATCTAAAAATTCCTATCGATGACTAGACGGGCCAGCATCATCCGACCCACGACCTGTGCGACTCCGTTTAGCACACTCAAACCCACGACGGATTTCACCACAAATAAGAATGCAACAACCGATTAATGTCGGAATGCTCATGTGCTAATCTGCAGCAGAAGATTGCCCGGACGTATCCATCTATTGTCTGTAAACACTCCTGCATATTTCAATAGATGGAAGAAACAATTTATTACAGAAACCATCATTAAAATAACTAACAAAATAGAAAACACATGATATTCATAGTGGTATAACATACATCTATTTCATCGATGGTCGTGCGCGTGTCTGTCAACCCTTCACTCCTCTGGGGATCAGACCATGTAGGAGGGTCAATCACATGAACAGATGTCGGCAGTATGTACAGATGTGATATCATATGATACCACTCCATATACCCTAGCACCACTTGGCTAGCCACTAATAGTTGGCCCACGTGCTTCTGCACTAAGCATGTGCTCATCAAAATTCTCCCACATGGTGTCAACCTCGCTCAAGTAAATCGGCCCATCAAAAGCACGCAAGGGAGGTGAAGGTATCAACTGGACATGTGAGAACTACCTCAGTACCCGCTCTGGTTAATGTGGTTCCACCCACAAACCAAATCGCATCCTACCCGAGAATAATGAAACTGGCAACAATGGATGGAAGGCTCGAGCATCGTTGTAGGGGGTCCATTTGACATCCTAGTGCCGCAGACAGTCTAAATAGTGTTGAATAAGAGAAAGTTGGCCACTCCCTCTGCGAGATGACCATCGTGTAGCTCGTGGGAGGTCCTCTCAATATGACCCGTTTATGCGGCAGGATTAGCACATACTAGAAAAATGCTCGTAAATCCATGCCTGTAAACAATGATGTGTCACAAAAAAGTTAGATTGTGCAACAATAAATATAAAAGCATAACCTAATGGAATAGCTGACATACCAGTAAAACTGGTAATGGCCCAGCAACCTGCCTCGCCTTATGCCGTGCTGCATAACCCAGCTACCTATATAGGTGGGTGAGACATATAGCTCCCCACGGTAGCTCGTGAATGGCATCGACATCACGAAGCAGTTCCATGTAGTCTATGCGCACGGCTGAACAAGACTTGTTTGCAAATACAGTGTAGCCTAGGATAACTAGCAGGACAGCTCTGGCTGTATGGATCCACCTCCCAACGCTCAACTAAGCGGCAATAATAGTCATCAACGACTCAAATCTCATTGTTGGCTTTCTACAAACTTCAAATTCATCAATTACTGTAGCAGGTAGGACCCCCAACATGTCCACGACCAGCCCAACCACTTTTTCCATGGTAAATCTGGGGATAGCAACAAAATTACCCCCCATTGGGAGGTGTAGTAGTGATGACACATCATCTAATGTGATGGTCATCTCCACGATCGGTAGGTGGAAAGTGTTAGTATCTGCGTGCCACCTCTCAATGAATGCAACTATCAATGCCTTGTCGACCATGGAGTAGTCCAAACCCAGTAATGGCTCTAACCTTGAATGCATGACTATGTGGGGCACATTCTCGGGCATTGTGTCATACTTTAACGCTTTGATCTTGTTCCCGTGAATGAATGGTCTGATAAGGGGCTGGTCATGTTTTGTGCACAATATCTAGTTAGTTTTACATCATATAAAAAGGCAGATATCTTTAATTATATAGGTGTCTATACTTACCGGTTCACCTGCCTATACGTGTAGTGTAGTATGCCCTCCGTATCTCCTAAGTATTGAGAGATCATGTGGGCCACCTGGTGCTGCAGAAGTCAAGAGGTCAGTCTTGTGTATAACCTCCATGACCGCCTCACGATCTGCTCCCCCGGCATCGTCATTAGAATCCGAGTCATCAGAGGGGGCAGCCGCTCGAATATCTTGCATTGGCTGTGGTTCAACATGACCTTGTGGTCGCCTTTGATCTACACGCTCCCTGCGCTTCGAAGCTGTCGGTCGACGACAATTAGCTGGCTGTCCCTGCTCAGCCAATTCTATATCTTTGAAAGCTGGGTTTTTTGTTCTCACCATGTTTCCTGCAACAATGTCAACTCAAATACTTTAAAATGCTTGTAAATCCAAGAAAATCCAAACAGTTCATTTTGCTGTTAATTTCAAATCATATTCAAGCAATTAAGCTCACATTAACTGACCTACAAATTTGTTTCATTCCTGAAAATGCCTCTCAATACGCGTTACCATCCTAAAAACGCCTATGCATAAGCGTGGAACTATAAAACGCCTCTCCAAAAGTGTTCCTATTCTTTAAAACACCTATGCATACATGTTTATACCCTCAAAATGTTCCATTCTAGAAAACACCTCTCTTTAACCGTTCCCATACTAACCACGCTTCTCCATAAGCCTTTTTGCCCCTCACAACGCCTATGCATAGGCGTTCCACTTTATGTGGCCTGTGCATGTGTGTTTACTACTCTCAATCGCCTCTCAATAAGCGTTCCACTCTCAAACGCCCATGCATGTGTGTTTAATCACTCTCAAACGCCTACCCATAAGCGTACCACTCTCAAACGCCTCTCCATGTGATGTTTGCTCACTCAAACCCAATGTGCATGGGCGTTTTTCCATACACAAAGCCAACGGTAATGGGTTTCATTTTTCACCATTTTCAACTCAAATTTGCATCAATTAACAACACCAATGCATACAAACACATAAATAGAGGAGAAGCCATACCTTTAATGTGTGAAATTTGTCTAAAAACACCAATCCATCATAGTAATGCCGATGAGAAGAAAATGAGAAGGAAGAATGAAGCTGCGGGGGTGATGGGGAGGCTAGGGCTTCTGAGTGAAGAGAGAAGAGAAGGGGGGCTTCGTGAATATTAGGGGCATTTTGGGTATATTTGCAAAAAAAATTAAAAGAGAGGATGCAAATGTAAAAGGTGGGGGCTGCGAAAGGAACTACCCTCAAAAAGTTGATCTAATGGTAGAAGTTGAAAGTAATCTTGTGAGACTCTTTTTTCATATTAATAGTACATGCATAAGAATAATATACCTACAGAATAATATCTTATTTTGTCCTTTAAAATTTTTGTCAAAATTAACAAACAACACTCACGTTAAGTTGAATTCTTATATTATAAAAATTAAAATTAAATTTTAATTTAAAAGAAAATGATATTGAAAGAATTTAATCTCTTAATATAAAATAAAAAATTCTAAGACCATATACATATATAAAGAATTAATTTAATCAAAAAATTTAAACTATAATAAAAAATTTGTAATTAATTTTATATTATATGTAATACTGTACAAATAAAAAGACTTTTAAAAGATCTATTTTGATATTTATAGTGTAAATGTTTGATTTAAAATGTTGGAAAGCGTACGATTTTTTTATTTTTTTTATTTTGACAAAGTGTTAAGAGGAAAAATAGAATTTTACTCTATACTTATAAAAGAGAAGGCAAATAAACAGACATAATATATAAGGGTATGAAAGATATTATTAGTATATTACCTTATTTTTATTTTTTTTATAATTGCATTATTTACATTATGTTTCATGACATTTCAATACGTGTCATATTTATGGAGGTACTACTAATACATTTTTAGTACGAGAGTTGGTAGATATTTTAGTGGATTACTTTTATGGCCTTAGAGTTCATTTTAATTGTTTTATATTTTAAAAAAATATTTTGAGAGAAAAAATATTTCATTGTAATTTTAAACTATATAAATTGATTTTAAAAAAATAAAAGCAAAAGCACTAAATCAAAACGTTATTTTTAATAAAAGTACCAAAAATAAAAATAGTTCATATTTTTTTATAAAAATACCTTTAAAAATTATATATATGTGTGTGTATATATATATATATATATATATATATATATATATATATATATATATATATATATATATATATATATATTGTTTTTGACTATTGTTTCTGCTTTGTCGCTTCAAAAGCACTAATCCAAATAAGTTCTGAGACTGAGCTAGCATCCAAATGTTATGGCCTCGAATTGAGTCAACCATTGTCCAAATAATAAGGATTGTCAGGGCCATCAGAGCTCTGACTTACTTCCACTCCTCAAGTCAATTAGTGTTGTTATGAGAAAAACGGAGTTTATATTAGGGAGAGGGAAAAATGTACCAAAGATTAAGCTATTTTTGGGAGTCTTAAATAGGAGAGAAATTTAAGGGAAGGGAAGATTTAAAGATCCCTTCCCTTAGTGCGTTTTAAAATTACGAGTAAAAGGTTTTGGAAGATTTTTTAGAGTTTCTCTAAACTCCTTCCATACCATATTTTGCAGTTTCCCAAATTAGAGGGTTTTGAAAGAAAAACAAAAGAGTTTACTCTTAAAATTTTAAAATTACTATTTTCTAATTTTTCTTCATATAGCATTTATAAAATTTAAGAATATAAATATAAAATAAAATAAAATTTTATTTTAATCTCTCATAATTAAATTTTTTAAAGTAAGTCTGACGTTTTAAAAACACGTCAAATTAATTCTTCCATCCATGTCCGTTAGGTTGTTAAATGGAATACACTGACATGTCATATTAAGTGATAATGTGTGCCATTATTACGCCACATTAACACTTATGTTTCATTTTTCTCAGTTTTAGTCCCCTACGTTTTACAATTTGACCAAATTAATTATTCTCTTTTTTTTCTCTCTCATGGTTTTTATTTTCTTATTTCTTTCTCTATCTATTCATCTACATCAATTTTATAAGTTTTGGTAGTGAAGAGAAAATAAAAGGCAATATAAGTGTGTAAAGGTTGTTGAAAGGATATCTTTTGAGTGTTCCTTTGAGAATTATAAATGAGATGCAACGTTTATAAGAGTTTTTCTATGCTTTAGTAACTTTTGTGAGGTAAATTATACTATAATTTTTTTAATGAAAACTAGTTATATGACTTCATTATATATTTTGATGGTGGCCATTTCCCCAGCCCTCAATCCAGTTTCTGCAAAACATAATTTAATTTTGTTACTAACAACTCCTATCAAAATACACAATAAAGTCATATAATTAGATTTTAAAAAAAAAAACTATAGTATAATTTATCTCACAAAGGTCATTGAAGTATAGAAAAACTTTTGCATATCATGCATCTCATTTATGATTTTTAAAGGAAAACTCAAAAGATGTTCTTTCAATAACTTTTATACACCTATATTGCTTTCATCTTCTTTCCACTACTAAAACTTATGAAATTGATGTAGATGAATAGATAGAGAAAGAAAGAAGAAAATAAGAACCATGAGAGAGCAAAAAAAAAAAAAAAAGAGAGTACAATAATCAATTTGGCCAAATTTTAAAATGCAAGGGACTAAAACTAAGAAAAATTAAATATAAGTGCTAGTGTGACACAAATAACGGCACACGTAATCACTTAATCTGATATGTCGGCATGTTCTATCTAACAACCTAATGAACATAGACGGATGAATCAATTTGGCATGTTTTTAAAACGTTAGAGGCTTAATTGAAAAATTTTAATCGTGAAAGACTAAATTGTCTAGACCCCAAACGTGAAAGACTAAAATGATGTTTTACTCTATATATTATAATTGTAACTAATTATAACATAGATATATATGTAGAAATATATATAACAGCTCTCACTCCACATATATATATATATATATATATATATATATATATACACACACACACACACACACACATACACTATAGATCTAACTATTTATATAGGTATATACATAGATATATGTATATACACCCATATATATGTATATGTTTATAGGTTTAAAAATTATGTTAATATATATTTTAAATAAGGATATAGTTATTTATGAATATTATAAAGCTTACATTTCTCTCCTCTCACAACCCAAATAAGATTGGGAGATAAACCCCCCATTTCTCATCTCTTCCTTCCCCTTGCCTTTCCTTTAATTTCCTCCCTTCATTTCCTTCCAAACTCCCAAACATAACTTAAGAAGTCTATATTGATTACAAGATGTTTTAGATATTTTACTGTAGTGAGGATAATTATGTATCAATAAGTACTAATTTTAAGATCTGGTTATCATGTAATATTGTCCTTATTGTATACTTTATTTCCATAACTTAAATAAACATGTTTGTTGGAACCACTGTTATTGATCTTAGAGAAAAGGGCATCGCAAACAAGTCATTCTTGGATAAACATATGACCCCAGCAAAAAGAAAATGGCAGGCTTTCTGTTTGCAAGCAGAAAGGATGCCAAAGATTCTACTGACCATTCTGCTGTAAAGCATTGTCGTATGGAGCTACTCGTGCAACAATTGTAAAAATGATTTCTCCTGCAATTTATGATCCATAGTAGTCTTGTTTGCATTTTAATAAATTTTGAACTCTTTTTTTAATGTCAGTACCACTGAATCAGTTTTGAAACATGCAAAAAGTACACATGAAGGTGTGAAAGAGAAAGGGACCAAACATGTTTCATATGTTAATTGGAATAGCTAAGGAGGATATGGATCAAGAATTCTTGATTAAGAGACTTGCCAGTGTTGAAAAGGAGGCTAGTTAATTAGTTATCTTATGTTTCTTGGATTGTGTATTCTTGAGGCGTTTCAGTGTTACACTATTTAGTTACTCACCCTAGTTGTTATGATACTATAAACTTATGAAGTTTTGTGGAGAGAAAACACTGTTTTCAGTTTTTAAAAGTCTTGATGTAAGATATTCGAAGTCCCAGATGTAAAAACAAAATGGTTTAAGCATATGCATTTGTATCTGCTCTTGATAGCATAAACATCTTGCTAAAGCATGTTTAGTTTTAGTTAATTTTTGGATACTTATGCTTTCATAGCTTGAGAAATGCTTGCCGAACATGCAAAGATTAAATTTACAGCTGATTCAAAATTGGCTGATGAATTGCAGAGTTGAGTAGTGTAACCCACAAGAAAAGTGACACATTTGTCCGAAGTCTCATCTTTCCATTAGGCCCCCAGTTTATAATATATATATTATAAACTGGGGGCCTTATGCAATAATAGTTATTTTTTATAAATTTGTAATGGAAATAGGCCTGATATTTTTTGGTTGATGAAAATGGCCTATTTTGATTGTATGCATACCTATTATGAAGCCCAAAATAATAAATAAGTAAATTAAACTTGAGAGGCTTAATAATAATTAAATAAAGAGAAAGATAATATGAATAATGATTGTATCCAACGTAACAATGATGAGTCTCTAACAATATTGGATTACTCTTATTTTGACAATTTCAATATTACATAAATTTATATATCTCTTAGACTTTAGCTATTTGTCTGATAAATGTTTATCTCTAATTTTTTTTTTTTTAATTTTCTCTTGTCTACCTTATTTTTATATTTTTTTGAATTAATAATCAATAGAAGTATTAAATTATATAAAAACTAATAAATTTTTTTAATCCATGCATTAGTTATAAAATATTATATTAACAATACAATCACTTAAATCTCATCTGACATCAACTAGTCTAGGATAGATTGAATGGATTAATTGATAGTTAATGTTAAATTTACTTGATTATAAAACTTTGATAATTGATTTTATAACTTAAAAAATTAGAAAAATAATATAATAATTAATTAAAGCTCCAAGATTTCTAGACACGGCCCTGCATCAAACCTAACTCGACCAAAAAAAATGCCATTAGACCAACAAATCATTTACTAAAGGCTCATTTAATCGTCGTACCAGGTCCTTTATTGATAACATCTAACTTTGATAGGGTATAAATTGTCATGGAATTTGATTTTCATAGAAATCAATCATTTTATTTCATCTACTATTGTTATTCACCAATTCAACATGAAAGTGATCATGACAATATTTTTCCTAGAAAATGAAAATAATGTGACATTCATTATCATACAAAGAAAATGATTATCGAGCACTTGTGATCATGACAAATGATGATGATTATTTATATGTATTTTACTATCTTATTTTTTAGTATTTTATACAACTTAAATAATATTTTACTCTAATAATATAACTATACAAATAAAAAAATTTAAATGAATCTCATAATTTATCTCATATTTTAATATTTATTATTTATCTTTATTTCAACTTAAATTAAATTAAATATTAAGAAAAACTTACATAATAAAGGTCAAAATCCTATGTTCTACAAACCTATGCCACAATGTGTGATTGGTTGTGATGTGACACACATTTGTATGATAGAGAATGTCTATTCTATGATAAATTTAGCAACTTACTTTAAAAGTTGCTTAAATAAGTAACTGATATATGAACATGAAATTTTATAGCAAGTTTGAGAGTTGTATTTTAATAGAGTAGGCCGTTAATTGTAATTCATATTTAAATTATCCCAGTTACTAAATTAAAAATAAAATAATTTTTTTTGATATTTTATTTATTATTTTTATTTATTTTAATTAGTCAAATACAATACAGTAAGTGATTCTATACATCTAGAACATAATGAGATATAAAATAAAATATTAAGAATCCATTTGATATACTTAATAAGAGAGATACGATAGAATAAACTATTATATATGTAATGAACAAAATACAGTCATAAAGGTATTAGTGTTAGGTCGAGTTGTAAGAACGCAAGTGAGATCTATAAACAAGAAAGGCGGGGGTTGCTATCGTATAGTCTGACGCTCAAATTAGTGAAAAGGTCTTAGAATAATGAGTAGTTAACTAATAATAAATGTTTGCCTTCTAATGTCTTACGGTAGGGGCATTTATACGGAGTGAAAATGGGTTATGTTGGCCCATTTTCCTATTTAGAGGATTTGACTAGCCCATTAAACTTTCCTTGGTCTAGTCTTATTTTTTTGGCCTATATCATCGTCTCCCCTGGTTGGGAGGTCAATTTCCTTACCGAGCTTCCAAACATGTGTCGGGATTAAACTATGAGCGATAGAGTATTTTGTTAACGTAGGACTCGTCAAGCTTCATTCACCGTGATTGCTTGTGTTAGGGTTCCATTTAAATGTTATGATAGGCTAGCCCGACGGCCACTTTTGACAAGACAACACATTTAATGCCCTGTCTCTTCTAACGTCACGAGTTTCGAAATTCCTGGGGCGCTGCTTGGGCCTATACCATTGGATTTTGCGCCCTCTTTATGCTTCCATCTATTGGATGTGGCTTCAACTGGGTAAAAGTGGGGTTTTTCCTTTTTTGCTTCTTGTTTGTTGTCACTCTAAGGAAAGATCAAGGGCTTATGCTATTTTGCCATTTTCGACCTCCTTTGTTCGTTTTTTGGTTTTGTTGCGCTTTCCTTTTGTCTTTGCCGTTCCTTCGCCTATCTAGGTAAGTTCCCTTTCTTTCCTTCTTCTCTTTGCATTTGTCTCTGAGGTTGTCTTGCCATAACCACTGTATTCTACTAGTATTTTGCTTAGGTTTAGTTTCTTTCTTGTCTTTTGTAGATTCATAGATTTTAAGGGTTCGAATTTTTAAGAATGGTTGAGGTCAATAATAGGTACGTGGGGCAAGTCTTGTAAACAAGAAAGATGAGGGTTAATATACTCCGACATCTAAATAGGTCATGGAATAATGAGTGGTGGACGAATAATAAATACTTACCTTCTAATGTCTTATGCTAGGGTTATTTATATTGCACAAAGATAAGTTATGTTGGGCCAATTTTCCTATTTAGAGAATTTGACTACTTTCTTTGGTCAAGCCTTATTTTTTGGCCCATATCAAGATCTTATTTTTATTTAGTTTAATGAATCAATAAAATATGATAAGATTGTCATATTGTCTATTTATTTTACTTTTACAACTAAAATTTGATCCGAAGAGAGAAGTTAAATTAAAAAAGAATAGGATATGATAAAAAAAAATTTTTTAACTTCATCCCTCACCCACTCAACAACTTTCTTTGTCTTTGACTTACGAACCACTACTATCATCATCATCTAGCAAAGCCATCACCACTGCCGCTGTTGCCACTACCACTACTATTGTTGCTGCCACCACCACAAAACCACCATCATCATGCATCTCTTGCCCAATAAAGACACCATTGCAATGTCATGGTTAAATCACTCCCTTATCTAAGCCATGAACATTACCACTATCAACACTACCATCACTATTGTTTTCTATATAAAACATATATTAATATTCATAAAATAGTCCAAAAACTTAAAAAAATTATTTTAATTGAAAAGATAATTTTGTCATCTAAATATAATTTATATTATATCATGTTATTATTTAGTTCATTTTAAATATATAATATAATAATAAAACTTATTCAAAAAAAATTATTTAATGTGCATCAAATATTAGATATGATAATAACTTATTAGGCTCTTATCATGTTCTATTCTTATCTAAACCTCTTATTCTATTTATCCTTATTCTATCTTAGTCACCAAACATGCTCGAAGGTTATCTCTAATAGAGATATCACATAGAGTTACACAATTTAAATGAATGGGTTGTAATTATTAGAATGTCACTTATAAAAATTCATATCAACATATAAGTTGCTCGAGTAACCCAAAAAAGGGGTTCATAATTTATTAGGTAGATTAGAATGTTGCTTATAATTGATTTTAATAATATGAGATAAGGTATGGGTTCAATTTAAAAAAATTTCTAAAATTATATTATTGAAGTAAAAAATTATAAATATTATTTAAAATAATAAAAAATAATATGATTTTATTAAAAAATAATCAAAATAAATATATATAGCTCGAGAAAAGTTGCAACATTAAACATAGCGTAAATAAAATAACGAATTTGCTCTCCTAATATAGGATCTATAATGCATGCTTTACGAGAATTTAAAAAGACGGGTGGGCATTTTAGTAAAAACGGCACTTCAACGGCTACTTGGCCGATTACCGTTGGATACATGGAAACGCAGCACGCTCCTCAAGGTCGCCACTTATTTCCTCCTTCCTTTCAGAAAAATTTACAAAATCAGAGAGAGAGAGAGAGAGCAGAATCGAGTGCGGCCGTGAAGACAAAACCTAACTGTGAAGTGCTTCTCTATCAGAAGCGCTGCTGCAATCACTTGAGTAATCCGGTGTTGTTATTGTTTTTCCTCGACAGCAGCCATGAACATCTTCAGGAAGAAAACCTCACCCAAGGGTACACTTCTTTTTCAATCTCTCTTTAAATATTCTATTTTTCGTTTTCCTTCTTGCTTTGGAGCAAATTTGGGTTTAAGACTTTAAGCAACTAATTTTCCGACATGTTTTCTGGAACTTTAATTATTTCGAACAAAATGTGATTATTTGAGTTTGGGTGAGTTTCAGAATTTCACCCTTTCCTCTCTTTTGGCTATGGGCACGGTATCCCTTTTTGGTTTCTGGGAAAATGTGGATAGAGAATGGGAGGATTTGCTTTTGGGAAAGTTTTATCATTTTTACTTTACTCTTTCCTCGGGCTCCTTTTAGCTATAGAATGTTGCTTGGGAAAATGTGGGCGGGGAGACAGTGAGAATGTTTAATCAAACTTCAGCGATCTCGAATTATTTCAAACAAAACGTGGGCATTTGATTCTGGGTAAGTTTCGGAATTTCGCCTTTTTTACTCCATTGTCTGGATCATTGTTAGATATAAACCTGGTGCCCCTGTTTGGTTTCTTGGAAAATGTGGATAGAGAATGTGAGGATTTGCTTTTGGGTAGGTGTTAAAATTGTTACTTTTTTGCTCATCCCTTGGCATCGGACCTGGATGACCTGCAGTCCACTGCACCATGCAGTCAACTGTTTCTGGCTATAGAGTATTACTTGGAAAATGTGGGTGGGGAAACAGAGTCGGAATGTCCAAGCAAAGAACTTGGGTTACTGCAAAATGTATAGATTTTCTTTTGGCTAGATGGTTGCCGGTGCCCCTGTTTGGTTGCTGAGAAAAGGTGTGAAAGGAAACAAAAAAATGTTCAATCATATAACCTTAATTTTCAACAAAATGGGACAACTTGCTTTCAGCTAAGAATTTATTCTTTCATTCCCACCCTCATTTCTTACTGGCGCCAGCTAGTTGAAATGGCAACTTTGTACTACTTTGTTGCTTAATTACTTACGATGATTTTATCTTGATGGAAGAGGAAATAAAAGTTCTTGTATTGACTCTCTCCATCTGTGTAGAGGTACTCATTTAATATCTGTTTATTTCTTCAGAAGCGCTGCGGACAAGCAAGAGAGAAATGGCTGTTGCAACAAGAGGTAACTACTTGAATCAACATGTGCATAACACTGTTTGGTAATAGCGTATAAGCATTCATGAATTCTTTACTTAGTTCATTACATATTTGACAAATTTTGGAGCCAAAGGAGGCAGTTTAAGCTAAGAGGCTGAAACTGCCAAGTTTCTATTCAGAGTTTGAATTACCTTAAGAGTAAAGGCTCATTCCAATTATCCTTTCTGAAGGATGATGTCTTTGTGGAACTTGTACTTACACAATCAGATTTGTGAAGTGGTGTTTGTTTAAAACAGGTTATTGGGATTTACCTTGCCTTGAAAATAAAAGTCGATGCAGGTTGTAGCATAAAACATAATACTCTTGGTCTGCTATTGTCATTCCAGAGGCTCAAATTTGGGGCCATTGAAGACATGCTGGCTGATCTAATTTGCTGAGCCATGATCTATTCAATTTTCAGCAATTGTTTGTTGTTTCTTTGTTTAAATACAATTGCTCAGATCTTCATTAGATTTCTTCAATTTTTTTTTTACTGAAATTTCCTGAGCACCTCTTTCAAAAATAATGAAATTTTGGGCAACTGAATTTGACCCTTATTATTCTAACAGCTTTTGATCATCTGTATATTCTTATTATAATCTAGATAATCTACATTTATTTTAATTTATTATTGTATATAATTGAAGATATGCGTTCCAAAACCTTCAGCCTAATTGGACTATTTCTATCAGGCTAAACATATACATGCCTTTTTCTTTAGAATTAGTAAAGCTTGAAATTTTCTTTTATAATTTACTTTTAGTAAACTGATGCTGCTGCAGCATATTGACTTTCCTTTATTTTTATCTTTTTCTTCTCTCTCTCTCTCTCTCACACACACACACAGGTATTGAACGAGAGATAGCATCTCTGCAGATGGAGGTACATACTGCTAATAATCACCATAATATTTTATTTCTCTTTCTCAAAGTTTTCACTGCATGGTAAATTATACAGGAGAAAAAGTTGGTGGCAGAGATTAAAAAAGAAGCTAAAACTGGAAATGAGGCAAGTGTATTACTGTATTTCCTCTTTCATTATAAAGTGTCCATATTTGTGTGAAATGTTGATAATGTATGCAAGCCATAAATGCCATTGGCTATTGTAATTTAGGTATCATGAGTTGTACTCACAAAAAATAGCAATAGGCCTATTTTCCATACAATTTTGTCCAAATGCTTCAACTATTGCTTAATAGCCAATGTCCTGCACAAAATTTTCATCTTTTCTTGTTTGTAGTGCTATGTATGAGCAGTAGATATAGAAAAATAAATGGGAAGAAAATGAAAGTTCTTGGAGACAGCTAATTTGCCATTTGGTATATATTAGTGAACATTAATGATTAATATGCTGCATTTGGAGACAGCATTTGAAATATGCTTGTTATCAGGTTAATTTGAACTTGGGGTAGTGTAAAGGTTTAATGCTCGAACTTAGCAGGGCAATTCATTAGAAACTATAAACAGAGAAATCAAATGAATGCTTTCTTTATTCCTAATGCTATAAATGAGCAACAGATTAAACAAAAAAGTTGAAGAGAAGTAAAAGAAAGGTCTTTAGAGACAATTAATTTGTCATTTAGTATATATTAGTGAATAAAAAATGTGCGAAATGCTGCATTTGGGGATGGTTCAAAATATGCATGTTATCAGGTTGATCTGAACTTCAGAAATATGGTAAAGTTATCTACTTTAGTACTGATGGAGCTAACAGCTTGGCAACATCGGAAGACACTTCAAAGCTTTTTGTTCTTAATTTTTTCATTTTGGACATCTTTGAGTATGAATAATGTGAATATGTGTTGATGCACCAATGCTTTAAAGATACTCTGATATTCTATGTTTTTTTTTACTCCAATGCTTTTGCTAATGTGATAGACCTAATTCAGAAACTTGTTTTGATTATACATTAAGTTTGTCGTATGGTGATCCTAATTAAAGGATTGTCTATGTGTACAGGCTGCTACTAGAATCTTGGCTCGTCAACTTGTCAGGTTGCGCCAACAGATAACCAATTTGCAAGGTAGTCGTGCTCAGATCAGGGGTGTAGCAACTCACACACAGGTATGCCAAGAGGGGGAGAACCTTGTTTGTGAGATAATAATGTGATTCGTCAATTCAATTTTCATAGTTTAATTTTCTTGCAGGCATTATATGCAAGCACTTCCATTTCTACAGGGATGAAAGGTGCAACCAAAGCAATGGCAGCAATGAACAAGGTACACATTTTAGAGTGATAGCGCATTTTGTTGATCAAACCGTAACCAGTTATGGATTTTATTCATTGCTAGTCTTCATTGGTGAACTTGATTTGCTTTCCCCTGACAACATATTAATGTACTATGCACATCAAGTATGAACTCATCTTCATACCTAAGGGCAAAAGGTCTTTTGATTATATGATTTATAACACACTCCATAAAAAGAGGCAAACATATCATGGATCAAAGAGAATGGTTTTCTGGAATGTCTGGGACTAGCCTTTAACAGCTTCTATTTATAATAGTGAAGCATGATTACATAGCTAATCAAGGGCTAAACTATGGGCCTGACTATAGCCACTCTATGTACACACGTGACATGTCTAATTACAATAATTATAAATTTACATATAATTAACAATGCCCAGCAAGTTGGTGCATATATATATGATATGCACTCAGTTCATCACATAACATTAATCGGAGGATTTCTATGGTTTTTAATGAAGATGTCTGTAAGTTGATCATTTGAGTTAATGAGTTGAGTAACAATATTCTACGACATTTGATTTCAATAGCTTAGGTCATCTTATGAAACATCAGATTGGAAACAATTTGAAGCTGCTCAATTATCACAAATGAGCTTCATTTTACCTGGTTTGCAGAATTTCAGCAATAGAATTTGACATATTCATTTAGCCCCACTGTTACACTTGATATGTCTGTTTCATGCTTTTCTATGAAGTTACCAATTAGGATGCAATACCTAGAGGCAGAGTTTCCTGTTTCTTTTTCTATTTTCAGATCTTAAAATATTTTTCTTTTTGCACATTTTCACTTTTAGGAAGTATTTGTTTTAAAATTAAAAGTCATATTTTATTTTCATTCAATGACCACAACCATGCTAGCACTCACTCCTCCTTGCTCCTCCCTCTCTATACTATCTTTCACTACGTTGTTTTTCTGCAAGTGCTTTGCCAAAATACAGTTCACTCGGCAAAAAGTGGTCTCTATGATTATAAGCTTTTTTAGAAGGAGGATGAGCTTTTATAGAGTAAAGCTGGGGTCAGAGACAGATTGCAGAAATGAAAGCTGGAAATATTTTCTCAAACCAAACACACCCTTAGTTGATAATGGTGCCCTTGTCCTTTCATGATGTTTTCTTTTAGAATATCTAGTGCATACTTCCATTGGGAAATAGAGATGTCATCCTAGGACTGTGCTACTGTTCCCCATGCCCTTAGTATAAAAATGCTTGGACAAGTGTTTTTGGATCTGTTCAATGTCCATAGGATCACCCGATTCACTCCCTGCAATGCTTACGAGAGAAGAATGACAATAGAAAACCATGATTATAGAGACTCTTCTTAGCCATAAAGAGATGCATCCCAGGCTCATTTTGAGATACAAGGTGAGGTAGTTCCTCTATATAGATTTCCTTTGTAGATCACCACGGAGAAAGGAATACTTATTGTCAAGTTGGTGAAGTGGACAATGACTGGTAGCAGCCATAGAGACTAATCGTTACACAAAAGCAGTCTTGGCAACAGCAGAAGTGATCACCATAATTAAGGCCATAAATCTATATGTATACCCATTTGACAAGGCTTTTGGATGGCCTAAGTAATTTTGATGAAGTTTAGGAGAATTAACTGCAAGCCATAAATTAAAGGAAGAACCAATACTAGAATTGAAGCAGAGCAAGGGCCGTAGTTGATAGTCTAGGGTTTTAGGGTTTAGGGTTTTAAAGAACCATGATATCCTGAAAACAATAGCATATTTACTTTCCTTAAACATTTCTCAAAATAAAATGATATATTATTATTTAGTATATTTTTATCTCTTATTATTGGTGATAGGTCAATATAAAAAAATACATACCTGAATGCTATCATAATATACTTATTATTGGTCGTGTCTGAGAGCCATATTTGAAAACAGTTCTCCTTAACTTACTTTATCCTTTCAGCAAATGGTACTTGCAAAATGAGAACTATGGGGCATAACTATAGCTATAGAGTTTACACATATCAATTTTACATAAAAATAACGTTCTCTATCTTGTATATTGTGATTATGTTGAACTGAAACTACAGCATTTATAAGTTCTTGTAGTTGTTTTATAGCTCAACACAAAGTTCAAACTTCTGTATTTTCAGCTAGTAGCTTCTGTGATTGAGCGTTATCATAATATACTCATCAGAAATGTTAGTGGTTGTGTCAAAATGCATTATGGTTATTGCTTGTGTTGAAAGATTGATTACTCTACTAGTAACAAAGTAATAATCTCCTTGCATTTTTCCTTTCAGCAAATGGCACCCGCAAAACAAGTAAAGGTTATTAAAGAATTTCAAAAGCAATCGGCACAAATGGACATGACGGTAATCTTACCCTTTATATTTATAATAATATTTTGGGGCGCGAGGTTCCTTAGCATGAGTTCTTTTTGAGTTACTAAAGTTATTCTATCCCTGCATGTTGGACTGTGATCCAACAGTTCTACATGGATGGAATTGGGTTGACTTCCTTAAAGATTTACCCTTGCACAATTTTTTTTATGCTTTTTCTTGAGAAATCACCCATCACAGTTCTTTCATTGTCATCATAATCCAAATAATAGCAATGAAGTTTCAAAGGAACATTCTTGCCTTGGAATTTCAGAATCTTTTGTGTCCAGGTTGAGACATAGCTATGATCTATTTTTCCTAGTATATTTGCCTTGGAATTTCAGAAGCTTTTGTGTCCGGGTTGAGACATAGCTATGATATATTTTTCCTAGTATATTTGTTTGTTTGGTATTGAGATTATCCTCAATTGCTCTTTGCCATGAAAGTGTTTCAAATTTTGAGCATGCATTGAGTTTGCAAGAGCATTACTGTAAAATCACTGAGCAAGCAGCTGCTGTGCCTGCTTGATAACCAAAACATTAGGCCATCACCCAAAGACTTCAGGACAACCATATTTTTTTCCTTTTTTCTAATTTTTTTTTTAATCTAAATCCTTTTAATTCATACATTCATTTTTGGTGCCATATAATTATTTTATTCTCCTAAAATACAGATTGAGATGATGTCAGAATCTATTGATGAAACTTTAGACAAAGATGAGGCTGAGGAGGAAACAGAAGAGCTCACTAACCAGGTAATTAATTATACTTAGAGCTTAGTTATAATTATAATTATATTAATATAGCAGCTCTCTGTTTCATAACTTATATTTGATCATTTATTCCTTTTTAGGTTCTTGATGAGATTGGTGTGGATATTGCATCTCAGGTTGGTTTTTGACAACATATGAACCATTAATCTCTATTTTGAGCAATTGTATACATTGTAATTTATGATTGAAGAAGTGGCTAAATTTTGGTTGTTTCTGATGGCAGTTATCTTCTGCCCCGAAAGGTCGGATTGCTTCAAGGAATGTTGAAAATGCTCCTCAAAGGTAATGGCCAATCTTCTTTTCTGTAAAGATCCCTAATCTGATCTTCAAAATTTGTTTGGTGTTTTCTGTAGTGGTTTTTATGCAAATAGTAATAAACTAAAAGATATAGCTTCATAGAAAAGCTAAAAGGAGCATGTTGGACAACAATAAGCTGTTTATACTTCAGACACTCCTAATCCTAAGCCATAAGCTATGTTATCCAAAGAGTAAATACCTATTTTGGTCCCTCACACTTGACAACCCTTATCAATTTAGTCCCTGATACTTCAAGTTTATCATTTTTGGTTCTTCACACTTAAAACTTCAATCAATTTGGTCCCTTAAACTTGTCAAACTTATCAATTTAATCTCTCACACTTAAAAAATATTGATAAGTTTAAATGACGAAATTGATAAGAATTTTGAATTGTGAAGGACTAAATTAATAAATTTGAAGTGTGAGGGATGAAATTGATTAGGGTTTCAAATGTAAGAGACCAAATTGAGATAAACTTGAAATGTAAGAGACCAAATTGATAAACTTGAAATGTGAGAGATCAAATTGATAAAAGTTTCAAGTGTGAGACCAAAAAAGGTATTTACTTGTTATCCAAATGGGGCCTTGATAGACTTTAGAAATGCAAATCAGCTACAGGATTACTCATATAAGCATGCTCTCAATGTTTAGTTTTAACTGGTAACGGTTGCAAGAGTTTTATGTGTTATTAGTCAAGAGCCCGTTTGGATTAGCTTTTAAAAAGTGTTTTTGAGGTGCAATATTAGAAAGAGAAGCTAAAAATAGTACTTTTGCTTATATTTTTTTAGAAGCATATTATATAGAAATTGTTTAAAGCACCTAACCCATTCTGGATTTCATGCTATGTATCTTATGAAAGAAATTGTCCACTTCATGCATGCAGATCCGAATCCGCAGATGTTGAGGATCTTGAAAAGAGGTTGGCCTCGCTTCGACGAATATAATATATGTTATGTATAGGGCAATTGCTTGGGGATTTCCTTCTATTCATGTACAAATTATTATACGCTAGAAACTGGCCTGGTTGCTTTATAGTTGAAAGTAAGACTTTGATGACTTTATAGTTATAAATATAATGATAGTTGTATTTATTGGCACCTATTACAGTTAAATTCATTGTAGTAGTTAATTAAATATTTTGTTTATCGATTTGTCACAGCTAAATTTTGAACTTTTCTTTTCTTGGTGCTATTATTGTCTCTAGAGCCGATGTTTTACATTGATAATAGATACTTTGTTTATAATATAACTCTGACCTACTATTGATATTCATGGTCTTCTAACATGAAGTGATACAAGAAATTTTAAAATTCATTTTGTTCAATTTAATCTTTAAGATGCACCGATCAGTCTACTCTAAGTTTCCTTTTTCAACTGGATCCTCTTGATCTTCAAAAATTAAGTTTAAAGAAGAAATAGACTTTGAAAGCATCAATCAACAACTAGATGACTCAGAAATGTCTAGGATTTCAGAAAAAAGGAACTTTGCAAAAGTAACTTTTAGTTTTTTCAATAAATCTTCTTGTAATATTAAAACTGAAGAAAGCTTTATTGAAGTTGATGTACAACGGGAAGAATTTATTCTCCCATAAAAGAAAGCATCATCAATAAATACAGAAAAAAAAAATTGGGAAAATGTTCTTTTTACCCTCCTCACATTCTTGTTAATTTTTAAAAAAATTCTTATAATTTTAAATTAAATAAAATAAATTTTAATATTTTAAATCTAAAACAAAATTGAACCTTTTATATAGATATAAAAACATATAAATAAGCTTCACTTTTATTCTTGGCTTAAAAGATGAATATTCATTCTGTTCAATTTAAAACTTTAAGGTCTTTTTTGGAATTGATAATAGTACGAGGGAGCAAAAAGAAGTTTTTGTTGAAAAACAATATTTCATGCATTTTGATTGTGTGCTGGTAGCTGCTAGCTTGCTAAACCTATAACTAGATTAGGTTTAAACACGGTTATGTGCTTGTGTGATAGTAGCAACTTAACTTTGATGATTCACTGGTAGGAGTAGTTAAGATTAACTATTTTCCAATATATATGTTTAACTATTTTCCAAACACATATTTTTGTTTAAGAGAAAAACATAAAGATAAGCTTTTAGTAATAAATAATAAGCTCCATAGACACAGCATGATCCCTGGTCCTGTTCATGTAGTAATTACCTATAGGATTCAATATAAGTTGTATAATACCAAGAACTCAGGTATTCTCAAGCCACCAAGCACCAAAGATCACAAAATTTTTCTTAACGAATACCTCTAGAGCTATGGTGACTATACCCTCTATAATTCCTTGGAACAAAATAGAGTTTAAGAAAAACTGGTCTCTAACTAAGGCCACTCTCCCTACATCAAAGAAATCGGAAATCACTAGGATAATCCACCATTGCTTAAAGGCAAATAGGGGTGAGCGTTGGTCGGTTACGGTTGGTTTGGACTATATTTTTAACCGACCGACACTAACTGATTGTGTAATTTTGTCAAACCGATAAATGACAAACTATACATTTTTTTTTAACCGACGGTTCGGTTTTAGTCGGTTAAGCGGTCAGTTTCGGTCAGTTAATAGTTAACCAATAGTAACAAGTTTTTTTTTTTTTTTAAAAAAATGCTTTTGTTTATATTTTAGTGTTGTGTCTACTTGGAATATATATTTAATTGCTTTACTGTAAATTAAGAATGTGACTATTAGATAAGTTAAAATAAATTATTTTTTTTAAAATATCTATAACATCTTACTAAGAATCATATAAGTAAAAATAAAAATACATAAATTTAAAAACCTAAAATTATATAAAAATATTTATGGAAGCTAACTTCTTTCGGTTTTAAACATATGCACAAATGCTTGGAGAAGGCAAAATTAACATAAACAAATGTCTATACTAACATTTTTTTTTTAATTTCTTTACTAGAAAATTATTATTTTCAATAAACATATTACACAAGACTAAAGTACATATCAAATTAATAATATATAATTATTTTTATATATCAAGATGATATAGTATTTGAATGATTTAATCAATCAATAAAATAATTGAATCACTAATTAACATGGTATATGAAAATATTAAAGTTTATAATGTTTTAGTTGGTCGGTTCGGTTTTCATTGGTTAGGAAAAATGCAAAACCGAAACCGACCGACGTTAACCGATTTTTTTAAATTTCGAAACTGTAACCGACCGACTAAACCGATACTAACCGATTGTTTTCGGTTCGGTCGGTTTCAGCCGGTTAATTGAATTTTGCTCACCCCTAAAGGCAAATAGACATTTCTTTTGCCAGAAGAAGTTGATATATCTCTAGAGTAACAGTCCAAGACAAGATCTAAGCAGGAGTATGCTGCCAAGGATTGAAAATCCTGGACATTCTTCAGCTTCCGCTTCTTCAACTATGTTTGCAGATTTTAAGAGCCTTCAAAGATCTATCTATGTCTTCTGCAAATCTTACAGGCCTAGATACTTCACCTAGGATATTTTGACCAATTTATCAACACAAAGATCATCTGGGAGAAAAGGAAGAAATGAGTTATGCCAAAGAAGATCTCAGGTACAATTCCACCATCTCTCTTCCTAGATCACTAACTTGGTCTCAACTAAACAATGAATCACAATTTTCAATGATTAAATAGTCTTTTGAAAATATGAAACATGTTTTTAAGCTTTGAAGGGAGATCATGGCTTTTGAAAAATTTTCAAGGAACTAAAAAGAAGAATATTCATAATCGATGGATTTTGTTCAAAGATTTTGAAACAAATATTCCATTTTTCTTTTGGTTTGAAGAATTTGCCAAAAGTAGAAAAATATATTATCCTTTTAGATCAACTCTTAATGTTACTAGTAAATCAACTCAAACTTGGACAATTTCAAAGAATTATGCATGTTATTCATTTGTTAAATAATCTGGAAGGGCTTTAAGTGTGGGTTTATCCTCACAAGTCTAATAATTTCATCACAAATTAAATCACAATTTAGGTGGTAATGGTCTTGAGTAAGCATGACTGACATGCAAGTGTGAGGTGCCACAAATTTTGTAATCATTCAACTACCACATTTTTTCAATTTCCCTACCCTTAGCCTCCATAGACATCTAACATCAAACTGTTTACAACTATATCATTGTCTCATGCTTTTTTTTAACTTTGAAGTGAACATTATACTTGACACTATACAATTTAACAGCATTGTTGATATCCTCCACAATGAGCTACTATAACCTTCTATCAAGCTCATGCTCGGGGTTCCATTGAGGAGGCAATATCTATTCTAACTCATTAGCCAACATATTGTTCACAACTTCTCAATCAACTTGCCTAAAAAAATGAAGCTAACGACTCATAAAAGCTTGAGATTGGGTTAGGAGACACAAAATCTTTATTCTCAAGATGATAAGGATATTGATGTGTAAATTAGGGTGTAGAAAATATGTGTAGAATGGATGTGAAATAAAGGTGGAATGAAGTGCAAGCGAACACTATCAGTGTAGCCAGCAAGTATTCCGAGGTTGTCGTACCCAAGGGATTGTGATTGATTACTAGAGTACTAGAACTTTAATAATGCTCAAACGATCGAATAAGAATGATGATAGTTGTAAACTATAGAATAAAACAACATAACAGTAAGAGAAATATGAGTAGAAGAAATAAGGAATAAAGGTCTAGGGATTCAGATTTCACCACAATCTTCATGTATAGACTTCCTTGATTCAGTTATAAAGTTATAGAATTATCAATTGCTAGCCAGGATTCCCTAATCACATTAATCAGCCTTGGTATTAGGTCAGATCAAATCTAATTACAATTACCAACCCTGCTACTAGTCTGTGCGAGTTGTAGCAACTATAATTGCATTAAGATCTATGGACATCCATTTAGGGAGGTTAGGGGAACGCCCTAATTCCCATGTGGCTACATAGGGTCCTCGATACTGGTCTGTCCTTAGCTTCACTATAGATTTAATTCTCTTGGTCTAGATTAACTAATCTCCGGTCGGTCTTATAGCTAACCCACAAATTTCCCCCAATTAATTGGCCAGATCAATCAAGAGTGAAGTGCAGAAATTTAAACCTCAATTGAATAAAACATAAATTGTCATAACTTCCTCAATTTGTCTATACAATCAGATTGGGCTACATCTTAGCCCTAGAAAAGAAATTAGTTACACATAGTGTAACCTAAACATATAACATAAAAGAAATAAAACAAGGACAGAATTAAATGGGGTAGATGAAACGCCTTGCTTCCTTGCTGCATGGTGGTAGAGGTGGTCGGATGGATGGGTCAAGTGGTCCTTGCCTAGCTGCCTATTTATAATGTATCTAATCCTAATTTTACTATAACTAGGAATACAATATTAGTAGGATTTAAATACTTTAATCCCACTTAAACTAGGATAGAATATAATCTAATATGCTTTGGCAACTTCAGTCCCACTAGGACTCTTGAGAATTTAATTCCTTTAGATACATATCTCTTCTAGTTTCTCTCAAACTAGGATTCCAATTAGGATGACCTTCTTCCTAGTCCTACTTGGATTAGGACTCTTAGATTAATTATAACTTTAATTATAAAGTCATTCCTAATCATGCTTGAAATAAGATTCCAAATGGTTGCACACTTCCAAGACTTCATTCCTACTTGAACAATGATTCCGGAGAGTCTTCTAGGCTTGAGAGTCCTAGTCCTTGTAGGACACTGCTTCTCGGAAGTCCACTTGGCTTGGAACTCTTTAGATTTGCTGCAGAAAGTCTCCTTGGCGCCACGACGGGATCTTTGGGCGCCACGGCGCTAATTGGCAGTCTTGGTTTTGGGATAGGGCGCCACGGCGCCAGGCGCCAAGCACTAGAATTGCACTTTTCTCCATTTTGGTGCTTGGTTCCTACATAATAGCAAAATGACATTAAAAGCACCTCAATCTATATTAATTTGGGACTTAAATGCAAGGGAACTCATGCCAAAATGTATATATAATTTACACTCATCAGATATCTTGAAACTCGTATTCTGTGTCAACATGCTCATCGTTAATACAATCTAACACATTAGCATTTATTGGTATCTCTACATTTGGTAGAATGTCATGATGTGGTTCAGCTTCATCGTATGGTTCATTAAGATTAAATTGAGCACTTAAAGATGATGCACCACCCATATTTTGCTCTCTAAGTTGAATTGACTAAAATACATCAGCCATGCTGTGATCTGTTAATGCCATATATGGAAACAAATTTTGTTGGTTCTCTCCACCATAAAGATGATGATGCACCACCTATATTTTGCTCTCTAAGTTGAATTGACTAAAATGCGTCAGCCATGCTGTGATCCATTAATGCCATATATGAAAACAAATTTGTTGCTCCTCTCCACCAAATCCCTCATTATAATAAATGTTGCAACTTAGCCTTGATATAGTGCAACTTGGCTCATCGACATATACACACTCAACATATAACTTAATGCAATTATTGTTAGGATTGTTTTCATGATGACATAACATCACTTCCATATTTTGTGTATTTATTTCTATAATATTGTATCTTGGTCAAGAAATTGCTCAACCAAAAATCTATGCATCACACTCAACGCAATCTATACAGATCTTAACCCAAGACAAATGTGAATTTTTCTCTAAAAGGATTCTAAGGTTACATCATGTTTGATTCGAGTCATCTTTGGTAATGAACCATCATAGATATATCCATATGGTCCATAATAAGTCTTCTCACCATGATAAATGAGACAAGATATCCCTCATGGTTATTATTAATATATAAGTCTGCAACTATTATTATAATTAAGGAAAAATGTACAATTATAATATATTCAAAATAATATTGTTAATAATACCCGTATTCATATCAAATTTCAAAATAAAACTAATGTAAATTAAAAAATTATATTAGTGTTATTATTATTAAATCATATCACTAATGTTAATTGGTTAAACTATATGTTGCTTAAATACTAATATTGTTACCCTAATATTACATTCTTAAATTATATTTTAAATTCAATCACATAAATAATTTCAATGTAAATATTCTTAAATATAGAATACTAATTTTTTTTCTAAAAAGTATTTGATATGCAGAATTGTATTACTATTAATTTAACATTATGGTATTAATGATCTAATTTTAAGAGTATTAATAATAAGCATAATATTACTATTAATTTACAAAATAATTCTATGAAACAATATTTTTATAAAAATAATATTAATTCAAAAAATTTACAGAAAAATATTAAATATATTTATGCCTAATTAATTTAATATATAATAAAAATGAATTAAAAAATAAAATAATACTAGTAATTATCTACAATAATATAACATTAATGTAACAATATACTATTATTAAATTAAAATTCAAATAAAATAAAAATAATTTTATAATAATATAAATTAAAATAATCATAATTGAATAAAAACAATAACTTTAATTATAAAAATTATATTGAATATCTTCAATTTTATACTAATAAAGTAATATGAAATATAAAATACTAATATAACAAAAAAATCAAATATATTATCGTTTCATATATATATATATATATGTATGTATATCTAAAACTAAATCTAACTAAATTGCTATAATATTAAAAAACTGTTTATGCTATTTTTAAATTACAAAAGTATTGCAAATAGAACAACAAAGTAAATAAATAAATTGTTCCTCTTAATAATAATATAATATTAATGAAATAAATTTAAACATTATTTTTTAGTAATTTATTTTTGGGTAGTTCAAATGTTCCAAAATATAGTGAAAGTGTGACTAGCCACTAGAAGAATAATTAATGGCTTATGGTTTAGTATTTTTAATATTAAATATCACAAATATAACAAATATCTTATCACTAATACTAATATAGTTTAATTGAAAAGTACAAATTAACATAACAAAAAATATATACTTAATTTTCTTAATGTAAATATAAATTATTTTATCACTAAAAAAATTATTATGTAAAATATTTAATAAAAATATATTAATTAAAATTATTATATCAAAATATTTTATAAAAAATATATTAATTAAAATTATTATACCAAACACACCATGAAAATCGACAATAAATCTATATTAGCATAATAAATACAATTTTAAGCATATAATATCATCAAATGTTTTAGTATAAATTAACACTGATATAATAAAATTGATAATTAATAATAATAAAAAATTATATATAACATATTGTAAAAATATAAATGTATCTGTTGAAAGGGTGAAAGTTAAAAAAATGACACTACTAAAAAATACCAATAGAGAAACAAGCTAGAATGGAAGAAAAACAAATGAGGAAAGGAAGATGGTGTGTAAATAAAAAATAAAAATATAATATTTACAATAACTTCGATTAAATTTTACATCTAATTTTCAAAGGTTATGCAGTGAAAAAAAAGATTACCCCTTTCTCTTTCACTTTTTTCTTTCCGAGAAAGTCACGCTTTCTCTCTCTCCTACTCTGTTACTTTTACTTTCTCTTCTCTTTTGGTAGCCTCTCTCTTCCTCTTTTCATCTTCCCAAAAGGCGCTCTCCCTGCCTTTTCATTTTTGGAGCAAGAACAAAGGAAGGGACGCTGTGAGAGAGCAGCTTTTAGAGCTGGAACAGTTGATAGTGAGGAGTTTGATGTTTTCGGGAAGTAAAAGGAAGGAGAAGAAGCTACTTTTCCCTTCCCGAATCATTTTCAGATTTGGTTTTACGAAAAAACGTGGATTTGAGCTCTGGCAAGAGAGAAGATTTTTGCTTCCTTGTAAAACTTATTCTCTCATAGAGCTCAAGGTTTTGGAAGTCTGAAAATGAGCATTTTGAAAGTGCGCATGCCTGATCTCTATGGTAGTTTTCATTGAAAGTAAGCATTTTTAGGGTTCAGGATAACCGTTGAGGAAGAACTTGGAGAAGAAGTTTCTGTTGTACTTTATATCATATTTTACAAGAAATAATACTTAGACACATGCCCGATATCTATGGTCTCATCATACATTTTGATTTCTGATGACGAAGCATACCAGGAGAATAGTGTTCAACAGAGGGAAATAATCTCTATATTTGAAGGGAATGAGGTGAGACATTATTATAATAAAAAAAGAAAAATTCATTTTTGTGGATCACAGTGTGAACAAGGTCTTTTGAAGCTTGAATGACCATAAATTTATTGAATTTTTTTGGACTGAATTGTTGATGCAAGATGTAAGCAGAACTTCCAAATTTTTTGATTGAATTTCTTTGTTTTTTTGTTTTCCTGCCTAGGGGCCCTATTTTTAGTATTTTGTATATTTACTATGGTCTTTGTCTGCCTAGGTGCCCTGATCGAATTTGTTATGGCTTTGTTTGGGGGGGGGGGGGTGTGGGGCGGCGCGGGGGGGCGGGAGTGTTAGCTTTGGTGATCTTAACAGCATATATAGAGGTTTAATTGGAGGAAACCTTTCACTTAGTGGTTTCCTGTTTTGAGGAGATATGCCTTTGTTCACTACTAAAATCAAAGAGTATAAAGTAAATAATTTGTGTGTATAAGATGGAAATTATGCCAATTATTTAGGTGCCTTTTATATTTGTTCACTACAGTTTTAATGATTTACATGGATTCTAACATACTTTGTGGTTATAAAGTGACTTAAGCTTTAGGATGATTGCTCTATTTCATTGCTAAGATTTTGGTTAAATTTTTCCAGGTCCTGAGAAAGTTGAAGGGAGGATAGGCATGTTCTTCCTTCTCATTTTTGTTGGATCAATATCTGCTTCAATTACTATTGCAACTTTATATATGTAAATGTTAGTTTCTCTTAGAACAGCCAGGCTTATTGTGAATAGGACGTTAGGGCTTAATTTTGTTCAAGAATTAAGTTTTTTGGGGCCAAATAGGGCTAAAATACTATGGGTGGAGCTTGGAGAATATTTTTAGGTTATAAATGTACTAAGCAGTTTTTGATAGCATTTATTTTATCCTTTTTCTTAAGAATTCTCTACATCATTTTGTTCCTGTCGTGTTCATGAGAATTTTTTTCAAGATATAAATGTACTAACATTTTGTTCCTATCCTTTCATATTTTTGGGTTGATAGTGTGCATTCTGTGTGTAGCACTTATAAAATGATATTGGGGAGATTAAAATGGATAAAGATATGATGTTGTTGGACTGGAGAGAGAATGCTAGCTTACAAATTTACATGAGAAAAAATATAAGTCTTTATCAGTAAAGCGTTATAAGTGGCAATTGTCTTATTTTTATTGTTAAGACTGTAATAATTCTAAGCTATGATGGCAATTTCACAAGCACTCCATCATTTCCGTGCATTATAGAAACTGTCAAACTTTATCATTCAACTTATTTAGTGGTTTCAATCCTTTACTGTGAGAACTTCAAATTCGATGGTCTTGGTGGATTTTTCTTCTTCAACATATTGGTGTATTTGCTTCTGTCCGTGTTATGGGTAAGCTGTCCTGAATTTTTGCTTTTTCCTCATGTGTTATGGAGAATGTGTACATGGGAGCTTTTGTTTTACATAGTGCTACTTTCTGGGATAAGGGTCACCTGTATTGTAAAACGTAATTATTGCTAATGTATTCTGTTTTGATTACCATGATGTTGGAGAAATAGAAATGTTTCAATTACTGACTGTTCAATCAAGGCTTTCTTACACTTGGCACGGGGTTTTAGATATATTAGGCAAAAAAAGAGTTATTACAGGTTTGAATATTCTGGTCGATAATAGATATAAGAGCATTGTTGTATGGTCGCTGTAGTATCTGTTGGTTACTTATTTCAAGTTTAAATTGTGCTTTTATATTCTTTTCTATTTGATATAAAGTATAAATTGCTGCATTCACTTTTCGTGCGTTTACTATTACTTCAAAATCTATTGCCTATGAACCTTGAGAAGGGAATAGGTGAGACTGGATCAACTTCCCAAGAATTCTAACTTTTCCACCATAGACAAGTGGTTGTTGAAAATTATAGAATGGCAAGATGGGACCTATAAATAATAATTTATTTAATCTGAATTTTTGCTTAGGAAATAGATTGGGTTAGAAATGATGTTATCTGTGAGCATTGGTTTTCTGTTTTATGAAAAATGATTAGTTGTTGTCTTGGTAATCTTGGTTGTGAAAGATAAGTTGACTGTGGTTATGTCTTGGTAACTGATAAATTCACATTGTGCTCGGTAGTTTTGTCTCTTATATTATATAATTTTTTTTCATTATTCGAGAAAAAATAATAGCCACTTTACATTGCTCCAATCATTCAGATGTACAGAGATGAAAAGAGCTAAGTATCTCAAAATCTCTCAGGTAAATTGATACATTCAGTTAATGGTGACAAAGTTGATATTGCTGTTATTGTTTCTGTATCAGCATGTGCCGACCTGGCTTTACCACCCAGTTCTGGCCTCTGCATTAATACTATTCATGGACCATTTTTCTTGGTGAGCATCATTTTCCATCAATCATAATTGTTCTTCAAATTATGTATGGGTATTTAGTTATTAGCTTGAGAATCCAAAAATAATATTATAGACAAATCTCAACTTCATGTTCCCCTTCTCTCCCTCCTGGGAAAAAATCCTGTAATTTTTGGAATATTCGAGATTATTTGTGAGGCCAATATTTGTTGAAGTGTTTGAAACATGCTCAATTCTCAACACTCTTGGGGTTGGTTCTTTCCTCACTGGTGCACCATTTGGGAAAGTAGACCATGTCATTGATGGGTTTGATTCTGAGCAGAGCAATAGCAGTGAGAATGTTTATAAGAGCTGAGACTGCAATATCTGCCACAGTAGAGATAAAGGGGAGATTAAGAGATAGAGGGCAGAGAAGGACAATGAATGTCTAGAAGTAGAGATAGAGGGGAGAATGTGCAAAGTGGATGGGTTATAGCAGAGAATTTAAGATTGTTCATATTGTAGATTAATTGTTCATGTGTGATAAATTTGTAGATACTACATGAAATGTCTGTTGTCTAAATTGAGGTGAAGAGTGTTGAACTCTACTTTTTAACATGCACACTCAAATATATGAGGCTCACTATTTTTTTTTTTTTTTGTTATATATATATATATATATATTGATAAGTCAAACTCAACATTGGAAAGGTGAAGAAGCTAAAGTTTTTGCTCTAAGGGACCATTTTGGGGATATTATTGAGTTATACATTCAAAATGGTTTTATATTACTTTTTTACCTATTTTCTTTTGCTTTTTTTTTACTTTTTCTTTATGAATTCAAAATTATTTTTTATTCTTGTATCTTTTTGTTAGTTGCTTATTATATTTAAATGGTAAAAAAAAATTGAAGAAAATAGAATACCTGCATTGTATATAAAAAGATATCACCACTAATGTTTAACTTGGAACTTCTCTTAGCTTTTGATCCTGTTTAAGCATATTGCAATCTTATACCATCATCACTTGCCATCTGTAAACAATGTGTCTGTTTCCTGGATCATAGTGGTTGTTAAAACCTTACATAGAACATGGATCAAGAACAACTGCCCAAAGCTAGAGATAACTTTTGAAACTTGAATCTTCTTCTAGGTGAATGAACAATTTATCATATTTTTCAACATCTAACATGAATTTCACCTTGTTGGCACATCTAGAATTATAGATTGCTTACTTTGTATCTTTAACTCCTCAGTAATACTCTTGAAAAGAGCTAACCTAGAAGGATAACTTCTCACATACTTGCAACAAACACTAATTTTAGCAATGCAAGTTGATATTTTCTTTAAAGCATCACTAACAATAATGTTTAAAATAGGTCCTCAATATCTCAAATGCATAAACTCTCTTTTAAGAATGGACCCATTTCAATCATTCACTATCCTCTTCAAATAAATGATAGCTACATTTTTGAAATTAGCATTGTCTACAGTGACAATATCGATCCTTTCAATCCCCCATTCTTTCACAATTTGTTACCTCCCTATTGTTTCCCCTCTATGATCAGCAACAAGATATAATTTGATTGTTCTTTGTTCAACACCCAACTGTCATCAATAAAATATGCACACACATATGATTCAAATTTTAAATTCATGTCCATATATCTGTGGTAAGACAAACCATATGAGAGAGCATGCCAAACGTAGACTTCAATTTTGTTTTTTTTTTTTTTTTCTCATTCAAGTATAATTGCAAGCAATTTCTAACCTCAGCTTGTCAAGATGGAATTTGAAATTGGGGCTGGACAACTTGGGCAAATTCTCTAAAGCCCTCATTTTCAATATATTTAAATGATAGCTCATCAATAATTTTCATTCATGGTAGGGTGATTTAAGAGATGATAGAGTTAAAAAATTTGTCCAGTATTCTAAATAAATATTTATCCCATAGTTTAGTGAGTAATAAAATTTTAAGATTTTGTCCAGTATCATGAATAAATTTTTGTCAAATACTTGAGTTTTTTAAGAAATCAAACAATGAATAAAATTTTTTATATTGTGTTATCTATTATTTTTTAGCAAATCAAACGAATCTTTCTATCAAGATGAGACACTAGAACATCTTCTCGCATGCCCACCTTAACCAAGAAGACTCTTTATGTCAGCTAAACTAATTGCTTAAATCATTTACCCAATTAGCATGGTTTTATTGATTAGAATCTTTAGCTCGTTCATCAAGAGTTTTATACTGATAGAGAATTAGGGTCATAGAAGGTGATTTGAAGCATTTTTAATATTAAATTAATTGATTTTGTTTTTATAGGAAAGTTCCGGCTACCACAAAAGGCTATTCACTAGCTCTCACGGTTCTCCCGTCAATGGCTTCTTAAGTAAGTATTAATTGTTATCATCCCTCTCAACATTAGTTAATCCTATAATTGAATTAAATATTTTAAAAATAAAATTATAAATCTTTTATATGGAGGATAAATTTTAAATGCTATTTAAAATGTTGATTAATTTACAATAACATCAATTAGTTAAAAAATTAAAATATTCTTATGATTTGTCACAAATTAATTATAACAAAATCAATTATAAAATAAGAAAAAGGGTTAGAAAATAATAGTTACTAAGATAATAAAATTATAGTAAAATCTAAGAATAAATTAATATATTCGATTAGAAAATAAGGAGAATTAAAAAACATAGAATAAAAGGGTTATTAGAAACTAAAATTTTGAATATAAAAATTAAATAATATATAAAATCAATAAATAGTAAATACATTCTTATAAAGAAAAATCAGTGTTATCAATAAAAATAGGGTTAGAAGATAAGAAGGGATCAATAAATTAGGTTAAAAAGAATCAGTTAATATATTCTTAGGGGATTAGGAAATAAATAAGAGATTCCAATAAAATAATAAAATTAATTAATATATTATTATGAAAATTAAACAATAAGAATTAAAGAATCATGAGTATTGGGATTAGGAAATAAAAAAGAAGTTTTGGTAAAATAAAAAAAATGAAAACAATTAATCGAATATTTTCAAAATTCCTACAGGGTCAGGCTTGATCGAGAGAAATTATCATTCTTATCATTGATACGAACTAAGAAAAATTATACATAAAAATTGATAAGGTGGTGAACCAATTTCTACAGCGGCAATTCGTTGTTCGTGCACTGAAATGAGCTTAATATCTAGTTTTTTTTTTTTTTTAATTTCAAGAAACAAATGCTTATGTGCCACATCATCACCTGGTGATACTGAATTAGAAACATATGCTCATGGACTTTCCTCGTACCTTCCGCGAGGAAAACCTTTTCTTCACCCAAAATTCAACGCTAAATGACATAAAATAAGAATTTGATCTTCTGCAGTTATTATTTAGTATTAGCAGTTTCTTATATATTATATGAAATTATTTTTAATGTTATAACTTCATTCAACAATTGAGAAACTGCTACTATTCAGCAGTAACTACAATAGATCCTATGTTAACCTAAGTAACTAAGCAAAAGAGGAGAAAAAGGAGGGTGTTGTATGTTTGATGAAGAAAAATGCTGAGTACACTTGTTAGTCAACACCACTTTTCTACACCATTGTTTTGTAGTTATTTTGTAGAGGTAAAACTATAAATGAGACAATAAGAGGAATACAGAAATAAAAACAAAAGTATAAAAGTAGGTGTATACTTTTAAGTGTACACCTACCTCCTTGCACCATAATGTCACCAATAAGGTAAAACCTTTTATTGCTGCCGGAAATATGTTAGCAAATACATGTAATAGTGAATACCATTTAATCATATTTTTGAACTTAATTTGTTCTGTTTTTTGTCCAAATTTAGGAAGCATGGACAACTTTTGATTTAGCAATGTCAAAATGTTTGACATGAGACACGTGTTAAATACTTAAGCCGATACCTTAAAATGAATCAGACACTTTTTTAGAATATTTATGTCTATTTTTTTTTAAATTTTTTAACAAATAATTACATAAAAAACTTAAAGTTGATTTAGTAGTGTTAGAGTATCTAACGCGACACATTTATGACACTTGTTAAATACCTAAGTCAATACTTTAAAATGAATCAGACACTTTGATAGAATATTTCTATCTAATTTTTTTTAAAATTTTTTAACAAATAATTACATAAAAAACTTAAAGTTGAAAATGTAATCCTTCACAGCTATAAAATTTAGAAAATAATTTTAGAAAACAAAGAAATTTATTTACATATAATCTTAATATATAATTTTTTTTATGGTGTTATATTAAATATTATAATATATAGTGATGTTTTGATATCCTATACTTCTTACATTATTGGTGTCTCTATATCCGTGCTTCCTAGGCCAGAGTGATCTTTCAACATATTGCCTCTATCCTACCAAAACCAAGGAAAAATAGTGTCCTTTTTCCATTGATCACCTTGCTGTAACTTCAGAAAGGGTTAATTCATTGATGGACTCATGAAGTACAGCATTGTTTGATGAAGATTCTTGTTCTGAAACAACTCTTCCAACAGAAAATGCAGGCTGTCTGGGCTTGGGGAGGGTCATTGTTTGGCTTCCTAGCATAAGAACTACAATTGACATTGTTGGTCTGTCTGCTGGATCTTCTTGAACACATAATAAGCCAATCTGTATACATTTCAGAACTTCATCAGTTGAACATGGATTTTCTAGTAAAGGGTCCATTAATTCTAAGCTTTTGCCTTCACACCAGAGCTTCCAAGCCTGCATAGAGAGTGATTTGAGTTTAGTATAGTAATTTTTCATGGAACTTTTTTTCCCCTTAAATCTTTTGATGAATGTAAGTACAACTGTGAAAACTTACATAAATAAGAAGACTAAGACCTGGTTCTGTACGATAGAATCCACTATTCCTCTTCCCACTAATTATTTCAAGCAAAAGAACACCGAAACTAAAAACATCAGATTTCACTGAAAACAAGCCTTCCATAGCATATTCTGGAGCCATGTATCTACTGTTTGGAGCCAATATACAAAAAAAATTAATTAGTTTTGTAGCTCACAAACTAACATGCGCATATTTATATATGATTAATAACTTTAGATGCAATAGTTTTTGATAGTTTATGAGCAACCCAACCATATGAGGAATTTTGTCCATTGTCTTTTACATTACATTTGTTAGTAAAAGGAAGTGCTATGCTATATACTTACTATGTTCCTACTACTCGCAATGTGTTTGCTTGTTTCTGATCTCCTCCAAAAGTTCTTGCCAATCCAAAGTCTGAAATTCTTGGATTCATGTCATAATCTAATAAAATATTACTTGCTTTTAAATCTCTATGAATCACCCTAAGCCGTGAGTCCTCGTGAAGATACAGAAGCCCCTTTGCAATTCCATTGATGATACTTAATCGAAATTTCCAATCCAATTGCTTACACTTTTCTGTGTCTAATTGACAAACAAGACAATACAACTGTAAAAAAGATAGACAAAGTGAAACAAAAAATATCACTAAAATAAGAATATTAAATCAGGATTTTTTATGTACCAAGTTTCAGACAACTGAGTCTAACTTTAAAAACATATATAAGAACTAAACATGGCAAAAATTAATGTGCTATGCTGATTATTATTCTTTAAATAGGTGAAAGTAAATAAGTGTGGTTGAATAAAATATATCAAAAGTGATTGTTGAGTAGCAAATGAATAAGAAAATAGGTGAAAATGAACTAAAAATGGAAATGTAAAACTAAAACACATTTAAAGAAATCAAAATAGGAGATGATAATATGAAAACATTTCCTAAACTAAACAAATACTAAGCTTTTGAGAGACATACCAAATAGGTGAAAATCAAGACTGGAATTTGGCATGTACTCATATACAAGCAACTTCTCATTTTGCTCAATGCAACATGCCAATAGTCTCACAAGGTTCCTATGTTGCAATTTAGCAATCAAGATTACTTCATTTTTGAGTTCCTCCAAACCTTGACCTGAAGTTTTTGAGAGCCTTTTAACAGCAATTTGCCTTCTATCTGGTAAAACACCCTGAAGACATTCTCTTTATTCTCACTATGAAAATAAAGAAAATATAAGAATCATTGAACTTAAAATGATTATGTATATTGTCCAATTACCTTATAAACAGGACCAAATCCACCTTGTCCCAATTTGTGCTCATCGGAAAAATTACCAGTAGCTTGTAGGATGGTACTCAGAGGCATCGTTGGGGGATCACCGTGCACCGAGTCCTCCCCCTCAATCTGCTTTTTAATTTTAGAAAACGGATTTGTCCCTTCTTCCTGCAGAATTTGTTTGCCTGCAAAGATGAAATTAAGTAAACAGAGCATATGAGAACTAAAGTATGGTGAAGTGAGATTTGACCTAGTAATAATGTTGCTCCCAACACTTATGTTGATTTTTACACCCCGGGATTAATTCCCTCCTTGACCTCTAGGTTAAAATCCCTGATAACCCTCTTCTAATTTTGACAAAGAAAAAAGTATCAACTTAGGGAAGTTCTTAAAAGTTTTCAAGAGAGTACCTTTTCTCCTTTGCAAGCACCAGAAGTAGTAAATGCTGATAGCCAGTAGAGCAGCTGCTACTACTCCACTTACAACACTCATGATTATAATTCTTTTCCTTTTGTTACTTTCCTTTTTGGCTGCAAAATCTGTGAGAGAGGACGTCAACCTGAATGTGAGAAAATTAAGGGAAAAGGAAGTGTAATATAAAGGAGTTTCATCTTAAGGGATTACGTTAATTTCAGACAAATGCAGCTGCAATTTCTTGAATGAGATATTTAGAAGTATGAAGTGAACTACAGACTTTCACTTCCAGACATCTTTGTTTTATCTAAAATAAAAAAGTGCTTCTGCAGCATATCACACAGAATATTTTACACTTGCAATGAAATTTTCTTTAGATTTAATCAAAACAAACAGTATTGTCAATATTTTCCAAGAATAATTAAGAAGATTTCGTGTATGATATAGTTTCATGTACTAAGTTTGTCTTTTAGAAAACTTCAAGGTGATAAGCTGTAATTTACAGTCATTTTTCTTTTGCTACACACAATTGTATTTTGAAGCTAGCAACCAAAAAAAAATTGTCCCACCAACTAGCTATACCAAAAATTATTGAGATTTGTAATGTAACGATCCCACTACTTGAAACTGGTTTAGCATAGATAGGAGAAACAATTAATAAAGTACTTTAGTTTGTTGACATAATGAATTTATACCATATGGTCCATATTCTTCTTATTTTTTCATTTTAATCTTTCAGGTGAGATATATTCTATCTTTTTTTTTTTGTCAGCTTTAATTATATTTAACACTTCATTCCAGTTTTTTTTCCTTATTTGCACTTTATTCCTTCTCTTGTGCATTGCACTCTAAAAAATAATAATAATATTTTTTTATGCACGATAGATGACAGACTGTACAAGATTTATTATTTTTGACTTGATGCTTAAACTAATGATAGAGCTCTTATAGAGTTATTCGATTCAGACCCATAACCACTTTGACTTGTACACTAATCTTATTTTTCTAACTTGATGCTGTCCTATCTCTTACTTGATTCAGACCCATAACCACTATATATGACAAAGAATTTAATGATATTTCCAATTTAATTAATCATAAAACTACTTTGCAATTTGAAAAGGTCTTTTGTAAGAAAGATTTTTTGTGCTTTCCCAATGCTCATAGGTTAAAGTTCAAATATTATGAATTTGAATTAACTGTAGTTTACTGCACTGTGTAATCGACAGTCAATCATTTGATAAGATTACAATTACACAGTAAATAAAGTTGTAATTTTATCTAACAACTATCATTTGATTATATTGTATATTTGATTGCAAGTAATCTGTATCCAAACAAATCGGCTAAAAGAAACAAACTTCTGTTACCCGGTTGAGGAGCTGGTACTTCAGGCAATGTGTTACCCAACAAGAAAGGTTCAATCTCATACATGACAATACAGCTAGGAGAAAAGATACGCCACACCTTCTTCTCCTCACAGCAATTTTCAACATCTGCAAGCATATTGCTCAAACATGTTCTGCATTGCTCACTAGTAATATCTCTGCTGCATTGAACCCACCCATACCTCTTTTGAGTCCCATTTATGTTAAACCCATGTGTCCAGAACATCAAGGGTCTCTCCGCGGCGGTTTGTATCAATCCATTCATCAAAATCCTTGCATCACTATCAAATTCTCCAGCACTAGTGAAATTATGTGCTGCGTCGAACATAGGAATCCTCGGTGTAATGGTGAGTTTGCCAAAGAAATTTTGGTTTGAGTACCTCAGAAGGCAAAAAGGGTACCATAAAGCAGCTGATGCATTATTGGGACAGTGGTGCTTGATCAATCTGCTAGAGTTTTGCACACATGAATGGCAAAGGCTTGTGTTTGCGTCGCCCCGGCAAAAGTAGAGACCATAAACTGTGTTATTGCTCTGATCAGTTCCTGAAGTTGTGTTACCAAAACCATTGCTTTTAGCTGCATCAGATGACAGGAAGGTCATGAGATTGTTGAGATTGTTTCGGTATGTGCTAGAGGGAGGAACAGATGATTGGTCCAAACAAGCGAAACGATATTCTAATGCTTCTTGTTCTTGTGAGTAGCTTGTGTTTTGGGTTGCAGCTAAGCAAAGAAGGTATAGAAAGGTTAGGGTAATTGGAAATTGGTGGTACATGCTGGTGTTGTTATTGTGCTTGAGCAGTGCAACAATAGTTTCTTTGAGATTTGTGTGCAAGAGATTAGAGGTCTTAATGTTTCTTAGCTTCAAATTGTCAAAAAGTTTGATGAACAGCGAAGGCAGCTGTCACACTTTTGATTTATAGATGCAATGACTCATTCATAAAGTAGTAGACAGAATAAATCAGTAAGTGTGATTGCTTTGACAATTGCTAGTTGGAGATTTGTTAATCTAGATAAGCTTTAGAAAATTCAGAGAGAAGGGCCACCAGGAAATTTCAATGTTGAAAAATATCAGAAGGGTCTAAATCAAAATAATTGAATACTAGAGAGTTTTCTTATTTTGGATCAAAATTTGAAAAATATCAAAAGGGTTTGAATCAAAATAATTGAATATTTGAAGAGTTTTCTTATTTTGGGTCAAAACTCGAAAAAGTACTATTATATGTATATTTATTTATGTACAACTATTTTTTATATTCCTTGAAGTTAAATCTTTAAAGATATAACATTATTGCAAAAGTAAATTGCATTCAAACAATCTTCACTTAAATTTTAAAAATTATCTTTTCTAAATAAACAGATTTGGTTTAGCCACATACACTCCTTTACTTTTTACTTGATATTAATTAGGGTGATGAAGACTGCTTGAAGTTTCTTAACAACAGCTACAATCATCATCTCTAAACAGAAAAGTATTTGTTATTAGCTTGTTAATACCACAAATGCAAATTTGTTGCAATCACTATAATCATGTAGTTAACACTAACATAATAAGAACCCTTAAATGAATTAAATAGTACAAATCTATGCACTAATAGATCCATTACATTACTATCTTGCCAAAACTAAAGAAAAATCTAGCCAGTTCTCCATTGACCACGTAGGTGTAACTTCAGAAAGGGTTACTTCATTGACTACAGACTGATGTACAGCATTGTTGGATGAAGAATCTTGTTCTAAAACAACTCTTCCAACAGAAAATTCATACTTTCTGGGGTTGGGAAGGGTCGTTGTTTCGCTTCCTAGCATAAGAACTACAGCTGGCATTGTAGGTCTGTCTGCTGGATCGGATCTTCTTGAACTCATAATAAGCCAATCTGTATACAATTCAGAACTTCAACAGGTGAACATGGTTTTTCTAGTGAAGGGTCTATTAATTCCAAACTTTTGCCTTCGCGCCAGGGCTTCCAAGCCTGCATAATTTGAAAACCAACATAAATGAGAAGGCTAAAACTAGGCTCTATACGGTAGAATCCACTATTCCTCTTCCCACTAATTATTTCAAGCAAGAGAACACCAAAGCTAAAAACATCAAACTTCACTACAAACATGTCTCCTATAGTATATTTTAGAGCCATGCATCCACTTACAGACAGAAAAAAATAGTTTTATGGGCCTCTTCATACTAGGGAGCTCAAACACAGCTAATATCCAACACCAAAATGTCTTATAAGTTCAATAGATATCTCCTACCGTCAGTGTATGGCATCTAAAGTGATAATCACGAACGAAGATCGGAAGATGATATTCATTAGACCTTGTAAGACAGCCATTAGAAACCCAAAGGCCAATTTTAATCTGTAGCTTTTGTGAAAATTCATGTTGTTAATGCATTGGGCAACTATAGAGAAGAAACAAACCCAAAGGCCATAAAATGTATAAAAATACTGAGATGACGTCAGTCATCAACATAAGCCCGTATAAAGCAAGACTTGTGAAAAGTAGAATCCACAACTAAGAAATTTCGAAGACTAAAAAGCCCCTATAAACCTGTACTATATATGAGCAAAAGAAAGTTGCAAAGCTTCAAGACTTGCGAAATGCAGACTGTGTGACAGAGAAGAGAAAGAAGGACTTCAATGTTTAGCATTCAAATGAGTTTCAATATTTCACCTTATTCTCCCAGAATTTTGGCCTGGAGTAGCTTGATCCTATGCTTCAAACGCTGGCTGGCTATTCAGTAGAAATTGGACAGCAATCCTTTAAAGCCTCTTGTTGATCTTTCAACTACAAAAGCAATACTTGAAGAGAAATGCTTTGTTAAGAATTCATCAGAGCTAGAATTTCAGTTTCCATCTCGTTTTCTTTAGAACCCATCAATGGCTTAGCCATTGCATCCAACATGGAATATATATCTCTCATTTGTGGGTGGGATGGATCATCAACAATAAACTCATGGAGAACGCCATTCACCTCAATTGAAGTATATCCTGGCACCTTTTTGATTCCCAATACTTTCATCTTAGTTCTCTCTTTACTCACTAGTTCCCATCTGTCTGCAGAAGCATAGATATTAGCAAGCAGTTTATGAACACAGCAATCGCTACATTAGCCTTTGCTAGTTGCCTAGCAATCTTTTCACCCATATCAATATTGCCATGGATTCTGCAGGAACTTAATAAAGCTCCATAAAGTGGAATTATAGATCTCATCGTTTTCATCGGGTAACATCCTTATCAATTCTTCTGCTTCGTGAAACATACCAGCCCTACCAAGAAGGTCAACAAAACAACCGTAATGTTCCAACTTTGGCTGAATTTGATATGTACTTTTCATAGAATGAAAGAACTTGCGACCTTCTTCCACCAAGCCCCCATAACTGCATGCACTTAAAACACAAATAAAGGTAATATCATCAGGCCTTGCCCCTGACTTCTTCATTTCTTCAAACAGCTCAAGTGCTTTGCTTGTCTTACCATTCGTGCCAAGTGCACAAATAATTGAAGTCCACAAAACTGTGTCCTTTACCAACTTCAGCATCCTCTGTGATTCTGTTTTCCTCTACATAATTATGAATCCACTCTTCCTGCTCTAGAGGTTCCAATTTAGCACAACCCGTAAGGATGGCAACCACAGTAAATTTATCCGGTTTGATTCTTCTGATTTGCATCTCCCGAAATAATATAGCTGCCTCATCAAAACGATTAAATTGCATTCAACCTTTAATCATAGCTGTCCAAAGAAAAATATCCCTAGTTGGATTCTTCTCAAACAAATCTCGAGCTTCATCTAACTGACCACAATTCACATACCCAGAAACCATACTGGTCCAACAAATCACATTTTTCATTGGCATTTCATCAAATATTTTCCTGGCTATACTCAGACAGCCACACTTACATGTCCAATAATGCATTGTCCATTATAGTTGTTAAATTTAGTTCATTGCAATATAACTCTGAATTTCCTGACCGACCTCTAAATCTTTCAACGCCGTACACGCTGATAAAGCACTTACAACTGTGGCTTCATCAGGCTTCTCCTTGCTTTCTTCTTGCATTTTCTTATAAACATCAAGGGCTCTCTGAATCTCCTGCACCTAGAAACCTGAAATCATGACATTCTAGGAAACCTTATCTCTCTCAGGCATTTTTCCAAAGACCTGTTTAAAACTATCAACTTTACCTAATTGCATACATATCTATCAATGAGTTACAAACATAAGTGTCAAACTCAAGCCCAATCTTGACCACATAGCCATGACCTTTTCTCCTTCATTAGCCTTTCCCATACAACCAATAGCCTTAAGAACAAAAGGATATGTAGCGGCAAACCATCTTCTCTCATTCGCCTAAATAGGGAAATGGCTTGTTTGAAATTACCTTTTCCAAAAGGGCCTCGATCATAAGGTTGTATACCAGCAAGGGTGGTTCATGGATGTAATCAAAGATTCTCAGAGCATAGTGAAAGTCTCCAGCAGGTGATTCCGTACAAAAGACCATGAGTTTATCAACGGTATCCCTGTCTTGGTGGAGACCAGCAAGAAACAGCTGGTTCTGAATTTGCCTTAGCTGGGACATAGATTTGCATCTTTTGAGAAGAAAAATGCATGCTTTCTTGCTTAGGCTCTTGCTGGTGTACAAGGTAGAGAAGTAGCGAGGCTTGATGAGGAAAAGACATTTCTTGACACAAAACAACATAGATTCTAGTTTTTTCTAGCAACAAGACTGTAGAATAACTGAAAAATTATTCTTATTTAATCAAAGAAACTTACACCCAATATATAAGTCTAATAGTCTTACTAGAAGTAAAAGTCTATAAGTCTAAGAGTCCTAATAGTAGTATAAGTCTAAGAGTCCTAATAAAACTGGAAAGAAAAAAAAATAACAACTAAATCTAAATATTATCCTTAGAGTTTCTACACTCCCCCTCAAGCTGGGTTGTATATGTTATACAAGCCAAGCTTGGAGTTCAATTTGTCAAAGCTGTCCCTTGGGAGGGCCTTAGTGAGGACATCAGCAATCTGTTGTTTGGTTGGAATATAGCTAAGCTGAATAATTCTAGTGTTGACTTTCTCTGAGATAAAGTGTCGATCAATCTCAATGTGTTTTGTTCTATCATGGTGAACAGGGTTTTTGGCTATGCTGATAGCTGCTTGACTGTCACTAAACATCCTGACTGAGTCTTGTACTTCAACATTAAGTTCCTTTAATAACCTTTGCAGCGACATTCCTTCACATATTCCAAGTGCAAGGGCCCGGTATTCTGATTCTGCACTACTCCGTGAGACTACAACCTGCTTTTTGCTTCTCCAAGTAACAAGATTGCCCCAAACATAGGAGCAGTAGCCAGAAGTTGATCTTCTATCTGTTCCTTCTGCCCAACTAGCATCAGTGTATATTTCTACTTCACGTTTTTCACATTTCCTGAATAACAGACCATGTCCAGGAGTCATCTTCAAGTACCTCAGGATTCGGTTCACTGCTTCCAAATGGTCCTCCGTTGGGTTGTTTATGTGTTGACTTACTACACTAACTGAGTAAGCAATATCAGGTCTGGTATGTGATAGATAAATGAGTTTTCCAACTAGTCTTTGATACCTTCCTTTGTCAACTGGACTGCTGTCTAGATTTTTGTTTAATTTCTTGGTAGGATCCATTGGTGTGTTGGCAGGTTTACATCCAAGTAAACCTATTTCACTCAATAAGTCTAGAATGTATTTTCGTTGGGATATAACAATCCCTTCCTTTGACCGAGCCACCTCCATGCCTAGGAAATACCTTAGTGTCCCGAGATCCTTGATCTCAAATTCTGCTGCCAGTAATTTTTTCAAGTTAGAAATCTCCTCTGAATCATTTCCTGTTAAAATTATGTCATCTACATAGACTATGAGAGCAGCCATCTTACCTTTAGATACACTTTTAACAAATAATGTATGATCAGCCTGGCACTGCTTATATCCATTATCCTTAACAGTTTTAGAAAACCTGCCAAACCATGCACGAGGGGACTGCTTCAAACCATACAATGATTTCTTCAATTTGCAAACTGATTTGTGGTTTGCCTTGTTTTCTAGTCCAGGCGGTATGGTCATGTAGACTTCCTCTTCAAGATCTCCATTTAAGAAGGCATTTTTGACATCAAGTTGGTATAATGGCCAATCTTGATTTACTGCAACGGAAAGCAGCACCCTAACAGTGTTGAGTTTGGCCACGGGTGCAAAGGTCTCTTGGTAGTCAATTCCATACGACTGAGTGAACCCCCTTGCTACAAGTCTGGCCTTGTATCTTTCTATACTCCCATCAGCTTTGTATTTGACAGTGAATATCCATTTACATCCCACTGGATTCTTACCTGGAGGTAATTTAGTAAGAGTCCATGTGTTGTTACTTTCCAAAGCCCGAATCTCTTCTTCAACCGCCTTTTTCCATGCTGGACTCATAAGGGCCTCTTGAATAGAGTTAGGTATCTTCACACTATCCAAGTTAGTGACAAAGGACTTGTAGGGATGTGATAATTTCCCATATGCTACATATTTCTCAATGGGATGTTCTGTACACCCACGAACACCTTTCCTCTGGGCAATAGGTAAATTTAAATCATCAATTATTGGAATCACAGTGTCATAAGAGGAGAAATCCATACCAGTATGATCATCAGATGCAGTAGAATTTGATTCTTGTGATTGGAAGTGTTGATTTTTCTCAGTTTCCTCTACTTGCTCGATTGGTTTTCTTCTTCTATAGACACGGAGTTCTGTTTCTGGTGGTGCTACTATGGGTTCTGTTTCTGTTATGTGTTATGTTTCAGGTGTTGAAACTGGGGCTGTTTCAATAGTATGGTGTTCTGGTTCAGGTGTGGAAAACGGGACTGACTGGTGTGGAGTGAGACTGGTTTGAGTGTCTTGAAGGAGATCCCAAATCTGATATTCCCTAGGATTCTCCCCTGAATGTCAGATTTGGGAAAGTAAGGCTGATTCTCAAAGAAGGTGACATCCATGGAGTTATAAATTTTTCTAGTGAGAGGAGAATAACACTTATAGCCCTTTTTATGAGATGAATAACCAATGAAAATGCATTTGAGGGATTTGGGATCAAGTTTGCTATGGTGATTTTGATGGATATGAACAAAGGAGGAGCAGCCAAAAATTTTGAGAGGTAAGTCTGAAGTAAAAGAGTGAATGTGTGGGTATGTAGTGGTGAGGACATGTCGAGGAGTTTGAAATTTAAGGGTACGACTAGGCATCCTATTTATGAGATAAGTGACTGTAAGTATGGCTTCCCCCCAAAAAATTTTAGGAACATGATTTGTAAACATGATTGCACGGGCTACCTCAAGTAAATGTCTATTTTTCCTTTCAGCCACTCCATTTTGATGTGGAGTGTCTACACAAGAACTTATATGAATGATACCATTTTTTGATAAATATGAGCCAAGGGTGGAATTGAAGTAGTCCTTAGCATTGTCAGTTTTTAGAACCCAAATAGGGCTTTGGAACTGAGTAGAGATCATGGTATGAAAGGATTGAAAAATAGTGGCTGTCTTAGATTTTTCTTTCATAAGGAAGGTCCAGGTGGTTCGTGTATGGTCATCTATGAATGTCACAAACCATTGTGCTCCATTTATGTTTTTTTACACGTGAGGGTCCCCAGATGTCACTATGAATTACAGAAAAAGGTTGTGAAGGTTTGTATTGTAGGCTTGAATAGACATGCCTAGTGTGTTTTGCTAATTGACAAATCTCACACTGGTAAGAATTAGATTTTTTATTGATGAACAAATGAGGAAACAATTTCTCAACATAAGCAAAATTTGGATGACCAAGGCGAAAATGCCATAATAGGACTTGACTCTCAACTGAAACAGAATTGGAATTTAAAGCAGAATTGGAAATTAACATAGATTGGTGAGTTTGTATACTTGGGAGATTCACTTCCTTGAGCAAGTATAGGCCTTCATGAATTTCAGCACTGCCAATCACCTTCCTCGAATCCACTGCCTGAAAAACACAAAGATTTGAATGGAATATAATAACACAATTGAGGTCTCGGGTGAGTTGACTAATGGAAAGTAAATTGCAATTTAATTTAGGAACATAAAGAACATGAGATAGGTGAAAATCCTTTGTTAACTGGACTGATCCAATTCCTGCCACTGGGGAAACGGATCCATCAGCAATTTTGACACCAGAGTGACTAGAGTAAGGCTGGAAATTTGTGAGATAGCTGCAGTTTCCAGTCATATGGTTTGAGGCCCCTGAGTCAATTATCCATGGTTGTGATTGATTAGTGTGGACAAAAAGAGCATGGGTTTGAGTACCTTGATGGGCAAAAAGGCTGTGGGTTGTTCTGTAGTAGTTTGTCCAGGATTGGTGATTTTTCCAAGCATTTTCTGTAGTGCGTCAATCTGTTCTTTGGTGAATGGGCTTTCCTCTATACTGGTGTCTGTTTTGACAGCAGCATTTGCACGATTTCTAGTTGGTTTCCAATCTGCAGGCTTACCATGTAACTTCCAGCAGGTTGTCTTTACATGCCCAGGCTTTTTACAATGGTCACACCATGGGCGTCCTTTCCCAGCTCTGTTATTCTGAGTGTATAAGGCTGAATCTTCAACTGTATGATTGATGGCAGTGTCTGTCATCATTAGTTTCTTTCTGCTCTCCTCTCTCCGGACCTCTGCAAATGCTTCCCGGGTGGTAGGTAAAAGTTTAATTCCCATGATCCTCCCCCTGACCTCATCTAGATCTTTGTTAAGGCCAAGGAGGAATCGGATGGTCCGCTTCTGCTCAACAATTTGTTTATGGAGTTTAGAGTCCTCTGCACACTTCCAAGGGTGAATTTCATACAGATCTAATTGCAGCCAACAACGTGTGAGAGCATTGAAGTATTGAGTAACACTCAGATCTCCTTGTTTTAGGTCATATAACCTAGTTTCAATTTCAAGGAGCTCTGAGGTGTTCTCTGTGCTGGAATATGTTTCTCGAGCAGCTTCCCAGATGTCCTTGGCTGTATGATGAAGCAGAAAATTCTCTCCAACTTCTGTGGTCATGGAATTGATCAGCCATGACATAACCAAGTGATCATCTGTTTTCTAGGATCGGTATTTGGGGTCTGTTATTTCAGGAGCAATGGTTTCTCTTGTGAGATGTCCATCCTTCCCCCTGCCGCAGATGTACATGAAGACTGATTGTGACCATTGAAGGAAATTATGGCCATGGAGTTTGTGGTTTGTGACAAGGTGAGATGTATCGGGAATAGAAGGAGCAGAGTGATGAGCCTCGGGTGTGGATATGACTCCCGAGGAGGATGAGTGTGAGTGCGAAGCCAGGCCGTGTTTAGGCATGGTGAAGAGTAGTTCCAGGAAGAGGACTACGGACAGAAGAAGAGGATTAGGGCTCAGAGTAGGGCTCTGATACCATGTAGAATAACTGAAAAATTATTCTTATTTAATCAAAGAAACTTACACCCAATATATAAGTCTAATAGTCCTACTAGAAGTAAAAGTTTATAAGTCTAAGAGTCCTAATAATAGTATAAGTCTAAGAGTCCTAATAAAACTGGAAAGAAAAAAAAAATAACAACTAAATCTAAATATTATCCTTAGAGTTTCTACAAAGACATTTGTGTAATACCATAAAGTTTAAGGTAGTTACTTACTCGGTCATTGATCTCTAATATAATTGAAATTCAAAAGGGCCAACTAGTGACAGGGTACTTGAAGCTGGAAACAGTAAAGTTGCAAACTTTAAAATAATTGGAAGGAAGCTAAATCCCAACACTTTCATCAGAATTCCAACCCAATTACTCTGAGGAAGTGAAACAAATTTTCGAAATAGCTTCTGCTATAAGAAAGTTCTTCAAATTCTTAGAAATTTATCAATGTTGAGTCCAGCATGAATACAAACATCTTCCGATTTCATTAATTCAGTAGCCAATTCAACAACCCAGTACATTCAAAGTTCAAACTCACTAGTGCTTGGTTGTTTCAGAAATTTCTTCGCTTTCTCATCCATCGTCATAAACTGTAGCAAGAAGCTCTTGTTCAGAAACAAACTGTGACACCTCCGGTAGAAGCTGCCGTCAAAAGCTGCTGCGGCGAGAATCGCCGTTCGTCTTTCGCCGCCGAGGAGATGCGCGCTTGGTTTTAGTTTGTTGTCACTTTCTCATTGGTTGCTTCTAGTCCAGTGACCATATTAAATTTGTGTAATATCTAATAAAGAAATTTACGTTAACTTCTTTAGCTTTTTTTTTTTTTAATTATTTCTTTTTTATTTTTAAATTTACACGTATTTCTTTGTAGTTTTAAAAAAAATATTAAATTTAAGTTTAATTTCTAACACTTGACTCACATAAGTGTCAGTCAACAATTAACCAAATTAAAATACCATAAATATCCCTAATAATTAATAACTTTGATCTTCCTTCCAACTTTTTAATTTTTCACTTACCTCTTTTTATTTTCAAAATGTACATGCATCTCCTTTATAGTTAAAAATATATAACACTCAAATCTAACATATTATAATTGTGATAACCAAAACCCTAATCAAATTTTTTTAAATAAGATCTTGAAATCTTTATCGTATTTTATAGTATATATTTATTTATTTGTATAAATGCTACACAGTATATTTTTTACAATATGCTAAAATACATCGACAAATCCATTTGTTAAACACATTATCAGCCAATCTTTTAATTTAAATGCTAAAAAAATTTAAAAACTAAATATCTTCTATTTGTTTAGATTATATTAAAGGCATCTATTACATGTGTAAGGTAAAAGTGATAATATAAAAAAAAAAAAGGATAAATAAATAGTACAAAGGTTAGATTTGTTCAGCTCAAATAAAATTTAGATATGAAGTCAAATATTATATAGAATTTCTTATAAAAAGTATAGCTATATTTTTTATTTTTTTAAAAAATACTTACCCTAAATTTGAATGACTTATGCCACACAAATAATTTTACATATTATTTCAATTCAAAATAAGAGACAAAGTATTAACTTACAATCTAATTAAATGAATAATGATAATATTTTTAAAAAATTTACTTTTTATCTGAAAATTTTTATTTTAAAAATAATTTCAGATTAAAATAAATATTTATTTTAAATTTTTTTATGAATAATGAATTATAAATAAATTTATTAGAAGAGGTATATGAAATAAGGTAAGTTACATATAGACAATTTTTTCATTTAAGTTTATTTGTCATATTTTCTTAAAAAAGAAAAAAAGAAAAAACATTTAAAGAGAATGTTGTTTAACGATGTTAATTAACTGAATTTAAATGTAAGTTTTAAAATAAAGGGAAAGTAAGTGAAAACAAACTAATTATAAGAAAGGTAGGTAGGTTGGTGTAATCTATTTAAAATTATCTCCCATGGCAAACTGAAAGCTAAGAATTACTAAAGTAGAAAAATGAGCAAGACTTTTTTGGAGTAAGGAATTTCACTTAAAAAATAAGTGATTTTTAATTTTTATTTTATTTTATATTTAATGATCATCTTATCTTAGATGTTACATATTGACCATAGGAAACACAGATTAATCATTGATCATATAAAATTTTAAATGGTTAATAATGATTAACTTAGTGAGATAAAGTATAACTTTGAGATTCCATCAAAATCTTTTTGTGTTTAAATTTATTTGGAATAATTTTAATTAATATTTTTTAAAGCACAAAAAATGACTGTTGAGTATCACATAGTGATAAGTAAGTCACCAAAATTGATCCAATAACGAGTGACTTTAATAGTTTTTAAGAGATAAAGAATTCAAATTCTAGCAAGAGTTCTCGTTGCTCTTTTAACCAAAGTTTGAATTCTTTTGATATTAGGGCATGTTTGGTTCATAGAATTTGACAAGTTCAAAATGTTTTATTCCTATATCTTGAATGTTAGGTAATTCTTACTATGAAAATTGAGTATTCTAAAAATACTTCACTCCTCAAATTTGAGGAAAGCACCAATATTATATAATTAGTGGTATTAGGTCTTTTCTTACATAAAAATATCATTGTTACCCAAGAATACTCTCTCAAATAATTAATATTTGTTTAATAAAAATTATGATGGTTATATTGATAATTTTGTTAAAAAACTTATTTCATTCTTTATATACCAAACAAAACATGCATTTATTATTGTTACATATTAAACATATTAATGGAGTTTTTTATATTCTTCTTTTCATTCTTACATTTGACCATTCCATAAACCAAATGTACTCTTAGATTGCAATTTGTGAACTCCGCCCCCTCCTATATATCAGTGAAGAAAAGAGAAACTCATTGGATATATAAGCTGGTGAAATACAGACTGGTACTGAAGAGAAAAATTCTTGTGTGCACTAATAAAAAAGATGGGCGTCTCACTATGAAGGACCTACATGTGGAGCTTTTATGTTTTTAAGAGTATTACTTTCACTATATTCAAGAATAATTTTTTCTGAATAAGCCCCATGAAATATTGTTGTGGGACAGCTTATCTGTTCAAAGCCATCATCCACTATAGCCAAAAGATTCTAACTTTTTTCTACCAAAAAAGAAAAAATATTCTAACTTTTCAAGGGAAGCACTGTTGAACATTACTATATATGTGCCAATTGGATTTCCTATGTGGCTGAACTGATACCAATTTCTCCACCACGGCACTGGCTGTTGCTCACCCTACAACCCTCATTGCACACTCCTCACGTGCCTTCCTTCCGCTGAAACGAGTCAAACACCTTGTCTCCCTAATTTATAATCACTTTATAATTCTCTCCACGTCCATATATACTCGTCACTTCAAACTTCTTTTCTTGTAGCTGGGACATTCATAGGTTTTTCCTAGATTCATTCTTCCATGAATTACTTATATTTTGACCTTGTTGATTGAGAATCGCATCTGTGGCTACCGCTGTTTTACCCGTTTGTAACTGAACTTTCTTGTTGCAAATGCAAGTATAAGTTGGAATAGAGTGAAGTTTGCATTAAAAGGATGTAAGATTTGATAAAGATATATAAGTGAAAGAGACATGTCAACCTAATACGTTAAGATTTTAAGTTTAAAATGATGATGACAAGTACACATATTGAGAATGTGCGGTCGTAGAGAGAAGAGCTCTAGGGAAGTTTAACTTCTACATCTGATAGGGAGAGCCCGCATATCCCTCATGTTCTGTATACTATTGGAAAAAATAAAGGAAAGGAAATTTGTTTTGTATTATTTGAAAGATGATAAAAGCAATTACAAGAAAAGCTTTATATAGGTAAAGGAGGGTACAACTACTTGAATCTAACCATTAACATGTCCATTCATTTCATACTCCTAATATGATATATTCTAATACCCGCCCCTCAAGCTGTACTTTGGAAACTTCAAAGTGCAGCTTGAATGTATGAAGACCATGCTTAGGAGTCCTCTAGGATCAAAAATATAACAAACCAAAACAATCACTTGAGCATTCATCAAGACTTTCACTTCAGCAATAAACTCTTTAGATGCTTTCATATCCATCTTCTTTATGGCAACATTCTTTCCTCAGTTCTCCATAGCAGATAGCTCCAAAACCACCTTGACAAATCTTATTAGCTACACTGAAGTTATCTGTGGCATTGGCTAGTTCTTCATATAAGAATTCCACTGATTTGTCCACCATAATGCTTTGTGATGCCAGTAGCACCACCACCAGCAACGGGACCACCAGAACCAAAGGTTTCATATTCAACATTGCCAAAGGTTGTATCCTTCATATCTTGAGCAGAGAGCATTTTCCATATCCTCTGTTCTTTCTCTAGGGAGGTCTCCATATCCAGCCAACACTCCATATATCAGTAGAAGAACTATGCTCTAACACCTTCCATATATTAAGAAGAAGTGCAGCTCCTTTGTCTAGAGCATCACTGACATTGCAAACATCATCTCCAAGGTACTCAGGCTTGCAAAGTTTCATAACATGTCTTGCATTAGGTCTCTCCAGAAACAGGTAACTTCTTTCAATGACCTCAGCCTTGACAGATTTCATAAAATCAGTCTCCAATTGCTAGTGAATGTCCTTAGAGAACTTGCTAGTGAAATGGACTCTGAAGGGTGTCAAGTAAGAAGCCAAAGTAGCCCTGCGTGTATTAGAGATGGCACTAAGAATGTCGAAGCCACCAACACATGAAGTCATGCACTGAACATTTTTCTGAGGAATAACATCAAACGCATGGTGTGCACTATTTTCCTTGACATCAACTAACTCATGAACATCATAACCCAAACCATTACTCTTATGAGCACAAAGAGACTCATCCATATTGGAAATTACATATTCTGCAATTGGTAGGATTGATCCACGACTCATCGATCCATTACCACTCATAGAATTTTCTTTGCTTCTGTTGAATTCTGAGAGAATAAGATCATCAGAATCAGCTTCTTCTTCAAGTTCATCTTCAAAAACATTTTCAAGGATCTCTGTAACTACTTTTGTAGCATCTTCTTCAAATTTGCTTTCAACAGACACGATCTGTTCATCACTAATCGTGGCAGAGGATGAAGATAATTGTGGAGGAGGAGAGGAATTTGTTGAAGCAAAACTGCTATAAAATTGACAGTGTTGCTCATAATACCAGTAGTAATCTTGATAGTAGTGATAGTAACTAATATCAAGATCTGGATCATAAGGTCTATAGTAAAATGGAGGAAGGGAATAGTCAAAATTTTCTGTGGTAGCCGTGGCAGAGGATGAAGATAATTGTGGAGGAGGATAGGAATTTGTTGAAGCCACAGAAATACTGAAGCTCTATGTTTAAATCTACCGAGGAAGAAGATGAAGTGAGGATCGGTGATCCAGTGCCATAAGATCCAAATCGAATTTCTAAATCTGGAATTTCAAGATCACTAGGAAGTTGAATGGATGGTGAAGCAGGAGATTGGAATTCTGAAGGAGACTCTACATTGACTAATTGCAATTCACGATCTTCCATGCTAAATGAGCCAAACATAATCGGTGAATGCATAAAGGAGAAAGAACTTGGTTCAGTTATGGCAGCACATGGAAGCGAGAGCAAGTAGCGCTCTGATACCATATTGGAAAAAATAAAGGAAAGGAAATTTGTTTTGTATTATTTGAAAGATGATAAAAGCAATTACAAGAAAAGCTTTATATAGGTAGAGGAGGGTAAAACTACTTGAATCTAACCATTAACATGTCCACATTCATTTCATACTCCTAATATGATATATTCTAATACAGTGGCAAAAAAATATAGACTAGTGTGTGTCATCTTGTGGTTCTAGCTAGGTTTGTACCTTGCATGATTTTGATAGTGAAATAGTGGAGTTTCTTCTATATATGTAAGACTACTGACATAAGCACTTTGTCATTTGATTGTGGACATGTAATATTTTTAAGATATAAAACTATTTTAGGCTTTCATCATTTGGTTGGTCACTGACATGTTTCAAGTGGTTAAGAGATCAAATTCTTTGGTTGACACATATGTCATCATTTGTTAGTGATTGATTTTTATATTATTCTTCAAATACAATAAAATACCAAGTTGTTATTATTGTTAACACTATGAAATTACTAAGTTGTTCATGTGTGTTTATTAAAATGCTATTGATCCTAATTTGCCCTATAATTGCCACCGCACAATAGAAAACATCTTAAAGTGACCCTACTGCGTTCACAAAATTATTCTCTTTTAAAGCATTGCTTTTGCTGCTAGATGATCCCATGTGTGTGCTGAAGTGTCAATTGGATTTCCTACGTGGCTGAACCAGATTCCAGAAAAGCATACAATGGGCATTACTCCCACGTGCCTTTCTTGAGCTACAATGTGTTCAACACCTGCTTTCCCCTATTTATAACCATTGCCTCTTCCCAAAGGCTTCACAATACAACCAAGCTTAACTTCCATTCCTCCAGCTTCCAGCACACTAAGCAATCCTCCTTCCTAGCTCTTCTGCTTCCTTAAAGTCCAAGTAGAAAACATGCAGTCCATTTCTAAGGTCATTGCTCCATGGTGCAACAAGCATGTAGATAGAGAAGATGGATATGGCTATGCTCCTGCAGCATGCATTGAAGGAGATGTTGATGGAGGTTATGACTATGCCCCAGCAGTGAAAATGGAAGGCGACGATGACGGTGACGGTGGTTATGATTATGCTCCTGCTGCATGAACATATACATGGAACTACTTATAATCCATATCTTCACTTCATCACAATCAGTTGTTACTTTCCCATAATTTTGTAGCAAGTGGGAAGCTATGGATTTGTTCGGTAGTAAGAGATTGGAAGGAGTTTGTGTTATGTTATCTAGCTAGAGAGACCCCTGACATCACTATTGTAGTATCTAATTACTTAATTAAGAATGGAATGAGTTAATTTTAATGCTTTTCAAGCTGAATGCTGCCTGCAACATGATTATGTTTCTTTATTTCTAGTTTTAATAATTTTGATCGCTTAAAGAATGCTATATATGGGAAGAAATTTAGAGATAAGAGAGTTATGGGCCCCATAAATTTTATTATTTTAAAGTAAGCATATTAATTAATTTATGTCGGGAAGATTTTCTTATGTAATGGGTAAGCAACTTTTGTTAACACAAATAAGAATAACAGTGCTGATAGAGGCACCACTCTACATAAAAGTGACTTGGGGCCACTCTTGATTGTGGAATATTACAAAATATGATTATCTGCATTTACAATAAAAAATTTGCGAATCAAAAGTTATTTTTCAGTATTTTTGAAATACTGTATATATATATCCACCAATTAGCATTATATATCATATACACACTGTCAACCTTCTATGAAGCTTTATCTCCAAGGACCTCCCTCTAGGATATGATTAAGTAATATGCTGATAAACAGTAGAAGATGCTGTTTTGTTTTTTGTTTTTTCTTCTACAGGTGCTTCTACAATAGCATGGTCACGTTTGATTTGGTATTCTTACTTCATTGCCTTGACCTTCAAAGTGACAAAAAGCACATTACCAGGGTGCAACACATGAGACAGTGTTACTTCTCCATGATTGAAGGATTCTTAATTCTTATTTGTGTAGCTTCTCCTTCCTTGAGCATTCTTCCAAATGAGAATGATCATGGTGGTTGAGTTCCGGAAGGAAATATTATTATGAACAACATTTGTCACTTTTTACAACCTTGATCTAAATTAATATGAAGAAACTTTGTTAGCTTTGATTTCTATGGTACTCATTTGAATATTTTCAAATTCTTAAACTTATGTGTGTGTGTAAATACTTAATTTTATTAGATCTAAATTCTTATGTATAAACCAGCTCAAAATAGCGAAATCCAATATGAGCATAAGGAAGACCTATTATAAAGAAGGCCCAGAAGGGTCATAGAGAATATCAAGGTACATTCTTTCCTTAATCTATCAGTTCAGTTCATTGTTATGTAAAATCTTTTAAGGCTCTAAGGAGTTCCTAAGAGAAAGGGACACTCTAAGGAGAAATAGAGGTTAGGGGAAAGTCCCAACCAACATTAGGCATTAGGGAAAGGCACCCTTTGATGAGGTCTGATAGTGACGTGCCCAAAGGGTCCCCCAGACCAAAGATCAATTTAGTGGGCAAGGCTAGGATGCACCCTAGGTTGTTCTCGATGTCCAAAGGGATCTTGGGTTAACAGTATATCAAGCGTGGGAATAGTAACTCCCATGAAGAATAGTATAAGTACAGGAACTCTACATTGGGTAAGTAGTTTGGTAGGCTTTTCAACTAGGAAACAGCCAAATATAGAGGTTTATTAAAGAGGCCTCTAAATAGTCTTTCGAAAGGAGTGAATGGGGGTAAAGGAGTCCTCCAGAAATAGCATGATGTGGCACAGCAACAGATCATTCTCGTAGCCCCTACTTGATTAAACTTCTTAACCCCTCCCTTAATCAAGTGTCAACTTTCTTGATACCATATTAACTCCCGTGACACCTTCTAAAAGCTTAATTAACCTTCCTTTCACCTTTCACCTATATTTTACCTAGTAGCTGACAATTTTTCCAGCTGTAACTCCCTCGCTAAGCATGTACTATGGTTAGAGAAGACAAGCACTACCTTCTCAGCCAATAGCATGTTGCTAGCACGTTCTAGGAGACAAAACCAAGACATCTTGCAAAAGTTGTCTGAGCAGAGTGGCAGGGGAATGTCAAACAATCATCAGTTGACACCTTACCCCTAAAGACAAGATATTTTCTCCCACATGATCCCATCTTCCACTATAAATAGCCACAATTTCATCTCCATTTTAATATAGAGAAACTCTACCCACATTTAGAGCCAATCGCGTCTTCCTTCCTCTCTTTAGCCACCATTATCAAATCTCTCTATTAACGTCATTGTTCATTCCCATAATGAGAGAACTTTTTGAGAACAACATAGCAGAAGCTTCACCATTTTCAGCAATTCACTAGACTAAGTACTCTATAGAAATCATTCCAAAATTTACCTCAGCCTTAAACCATCACCGTGCACCATCTTACATCATCCCTAACCACCATTCTTCATCTTTTTCAATTAAGGCTACGCCTACCAAAGAGCATGGCCCCGGAGGTGTCACCATCCTAAGGGGAATGCTTCTAAAGAGGAGCTTCCAAGTAAAGAGTGATTACTTTGGGGTGCTTCTTTGATTGGCCCTACCAAACCCCCCTATGTCTATACCATTCCTTTGTGCAACATCTCTTTGGCAACATAACTACTTGCAAAAAAAAGGGCAAAACATTAAGGCGACTCCACTAGAGAGGTGTTGGCAAAATAAACGAGAGAAAGTTAAGTTTCACTGAGTGAAATGAAAGTAAAGGAAGAGTAGAAGAAGTTAGTTTGAAGGAATGACATAAGAAGGAGGACTAAAAGAGTAGGTGTCTAGAGCTCACTAGTAAAGGAAAGGAAGTGAGGGATACTAGTGCATCTGGAGTTCATAGAAATGATTGAGAATTCTCTCTAAGAGAGTTCTCTAAATTGTTGGTGCGGGAAGATTTACTTCATAACCAACCTCTTTAGGAGCTTTTCTTTAGGGAGATAAGTTGAGAATTTTTATTGATAGTGGTTCAGGACATAGAAATCCTTGGCGCCAAGTCTCCTTTGATGATTCTGAAGAAGATCATGTAGATCCAACTTACTATGGGAAGCTAGTGTAGGAAGGTATGAACAAAATAGAGCTTGTTGAAGGAGTTCCCTTATTAAAAGAAAAGGAAGAGAGGTATGAAGTAGTTGCCAAATCTAATGAGAAAGTAAAAGAAAAGAGACAAAAGAAGAAGCTACAAAAGGGAAGAGAAAAAGCAATAATAATGGAGGAAGAGGATGGAGCAAAGGAAAGGAAGAAATACAGCTATAAAAAAAGAGTGCAGCAAAAGAAAAAAGAAGAAATTCAGAGTAGAGTTAGAGAATGGTGGTGAACCCAGGAATTGAGTATGTCAGACTCCCCTTTGAAGCCCTTTAATAGAGAATCTTATAGAAAATTGAGGAGCAGTGGGGGAATCAACTAGAACCTCTACTGTAATCCCATAGGAGCAACTTGAAGGAACGAAGGTGAAGAACAAAACAATAAGTAAGGTTGGAAACACCTTCTGGAGTTGCGAGATTCGTCAAGACAAAGAAAACAAGAAGTAAGTGGAGGAAGCTTTGTTGGCTCATCACAAAAATCTTTCATATTTCAGAAATTGCTATTATCCATCTATCCTATCGCCCACAAAAAGGAAGAGAGAGCATGTGAAAAGATAGGCAGTACATAGCATATAGTAGCAAAATTATGAGACGACAAGGAAGCCACAAAATCCATGCCATTATTGTCTTACATACTTAAAAGAAAATGCATAGTTACGTAACAGGAGCAAAGAAGTGACCTTAAATGACTTTCAACAAAATTGATAGAGCCAACCAACCTAGAAGAGAACATAGTTACTGGAAGAAAGATGAGTATGATGTTCGTTTGAGTTTTCAGCCCCTTTCATTGATATAGTTACAAAGTCATATCCTCTCCTGTCTCAAAGACTTCCTTGTAAGAATACAATAATAGAAGAAGTGCAAAGGAGTATATAGTGACATTCCCATACAACATAGCCTTCCACAGAAACTCTGCTATTTTTGAGAGCCAATCGTGTCTTTCTTCCTCTCTTCAGCTATCATTATTAAACTTCCATTAACACCACTGTTCATTCCTATAAATAGAGAGAACTGTCTGGGAACAACATAGCAGAAACTTCATCATTTTTAGCAATTCACTAGCCTAAGTACTGTTACTATGTAGAAATTATTCTAGAAATCACCCTAGCCTTAAACCACCAGTATGCACCACCTTATATCATCCCTAACCATCATTCATTATCTTTTCCTATCAAAGCTACTCCTGCCATAGAGCATGGTCCCGAAGGTGTCACCTTTCTTACGGGAACACTTCTAAAGAGGAGCTTCCAAGTAAAGAGTGACTAAGGCTAAGCAAAAATGTATAAACGAACCAAAATTGGCCGAACTAAAAAAAAAAATTCAAAATACTTGGTCGGTTAGTGTTAGTTGAATCAGTCGGTTGCAGTTTTGAAAATGAAGAAAGGTGGTTAAAGGCGATCAATTACGGTTTAAAATAATTTAAACTGAACATGATCAAATTGATCGACCAAAACTATATTTTTAATCCTTTTATATACAATATATTATACTATTTCATTTTGATCTTTTATTTTATTTCTCTTTCTCTCACCGCACGTTTTGCGTCAATACTTACCTCGCTTGCTAGTGTTGCCACAACCATTGGTACTCAAATCCTTGAATCTAGAGAGTGTAGAGACTTCTTCACTCTTCAGTTCTTCTTAGTTCTCATCCTCAAATTTCTCAAGCTCTCAAGTCTAAAAATCTTCTCTTTTTCCCTAACCCTGAGTTCCCAAATTGTTCCATCCCTCCTTTACTTAGTTTCCCTTTCAATCTCTCCCACTCACACTTACACACACTGCACGTCTCTGTTGTTGTTGCTTGTTTAGATTTGGTCAATGATTTGGTGAAGCTGCAAAGTAAGAAAACTTGTCATCAGAGACTTGGAGTTGCAAACTTGTGATTTGCTTGAGCGGCCCTGAGATACCTTTCTTTTCCTTTTTCGTTTTCTATTTTTTTTTTCTTTTAGAAGACTCTTCATCCATTTTTACTTCATTGGAAAACCACTCTTCCTCAAGAGACTCGACAGCAAATCTCAAATCATTGGAAAGTATTTTTGACTTCTGAGGCCCTAGGCTTGAGCTTTTGTTGTAAAATGGGGTTCTGAGGTATTCAAAGACATCCCTAGGGTCACATCAATTGAAAATTTTGATATAAGTTTGATTTCATTAGTTTTTTATTCCTCCTCTTCCAGGGTTGACTGCATCGTAGCACCATTGAAAGTATTGCAGTCTCTCAAAGAATCTGTTGCTACTCCTGATGAGAAATACTCTTTTGTGAAGAGGCTATCCCAAGAATCCACTTCTAGATACATGTTTAATGATGAAGAGTTATTGTTTCAGCTCTTATTTTCATTTTGTTTTCTCCCGTACAAAGTATGAATTTCTGATTTTAAATAACAAATTAGTTGCATAAGTAGTATGTCTCGGCCTAATATTTATACAATAAAAAAGTTAATGATCCATTGGGCCCTTTAAAGCCTTACAAATGGCAAAAAATAATTGGTTCAGTGATGAACGCTTAAAACAGCTCGTTCCTTGTGATAGTACTCCTTCAATCACTTCTCACTAGAAGAAGCTACATTTTATAAATATGAAGGAAGACTGCAACAAAAGCAAACCCTTGTTTCTTGAGTTCTTTACACCCTATGTAACAAGCTAAATGTGCAGTCTCTTACCCTTCGATGGACCATCAAATTCCCATGCGTAACTATTCTCTTTTATCTTCATAAAACTGGGTTTTGAGGTTCGCTTATAAACCATTATGTTCTCTAGGAAAATATTACTCCTTTGAATTGTAGTCGCAGCCAATAACCTTTGTAAGATTATTATGGATAAAATTAAAGGAAGCAATGAATTCTACTCATTATTTGTGACAATGGGTCATGTGACTGCCATGTGTCTCGACTTAATTAGCTACCTTAGTCATCACCTAAAGAGTTGTAGACCCCTTTTCGTTCTCCAGAATTGTCCGCTGCATATTCTTGGATTAGGATTTAGGGGTATATTCATATTAGTCTCATCTGGATAAATCATAAAAATGGATAGCACTTAACTAATCTTGTTTTAGGCTATATGAACGTATTTAACTCAGCTACCTATAAAATTGGAAGTATTAAGATGATAAATTTTCATATTGGAATTGGATCCTGAACAAAATTCAGGTTGTTAATGCTGAATAAGCAAGACTCTAAGTTAAGGGGTGTTATGATATTCAGATTTGTGAAGCAAGAAAACTTATCATCAGAGTTGCAAACTTGCGATTTGCAAACTTGAGTGGCCCTAAGGTACTTTTCTTTTCCTTTTTCATTTTTTGTTTTGCTTTTTTGGCTTTTGGAAGACTCCCCCGTCCATTTTCACTTCACTAGAAAACCACTCTTCTTCCTTAGGAGACTCGACAATAAGTGGCCAAGTCACTGGAAAGTATTTATGACTTTTGAGGCCCCCAGACTTGGGCTTCTGTTGCAAAATGGGGTTCTAATATAGAAACCTCTTCTGCATATTCATTGGTAAGCTTCAAGTTATGAATCTTGAAAGGCTAAACTGAGTTACTGAGGTACATATTTGTTGATTTTTTCTTATTCTCAATATCATCTCATCTTTATCATTCTATTTCTATCCAACATTTTGGCATTTAATTTTTGAAAATAATGCTTAATTGGATGTTGTTGTGTTGATATCGCTGATTTTGAAGTGCTTTATTTGCTCAACTTTAGTGAATGTGGTAGTATTTTGCATAGTGCACATTTCACTAATGCTTTTTCATCATGGCTAGTAACAATTGCTTATGACTTTGCTTTTTGCCATTGCTGGTACCCCACATATCTTTCTGATCAATCTTTGATATCAAAAAACTGGTTCATTTTACAATATTTTTTTTCCTTCTCTTGATTTTGGAAGAGTTATAGAACTATTCCTAGTATGTGTTATTTTCAATTTTTTAGAAGTATTCTATGGACTTTTAATTGCTCTCAGCACTCTTTGTTTTGGTGAAAAGATAAATCTCAATACACTTTTAATTAAATTACATCTTATTTCTGCTTAATTTGCTTTGCTTGGTTGGTTAATAGGTCATTTCTCCATATACACAGATTATTTCTTATTCTATGCATATTCTAAGACTACTAAGTCTATTATTTTATTGCACAACAGCTTGTCTTTTATGCCTTAATTTGCCAATGGTATTCTAAAAATTTATGAGGCTATTAAGACCATGTTGCTTGCAATTTTTTATGGTTCTGTATGTTGTAGTGTAAGCTGAAAATCTTCTTCTTCTTCTTCTTTTTTATCATTTTACTAAAAGACACAAGGAACAAGTCAACCACCAATGCAAGAAAACCACGAAAAAAGCCACAACCAAAAGGCATCATCTGCATCTACACAACCACAACAAGAGAGCAACCAAAGTGAAAGAAAGAATAAAACTAAAGGCAAGGACAAAGTAGCCAATCACAAAAGTAGTTTGCCTAAAAAGAGAAAGCCAAATGCAAGTGGTGCTAAGAAGACTTCAATTGCTTGGGAACATTTTGACAAGTTCCTAATGTAAAGGAGCCCATTTCAGCATGTAAGCATTGTAGGAGGAGGTATTTATGTGATCCCAAGCAAAAGGGTACTTCTAACATGCTTTTACACATCATTAAATGCCCAAAGTATCCTTATGCTATCACACACGACCCCACACAATCAGTTATAAACATTTCTACAAAACAAGATGGTGTTGGGGATGATATGGTAGTGGTGTCACAAAAGTTCAACAGTAAGAAATGTAGGAAGGCTTTAGCTATTTTTGTGATTGTAGATGAGTAGCCTTTTAGGGTTGTTGAGGGGAATGGGTTTAGACACCTTTGTGGTAAAATGCAACCTTAATTCATCTAGCCATCTAGATTCACTGTTGCTAGAGATTGTTATCAATTATATCTAGATGAGAACTTGAGGTTGAAAGCTCTTTTAAAGAATGATTGTGTTAGAGTAGCCCTCATCACAAATTGTTGGACTTCTGTTCAAAATTTAAATTATCTCACAATCATATCTCACTTTATTGACAATGATTGGTGGTTGAATAAAAAAAATCCTATGTTTTTCCTTAGTGGCCAACCATAGAGGAGAAACCATAGGAAAATATATTGATGAATGCTTGAAAGATTGGGGTATCAAGGTTGTTTTTACAGTTACTGTTGACAATGCATCTTCTAATGGTGTGGCAAATTCATATTTGAAGAAAAGGATTTTCTGTTGTTGTGCTCATATTTTAAATTTAATAGTGGATGATGGATTGAAGGATATGCATGCCTATATTTTTAGTATAAGAAATGTTGTGAGATTTGTTAGGTCATCACCATGTAGGCTTGCTAAATTCAAGGATTGTGCAAAATTTGCTAGCTTGCCCTCCAAGGGCCTTGTGTGTCTTGATGTTCCTACAAGGTGGAACTCAACATACTTAATGTTGGAGTTGCCTTGAGGTTCCAAGCAGCATTTGAAAAACTCAAGGATGATGATAGGTCTTATATGGGATATTGCACATTACTATAAATAGTGCATTTCACTTGTTAGCTTTGATATTGATTGAGTTGAATACATGATGTGTTGCTAATGATAGTTTACTAAGGGGAATGACTATGAAAATGAAGAAAAAATATGATAAATATTGGGAAAATGTCCAAAATGTTGATCCAATCATATACTTTGGTGTTATATTTGATCCATGTTATAAGATTAAATTTATTGAGTGGACATTTGAGAAAATGTATAGTGATGATGTGTTGACTAGGCATGACATGTTTATTAGAGTCAAAAACATGTTATCCAAGCTATACTCTTGGTATTCTATGGCTTATGAGCAAGGCAAATGGTCTGCTTAAGAATCTGCCTCACAAGGCTCTCAAAGTAAGCATGGTGGAAATGTAAAATCTGATATTGTTACATTGGCCAATGCATTTAGAAGCCACTTAAAAGAGAGAGATTCAATTGTGCAAAGAAATGAGTTAGAAAAATACCTTGCAAAAGGATTTGAAGATGGAGATGAGAGTTTTGATGTCTTAGCTTGGTGGAAAGCTAATATTGTGAGGTTTGGTTACTCTTGTCTCAACAGTGGCCTCAGAGAGTGCGTTTAACACTGGGGGGATAGTGTTAGATTTGTTTAGGAGCTCCTTATCTGTAAGATGACTAAGGTTTTGATTTGCACACATATTGGTTGAAAGGTACAACATAAGTTTCAAGGATTGTGACTTATTTGATGAGTTGGAAAACTGTGAGAAGATAGAATTAGGTAATTTTCATATTTTCACTTTTAAAGTTAGTGCTTTTTACTTTATGATGTAAAGGTACTAATCTTTACTTATTTTTCATATTGTTATAGAGCTAGCTAGATCTGATTCAGGATAGGGGTAGCCACAATTGAAGGATACACGGAGTGAGATTAAGACACAGACACAGACCAGCCAATGGCTGTTGACTAATGGGTAAGGGTTCTTGAGGTTGTTAAATCGTCTTACTCCATAGCTCCATATCTGAATAAACTAATTTTTATGTTATGTTTTATGACAGGTGTAGGCAAATTTTCTTTTGCATTATTGACTTTTTGCTGCAAGACTATGATGAGTTCAATGACTAAGTGACTACATGGCACCTTCTTTTTTTTGTGAAAGCGCCTATGAATCCTTTTTATATCTAGTTGACAATTGACAATGGAGAAAAATAGTTTCTTTTTGTAAAGGAAGTTAAGAACTAGACTTTTGGATTTTGTAAAGAAGGATAAATAGTCTTAGCAAATAGTTGTATTTGAAGCTTAAAAATTGTATGGTGACATTCTTACTAAATGGCAATAGTTGGAGATTAGATTATGTATTTTGAAATTTGCTTGGTTATTAAAACTTTTTAAAGTAGTCTTAGTGTCTTCTAAACCAAGAAAAGTGATCCATTGATTGTGAGCCTTCATGGTGGACCACACTGTGCCTCAATAACAAGCTTTTCAAAATCTTTGGCTTTTCTATATTCACTTAGATAGTTTGCTTATTGTAAATTACAGGTGAGTCATCTTAAGTACTTTCTGGATTATTGGATGTCAAATTATAGAGGAGGAAATGTCTACTGATGGTCCTTATGAATGCTAGTCCATCCAAGATTATAGTGATGGGGAATTTCGCATGGTTGGTTTTCGACAACTCATTTGATTGGCTAGGTGCAGTAATTTCATTTACTATGACTTTTGAGAATTGATACATATATTTTCTGTAGATGTTTTTTCTTTTATACCATCTATCGTCTTCTTGGTATACCCATTTGCATTCATAGATGAACCTTAGATTTGATTCAAGCATCTTTTACCCATTTTCTTTTTTGTCTCGTGAAAGAGTGTGCTTTCAGAGTTTTAATTGCTGCAGGCACCAGAGAAGTTTGTTGCAGCAGCTGCACTAAATCCTGTTTGTAATCTTGCAATGATGGTTGGTACAACTGATATCCCTAAATGGTGTTTTGTGAATGCCTTTGGAACCTCTAACATAAATAGTTTTACCAAAGCACCTTCAGCAGAGGATCTACCTCTTTTATATGGCAAGTCTACTATTGCAAACCTCTCAAAGGTTTGTAAACTCTCCATATCAAACTAAGTTGTTTGAGAATTAAATTCTAATATTGTTAGAAGAGCTTCTAGTAGAAGGATATTGTAGTGTTAAAGCAATTATCTCAAACGAGTGAAAGCAGATCAAGCAAAAGGTAAGAAGGCTTGCATGGTAGCATGAGCATAAGCTTGACATGCCTGCTCATTTCAATGGCTCGGCTAACCGGGGCTTGAACTTATGATAAAACTGCATTTAATGGGAGGTAATGCTCAGAGGGAACTCAATCTTGATTCTGTTGTCATTGTAGAGGTTTGGAAAAAAAAAGAAAATCAATTATGCTTTTTAGAAGAAACTCAATGACACCAAAATTAAGGTGTGATTTTGTTTTCTTAATTTTTATGGTCAAATACAAGCACTCTGGTATTTTCTATGCTATTTCTATTTTCTTAAGAACTAATTGTTTTATTATTATCTAAGCAATTTGATATTCTAAGTCAAGTGTAGATTTGATGAGGTTGTACTTCAAAACTGTTAATTAAGCGCAAAAAAAGGTGTGCAATTTTTTGACATTATGCAAGGCTGCAAGACATTGTTTTTTCCTAAATCAATTGTCATTGTCGGTTTTGTCAGTTAATCTTTAACCAACTAAACTGACTATTTAATTGATTTAAACTGAATGGTTAGTTTTAATGTTTAGTCAGTTAGACAAAATATTACTCTCGATTAGTGTCGGTCGATTAGAAATATAATAAAAAATCAACCATAACCAAATGATGATCAGCCTTAAGAGTGACTACTTTTGCATATAAGGTGTAACCATTCACACTTCGGAGTGCTTGGTTGATTCACCCTATCCCCAGGGCCCATACCATTCTTTTGTGCAACATCTCCTTGGCGACAAAACCACTTGCAGAAAAAAGGCAAAACAGTGTGTGTATGTTTTGTGATATTGTTAGATAGTGTCTTGGCCAACAAGCTTATCTCTACAACGTCTGGCCAAAGTCAACTTTAATATCACATGATTGGCCAACCTCTTAGGTTAAATTAGATTTTTCTATACGTTCTCCTTGTAAAGATACCTCTACTCCCCTTAAAAGAAGTGTAATAAGATGTATAAATATATATACGTGTGTGTGTATGCGGGCTTGTGTGGGTCTAGTTTAAGTTTTCATTGCTATAGTAAAATTGAAAATTACTATCCTCATAGTGAAAAAAAAGAAACAGTGTGCGCATTTTTTGTGTAGAGATATACCTATATATTCATTCTTGATCAAAATTAAAGGGATGTTGATATATGAGTCCTCTAATAGGACTTTGTATCTTTCTGTTTTTTTCCCCTATTTGTTGGCAAGGAGCAGAGAAGCTAATAAAGAATCAATAAAGAAAACAGAAAACAAGTGATCGATTTTTCCTTATTAATTATATTTACTTATAAGTTTCATTGACTCCTAGTTGACACCAAAAGCCCACATATAATATAACAAAAGGGAACGACACCTTATTCTATTCCATTTCTTGCATGCTCTTTAATGTAGTTCGCCCACTAAAAGTTCTGCACTCTTTAAATGGCCCTACCATTCACTAAAGGATTATTCTCTTTAAGAAGAACTTCTATCTGTTGCTTACATGGTAGCTGGCCGCTCCAACGTGTCTGCTTAGGTGTCAGTTGGATCTCCCATGTAGCTGGACAAGATACCACAGAAGCATGTCAGAGAATTAGGCCATGCTCACACTCCAAGCATCATTCCACACTCCACACGTGCCTTTCTTGAGCTAGAATGAGTTCAACACCTTCTTTTCTTTCTCCTATTTGTTGGCACTTCATCACCCCAGCACTTGACAAAATTGAGCTTCAACTCTTTTCTTGTAGCCCATATTTCTAGTATTTCCCATCTCTCTTCCAAAGCTCCTTAGGTTCAAAAAAGTATAAGAAAAATAAAATTTTCATTTCCAAGGTCATTGCCCCATGGTGCATGATAAACACTTTTTTAATGTTTATCTATGTACTCTTATATTTACTTCTAGTATTTCAAACTTACATTTAATTGTTTAATTAACATTTATTTTTATCATTGAGTTATAATTAGAATTTATTATATTTTATATTAATTTTTCCATTTTAAGTTCTAATTTTACTTGTTAAGAATTTTTAATTTCAGGACTGAACTTGAGAGGCCTTAGAAACTATTGAGATTTATATTCGAGGATTTATTAATTCATGAAGCGAGAGCACAAAAAATATTTTTTCAACTCAAAAAGGGCGAGGTAGGCTTTTGGCAATTTAAGGAGGGGTAATTTTGTAATTTAAGCCTCATTAATGGCAATGATGTAATATGGGGCTCATTAATGGCATTTTCGTAATTTTTCTAGACTTAGACCAAGCAAATTCGGCCAAGCCTTCTCCTTCACCATTCCTAGCCACCACTTCACATTTCTCTCTAGTTTTCTTCATTTTTCTTCTTCTCTCATGGATGCCTCCATGAAAATGGAAGACTAGGCGCATCTGTAGTCAATCTGAGATGATTTGAAAACTGTCGGTTTGATTACTTGTATTGTGTTTATTTTGAATTTAATGATAGTTATGCTTCTCTACTCCTTATTTCTTTTTATTTGATTGTGTATGATGATTTTTATGCATAATCGCTAGATGGATTTGTGGGATTTCTAGGCCTGATCACCCTAGGAGTAATTTTCATAGAGTAAAACTTGATTTGGTTAGATAAAAATTCAGAATTTAGGTCTTGGGTACTCTAATCTTTTCTGCGATATTGGTTAGGGTTAGATTTGGTTCCAATGACCATAATCTATGCGATTGTATAGTAGGAATTGCCGAGGTAGGTGCAGGGATATTGGCTTAGTTAGGGTTCAACTTTAATTAATTAGGTAGGTTAATCTTGAGATTTCTAGATTAATCTAGTTAATTAGCATAACTGGAATTAAATTTATCTAGAGGTCGATGATAGAATCACCGTTGTCTGATAATTCTTTAGGTTGATTGCATTTCCATCGTTTATTTACTTTTATTTTACTATTGATTTGCTGAAAATCCTCCTATTTTCTTAGCATATTTTGACTGAAACCTGTACTAATGGTTTTTTGAGAACACGACCCTGGTTGAAAATGCAAACTTGTAATTTTTAATTTGACTGCAACCTATAGTAGCGACGCTATAGGGCATACATTAGTGCAAGAAGCATTCAGATGTATATGAGTATGCTCCTGCAGCCTGCATTGAAGGAGATGGTGATGATGATGATGGAAGTTATGACAATGCACCAGCAGCATCGATGGAAGGCAATGATGATGATGATGATGGAGGTTACGATTATGCTCCTGCTGCCTGAACAATGTGAAACTGACTATAGTTCATATGTTCTTCTTTAATCAGTACTTACATTTCCAAAATTTTGTAGGTAGTGGAATCTGTTTTGTGTCATCTAATGAGCAAACTGTAGGGTATTAAATGCATATACCTCTCCCAGCAGGGGTTTGAACTTGGGTTTACCATGTTGTGGAGGATTAGCCTCTTCTACTAGATCCAACTTCTGTTGGTGGTTTGTCATTTTTTCAATGATAAACTCTATATGTCATCAGTTGTTGGCAGGAGTATAATGAAAATGAAATGTTTCTTAATTAAGCTAGTTTGTTGACTTCAACAAGAATTTCTTTCTGCATATATTGTATCATTTTATTTGAATGCTTAAAAAATGTTATACAATGATCAACTTGGAGATCAAGAGGACCTATATATAAAAATCTCACTTACACACAAGATGTAAACACGCTTATGTATGTATATGAGGGTGATCTTCTGTTTCTGTGTTTTTCTTATTTGAGCACGCGTGTGTACAGAGCTTTATCATGCAAAAGCTAATTAAAAAAAGACCTAATGGAGGGACCACGCCTGAAAATAAAAGAACAGGATTAGAGTTGATTGTCTCTTAAAATATATGAAGTGTATATATATTACCAATCAAAAATACACGAAGACTGAAGCATATTTACATGAAACATACAACGTCAATAGTTAATCTATATTGATCTCTAAATAACCCCTTAGAGGCCTCCTTTTCACACAAAATCTAAAGAAAAATGCTACTCAACCACAGAATAGGCAGTTTATTTTATATATATACACACACTTCTACAATAACAGGGTTTAAGTTTCTTTTTATGGCCAAATAGCAGAGGTCTATTGCTTGTTTCCACTTAATTTGGATATCATGCCTCGTTAGCCCTCAAAGCAACAAAAGAAATGATTTGTCCGGTTATTACCATTACCTAGGAGTAATATTAGACATAGTTACTTCATTAATAGAAGGACTTTTGGAATTTTTTGATGTAGATCCTTCCCATAGGGCCATTTTTCCAACTGAAAATGCAGGTTAATTGGTTGTGGTGGGGAAGTGTCTTTATACCGCCTGTGAGCATGACAACAACGCCTGACATGGTTGGTCTATGTGCTGCATCTTCATCAACACACAACAAGCCAATGTTTATAGACTTTGTAACTCAATATATTGACTATGTAAGATATTTCCAAAATTGGATCCATCAGTTCCAGTGTTTTCCCTTCACACCATAGTTTCCAAGTCTGCATGCAATAGTGAATTTCACAAGCTCTAGCTGAAGCCCTCCTCACCTCTATGGTGGAATTTCAAATTCCTTGTAAAAACAGAGTAGAAAACTCACGTATATAAGAAGACCTTAATCACGTTGAGAGGTAACATCCACTATTTCTTTGCCCACAAATGATTTCCAACAAAAATACTTCAAAGCTGAAAGCATAGAATTTCCTTAAAAATAATCCTTCCATAATATACTTAGAAGCCATATATATATATATATATATATATATATATATATATATATATCAGTAGTCAATTTGTCAACAACACTTACTATTCATTCTGGTCTCTTTCAAATGTTCTTGTGAATCTAAAGTCTGATATTATTAAATTCATCTCACAATCAAATAAAATATTGTTAGTTTAAGATCTCTATGAATCAGAAAATTTTATGCATTAAAGTGTGTAAAATAGTTGCTAAAGCGATATTACTCCATCACTCTTCTGCAGGATTTTTCTCTCTATAGAGCCTTATAATCCTAGAGACTAGACAAGGTATATAATTCATGTAATAACTTAAATACAAAAGGTGTTATTCCCTTCTAATTGTTGGATATAAATAAAAATTATTCCTAAACCTTTTATTAATAATTTAAACTTTTGAATTAAATTAGTTTTTGAGTTAGTATCCTCTTTTATAGTTAACTAATAATTTCTGGATATGCATGATAAGGTAAATTTGTATTTTATTCACACTTTAAGGCTAAATCATTTATAAGTGGGATATGTTAAATATAATATAAACACCATTTTTGAATTTTTTTAATAGTTTAAGCTTTTAAATTATATTGGTTCTTAACACTAATCAATATTTATAATTTCTGATATTTCCACATTCCAAAAAAGCAAAAGTTTTAGGAGAATCATACCAAATAGGTGAGAATCAAGACTAAAATTTGGCATGTACTCATGTAAAAGCAACTTTTCGTCTCCGTGGATGCAGCAACCTAAAAATCAACACAATAATTTTAGAATTACGAGAGGATTAACCTGGAAAGGACGACTAACTTGAATAATTTTTATATTATATCTAACGGCCACCATGTCAACGCAATAATCTCCATTCCATCAACTTTTGATTGCAGTGGATGCTATTAATTTGTGGACATCGTCAAAAAAAAAAAAGGCATGACTGTATGGGGAACTAGTCTACCATACTCAGATTGCATGCTGCCTCACTGCTAATTCTTGACTTGGATTAACTGTTGAGTTGGGCAGATAATATCACTACTACAAGTTCAATCACTTAATACAAGAGTAGGAAGAAAAGTAAAGATGATTGTGAAAATCCAAGTTAGACCTCAGAACAAAAAACAGATAAGTAAACAAATATTGACTTGGACCCGCTCCGTATTCATTCGACCAATCATGGCATAACACATAATCCTTTTCATTTATCAAACTCACTGGCCAGTCAACTACGAGTGACCATTAGGAGGTAATGGCTGAATAGGCCTATGAATTCCAATCCATACGTTGAATGTGGTGGGGCTGTGAAAGAGTCTTCCATGTTCATTTATAGGTTTAAATTTCTAATAAACTATATCCGGCCAACAATTTATCTGCTACCTTGTTCACATAATTGAATATATTTATGCACAGTCTTAATATATCTAGCCAATAGCCAAATTCATAAATTCAATAGAAGACTAGGTCAATCTGTATGGATGGTTGGATTCCACTGCTCAATCAATTCATTTGCTGGATGTAAACAAGCTCTTCAAAGCCACTCTGCAGATGACATGTACAGCTGGCTTTGGTTCAATATAAAGTTATCAACTAATAACTAAACTACCCACTTTCACTTCTTGGAACTATCTAGTGGTTGAGAGAATTGTGACAGTCATTGCCTAAGTAGTTGTTGGATATATAATTGTGCTTTTCCAGTGATCGAAGGGTAAGAAAAATCAGCAAATGCATGTAAAGTCATATAATTTACTCCCTCCATTTGGCAATAATGTAATGATCAACAAGTACTATACAAAGTTAATTAAGTATGTGAAGAGAGGACAGTAGAAAGGAAGGATCAATTACTGATGAATTGGGGAAGCTAATGAAAATTGAGTTTTTGACTTTATATATGTTATTTACAAATGACCTAAATAAATTCTTTCATATAGACTACAAGTTGTCAGGAGAAAGCTGTGGTAGCAGGGGATTTGATTCTCTGACTGTAAGGTTGAAGAGGATATAATATCATGTCAAAAACTCATTCAACCTAAAAACCTAAACTATTAAAAGAAGACATATCAATAGTTTTATATTATATCCAATAATTTCTTTATATTTGTCCTAAGTTGACATTGTATAATTTGGTCTCAGAGAGATATAATATAATTCAGGGACATGATCAAGTTGGGCAGAATCATCTTGTACACACCACTACTATATTTCAAGGTATTATTTGCAGTCAGCGCTTTTTAGTGTGTGTATATATATATATAGTTCTACAACCTAGTTACGGCCTGGGTGCACAATCAGAAAGAGTTAGTTGATTGATAGAGCAATTCATAGAATTGTCAGACGTAGATTCTCCTTCTTCCAATATCACTCTTCCAACAGAAAATGGTGGCTCCTTGGGATTAGGAAGCTCCATTGCATCTTTTGCTAGCATTGTGACTACGGTTGGCATTGTAGGTCTATCTGCTGGATTTGGCTGGAGACACAACAAGGCTATGTGTATACATTTTATAACTTCACTCGTTGTGCTTGACTTTTCCAGAAATGGATCCATCAACATTATAACATTGCCTTCACACCATAATCTCCATGCCTGAGAGCAATCGTAAGGAATTAATTTCGTTAAAACAATTCTCATAGTGCAAGTAAATTAGGCAACAATCGAAATAAGAAACTTACATATGTCACGAGATTTATGCCATGTTCGGAAACATAAAGTCCCATATTCCTTTTTCCGCTAATTATTTCTAATATCAGAACTCCAAAGCTAAAGACATCAGATTTTACTGAAAATATTCCTTTCATAGCATATTCCGGAGACATATACCCACTGTTTTATAAGGCACTTATGTTAGCAATGCAAATTATAGAAACAGATAAAATATTTGTTTTTTGGTTTAATCAAATAAGTTATTTTAAAGGATACAAATACACAAGTAAACAATATATAAATATATAGATAGATAGATATTTCCCTTAACCTATACTCCACATATAGTATAAGTGATGCCAAAGTTACATACATTGTGCCTGCTATTCTTCTTGTATTTGCTGGTTGGTCTTTTCCAAAAGTTCTTGCTAATCCAAAATCAGATATTTTAGGTGTCATATCATAGTCTAGCAAAATATTGCTAGCCTTCAAATCTCTATGAATCACTGGAAGTGTTGAGTCTTGGTGGAGATATAAAAGACCTTTTGCAACTCCAATAATGATATTTTTACGTATATTCCATAGAAGTTGAGTTCGATTCTCCATATCTAACAACAAATTTTTGGAATTCAAAGCATGTGGAGACGAGAAGAGAAGGCTTCACGTAAATTATGAAGAAATGTAAAAGACGAATATAACAATGAAATTAAATGATAGAGTTCCATAGGAACATACCGAATAGGTGAAAGTCAAGGCTGCCATTGGGCATATATTCATACACAAGTAACTTCTCATTTCCCTCAAAGCAGCAACCCAACAACTTCACAAGGTTCCTGTGTTGCAATTTAGCAATAAAGGTGGCTTCATTCTTCAATTCCTCTAAACCTCGACCAGTGTTCCTTGACAGCCTCTTTACTGCAATATTCCTTCCATCTGGTAAAATTCCCTGGTAACATTTTTAATTTTTAAGATAACAAGACTACGATTTAAATGAGCTAGGCAACAGAGAACATTTTAAACATGTTCATAGCATACCTTGTACACAGTTCCAGATCCACCTTTCCCTATTTTACATTGGTCTGAAAAGTTGAAGGTAATGTCTTGAAGGGTACTCAAAGGGAACATGGCAAGGTCTAACTCCATCGTGTCCTTGTTTTGAACACTATCACGAGTGAGTACTGGAGATTCTTCAACTTTTGGCCCATCTAAAAGTGAAAGTGTTTTAGTTTACAGCCCTAAAATTTACTCATTTAACTTTTTAACTATTGGAAGTCTAGAAAGCAGTAAAACTACCTTTAGCTTTCTTATAACGGCACCACAGTATAAAGCAACTCGGCAGAGCTATTGTTACTAGTCCACATATGACACTGATGATTACAATCTTGGAACGACCTGATTAAATATAAAAAATGAATCTAATATGAGATTGGGATACGCATGGTCCCCTATTCAGATAATGCAGGATACTTATTTCTACCATATCAACATCGGCACTATATATAATAACATACATGCATGCAGCAATATGCCCAACGCTAACAAATGTTGGCAATATGGGTGATGTAAGAAAGCATAGGAAAAAGTCAATTACTGATGGTCAAAAGTTAATTAAAAATTGTCCACATTTTTAAGCTATAGTTGACTTTAAAATATGTTAATTATTGAGTTCTAATTTTTTTTTTTTTTTATATGTGCATACTAAGGATATACTTAGTTAATAATCTCTTTATTTGAAATTATTTGTGGTTTAAGATAGGGGTGGGCATAAGCCGGGACAGGCAACAAATTTGGCCGTCCCAGTCTCATCCGAAAAAATTGTTTGGGACAAAAATTTTGTCCTAGTCCCATCTTGAATTTTTAGTTCTGCCTAGTCTTATCTCGGTTTTATATAGCATTGTCCTGGTCCCATCTTGATTAATTTTTATTAATAAAAAAAAAAAGCAAAAGGATAAAGTAATAAGAAGGGTGTTGAAAGCATGCAAAAAAGAAGAAAGGTGGTGTGTGTTAACAACAAAAATAGAAGTGTAAAAAATAACGAATTGAACAAATATATATACTTATCGGGACAATTTTGGGCAAGACGGGACGGGACATATTTATATAAAATTCAGGACGAGACCGGGGTGAGATTTTGCTTGGCCAGATCCCTTCTCAAAAATTAACTAGGACACCATTTTGTGTTTCGGTCCCATTCTAAATCTCGAATTGTCTCATTCTGAAATTGTTCTGAATCTTTCGAGCTATGATGGAACATCAGGGCGTCTCATTCTGTGCCCACCCCTAATTTAAGATATGTGCAAATAGATTATGAAATACAATTAACGTGTTCAAATTCTTTTTAAACTTTCTAATATATATTTATTTATTTTAGTACTATCTAATTTTTTAATAAGTGTGAAATAATTAAAGTTGGTGAGGATAAGGTATAGTTGAAAAAAATAATAATTAATTTATTTTGAACTTTTAAAACGACAAATAAATTGAAATAATTTTTTTTTTCTAAAATAACAAATAAAATAGAACGGAAATAGTAGCTAAAAATTGATCTCTTTCAAGTTGAAAATATCTTAAAACAAATAATCTCTCTTAACAAAGTCTTATTATCCATATTATCAAGAATCCAACCCCTTCTTACAATGCTTAATTGATATCGACTAAGAAGTCTTTTAATTTACTGTATGTTATGCTTGACTCGAAAATTCAACTTTAAATATCTGGCGTGTAGTTGGCAACTTTGTTGAAGGGCTGAACCGACAATGAATTCCGTAAAGAGAGTGGGGTAAGGGGCCGGTTTGCTTCATAATTTTCAACGTATAAATACTTCATCTGTCTCATAATTAAAGACATTTTGATATGGACTTTATATATCCATTAGAATTTGGAGCTTTAGATTAAGGTAAAATATCTTCTATTTCATGCATTATTTGGTCGAGTAAATCAAATTAAAAATTCTTTGATTTATAATTAAACAAAGTGATTCATCAAGAGTTTTTAGAATGAAAAATAAACCAAAATATGAAATAGAATATGTTTTATTATACTTAGATTAATTTAAGACTAATAAATTAATCTCTCCATCTTTTTTTATCAAGTCTCTCCATTTTCTTTTAATCAAGTCTCTCCATCTTTGTCACATCTAGAGAAATTACACTGGCATGCATTTATATATAGTAACAATTAGGGATTTTACTTTATTGATTTTATTAGTTAGGAATTTAGATTTGTTAGTTTACTTTAATAGTAATTTAGGGTTTTTATTCATAGTAATTTACTTAAGTCTTAAATTTTTTATATAAGAAATTCGTGATATGTAAAACACAGCATTATTTGACATGGTATATTGATGGTTATATTTGCGTAAGTTATTGACTCGGTTAAAAATAAGCAGAGTAAGATATCTTAGCTATAAAACAAAAAAGGGTTTTACCAAATATCATCCCCTACTTTAACAAATACCACCCCCTTTAATTTTTTTTTACAAAAATGCCTAAAATACCCTTATTATTAACACTCACGCAACCCCCTTATTTTACATGGAACACTCCTCCATAAGTGTTTTGATATTAAAAACGCTCATGTATAAGCGTTTTGAGGCAAAAACGCTTAAACACCACCCCCTTATATGTTGTATTTTTATTTTGAATCAGAAAATTTTTTTTATTGTGCCAAACGCTCCTATGCAGACAATAATAACTCCAAAACACCCCTATATAAACATTTTTATCTCAAATGCTTATGTAGAAGTCTTATCATCTCAAAAACGCTCGTGAAGGAGCGTGAAATGAAAAATGTATATATATATATTATTAAATTTAAATATATTACTTAAGATTAAAGAAATATATATATATATATATATATTTAAAATTAAATATGTAATAATTAATAATATTTTCAAAATTATATATATTTTTAATAAATTAATATAATTTTTTATCATACAATAATTATAAATTATAAATATATATATATATAAATATATATTTAATTTAAAAAAAATATAAAAAATATAATTAATTTTAAAAATATACATAATAAATTTTAAAAATATTATAAATTATTAAATATTTAATTTTAAATATTTAATTTTAAAAATATATATATTTCTTTAAGTATAAATAATATATTTTAATTTAACATAATATAATATAATATATATATATATATATATATATATATATGTTTTCACTATAACGCCTCTTTAGAGGCATTGATCATTTGAACGCCTCTGAAGAGGCATTGCGATATATATATATATATATATATTTAAAATTAAATATTTAATAATTTATAATATTTTTAAAATTTATTATGTATATTTTTAAAATTAATTATATATTTTTATAATTTTTTTAAATTAAATATATATATATATACATATTTCACCCAACGCCTCCTTAGAGGCGTTGATTATTCTCAACGCTTCTGAAAAGACGTTTATATAATAATGCTCGTGCATAGATATGTTTTAGCTATTAACGCTTGTGTATGAGCGTTTTTAGCTATGGCGCGAGGGTGGGGGAAGGACACAACTAGTATTCTTTCAGCCTGTAATGGTATTATGATCATTTCACGCAGAGGAGGGTGGTGTTTGTTAAAGTAGGGGGTGGTATTTGGTAAAACCCAACAAAAAATTGGTGAAGCACCTAAAACCGTACTATCTCATAAAAAAAAAAAAATTCTAATTATTATAATGCAATGTTTCGCATATATAACTCACTTAACAACCAAATTTGATTGAGCAAAAATTAGAATTTTGAATTAATACCTGGCTTAGAAGCAGGAGAGGGTTGATCAAGAGAGACATCTAAAGGTGAATCTGCAAACCTCATTGCACAGACCGCCGGGACACTCACCATCCACCAAGCTCGCCATCCCCGGCCCCGGCAGTTACCAGAAAAGCGATCTATTAATTTCACCAAGCAATCATGGCACCCCTTCAAATCCCTGCACTGCACCGATCCATACCTTTTCACAGAATCACTTATTCGGAACACTGTGGCCTTAAACATCAAAGACAACTCATTCACTTGTCGAATCAAGATACGCATATTTTCATCCGCGTATCTACATTCATTTTCATCCAATGGCTCTGACGTATTGTCTGTGAATATTTTGAGATTTATGTAAGATTCTGTCACAAAAGTCCAGTACTGAAGCATGCAAACATCGTAAGCTATTTGGCCATAAAAGTAATTTTGGCAGTGGCGTAGTATCTGCTCTGAAGCATTGGCAACACAGGATTTACAACGGCTTGGGCTCACGTAATTCCAGCAAAAACTCTCCCCGTACATGGATTCTGATCCTGTTTGGTGCTGATAACGCCCGCTTGCATTGTGAAATCCATTGGTGGAGTGAGAAGTAAGCGATGAGAGGAGAGCCGTAAGGTCGCCTTGGAGCCCTTCATAAGCCGGGTGAGGGTATTCACAAGAAGAAGACCAATAACTTAGCTCCGCCGCTGTTGGCAAGCACAGCCACCACCACAGAAACAAAAAAATCCCCATTTACTTTGTTTCATGACTAGTGAAATATTCTACCGTATATCTACCTTACTCTTCAGACTTTTTACTTGACATGATTGATCGTCAGGTAGGGCAGATATTTTCTGGCCAATTTGCTCCTGATTCATTCACCATCTCACAAATATTGTCACTTCAAAGTACAATCATTCATCACATGAATTAATATCTAGAAAAGTAAACATGATAGTGGAAATCCAAGTCAAGCTTATGATGGCGTTGGGTCTACAGTTTGGGAAAAATCAACGAAGTCTGACGTCGCTCAAAAAAGAAAAAAAAAATGAATATATACAGGGAATTAGTCTACTGTTAATTTAGTTAAGATAAAATTGTAAATAAAAACATATAAGTGGATTTATACAACCACAAGAAATATAATATAATAAAGGGATGCACATTTCTAAATTAATTCGAGCATTTTTTACTACGTCATTTTTTAATCACATCTCAATTTTTTAATGACAAAAATGCCCTTCATATTTAAATGAATTTTGCAAACCCTCAACTCATTTTTACTCTCACGTACACACCCTTCTTTTCCTTTCTTTCATCTCCAACTTTATATCGACACACCAAAGGTAGCATATTTGTTATCTCATATGCCTTTTCACTCATCATGATCTAAATAAGAAAAATCATTCATTATATAATATAATTTTATAGCATTTTGATTAATCATGATAAATGAGATAACATATGGAATACTCAAAATCTTGCTCTGTTTGTTCTAGAGTGTTTTTCCACGTAAAAATCTGTCTATTAAGTGCATTTTTGTGGCTAAGGCTATGTTTAGTGAAATTAACTAATTAGTTAGTTAAAAGTTGAAATACTAATTTTGAGTTGAAAACTATTAAGCTAGTTTATTGAATTAGAATTGTTTAATAAAATTATTTATTAAACTAGTTCTAAAATGCACAATGACATAAAAATGATATATTTATCTAAGTTTTTATATAAATTATAATTTTGTTTTGTTAATAAAAATATTTTTAATTAATTTAGAAAACATCAAATAAAATATACAATGCTCACTCATACGATTGGGAAAAAATCATACACATATATATAACATAATGATAATATTTGTATATTAAAAAATAATGATTTTATCAATTTTTGTGAACAAAAAATTATTATCATCCAATTAAATAATATACAAAAATTAAAAATATTTCAGATTTATTTTTAAAAAAAAGAAGAAATAGAAAAAATTCACTTTAGAAAGCATTCGTACATTGAAAGAAGAAAAAAAATTATTGGCTAATATTTTGAATAATATGGAGAAAAATAAAGGGTAAAATGGTAAGACAAAACAAGAAGCTATACGCTATAAGCTCGAACGTTACTCTAAGCGGTGTCTAAAAAAATGCTATAAGCTAATAAGATATTCGTTTATCAAACAAGCCTATTTTAGTCAAACAAGCCTCTAAGCTAATTAAATACACTGTAAGCTAGCTTATTAGACTTGCCAAATATACACTAAAACACACGTGGTTTGAGATTTATGTTTTTTCTCGTGGGTTTTCCTAGAAGTTTGAACTTCAAAGTTAAGACTCAGAACTACAACTTCTGGTTCATTGAACTTCCGACAAATTAATTTTCTTGAAGCATGTAATTTATATTAGTAATTCCTTTTATTTATTTATTTTTTTTTTACAATTGTCTATTGCTGATTTAAGTTTTTGTTATCAGTTTAGTTGGTTGTTGTACCATCAAAGGAAGAAAATATGGATGAATATTCAAGTTTGAATTATAATCTATCAAACAAAGTGGACAAACCTGGGAATGGGAGCATCATTTCGTCACTCAAATGGAAGCCTATAAGTCATTGTTTCGATGAATTGAAAGGAAACCTGTGTATTGACCTTGTGTAATTATGTATTTAGTAATGTTGGTTAGCAGAAAATTTGTAATTTTTGGTTTAGTAATGAATTAACTTTCAGTTTTAGTATGCAGTGCACATTTTATAGCTTTAGCTTTTGATATTCAGGAATTTTTACATATTAATTAGAAAATCTGGGAAAATGAAGAAACTTCTGTATTTCATAACTGTAAGTTCTGGTATTTGTGAAGTACTATATATTACACAGAAAATCTGAAAAAAAAAATTAAAAAACTTTTGTAATTAATATTTCCAGTATATAGTTCACATTCCATAACTTTAAGTTATGGTATTCACGAAGTTCTACATATTACTTAGAATTCTACAATGGATTTTTTTAACCTATGCACCACATGCGTAAGTTAGGGATCATTAAATACACTGCTAAATCAAACAATTTCTATAGCAACAAGGTGTAAGTTAAGAATCATTAAATACAGTGCTAAATCAGACAATTTCTATACCAACAATGTGTGACTCAATTGATAAGCAAACTAAGTTCAGTAGCCTCTATAATGTTAAGGGTTCTTCTAATGTGATGTAGAAATACTTGTGAGTACAAAAAAAAACAATTTTTATTGAAAATGATGCACATTAAAAGTTCAATGAAATTCTTTTTTTTTTTTCTTCTCACACTTATTAGTAATTATTTTTCTCTCCTATTAGTTAATACTAATTACATATTTTTTCGTTCATCCTACTAATTTATTGTTTTAAGATTTATGAATTAAAATTTAGAGTTTAAGGTTTAGAGTCTGCTGTTAGAGTTTATGGTTTAAAATTTAAGGTATATAGTTTAAGATGTAAAGTTTTAAAACTTAGAGTTTAGGATTTATAATTTTTGAAAAAGGGCAATTTTGGGGTGGAAGAGGGACAATTTTGAAATAAAAGGATTGATCATAAAGAAGTTTTAATTATATATATTCAATAGGATTTATTTTTTAACAATTTTTAATGTTAATTAGAGTATTTAATGAGGCTTAACCTATGGTGCATAGGTTAGAAAAACGTTTAACAAAAACTTGGTCAATCCCTATAGTTAGATTCCACTGCCCAATAAATTGATCTGCTTCATGTAAATTAATTATGACAAGATCTTCACGCCAATTGCGGATGCCGTGTATTGCTTGCTTTTGTCCACTATCTAATATTCCAACTACTTGCATCCTTAGATCTATCTTGTAGTTGAGAGGTAAATTCAGAAGAATTGAATATGATGGATCAGAAATATGACTTTTGACAATCATCACCTACTTAGTTAGATGATTGTGCTTTTCTGGTGATGGCTAAGAAACTCAGCAATGCATGGAAAGTTTAAATCTTCATACTTTTTCAATGTATAATTAATAGAGCACAAGCTAATTGCTCCAACAATTGAACGATTTACGAAGACAAGCTGTTCTTCCACTTTTCTTTTCAAATATAGCACAAGGTAAAACTCCAACAAATGCATATAGAAAGTAATTTAAAGGTAACTCAGTCAATCTCAACATTTCAATCATCTAGGAGCAACATTAGATATGGTTATGTCATGATGGAACAATTCTTGGATTTGTCTGATGTAGATTCCTGCATGCTTCCAACTGAAAATGGAGGTTGATTGGGAGTTGGAAGGATAATTTCATCACTTCCTAACATTAAATCAACCTTAGACATGGTGATCTGCTGCATCCTCTTGCACACATAATAAAGCTATATGTATGCATTTCATAACTTCTTTTGGCGTGCAGTTCTTTTCTAGCAGGAATCCATAAGCATTAAACTTTTATCTTCATACCATAACCTCCATGCCTGCAGTATATGCAGTAATAGACAAGTCATATAAACTAGATCTTTTCTAGTAAGGAATCCATTTCTCTCTCTCACTTGATGTAAAATATAAATAGGAAGCAAAATTGTTGTGAGACAAGAGTTCAGATCATACATATGCCAGAAGACCTTATTTGTGCCTTTTTCCACTTATGATCTCTAGAAAAATAGTTCCAAAACTGAAAACATTAGATTTTATGAAAAATAATCCATTCATAACATATTTTGAAGCTGTATCCACTGTTTGAATTGAAAATTGTCACTATACCAAGTTTTAGACATGTTATATGAGCATTTTAATATAAATTATAACCTGAAAACTGATTAAAAAATTGACACGTACTATAAACCAATTATTCTTTGTATATTTGCTTATCTTTGGAATCCTTTGAATATCTGTGCTAATCTAAAATCAGAGACTTTTGGTGTCATGTTATGGTCTAATAAGATATTTTCTGCTACCTTAAGTCGAGAATTTTTGTGATGGTACAATAAACCTTTTACAATTCCATTGATGATGTTTAATATTGTATTCTAATCTAATCAACTTCCCTTACCTTTATTTACAACATTGGAGGGCTAGATTAATAGCAAAGATGATGAAAAAGAATATATATATATATATATATATATATATATATATATGGTGGCACGAGAGACGAGATTAGACAAACACTTAATTTACATGATATCAAGTAATTTCTTCTAAAGGGTAAATTTCATGAAATCCACTGCTAGTTTAGAAGCTTTGGTTAGGAATGAAAATAAGTTTAGCTCATGACTCATAAGCTAAATCAACTCATATTGCTAATGGCTTAAAAAGTTAAGCTTATAAGTTAGTGAGATGAGCTTGAGCCAAAAATTCTAATTCATCTATTAAATGAGGCAAACTTTTGCTTTAATAGGTTGAGTTCATTAATTTATGAGCTAGTTCATTAATTCCTGATAATACCAGGAATTATTACACATTCTCTCTAGTAGACGGACAAGAAGTTCAAAACATAACTGCAAATATATATATATATATATATATATATAATATTATTATGTTATATATGCATATTATATCATAATATATAAACTATGCCATGTCAATATATTATTAAGTAGATATATTATGCTATATCAATATATTAAGATAAATTTCTCCTTAAAGAGAGTAAATACACATTAATTTTATATAGTTAAAATACCTATACAAACATTTTCTCTAGAAATTTTTAAGCAATCCAGTAAACGTTTCTAGAATAAAAAAAGCAACCTGAAGTGAAGAAGTACTTTCAGAAAAATTCATCACACTTCTAGCGAGGCAATAAGGTATACACAAGGGTTTATAAGAAGATGAAACAACCCCACTCTCTAAAAGCTAGTCTCAAGTATGGCTCAAATCAACTTCCATGCGTAACTAGGTAGTCTCTACAATTACTTGATTAGAGTTTATTTTTTTAATAGTTTAGAATACTATTTGTTTAGTTTGTTAAATGAATGTCGTGAGTGTTTAAAACTAGTGTGTTTTTTTTTTAATTGACCTTGCCTCGAGAATTAGTTTGAGCTTGAGAATTTGGAGAGTTAAGCTTAAAGTTAGAAAAACTAGTTCCCTAATTAAATAAGTTGAGTTTAAACTCAATGAATTTGACATGAGTCGAGCTTGAGCTCAACCTAACTCAACACATTTTCATTCCTAGCTCTATAACATTTGATGTGTTTTAAAATATAAATAAAATATTAGAAGTTAGATAAGATACTTGATAAGGTTCAACTTTAAACTTTAATATGTATATATCATCAATCAAGGGTGGAGGGAAGGAGACTAGAGGTGTTATGGTCCCCAAGTTTTTGGTTTTATCTTAGTATTATATAATATATATTTTTTAGCCCCACAAAATTTGTATGAAATTTATATTTGGTCTTGTCAAATAATGGCATGTGGTCTCATCCCCTTCTTACTCATTTCCCCATTCCACCCTCGTCATCAATATCACAATATCTTATAATTTAATGATTGGATTAATAAATTCAAATTTCTAAGAAGTTTAATCAATTGTGTAAGTGTTTAAATCTAAATATCAGAGTCAAAAGATTACCACTTGTATGTGTATGTGATCAATATCAAAATTTTATACTCTTAAATAAGGATAAATTTTCTTATGTGTCAACGATGAATTTATCATAGCTTAGAGTTGGGTTTTAACTTGCAAGTCATGTTTTCATTCCAGTTCTGTAAAAAGTACTGATAATATCATGCACAACAGGAAAGGAAAAAAAGGGTAAAAAAGAGATACCGAAGAGGTGGACATCGAGGCTAGCATTGGGAATGTATTCATATACAAGTAGTTTCTTGTTCTCCTCTGTGCAGCATCCCAATAGTCTTACAAGGTTTTTGTGTTGTAACTTAGTGATGAAGGTTACTTCATTCTTAAATTCCTTCAAACCTTGACCAGAAGTTTCTGAAAGCACTTTAACTGCAATAGGCCTTCCTTCGGGTAAAATGCCCTAATTAACAAGAGATTTAGTTTACAAGAATGGAAACTAGAAAAGAAACTTCTAAGGATTCATAAAGACCAGTGATACCTTGTAGACGGGGCCAAATCCACCTTTCCCTAGTTTGAACTCGTCTGAAAATTGACCTGTGCAGTGCAGAATTACTCTCAGAAATTGATGGAACATCTACATTTAACACGTCCTCATTTTCTCCTATTAATACAGCATAAGTAGTTGATGCAGCAACCAATTAGAGAGACACTACAATTACACTTAATATAATACCGATGATTATGACAGTCCTTGAAATATTAGAATTAGCAACTTCTCTCCTTTCCCCTGCATTAGCTAGAGAAGAAAAACAGATTTCGTTTACATATACATATGTATATATGTATATGTGTATATATATATATATATATTGGAAGTTAGGCAAAGAAATTAGATGCACCTGCCAATATATAACATTAGTAAAATTCAATATTCTAAAATAATAGATATAATAAGTAGATGTTTCGTAACGGTGAGAATACACATCTAATAAGCCAGTAAGTGTAGTTTAGTGGTGAGGAATTTTGATAATATTTAGAATATTGAGATTCAATTCTGTCATGTGAAAAAAATACATATATCCAATATTTGAGTTTTCTCCAAAATGTTACTCAAAATAGGATTTTTTTTTTTTTTTCCTTCCAAATTTGTGGGGATCCAGTTTATCTGTTAGACTCCATCTATTGTTTTTCTACTAGGTAATAGATAAATGTTTCAGATTAACTCAAGATACATGTGTTAGGAGATATTATATTTAAACACTTTAAATAAAAGGCTGAGATGTGCCAAGCATAAACTTAGCCCAACAGCCAAGCGCTACTTATGGCCACGATTTCCCATTGATATAATGCATTTTATAATAGGATTACTCATAATATTTGGGATTCATTTTCTTTGTTGAGCTGGGCTTCTACTCAGCACATCTCATTCATTTTCTTACAACAACTACAAATAACATCACAAAAAACAGATAAAAATCTGTTGTTCCAAAATTGTGTCTTATAGCTTATTCCAAAGTATTTCTTTGGCCAAACAATACTAAATAGCATGCATCCAATATTTACGCTATTTATTTTATTGACCAACAAGATGCTTTGGGATAGGTTATGGGACAAGTACTTTCAAACAATAGATTTTGTCCCACACAAATACATCTACCAAATTAATTGTCATTGCCCAGCAAAAAAAAAACAGAGCCCAATCCATAGCTGATAAGCTCTAGATAGAAGATATTTGTCCAAGATTTCTATAGACATGTATTGGAAATATTAGCACCTAACTAGCTTGCACCCAATCAGATTGCAGGTAGTAGGGTTAAGCAAAAAATTAATTAACCAACCAAACCGAAAACAAATCGGTTTAATCAGTCAATTACAATTTTGTAATTTAAAAAAATCATTTTTAGTTAATCAGTTTTGGTTTTGCTTTTTTTTGTTTACCAATGAAAACTAAACTGACCAACTAAACCATTATAAATTTTAATTTTTTACATAAACAATGTCATTTAGTAGTTGAGTTATTTTATTATTGATTCAATCGCTCAAATACAATGTCAACTTGATTTATGAAGACAATTATGTATTGCTAATTTGTTGTATGCTTCAGTCTTATGTGAGTATACTTATTGAAAATATTAGTTTTTTCTAGTGAAGAAATAAAAAAAAAAATATTACTTTTATTATGCATTGACATTCTTTTTGTTAATTTTTCTTTTCCACGTTTTTGTACATATGTTTGGAACCAAAGGAAAATAGTTTCACTAAATATTATTATACTTCAAGCTTATTATCTTTGTATTTTTGTTTTACCCATGTGATTCTTAATAAGGTACCATAAAAACTCTAGAAAAATAATTTATTTTAGCCTATCCAATATCCACATTCTTAGTTTATTGTAAACTGATCAAATATGTATTCCAAGCAGAAATTACACTAAAATGAAAAAAATAAAAGCTTTTTTTAAAAAAAAAAAAATGAATTATCACTATTGATTAACTATTATTAACCGGCAATTTAATCAATTAAAACCAAACTATTCGTTATAAGATAAATCAGTCAATTTTTGATTTGGCAAAATCACATGTTTGGTTAGTATCGATCAATTATAAATATGGTCAAAACTGACTCTAACCAACCAACAGTTACTCCTAACATGTAGAGTAAATAATTTTAGCTTAATTGTAAATATAATTACTATTAAAAAAACCGCTTGCCGGTACCATTGTTGAGCGTCAAAGAATTTGAATATCAGTTTGAGTTTCTTTGAGGGTAATCTCATTCCCTTTGGCAATATTTGGAAAAGGGATGTCTCACCGTTCATTTGGGTCCCAACAAATTTTTCAACATAACTACAGTATTCTACTTCTTGTCAAGCATTTTAATATTACACTTTCACCTGATTAGTTGTCCTATTAAAAATAATTTTAATTAATAATGATTTGCTCAATGAAGATAACAAGTGAATGATGATTTTAGCATACAAATATTTATTGTGAAAGTTTTCGTTAAATTGACAAAGAAAATATGTTATTGCATCATTCCATTGTGTTATATCGCTACTGCATTAACACTAGCATACCCAAAACGACTAGCTTAGAAATCTCCTAAAAAGGTTATGTCTTTAGTTTGAATTCTTATTCTTCACATTTTTAACTATATATATATATATAGTTCCATCTATGGAGTGAAAGAATAAAAAAAAACATTTCTATTGATGATCTTCAAAATAAACAACATTGACGGTAGAGAGAACTAATCTAATTGCATGCAACAAGCAGTATTTTCAGGCCAGTTTCCACCAATTCATTCACTACCTTACAAATATTATCTACAAGTTCAATCATTGAACACAAGAAAATATAGAAAAGCAAACTTGATTAATGTGGAAATCCAATGAAACAATTCATATAGAGTTGGACCCACACGTATTCATTTCACTAATCATAAATTAACACACAATTCATTTCATTTATCAAATTCACTAGCCAAATACGAGTGGACCATAAAGAAGTACGGCTGCAACTTCTTCGAAGGGCTGCATTGACCAAAGACCAATAATGAATTCCAATCCAAGTGGGCCATAAGCATGATATGAGTTTTCAATTTCACCATTCAATACCTAAATCCTAATTAATCAAACTCATACGCTAAAGTATAAAATAGAAAAGATTAGTACTCCCTTTCTTTTCTTTTTTTTTTTCCGATTTTGATTCCATAATAATTTTCATTTCATTTACCGAAGGCCCTAGCCGTAAAATCCAGAACTCCAGCAAGCTCAATTGGTGCCGTCTCTCTTGTTGAAGGTTAAGTGAACATCACATAATTACTCTATAATTTCACCCCTGGCCCTGCAGCAGCATGTGTATGGCTCTTCTTGGTCATCAAGAATCCTTTTCGTATGCAATAATTCTACATTGAATTTGAGTACTGGGCTGCGGCTGCGCATCAAACTGGAGAAGGTCTTCCCAACACTCAGTTTAATTTGAAGCTTCTTTCAATTGATGATGATGCAGACAAGGTAGCATATGACTGCATGGCCAAGTAAATCGCTACAAGCACAAATGTGTCTGGTGTGGTTTTTGGGTTATAACCTTTTGCCCACGTGAAATTTAGGCTATTATTTCATATACCTACGACGTGGCCAATGCCAAAGGCGATTGAGAACAATTTCATGCCAAAAGTCCCTCAGAGGCATCAATTTTGCTATTTCAAATCTTTTCACATGTAATTTTTGGACTTTGTATAATTTTCCAAGAATTTCTAGCTTGACCAATCAAGTCAAGGCCAATTAAGTGTAAGATTCGGTTGTTATCAAATTTCCATATTTTAGCAACTTATTGTAGTTTATTTTCAATCAATCAAAAATAAAATTCAGCTCCATTTTCCATTTCGAATTCTTGTTTCACGTTGATATGTTACATCAGATGATTACTTACTTAACAAGTTCATGGCAAAAAAGTCATACCGCATCTTAATTTTCCTTTGTGGACATCATCCCAAAAAAAAAAAAAAAAAAATTGAATGTATCGGGAACAAATCTTGCTACCATGCATACTCTACTTACATGCATGCCTCCCTACTAATTCTGTACTTGACTAAGACTGGAGTCGGGGAGATATTTTGAGGTTAAATTCAACAAAATCATACACCATGTCACAAATATTTTCTACAAGTTCAATCACTGAACACAAGAAATATAGAATACCAAACATGATTGTGGAAATCCAATAGAAAAATATTGACAGTATGGAGAACTAATCTACTAATCTCTAATTACACGCATGTCTACTAAATAGAAAAGAACTAAAATTTAATTTTCAATTAGTTTAGAAAAGTCTATAATGCATACCCGGTTGCTAATCCATGATGGGAAAGTGCCCAAATTTAGTGGTTGATAATATCTCCAGTAGAATTCCATCGAATAGAAGATACTTTCAAGAAACAAAAAAATAATAAATTTGTGACTCGATTTTCTCGTATAACAAAAAATGACCAAAATCTTAGGCTCAAAAATGGAAACAACTGGACAGTCCAAGGTTGTGGGTTGCGGGGCTTTGAAAAAGCCTTGCAACAATATCTTATAATAGTCAAAACTCCAAGTAACACTATGCCAAAAAGATTTTCAACAGCGATTAGAGCTGCTATCTATTTAGGAGTTATAGTAAATTGCGTAGTTTTTGACAATGGTCTTAAAACCGCTGTCAATAATAGATTAACAACTACAGTTTTATTTATAACCGTTGTCTTTACTTGATGTCTAGTTTCCTCATACTTCTTATAAATAGAGCTTGTACATATTCACCGATATCTTTGATGTTAAATATACAATAGTTTTTGTTTTTAACCGCTGTCTATACTTGTATAAATTTTTTAAAAAAGTGTATACAATCCTCTGCATAATTTACATTCATCTTTTCATATCTAACAAGTACTCCCAGGCCCAGGCTCAAAGCAGAATTTGGAAAGGAAAGTGGAGTGTCAAAGCACCAAGCAAACTCAAGATCTTCCTTCGAAGGGCTTTGCACAATGCTATTCCAACACAGGAACCTTTCTTCAGGCGCTTACTTAGGGGAGATAAGGTATGTAAATACTGCCCAAATGTAGTTGAGTTAGTTCTGCATGTTCTATGCCTGTGTCCTTAGGCAAAGGAGGTCTGGTTTGCATCTAATCTGAGAATTAGAGCTGATAATTTTAATGCTGAGACTTTCTGGGATTGGTGGTGCATATTGTGGTCAATACTTAAGAATAGTCTAGACTCCCAGAGGGTTATTTCCCTAGCTCTTTTCATTCTTTGGTGTATTTGGAGGAGAAGAAACAACTTAGTGTTCAACAGTACAAGTTCGGACAGCATTGAGATTGCAAATAAAGCAAGGGTGATCACACAAACTTTTTGGTTTCTTTGTAAACATTTCTCTTGGATTGTTTTTTGACTAGTGTCTAGTATAGGAATAGTCGTTGTGGATTGTCCGTGTTGATTTGGTTTGGGAAAACCTAATAATTGAATTTTATATTTATACATTTACCTCTATTTCTTGAGAAATTCGGTGGTGATTTTGAATATTTCTTTAATAAATCCTATGGTTTTTGTAGGACAAGGAAATTGAGGAGGAATTGCATAAAAGAGTGAAGTTGTTAGGAAATTATAGCAAAAAGTTACACGACGTGGGCTGCCACCCAGTTTGGTGAATTTGGGCCCAACCCCCACAGCCACAACAACCACAGCAACAGCAATCAAGAATGAGCTTGGAAGATGCTTTAGTGAAGCTTACCACTACTCAAGTCAGTTTCATGAACAAGACAAAAGCCTCTATCAAGAATCTAGAGACTAAGGTGAGTCAATTATCTTAGATGGTGAATACTAGGCTTCAGGGAGTTCTGCCTAGTACTGCAAAACCTAATCCCAAGGCATATGTCAATGCCATTTTTTTGAGGAGTGGGAAAAATATTAATATTCCTAAAAAATCTACTCCAGTTATGTTGAGGTAGAGAAGAAAAAGGAGCCAATCAAAGAAGAATCAGAACCTGCAATGATAGAAACTTCATAGCAAAAGGAGGAGAGACCAAAATCTAAATTATTCCCTGTCAATCCTCCACCATATGTGCTACTAGCATCATTCCCACAGAGGCTGTAGAAGAAAATTCAGATCAAGAATTTCTTAAATTTTTAGAAGTGTTCAAGAAACTGTATATAAATATTCCCTTCCTATAAGCAATCACCAAGATGCCTAGACCTTCTCAAAAAGAAGAAGCTAGAAGACACTAAAAAAGTTATGCTTAATGAACAATACAGTGCAATCCTCCAGAAAAATCTACCTATGAAAGTGAAAGATCCAGGGAAGTTCACAGTCTCATGCATCATAGAGAATAAAGATGTAGGAAAGGTGCTTTGTGATTTTGGAGCAAGTGTTAATTTGATGCCCCTTTCTATATCCAAGAAGTTATGTAATTGGAGAGGTGAAGCCTACTATGATAGGTCCATTAAATACCCCTATGGAAGGGTAGATAATGTGATAACAAAGGAAGGAAAATTTTTCTTCCCTGTGGACTTTGTGGTGCTTAATATAGGGGAGGATATTCATATTCTCCTAATTCTTGGGAGACCCTTTTTAGCCACTAGATAAATTCAAGCTCGTAGGAACAATCTGTTCCACAACGAGTAGTGTGTATTAATGAAAATTTCCAGAATGCCTTACTTGTACCTCTACTGCTTTCAACAGTAGCTAGTTTTCCTTTCAGCCATACACGTGTACAGAGATTACAAGTGAGTTAACTAGAGAACAAAATGACATTGTATTATAAAGACATAAAGACTTAATTTCCCTACCCTCAAATGGTTACCATACAACAGCCTTCACCTCCATATCGTCCTTATCCCTAAGGACAGATTGTGACAAGTGAACATAAAGTTGTTGCTGGTTTTGGTTTATATCAAAGTCAGGGTAGTCTTTTTCAAATTTGTAATCCATCCAAACTGCATCTTTAGGTCTAGTTTGTAACCACTGGACTAAGATTTGAGTAATAACTCTATTGTCGTGTTTATGCACATGCCAACCAATGATGGCAAAAGGAACCAAGGGTGATGGAAGCTGGACAATCTCCTATATGTTTCGTTAAAAGAGAAACATGGAATACATTGTGTAATGGCAACTGTGAAATGGAGTATTGGCAACTGTAGACTGGCAATAGGGCTGTGATTAGAGGTACACAAAATCCCCAACCTCGAAATGCCTCTCACTCCTTTTTTTATTAGCATAAAACTTCATCTTGTTCTGAGCTTTGCTCAGATTGTGTTGTAAGAAAGCTGAGATTTTTGCCTGCTATGATTAACACCCTTAACAGCTTCTACTACCAAGCCACTAGTAACACGAGGGTTATTAAGTGTTGGAAGGTACCCATATAAAGCCTCCAAAGGTGTCATACCAATGGAGGAATGAGAGCTAGTGTTATACGATATTCAACAAGGGGTATAAGTTGAACCCATTGTTTAGGTGCCTCCCCAATAGCACACATTAAATAGCATTTTAATGTTATGTTGAGGTTTTCCAATTGCCCATCTGTTTTGTGGGTGATAGCGGTAGATTTAGTAAGTTTTTACACCTTGAGAGCTAAATAGTTCCTGTGAAAAGTTGCTTAAGAAAATTGGGTCCCTGTCTAATACAATAGAACTAGGCCAGCCATCAAACTTTACTGTCTTACCAATATAACTAAAAATCCATTGGATTGGGGCAACCCAACAATGAAATCCATGTCTAAGGCTTGCCAAGCTTGTTTGGGTATGGGAAGTGGTTGTAACAGACCAGGGGAAGGAGTGACATCATGTTTAGATCATTGACAAGTGGAGCATGATTCAACAAAACTCTGAACATCCTTTAACATTTTCTTCCAATACAAAATGGAGCGAAGTCCCCTATAGGTATTTTGCTACCCCGAATGGCCTCCCCATGATGTAGAGTGATATTGAATGATCAGTTCACGCCTCAATGTCTGATCCCTTCCTACTACCAAGTTGCCTTTGCATTTGAGAATGTCATTTTGCATTGTGTAATAATGCAAATAGGTGGTGAGGTTGTTTTGTAATGCTGTAATAATTTTCTAGAGTGTCATCCTCAATAAAAGAAAGTTTGATTCTTTGCAATAAATCAACTTGAATCATTGAAATAGCCATTAACTGCTCTTCCGATAATTGTGAAAGAGAGTTTGCTACTTCATTCTCAGAACCCTTCTTATATTGGATTTTATACTAGAATCCTAACATCTTTCCTAACCACCATTGCTGCAAGCTAGTGTGCATGGGCTGTTCCACAAGGTGCTTCAACGTTTTTTGTGGTCAATTTTGATTATAAATTTGTGACCAACAAAGATCTCCATTTTTAAACTATGAAGACAATAACATGTAATTCTCTCTCATATGTAGAAAGAAGTGAATCTACTACCCATAACTTTGCTTAGGGATGCTGATAGGCACCCTTCTTGCCTTAAAACAGCCCCCATTCCCACACTGGAAGCATTCGTTTCTATCACAAAAGATTTAGAGAAATCAAGGAGACCTAAAACAGGTGCAATAATGAGCCTGAACTTTAATTCTTCAAAGGCCCACTGAGCTTCAGGGTTCCATTGAAAATTTTCCAGCCTTAAAATATTTGTGAGTGGATGAGTTATGGTTCCATAATGCTACACAAACTTCCTATAGTAGCCACTCAGTTCTAAAAATCCCTTTACTGTTTTGAAGTTTGTAGGAGTAGGTCAATTTTGAATAGCCTCTGTTTTGGCCTTATCCATAGCAACCCCTTGTCTAGATATAATATAGCCAAGATACTCCACCTCTACCAATCCAAACCACACTTGCTCTTCAAAAATAAATGATGCTGTTGTAAAACCATAAAAGCACTACAAAGGTGAGTCATATGACCATCCCATATTTTGCTAAAAATAAGGATGTCATCACAAAAAAAAAAAAAAAATGAGGACAAATTTTCTTAGATAAGGCCTAAATATATCATTCATAAGAGATTGGAAGGTAGCCAAGGCATTAGTAAGCTCAAAGGCCATGACAACCCACTCATAATGGCCATTGTGAGTCGTAAAAGTAGTCTTTTCAATGTCAGCTGAATGCATACGAATCTGATGATATTTGGCTCTTAGATCCAACTTCTTAAAATAAGAAATACCATGTAACTCATCCATAAGTTCCTCCACCTAGGGAATCTAGTATTTGTCCTTCACTGTTATGTCATTTAGCTTCCTAAAATCAACATAGAATTGCCATGTTTTGTCTTTCTTTTGTACCAACACCACTAGAGAAGCAAACGGGCTATGGACCCTGTTTGCAACAAATCTTCAACCATTTTTTCAATGATCTCTTTCTGAAATGGAGCATATTTATATGGGGCAGATTTCACTGGTGTAGTGCCTTCTTTAAGGATAATTTGGTCTATGGAGAGATAACTTAGCAGGTTCTACGAAGAGTTTCTGAAACTCCAGTAGTAATGGTTGTAGTCGTTGTTGGAAAGGTTCTAATATTGATTTGATTGATGGCACAAGGTTAATGGTGTTAACGGTTGATAATTACATTTTATATAGATTATTTAACCTCAATTCCCTTCCAATTCAAGTCCCAATCACGGTAAAAACACTTGGCTTTTGATTAGATTTCTTTATGTTGTAGGTACACAAGGCAAGGGAAGCAAAAATGGAAGAATTCATCATTTTGTCAATGGGCGCCGTGGCGCCCAAGCCTTGGCGTCGTGGCGCTGTGTACCAAAGAACAAAGGAAACCATTTTGCCAATGGGCGCCGTGGCGCCCAAGACCTGTTTTGGAGCTGTTTGATGACTTCTAAACCCGATGGACTTCCGAGAAGTTTTGCAACACAAGGATGAGAAGTCCATTACCTAGAAGACTCTCCGGATCAGAGTTTTAAGAGGAATTAAAGTCTTGAAGTGTGAAACCCAATTAAAGCCTTAATTAGAATAGGATTAGGATACACTTGTAATTAGTCTTTTATTATTATTTGGAATCCTAATAAGAGTCTAATTAGGTTTGAAGGCATTATAAATAGATCAAGAGGGCTGAACACAAGAGGAGGAGGAGAGAACAGCAGCAACATCGAGATCCAAGAGCAAGGCATCACTCCCTTTTATTTCTTCTACTCTTTTAATGTTTTCCTACTTTATGATTATGTGTTTCCCTAGTATCATGTGCAACTAAACTTCCTTCTAGGGCTAAGATGTAGCCCAATCTAATTGTATAGACAAATTGAGGAAGTTATGACAGTTTATGTTTTATCTAATTGAGATTTACTTTTCTGCACTTTACTCTTGATTGATCTGGCCAATTAATTGGGGGAAATCAGTGGGGTAGCTATGATACCGACCGGAGATTAGTTAACCTAGACCAAGAGAATTAAATCCATAGTGGAGCTAAGGACAGACCAGTACCGAGGAACCTGTGTAGGCACATGGGAATTAGGGCGTTCCCCTAATCTCCCTAAAGGGATGTCCATAGATCTTAATGTAATTATAGTTGTTACAACTCGCACAGACCAGTAGCAGGGTTGGTAATTATAATTAGATTTGATCTGACCTAATACCAAGGCTGATTAATTAAATTAGGGAATCCTGGCTAGCAATTGATAATTCAACAACTGCATAATTGAATCAAGGAAGTCTATACATGAAGATTGTGGTGAAATCTAAATCCCTAGATCTCTCATCATAATTCTATTCTGCTATATACTTTCTGCTATTACTACTTGTTTTTTGAAATTAATTACTTTGCTTATCTCATCACAATTTGATCGCTTGAACAATACTGAAGTTATATTACTCTGGTAATCAATAACAATCCATTGGGTACGACAACCCCCGGAATACTTGCTCACTGTACTGATAGTATATACTTGCATTGTGTTCCACACATCACATATTGTTCCACATACACATCCATTCACGCCCGACATATCTATTAAATACATCCATTTGTGACACTCACTTAGGAGCAATCAAGTTTTTGGCGCTGTTGCCGGGGATTGTTTTATTGATATTAGAGGAATTAACAAAGTGTTGATTCAAGCATAATTTTATTTTCTGTTTTACTTTGATCTTCTTTCTTCAATTCTTTTCAGAAAAATTCTCTGGTGCATGAGAAGAACAAGAGACCGAAACATACTATCTTTTGATCCAGAAATCGAAAAGACCATTAAAAGAAATCTGAGAGCAAGGAAAGTAGTTCGGAACTTGTAGCTTGAACTGGAAAAGATGGCAACACCAAATAATCAACCGAATGAAGGGCATGTTCCCCTTCGAACCTTTGTTGTCCCTAAAGTGCAAAATGCTATGTCAAGCATCCGAAACCCAGCAGTAGAGGCGAACAATTTTGATATCAAACCAGCTTTAATTCAGATGGTCCAAAATAATCAATTTTCTGGATCACTGAATGAAGATCCAAATCTGCATCTGTCTACTTTTCTGGAGATCTGTGTAACATTCAAATATAATTGAGTGTCTGAGGAGGCAATCAAGCTTCGACTTTTCTCTTTTTCACTCAGAGATTGAGCAAGAAGGTGGCTGAATTCTTTGCCACCTGGTTCAGTAGACACATGGGATTCTTTAGCTCAGAAACTCCTGACTAAATATTTTCCTCCTTTGAAGACTACCAAGCTGAGAACTGAAATTGTGAATTTCAATCAATTTGAGAGAGAATCTCTCTATGATGCTTGGGAAAGATTCAAGGAGCTGCTAAGGAAGTGCCCACACCATGGAATTCAAGACTGGCTGGTCATGCAAGTATTTTATGGAGGATTAATCCCTAACACCAAAACAGTTGTAGATGCAGCTGCTGGAGGAGCCTTTTTGAACAAGGACTATGCTGAAGCCTATGAGCTACTTGAAGAGGTAACAACCAATGCCTCTGATTGGAGCTCTAAGAGGGATAATGAGAAGAAAGTAGCTGGCATACAAGACTCAGATGCATTTGCAACACTTGCAGCAAAACTGGACCAAGTACTTTCATTCCACACTGCAATGCTCAAAGGAAATCCTATGGAAGCTGTGCAAGAAGAAGCCGAAGAGGTGCACTATGTGGGGAACAACAATCCCTACTCAAAGACCTACAATCCTGGATGGAGGAATCATCCTAACTTTTCATGGAAAAACCCAAGACAGGCAGCACCCCCTTATCAACAACAACAGCAACAACTTCCAAGGATGAATCTAGAAGACGCTATGGCCAAACTTGCAACATCCCAAGCTGAATTAACTGAAAAGACAAATCAATTTATGGTGACTATTAATGCTTCAATCAAGCAGTTGGAGAATCAAGTAGCCAAATTTCTCAACTTCTTACCACAAGGCAACCTGGTGTACTACCAAGCACAACTGAAGCCAATCCAATGGATGTGAAAGCCATAACTCTGAGAAGTGGAAAAACCATTGAAGTTGTCCAAGAATCCAAGCCACAACAAGAAGAAAAGGAAGCTGAATCTCAAGATGAACAAGCACCAAAAGTCGCTCCAGATGAAAAGCAAGAACAACAAAAGCCAATGGAGAAGTCGAAGCACATGCCATGCGAAAATCCTTCTCCATACAAGCCACCCTTGCCATTCCCACAAAGATTCAAGAAGCAGAAGTTGGACAGACAATTTGCAAAATTTATGGAGGTATTTAAAAAATTACATATTAATATTCTTTTTGCAGAAGCTTTGGAATAGATGCCAAGCTATGTGAAGTTCATGAAAGATATTCTGTCCAACAAAAGAAAGCTACAAGATTATGAAACTGTTGCACTTACTGAAGAGTGCAGTGCCATTCTCCAAAAGAAGCTGCCACAAAAGCTTGAAGACCCTGGAAGCTTTACTATTCCATGCATTATAGGCCAGGAGTTTTTTAGCAAAGCATTATGTGATTTGGGAGCCAGCATAAATTTGATGCCACTCTCAGTATACAAAAAGCTGAACATTGGAGAAGCCAAGCCCACTACTGTATCTCTGTAGTTGGCAGATAGATCCATCAAATATCCAAGAGGTATAGTATAAGATGTTTTAGTTAAAGTTGACAAATTCATTTTCCCTGCAGATTTCATAGTATTAGACATGGAGGAAGATCAAGAAATCCTAATCATTCTGGGAAGGCTATTCTTGGCAACTGGAATAGCCTTAATTGATGTACAGAAAGGGAACCTGACCCTGAGAGTATAAGAAGAAGAAGTGACCTTTGATATTCTCAAAGCACTAAAGCATCCAGCTGATGAAGAATCATGCTTTAGAGCAGATATCATTGACCAATGCATCAAGGAGGTGGCGCAACTTTCAAAATACTCTAAACCCCTTGAAGCATGTTTAGCTGGGATGATAGCAAAGGAAGATCCAGAGATTGAAGATTGCATTCACCAACTTGAGGCTACTCTACCCAATTTTATCAAGAAACCTGCTGAAGAATTGGGAAAGCCTAAAGCCCCAACCGAATCTTCAATAGAGCAAGCACCCAAATTGGAGCTGAAACCATTACCAGAACATTTGAAATACAGCTATTTGGGAGATGCATAATCACTACCAGTAATTCTTTCTGCTTCCCTAACAAAAGAGCAGGAAAAAAAGTTATTGAGAGTGCTGAGAGCAAACAAGAAAGCAATAGGGTGGATTATTGCTGACATCAAAGGCATAAGTCCCACCCTATGCATGCACAAAATCTACATGAAGGAGAACTTCAAACCCTCAATCGAGCACCAAAGACAGCTTAACCCAAAGATGAAAGAGGTAGTCAGAAAAGAAGTACAAAAATGGCTTGATGCAAGCATTATCTACCCTATTTCTGACAGCCCTTGGGTGAGCCCTGTACAAGTAGTGCCGAAGAAGGGAGGTATCACTGTGGTAGAAAATGACAACAATGAGTTGATCCCCACCAAAAACTGTGACTGGATGGAGAGTATGCATTGATTATAGAAAGTTTAACAAAGCAACCAGAAAAGATCACTTTCTACTACCATTCATTGATCAGATGCTAGACAGGTTAGCCGGATATCTTTTCTATTATTTTATGGACGGATATTCGGGCTATAACCAGATTGCCATAGCCCCTGAAGATGAAGAGAAGACAACTTTTACATGTCCCTATGGCACATTCGCCTTCAGAAGAATGTCGTTTGGATTGTGTAATGCTCCTGCTACTTTTCAGAGGCTCATGACATCACCATTTTCAGATATGGTAGAAAAATTCATTGATATTTTCATGGATGATTTCTCAGTTTTTGGGAATTCATTTGATTCATGCTTGAATAATCTATCATTGGTACTCCAAAGATGTCAAGAAACAAACCTAGTGCTGAATTGGGAGAAGTGCCATTTTATGGTACATGAAGGAATCGTTCTTGGCCACAGAATATCATTAGAAGGAATTCAGGTTGACCTGGCCAAAGTGGAGCTAATTGAGAAACTTCCACCTCCCAATACTGTCAAAGGAATAAGAAGTTTCTTGGGACATGCTGGATTCTACAGAAAATTCATCAAAGACTTCTCAAAAATCTCCAAACCATTGTGCAATCTTTTGTTAAAAGAAGAAACTTTTGAATTGACAAAAGAGTGCCAAACAGCATTTGAAACTTTGAAGGCAGCACTCATATCTGCCCCTGTCATTGTCACGCCTAATTGGGAAGCTCCATTTGAAATTATGTGTGATGCAAGTGACTTTGCAGTAGGGGCTGTTCTAGGGCAAACAAGAGAAAAAAATTTCAGAGTTATTTACTACACAAGTAAGACTCTTGATGCTGCCCAGGTTAACTATGCAACTACCGAAAAAGAACTACTAGCTGTGGTTTATGCCTTTGACAAATTCAGACCATACCTCATTGGCAACAAGACCATAGTTTACACTGACCATGTAGCACTTAAATACTTGCTAAATAAGAAAGATGCCAAGCCAAGACTTATTAGATGGATTCTACTTTTGCAAGAATTTGAGCTGGAGATGAAGGACAAAAAGGGAGTGGACAATGTCATAGCAGACCACCTATCTAGGCTAGAATATCATGCTAACAACTTTGTCCCAATAGCTGATTCCTTCCCTGATGAACAGGTATTTTCCATTAAAAAAATTGTCAACAAAGGATGGAACAGAAGAGGCAAAGATGGACCATGGTATGCAGATTATGTCAACTACCTAACCTGTCATGAATTGCCACCTGAAGCACCTACCAACAAAGGAAGAAATTTCTTTCTGAGGTAAGATTTTATTTTTGGGATAATCCTACACTCTATCGTAGATGCAGGGATCACATGATCAGAAGGTGTGTCCCAGAAGAAGAATTTCGAGTCATCCTTGAAAGCTGCCATTCTAGCAGCTATGCAGGGCACTATGCAGCTCACAAGACAGCCAATAAAGTACTCCAATCTGGTTTCTATTGGCCGACACTTTTCAAAGATGCACAATCTTTTGTTGAGAGATATGACAAATGCCAAAGAGCTGGAAACCTGTCAAAGAGACATGAGATGCCCCAAAATCCCATTCTAGAAGTGGAATTTTTAATGTATGGGGCATTGATTTCATGGGACCATTCCCATCATCTCTTGGGAACCTGTACATTCTTGTAGCAGTAGATTATGTATCCAAATGGGTAGAAGCTATTCCATCTCCAACAAATGATTCCAAGGTGGTACAAAAATTTCTGAAAAAGTACAACTTTACCAGTTTTAGAGTACCCAGAACACTAATTAGTGATGGAGGGAAACACTTCTGCAACTAATACCTCAAAGTTCTCCTTGTCAAATATGGAGTAAGGCACAAAATTGCCACCCCGTATCACCCACAAACCAGTGGGCAAGTGGAGGTATCTAACAGGGAACTGAAGAGGATATTGGAGAAAACAGTCCACACTAACAAGAAAGATTGGTCTCGCAAGGTGGATGATGCACTCTAGGCATATAGAACAGCATTCAAGACACCCTTAGGCATGTCTCCATACAACATAGTCTTTGGGAAGGAGTGTGACTTACCAATTGAGTTAGAGCACAAAGCATATTGGGCTGTCAAGCTACTGAATTTTGATCCTAATGCAGCCGGGCAAAACAAGATGCTTCAACTCAATGCATTGGATGAATTCCGAAGATAAGCCTATGAAAATGCCCGTATTTACAAAGAAAAAGTCAAACTATGGCATGACAGAAAAATAGCAATAAAGGATTTATATCCTGGACAGAAAGTGCTGTTATTCAACTCAAGGTTGAAACTTCATCCGGGCAAACTAAAATCAAGATGGTATGGTCCATACACAATCACTTCTATTAACCCATATGGAGCCATAACAATAACGAATGACGGACAAACTTTCAAGGTGAATGGGCACAGATTGAAGCCCTACTTAACAAGTGAAAACATGCCTGTGCATGTTGTCATCCTTCGAGATAGCTCATAGAATCAGAGAAAGTCCGACTGAGGACTATAATCCAAGCGCTTATGGGAGGTAGCCCATTGGTTTTTATTTCTTTCCCTTCTTAATTTTTGTGTGTTTTCTAGTTAATTCATTCAATTTCTCCACTACTCATGATCTTTCAATCAATTCTTTGAAGCCATATAAGTATTGGACGAAACTGGGAGCCTGAACAGTGCAATTCGAGCACAAATGGACTCAAAAAGAAGCTCTGGGCACCGCGGCGCCAACACTAGGCGCCATGGCACCCACTTCCAGAGAGCACACTGCCTATGGGTGGCACGGCGCAAACCCTCAGTGCCACAGCGCCCAACACTGTAGCAACTGCCAAATTTTTTTTTTAAAAAAAAAAATTTACCTCTGTGTCCCAGCGCTGTGGCGCCCACTACCAAAACCTTATAAGCCCATGCCGCCACTCTCACACTTTTCATATTTCAAACCTCTCAACTACCCATTCGCACACCCTTCGTATTCCCTCTGAATTTTTGCCGATTAAACCCTACCAAAATGCCTCTAAACCCTTTCCCTTACACTTAGCCTTTAATCTATCCGATTAAATTACAGATTTGAGGAAGAGCTCTTCAAGTTTTACCACTTTCTCACTCCTCTGTTCTTCATGTTTTTCAGTGATTTTTGGCAAGGATTGGTTCGCAATCACACCCTTGGGTATCATAGAGGTATTGTAATTCTTACCCACTCAATTTAATCAATGGAAATTTGAGTAATTTTATCAACCTTCTTCCTTGGGTATTTTAGCCGAAATTGGGGATTTTTATGATTGATTGAGTATGAAATTTGTATGCATATGGCTACTAATTGGTGCTGTTGATTATTGATTATATTTAGTTCATATTGTCTACCCTGATTTGTGCATTATCATCTTTAATTTGTGCATAGCAAATTTTTTCGAAAAATAGAGCATTGTGGGAATTCTATTTACTATGCTTATATTAGTGGAATAGGTGCTCTGTTGGGTATTTTTCTTGTGTTTAATTACAGATACAATGCCGCTCAAATATTTGGCTAAGCGAAAGGCCTCCTCATCCTCCCAATTGCCGGAGTATGATGCCACTCGCTTCATTAGCAAGAAGGCAGAGGCTAATATGGACGAGTTGGACAACAAGCCCACCATACCAAAATTTGGCATTGATCTTTCGGAACCTTGTTTTGCTCCGATTGCCAGTCACATGGCTTGGAGAGGGTGGCTCAAATTTGCTCAACAACCGGAGCCTACACCTCTCAACATTGTGAAGGAGTTCTATGCCAATTTGTTCGAATATGAGACTCCTTATGCAAGCTAGGTACGAGGCCATAAGGTACCCTTTGATTGGTACACAATTTATGCCATTTTTGAGATACCAAATCTGCATGCCGGAGAGCTAGGATTGGGCCATTTTGCAACCAATGGGGATTACAATGATATCACAAGAACATTGTGCATTGAACACACACAGTGGGTCACCAGAGATGGTGAATTCTACCACTTCCCCAAGGCCGGGCTTGACAAGATTAACAAGACATGGCTGCACTTCATTGCAAACCGTTTGTTCCCATCCACGCATACCTTCGAGGTCACCAAGCTGCGAGCCGAGTTCCTCTGGGTAATCCACAACATATGGAGGTTCAATGTTGGCCACACCATTGCGGAGCACTTGGAGACCATTCGACAAATGGTTAACAAGAAGGTGCTCCCATTCTCAAATTTAATCGCCGCCCTATGCAGAAAAGCTGGAGTTGAGTGGGTACTTCTGAGCCCATGATCGAGCCAGGCCGGATGCTAAACAAAACATTCTTTGCCCGCCTGAAGCCTCCTTACCTGAGAGGAGGTCTAGCAGCTCCACAGCAGCTGCCCATTCAACCTACTCCATAAGCACCACCACTGAACCAGCAAGGGTTTATGGACCCTGCACTCGCCGCCAAGCTAAACACCTGGATTGACTTCAGCTATCAATACACCGAAGCAACCACCAGATGGTACCAGATAGCTGAAGAATACTTGGAAGCGGGTGCTGTAGGCCACACTGGCTTACCTCCATTCCCCCATCTCCCCCATCCACCACATGCTGCTCCACCACCACCTGCTAAAGAGGAGAACTCAGAGGAAGACTCTGAGGGCACCGACTAGGCTGGCCTATTAGGTTGACTCTTTCCTTACTCTATTTTATTTTTATGCATTGAGGACAATTCAATATTTAAGTGTGGGGGAGAGTCATATTGTTATTCGAGTAGTAGATTAGTTGTGTGTTTTAGTGGATTAGTTATGTGTTTTCAATTCACTGCATGATTGTGTGTCTTTAGTATGTTAGTTTGAATTTTTGTTCTTGAAAAAAATGCATGATTGTCTGTGTTTCCTAACTGAAAGCCATGGCTCATGATGAAACTGATATATCACTGATTTAATGGGATGAGGAATACTCAACTATTGTTGAATTAATGCATGATTGTTTATTTCATCCGTCCTATTTTATGATTAGAAAGCTTCTGGGAATTCTGAGCCTACCCTGTAAATGTGTGAACCCACAATGAATTGCTATTCCCTATATATGCATTACTTTATTGAGATATTGGAGGAAACTAAAGTGTGAGTGGATGAATTATCCCCTGGTGAGCTTTAGAGCCTAAGAGCTATATCATTAAAGCTCAGCAACCATTTGTGAGTGATCAGGACATTCTTGATTTTTCTAGAACTTGTTCTGTTATGCATTTTGAGATTACATTTAAATCACAAACACTAGGATGATTAGGGCACCTAGGTTTACGCCTTCTACCTCAACCTCACTCTTTAGTAACCAATCTATTCAAGCCTGTTTCTGTGGATAGTGTAGATGATGGTAGAGCTGATTAGTAATCACTCGATGACCATGAAAAATCACCACATAGCATGCAAAAATAGAACATTCAGTTTATGAATGATCTGTATCCTTAAACCCTACATCAGAACCTTGAAAGCTTGGCTACCCCCTAGTTGAACCTTTTGAGCCTTTCCCTTTCCTTCTGTTCACCCCATCACGATCTCCGTCCCATTCCTCAATTCCTTCACCAACTGGACACTAATACTTTGAAGGAATGTGTGAATTCAGGGAAAGCAAATTCTCCGCCCTAGTTGAGAAAAAAAAAGATAAAAAAGAATAGCCTCATAATGAGGATTATCTCCCTAGAAAAAAGAGCAGTGAGCAAGAAAAGAAAAAATGAGACAAATGCTCTGAAAAATTAGAATGAGAAGGGCTAGGAAAAGATAGAAAAGAAAAGAAAAGAAAAAGGTCAAGAGACCAAAAAGCCAAGGCAAAAGGGGAGACAATAGAGAAGAAAAGAGGAAGTAAAAGATGAAGTATTTGAGCTAGTGGTGGAAGAATATGTGCAATAAAGAAAAACTCTGAATTCACATGATTTCTTCTTAGTGAGTCCTAAGCCTTTATCACCTTCACCTAGCCCCGTTACAACCCTTTGTAAGACCCTTTGATTAGTGTTGTGATTTATTGAAGTGGTGGAGATTTGATATATGAACAAGCCTATGGAAACTTCTTGGTTATGTCCTGAAATGAGTGAAAACCTAACCCTCCAAACACTTGTGAGATGAGTGAATATCATCCCCATGAAAGAGGATTCATCCCTCACCACTTACACTCCCTAAAGTTTAAGTGGCTATTATGCATATATTCATTTGATTAGATTATCATTATGACTTTTCATGATTGGACCACCCTATTTTACCCTATTACATGGAAACTTTCCTTTTACACTTTAATAAGTAAGAATTGAGCCTATATCATTTTACATTGAGAGTTACCTTGGGAAATTTGGGGAATACTTCATTGCATATTGAATGATTTGCATTATGAAATAATGATTGAATTCCAGAAATCCTATATGAATTAATTCTGAGGCCAAATATGGTTAGTAAGTCTATTTTGTGTGAAAGCCTTGCTATCTTATGTGAATGCTTATATTTGATTTTACACGGGACTAGCAAAAAGATAAGTGTGGGGGAGTTTGATAATTACATTTTATATAGATTATTTAACCTCAATTCCCTTACAATTCATGTCCCAATCACGGTAAAAACACTTGGCTTTTGATTAGATTCCTTTATGTTGCAGGTACACGAGGCAAGGGAAGCAAAAATGGAAGAATTCATCATTCTGTCAATGGGCGCTGTGGTGCCCAAGCCTTGGCACCGTGGCGCTGTGTACTAGAGAACAAAGGAAACCATTTTGCCAATAGGCGCCGTGGCACCCATGCACTGGCGCCGTGGCGCCATCTACCAGAGAAGCGAGATTGGCATTCTGCCAATGGGCGCCGTGGCGCCCAGGACCTGTTTTGGAGCTGTTTGATGACTTCTAAACCCGATGGACTTCCAAGAAGTTGTGCAACGTAAGGATGAGCAGTCCATGACCTAGAAGACTCTCCGGATCAGAGTTTTAAGAGGAATTAAAGTCTTGAAGTGTGAAGCCCAATTAAAGCCTTAATTAGAATAGGATTAGGATACACTTGTAATTAGTCTTTTATTATTATTTGGAATCCTAATAAGAGTCTAATTAGGTTTGAAGGCATTATAAATAGATCAAGAGGGCTGAACACAAGAGGAGGAGGAGAGAACAACAGCAACATCGAGATCCAAGAGCAAGGCGTCACTCCCTTTTATTTCTTCTACTCTTTTAATGTTTTCCTACTTTATGATTATGTGTTTCCCTAGTATCATGTGCAACTAAACTTCCTTCTAGGGCTAAGATGTAGCCCAATCTAAGATTGTATAGACAAATTGAGGAAGTTATGACAGTTTATGTTTTATCTAATTGAGATTTACTTTTCTGCACTTTACTCTTGATTGATCTGGCCAATTAATTGGGGGAAATCAGTGGGGTAGCTATGATACCGACCAAAGATTAGTTAACCTAGGCCAAGAGAATTAAATCCATAGTGGAGCTAAGGACAGACCAGTACCGAGGACCCTGTGTAGTCACATGGGAATTAGGGCGTTCCCCTAATCTCCCTAAAGGGATGTCCATAGATCTTAATGCAATTATAGTTGCTAGAACTCGCACAGACCAGTAGCAGGGTTGGTAATTATAATTAGATTTAATCTGACCTAATACCAAGGCTGATAAATTAGGGAATCCTGGCTAACAATTGATAATTCAACAACTGCATAACTGAATCAAGGAAGTCTATACATGAAGATTGTGGTGAAATCTGAATCCTTAGATCTCTCATCATAATTCTATTCTGCTATATACTTTTTTGCTATTACTACTTGTTTTCTAAAATTAATTACTTTGCTTATCTCATCACAATTTAATCGCTTGAACAATACTGAAGTTATATTACTCTAGTAATCAATAACAATCCCTTGGGTACGATAACCCCCGGAATACTTGCTCACTGCACTAATAGTGTATACTTGCACTATGTTCCACACATTACATATTGTTCCACATACACATCCATTCACGCCCCATATATCTATTAAATACATTCATTTGTGACACTCACTTAGTAGCAATCAACGGTAATATTAGTTAAAGAATCTTGGAAGCAAATAAAAAAAGTAGTAATAATTCCCAGCACCTTACTAGTAGATTGTTCATCCTCACGGAGGTTGATAAAAGGATTAAAGGCCTACAAACAAACTGCCACACCTTTATAATGGACCTGCATAGTAAATTCCTAAAAATCATATTGCACCTGCTTCAATTATTTGAGCCAATTCATGCCAAGGATCGCTCCAAATTTATGACCAGGTAAAACATAGAAATCACATTGGAATTCATGTTACTGCACTACCCACTTCACCATAAGACACGTGTTAATTTCCATTAATGCATCATTGGCCCCTGTAGCATAATGAGGCCCAATATACTAAGCGGACAAACATAGTGTCTTCATCAAAGCCTCACTAGGAAAGTTATGTGTACTACCAAAATCAACTAACATTGCAATTTCCTACTTCTTAATAGTAGCTTGCAAGTACATATTGTGATTGCCGCCTATACTACTCACTGCATTAACAGAGATGTTGATATCTTCAGGAATAGCTTCCAATATATTATCAACAGGTTCATGCATTTCAACAGCCTCTAGAACAATTGCATTAACACTACTAATAACCTTGCAGCTAGCTTTGTGACTTGGAGACCATTTTCACCACATAACATACATAATCCCTTAGCCCTTCTCTCATCTTTAGTGGCCTGGTCAGGTGGTTTGAGAATTTGAGAGTGTTGTTTCGGAATTTGGGAAGATCTTGGTTTGATTACTGAGATAGAAGATTGGCTTGATTGAGAATGTAGTGTTGAGAAGGTGGTTGTGGAGTTTTGAATGGGAGTATGGTGATTAGTCAGCATGGACTCCTGTATAGGTCCCTTTGAATAATAGGAGTTATTGGGGTTTGGTTTTGAGAAGGAAGTGGTTGGGGATGGCTTTGGGTTTACAATATAAGTCTGAGATGCTAACTGTAATAGATTCTTGTTCTAAGACCATTCTTCCAACATAAAATGCTAGCTGCTTGGGATTAGGAAGCAACTTTGCATCATTTGTTGGCATCACGACTATGGTTTGAAAGTGTAGATGTGTCTTAGACGGGAGTAAATAGGACACTTAAAAATTTTTGCAAAATGAAATTCTGTTCAGAAAAATACCAAGCTTAATTATAAGCTGGGTGAGAAACAATATAAGCTTGATCACGAGTTAAATCAAAACTTAATATGTCAGATGAGACTAAGTGATATGTTGATGTATATGAAATAAAAGAAAGGGAAGAAGAAATACACAAGTTAGTGGTTCAATCACAAAAGAAGATGACTTACATCCACTCCTCTCAAACACCTTTGAGAGATTTCTTCACTATCTTCAATCTGGTTTATAAGATCCTAGCCCCTTCAATAGATCAACCTTTGGTTTTATGGATCACCAAAGAATCTTTCAGCAGCTCCCAGCTTATATATGCTAAGCTTGGTTTTTCGGAGTACCAAGAATCTTACAACAATGGTTCAAACCAAACCTCTCAATCCTAAAAAGGATTTGCATATCAAATCACAAGGCCTAAAGCCTTTTATAGAGAATGATTTCCTGAGTATATAGCACGCTCAAAATGTTGTCTAGTACAGCTGATTTTTCAATGAAGTTCTAAGACACTCTATAGTATTTGCAAGTGAAGAACAAGTATTGAGAAAGTTGAGGAGAGTGAAATAACTTCAGATTTTTGCACATTTCAATCTTCTTGTCCAAAATGTTGAATTACTTCTCCTTTTATAGCCAAACTTCAACTAGCCGTTGGAGGGAAACTTTGAAGATTTGAATTTTGGCTCTTCTATAGTGTTGTCTCATCTGCAGAGTCTTAGGTTTGTAGAAGTTAAGGTTTGATGCATAGCAGTTCTGAACATAGCTTTGAAACAATGGCAGTATGAGCTTTGTCTGTCTCTTGGTTGTCTCATAGAAAGTTATTTCACATAATAGTCAAAGTGGCTGATTTGTCTCTTAAATGCTTTTGATAAAAGAATTCCATATATAACTCAAATTTTTATCTTTTTCCAGTTGTCTTTTCTGTTTAGTGTGGCTATACAAAAAGTCTTCAGATTGCAGCATCATAGAATTGAATCGAACAAAACAGGGTGTCTAGAAAAAATAGGGTATGCCATAAGAAATGACCCGAAGTTTCTCTCTCCTATAATCCAATTCTCCTTCAAGTAGATGAAATAACAAAGGATTGAATTGAACATCTCAAAAAAATGCATACGCGTCTTACCATTAATTCCTAGTAGCATCTTATCTGGAAAATGAAGAGACACATGAAGATATTTGCCTTGGCAAATGTCAAACTGCAACTTATCAACATTTAAATTAGACTATAAAGTTATTTAGCCACTCAAACGCTGTGATAGTGTTGCATGATGTTGGCAGCAGAAGCATAACGAGGCAATCGAAGATTTTTAACCAATCTGGGATGATTTTAATTAAGTTTCATAGATATATACCTAGCAGTTGGTCTTTGCTTTTGAATCTGACTTAAAAAATAAACCAATTAGCCATTAAACGACGTCATTTTGGGTTTCATATGGATAGAATTACAGATAACTATACAATCGCCATAAAATCTGACATTAATCTTGTGGTACCATTCCGATGCCACATATAAGCAGACGGATCCATTGATTAGATTGGCGGAGGTACTTGGGTTTTAATAAAACTATGAAAATTTTATTAAACAAAGTTGAGGGTTAATTATTCTTTTATCATACGTATGTTGAGAATCAATTATTGAGGGTTAATTATTCTTTTATCATACGTATGTTGAGAATCAATTATCTATATCAATATACACCTTTTATTTTACTAAGTTCTGAAATTTATGTTAGTTTAAGTTATCTTATTTTACATCGATGAATACGGGCTTATGCTGGGGGGGAAAATGTGTGGTCATTTGAAGAATAATCAAAACGAGACCGGAAAGACTGATATTGAATGGATGTATATATGAAGGCCAAGAAAAAAAAATGCTGATGTACAAGATTAATGAAATCAAAGTAATTGAGATGAAGAGTGGTGTGCTCAACCTGGTTGTGATTCTGTTCTAGGTCAAGGTTGACCCGTAGACCATAACGTGGGTGTTTAGGTTAAACTGCTGAGACTGTCTTCTTTTAGGTGATGGATGGAAATAGGTAACCCTTCTAGGACTGTGGCAACAATAAGGTTTCAAATTAAAACTCAACCAAGAGCCCATTTGTATGAGTTTTTAAAAAATTGACTTCTTAGTTCTTTTTTAGAAAGATTTCTTTATGAAATAAGATCTACTTTGTAATTAAATACAGTATAATAAAAGCAATTTTATATTAAATAATTGTCTTTAGGAATGCAAGATTATAAAACCACTTTTAATGTTTGTAAAATTATCAAAAAAAAAAAATAGCAAAACACTTCTTTAGCATATAGGGCAAGCACATTATAATAAATCAATTTTCTGATCACCATAATTTGCATGACTGAGTTTATATAACTCGTTATATGACTATGACATCTCCATCCATTGTATGAGTTGTGCCAACGCAGTGAACATTAGAACTATAGCTAGTTCTCACACCATGTTTGATCAGCACTGGTGAATTCTGCCTCCTATGTATTTTGGCATTCTTCTCTTATGTCACAACTCACGATCATGCTTATCTGTAATAATAGCTCCAACCCAGAGTTCGGAAGCTTCTTTCAAGAGATGACTACTTCACAAGTTGATGGAATTATAGACATATACTATGAGAAACTTCGGTGAACATATTTTCCAAGCCACTTTTATTGAGCGAGAAAAATTCTGCTCCATAATTCCAATGAGAAACTTCCATAAACACATACTCGTTCTTCAGTTTTTCTATCACAACTACTAACAGTTTAATTTCCTGTACAAAGATCTTGAGCTATCTTGGCATTGCAACCCTACCTAGGCTTCTGTGCGCTCTACCTTTGCCATTGACATTATTTAATTTGGTCTCTGAGATATATAATATAATGTATACAGATTCAGAGATAGTTCAAATATATATAACTCTAATGCTTACGACCTGGGTGCAAAATCAGAAAGAGTAACTTTGTTGATAGAGCAATTCTTAGAATTGTCTAACGTAGATTCTTGTTCTAAGACCTTACTTCCAACATAAAATGCTGGCTGCTTTGGATCAGGAATCACCTTCGCATCATTTCCCATGACTATGGTTGACATTGTAGGTCTATCTGTTGCATCTGGTTGAACACACAACAATCCTATCTGTATACGTTTTAGAACTTCACGTGCTGTGGATGACTTGAGAATATGTAGCAACTTAAAGTGACAATTCATGATAATTTTTCAAACTTCCCCTTTCTTTTTTCTATTTGTTTCCCTAATTTTTGATTGTTCTTTGCAAAAATCACCACTTTTTGCAACAAATGCTCTCAATTTAAAAACTGTAGTTACAGGAGATTGCTTCACAAAAAGTGTAATTTGTAACTTGTAACTACATGTCTTTCTGTTTGTAACACATGGTTTATATGGTTTACTTTAAGAGATTATTTGTAACAAGCCATTAAAGCCAAATTTCAATTGAAATGTTATTGTACCAATTCTAATTTATTAAGTTTTGTGTTTTATCATGTGAGGAGAATGATATTTATAACTCAATGGGTTTAAGTTTGTAACCATATCAACTAGAGCTTATAATATGATGACTTCTATTTGTAAAATATGGTTTGAATGGTTAGACATCATTTATAACAAGCCAATAGAACCAAATTTAGTGTTTGCACCAAATAAATCTAGCAAGAGTTGTAAGGAGGTTGATGTTTGTAACTTAGTGTGTACTAATTTGTAACCTTGCACGTTAGCGTTTGTAATTCATTATCTCTTTGTTAGTAACACGTGATTTTATGACATATGGACATCATTTGTAATATGGCAAAATTTCATGTCTCTCTAATATTGTGTCAAATTGATCTAGTAAGTTTTGGCTTTATGTTTTGAAGAAGTTGATGTTTATAATTTAATAGATTTAGTTTGTAACCATTCAAACCATAATGTGTAACATAATGTCTCTATGCTTATGACACATGATTTGTAGCCATCCAAACTTGAGTACTTTATATAAATTATGTTTACCTATGTAATTCCCATGATATATAAGACAAAAGATGGTTGACCAAAGAAACTTGTATCTCTAAAACTTTAACAGTTTACCTTTTGATATAGATTATGTAAATCAAACTATTTTCTACACACTCAAACTACTTAAACTATTTATTACAACTAGAGAGATACTTGGTTATAGGCTCTTGTTTTCAAAGTTACAAACTAGAACCACCTCCTAAGTTTTAAGCGTCGATCTCCTCACAACACAAAGCATAACCCTTATAGGATTAATTTAGGACAATATATTTGATGTCAAATAGCTTTATTATTTTGTTATAGATTATGTCTATGTGCTCAAACTATTAGTTACAAATAAAGTGACAATTGCTCATAAGCTTTGGTTTGTATTGTTATAAATTAGAAGCCATTAATCTCCTCAAAACATAAATTACAAAATTTACAAGCTCTGATTTGTTATAAATTGTGTATCAACTTAAATCATTTATTGCAAATTAAAAAAAGAAAAGAAAAGAAAAGAACTTAGTTATAAGTTTTGGTTCATATTGTTGCAAACTAGAACTCACATAGTTACAATTTGTAACACAGGATGTAACTAATAAATATCATATCTAACAATCTAATAGGGCCATTAGGTATCAACTGACATTGCACCAAATTAATCTAGTAAGTTTTGGTGATCAAATTAATCTAGTGATTGGTTTTATGTCATGGATGTTAATGTTTATAACGAAATAAGTTATAGGTTTCAACCGTGCCAATCATGGCTTCTCAATCAAAAATCTTTATGTTTGAAAATATTTGACGCGCGCCTATAGCGTCGCTATTATAGGTGGCGGTCAAATTAAAAATGTAAGTTTAAGTTTCCAATCAAGGGTCGTGTTCTTAAACAATCACTAACACAGGTCTCAGTCTATTCAGGCTGAGGGAATGGGGGGTTTTAGTCAAATCAACAGTAATAAAGTAACTAACAGTAATTAAACACAATAAATAGGTAAACTGAATCAACAGATGATATAAATGCAACCAATCTATTAACTATTAGACGCCTAGTGATTCTATCCTTAACTCAAAGATAAAATCTAATTCCAGTTATGTCAAATAACTAGATTAACCCCAAAATCTCAAGATTAACCTACTTAATTAATTAATCTGGTTCAACCTTAACTAAGCTGGGATCCTTGCACCTAGCTCGGCAATTCTTACTATGCAATCACATAGGTTATGGCTGTTGGAACCAAACCTAACCCCAACCATAATCACAGCACAGGATTAAAGCATCCAAGACTTAAAATTTGAATTTCTATCCAACCAAATTGAGTTCTACTCCATGAAAATCACTCCTAGGGTGATCAGACTTAGAAAATCCACAAACCCATCCAAAAATCATGCATAAAAATTATCATACACAATCCTAGAGAGAGAAACATGGAGTAGAGAAGCATAACCTTCATTAAATTCAAAATAAATACAATATTGGTCTCAATAATCAAACTAATGGTCTTCAAGTCATCCTAAATTGATTACATAAGCTTCTAGCTGTCCATTTTCATGGAGGCAGTCATGGGAGAAGAGAAAAGAAACTAAACTAGTGAGAGAGGGACAAGGAGGAGTGAATGTGTGGGAGAAGGGAGATGGCCGAAAATCACCTAGGGTTTTTAGGGAAAAATTATAAAAATGGCATTAGTAAGGCCAAAATTACAAAAAATGTCATTAATAAAACTCAAATGACAACCTTGCTACTCATTTAAGTTGTCAAAGGCTTATTTTACCCATTTTGCCTATCTAAGTTGATAAATTCTCCTTTATGCCCTCACTTTATGAATTTATAAAGATTTATTGCTTTAATCTTAAGCTTGGACATCCCAAGATGATCTAAGGCTTTCTCGGTCCAGTTCTAAAATTAAAAATTCTTAACAAGTAAAATTTAACCTTAAATAAAAAAATTAATATTAAATATAATAAATTCTAAATTATATAAATGAATGCTAATTAAATAATTAAATGTAAGTTTAAAATGTTATAATTAAGTATAAGAGTACAAAATAAATACTAAAAAGTGTTTATCAATAACCCCGGGTTTGACTGGATAAACATAATTTGAAATAAACAATTGAGATAATTTGTAATGATATTTTAGTGGATTCTAGTTTGTAACTATGTAAAAATTAATTGCTATGCAATGTTTGTTTTAATTTGTAACGCAATTTGTTACCTATAGACATTATTTATAACAAATTAGTATGGCCATTAGACATTGAATGATATTGCAATAAGTTAATTTAGTAAATTTTCTACTTTATGTTATAAAAAAGTTGATGCTTATAGCTTAGTAAGTTCTTGTTTGTAACCACGTGAAGATATATTAACGTATCTCTATTTGGAACACACAGTTAATAATCTATAGACATTAGTTTTAACAAGCCAATAAAGCCATTATGCAATGAATATTATTAAATCAAGATAATTTTCTAAGTTTTCTACGATATGTTATATAGAAGTTTATGTTTATAACTTAATAGATTTCAGTTTATATCTTACAAAACATTGTTTGTAACACAATGTCTTTCAATTTGTAATAGATATCATCTTTAACAAATCAATAGAACCATTAAACATCAAATGATATCATACCAAGTTATAATACGGATAAATATGCCTAACACAAACTAATTTTGCATTAATATTTCACTATACCATATGAATTTACATTTTTCAAAGATGAAAAAAATAAATAAATAAATCATAACCATCTCTATAAGAGGACAATAAAGTGACAATCGTTCAACCAAAGGGTCATGTTAACACTATTATTTGTGTTATTCTCATAGCAAAACATGCCTTTAATGCTTTCTTTATAAGATAAGATACCCTGAACAATAAAATAATAAATAAATTAGTAAAAAAAAAATTACTTCATCTAAATTACTAAGCATCATAATAAAACTTTTTTTCTTTGTTAGAATAAGATCTAATATAATAGTGAATACACAAAATCACAACTAAAAACAAACAATTTTTTTTTTTTTCCTTTGCCTCTTCTAAAACTCATAAAAGAGCAATGCAGGATTGGCTTTAAGAGGACATCAACCTTGCAAACTAAGTGATGATACAGAAATATAATAGCCTTGCAACAAATCAGCTCTGCATGCTACATAATTAGATGCACCAAAGAGTAGGATGCAAAAGGTGAATACACTTGATGGTAATATATTGCAATTGATACCAAATAGCTGTTAGAGATAAAGAATTGTTGTAGCCAACATCTCCTCCCGACCAATTTTACTTCTTTTTTTTTTTTTCTAAAGATATTTTGAACATGCTCAAGCAAATGGTGCAAGGAGTTCAAGTTTACAACTTCAACAGATTTTGTATAATTAGATCTTTCACATATCTACAAAAGCAGTTAACCAAGAAATTTTAATATCAAAAAATTTTCATTAGGCCCTTGTTATTCCATATAATCCTTAGCAGAATACACAAGACTCTTTAGCCATCAACTTTTGTGAAGACTCAAATTTTAATGCTCAAATTTGTAGAATACACAGTAGCCAGTTCAAGTTACTACTACCAGAAAATCTAATACATAAGCTTAAAATTGATTGCATAATATCTCAGTTAAAATTTGAACTTAAAAGAATATATTAGCACTTGTGCAAACAAAATTAAAAAGAACAAAATAGGAAATACTTCATAATTAAAACAGAATAGATCCAGACATAACTACATGCCAGATAGAAGAGGAGACAATACCATTAGAAAAATGGATGTCAGATGTGCATTCATGCGTATGGCTTCAAGAGCAAACACTTGATAAGAATATTATAAAAAAATGGAAGCAATAACGATAGGTCAAAACTCCTAAACTTTAATTTATAAACCTACTTAGTCCTAATTAATAAAATGATATTTACTCTACTTTCTTGCGTAAAGTTATGACAAAACTAAAATTACACCCACATAAGATCTGCTTCAAGATTCTCTTAGCAAAATTGGGGAAGTGTGGTCCTAATCTGCATCCCAAACAGTTGAAGGCATCTCATTCAATCATCCTTCTAAAAAGGCTTGCTCTATCATTAATTTAAATAAAAACACAAGTTAATTATTTTAGAATCAGTATAAAAGCACAAAATTTTTTATACTTCCACCAATGAATGCCACTAATATTCCAAACAATAATGAAAGCCATAAAAAATAAAATAAAATAAACAACAACAAATAGATCACAATATGATTGAAATTAACAATTAAACAGCAATTACAAACTTAACTCATTTAAGAATGCATATCCACAAATAAAGGAAGGAGGAGGCAACCCACAGTGAAGAACCTAACTTCACTAACTCTTCTTCAAAAAATAGCAATTGAGTTATATAATATGGCTAGTAGAGACAAAATTAACAAAAGTCCTAATATGAGTATAAATTAAAGATTAACCCAAAGAAAAATAAGTTCAAGTTTAACAAACAAGGGAGAATAGCATATACCCTTTTCCAAACTTGAAAATCCTATGAGCAGAAAAATACTCTGTTGTGAGTAAGAAGGAAGACCAGGAAGCTGTTGGTGATGGCTGGCTTCTAACCAAAGGAAGGGAAGTACAAAGAGATGAGTGTCTTCCAATGCCAAGCCAGTGCCAATTCCCCTAAATTTCAAACTCTAGACAAAAAAGGAGAAGAGGAACATCAAGGAACTGGGCAAGGGGAGAGGGTAAGAAATTGGGGTGCAAAAGAGAGAGCGATTAAGAAAGCACTTGGAGGAGGGTAAGCAACTGGGTGCGAACAAGAGAGGAGAGACGGAGAAAGAAAGCTCGTCTTGAGTGGGAATGGGTTGAAGCACATCAGGAAGGGTTTTTATTTAAGGCTATTAAGATTTTTTTTTTTTTTTTTTTTAATGATTGGCTTAATCAGCATAAGAAGCTGACGTGAACTGGGTAGATGAAAGGATGAGTGCCAACGAATGTGTGCATAGTATTTCTCCAGAATTAAATGTTGTCTCATGATAGAAGTTCTCAGAATTACATGTTGCAGGTTTGTTCTGTTTCACATTACATCTTATATTATAGGAAAATATTCTTCGTAAAAAAATAAATAAATAAATACAGGTGATAAGCCTGTATTATAACCTTGTTTCTTCTATCTGATGAAGCTGATAAGATGATAATACCTTGGAAGCCAAGTAACATAAGCAACAGCTAAAGCCGTGCACAAGAGTCCCAAACCAAGGGTGAGCAGCTGACTGCTTCCTCCAAGTGAATTAACATCAGATTCTTCTCGCTGAAATGTCCAAAAAAAAAAAAAGCATACAATAATTAAAATGATGAACTGCACACAAAATATAGAATATAGCAAGGAAATCACTTGATATAATGAACACACTAGACTTCATCGTTGTATCTATCTTATATTAAAAAATTAAAGAAAAAAGAAATCGTCTGCGGACCAAAAGGGATTGCAATGAATTTGGAATTCCCAGTTTTGCACGCTAATCTGAACTTTGACCTTTGGCCACAACATATTAGATGGCACGTCCTTCATTTTATGTTAAACACTCAGTATTGTAGCAATTTCAAATCCACAAATTTGTATGGATTTCTGTCTGATGGGTCTTGATAAAAAATATGCATAAAAGAAAAAAAGTTGCAGTATGTCAGCTCAGCTTATAGCATCATTCAGCATTTTTTCTTCCCCAGTTTGCATGGTGACAAATCAAATAAGAGCAAAACCCAATTCAGTGCTATGGGTTTAGCTTAATAATAGAATAAAAACAAGTATAGCAGGGAAAGGAAAAGAGTAAAAGGAAAATTTGTTCCCCAACAAGATTCTTCCGTGAACCCAGAGAAAAAAAGGCTCCAAGGAACAACCATTGTACAAGGTGATGTAGAAGAGGGATAGATCTGAAGCTTAAGTAAAGAGAACACACCTTAAGGAGCAAAATGATAGCAAGAGAGATGTTATCCGACAGAATACAAGGTGTTTCGCCCGGAAAGTGGTGGTCAGAGAGATGTGGAGGTGGAATATGGGGAGCTTGGGTGGAATAAAGGGAGAGCACAAAATGAGTTTGGGAGGGTCCGGGAGAGAAGTGGAACTTTGACCACTGAAAATTAAAACCCAAGTCCACTTTTTTTTGGATTTAAAAACTTAATAATATTGGTTTTGAAATTGATTTAAAACTCAACGAAAAAGGATTTGCCAAACAGAATTTGGATTTGGAAACACCACCCCCAACAGGCCCTAAAATTTTCAAAAGAGAATAAGATCCAGTTTGGAGATGGTAAACTGTCATCCTTGCTCATGAAAGACGTAGAACCTGCAGTAAAATAGACTTCTTTCACAACCCTTTCTCTAGTCTTCCAAGCTGCCAATAATGCTATCTCTTTGGTCAACTTTATGAGTTTCCATCATGGCTTAATGCTTTCATGGATCTTTCTAGATTAAAAGTGAAGGCTCACTTTCTTCACCAATCCTAATAAACGACTTAGGCAACCTCTGAATACATGCAAACTCTGTCCATTTCACACCTGGCTTATTTTGTCCATTGCATAGAATTCATGACATTATTGTTGGCTTTCAGGATGAGTCAAAATCAATGATCCCATCTGAAAAAATATAATAATAATCAAACGGATCGAGTTTCATGGTTGCTTGGTTCTCTTCTTCCATTGCCAAGATTTATCATTGTAGTAAAATATGTTTCAGGCATGAGTCACAACACAAATATCTGTGTCATAAGAAAAAATGAGATAGTGAAATATCCTTCTCAAGAATCAAATTTTATTTGGGAGCAGAATCACTTTGGAAATAATTAGTTTTAAAGATTGCACTTATTACTCACAATATTAGTATATAGATTTTTTCCATCATTACAACTTTGGCCATTTGTTCACTCATCTATATTTTAAGAAAAGTATCAGATTCATGTCAATATTCAACTAAATATAAGCCACACATCGTTAAGAAAACAAAGATTGAAATTATGCACATAATTAATGTGCAAAAAGTCAGTCTGCAGATCAATAATTACCTTCTTGGGATAAAGGGTCTAAGTAATGCATGGGTTGTGCTATAAGGATGAGATCCTTCCACAACCTTCCTTTTTCTTCCTCTACTATCAACTACAATACAGAAGCATATAGGACATGAGTAAATAAATTCAAAGGTAATCGAAAATCCAATTATGAAACCACCAAAATAAGGCATCAGTGTACCTTCTATTAAGATCATCTTCTCTGCCACCTGCAGAATTATGGAATTTCTTCAACAGTTAGGCATGCATCAGAATTTTTTTCCCTGATATAATAAAACATTAGGCTTCCATATTTATGAAAAGGGAATCAGTACAATGTTGAAATAAATGAAAAGGTACCCAATGGACAGAGTCAGCAACAGTGTATCCAAAGAAAGAACAAAAGCAACAAATTCTGAAGATAACACCTACTACATGCAATACACTAAAAAAGCAAGAGAGAATGAAAAAGAGACAGATATCTAAATTTTGATGAACCGTGCAAATGATTTCTTGCAATAAAACCGATGAAGTAGAACCTGCCCAGTGGCCATGACAGCTTGCGGGGTCTGGCAAACTGTTAAAGAAATAAATTGAAATACATGAATGTTTATGCAAATACCGTCTCCAAACCGTTTTAAAAATTTCAATGCACAAAAAAATTTTATTGTGAAGTATGATCACAGGACAACTATCACTATCAACATGGCATTGAATCTAACAAACATCACATTTGATTAAATATCCTGAAGACAGATCAATAACATTTTGATATCATAATGCGGTCATGTATTGAAATAACATTTCAGAAATGGGGAATAAAATTATGAAAAACTATTTGTTAAGACTACAATTCTCAATTTTTAAGAGAACAAGAGTTTGAACATTGGAAGGAGCACCCGTCGCTTCTCAAGAATTAAAAAAAAAAATGAAGAAGAAGAAGAAGAATAAAAAGGAGAAGAAATGAAAAGAAAACTGCAACTACTGAACATACTTCGCTTTGCAGCATCTGGCGTATAAATCTAATTTTCCCACATAATGAAATACAATGAAAACCAAAATATTGAATCACTAATGCTAGAACAGACTGATATTAAAATTTCAATCAAGAATAAACCAATAAAGGATTGAAATTCAAATGAAAGACTTAATCAAGTGTAGAACTATTTCAGCAGAGCAACCATACTAGTTGAGTATGGTTTGAGAAATTGGGTATTTGGGTTTGAGACGACATATCAAACAAAATAGAAGTTGCACCATAGTTGTTGAGGACAGTAAGTTATACCTCTCAATGGAAAATAATAATAATATAAAGTGCTAAATGACCAAGCAATTATGCAAATAAACCAAATCTGAGGACAATTAAATCAACAATTAGGAAGAGACACACATCTGTGCAACCATTGAAAGAAAAGAACATGTTTTGAAGCAAGCAAGATGACATTCAAAATAAATTAATGAAATTTCTTATTTCATATCTTGGCCCGCCCTATTCATTTTAAGAAAAGAAACAATCAAAGCACATGGTTAACTATCCTTTTTCATACACTATCAATGATCTGGAAAATTGTCATGTACCCAGTCAAGCAATCAAAATATTTCATATTTAATAATTTACCTAAAGAGCAAATTATGATTCCCCCAAGATTAAATCAACAGAGCCAAAATTGTTTATATAAAAATAGAGAAAGTCATTCCCATTAGCCAAAATTGTCATGTAAATGGCCAAAGATATGCTCTCTCAACTTCTAATTTCTCAGACAAAGAAGCTTAAACTTTATTTTAAAAAGTAAGTTTCAAATTTTACATTGGAGTAAGAAAACATTCGTGAGCACCAGAGGAGAGCCAAATCGTGCAAGATGACGTGAAGAAAATAGAAGTTCTTTTAGGCAGTTAAGTTTGGAAATGGAGAGCTGAGTTTTAAAAGTGCGGAGACAGTTACATTATTTTAGGCGTGGGCTTCAATTATCATTTTTTTAATAAAATATCACTGCGGGTTTTGGTTTTAAAAAATTTTAAAATCTGAAGAAAACAAAAAAGCGAGCTGATGTGGACAGGTTGTTTAAGCAGGAAATCTGTCTCAATTAAAGAGATAAAATAGATTTCTCCAAAATCCAAGTTGGTGGAACTACGAGAAAAGAATAATAGCCATAATCAACTCAAAGCTGAATAAGATATTAGATACTTTACTTCTAAATAAACCTGGGGAAAGAAAGACACAATAAAATAAACAAGAAAATAAATGTAATTTAGATCATCAACAATTTGATGGCCTAATACTAATGTTTCTCATGAATAGATAAATTAATTTTATGGGAGACACTAACTTACACTTTCCAACTGAACATCTTCCCGCATTCTTTCTTTGTTTCCTTCAATTTCTCCAAAATCCATGTTGGCAGAACTAAAGGGGGAAAAAGAAATAGCCATAATGAACTCAATTAGATGCTTTACTTCTAAACATTTAAACCATCTAGCTGCATTCCCATTGACGTATCCATTCAGATGAGATAGGATTGAAGCAGCAGTAGTATAAAGGTAAAGAACCAAAACAAGAATTGATGAATACACGATCTTGGTTATATTACCAATGATCACCACAGGAACATAAACCATCTCTGAAATGGTGGAATCTATTGATATCTCTGATAATAATTTCCCTTGAAACAATTTTACACACGAACTTGAAAAAAGTGTGGCAATCCACACAAACTCGGAGATTCTTCTTCACTCTTATAGGAGATCCAGGTGGAGTAGCAATTAATCCAAAGGCTACTGCTAGTTTCTCACTATGGTGATATAAGAGCTTCTCCTTTTCACTTAGGTTCACATTATGTAGGTCAGTCTCAAAGACGGGAGTATAACCAACTTTATTTAGAAGGCTGATCAACTCCTCCAGTTTAGCATATATTTCTTCACTTCTGTAATGGCTTCTATCTCCAACAATGAAGGTGTAGACTTTGTCTTTGACCTCAATCCAGCTCATTCCAGGCTCCTTCTTCACCTTGTTGTCCTTCATAAGTCTTCGAACATTTGCAACATATTCCCACATGCCTGCTGATGCATAGATGTTTGCAAGAAGAACAAGGGTGCCAGATTTCTCAGGTTCAAGAGTAAGAAGCATCTGGGCAGCTTCCTGACCAAGCTCAACATTTTTGTGAATTCTTGCTGCTCCAAGAAGTGCCCCCCAAACTGAACCATCTGCTTTAAATGGCATAGATTTTACAAGCTCCAATGCCTCATTTAATCTCCCTGCTCGACCAAGCAGATCAATCATGCAAGCATAATGCTCTTGCATTGGTTTAATCCCAAACCTCTCCTCCATGGTTTCAAAGTATCGCTTTCCCTCATCCACTAAACCAGCATGATTGCATGCACAAAGAACACTAACTAAAGTTATATGGTTGGGAGAAACACCATCTCTAAGCATTTGACTAAACAATTGAAGGGCCTCTTTCCCATGGCCATGTTGAGCCAGCCCTCCAATCATTGCAGACCATGAGACTATTCCTCTCTCTGAAATCTCTGAAAATGCCAGACCAGCATCCTCTATACTTCCACATTTTGCATACATATTAACTAGAGAATTGCTTGCGAAACTATCACAGATAAATCCAAACTTGAGAGCATGAACATGTAATTGTTTTCCTTGCTCATATGCTGATAAATTTGCACAGGCATTTAACAGAGAACTACAAACAAATGCATCAGGCTTGATTCCTCCGTCTTGCATTTGCAAATAAAGCTTTAGAGCCTCTTCCCCATTCCCACATTGAGAATACGCAGTTATCATGGATGTGTAAGCCACCAAATCTTCATGATTGCACTCTTCAAATATTTTTGAAGCCTCATCTATGTGGTTACATTTTCCATATGCATCAAGAAGACTATTTGACACATAATTATCAAAATAAATTCCAGATTTGATGGAAAGTGTATGAATTTGTTGCTTTAAACTAATTGGCTGCAAAGTAGCAACAGATTTGAGAACTGTTGATAAGGTAGTTTGGTTGAAATCTATACCCTCCTTGTACCCTTGAGAAAAAAGTGATGTTGCTTCCAGGTCTTTTCCATACTGTACATAACCAGTGATCATAGCATTCCATGCAATCACATCCTTCTTTGGCATCAAATCATAAACTCTCCTAGCATCATCCAACATTTCACAGTTGGAATACATATCTATCAGCCCAACAGCTACAAACAAATCAAAATCTGTATCCATCTTTATCAATCTAGAATGCAACTGTCTACCCAACTCCTTGAGACCCACTGCTCCACAAGCCTTAAGAGCACTTGACAAGGTAAACAAATTTGGGCAAGTTCCTGACTTTACCATTTCTCCAAACAGTGTTAAAGCATAATCAGGGCACTCATGAAGAACACAACCAGCAATAACAGCATTCCAAGAAACAATGTCTGGATGTACAACATCTTCAAAAACTGCAATTGCATCTTTGATATCCCCTACTTTTGCATACATGTCAACAAGTGCATTTGCAGAGAATAAATCCAAATCACACCCTAGCTTTAGCAAAAGACCATGAACAATCCTTCCTTGACTACCATTCTGCAACCCTGCACATGCATTCAATATGATAGACAAGCTGAACTCGTTTGGCGTTATTCCACTTTCAACCATTTCTCTAAACAAATCTACGGCTTCAATATAGAAATCATGTTGCACATAACAAGAGAACAATGCATTCCATGAAACAACATTTCGTTCAAGAATTGTTCCAAACAGCCTCCTAGAATCGCCAAGCTGCCCACATTTTGCATACATAACAACCAAAGTATTTGCAACAAACACATCAGATTCAAACCCTGTGACTACCGTCATTCCATGAACCTGCTTCCCTCTACTCAAATCTTTCTTAAGTGAACATGCCTTAAGAACACTAGGGAAGGTAAACTCATTGCATTTGACACCCAAATGGTACATTTCGTAAAATGTTGAAAGAGCCTCCTCCCCAAGCCCATTTTGTGCATAACCAGATATTAACGCAGACCAAGCAATTAAATCTGGTTCAGTACATTCTTCAACCAACTTCCGGGCATACCCAAAATGTCGAGACTTAGCATACAGAGTAACCAATTGGTTCCTAAGACTTGGGTCTTGAGATAATCCAAACCTAATCATGTGGGCATGCGTTTCCATGCCAAAATTTATAGACTTGGAAGCAATGCATTGCGATAAGAGCTTAGAGAAGGTTATGGGGCCTTTTGTGAAGCTGTCCCACCTGTTTAAGCCTAAAACCAGAGAATTTTGTACATCTCTAGTGCCAAGTGCAGATGTTTGAAAAAATTTAGCAGGAAAAAGAAAATTACTCGGGGGTTTAAATTGAAGGTTATAGAGGCACCATAATAACTTCATGGTAAAATTCATCGATTGCCATACACATCCAAAAAATCATATTCTAAAAGTCAAATAAACAGCACCCAAAACAGGAAAAGCACAAAGCATCGGGGTAATATCTACTGCACCACTAATTGTTATGTCTGAAATGATGTGAGGGGTATCTTTGGAAGACAATGAGATACCATACACCCTTCTTTCTCTAATACCTCATGACCGTATGCTAAATGTGCTCTACACCCTTCTGAGTTGTTTTGACAGCCTCTTAATCTAAGACATTTGGAAGAAAAAGAAATCATGTTAGAGAATTTGGAGAAAACACATAATAAGCTCTGCATCCTATAAGCCCAAGAACAGTGCCTAGATAGATAAAAGTTTCTTAACAGAAATTAATTATAATCATTAGAAGAACCAAAGATTACCTTTTAATTGATTGTAATTTTGTTGCATCATTAGGAAAATTTATAACCAATTTTACAGAGTACTTCACCACCATTACAGTGTAGCAAAAAGCAACTCCAACTCTTGTGATCCAGTTCTCTGACATAAGAAAGAAAAAGGATGAAAGCATATCAGAGTTAATCACTCATTACAATATCATATAACTAACCATAAGCAAATGCTGTATAGAGCTGAACTAGAGTTGCCCCTACTCATACTTTCTTGTATACATCCTCACCACTACATTGCAAGACAGAAATACACAAATCAGATAAAGAACTTAGTTTTTCTCTTATCCCTTTTACCCCCCAAAAATACTAAAAAGATAGATACAAACCAACTAAGCAAACCATGAAAGGTGGAGTAGTTTTACCTGCTAATACCTCCACACCTAAATAATGGAATCATTATCAATTCTATGCTAATCAATCAAACATAACAAAAGAAGATGTGATCAATATCTAAAGATAAAGATGTCTAGAAGTTACAATTGTTACCATCATGCTAGTCATGGACATGTTAATCACTAAAATAATCACTTTGAGATACAAGTACTCGGGATAAGAGAATATTTCATGATTAGATGACACAGATCAAGGAAGAAATCATATCCACCAATGACAGAAATATAATTAGTGGGAAATGAGAGAAGTAAAGGTCTTTTCACCTCCAAAGATTCAGGTTTAAGATGAAAGGAACTAGGAACCTAATGAGAATAGTTATCATCCAACAAATCTTTCATATCTTTCATCGCCAAAGACAATGCCTAAAAGAAATCAAAGACAACTAAGCACTTTGGATGAATTGTTTTACTATTCATAATCATGAGTCCATTGAAGCACATTGGGTGGTGGACTGGTAGAGGGTACAGCCCATTGGCCACTCACTGAAGTGACTCAATAAGCAAGCTTGGTTTCTCAAGTGAATTAAAATGTGCTTTAAATGTGGATCAAAATTTCAACAGTTAGCAACACGCAGCTAATCTCTGACTCTTCTATGTATATAAAACAAGTTTACATTAATAAATCGATGTTCACTTATCTTTGATTTCCTTTTTCCAATTTATTTGCACCATTCCCAATTTTAACATAGACAGCAATCTGAATCTGAGCAATTGGTGTAGCCAGTAATGCACTCAAATCAAAACCAAAACCAGCACCATTCACATTAGCAAAGCATATATAGTAAGAGATCCTTTTCTCTTATTCTTTTAAGCTAGCCAGTCCAGATTCCCGTCGCATTGTTGACTCCTATAAGCAGATTCTGCACCGAAACTTCCCTGTTCCCATCACTCCATTATTTCAATTACAAGAACTAAAGTAGTCAAACCCATTTAGCCATGCATATTGCTACTAAAACCATCCAATGGATTTGCAAAAGAAAATATAATAATCCAATATCCGATCCTCTTCCTGACATAATATCCTACAACGAAAACTAAGAATAAGAAGGCTGAGAAATTTAGTTAATGGCACCTCTGGTCTCTCATAAACCCGGATTTGAACTAAAGAGAAAACAGAGAATAAAAGCTTCTTGCAATCAAAATCTATATTGGAAGCTTTGTCGCTGACATTATTAGAAACACCAAAGTTTTACTCCCCCATCTTCTGATTGTCGATCTGCTTTGTCATAGAATTGACACCCGAAATTCCAGAAAGATTGATCACATGCACACAAAAGCAATTTAAGTGAGATTTATGATAGGAGAACTGATGCTGAACATTCTCTTACTATGGCTGCGAAACGATGAGGTCGAACTCTAGGTTTTTGGAAGTGGCTCCCAATCACAGCTCCGGCGAAAGCCCGAGTAAAGGGGAGATGAGAGGTAGCACTTGACTAGGTTTTGTGACGGCAATGGCGGCACAGGTGAGAGACGAAGAGAGATAAGGTGGGTGTGGGAGTGAACCAGTGAAGAACACTTCCCTAACGATAATGTTGACTGCAAAGACGAGTCGAGGAGAAGAGTCGGACCGGATTCCATCACGGGTCACCGTTTACTGGTTGGCGAGTTATCAGTTGAACCAGATATTTAAAAAATAAAAAATATATATCTTAAATTCAACTATTATAAAACATGCACATAATTATAATTTAATAAAATATAAAATAAATATATATTTTAGTTTTTTATATTTTAAACTTTTATTAATTTAGTTATTTATATTTTATATTCATTAATTTAATTTTTATAGTTTAAATTTATTAATTTAATCTCTCACATTTAAATCCTAATCAACTCAATTTTTTAAATTTATAAAACTTATCAATTTAATTCCTTAAATTTTAAAAATATTAATAAATTTAAGAAATAAAATTGACAAAAATTTTAAAATGTGAATAATTAAATTGATAAATTTGAAGTGTAAGGAACAAAATTAATTAAGTTTCAAATGTGAAAGATCAAGTTTATAAACTTAAAGTATGAGGTACTAAATTGATAAGAGTTTAAAATATGAAGAGCTAAAATAATTATTTATTCTAAAATATAATTTATATAATTTATATTTAATTAATTTAAAAATTTTAATATTAAATATTTAAAATATCAAATTTTAATCTTAATTTTTATTTTTATACCAGTATTTTGTTCCGCGAATGCCCAAACACAATGGGTCAATGTAGCATTTGATTTATCACAAGGGAAATTTTTTTTTTTTTTTTTTGGTTATTTTGCTTAGTGCACTAATGTTTTTAATCAAGTTAGAAACACAAAGGTAGGTAGTATTAACTTTTGCTTAGTACACAATTAGTATTTTGCTGGTAACTAATTAGGTCTTACTTTGAATAGATAGATTTAAATTTGATATTCCCACTTTGAATAGGTTTCACATTTTTTTTTTATATTTTTTTGTAATAATAATTAAAATATTTAATTCAAATGATACTCCTAGTATAAGGCTATATGTCATTGGGTATTAACTTCCTGGGTGTTCATTATCCCCCCCCCCCCCTGCCCCCCTCACTTTTACATTCCCCCTCATTAATTTTTTTTACAATATTCCAACTATACCCCTCAACCTTAAACGGCTCCCCTCCCCCCCAACCCTCTTCTCTCATTTCTTTCCCTCAAACCCTAGCCTGCCTTCTTTGCTCTTCTCTTTAAATTTCTTCATAGCCACAAGTCTAGTTGGTATTTTCTTGGAGTTTCAAGATAATTTTAAGGTATAGGTGTCTATCTCTTCTCTTCCATTCATGTTTTATTTGAAAAGTTTAAAGTTTGTTCATGGAAAAGTGGAGGAAAAATGTTGAAAAATTGTGAAAATGTTGAAAAAATATGGAAGTGTAAATGGCCATTGAAAGCCAAAACAAGGCAAAAACGACTGTGTATAGCCGTTTCAAGAAGAAAATAGCCATGGAGAGTCGTTTTCTTCTTGAAACGGCTGTACATAACCGTTTTTGCCTTGAAAAAAAGTTGGTTTTGGAAAGCTGTTTTCTTTTTGAAACTGTTGTACACAACTGTTTTTGTCTTAAAAAAAAGTTAGTTTTGTGTGAGGGTGCAAAATGGCTATGGAGGGCTAAATGAAGAAGCAAACGGCTCTTCAAACGAGTGCAGACAGTCGTTTTCCTCTTCATTTGGCCCTCTATAGCCGCTTTTGACACCAAATGGCTATATAGAGCCATTTTTTACCTCAAACGATTGTGTAAAGCCGTTTTTGTCCACACACAGCTGTGCAGGGCCATTTTTGCAATTGAATGTCTATTTTTAAATGAAAATTGGATTCGTCGATTTTGATATTTTATTTCTATAAATGTAGAAGACAGATTGATTATACATGCAAAATACATAAGGATCCATACTTTAATTGTGAATACATCCCATATGAGAAAGTGAATTTAACAACCGATACAAATTCAGTTGAGAAGGTATGTTAAACTTTGTTGTTAGACTAGTAGTTGAATATTTTTGCGTATCTAATGATTGGTATGAAATTTTCTATTCACAGGTTAATGAAGATGAAATATGTGTTGGTGCGAGTGTAATGTGGATACCATAACCATCTTCTAGCTGAGTCGTTGCTTGGGCATCTGATGTGCGAATTATAGGTGGAAGAAAAGGGATGAAATAGGATGTAAATTAGAGGTGGAATGAAGTGCAAGCGTACACTATCAATGTAGCCAACAAGTATTCGGGGGTTGTCGTACCCAAGCGATTGTGATTGATTACTAGAGTATATTAACTCCAATAATGCTCAAGCGATCGAAAGAGAGTGATAACAGTAATAAAATATAAAAGCAAACAGCATAACAGTAAAGAGAATTAGGAGTAGGAATATGAGTAGAAGAAATCAGAAATAAAGGTCTAGGGATTCAGATTTCACCACAAGTCCTTGGTATAGACTTTCATGATTTAGTTATGACTTCTACGATTATTAATTGCTATCCAGGATTCCTTAATCTAATCATCCTACCTTGGCGTGAGGTCGGAGTGATCCTAATTACAATTATCAACCCTGCTACGGGCCAATGCGAGTTGTAATAACTATAATTGCATTAAGTTCCATGGACATCCCTTACGGGTAATCTAGGGGATCTCCCTAGCTCCCTTGTAACTACACAGAATTTTGGGTATAGACCGCCACAGAACCCTATGGATTTAACCCCCGTGGTCTAGGTTAACTAATCATCTTCCGAGTCATAGAGAACCCACGGATTTCTCCTTTCTAATTGGCTAGATCAGTCAAGAGTAAGTGCAGAAAATTAAACCTCAATTAAATAAAAGTTAGAATTGTCATAACATCGTCAATCATGTCTATACAAGTACTTGGGCTACATCTTAGCCCCTAGAAAAGAAATTAGTTACACATAACGGTAAAAGAAAACATAATGCTGAAATAAAAGAACATGAAGATGGATGGGAGTGACGCCTTGCTTGCTTGCTGCCTTGTGGACTCTTGGATGCGTGGATGGATGGTGTCTTTGCTTCTCAGCCCTCCTTCCTATTTATAATCCCTCCATTCCTAGTTAGACTCATTCTAGGACTCTAAGTTGCATTACAATTCTTAGTTATAATGTAATCCTAATCATACTTTAATTAGGATTCTAAGTAGAATAATCATCTTCCTACTTGAATTATGACTCTTAGATAAATTACAACTTTAATTATAAAGTCATTCCTAATCATAGTCTAACTAGGACACATCATTATAGTAGAATTTAACAACTTTAATCCCACTCAAACTAGGACTCTTGAGAATTTAATTCCTATGGTTGCATATCTCTTTTAGTTTCACTCCAACTAGGATTCCATGTAGTCTCATGCTTTCAAGACTTCAATCCCATTTGAATAATAATTCTGGAGAGTCTTCTATGTCTTGGAGCCTTAGTCCTTGTAGGAGAAGGATTCCCGGAAGCCTTATCGGTTCAGAACTCTTCAAATCAAGTGTAGAAATCATCCAGCTCGCCATGGCGAAGGCCTCGACTCGCCACGGAGAGCTAAGGCAGCAAAGGTCATGTTACTCTCGAGTTCACCACACCACGGCAAGTGGCATTTTCGTAATTTATTGCTTTTTTGCATTTGGTTCCTTTTGGTGCTTGATTCCTACAAAATAGTAAAATGACATTAAAAACATCTTAATCTATACTAATTTGGGACTTAAATGCAAGGGAATTCATGCCAAAATATCTATATAATTTACACTCATCAGCATCATATGTAGGATAATTGAATTAGCAAAAGTTAACCATGATGGAAGAAATGACGAAAAATAGGGTTCCTTCTCGAGATATACTGCTATCTCTGAAGAAAAAAAATGCAAAAAACGTGACAACTATCAGATAGATATATAATGTCAGACAACAATTAAAGTTGAATATTAGGGGTTTACGAACGCTAATGCAACATTTAATGAAAATGTTTGGATAAATTCAAATATTTGTATTGATATAGGAGTAATGAGGGGTCAAATATCCTAAAGGACATATTTTGAACACATCTTGACTCAGTGAAGTTGTTGAATGTCTTTCCTATTGTTCTCATAATAGATAGCATATACAATATCAATAAGTATCGTCTCCCACTACTGGAGATTGTCGGTGTAACATTGATAGAGTTGACTTTTTCGGTAGGATTTTCATACATGGAGTCTAAACGCACCGACAACTTTGAATGGGCTCTTGAGAGGTTGAGAGGCTTAATTTGGCGGAGTGACTTTGTGTCCACAAGTGATTGTGATCGATAAGGATCTTGCATTGATGAGAGCTGTGGAAATTGTATTTCCTATTTCAATGAATATGTTATATGGGTATCACATTAACAAAAATGTTGAATCAAATTGCAAGCAGTCAGTGCAAAATTATGCGGAGTATGAAAGGGTGATGTATGTGTGGGAATTAGTTGTTGATGCTTTCGATGAGGAAGAGTATCATCATGCTTATGGGGCATTTTGTAGCACATGCACATGGCTTGATGGCTTTGTTGCATATGTGGACGATACATGGTTGAAGCCGCACAAAGAGAAATTTATTCTAGCTTGGACTGACAGGCACATGCATCTAGGCAACGCAATGACAAATAGGTATGAGGGTATTTTTATATCTTAATATATATCACCGCATTCTCTTAATCTCCATTTGTGTATTATATGTCTGACAGTATTATTGTTTTTGTGATAACAGGGTGGAGGGTTCACATGCTAGCCTAAAAAGAATATTGCAATCATCAACAGGAGATCTACATAGTTGCTGGGAGGGCATAGATGCTCTAATAACATTGCAGCATGCTGAGATTAATAAATCATTTCAACATAGTCTTGTGAAAGTGGAGTAAAAAATGAATTGTTTATTGTTCAGCGCTTTGTATCATTGTGTTTCACTTGCTATAATAAGACATATGTCGAAAGAGCTTAAGAGGGCTTAATCATATATTGGTACGAACATGATAATATGTGGTTGTCGCATTAAGACTACACATGCATTACCATGTGCGCAGGAGCTTGGGCAATGGAATATTTTAAACATCCATGTTCGGTTAACGTCAGTTCACCCTCATTGGAAGACTCTAACATGGGAGGTCGAGCATAAAGGCAAAGGGTCAATGCCTTATCGGGAAGCCATGGAGATGTTATGGGTAGGTTCAATAGATTGACCACTAAGGATGAGCATTGGGGTTTGTACCATAAGACCATTGAACTAGCATCTCCAGGCGCCTGTTCATTAAAGCCACCACCAGAGAAGGTCAAAACAAAGGGTGCAAAAAAGAGAGCACGAAGAGATCAAAGACTTCTACAAAACGTGACCCATCATATTTTGAGTATATCAATGCACTATAGGGTTCTATGTACAACAACATGTCATCAAGATAAGGACCATCCACATGAAACTCAATGACACTTGCTAAGCCCCATGTCCACGTAGTACATCATCAATTGGCAGAGGTTCATCTGAGCCACCTAGTAGAGACATATTCAGTAAAGACTCTGATGCACATGCAGATAAATTTGGTGAATCACCGTTCTTCATGCAATCTTAGGTGTTTGGCAAGATTGGCACCTATATAAATATTCCTATGCTAGACCAATTACCGCTATGCACTTATCCCTTCGTGGAAAATGTGATTGATGTGCGACCTGATGGCAATTGTGGCTATCAGGCAATTGCTTTAGGCCTTAGTCTTTTTGAGGATGAGTGGTTCAGAATACGTCAAGAATGCATTGCAGAGATGACAACATGACAAATATTGTATATTGAAATGTTTCTCCTACGAGGGTACACAATACTACTAGCATTGCGATTGATCTTACTCTGTCTGGTGTTTTGCCTGATAAGTGGATGTCTATATCGGATATGTCTTATATAGTTGCTTCCCAGTTTAATATCGTGCTTGTTGTCTTGCACCTACAAGTGTCGCATACATATCTTCTGCTTCATTCTCAGCCCCCATGTAGTCCTTCGAACCTAGAAGAAGTCGTGATAACCTAAATTCATGGGAATCATTTCGTTCAGGTATTGGCTTGTCATTATTGTATACTTGTGATAACTCTTAATGCAATGTTTTACTTGTGTCAAGTTTTCATTTCTTTCCTTTATGATCCCACAAGTGAAGCTAAAGGATAATTCCCCACTGCCACCAGTATCACCACAATGGGCGTTTGCAGCATCAGCTGAATCACATGGCTAAATAACACCATACTTGGCACGCATTAGACAATTTGAGGTGTTGCGACGACAATGCCATCCATAGATGTATCGTCGGAAACAATATTCATTTATTTATGCAATGTAATCAAACATTTACATTTGTATTTGCCAATTATGTACTGAATAGATTTATGCATGTGTTTTAGTCCATACACCTTGTGAAGTAAATGATGAGTTCAATAAATATACCCACAGTCAGGAAACAGCTTGTAACCAATTGCAAACACATTGTTTAACTAATTTTGACTCCACAGTTGTAAGAAATTGAAGGCCACCTTTTTAAATGGTGAAAACGGCTGTCCATAACCATTTTCACCATGCATTAATGTGTGTATGCTTGAAATGCTTAAAAATTGGAGTTTTATATAGCCGTTTCCATAATAAGCATTCTTTCTAGGCAACATTAAGGCAATAGACCATTATATAAAATGTTTTACACACACACAAAAGGTTGAGATAGTAGACCATGTGAGAGGGTCTATTACAGGTGTAGAGCTGGGCAACATGTATGGATATGATATCTTGTGTTACCACTCCATGTAGCCTGGCATGACTTTGGCCCATCCAACAGCTTTGCATGGCCGTTTGGTTCTCCATGCTTCACTTATCTATAGTCGTTTTCCTCTTCATTTGGCCCTCCACAGCTGCTTCCCACCTCACGCAAAACAAACTTTTTTTCAAGGCAAAAACGACTTGTGTAAAGCCATTTGAAGAAGAAAACGGCTCTCCATAGCCATGTGAGAGGGTCTATTACAGGTGTAGAGCTAGGCAACATGTATGAATATGATATCTTGTGATACCACTCCATGTAGCCTGGCATGACTTTGGCCCATCCAACGGCTTTGCAAGGTCGTTTGGTTCTCCATGCTTCACTTATCTGCCTTTGGTGCCAAGAATAGCTATGGAGGGCCACATGAAGAGGAAAACGAGCCGTTTTCCTCTTCATTTGGCCCTCCATCGCCGTTTTCCACCTCACGCAAAACAAAAAAATTTTCAAGGCAAAAATGACTAGTGTAAAGCCGTTTGAAGAAGAAAACGGCTCTCCATGGCCATGTGAGAGGGTTTATTACAAGTGTAGAGTTGGGCAACATGTATGGATATGATATCTTGTGATACCACTCCATGTAGCCTGGCATGACTTTGGCCCATCCAACAGCTTTGCAAGGCCGTTTAGTTCTCCATGCTTCAATTATCTACCTTTGGTGCCAATAACAGCTATGGAGGGCCAAATGAAGAGGAAAATGACTGTCTATAGCCGTTTTCCTCTTCATTTGGCCCTTCACAGCTGCTTCCCACCTTACGCAAAACAAACTTTTTTTCAAGGCAAAAACGACTTGTGTAAAGCCATTTGAAGAAGAAAACGACTCTCCATGGCCATGTGAGAGGGTCTATTACAGGTGTAGAGCTAGGCAACATGTATGAATATGATATCTTGTGATACCACTCCATGTAGCCTGGCATGACTTTGGCCCATCCAACGGCTTTGCAAGGTCGTTTGGTTCTCCATGCTTCACTTATCTGCCTTTGGTGCCAAGAATAGCTATGGAGGGCCAAATGAAAAGGAAAACGGGCTCGTTTTCCTCTTCATTTGGCCCTCCACAGCCGTTTTCCACCTCACGCAAAACAAAATTTTTTTCAAGGCAAAAACGACTAGTGTAAAGCCGTTTGAAGAAGAAAACGGCTCTTCATGGCCATGTGAGAGGGTCTATTACAAGTGTAGAGTTGGGCAACATGTATGGATATGATATCTTGTGATACCACTCCATGTAGCCTGGCATGACTTTGGCCCATCCAACAGCTTTGCAAGGCCGTTTAGTTCTCCATGCTTCAATTATCTACCTTTGGTGCCAATAACAGCTATGGAGGGCCAAATGAAGAGGAAAACGATTATCTATAGCCTTTTTTTTCCTCTTTATTTGGCCCTCCACAGCCGTTTCCCACCTCATGTAAAACAAACTTTTTTTCAAGGCAAAAACGACTTGTGTAAAGCCGTTTAAAGAAGAAAACGGCTCTCCATGGCCATTTTCTTCTTGAAACTGCTGTACACAGCCGTTTTTGCCTTATTTTGGTTGTCCATGGCCATTTAGCACACTTCCATATTTTTCTACCATTTTTCAACATTTTTCCTCCACTTTTCAATGAACAAACTTCAAATTTTTCAAATAAAACATGAATGGAAGAGAAGAGATAAAACCCATACCTTAAAATTGTATTGAAACTCCAAGAAAATACTAACTAGACTTACAACTATGAGGAAATTGAAAGAGAAAAGAAGGCTTGCGGCTAGGGTTTGAGGAAAAGAAATGAGAGAAGAGGGTTGGGAGGGGGAGCCATATAGGCTGAGGGGTATAGTTGGAATATTGCAAAAAATTTAATGAAGGGGGGAATGTAAAAGTTATGGGGATAATGAAAACCCTAACTTCCTCCCCCATTTTTACATTCCCCCTCCTCATAAATTGACTAAAATGCCCTTGGTGGTAGAAAGAAATTCTCCCCCTCCCTCCCTCACAACGATGCACCATCCCCTCCCTCCTCTCAAACCCTAAGCCATCTCCTCTCCTTCTTCTTGGTGTTTAAGTGATTTGAAAGGGTAGAGGACGAGATATTTGGGTTTGTATTGTTCATTTGAAGTTTATTTGGAGCATGAAACATGTAAAAAATGAAAAATAAAAACTTTTAAACTTAAAAAAAATAGTAAAAGAAAATTGCAAACAATCTTTTTTCTCTACTTTATTTGCTAATCATTTTGTACTTTAAATAGTACAATTGGTTACATCAAGAGCAATAAAACAGGAGCACCACGCACATCATTACTTCTAGAATATTCCCTTCCTAATTACTCAACTACAACTCACTTCACTACATAGTCCCTAAGCCACTTAGGTTTGATGGAATTACATTTAGCTCTAGATCGAGACACCTTATAATCTGCTTCCATATTTGAGTCTTAGTCATCCAATTCTTGCCAACCTCATACCTGTCATCCCCTCCTTGATCGAGTGGCACCTTGTCCTCAAGGTGAAAGGTTGGGTAGGCCTGTTTGAACTTAGTAAGATCTTCCCAAGTAGAGTCTCCAGGATATAAACCTTGCCATTGGAGCAGAATTTGGTTAGTTGCAAAGTTGTAGTCTAGCATAACCAAGGGTTGTAATATGGGTTGAGATAAGTGTGCTTGAGAAGGTAATTGCAATGGTTGAATGTTAGCAGAACTCATATATGATTTGAGTAAGGAAGCATGGAAGACTATATGGATTTGACAACCAAGTGGGAGTTCTAACTCATAGGCAACATCACCAATGCATCTGATGATACAATAGTGATGATAAAATCTCTTGGCAAGTTTTTGAACATAGTGACGAGCGACTGAGACTTGTTTATAAGGCCTAAGTTTAACCCACACAAGATCTCCTAATTTGAAAGGAGTAGGAATGCGAGTTCGATCAACATAAGTGTTCATATGTTGTTGGGCATTGGCTAGTTTATTGCAAAGCTTCAAAAGAATGGCATCTATCGATAAAAGTTCAAAATTAATAGCTTCAATATTATTGTTAGCTTCGCAATACTACAAGATAGTTGGCAAGGGCTTGCCATACACAACTTGAAAGGGTGTGAGGCCAGTAACTGAGTAAACTGAGGTATTATAACTCCATTCTACCCACAATAAGTACTTACCCCATTGTGGAGGTTGATTGTGCACAAAAGCTCTCAAATATTGCTGTAGAACTTGATGTGTGATGTGGGTGTATAGAAAATAGGTGAAATAGAGTGTGGAATAAGGATGGAATGAAGTGCAAGCGAACACTATCAGTGCAACTAGTAAGTATTCCGGGGTTGTCGTATCGAAGGGATTGTTCTTGATTACTAGAGTAGTATAACTCCAATATTGCTCAAGTAGATAATAAGAGTGATAACAACAAAATAAAATAGAACGGAAGAAAGCATATAAGAAGAAAATAAGATCAAGTATCCGTGAAGAAGAAATCAAGTATAAAGGCCTAGGGATTCAGATTTCACCACAATCCCTTAGTATAGACTTTCATGATTCAGTTATGATTTTCCACAATTATCAATTGTTAGCCAGGATTTCCTAATCACATCAATCAGCCCTGGTATTAGGTCAGATCAAATCTAATTACAATTACCAACCCTGCTACTAGTATATGCGAGTTGTAGTAACTATAATTGTATTAAGTTCTGTGGACATCCATTTAGGGAGGTTAGGGGAACGTCCTAATTCCTATATGGGTACACAGGGTCCTCGGTACTGGTCTGTCATCAGCTCCACTATGGATTTAACTTTCGTGGTCTAGATTAACTAATCTCCGGTCGGTCTCATAGAAAACCCACAAATTTCCCCCAACTAATTGGCCAAATCAGTCAAGAGTGAAGTGTAGAAAATTAAATCTCAATTGAATAAAAGATGAAATTGTCATAACATCATCAATCATGTCTATACAAGAAATTGGGCTACATCCTAGCCCCTAGAAAAGAAATTAGTTACATATAGTGTAACTTAAACACATAACATAAAAGAAAAAAAACTTGAACATAAAGGGGGGAAGAAGAAAGTGTGTAGAAGAAGTGGTGGTAGAGGTGGTGAAGAAGTCGTGTTCTGTGCTCCTTGCCTATTTATAATGTATCTAATCCTAATTTTACTATAACTAGGCATACAATATTCTAGTAGGATTTAAATACTTCAATCCTACTCAAACTAGGATAGTTGATAATCTAATTTGCTTTGGCAACTTCAATTTCACTCCCACTAGGACTCTTGAGAGATTAATTCCTCTAGCTGCATATCTCTTCTAGTTTCTCTCAAACTAGGATTCCAAGTAGAGTTTCACTTGAATTAGGACTCTTAGTTGAATTATAACTCTAGCCACAAAAATCATTCCCAATCATGCTTGCACTAGGATTCCAAATGGCTGCACACTTCTAAGACTTTAATCCCACCTGAACAATGATTCCGGAGAGTCTTCTAAGTTTAGGATTCATAATCCTTGTAGGACAAGGTTTCCCGGAAGTCCACTTGGCTTGGAACTCTTCAGATTTTCTTCGGAAAGTCTCCAGGGTGCCACGGCGCTAGATGGCAGCATGCATTCTGGGATAGGGTGCCACGACGCCAGGACATGGACGCCACAGCGCCCGGGCTTGGCTAAAATGCTGGATTTTCCTGCTTTGGCCCTTTTTGGTGCTTGGTTCCTGCATAATAGTAAAATGACATTAAAAGCACATTAATCTATATTAATTTGGGACTTTAAATGCAAGAAAATTCATACCAAAATATCTATATAAATTACACTCACTAGAACTCTATTCATAACTTTAGTCTGTTCATCGCTTCTTGGATGATAAGCTAAGGACATACGAAGCTTTGTGCCACTAGTCTTAAAAAGGTCACACCAAAATCTACTTCTAAACACTGGATCAAAATCCAATACAATGCTTTGAGGCATTCCATGGTGTTTGCTGATTATGTGACAAAATAAATCTACTACTATTACAGCAGTAAAATGAGTTAGCAGCATTCCAAAATGGGTACCACTTTAGAAAAGCTATCTACTACTACTACTAGTATCATTGTGTTGCCTCTGTAAGGGGGGAAGTCTAACAATGAAGTCAAGTGATATATCCTCCCATATACCTTGTGGAATTGGAAGGGGTTGCAGGGTACCATAAGGAGAATGTGTGGGATTTTTGACTTGTTGACAAACTACACAAGCACATATAAAAGCATACATATTTTCTTAACCATAACCAATGAAAATTTTCAAAAATTTGACCATAAGTTTTGTGAATCCCCATGTGGCCACCTAAGGGCGTTGAATAAAATTCTTCAAGAAGTATATGCTTTAATGGTGATTGGGGTCTGTGGTACAATTTCTCGTTGTATAGCAATAATCCTTGAACTAAGGTGAAATTAGGATGAGAGGATGGGTCCTGTTGAATGTTTGAAATTAATTTTTGTAGGTATTGATCGAAGGTGTATAAATCTTTAAGCTTAGAGATGAGCTAAAAATGAGGTATTGTTAATCCCCATAAACTTGATGGTGAGCTTTCCAAAAAAGTGTGAAAGGTATATGAGTCTTGTTGTCTTGAGAGACCATCAATATGACCATATTTCTTACTGAGTCTATATCTGATCTCATAATCAAATATCAAAAGTTTTGATGAAAAGTATTGCTGCTATGGTGTTTGAATTAATTGAGTCATCAACTCCCTTAAGCTCTTTTGATTTGTATATATGTAGAATTTCTTACCAAGGAAATATGTGCACCATTTCTTCATTGCTTCAGTTATGGCATGTAACTCTCTAACATAAGTAAAGGCATTAAGAAGTTTTTAACAGAACTTTTTACTAGAAAAACATATAAGATGAGCCTCAAGTGATAATACTGCTCCCATACCAAATCTTGATGCATCTGTCTCAACATTAAAATACTTTTGAAAATTAGGAAGATGGAATACCAAAGCAGATGTCGTTGCCTTTTTAATTGCTCAAAGGAAGCCTGGGCTATTGAAGACCACTAAAATGAGTCCTTTTTTAGTAAATGAGTTAATGGTGCAGCAATAGAGGCATACTTGTTGACAAATTTTTTTATAGAACAGGTTAGGCCAAGGAAGGCTCGTAATTGCTTCAAAGTTACTAAAACAAGCCAATTGACTATTGCTTCAATTTTATTTGAATCAGGCTCTACTCCACTTTTCAGATATAATTTGTCCAAGTTATTCTATTGAAGTTTGAGCAAATGAGCATTTTTCCTGATTCAAGTAAAATTTGTGTTCCAACAAACAGGTAATAACATTGTGTAGGTGTGTCACATGATCATCCAGAGTAGAGCTATACACTAAAATATCATAAAAAAAAAATAATTAAAAACTTACAGAGAAAAGGGTAATGAATAGAATGCATAGTTGCCTTGAAATGTTGAGGGGGCATTGCAGAGTCCAAAGGGCATGGCAAGGAACTCATAATGCCCTTGATGAGTTCTAAAGGTAGTTTTTGAAATGTCACTTGGGGGTGATATGAATTTGATGATAGCCAAAGTGGAGGTCCAGCTTGGAGAACCAATGAGCACCATACAACTCGTCTAGAAGCTCATCTATAAATGGTATTGGAAAGCAATCCTTGTAGGTTATAAAGTTCAATGTATGGTAGTCAACATAAAATCTCCATGAACCATCTTTTTTTTGAACTAAAAGAATAGATGAAGAGAATGAGCCGGTACTTGGTGGAATTATCCCTCCATCAAGCATATTTGTAATTAATTGTTCCATTGCCTGTTTTTGGAAATAAGGGTAACAATAAGGTTTGACATTGACAAGATTAGATCCTTTAATAAGGGTAATTTTGTGGCCGGTGGGACGAGAAGGTAGAAGAGTTGGGTTTTTGGCAAAGATTGCAGAGTGTTGTTGCAGGAGATGAGTAATGAAAAATGGTAAAAGTTGATTGTCAGTTGTAGAAGGATCATTGGAGGTAGTGGAGGTGATGAGAATTTGATTTGAATATGATAGAACTGTGCAATTTCTTCTATGAAAGGAAGTCTATGAACTTGTTGAGCAAATATTTCCTCTGGGCTTGGTAGTGGATAAGTGGTTATTTGCACTATCTTGCCATTCTAGAGGAATTTCATGGTAAGGGATTCATAATCAGTGAGTACTGAGCCTAAAGTTTTTAGCTAGCCATTGGACTCCAAGAACCAAGTCTGCTCCAAAGATGGGAGGTCCCTAGGAGTATGACGTGGTTATAGAAGCAAGCTATCCCTTAATCCTCTTATTAATTCCCTGACCTACTCCTAAACCTAGTGTCAACTTTTCATGACTCAACTTAAGTTTCTAATCCCTTCTAGAAGCTTCCCAATCAGCCTACTTTAACCCTTTTCACCTATGTTTTTACCCATGCACAAACAAAAGGTACAATAGCCTTTCTTTCCAAGCACTAAGAGGACAAGCACTCCCCTTGTCCACCAATAGGAAAGCTCTAGCGCATGAGAAGTACTAACAACAATAGGCCTACAGAAGGACTGTTGCACAAATCCCAAAATAAGATGTCACCTAATCTAGACGTGACACCTCAGCCCAAGTGAGATATTTTTCTTACCACATATGATCATCACATGATATCTACGGCCCAGTCCACCTCTTTCACTATAAATAGCCATCACTTCATCTTCCTTTTCAGACTTCAACCACCATGCAGAAACTCTGCCATTTTTGAGAGCCAACTCTCTCTTATTCTCTTCATCTCTTTAGCCACCATTATAAAACTTCCATTGACACTACTATTCACTCCCAACAACCTCATAGAAGCACTTAAGAAACCTTTTAATAGTATTACAAAATCACATCAACCATCAAATTCACCAGAAAACATCATTTTTAGTCAACATTTTCACCCTTCAGCCTAGTCTGTGGTAACCACAAGAGTAGATTTAGAGAGGATAGTCATAGGAGGTTCCTAAAAGCAGAATTTCTCCTCAGAAGTAGTGTCTCCCACTCCCAAGACATCACTATCAGTTCTCATAGAGTGCTTAGTTGATCACCCAAGCCAGACCCAAGGACCCATACCACTTCTGCAGGCAGTATATCCGTTAGCGTTTAGAGTCTACTCTCCCTTCAGAAAGCAAAAAAATGTCAAAACACAATGTATTGTAAATTCAATGATTAAATTAGGCTAAACTTTTACAAGGATAACTAGACATGTATAGAGATATTTCTGGAGTTTCTCATGAATTAAGGAGTCTTCTAAACAGCTCTTAAATTGCTATTTTACAATTTATAGCATATATATTTGATTTATTCTAAATTGAATATTGTGTATAAGTGAGAGATAATAAGTGGTATAATGGTAATAGGAATTACAATTACATTTGACCGGGACAATTTCTCTTGCAAGGGATATACCATCTGTTTTTTAAACTTAAATTGGCTTAATATGAGCCATGTTTTAAATAGGGTATGTAACTAGTAACCCCATGTAAGGCAATTGTAAATGATGATGCCTTTAAAGGGAAAATATATTTTTTGTTTTCCTTTAAACTTATCTTTATCAGCTTCAATAGTGTTGAGTTTAGGACATGACAAACTTGTCAGAATATGTTTGTGCCAATTACCCATCATTCAAATTTAAGTACAAAGAACTGTTAATTTATTATCCTATCAATAACGATAATGGTTAGTATGAGCTTATTTATCTATTTATTTCTTGATTAATCATCATGTTCCCCTGCATACCAATTTAACTATGGTTTTTGTTTTTCCAAATGTTTCTGTGTTTGCGCATGAAATTGTCTTGCACCAAAGGTCCAAAATTGATTTCTTTTGTGTTGAAAAATGTTCTTGTCATTAAATAAAAGATTAAGAATTTCTTAGATTAGATTTACCTGAGGAAACTTCTATATAACTTGTGAGGACTGGATTTTCATTTTGGGAAACACTGCTTGCTGGTGTTAAACTTAATAATTCTACAGTTTAAATTAATTTGTCTAAGATGAAAAAATACATGCATTATGCTAGCTTCTGGTTTTCCAAATTTAGACGGACTTGCTTTCCAATATAACCATTTCACTTCCTTTGCTTTCTTTGCATTATTAGCAAATGTGTTTCTAAATTGAAGAAGCATGCCAAGAGTTAAATTCATTGTGAAAAAGATTTTTTCTAATTCACTTTAATCATGTACATGCATTAATTGTGGGTCTGGAGAGCAGAGGAGCATGATCTGATCTTCATGTGTCTAGATTTTGTATTTAGAGCATCTTTAGTCATAAATTGAGAAGGATTACATATTTTAATTTTTTATATTATTTTTGTAAGTCTTATATTAACACATCATCTTTTCTTACTCTATATAACTTATTCAACTTTTTTCTCTTCTCATACAATTCTAAAAAAATTTTAAATAAGTTCCACAAACTATCATATATATTTTTATCTCTCATCATATATTCTATAATTTTTATCTTTCCTCTCATAAATCTTCTCTTTCTTTTTACTAAATAGTACAATTTGACTTTTCTTTTTTTATGTAACATTCTTTAACTATAAAACTCTCTCTTTTCCCCTCCTCCACCTCACTTCCTCTAGGGTGAACCAAAAGAGTGCATTGTTACACAAATTCATGTAACACTTAAATAACTACCAATGGTCTTAGGCATGTCTTCTCAAAAGAGTCCAGAAATACAGACAATGATTGAGTAGGGGTGAGCGTCGGTCGGTTACGGTCGGTTAATAATTAACCGACAGTAACAATTTTTTTTTTAATTTTTTTTTTCTGTTTTAGTGTTGTGTTTACTTGGAATATATATTTAATTATTTTACCGTAAATTAAGAATGTAACCATTAGATAAGTTAAAATAAGTTTTTTTTTTTAAAGTATCTATGACATCTTACTAGGAATCATATAAGTAAAAACAAAAATATATAAATAACAAACCTAAAAATATATAAAGATATTTATGGAAGCTAACTTATTTCAGTTCCAAACATATGCACAAATGCTTGAATAAGACAAAATTAACATAAACAAATGTCTATACATAACAAAAGTAACATTTTTTTTTAATTTCTTTACTAGAAAATTACTATTTTTAATAAACATATTTACACAAGACTAAATTACATATCAAATTAATAATATATAATTATTTTTATACATCAAGATGACACAATATTTGAGTGATTTAATCAATCAATAAAATAATTGAATTACTAATTAACATGGTATATGAAAACATTAAAGTTTATAATATTTTAGTCGATCGGTTCGGTTTTCATCGGTTAGGAAAAATGCAAAACTGAAACCGACTGACATTAACCGATTTTTTCAAATTTCAAAATCGTAACCGACCGACTAAACCAACACTAACAGACTGATTAAACCGATTTGCTTTCGGTTCGGTCGGTTAATTGAATTTTGTTCACCCCTATGATTGAGTATCATGTTATAGGCTTATATAACATTTTGTGAAAAATAAGTAAATAATTATTCATTTACATTTATGAAAACACAAGCAACTGATCTATTTGAAAATTTATATTTTGAATCGATTTTTGCTAATGTTCTCATCCAAAATCAATTAATATCTATTTAATTATAATGCGAAAAAAATATATATATATATCCCATCTCATCTCATTTAGATTTAAAAACGAGAAGTCCGTTTTAATATTAAAAAATAAAAACAAAAGTCAATTTCGACTCCTAGCAATTGGGTATGGCTCACGTAGACATCGTAATTTCAAAAATTCTTCTCCTGCCCCGTCCTCTCCTTTCAGCTTTATTATATTTTGTCTAATTTTATTAAAATAAAATTAATTAAAAAATTAAAATTTCAAAAAGAAAGTTAAAAAGTTAAAATTTAATTTTTCAGACCAAATCTTATTTTGACCAACAAATAGAAAAAAGATTTGAGGATATTATTTTTAAATTAAATTTTTTTTTTTTTATTTTTTTAAACTAATTAAGTTTATATATATATATATATATATATATATATATAATATAGGAGAAGTTAAATGGGTTTTATTTAAATGTATATCTTTCTTTTAACATGGGCTTGACACTTGAAAAATATAGTCTTCACAGGTTGACGCATGTTAAATTTATGTTAACAAAGTTATTTTATTCCTTTTTGAACACACTTAACTCTCTACTCCTTTTATCTTTTTACCAAATCAATCAATCAATATCAATATACTCCGTTAAGTCACCTAACCTACGTCACCCACCTCTTTATTATTTTTTATTTTGTTTTGCTTTTAAAATTTAATCTAATATTCTAATCTAATATATTATATTATAAATATAGTTAGCATATATGTAGTATTAACATTATCTATTATAAATGAGTATTTCTTTGCATATATATGGTCAGTAGTGTCTTTTGGAGTATTTCTATAATGACTTTCTTAATTAAGTGAGATTTATAAATTTTTTTAATAATTTCGATCACCTAAGTTTGAACATTAGAGGGAAGAGATGGCTTATATTTCTTAAAAATTTTGTATATAATTATATGCTCACAGTGCAAGATTTAATTTTAATATATTACAAAAGTAGGTGGCAATTATATAGTGTTGACACTTAGCTTGCCAACTAAAAAACACATGATAATATATTAAAATCTTAACTACGGTATAACAAAATTATATATTAAAATTATCTTTCAAGAAAATAGGTTAGCCAAAATAATTTTATTATCTCACCACCATTAGGAAGAAGTGTTGTTTTTATTATTTTATTGTTATATTATATTATATTAATTATATTTTCTAATTTTTTATGGGTGAAGTTGAAACACGTAAAAGGTGACATAAAATAGTTTAATAGTCTTTATTTGTAATTTGATGTATAAGAAAACAATTAATTTTACCAATATTGGTATTAATTGATTACAAGTATATAAACTTATGACTACTTTGGTGTCCTAATTTGTACATCCTGTGCAGAGCACGGGTCTGCATATGTCATTATGGGATGCGTCATATATCACTTTGAAGGATAATTTTTAAAATAATTCATTAATACTGCTAATATTATTTTGATCTATGATGCACATATACTTTTTGAATTTGTATCAACAAGGTGACATCAACAACCATCCAGGAAAGATTGGAAAAAAAAAAGATAAATGAGAACTCAAGTATTTCAAACTGTGTTACTATCTGTTTTCTGAGTTTTTCATTGATTATCTTATTTAAACATAAGAACAAATATTTAATTAAAATATTCTGTTGTGTTTAAGTGAGGTAAAAATAAAAAAAAGAAGTTGTGTTTAAGTAAGGTATTTAACGAACTCATGTGATCGCTTCTTCCATAAAATATGGATAATTACATGGTTAGACTTTTATGTGCATCCCCAAAAATGGAAGTACAGTAAACCCCCAGTAAAATATTTAATATCAAATTTATAAGAATATGTAATAAGGGATGAGCATCGATAAATTATTTATTCGCAAATTTATAACTATTAGAAGAGATTATCCTGTGTCTTCTAACTACCATTAAAAAAAGTGTTGTTTTTATTATTTTATTGTTATATTATATTATATTAATTGTATTTTTTACTTTTTGATGAGTGAAGTTAAACACCTGAAATATAACATAAAACAATTTAATAGTTTTTATTTATAATTTGATATGTAAAAAAACAATTAACTTTATCAATATTCATGCTAATTGATTAAAAAAAAAAAAAAAAGATTGAAACGCATAGAGGAAGGAAACGGCAGGGAAAGGGCTCGGAGAGATATAGGGCGAAGGAGGGATTGGCTCTCTAACTTCTTATCTAGGGTTTCGATTTTCATAGTCTTCAGAAAGAGAAAAATAGAGTGCGAATTGAAGAAGTGAAAGAGAAGAATAGAGAGAAATAGCAATAGCTCGGTGAAAAAAGTAAAAAAGAAAGGTAGATTAGAGAAGCAGGATATACCTCGTGAAAGTGAAATTCAAGGATAAATTGGTGATCTCAGCAGTCACGAGGTATGAATGCCCTCTTTTACACTCCTTGAATAAATTCTGTCGCTGGGATTCTGTTGATTCTTGACTTATACGGTTGTGATGGGAATTATGGTGTTTTTGTGATGTTAATGCAATTCTTTGGGTACTTTGGATTGGTCTGTATTACGTAATTCCCAATTGTTGAGTCTATCTGAAGTGTCTATGACCATCTTTGCAATGTCAAATTACTGAGTGAGTTCTATTTTATTTCAATCTAAGGTGCTTGAAATTGAAGTCCATGATTTACTGCTGTAAGAAATCTTGCTGATCATGTCAAACCACAAATGTAGATTGTTTGAGTTGTTTCTGCAATGTTGAGTATACTTGAAAATATTTGAGCATGATAGATAACTTGGTTTGCTGTGTTTCCGTTTAAGAGATCTGAAGGTATTCTTTGAGGTTTCAATCTGTGCCTTAGTTGGTTTTCTCTGCTTGAATCTGCATATGGATGTATGTCAAATGAAATCTGGCACTCTGTCTTTAGATTTTGCTCATAAATGATGATGCTGAATTCATGATAGTTGGATAGGTTTTAGAGGAGTTTTCAGTTTTCGACTTGTGTTTCTTTTAAACGTGACAAACGTGTCTTCTTTCTGCTCTTGGGAGTTGTTGGATTGAACTTAAGTGATTCATGAATTTGATGGTACGCGTCTTTTATCCTATTTTTTTTTTTTTTTTCTTAGTATATTTCTTTGTTTAATCTCAGAATTTGTATCTGTGTTTGCTATTTTCCATAAGATTTAGGTTTATTTTATTGTAGTTAATTATTAGCTTGTGTTTATATGGTCTTGGTTCTTTTGGTATTGGCTGTTATTGAGTCATCTGTTATGAGAATTCATCTGTTTGTGGCTCTTTTATTGATCTACGGATTTGGAAGCTGTGATGTCCGTTAGTCTTGATTCCATATGCTTCATGGCTTTGATACATACTGTTTTTGGGCCTTCGTTTGAATAATGCATGGATGCTACTCCATTTCCCAATCATGTGTTGTTTATTTTTGAATGGTGTGCATAAGAATTTCCCAAGGGTTAAAACTGATGTTCGTTTGATGCAGTATAATTAAGTTACAAGGCCATTCTTAAAATAAAAAAAAAAAAAAATTGTTTTTGAGATCAATAGACTTAGAGCTTGTTTTTACTTGAATTCCTGAAAATCTATTGCATGCTTTGTTTCATTGTCAATTGCCTAACTTTGGCTTTCATGTGCATGTCTTTGCCCTGCCATTATTGAACATATTATGCACACTTGTTAAGCATTTGACTAAGCATTAAATCTTGCAATTCTATTACTATTCCTAGTTCTAAATCCTGAGTTCCTGGATGTTATTGCTGCTCTGGGTATAAATTTTCTGCAAAAGAAAAAAAAAATTCTAAAACATTCTCCTGTTTGTGCACCCTTCCTCGTTTGGCTGTTTGGTCTGAAATTATACTACCTCTTTCCTTGATGCTCTTTGAACTGGTACGGTGAGTACTTGTAAGATTGTGTGAAAGAGTTTTTTTGGAATGTTAACTTTATATGTTTTATGAGTTTGTCAAATCTGATTTTTTTTTTTTTTTGGGTATGAGCTTAACATGTTGGGTATGTATGAGTTTTTATGGTTCTTGTACTTGCTGATTTTACACATGATTTCTGGGTCCTGTGCTGTCTTTCAGGCATTGTTCTCTTTACTATCCTTAGTTGAATTGATTAGGTGACAGGTTTGTGTGTGTCCCTAGTTCAATTTGTGTGTGTGCTTGACATGAGGAACATACAGCTTGTTTGTGATTTGTTTCAAGTTGGTGCTTTCATTTTAGTTTATGTTTTGAAAATTATTCCATGTTAGGTCACTGTTGTGGATACTTGGTTCATGGGTAACGGGGCTTTAGTTTTGTCTACTTTCTTGGGTCTTTTGTTTTAAGTATAAAAAAAAAAAAAGAAGAAAGAAAGAAAGAATGGAAGTCCATGTCTGATGCTGAGAAAGCACCATATGCTGCTAAGGCACAGGCCTCGTTTTCCTTATTGCATTTGATTATTCAAAAAAAAAAAGAAGAAAAAATTGTATAACTTATGAATTACATTTTATTCCATTTTTATTTTTATTTTATTTTATTTTGATTATTTTAGTTATTTGTTCTCCCCATGGTAATTTTTATTATGCCCCACTCATCACTTTTAATTTTGTAATTAGCATGCATTCATTTAGGAAAAGGCACATGAACTTTTAGGGTCCCTAGGCTCCTCACTTATCATAGAAGGGTAAGTGGTTCGATCTTCTATGAGACCGAGCTTGCACTATCCTACCTAGGTGGGGATAAGCACCGTTTGGGGGATGGTTTATCCGTCTTGAAGGATGGAAGGACTCTTAAGTTCATTTAGAAAATTATGCATGCATGTTTATTTTCCGTCAATTTAATTAGTGAATGTAATTTTATTTTCAAGTTATAAATAAAACATAACTTTGTGGCCACATCGTATTATTTTGCATAGATAATTAGGGTAATCGCTTTCGGCAGATGTTGTGGGGTGCTTAACACTTTTCCTATGCATAACTGTCTCTCGAACTCATCTCTAATTCACATTCTAGTGCCTTCCAAAAGTAAAAAAATTCAAAATAAATAGAGTTTCTAATTGTACCCTTAATTCTTAAATAATTAGTGACGACTCCAAAAGAAAATTAAAATAAAAGTGGATCCAATATTTGTCATAGCGTTTCGCCCCCCTAAAGGGTACGTCACGACACTTGTCAGTCTCACATTTTCCTGTTCTCTGCACCTTTAGGTAAGGCTCTTGTTTTGGCACAAAAGAAGGAGGCTCCTCTAGAGAGTAAGTGGAATGGAGGTGATTTTGGCATCTTCTTCTGTTGATGGTGGTATTGGGTGTTGGGAGCTTGAGACAGGAACTGAGCACCTCCGCTACAAGTCTTGTGCATCTCCACCTCATGGTCTTGTTTGTGTGGGACACCGTTTCCTTGCGTCCTCTCAGCTTCGTGACTCTTCACTCTCCTCGGGCTTCCTTCTCTATTGGTCCTGCTCTAAGGTATAACTTCTTTCTTCAATATATTTCATCATGTATTTAAGTCGTTCGATATTTTGCCTCTTGAAAATACATGAAATTAAAAAGAAAAAGTATGTTAATCGTTTATGGGTGCACAGCCTCAAGTACAAGTTAAGAGCTTTCCTGCTGAACCAATTAAGCCGCTTGCTGCTAATCACCCAGGCACCTATATAGCTGGCGGAGGTTTATCGGGTCACATATACTTTTGGGAGGTGAGCTTTCTTCACATGTTGTAATTATAGGTTACAAATTTCTTAGGATTAGCTTGTAGACAATTATGAATTAAAAATTGTAACTTTGTTGCTATCGATTTTAACTTTACTAACCAGAATGTGTCATTGTTAAGGTTGAAAGTGGCAGATTACTGAAGAAGTGGCATGCTCATTATAGGTCTGTTACTTGCCTGGTCTTCAATGAAGATGACTCATTGTTGATATCTGGTTCAGAAGATGGATCTGTACGAGTTTGGAACCTGTTCATGTACCTAATTCTCATTTTCCCTCGCCCTCCTTTTTGATTTTTAGGGTAATATTTTTGCTTGGTTACTTGTGCTAATTATTGCTATATACACCTGTTTGTGTTTCTGGACTCAATGATTTAGGATATTTGATGATTTAAGAACTCGTGAAGCAAATCATCTTTATGAGCATAGTTTTTCAGAACATACCATGCAAGTGACTGATGTTTCAATTGGTTATGGAGGATGTAATGCAATCATAGTGTCAGCTTCAGAGGATCGGACTTGTAAGGTTTGATTTGCTTTCTAGTATATTAGCGTTGTACTATTTAACTTAGTATCTGTTTACGTAAGAATTTGGCAGATTGAATTTTCATGTTCCACTCTTTCTATAGTAACTCATGAGTTTCCTTTGGGGCATCATTATGCCTATAACTAACTGTTTCAAAAGATACGGGGGATCTGTTTTAAAAGGTGAAATAGTAATGAGAGCTATTGTCAGTTTAAAGGAAAACAAAGTATTCTCTTATTTTTAATTACTTAGGGGGTGATTGGTGTTTACTCAATTTAAATATGAAAGACACAGAACGTTTGTATTTATGAGAAATAATATAATGTGAATGACAAGTTTATAAATCAAATTAAGTGCACTTGTCTTTTCCAACTTTGTTATTATTATTTACGGCTAAATTTTGCTTTTTGAGTTTTCAGGTAAAGACCGCTAATGGAATGGGCTTTAATTTACTGTATTATATCTTCATGAATGGGTCTCAACATTTAACCATAATTTACTTATTGTTGTTTCCTACAAAATATCATTCATTTTCTTAACATTTGATTTTCTTCATCCTTTTGGGTTTTAGCTTTTATGTATATAAAAGTTGTAGCTTCTTGGCTATATAATATTCATCTATCCCCCCAGGGAATCCTTAATTTTTTTTTGATGAACTTGTATGGATTTTGATTCCTGCTTTGATTTTCTTCAGGTATGGAGCTTATCTAGAGGAAAGCTACTGAGAAATGTAGTATTCCCTTCAATAATTGATGTTATTGCATTGGATCCAGCTGAACAATTCTTTTATGCTGGCAGTAGAGATGGGAAAATATTCATTTCTGCCCTTAATGCTGAAAGTGTCTCTAAAAGCGAATATGGAATGCATATTGTTGATTCCTTCTCCAACCACAGGTTATCTTTTCTCCTCCTCCTCCTGACCATATCATGAACATGTAGAACTACCTCTAAGTAATGCATTGTTCCCCTTGTCCTTACTCCTACAAAATCTTATCAGTTATGACAGTTTGTTCTCTCTTTGCTGTGTTTTTTCTTTATGTATGTTTGATAGAACTTGATAATGTGGTTGAGATAACTTTGACAATATTGTTTATGTGCGTTGGCAGGAGGCTTGATATAAGTGATAGTATATGTCTTAGGAGTAACATGCTAGTTTTATAGTTCCAAATTTCTGGATAGCTTGAATGAGTCATCAAAATTTATCTTATTGCTTCATGTGTGAATTATATAATAGTGAAGTATGCTTTTATTGTTACCGAATTAGAGAAGGCTCTATCCCACTGTAAAGCACAAATAGAGAGACATTAGTTAACTTGTGTAATACGTTTTCATATTGAAAAGCAGAATTACAAATGTGGGGTTAGGTTCAGCATGGAACTAATTGCTTTCTATGGCTTTAGATTTTGGCATAGGTACTTTTCTAAGTCTGCCCTCTATTGGCTATTAATTTGACTATCAAGTTGACTGTTGCTCAACTTTTTCAGTTGTGACATCATCTAGATTGCATATTAGTTTCCAAATGGGTACTGTAACTGTATTTAGATCAGCAAAAATAGGGAAAGAAAGACCAAGTATTATGTTGAGGGCATGGGTTTTAATTCTCATGTATTTTGTTAGTTGGGAGCATACCACATATCTTAATGCTGCCGGTCTTTCTTTAACTGTGAAATTGATCCTGTATTTTAAGTTTTACAGAGTATCATATAAGTAACTATTTTCTTCATTTTAACAGCAAGGCTGTGACTAGCTTAGCATATGCCCCAAGTGGAAATTTGTTAATATCTGGATCGGAGGATGGAACAATTCGTGTGTGGAATGCAAAAACTCATAACATTGTCCGCATGTTTAAACATGGAAAAGGTTCTTTTTTCTTTTTTCCCACTATCCAGACTCTATGAAATACTGCCTACTTGTGGATTTGTATTTTCACTGAACAACCTTTCTGGTTGCAATTTTATATTTCCCACTTATGTTTTGTGCTTTATATTAGACAGTTTTATTTATGGAGCAAGCTTTTTGACTAATTGCTAATCTGTCGTCTTTTTAAACTAGTACCTAATGGTAAAGCAACTCAAGTGTGAAATACATATAGCAGTCGATAATATATCTGATAATTACTATGCTATAGAGGCTTGCTTGCTTAAAACATTTTATCTCATCTCAATACCACCAATCAGATCCATTCTATAGATTCAACCACAAAATTTTATCTGTGCTTGAATGCGTTCTATCAACTTTCCTTTCCTCAGGGTTGTTTTTTTAATTGTTATATGTTATGATTTAATCTTGACTTTTTGGTGTCGGAATATATATATATATATTTAATCCAAATCTTTTCTGGATATTGCAGGTCCTGTAAACAATATTCTTGTGGTTAGACAACAACCTGACTTGAGTAATCAAATATCTCTTAATTTACGAACTTGCTCAAGAAAGCAGGGATCTTTATTACCCCCGCCATTAGAAAAATATCCAAATTCAGCAGATGAAGAGCCAGATGCTAAGACTCTGGTCAGCCTCCAAGGTGGCATATCTACAGATGTTTCTCACCGCAGCGCTGATCTGATTTTTAATCAGATTAAGGAACTTCAGGTCTGTATGTCTTGATTATCTTGTACCAACTATTTGCGTGTATGCTTATCCCCATCGTCATGCATTTTTTGGAATGACTATTATGATTCTGAAAGAATTTCCATTGTGAGAAAACTCCCTTTTTGCCTCCTCACACTAATGACTCATATTTTAAGCCTAGAACAGAAGTTAACTTTCCGTATAAACAAAAAAACACTTCAATAAAGTCAATTTTTATTCTTGACTTGAAATGTGAAGTTTTATTTTATTCAGTTTAAAACATTAGGGTCCCTTTTAGAATTAGTGATAGTGTTAGGGGGAAAAAAGGGTTTTTCTCTTCCATTGTTGAAGTTTCTGATAGTGATCTAATCTCTCAACCGATTATTTCATATCAGGGTTCTAGTGCTGCTACTGAAATGGAGATGGAGAAACTTAAACTCGATTACAATAGGTCGATGCAAATGGTTAACCAATGGAAGAAAATGTACGAGAACTTGCATCAATTCTGTGTAAATGAGCTCTTGGATGGTGGAAAAGCTTTAACAGCAGATGAAAATGGCAACTGAGACATGTTATTTCCTTGCCATTTGACTTAGAAGTCGCCTCATTATTCATTGCTTTAGTTTTGATGTATAAATTTCCTTATTTGACCCTTTTAATTTTTTAGCAATTAAAATTTTGTTATGATTATTTAACATCCTTTGCTCGAGTGTAGAATTCAATTCCAAATTTAATTACCAAATGATATCCTCTTCTCAAAAAAAAAAAAAAAAAAAACTGATTTTAAATCCTTTTTCTTTTTAAATAAAAAAGCACTTACAACAAACTTAGAACTTGTTGATTTTTTTTTTTTTTCTGTTATAAGTGCTTTTAATAATAAAAAAAAGTTCATTTTTAAAGTTTAGATTATATTTATTTGGATTTATTCTGCCCCATGCCACATGTACAAGGCGAGTGAGTTGTCTATTTAATTTAGAGTCCGTGAGGAACTATGAGAAATTTTTTTAACAAAATTATGAAGCTATATTTTGAGTATTTAGTAACTTTAAATGTAAACAAATAATTAAAATTTTAATTTAAATGAATAATAATCATTAATTTAAATTAATTTATTTTAAAACTTACTATGATATATTATTTTAAGATATTTACGTAATTTTTTTATTGGTGTAACTCAAATAAATTTATTAAATGGATTCTACAGTTATCTTTTTTCTCTACCTCACACTATTCTACCACACTATTCTGAATGTAGGGCGTATACAAAATATTTAAAGAATACATCTAAAATAGCTAAACAATTTTAAATACTTCAAGACCACCAAAGTTGAACTAGGCTGTTGAGGGTATTTTGGGAATAACAGAAAGATTGAGGCGCTTTAAAAGAAAAATGGGGTAGTTGAAAAGATATCCGCATACTCAAAGTCCACCGCGTCCCGACTTCTAGGCTTTATGTGTTGTAAGGAAAAATAAGAATTTATTTTTCATAATTACTTTCTCTAATCAATATGTTTTGTTATTCTATTTTTCTAAAATTGGTGTATTTTTAAAATTTTAAAATTATGTTAAATTTATTTTTTATATATTCTTATTTAATAAATAATAACTTATTCATTCACTCTTAATTATATCATAACTAAAGAAAATTAACTAAATGTTGTGAAAAAGTAGACACAGAGAAAAAGTAGAGAGAATTGAGAAAAGAGAAAATTAAAGTCTCCAAAAGAACCAACTTTATTTATCCACCAATGGGGTATATATACACAATGAAAGTGAAACCCTAGCCCTAAAAGGATAATGTTTATTTAATAAATTACAAATAAATAAATGCTAAGTCAGCCTTAGGGAATATTCCATTAAATGGGCATCCAATCAAAATATTCATAACACTCCCCCCTTGGATGCCATTGCTAAAGAATGTGCCTCGTCAAAAATCTTACTAGGAAAAATCTTGTGGGATAAAAACCTAGTGAAGAAAAGAGTACACAATTCTCTTGTATACGCAATCAAATGTTGCCTCATTAAAAACCTTACCAGGAAAACCCAATGTGAAAAGACCATGGTGAAGGGAAAAAGAATGCAGGGTGTATCAATCAAGTTATTTGTGTCGACGAACTCTAATATTGGACAAGATCCTTCAAATATTGTAGAAGTTAATGCCATGGTAACAAATTTGCTAGACTGTCATATTGACAACTAGTTAAATTGTACCAAGATTTGGTACTTCAGGACCAAATATTTCTTTATCATTCTCACAAGTTCTAAAGAGAATGTATGTTCGCATTTAGCGATCATAATAGATATAATTTATATATATATAAAATCACTTTAGCACTTCTACTATATAAGCATTTCAATGCAAGTTGTCTCTATAAGTAATTTATAGCTTTGGAAGCTCTTCAGGAGTTCTAATAATAAATCGTCGACACAAATTCACTAATATGCGGACAAATAGGTTATTTCTATATATATATTTCCTTCAACAAAATTTAACTCAAATGATCGTATAAATTGTTTCAGGCAAATCAAATCCTTCAGGGATGTCATTATTGAATAAGTCGACTGCAACAATATTCATTAGACGCAAATAATATCATTCATGTACTGCCAGACTAAATAAGTACTATTAGATACTTACATCCACCACAATTAAGTATATCTCTTCAAAATCAATGCCAGTTATTTGCAAAAATCTTTGAGTATCATTTTTCTTTTGTACTTACACAAAAACCCATTTATCCATAACTTGCTTTTAACTTCTGGTGTTTGGACTACAGGTCTAAAATCTTTTCACTTTTTAAGCGAACCTTAATTGCGTCTTTTCAATTTTTGGCCAATCATTTCTTTCTCTACAGATCTTTACTAATGATCCTCAATATCTTTTATCACATAGTGCGCTACATTATATATGAACATTGTCAAGAATATTGATTTCATTCTGGTTCCATCATAATCTATAGAGATTTCTTTATTTTTATGGCTTTTAGGTACCCGAGTTTCCTTTAAAACTAAAACATTAGTTATATCCGAGGAATCTTCTAGAGTTACCTCTAATAACTCTTCTGGAGCTACTTTATCCTCGATTTGGCCATCTTTGATTTTTAGCTCCTTTTCTTTCCGAGGATTTTATCTTTGGAACCAGTATATTTGTAATTATACTTTGATTGGAGTAGTAGCAATTGGTACACATAATTTTAGTCACTCTTACTAGTCAGGCAATGCATCTAGCAGTTTATACAAGTGAATTATCAAATGAACTTTTGGTTCATATTTGCTTTGCATGAGATCAAGGCGATAATTCATTCTAAATACTCTCCATTACCAGCTACTTATTCTCTCCCCCTTAATGTTGGAATAAATGATTTATTAGAAATACAAGTGGCGAGTCAAGCCATAAATAAATATCCTTTTAGTGACTCAATATATATCACTTATATATAGAGATTTATTTCCAACATATGTTCTTAACCTCCATTGAGGTCCCATCTTAGTACATTGTGGTGGAACAATTAACAAATCATTTAAAATTTCATAGATGGGATATACTTGGCTCCTGACTATAAACCAATTATAAGAAGGGGTTCAAATAATTTGTTGGCATGATGAGAATCAATGTTATAACATGAATAATCACATGTTCCCAAATCAATTTTGGAAGTCTAGATTTCATAAGTAATGGTCTTGCAATTAATTTTTAGGCGCCTGCAAATCCATCTTATGTATTCCAATAGTCACTTTGAAGAGTGAATTCATTAGCATTAATTATATTTGTTGCTCAACTAGATATAATTAAGGCCTTACGCTCTTAATTCAATCTGTTGAACAAGTAATCTCATAAACTTCAGGTTATGAGTTAATCAAAATATGTGATCATTTAGTCAATGCATCGATTAAAATTAAGAAGTATCTAAATGATCCACTTAGTAGGTCTACAAGCCCATAAATATTTTCACCTCATGTACATTCTAAATGACGAGGGATTCACTCTTACTTTTGCTAATGCAAATAAATTTTCTTTGGGAACAAATAGCATATGAAAAACTAAGCATTTCGATTGAAGAATCTTCTGGCTCTTCAATGAAAGTTCACATGATATTTTTCAATTACTTTTGCATCATTATTGACTTGGGATGTCTCATCCAGTCATGCCAAATAAAACAAACTTATTTTGACTTGTAAACTTCTAGTTTACAACAACATATATTTCAATTGTATTTATATATATGTAGTACAAATTAGAGGAAGATGCAAATAATTTCTTAATGAAAACATTAACTAACTCTTCATGAGCATTTTATCATCATTTTTATTCCTCCAGCTCTTTAGGAGCTCTCAATCATCTTTGTACTACTGAATATAGTAGTAACATTATTTTGTACAATAGAAATGTAAAATCATATAATATGTGAAATTGATAAAGCTTAAACAAGAGAGCAAATAACTTAGAATTATTAAAAGTAAATTAACTAAATAAACTACAACAATAATTTCTTATGTATACTCTCATTACATTCAAGGAAAATAAATTTGACCCATTTAATTGTCACATTATCATGGCCAAAGTCGAAAACATCATTTGATTGGAGCAAAATTGTCTCAACAATTAATCTCTTTCTTTCATTGATACTTGAAAAGTATTGAAAAGATATTTAGATGTACAACAGGTACAAACTCAATGGCCTCAAAATAATAGTGGTTTTTCAAATATTCTTTTACCACTTTTCTTCACTACTCTCTCACTTCTGGTGAGAGGTATTTATAGTATTATAACTAATACTATATTTTCCGAATCATAGCCATATTTGTGCTTATATATCTTGATAGTTTCTCCATTCACTTCAGGGAATAGAAAAAATCATTATGAGATAATGGCTTATGCTTTCTAGTAAATATTTATTTTTCTTTACTACAATATGATATTTCAAATACTACAAAATAACAATGAATAATATTCATAAATTCCCTTTCCTTGAAGGCTGGGACTTGAAATGCATAGCTAAAATGCTACATGGGGTCTAAACATAAACTTTGTAAGACACCCTACACATTTGAATATTTCAAATTGAGTGCATAATCCTTCCATAATTTAAAGTAGTGAAACATATAGATAATCTGAGAATAAATAACCTCAAATGATACTCAAAAGTATCCAAACATTAGTCATAATAGCATGCTGAAAGTATGACGAAGAAACACTAAGAGTGAAGTTGATAAATTTGTAATTTCAACTAAAGTTCTTGAATTGAGGGCATAACAATAAACTAAATACCAACAAATGATTCAATATGATTTAACACATATCCAAGGTATGGGTTACTCCATAAACCCCCAACAAATGTGAAGTATGCTCAAATAGCTAGCCCAAAGTACTTCGGCATTGTACTAGAGGGCTTAGTAAAATAATAAGTTAATTTTAATCACCCAAGTAATATGCATTTACGAATGTAACTCATATAGTAAGCTTAATTGAATCATATTAAATAAGGTCACAAAATATAAAGAGCTCATACTTACAACTCAATTTCAAGTAACTTTTATTAGATCTTTGTATAGCACATCATCCCTTTCACTTAATTTGTGAAAAAAATTAAATGCTACTAAAATGATAAATATTTTCTCCAAAATTCAAAATCACTAAACAAAATATATAATTTAAAACAAAGCTAAAATATTCACCCAAATACACTTTAACATTCATATGCCATATATAATTGACCGATTAATGGCATATTATCTTAATGTATGTTGGGTTAGAAAATGGACACAATAAGTGATATTATTATGACATAAATAGGAGATAAAATTGATGAATGTCACTTGCTTCATTTCACTATAATGTGAAAACCTAGAAAAGTGTAACTTCAATTCTTTTAGACCATACATACAATTATTAAAGAAAATTTAACTATCATGTTTTATCTATATATGAGAACAATTACCATTACCATAAGAAAATCAATAAATATACTAAGAAAAATTACTATGTAAAAGCATAATTTGGCTTATAGTACAAGAGGGAAATGCAATAAACTAGTAATCCATTGATTTAGAATAAGTAATAAACCAACTATCTATACAACATGTATGCGTTTGTGGTGTAGTGGCTGCGCACCTAATGTTGAATTAGGCCTGTGTGGGTTCGATTCCCAACAGAAAATAAAATAATAATAAAAAAGTGCATAATAAAGGGAGAAAGAAAAAAAAAATAAAGATATGCATAATTATATTTTGCATATTATTTGGATATAGAAACTTCAAGATCTATGTTTGAAGGTAGATAACTTCAGGATCTATTGTTTTAAATTAATTTGGTAGATAACTTTTTATCAATTAGTTGGATAACTTTGAGATCCACTTTGATTACTATTTGAATGGATAACTTCAGGATCCACTTTATTTTATTTGAATGGATAACTTCAGGATCCATCTTACATCAAATTACTTGTTTAATTGTTGATAATAAAATTTCTCATACTTCTAGATGACGGTATATCAAATAAATAAAATTGTCTCATACTTCTAGAGGAGACAAATTAAAAAAAATTATCTCATATTTTTGGATGAGACAAATTAAAAGAATAATATCATACTTCTGGATGAGACAAATTCAAGAAATTAAATTTTCTCATGCTTCTAAATGAGACAAATTAAATAAATTAAATTACTCACATAATATTTTTATCATTCAAAGGAATAAAGAATTCCTTAAATAGAATTTTCCTTTCACAGTTATAGTTGGCTTTTTATTTATGCAAAGCTAAATATTTATTCAAAGCCTTTGCATAGCACTTATCCCAAAGCCACATGAATATTGCTTCGCCACTTCTGGTGGCGGAAATTTTCCTTTGAAGAGCATATGGGTAGACATTAAATAAATAAAGGAAATAGTTCTAAATTACATAAAAGAAATTAAATACAAAAACCTTTTTGCACATACATGGTTGCTTGGTCGTTTTCGTGAATATGACTTATTCTTCAATTTCATTCTTTTACGTTCTTCTGGTGCTTTCGAATTTAAAAAATGGGATTGAATTTGCCTTGTAGCTTCATCATGCATATACGCAATCTTCACTAGAGAAAAGAACTATAATGCTGATAACATGTTATGAAAAGGTAGACACAGAGAAAAAGTAGAGAGAATTGAGAGGAGAGAAAATTAGAGCCTCCAAAAGGGCCAACTTTATTCATCCACCAAGGGGGGTATATATACACAATGAAAATGAAACCCTAGCCCTAAAAGGATAATGTTTATTTAATAAATTATAAATAAATAAATGTTAAGTCAGCCCTAGGGAATATTCTATTAAATGGGCATTCAATCAAAATATTCATAACACTAAACGTATTATAGGTAATGTGCTATATTAATTAATAATTTCTTTATTTATGTATTAAAAATTTAAACAATAAAATATTTAAAAGGAGAGTAAACAATAAAGATTTATTATAAAATCATAGATGTTTCTGTTCAATTTTAAAAGTGAATATTTTGAGTTTTCTGTGGTTTTGTATATGATAAAAGCTACTTTAACAATCAAAATAAATCTGTCAAAAAAATTATAGTAGACGTTTTTTGTTTATATAAAGTACAACCTTTTTTTTTTTTTCCAAATAATTTTATTAAAATCAAAATAATTCTCACATCATAAAACTGTATCATTCTCGTGGTTGTTTAATAATGGTGTATCAATTGGTGATATGACCAATGAAATTAAACTATTTACCAAAACATCAATATTTCTAATATACTATTTTACTTGTAATTTTTCTTTGAATTTATAAAATTCCTTCCATAAAATAGAAATAAAAATCACGTACCAAACATATAAAAAATTGTTTTAGTAAAATCAGTTATTTCTTTATAACAAATCTAAATCTTTTAACAAATTTTTTTTTGGAACCATAAGTATTCTTACATACATTACAACATTGACATTGAAAGTAAGGCAAGTCAAGTTTGAAAAATCAAATAATTTTAACTACTTTTCTCACATAATATGTGTTATCTTACAAATTTAAACCTCTTAACATTATAAATGTTTCTCAACCACTAAATTTAGTTTGTTGATTAATTGAAGTATATTATGTTAGTTTAAAAACTTTTTTTTAAAAGTATGGAATTCAAATTCCCATTAAACCCTAGAGTGTATTTAATGCACGTTATTAGATATCACAAGTAAAAAAGTATAACATAAACTAGTTGAATTTAGATGTTTACTTTTATTGTACAATAGATAAAACTTTATTGTATAATTTAGTGAAAACACAAATTAAGAATTTTGTCCCATACCTAATAAATTTTTATCCAATACTGTGTTTATGTATAGAACAAGGACAATTTTTGAAATGAAGATGAAATTTATTGAAACAGAATTATTATTTTCATTCATTTCACAATTTAATAATTTTATAAAACTAAAATGATTTATTTGGAGCAAAGAATTTTCACAACTTTATCCGACCAACCAGAATGAAAATAAAGAGTTTGAATTAGCCAAGTGGGAACACCATCGTTCTCATCTCATAACCATAATATAACTACTTTAGTTTCACCGATAAAAACTTTAAAAATTTTCCACGCTGAACTTGAACCCACATTTGTAATTCTGCTTTTCAATCTTAAAACATATCACACAAGTTAACTAATGTCTCTCTATTTGTGCTTTACAGTGGGATTAAGCCTTCTCTAATTTGGTAACAATAAAAGCTTACTTCACTATTATATAATTCACACATGAATCAATAAGAAATTTTGATGAATCATTCAAGCTATCCGAAAATTTGAAACTATAAAACTAGCATCTTACTCCCTAAGACATATACTATCACTTTTATCAAGCCTTCCTACCAAGGCACATAAACAATTGCCATAGTTATCTCAACCACATTATCAAGTTCTATCAAACATACATAAAGAAAAACACAACAAAGAGAGAACAAATTGTCACTGGGGATAAGATTTTGCAGGAGTAAAGATGATAGACATGAGTTTGGGCCAGAATTGGATGACCAAGACCCAAATATGGAAGCAGCCCATAAGGTGCCACAGACTAGAGGTAAACATAATTCCATCGAACCTAAGTGGTTGAGGGACTATGTACTAAAGTGAGCTGCAATCGAGTAATTGGGAAGGGAATTTTTAGAAGTAATGACGTGTGTGGTGCTCCTGTTTTATCACTCTTAGTGTAACCAATTGTACTGTTTAGAGTACCAAATGATTAGCAAATAGAGTAGAGAAAAAGGATTGTCTGCAACTTTCTTTTACTGTCATCTTTATCCCTTGAATTTTTCTGCATTTCTTTTCTCTGTTTTCAGCTGTTTATGTCTGTTTTTCCTACCAATTGGTGCTTTCATTGAGCTCCTATGGCAGGTAACTCCAAATCCTTTGACTCCCTTGATGCTAAACTCAATCAATTGCTAGAAAACCATGCTTCCTTCCAATCATCTTACCAGAATGACATTCAAACCCTCGCCTCCAAAATAGCTGCCCTTGAAACTCAAATTTCCTCCCAAACTTCACAAGCTACAGCCTATTCTTGCAACCTAGCTATAGCAAACACATCACCAAACACAACACCTCTTCCCATGAAGCTTGATGTTCCTCCTTTTGATGGGACTGATCCACTGGGGTGGATTTTTAAAAATTCTCAATTCTTCGATTATCATAAGACACCAGAAGATTATAGTTTTTATATGGATGGTGAAGCCCTTAGTTGGTTTCAATGGATGTATTCCAATGGGCAAACCATATCCTAGCAAAACCTCCTTTAGTCACTTGAAATGTGCTTTGCTCCATTATTATACAAGGATCCCAAAGGAACCTTATTCAAGCTCACTCAAACCACCTCTGTTCACGAATACCAGACCCAGTTTGAAGCCTTGGCCAATCGCATAGTGGGACTGCCACCGCCGTTCTTCTTGAGTTGTTTTATTTTTTGATTAAAGCCGGATATTCACCATGAAGTTCAAGCCCTACAAGCTCTGACACTCAACCATGCCATTGCCTTAGCCAAGCTCTGGGAAGCTAAATTGGTAGATTGGCTCAATTCCTTTAAACCTCGCATTTTTACTTTTCCTTCATCCTCTTCAGCAACTTACTCTCGTACACCTAGCCCTATTACACCACCTCCTTCAACCTTTGTTTCATCTTCACCCCTCCCTAACATCCGACACCTTACACCTACCGAACTCCAGAATAGGCGTGACAAAGGCCTTTATTACCACTGTCATGAAAAATTTATTCTTGGCCATAAATGCAAACGCCAATTCCTCTAGTTAATTGCTGAACCAAACCTACCAGCCCCACTATTAGAGGAGCTTCAATCGATGCTTCTTTTAGAGTCAAATCCACCACCCCGGAGATATCTGACCCACCCATTGATCCACTAGCTTTAATTAGCCTAAATACCCTCTTAGGCCACACAGTTCCCATACCATTGAGAGTTAAGGGCAGAGTAGGAAAGTCCACAATTACAATTTTAGCTGACAGTGGTAGCACACATAATTTTGTGCAAGAAAGGCTTATTTCCAAAAAAAAGCAATGTAACAATTAATTACAAAGATGCTTGATGGAGGGATAATTCAACCAAGTAGCAGCTCATTCTCTTCACCTGTTCTTTTAGTATGAAAAAAAGATGGTTCATGGAGATTTTGAGTTAACTACCATGCATTGAACTCTATAAGCTGCAAGGATCGCTTTCCAATATGATCTATAGATGAGCTTCTAGACGAGTTGTATGGTGCTCATTGGTTCTCCAAGTCGGACCTCCGCTTCGACTACCATCAAATTCATATGACCCCAAGTGACATTTCAAAAACTACCTTCAGAACTCATCAAGGGCATTATGAGTTCCTTGCTATACCCTTTGGACTCTGCGACGCCCCCTTAACATTTCAGGCAACTATGCATTCTGTTCATCACCCTTTTCTCTGAAAGTTTTTAATTGTTTTTCATGATATTTTGGTGTATAGCTCTACTCTAAATGATCATGTAACACACCTACACAATGTTATTACTTGTTTGTTGGAACACAAATTTTACTTGAATCAGGAAAAATGCTCCTTTGCTTAAACTTCAATAGAATACCTTAGTCACATTATATCTGAAAGTGGAGTAGAGCATGATTCAAATAAAACTGAAGCAATGGTCAATTGGCTTGTTCTAGTAACTTGGAAGCAATTACGAGCCTTCCTTGGCCTAACTGGGTTCCATAGAAAATTTGTCAACAAGTATGCCTCTATCGCTGCACCATTAACTGATTAACTAAAAAATGACTCATTTCAATGGTCTTCAGAAACTCAAGCTTCCTTTGAGCAATTAAAAAAGGCAATGGGATTTGCTCTGATATTCCGTCTTCCTAATTTTCAAAAGCATTTTGATGTTGAGACAGGTGCATCGGGATTTGGTATGGGAGTAATATTATCACAAGAGGGTCATCCTATATGTTTTTTAGTAAAAAGTTTTGTCAAACTTCTTAATGCCTCTACTTATGTTAGAGAGTTACATGCCATAACTGAATCAGTGAAGAAATGGTGTACATATCTCCTTAATAGGAAATTCTACATATATACAGATTAGAAGAGCTTAAGAGAGTTGATGACCCAATTAATTCAAACACCAGAGCAGCAATATTATTCATCAAAACTTTTGATATTTGATTATGAGATCAAATATAGACCCGGTAAGCAATATGGTTCTGTTGATGGTCTCTTAAGATAACAAGATTTAGATACCCTTCTCACATTTTTGGAAAGCTCACCATCAAGTTTATGGAGATTAACAATACCTCATTTTGAACTCATATCTAAGCTTAAAGATTCCTACACCTCCGATTAATACTTGCATAAATTAATTTCAGACATTCAACAAGACCCATCCTCTCGTCCCAATTTCACCTTGGTTCAAGGATTACTACTATATAAAGAGAAATTGTACCTCAGACCCTAATCATTATAGATACTTGTTGAAAAATTTCATTCAATGCCTGTAGGTGGCCACGTGGGGATTCACAAAACTTACGGTTGAATTTTTGAAAAAATTCATTGGGAAGGGTTAACAAAAGATGTTTATACTTTTATTCGTGCTTGTGCAGTTTGTCAACAAGTTAAAAGTCCTGTACATTCTCCTTATGGTACCCCACAACCCCTTCCAATTCCACAAGGTATATGTAAGGATATATCACTTGAGTTCATTGTTGAACTTTCCCCTTATAGAGGCAACACAGTGATACTAGTAGTACTATATCACTTTTCTAAAGCTAGCCATTTTGGAATGCTGCCAACTCATTTTACTGCTACAATAGTAGTAGATTTATTCTGTCACATAGTCTGCAAACACTATGGAATGCCTCGAAGCATTGTATCAGATCGTGATCTAGTGTTTATGAGTAAGTTTTGGCATGACCTTTTTAAGTCTAGTGGCACAAAGCTTCGTATGTCCTCAGGTTATCATCCACAACATGGTAGATAGACTAAAGTTATGAATAGAGTTCTACAAAAATATTTGGGAGCTTTTGTGCACAACCAACCTCCACAATGGGGTAAGTACTTATTGTGGGCAGAATAGAGTTATAATACCTCAATTCACTCAGCTACTGGCCTCACACCCTTTCAAGTTGTGTATGGCAAGCCCCCGCCAACTATCTTGTAGTATTGCAAAGGTAATAGTAATCTTAAAGCTATTAATTTTGAACTTTTATCCAAAGATGTCATTGTTTTGAAGCTTCGCAATAAACTAGCCAAAGCCTAACAACATATGAACACTTATGCTGATCAAACTCGCATTCATGCTCCTTTCGAATTAGGAGATCTTGTGTGGGTTAAACTTAGGCCTTATAAACAAGTCTTTGTCACTAGTCACCATGTTCAAAAAGTTGCCAAAAGATTTTATGGTCCCTATCGTATCATCAGATGCATTGGTGATGTTGCCTATGAGTTAGATCTCCTACTTGGTTGTCAAATCCATACAGTGTTCCATGTTTCCTTACTCAAATCATATACAAGTTCTGTCAACCACTACAATTACCTTCTCAAGCACACTTATCTTAGGCTATGGTAGACTACAACTTTGCAACTAACCAAATTCCACTCTAATGGCAAGGTCTCTATCCTAAAGACTCTATTTGGGTAGATCTTAATAAGTTCAAACAGACCTACCGAACCTTTCACCTTGAGGACAAGGTGCCACTTAATCAAGGAGGGGATGATAGGTATGAGGTCGGGCCAAAATTGGATGACTAAGACTCAAATATGGAAGCAACCCATAAGGTGCCTCAGACTAGAACTAAACTTAATTCTATCAAACCTAAGTGGCTCAGGGACTATGTAGTGAAGTGATCTGTAATTGAGAATTGGGAAGGGATTATTCTAGAAGTAATGATGTGTGCGGTGCTCCTGTTTTATTGCTCTTGGTGTAACCAATTGTACTATTTAGAGTACAAAATGATTAGCAAATAAAGTAAAGAAAAAGGATTGTCTGCAATTTTCTTTTAGTATAATCTTTATCCCTTGAGTTTTTCTGCATTTATTTTCTTTGCTTTTATGCATGTTTTCCTGCCAAAGGAAAAGGAAAATGACACATTACTTATAGGTAGTTCCATGATGTGATTTTTATTTGATTGATTTGGAATGCAGTGCAAGCGTACACTATCAATGCAACTAGTAAGTATTCCAGGGGTTGTTGTACCTAAGGGATTTCTATTGATTACCAGAGTATTATAACTCCAGTATTGCTTAGGAGGTCGAATTGTGATAATAATAGCAAAATAAAGAAAAGGGAAAGAGCATAAAAACAAAAAGAAGTAGAAGTAGGAATGCATGTAGAGAAAACAATGGAAAACAACCTAGGGATTCAGATTTCACCACAATTCCCATGTATAGACCCTCTTGATTTAGTTATGAAATTTTAGATTTATCAATTGCTAGCCAGGACTCCCTAATCACATCAATCAGCCTTGGTGTGAGGTCAGATCGAATCTAACTATAATTACCAGCCCTGCTATATTCCTATGCGAGTTGTAGTAATTATAATTGCATTAAGTTTTATGGACATCCCTTAGGGAGGTCTAGGGGAAACTGCCTAGTTCCCATGCGGCTACACAAGGTCCTTGGTACATTCCTATCCTTAGCTCCACTATGGATTTAACTTTCATGGTCTAGATTAACTAATCACCTTCCTTGTCATAGAGAACCCACAATTTTCCCCCAACTAATTGGTCAGATCAGTCAAGAGTGAAGTGTAGAAAATTAAACCTCAATTGAATAAAATATGGAACTTTCATAACTTCCTCAATCAAGTCTATACAAGAAATTGGGCTACATCTTAGCCCCTAGAAGAGAATTTAGTTACTCATGACAATAGAAGAAAACATAATGACAGAATAATAAAACATAAAGAGAAAAGTTAGAAGAATGGTGACATCTTGCAGCCTTGCTTGAGGATGGATGGATGCGTGGATCATGATCCTTGTGTCCAGCCCTGCTTGGTTATTTATAATGTATCTATTCCTAGTCAGACTCAAAATAGGACTCTTAATTGAATTACAACTCTAAGTACAAGTCATTCTTAATCATACTCTAACTAGGACACCAAGTAGCTTCACACTTCCAAGACTTCAATCCCACTTGAACCATGATTTCAGAGAGTCTTCTAGGCTTAGGAGTCCCAATCCTTGCATGACAAGGCTTCCCAGAAGTTCACTCAGGTTGGAACTTTTCAAATTCGCACTGGTACAAGTTCTGGGCACCATGATGTGAAGTTTGGGCGCCACGGTTAGCATTAGCAAAATTGGCATGTTGCTATCGGGAAGGCAGCGCCATGACCCCCTATGCTAGAATTGCCATTCTTCCTTTGTTTTGCTTCCTTTGATGCTTGTACCTGCAAAATGGTGAAATGACATTAAAAGCATCATACTTTACCTTAAATGGGGACTGAAATGCAAGGGAAATGATATCAAAATATCTATATAAATTATACTTATCAAACTCCCCCACACATATCCTTTTACTCATCTTGAGTAAAACTAAAGGCAAATACACAAACAATACAACAAGGCTTTCACACAATTGACTTACTAACCATATTGGCATCACTATAATTCACATGGGATGTTTAGGAGTCTAATCATCATGTCACAATGCAAGATCATTCATGCCTTGTTCATTGCCCTTTTTTCTTTTCTTTTTCAGGGGAGCTTTTTACCTCTTTTGAGGCTATTTTTCTGGCTTCCCATAAGCAATCTTTCATGCCCTGAATTCACACATTCCTTCAAGGTGTTGGGTTAAAAATGAGGGAAGCATGAAGGAATGGGATATGGCTTGGAATATGGTTAAAGGAAGGGAAATGTCAATCTCAAAAGGGTCAACTAGGGGGTAACTTAATGTTCAAGGCTAAGATGTATTAGAAGTTGGATGCTTTGTGTTTGCTCTTTATGCGGTGGGGTTTCATGGCAGTCAAGTAACAACTAATTAACTCTACCATGATCCACCGTACTATTAGAAACAAGCTTGAACAGTTTGGCTACAAAAGGGTTTGGGGAGGTGCAGATGGGTGAACCTAGGTACCCTAATCATCCTAGTGTCTGTGATTTCAATGTGGTCTCAAAATGCATAACAAAGCAAGTTCTAGAGAAATCAAAGATGCCCTATTTACTCACAAACAAAAGGCGAGGTTCATTGATGTAGCTCGACGGCTCAAAAGCTCACTAGGGGATAATTCATCCTCGCACATTTTGATTTACTCCAATGTCTCACTAAATATGCATACAATGAGAATTTCAATAATGTGGGTTCACACATAAACAGGGCTGGCTCATAATTCCCAAAGGATTTTCAATCATCAATGGAATAGATAAAATGAACAATCATGCATTGTTTCCATAACAATTGAAGTTTCCTCATCCCATATAATCTGTTAGGCACAATTTTCATCATGAGCCATGGTTTTCAGTCAAAACACACACACAATCATGCAAAAATTAAAAACTAAAAATTTTCATTCAATCATGCAAAACATAACACAAAACTAACATAACTACTACTACTCAAACAATACATAAATGATCAAATACTAGGCTACTCTCAATTAAAACATGTATGTTCCTCCCCCACACTTAAAGTTTGTAGTGTCCTCAATGCAAAATAATAAAAGAAAGGGAAAGGGACAACCTGGAGATTCCCCCCCCCCCCCCCTTTTTTTTTTTGAAATTGGCTTTGTGAATAATGTTGGGCACCGTGGTGCCAGTAGGCAGAATGCTGGAGAATTTTTGTTGCCATGGCACTCTAGGACTTGTACTCTACTATGTTTTGGATTGAATCTTTGAATTCTTGCTCCAAAGTTTGCCCATAACCTACATAGCTCCATATACTTGTTTGAGTGACTCTGACTAGCAGAAGATACTATGTTAAAGAAAGAGATAGCATGCAAAATGAAACACACAAAAGAAAGAAAGAAAAAGCAAGAAAAATCGTTGGGTTGCCTCGCAACAAGCGCTTAGTTTATAGTCCTTAGCCCGACTATCTCAGGTTCTTCATGGCACATCGAAAAGGCTATAGGGAGAAATCTTGAACTCTCCTACTCTCTTTTCTTCCTTGCTTGGGCATCCAACCATCTTTAATATCTTTGCAAGGCAAGTTGGGAATCTAGAATAGCATCACTCTGGATTTCCTTTGCCTTTTCTCTTTTTATTTTTGGCTTTCTTCTTCTTGACATTTGGGGCTTGGGCAGTAGGTTGTACTAGTTTCATTGCCTTGACTTCAACCCGCTCTTTCTTTGTATTGCATGCAACAGGGTCTTTTTCAAGTGCTATTTCAGCTAGGCAGGCTTCAAGTGGTTTTGAGAAATTGGAAATTTACTTCACCTCCTTGATGCACTGATCTAAACTATCTAGTCTGTAGCAGGATTCCTCATTAGCTGGGTGTTTTAGTGCCTTAAGAATGTCAAAGGTCACTTCTTCTTCTTGCACTCTCAAGGTTAAGTTTCCTTTCTGCAAGTTAATCAGGGCACTTCCAGTTGCTAAAAATGGCCTCCCTAAGATAATTGGGATCTCCTGATCTTCCTCCATATCCAGCACTATAAAATATGCAGGGAAGATAAATTTGTCAACTTTTACAAGCACATCTTCTACTATACCTCTTGGATATTTGATTGATCTGTCTGCTAATAGCAAGGATACAGTAATGGGCTTTGCTTCTCCCAAGTTAAGCTTCTTGAATACTGAGAATGGCATGAGGTTGATATTGGCTCCCAAATCACACAATGCTTTATGGAAGTGTTCTTGGCCAATATTGCATGGAATAGTGAAACTCCCAGGATCTTCAAGTTTGGGTGGTAGCTTCTTCTAGAGTATGGCACTGCACTCTTCAGTAAGTGCAACTATCTCATAGTCCTGTAGCTTCCTCTTATTGGATAGAATGTCCTTCATGAACTTCATATAGTTGGGAATATGCTCCAAAGCTTCTGCAAAAGGAATGTTAATATGTAACTTTTTAAATACCTCCAGAAACTTGGCGAATTGGCTGTCCAGCTTATGTTTTCTGAACCTTTGAGGAAATGGAAGAAGCGGCTTGTATGGAGGAGGATTATCTGGGAAAAGCTTGGATCTTGGATTTTCCTTCTATTGTGGTTCAGGCCTCTTCTCTAGAGTGATTTTAGGTGCTTTCTCAGGTTCAGATTCAGGCTTTTCTGCTTCTCCTTCAGGTGTGGGCTCTTGGGAAGGTTCAAGGACTTTGCCGCTTCTCAAAGAGATGGCATGGACATGCTCCCTTGGATTTGTTTCAATGGTGTTGGGTAGTGCACCAGGTTGTCTTGTGGTCAACAGTTGAGAGATCTGTCCTCCTTGGTTTTCCAATTGCTTTATTGAGGCATTTGTAGTGACCATGAGTTGGTTGGTCTTCTCAGTGAGATCTGCTTAAGATGTTGCCAGCTTGGCTATAGCCTCTTCTAGGTTGATCTTGGGAGGTTGCTACTGTTGTTGTTAGAAGGAGGAATCCCTTGAACTGAAGTCTTCCATGAAAAATTGGAGTGATTTCTCCACCCTGGATTGTAGGTGTTGGAGTAGGGATTGTTGTTCCCCAGATAGTTTACCTCCTTGGCTTCTCCTTGCATGCCTTCCATAGAGTTTCCTTTGAGTAGAGCAGTTTAGAAGGAAAGAAACTGGTCTAGTTTGGAGGATAATTTAGCTAGTGCATCTGCATCCTGGATGCCAGCTACTTTCTTCTCATTGTCTCTCCTAGAGTTCCAATCAGAGGCATTTGTGATGACCTCTTGTAAAGCTATCGTTGACTCACAAATTAAATCACTACTCCTTTAAAACATAATATAGTGTAGGACAAGTAAGATCATTCCCACGAGGAAGCATGTATTTAATCTAATAGAATTGCTTTAAAAGAAAATAAACTACGAATTGAAATAACATAAAAGTAAACTACCTAGATGAATTACCTAAGGACTAACACACGAAAGGGGGGGTTTTTGAATATGTTTGCTAAATTAAAATTTTAGGCAGTAAAATAGACAAAAGAGATTAAAGAAAAGTGAATAGAATGAATAATTGAGAGAAGTATGCTTAGCATCGACATATCCTCACCATGATAACACAAATTTGATCATTAACACATAGGTAAATTAATATTGAATAGCTAGACTGTAGAACTTTGTATGACAAAATTCTCTATCTTCCCTTATCGTTTGTTCTGTAACTAGAACGTCTGAGCACAAAACCTACCAAGTCCAATAACCTCAATACACCAGAGCATGAGATTTAACTAAACTTGGAGCATTAAGATTTATGGAAAACATCATCTAACCTACCATAAAGGTCCACTAGCGGCTTTATGTAATTTAGATATGAAATTATTCTAGCTAAGCTAATTCTAAGATTAACTAGTTGTTACTTGTGCCAATTACTTAAGGTTCTAGACTTAACTAATTGGCTAACGATATGAATTAGTTGAAGATGTTGGTTAGCTACTCCAATAAATCCAAATATATTCAATGATAATGCTAACAAATAATTGCAGAATACTCAAATTAATTTATTTAACATCCAAACTATAATCTTGTCTCACAAACTTGGTATCATGGCTTAGATAAGTCTAGCTAAGCGTATAAGAAATTAAGCTACCATGCTAACAGATCCAGCAAAATTCTGGAATAAAAGCATGATCAACTTGAACAAAAATAAACAAAAGATAAAAGACTACTAGTGTTTCAGTAATAGAGACAATGGATGAATGTCTTCTCAGCTCTTGATGTGTGGCGTCTCCAGCAGTGATGTCTTGTGTGGCTTGGATGCGTGGATGGTGTTTTTGGTCTTATCTCCCTTCTCCTATTTATAACACTTCCATTCCTAATTAGACTAATCCTAGGACTTTAAGTTGAGTTACACTTTGTGACTAGAAGGCAATCCTAATCATATTTTAATTAGGATTGCAATTTCATAACAATTACACAACTTTAATCCTACTTTCTAAATAATTATGAGGAGTCTTTGATGTCTTGGAGTCTTGATTCTTGTAGGAGAAGGATTCCCATAAGTCAAGTTGGGTTAAAATTCTTCAAAATAGGTCCAGAAGGCCTGCAGCTCGCCACGGTGAAGGTCCCCACTCGCCACAGCTAAGCATGGCAAAATGGAACTTTTCCTCTTGGGTTCACTTCGCCACGGCGAAGGCTGGCAGAATGGGAAATGTTGGCTTTTCGCTTCCAGCTTCAACCTGAACTTGCATCAAACAGAAATGGCATCAAAAGCAATATGTTTTACCATAATTGTGGACATAAATACAAGGGAATTGAACCATAAAAGTCTATATAAAATGTGATTATCAAACTTGTAAAAATACAAATGTTACTTAAAAACATGCAATTGAGCTCAATTTATATATGAACTCAAGAATCTAAAAAGTAATTTAAATCAAATGAAATAGCCTAAGAATGTGTCACTAAACCAAGAAAATATGGGGTTGAAATATGCTTAAAATGAGACCTAACACCTCTTCAAGTAACTCATAGGCTTCAGCATAATCTTTGTTTAAGAAAGCTCCTCCAGCAGCTGCATCTACAACTGTCTTTGTGTTAGATCCTAATCCGCCATAGAACACTTGCATCACGAGCCAATCTTACATTCCATGATGTGGAAACTTCCTCAGCAGCTCCTTGAATCTTTCCCAAGCATCATAGAGAGTTTCTTTTCAAATTTTGTGAAATTTACAATTTCAGTTCTCAGCTTAGTAGTCTTTGAATAAGGGAAGTACTTACTGAGAAATTTTTGAGCTAAGGAGTCCCATGTATTAACTAAACCTAGTGGCAAAGAATTGAGCCACCTTCTTGCTCCATCTCTGAGTGAAAAAGAAAATAATCTGAGCTTGATCACTTCCTTTGATGCCCCGTTGTATTTGATTGTGTCACAAATCTCCAAGAAAGTTAAGATGTGCAGATTAGGGTCTTCATTGGTGCTCCTGAGAATTGATTATTTTGCACCATCCGGATCACAACAAGTTTGATTTCAAAATTATTTGCTTCTACTGTTGGACTTCAAATGCTAGACATAACATTTTGAATTTTTGGGATAACAAAGGTCCTGAGAGGTATATGCCCTTCATTTTGAAGATTGTTTGGTGCTACCATCTTTTCTAATTATGGCTGCAAGTTTCTAACTACTCTCTTCTCCTTTCGAATTCTTCTAATGGTCTTCTCGATTTTTGGATCAAAAGGAAGTAGAGTTTGCTTCATGCACCAAAAAATTTACCTGAGAAGAAAAAGTGGTTAAAATACTAAAAGAAAAACAAAATAAAATTTTTGCTTGAGTTAACACCTTGTTAGTTCCTCTAATATCAATTGGCACAGTCCCCAAGGGATTGATTTGGAATGTAGTGCTTTTTATTTGATTGATTTGGAATGTAGTACAAGCGTACACTATCAATGCAGCTAGCAAGTATTCTATAGGTTGTCGTACCCAAGGGATTGCTATTGATTACCAGAGTACTATAACTTTAGTATTGCTTAAGCGGCCGAATTGTGATAATAACAGCAAAATAAAGAAAAATGAAAGAGCATAAAAATAATAAAAAAAAAAAGTAGAAGTAGGAATGCGTGTAGAGAAAATAATGGAAAATAGCCAAGGGATTCAGATTTCACCACAATTCCCATGTATAGACTCTCTTGATTCAGATGAAATTCCAAATTTATCAATTGCTAGCCAAAAGTCCCTAATCTCATTAATCAGCCTTAGTGTGAGGTCAGATCGAATCTAACTATAATTACTAACCCTGCTATATTCCTATGCGAGTTGTAATAACTATAATTGCATTAAGTTCTATAGACATCCCTTAGGGAGGTCTAGGGGAAACTCCCTAGTTCCCATATGGCTACATAGGGTCCTTGGTACATTCCTATCCTCAGCTGCACTATGGATTTTAATTTTCGTGGTCTAGATTAACTAATCATCTTCTGAGTCATAGAGAACTGATAATTACATTTTATATAGATTATTTAACCTTAATTCCCTTACATTTAAAGTCCCAATTATGGTAAAAACACTTAGCTTTGATTATATTTCTTTATGTTGCAGGTACACAAGCAAGAGAAGCAAAAATTGAAGAATTCATCATTCTGCCAATGGGCGCCGTGTACTAGAGAAGAAAGGAAACCATTCTGCCAATGGGCGCCGTGGAGCCATCTACCAGAGATGCGAGATTGGCATTCTGCCAATGGGCGTCGTGGCGCCCAGACTCTGCGCCGTGGCCCCCAGGACCTGTTTTAATGTTGTTTTGTGACTTCCAAGCCCAGTGAACTTCCGAGAAGTTGTACAACGCATGGATTAGAAGTCCAAACCCTAGAAGACTCTCCGGAATAGAGTTTTAAGAGGAATTAAAGTCTTGAAGTGTGAAGCCCAACTTAAGCCTTAGTTAGAATAGGATTAGGATTCACTTGTAATTAGTCTTTTATTATTATTTGGAATCCTAATAAGAGTCTAATTAGGATTGGAGGCATTATAAATAGATTGAGAGGGCTGAACACAAGAGGAGGAACGAAGCAAGAGAGAATAGAGTAGCAACCAAGCAAGATTCAAGAGCAAGGCGTCACTCCCCTTTATTTCTTCTACTCTTTCATGTTTTCTTATTTTATCATTATGTGTAACTAAACTTCTCTCTAGGGCTAAGATGTAGCCCGATCTGATTGTATAGACAAATTAAGGAAGTTATGACAGTTTATGTTTTATTCAATTGAGATTTACTTTTATGCACTTTACTCTTAATTGATCTGGCCAATTAATTAGGGGAAATCAGTGGGTTAGCTATGATACCGACCGGAGATTAGTTAATCTAGACCAAGAGAATTAAATCCATAGTGGAGCTAAGGACAGACTAGTACCGAGGACCTTGTGTAGTCACATGGGAATTAGGGCGTTCCCCTAATCTCCCTAAAGGGATGTCTATAGATCTTAATGCAATTATAGTTGCTACAACTCGCACAGACCAGTAGCAGGGTTTGTAATGGTAATTAGATTTGATCTAACCTAATACCAAGGCTGATTAATTAAATTAGGGAATCTTGGCTTGCAATTGATAATCCTATAACTGCATAACTGAATCAAGGAAGTCTATACATGAAGATTGTGGTGAAATCTGAATCCCTATATCTCTCATCATAATTCTATTATGCTATTGCTTACTTATTTTCTGCAATTATTTACTTTTTCTATCTCATCACAATTCGATTGCTTGAACAATACTGGAGTTATATTACTCTGGTAATCAATAACAATCCCTTGGGTACGACAACCCCCGGAATACTTGCTCACTACACTAATAGTGTATACTTGCACTGTGTTCCAACACATCACATATTGTTCCATTATATCTACATCCATTCACATCCATATCCATATTAAATTCATCCACTCGTGACACTCACTAAGGAGCAATCAAGAACCCAAAATTTTCCCCCAACTAATTGGCCAGATTAGTCAAGAGTGAAGTGCAGAAAATTAAATCTCAATTGAATAAAATATGGAACTTTCTTCCTCAATCAAGTTTATACAAGAAATTGGGCTACATCTTAGCCCTTAGAAGAGAATTTGGTTACTCATGACAATAGAAGAAAACATAATGACAGAATAATAAAACATAAAGAGAAAAGGTAGAAGAATGGTAATGCCTTACAGCCTTGCTTGAGGATGGATGGATGCGTGGATCATGATCCTTGTGTCCAGCCTTGCTTGGTTATTTATAATGTATCTATTCCTAGTTAGACTCAAAATAGGACTCTTAATTGAATTACAACTCTAACTACAAGTCATTCCTAATCATACTCTAAATAGGACACCAAGTAGCTTCACACTTCCAAGACTTCAATCCCACTTGAACCATGAATCCTGATAATTACATTTTACATAGATTATTTAGCCTCAATTCCCTTACATTTCAAGTCCCAATCATGGTAAAAATACTTTGCTTTGATTAGATTTCTTTATGTTGCAGGTACACAAGGCAAGAGAAGAAAAAATGGAAGAATTCATCATTCTGCCATTGGGCGCCATGGCGCCCAAGCCTTGGCACTGTGGAGCCGTGTACCAGAGAAGATATCAACCCATTCTGTCAATGGGTGTCGTGGCGCCATCTACCAGAGACGCGAGTTGGCTATTCTGCCAATGGGCGCCGTGGCGCCCAATACTTGTTTCAGAGGTGTTTAAGGATTTCCAAGCCCAGTAGACTTCCGAGAACTTATGCAATGCAAGGATTAAAAGTCCACACCCTAGAAGACTCTCCTAAATAGAGTTTCAAGAGGAATTAAAGTCTTGAAGTGTGAAGCCCAATTAAAGCCTTAGTTAGGATATGATTAGGATTCACTTGTAATTAATCTTTAATATTATTTAGAATCCTAATAAGAGTCAAATTAGGATTGGAGGCAATATAAATAGATCAAGAGGGCTGAACACAAAGGAGAGGAAGCAGAGAGAGCAGCAACAATATACCAAGAGCAAGGCGTCACTCCCTTTTATTTCTTCTACTCCTTTAATGTTTTCTTACTTTAGCATTATGTGTTTACATATTATCATGTGCAACTAAACTTCTCTCTAGGGCTAAGATGTAACCTGATCTGATTGTATAGACAACTTGAGGAAGTTATGACAGTTTATGTTTTATTCAATTGAGATTTACTTTTTTGCACTTTACTCTTAATTGATCTGGCCAATTAATTGGGGGAAATCAGTGGGTTAGCTATGATACCGACCGAAGATTAGTTAATCTAGACCAAGAGAATTAAATCCATAGTGAAGCTAAGGACAGACCAATACCGAGGACCATGTGTAGTCACATGGGAATTAGGGCGTTCCCGTAATCTCCCTAAAGGGATGTCTATAGATCTTAATGCAATTATAGTTGCTACAACTCGCACAGACCAGTAGCAGGGTTTGTAATGGTAATTAGATTTGATCTGACCTAATACCAAGGCTGATTAATTAAATTAGGGAATCCTGGCTAGCAATTGATAATTCTATAACTTCATAACTAAATCAAGGAAGTCTATACATGAAGATTGTGGTGAAATCTGAATCCCTAGATTTCTCATCATTATTCTCTCAATTAATTCTGCTATATACTTTTCTGTTATTGCTTACTTAAATTCTGCATTTAATTACCTTACCTATCTCATCACAGTTCGATCGCTTGAACAATACTGGAGTTATATTACTCTGGTAATCAATATCAATCCCTTAGGTACGACAACCCCCGGAATACTTGCCCACTACACTGATAGTGTATACTTGCACTGTGTTCCACACATCACATATTGTTCCACACATTTATATACATCCACGCCACACACACATTCTATTTCTATCCATTTATGACACTCACTTAGGAGCAATCAAGTTTTTGGCGCCGTTGCCGGGGATTATTTTATTGATATTAGAGGAATTAACAAAGTGTTGATTCAGGCAAAATTTTATTTTCTGTTTTACTTTGATCTTCTTTCTTTAATTCTTTTCAGAAAAATATTTTGGTGCATGAGAAGAACAAGGGACCAAAATTTTAGAGGTAGCTCTTGATCCAGAAATTGAAAAAATCGTTAAAAGAAATCTGAGAGCAAGGAGAGTAGTTCAGAACTTACAGCCATAACTTGAAAAGATGGCAGCACCAAATAATCAATCGAATGAAGGGCATATTCCCCTTCGAACCTTTGCTGTCCCAAAAGTGCAGAATGCTATGTCAAGTATCCGGAGTCTAGCTGTTGAAGCAAACAATTTTGAGATCAAACTAGCTGTGATCCAGATGGTTCAAAATAATCAATTTTCTAGAGCACCTAATGAAGACCCAAATCTGCACCTCTCTACTTTTCTAGAGATTTGTGATACTTTCAAATACAACGGGGTGTCAGAGGAGGCAATCAAGCTCAGATTATTCTCTTTTTCACTCAGAGACGGAACTAGAAGGTGGCTAAATTCTTTGCCACCTGGTTCATTAGACACATGGGACTCCTTAGCCCATAAATTTTTGACTAAATATTTTCCTTCTTTGAAAACTACCAAGCTGAGAACTGAAATTGTGAATTTCAATCAATATGAGAGAGAATCTCTCTATGATGCTTGGGAAAGATTCAAGGAGCTGCTAAGGAAGTGCCCACACCATGGAATGCAAGACTGGCTGGTAATGCAGGTATTCTATGGAGGATTAATCCCTAACACCAAAACAGTTGTAGATGTAGCTGTTGGAGGAGCCTTTCTGAACAAGGACTATGTTGAAGCCTATGAGTTACTTGAAGAGGTAACAACAAATGCCTCTGATTGGAGCTCTAGGAGGGACAATGAAAAGAAAGTAGCTGGTATACAAGATTCAGATGCATTTGCAACACTTGCAGCAAAACTGGATCAAGTGCTTTCATTCCACACTGCAATGCTCAAAGGAAATCCTATGGAAGCTGTGCAAGAAGAAGCCGAAGAGGTGCACTATGTGGGGAACAACAATCCCTACTCAAAGACCTACAATCCTGGATGGAGAAATCATCCTAACTTTTCGTAGAAGAATCCAGGACAGGCAGCACCTCCTTATCAACAACAACAACAGCAACGTCCAAGGATGAATCTAGAAGAAGCTATGACCAAACTTGTGACATCCCAAGCTGATTTGACTGAGAAGACAAATCAATTTATGGTGACTACAAATGCTTCAATTAAGCATTTGGAGAATCAAGTAGGCCAGATTTCTCAACTTCTTACCACAAGGCAAGTTGGTGGATTACCAAGCACAACTAAAGCTAATCCGAGGGATGTAAAAGCCATAACTCTGAGAAGTGGAAAAACCATTGATGTTGTCCAAGATTCCATGCCACAAGAAGAAGAAAAGGAAGGTGAATCTGAAGCTGAACAAGCACCAAATGTCGCTCCAGAAGAAAGGCTAGAACAACAAAAGCCAGTGGAGAAGCCGAAGCACTTGCCATGCAAAATTGTTTCTCCTTACAAGCCACCCTTGCTGTTTCCCCAAAGATTTAGGAAGCAGAAATTGGACAGACAATTTGCAAAATTTATGGAGGTATTTAAAAAATTACATATTAATATTCCTTTTGCAGAAGCTTTGGAGCAAATGCCAAGCTATGTGAAGTTCATGAAAGATATTCTGTCCAACAAAAGGAAGCTGCAAGATTATGAAACTGTTGCACTTACTGAAGAGTGCAGTGCCATACTTCAAAAGAAGCTGCCACAAAAGCTTGAAGACCCTACAAGCTTTACCATACCATGCATTATAGGCCAGGAGTTTTTCAGCAAAGCATTATGTGATTTGGGAGTAAGCATAAATTTAATGCCACTCTCAGTATACAAGAGGCTGAATATTGGAGAAGCTAAGCCCACTACTGTATCTCTGCAACTGGTAGATAGATCCATCAAATATCCAAGAGGTATAGTAGAAGATGTTTTAGTTAAAGTTGACAAATTCATATTCCCTGCAGATTTCATAGTATTAGACATAGAGGAAGATTAAGAAATCCCAATCATTCTGGGAAGGCCATTCTTAGCAACTGGAAGAGCCCTAATTGATGTACAGAAAGGGAACCTGACTCTGAGAGTACAAGAAGAAGAAGTGACATTTGATATCCTCAAAGCACTAAAGCATCCAGTTGATGAAGAGTCATGTTTTAGAGCAGACATCATTGACCAATGCATCAAGGAGGTGGCGCAACTCTCAAAGTATTCTGAACCCCTTGAAGCATGCTTAGCTTGGATGACATCAGAAGAAGATCCAGATATTGAAGATTGCATTCAACAATTGGAAGCTACTCCACCAATCTTTATCAAGAAACCTACTGAAGAATTGGGAGAGTCTGAAGTCCCAACTGAGCCTTCAATTGAGCAAGCACCCAAATTGGAGCTGAAACCATTACCAGAACATTTGAAATACAGCTATTTGGGAGATGCAGAATCCCTACCAGTAATTCTTTCTGCTTCCCTAACAAAAGAGCAGGAAGAGAAGCTACTGAGAGTGCTGAAAGCAAACAAGAAAGCAATAGGATGGACTATTGCTGACATAAAAGGCATCAGTCCTACCTTTTGCATGCACAAAATTTACATGGAAGAAAATTTCAAGCCCTCAATCAAGCACCAAAGAAGGCTGAACCCGAAGATGAAAGAGGTAGTCAGAAAAGAAGTACAAAAATGGCTTGGTGCAGGCATTATCTACCCTATTTCTGACAGCCCTTGGGTGAGCCCTGTGCAAGAAGTGCCGAAGAAGGGAGGTATCACTGTGGTAGAAAATGACAACAATGAGTTGATCCCTACCAGAACCGTGACTGGATAGAGAGTGTGCATCGACTACAGGAAGCTGAACAAAACAACCATAAAAGATCACTTTCCACTACCATTCATTGATCAGATGCTAGACAGGTTAGCTGGATATCCTTTCTATTATTTTCTGGATGGATATTCAGGCTATAACCAAATTGCCATAGCCCCTGAAGATCAAGAGAAGACAACTTTTACATGTCCCTATGGCACATTCGCCTTTGGAAGAATGCCATTTGGACTATGTAATACACCTGCTACTTTTTAGAGGCTCATGACATCACTATTTTCAAATATGGTAGAAAAATTCATAGAAATTTTCATGGATGATTTCTTAGTTTTTGGGAATTCATTTGATTCATGCTTGAATAATCTATCATTGGTACTCCAAAGGTGCAAAGAAACAAACCTAGTGCTGAATTGGGAGAAGTGCCACTTTATGGTACATGAAGGAATCGTTCTTGGCCACAAAATATCACTAGAAGGAATTCAGGTGGACCGGGCTAAAGTGAAGCTAATTGAGAAACTTCTACATCCTACCACTGTCAAGGGAATAAGGAGTTTCTGGGGACATGCTGGATTTTACAGAAGATTCATCAAAGACTTCTCGAAAATTTTCAAACCATTATGTAATCTTTTGTTAAAAGAAGCAACTTTTGAATTCACAAAAGAGTGCAAAATAGCATTTGAAACTTTAAAGGAAGCACTCATATCTGCCCCTATCATTGTCACGCCTAATTGGGAAGCCCCATTTGAAATTATGTGTGATGCAAGTGACTTTGCAGTAAGGGCTGTTCTAGGGCAGACAAGAGAAAAAATTTTCAGAGCTATCTACTACACAAGCAAGACTCTTGATGCTGCCCAAGTTAACTATGCAACCACTGAAAAAGAGCTACTAGCTGTATTCTATGCCTTTGACAAATTCAGACCATATCTCATTGGCAACAAGACTATAGTTTATACTGATCATGCAGCTCTTAAATATTTGCTAAATAAGAAAGATGCCAAGCCGAGACTTATTAGATGGATTTTACTATTGCAAGAATTTGAGCTGGAGATGAAGGATAAGAAAGGAGCAGATAATGTCATAGCAGACCGCCTATCTAGGTTGGAATATCATGCTACTAACTTTGTTCCTATAGTTGATTCCTTCCTTGATGAACAGGTATTTTTCATCAGAAAAATTATGAACAAAGGATGTAATAAACAAGGAAGAGATAGGCCATAGTATGCAGATTATGTCAACTACCTAACCTGTCATGAATTGCCGCCTAGAGCAACCTATCAACAAAGGAAGAAATTCCTTTCTGAGGTAAGATTTTATTTTTGGGATAACCCTACACTCTATCGCAGGTGCAGTGATCACATGATCAGACGGTGTGTCCCAGAAGGAGAATTTCAAGCCATCCTTGAAAGCTGCCATTCGAGCAGCTATGCAGGGCACTATGTAGCTCACAAGACAGCCAATAAAGTACTCCAATCTGGATTCTATTGGCCATCACTTTTCAAAGATGCACACTCTTTTGTTGAGAGATGTGACAAATGCCAAAGAGCTGGAAATCTGTCCAAGAGATATGAGATGCCTCAAAATCCCATCCTAGAAGTTGAACTATTTGATGTGTGGGCCATTGATTTCATAGGACCATTCCCATCATCCTTTGGGAACCTGTACATTCTTGTCGCAGTGGATTATGTATCCAAATGGGTAGAAGCTATTCCATTTCCTACAAATGATTCCAAAGTGGTACAAAAATTTCTGAAAAAGAACATTTTTACCTGCTTTGGCATACCAAGAACACTAATTAGTGATGGAGGGAAACACTTCTGCAATCAACACCTCAAAGCTCTACTCGTCAAATATGGAGTAAGGCACAAAATTGCCACCCCTTATCACCCACAAACTAGTGGGCAAGTGGAGGTATCTAACAGGGAGCTGAGGAGAATATTGGAGAAAATAGTCCACACAAACAGGAGAGACTGGTCTCTCAAATTAGATGATGCACTCTGGGCTTATAGAACAACATTCAAGACATCCTTAGGCATGTCTCCATACAACATAGTCTTTGGGAAAGAGTGCCATTTACCAGTTGAGCTAGAACACAAGGCATATTGGGCTGTCAAGCTGCTGAATTTTGATCCAAAAGCAGCCGGGAAAAACAGAATGCTTCAAATCAATACATTGGATGAATTCAGAAAAGAAGCCTATGAAAATGCCTGTATTTACAAGGAAAAAGTTAAGCTATGGCATGACAGAAAAATGGCAAGAAAGGATTTATATCCTGGGCAAAAAATGCTGTTATTCAACTCAAGGTTAAAGCTTCATCCGGGTAAATTAAAATCAAGATGGTATAGTCCGTACACTATCACATCTATAAACCCATATGGAGCTATAATAATAACGAAGGATGGACAAACTTTCAAAGTGAATGGGCACAGATTGAAGCCCTATTTAACAAGTGAAAACATGCCTGTGCATGTTGTCATCCTTCGAGATAGCCCATAGAATCAGAGAAAGTCTGGCTGAGGACTATAAACCAAGCGCTTATGGAAGGCAACCTATTGGTTTTTATTTCTTTCCTTTTTTAAATTGTGTGTGTTTTATTGCTAATTTAGTCAATTTCTCTATTACTCATGATCTTTTAATCAATTATTTGAAGCCATATAGGTATTGGACGCAACAGGGAGCCAGAACAGAGCAATTCGAGCACAAAAGGACTAAAAAAGAAGCTCTGGGCGCCATGGCGCCCACTTCCAGATAGTATATTACCTATGGGTGCCTTGGCGCAAACCCTCAGTGCCACGGCGCCCAACACTATAGCAATTGCCAAATTTTTTTTTTTTTAAAAAAAAAAATTAATTCCCTCGGTGTCCTGGCGCTGTGGCACCCACTACCAGAACCTTATAACACCCAACCCGCCACTCTCACACTTTTCATATTTCAAACCTCTCAACTACCCATTCGCACACTGATAATTACATTTTATATAGACTTTTATGATTCAATTCCCTTGCATTTACATTCTTAATTAAAGTAAAACATGTTGCATTTGATATGATTTCCTTTTGTTTTAGGTTTAGACTTCAATTGGAAGCAAAATAGGAAGTTCTGCAATCTGCCCAAGCTCGTCAAGGCGAGTTGCCTTGCTCACTGTGGCGAGCCTTACCCGAGAGCTCCATAAGCCATTCTGCCTTGCCTCGCCGTGGCGAGGCCTTCCAGAGAGCAACGTCCAATTTTGGGCAATAGCTCGCCGTGGCGAGGCTACCCTTCGCCGTGGCGACCCGAAGGCCCTCAGAAGATTAATTGAAGACTTCTAAATCATCTGAACTTCCAGGAATCCTTCTCCTACAAGAATTGAGACTCCAAGACATTGAAGACTCTCCAGAATTATTAATTAAGTAGGATTAGAGTTGTGTAATTATTATTATGTAATTAAAATCCTAGTTAAAGGATGATTAGGATTATATTAGGATTAGGAATTATAACACAACTTATAAACCTAAGTTGAGTCTAACTAGGATTGGAGGCTATATAAATAAGAAGGAAGACTGAGAGGAGAGGAGACGCCATCCAGAACAGAACCATCCATACTTGCAACAGCAAGCAAGCAACTCCAAGGCATCTCCAATTCATCACCCATCTGCATCAACACCATGTTTTCTTATTTCATCTTTGTGTTTTCTTTCATCATCATGTGTAGCTAATCTTCTATCTAGGGGCTAAGATGTAGCCCAAGTGCTTGTATAAACACGATTGATGATGTTATGACAGATCTAGCTTTTATTTAATTGAGGTTTAATTTTTTGCACTTACTCTTGACTGATCTGGCCAATTAGAAAGGAGAAATCCGTGGGTTTTCTATGACTCGGGAGATGATTAGTTAACCTAGACCATGGGAGTTAAATCTATAGGGTTCTGTGGCTGTCTATACCCAAAATTTCTGTGTAGTCACAAGGGAGCTAGGGAGATCTCCTAAAATACCCGAAAGGGATGTCCAAAGAACTTAATGCAATTATGGTTATTACAACTCGCACTGGCCCGTAGCAGGGTTGGTAATCGTAATTAGGGTTACTCCGACCTCACGCCAAGGTAGGATAATTAAATTAGGGAATCCTGGCTAGAAATTAATAATCATAGAAGGCATAATGGAATCATGAACGTCTATGTCAAGGCTTGTGGTGAAATATGAATCCCTAGGCCTTAATTCTCTGAATTCTCACTCACAAATCTCTCATTTATTTTACTGCTGTTTTATTTTATGATATATTACTGCTGTCATCACTTTTATTCGGTCGCTTGAGCAGTATTGGAGTTAATACACTCTAGTAATCAATTACAATCCCTTGGGTATGACAACCCCAGAATACTTGCTGGTTACACTGATAGTGTTCGTTTGCACTTCATTCCACCTCTATTTCACATCCATCTTTCACCTAATTTCTACACCCTAATCTGCACATCACACACCCTTCTCATTCCCTCTGATTTTTACCGATTAATCACTCCCAAAACACCTCTAAACCCTTTCCCATACACTTAGACTTCAATCCATCCAAACAACCTTCAGATTTGAGGTAGAATCCTTCACTTTTCACCACTTTCTCTCACTAGAAGGTGGATTTTCTCACTCATCTGTTCTTGAAGTTTTTCGGCGATTTCTGGTAAGGATTGGTTCGTAATCACACCCTTGGACATCATAGAGGTATTTTATCACTTACCCACTCAATTTAATAGGTGGAAATTTGCAAAATTTCATCCAATTTCTTCCTTGGCAGTTTTGGACGAAATTGGGGATTTTTCTGGGTAATTGAGCACAAAATTTGTGTGGATGTGGATTCTAATTGGTGCTGTTGATTACTGATTATATCTAGTTTGTATTGGCTACCCTGATTTGTGCATTATCATCTCGAATTTTTGTATAGAAATTTTTTTCGAAAAATAGAACATTGTGGGAATTCTGTTTATTGTGCTTACATTAGTGGAATAGGTGCTCTGTTGGGTATTTTTGTGTGTGTTATTGCAGATGCCATGCCTCTCAAAAGATTGGCTAAGTGGAAGGCACCTTCATCCTCTCAATTGTCGTAGTATGATGCCACTCGCTTCATTAGCAAGAAGGCAGAGGGTCACATGGACGAACTTGACAGCAAGCCAACAATCCCAGAATTTGGCATTGATCTTTCGGAGCCCTATTTTGCTCCGATTGCCAATCACATGGCATGGAGAGGTTGGCTCAAATTTGCTTAACAACCGAAGCCCGCACCACTCAACATTGTGAAGGAGTTCTATGCCAATCTGTTCGAATATCAGACTCCCTATGCAAGCTAGGTGCGAGGCCACAAAGTACCCTTTGATTGGTACACAATTCATGAGATTTTTGAGATGCCAAATCTGCATGCCGAAGAGATGGGGCTGGGCAATTTTGCCGTTAGTGGGGATTACAATGATATCACAAGGACACTGTGCATTGAAGGCACACAGTGGGTCACCAAAGATGGTACCGGGCTTAACAAGATCAATAAGACGTGGCTGCACTTCATTGCCAACCTCTTGTTCCCATCCACGCATACCTCAGAGGTCACCAAGTTGTAAGCAGAGTTCCTCTGGGCAATCCACAACCGGTGGAGGTTTAATGTAGGCCACACCATCGCGGAACACTTGGAGACCATTCGAAAAATGGTCAACAAGAAGGTGCTCCCATTCCCCCATTTGATTGCTGCCCTTTGTCGCAAAGTTGGAGTTGAGTGGGGCAACTCAGAGCTTATGCTTGAGCCAGGCCGGATGCTCAACAAGATATTCTATGCTCGCCTGAAGCCACCTTACCTGAGAGGAGGCCCAGCAACTCCACCATAGCCACCTGCTCCACCAGCTCCACAAGCACCACCTCCACCAAACCAGCAAGGGTTATGGACCCTGCACTCGTCGCCAAGTTAAACACCTGGATTGATTTCAGCTATCAATACAATGAAGCAACTACCAGATCGTATCAGGTAGCTGAAGAATACCTGGAAGCGGGTGCCGTAGGGCACACTGGCCTACCTCCATTCCCACATCTCCCTCGACCATCACATGCTGCTCCACCACCACCTGCTGAAGAATAGGGCTCAGAGGAGGACTCTAAAGACACCGACTAGGCTGTCCTTCCAGGTTGGCTCTTTCCTGACTCTATTCTTATTTGATGCATTGAGGACAATGCAATATTTAAGTGTGGGGGAGAGTCATATTTCATTTTGCCTAGTAATCATTGTTTAAAATAAAATTTTTGTTTGAGTAGTAGATTAGTTGTGTGTTTTTAATTAACTGCATGATTGTGTTTTTGTTTTTAGTGTTTTAGTTTAAAATTCTGTTTCTGAATAAATGCATGATTGCCTGTGTGTTTTCTGAATGAAAGCCATGGCTCATGATGAAACTGGTATATCACTGATTTAATGGGATGAGGAACATTCAATTATTGTGGAAATAATGCATGATTGTTCATTTCATCTTCCTGTTTTATGATTGAAAAGCTTCTGGGAATTTTGAGCCTACCCTGAAAATGTGCGAACCCACATTAATTTGTTATTCCCTATATATATATATGCATTAGTTTACCGAGATATTGGAAGAAACTAAAGTGTGAGTGGATGAATTATCCCCTGGTGAGCTTTTGAGCCTAAGAGCTACATCAATAGAGCTCAGCAACTGTTTGTGAGTGATCAAGACATCGTTGATTTTTCTAGAACTTATTCTGTTATGCATTTTGAGACTACAATTAAATCACAAACACTAGGATGATTAGGGAACCTAGGTTTACACCTTCTACCTTACTCTAACCCTTTAGTAGCCAATCTGTTCAAGCCTGTTTCTGTGAGTAGTGTAGATGATGGTAGAGCTGATTAGTAATCACTCGATGACCATGAAAAATCACCACATACCATGCAAAAACAGAGCATTCAGTTTATGGATGATCTGTATCTTTAACCCCTACATCAGAACCTTGAAAGCTGAGCTACCCCCTAGTTGACCCTTTTGAGCCTTTCCCTTTCCTTCCGTTCGCCCCATCACAATCTCCTTCCCATTCCTCAATTCCTTCGCCAATTAGACACCAATAATTTGAAGGAATGTATGAATTCAGGGAAAGCAAAGACTCCACCCTAGTTGAGAGAAAAAGAGAGAAAAGAATAGCCTCATAATGAGGATTATCTCCCTAGAAAAAAAGAGCAGTGAGCTAGAAAAGAAGAAATGAGAAAAATTCTTTGAAAAATTAGAATGAGAAGGGCAAGGAAAAGATAGAAAATAAAAAGAAAAGAAAAAGGTCAAAAGACCAAAAAGCCAAAGCAAAAGGGGAGACAATGAGAAGAAAAGAGGGAGTAAAAGATGAAGTATTTGAGCTAGTGGTTAGAGAGTATGTGAAATAAAGAAAGACTCTGAATTCACATGATTTCTTCTTAGTAAGTCCTAAGCCTTTATCACCTTCACCTAGCCCCATTGCAACCCTTTGTAAGACCCTTTGATTAGTGTTGTGATTTATTGAAGTAGTAGAGATTTGATATATGAACAAGCCTATGGAAATTTCTTGGTTTTGTCCTGAAATGAGTGAAAATCTAACCCTCCAAACATTTGTGAGATGAGTGAATATCATTCCCAAGAGAGAGAATTCATCCCTCACCACTTACACTCCCTAAAGTTTAAGTGGCTATTATGCATATTTTCACTTAATTATATTATCATTATGAGTTTTCATGATTGGACCACCCTATTTACCCTATTACATGGAAACTTTCCTATTACACTTTAATGAGTAAGAATTGAGCCTATATCACTTTGCATTGAGAGTTACCTTGGGAAATTTGGGGAATACTACATTGCATATTGAATGATTTGCATTATGAAATGATGATTGAATTCCAGAAATCCCATATGAATTGATTCTGAGGCCAAATATGGCTAGTAAGTCAGTTATGTGTGAACGCCTTGTTATCTTGAATGATTGCTTACATTTGATTTTACTCGGGACGAGGAAAAAGATAAGTGTGGGGGAGTTTGATAATTACATTTTATATAGATTATTTAGCCTCAATTCCCTTACATTTCAAGTCCCAATTATAGTAAAAACACTTTGCTTTGATTAGATTTCTTTATGTTGCAGGTACACAAGGCAAGAGAAGAAAAAATGGAAGAATTCATCATTCTGCCATTGGGCGCCATGGCGCCGTGTACCAGAGAAGATATCAACCCATTCTGTCAATGGGCGTCGTGGCGCCATCTACCAGAGACGCGAGTTGGCTATTCTGCCAATGGGTGCCGTGGTGCCCAAGACCTGTTTCAGTGCTGTTTAAAGATTTCTAAGCCCAGTGGACTTCCGAGAACTTGTGCAACGCAAGGATTAGAAGTTCACACCCTAGAAGACTCTCTGGAATAGAGTTTCAAGAGGAATTAAAGTCTTGAAGTGTGAAGCCCAATTAAAGCCTTAGTTAGGATAGGATTAGGATTCACTTGTAATTAATCTTTAATATTATTTAGAATCCTAATAAGAGTCAAATTAAGATTGGAGGCAATATAAATAGATCAAAAGGGCTGAACACAAAGGAGAGGAAGCAGAGAGAGCAACAACAACATACCAAGAGCAAGGCGTCACTCCCTTTTATTTCTTCTACTCTTTTTATGTTTTCTTACTTTAGCATTATGTGTTTACATATTATCATGTGCAACTAAACTTCTCTCTAGGGCTAAGATGTAGCCCGATCTGATTGTATAGACAACTTGAGGAAGTTATGACAGTTTATGTTTTATTCAATTGAGATTTACTTTTCTGCACTTTACTCTTGATTGATCTGGCCAATTAATTAGGGGAAATCAGTGGGTTAGCTATGATACCGACTGGAGATTAGTTAATCTAGACCAAGAGAATTAAATCCATAGTGGAACTAAGGACAGACCAATACCGAGGACCCTGTGTACTGACATGGGAATTAGGGCGTTCCCCTAATCTCCCTAAAGGGATGTCCATAGATCTTAATGCAATTATAGTTGCTACAACTCGTACAGACCAGTAGCAGGGTTGGTAATTGTAATTAGATTTGATCTGACCTAATACCAAGGCTGATTAATTAAATTAGGGAATCCTGGCTAGCAATTGATAATTCTATAACTTCATAACTGAATCAAGGAAGTCTATACATGAAGATTGTGGTGAAATTTGAATCCCTAGATTTCTCATCATTATTCTCTCAATTAATTTTGTTGTATACTTTTCTGTTATTGCTTACTTAAATTCTGCATTTAATTACCTTACCTATCTCACCACAATTTGATCGCTTGAACAATACTGGAGTTATATTACTCTGGTAATCAATATGAATCCCTTGGGTACGACAACTCCCGGAATACTTGCTCATTACAGTGATAGTGTATACTTGCACTGTATTCCACACATCACATATTGTTCCACACATTTATATACATCCACGCCACACACACATTCTATTTCTATCCATTCGTGACACTCACTTAGGAGCAATCAATTCCAGAGAGTCTTCTAGGCTTAGGAGTCCCAATCCTTGCATGACAAGGCTTCCCGGAAGTTCACTCGGCTTGGAACTCTTCAAATTCGCACCGGTACAGGTTTTGGTTGCCATGGCGTGAAGTCTGGGTGCCATGACGAGCATTGGCAGAATTGGTATGTTGCTCTTGGGAAGGCAGCACCACGGCGGCCTAAGGCAGCACCACGGCGGCCTATGGCAGAATTGTCATTCTTCCTCTGTTTTGCTTCCTTTGATTTGTACCTGCAAAATGGTGAAATGACATTAAAAACATCATATTTTACCTTAAATGGGGACTGAAATGCAAGGGAAATGATGTCAAAATATCTATATAAATTATACTTATCATTCTACATGTTCATAATATGGACAATAAAAGGAGGAGAAAAGATAACCTGTGGTTGGAGAAGGAATCAACAATATGCATTCCATATTCACTCTTAGAGACACTTTCAGCATTAAGGGCAATAATGAATATTTTCCCATATCTACTGTCAGCATAAAAGAATTGTTCAACTAGATTCAATGCAATAACATCGATTATTGAAGGGAACACTATATTTCTCAATAGCTTTCCATTGGATAAGCTCCATGCCTAAAGAAATTCAAAGCAGGAATCAAAATCCATACAAGTCTAACAAAAAGATTAAGGTTCCCCTGGGAGATAGATGAATAATATACAGGCAAGAAGCTACAGCTTTTATATTCATAAAAGCTAAAACAACCAAAAAGAATGAAGAAATTCAAATGTTAAGAAAATGAATGATATTTTGGAGGAAACAACCATAAGTAAATTACAGTTAAATGTTGACATCCATTCCAATTTTGGTTTGTACCTGAAAACTCAAAAAGTAAAATTTAGCTGTAAACAATAATAACAAAGTTGTACACCTAATTTTATTTATAAACAAGTCATTATAGAGATTAGTTACACTTTTTCATTATGTTATTTCTCTCATAAATACAAATGATTTGTGCCTTTCATATTTAAATTGAGTAAACACCAATGACCCCTTAAGTTTTAAAAATAACACAATACTTTGTTTTCCTTTAAAATAATAATAGCTCACTTTACTATTTCACCTTTTAAAACAGATCCCCTTTATCTTTTGAATAGTCAATTATAGATATAATAATACCCCAAAGAAAACTGACAACTTGAACTATAGAAGGAGTGGAACCTGAAGAATCAATTTGTCATTTCTTACATAAATACATATAGTGTTACATAGTATAACACTAATACACTAGAAAGCAAATCAAACCTTAAAGTTCGATTTTCTAATGCTAACACTATGATTGTATTACATCCTCCATAACCAATTACAATACCAGTCACTTGCATGGTATGCTCTGAAAAACTGTGCTCATAAAAAGATTTGCTTTACGAGTTATTAAATCATCAAATATCCTAAATCATTGAGTCAAATAGGTGTATATAGTAATAATTAGCACAAGAAGTAACCAAGCAAAAATATTATCCTAAAAATCAAAAAAGATGGAGAAAGGGAAATGAGAATTAGTTACATGATTAAGTTCCAAATTGTACAGATCCATCTTCTGAACCAGATATCAATAGTGAGTCATCTTCATTGAAGACCAGGCAGTAACAAACCTATAATGAGCATGCCACTTCTTAAGTAGTCTGCCACTTTTAACCTTAACAGTGAGACATTCTAGTTTGTAAAGTTAAAAACAATAGCAACAAAGTTGCAATTTTTAATTCTTAGTTGTCTACAAGTTAATCCTAAGAAATTTGTAACCTATAATTACAACATGTGAAGAAAGCTCACCTCCTAAAAGTAAGTGTGACCTAATAAACCACCACTAGCTATATAGGTGCCTGATTGATTAGCAACAAGCAGCTTAATTGGTTCTACAGGAAAGCTCTTAACTTGTACTTGAGGTTGTACACCCATAAACAATTACCCTATTATTATTTTTTTATTTCATGTATTTTTAAGAGGCAAAATGTTAAGCAGCTTAAATACATGATAAAGTATATTGAAGAAAAAGGATATACCTTGGAGCATGACCAATATAGAAGGAAGCCAAAGGAGAGTGAATAGTGACAAAGTTGAGAGGACACAAGGAAACGGTGGCCCACACAAATGAGACCAAAAGGTGGAGATGCACAAGACTTTTACCAAAGACGCTCAGTCCTTGTCTTAAGTTCCCAACACCCAATACTGCCATCAACAGAAAAAGATGCCAAAATCACCTCCATTCAACTTACTTTTGAGAGGAGCCTCGTTCTTTTGTGTTGCTTTAGTAGTGAGTCTAGCGACGCAACTTGAAAGTGCCAACCTCGCTTCTAGTTTCACGGCATAGAAAATTAGTTCAAGTCCCGATGGTTCCCTACTAAATGGGTTACAATGTCCTTGGGTCGGGTTATGCAAGTTTTTTGACCTAACCAGTGCAGAGGATGTGGTGTTGCGAGTAAAAATTTTCTTTGACCCGACCTAACCAACCTGTCGAGTCACATGTAAAGTAGTGAACAAATCAAAACAAATAATACCATTAATGCAAGAGTATGCTAATGAGTTAAAGCATCAAATTATAAAAGTTCAACCTGTTTGTTTAGAATAAAGTTCAACCTTTTTTAATAAAAGAATTTTTTTACAAATTGGGTATAATTATGTATACGAACCATGGAAGAGACCCTTGAAATCAAATTAAAACAATATTCCATTTTCCTCTCACTTTAACGCTTCCTTGCTAGTTACCTCCCTCACTATCATATCTTTACTAACTTAATCAAACAATAACAAATTATTAGGGAGATAGAGGATAGATTAGAAGTACCTAATGGTGCCGTTGATCATTGGAGATGAGCTATGGTGGAGTAGCTACCGTCGATTTCACTAGAAAACAATCATATCTCGACACTATTGAAGCTAATGTAGATGGTAAGTTGAGGACATGATAAACTCTTCAGAATGTTTTTTTTTTTTAAGTTTTTAAGCTTTTTTTATTAAGATTTTCTAATTAAGGTTTTTAAAACAAAACATGTTTCCTAATTATTATTTTTTTTAAGTTTCTAGTTTTTATTTTTTATTTTTTTCATGTTTCAAAATTAATTTCTACAATCTAAAAAGGTGGTTTATGAAGTTTAGGTTTCAAAGATCTCCTCCATCACTCAACAAAAGTTTTTCCTTCTCAATTTTTTAGTGAAATCAATAGCACCTACTCCACCATAGCTCCATCTCCGACTATCGAAGGCACCACCAAGTATTTCTAATCTATCATTTGTCTCCCTAATGATTTGTTATTGTTTGTTCAAGCGATCAGAGGTATGACAATGAGAGAGATAACTAGCAAGGAGGAGTTATGGCGAGAGGGAAATAGAATATTGCCTTAATTTGATTTCAAGGATCTCTTCTACGATTATAGATGATTATACCCAATTTGTAAAAAAATTCTTTTATTGAAAAAGGTTGAACTTTACTCAAAACTAAGGGGTTGAACTATTATAATCTTGATGCTTTAACTCATTAGCATACTCTTGCATTAATGTTATTCTTTGTTTTGATTTGTCCACTACTTTACATGTGACTTGACGGCTTGGTTAGGTCGGGTCCATAAAATTTTTTACTCACAACCACACATCCTCTGCACAAGTTAAATTGAAGGTTGAGAGTTTACGGTCTTGGGTCTAGGATTTAGGGCTTAGGTTCTAGGGTCTAGTGTGTAGGGTCTAGGGTTGAGGGTCGAGGGTTTAAGGTTGATGGTTTAGGTTGTAGGTTTTACAGTGTAGGTCTAGGGTGTAGGGTCTAAGGTCAAGGGTCAACGGTCGAGCACTTAGGGTTTAAGGTTTAGGGTTAAGGGTTGAGGGTTTACAGTCTCAAATCTAAGATCAAAGGTTTTATGCTCCAGAGTCTAGGTTCTAGGGTCTAGTGTGTAGGGTCTAGGGTGCAGTGTTTAGGGTCTAGGATCTAGGGTTTAGGGTGTAGGGCCTAGGTTTTATGTTCTAGGGTTTAGGTTCTAAGGTGCAAAGTGTAGGGTGTAGGGAATAAGTCAAGGGTTAAGGGTCGAAGGTTTAGGACTGAGGGTTAATGTTTAGTGTTTAGGGTTCAAGACATGATAGAATCGCCAAAATATTTTTTTGTAAGTCTTATGACTAAGATTTTCTGATTGAGATTTATGATTAAGGTTTCAAAAGAAAACATGTTTCCTATGTTTTTTTTTTTTTAAGTTTCAAGTTTTTATTTTTTAAATTTTTTTTACATGTTTCAAAATCAACTTCTTCAATCCAAAAAGGTGGTTTATGCATTTAGTTTTGGTTGCAAATATCTCCTCTGTACCTTAGCAAAAGTTCTATGGTGTAGGTTGTAGAGTGTAGGGTCTAAGGTTGAGGGTTTAGGGTTGAAGGTCTTGGGTCTTGGATCTAGTGTCTAGGGTCTAAGGTCTATGGTCTTGGGTTTAGGGTGTAAGGTTTAGAGTCTAGGATATAGGATTTATGTTTTAGGATCTAAGGTCTAAGGTCTAGTGTTTAGGGTCTAAAGTCTTGGGTTTAGGGTTGAGGGTTTAGGGTCTAGGTTCTAGGTTCTAAGTTTTTAAGATCTAGGGTGTAGGTTGTAGGGTTTAGGGTCTAAGATCTAGGGTTGAGGGTCAAGCATTTAGGGTTTACTGTCTAGGATCTATGATTTAGGGTTTAGGTTTTAGGGTCTAGTGTGTAGGTTCTGGGGTCTAGTGTCTTGGGATTAGGGTCAAGGGTCGAGAGTAGAGATGAGGGTTTAGGGTCAAGTGTTTAGGGTGTAAGGTATAAATCTAGGTTCTAGGTTTTTGGGTGTTGGGTCAAAGTTCTAGTTTCTAAGGTTTAGGTTCTAGGATGTAGGATGTAGGATGTAGGGTTAAGGGTTTAGGACATAATAAACTTGTCAAAATATTTGTTAAAGTTTTCTGATTAAGATTTCAAAAGAAAACAAGGTTCTTATTTTATTTTTTTTTAAGTTTAAAGTTTTTATTTTTTTTACATGTTTTAAAATCAATTTCTACAATCCAAAAAATTGGTTTATGTGTTTAGTTTAGGTTGCAAATATCTCCTCCATCCCTCAGCAAAAGTTTTTTCCTCTCAATTTTCCAATGAAATCAACGATGCCTACTCCACCATAGCTTCATCTTCGACGATCAAAGGCACCACTAGGTGCTTCTAATATATCCTCTATCTCCCTAATAATCTATCCTTTATCTCCCTATTAAAAAAGGTTGAACTTTGCTCTAAACTAAGGAGTTGAACTATTATAATCTTGATGCTTTAACTCATTAGCAAACTCTTGCGTTAATGGTATTCTTTGTTTTGATTTGTTTACTACTTTATATGTGACTCGATGGGTTGGTTCGGTTTGGTCCATCAAAATTTTTTCTTGCAACCCCACATCCACTGCACAAGTGAGGTAAAAAAACTTCCATAAGCAGACCCATGGACATTGTCACCCATTTTGTAGGGAAACGCAGAGACTTGAACTAATTCTCTGTGCCGTGAAACTAGAAGTGAGGGTGGCACTTGCGAGTTGCATCGCTAGACTCGCTACTGAAGCAGCACAGAAGAAGGAGGCTCCTCTCAAGAGTAAGTTGAATGGAGATAACTTTGGCATCTTTTTCTACTGATGGCGGTATTGGATGTTGGGAGCTTGAAACAAAGATTGAGCGCCTTCGATAAAAGTCTTATGCATCTCCACCTCATGGTCTCGTTTGTGTGGGCCATCGTTTCCTTGTGTCCTCTCAGATTCATCACTATTCACTCTCCTTTCACTTCCTCCTTTATTGGTCCTCCTCCAAGGTAGAATCTTTTTCTTCAATATACTTTGTCATGTATTTAAGCTGTTTAACATTTTGCCTCTTGAAGTTTAAAAAAACAAAAAAGATCGTAGGTTAATTGTTTATGGGTGCATAGCCTCAAGTACAATTTAATAGCTTTCCTGCTATACTAATTAAGTTGCTTGCTACTAATAAGCTAGACACCTATATAGCTTGTGGAGGTTTATCGAGTCACATATACTTCTGGGAGGTGAGCTTTCTTTAGATGTTGTAATTATAGGCTACTAATTTCTTAGGATTAGCTTGTAGACAATTATGAATTAAAAATTGCGACTTTGTTGCTATTGTTTTCAACTTTACCAACTGGAATGTGTCATCGTTAAGGTTGAAAGTGGCAAACTACTTAAGAAGTGCCTTGCTCATTATAGGTCTATTGCTTGCTTGGTCTTCAACGAAGATGAGTCACTATTGATATCTAGTTCAGAAGATGAATCTGTACGAGTTTGGAACCTATTCATGTAACTAATTCTCATTTCCCTCTCTCCATCCTTTTTGATTTTTAGGGTAACACTTTTTGCTTGGTTACTTGTTGTGCTAATTATTTCTGTATACACTTGTTTGACTCAATGATTCAAGATATTTGATGATTTAAGAACTCGTGAAGCAAATCAACTTTATGTGCATAGTTTTTTATACCATGCAAGCAACTGATGTTGCAATTGGTTTTGGAGGATGTAATGCAATCATAGCGTCAACTTCACAAGATTGAACTTGTATGGTTTGATTTACTTTCTAGTATATTAGTGTTATACTATGTCACACAGGATGTATTTACTTAAGAATTGGCTAATTGATTCGTCAGTTTCCACTCTTTCTATAACTCAAGTTGTGAGTTCTCTTTGGGGCATTATTATATCTATAATTGACTGTTTCAGAAGATAAGGGGGATTTGTTTTAAATGGTGAAATAGTAATATGAACTATTATCAAGTTAAAGGAAAACAAAGTATTCTCTTATTTTCAAAATGTAAGGGGTCATTGGTGTTTACTCGAGTTAAATATGAAAAGCACAGAACATTTGTATTTGTGAGAGAAATAACATAATGAAAAGTGCAGCTAATCTTTAGAATGACTTGTTTATAAATTAAATTATGTGCACAACTTTGTTATTATTATTTACAGCTAAATTCTACATTTTAAGTTTTCAGGTAAAGACCACAATTGGAATGGGTGTTAATATTTAATCATTTTTTACTTATGGTCATTTCTTCCAAAATATCATTTCTTTTCTTCACATTTGATTTTCTTCATCTTTTTTTAGTTGTTTTAGGGTTTAGGATCTAGGCTTTATGGTATAGGGTTTAGGGTTTTAGGGTGTATGGTCTAGGGTGTAGGTTTTAGGGTTTAGGGTTAGTGTTAAGGATTTAAGGTCTAAGGTCTAAGGCTTGAATCTAGGGTTTAGGGATTAGTGTCTAAGTTCTAGGGTCTAGTGTGTAGGGTCTAAGGTCGAGGATTTAGGATTCAAGGCTTAGGGTTTAGGTTCTAAGGTCTAGGTTCTATGTTCGAGGGTGTGGGATGTAGCTGTAGGGTCTCGGGTCGAGGGTATAGGGTCAAGGGTTAAGGGTCGAGGGTTTAGAGTTTAGGGTTGATGGTTTAAGGTCTTGGGTCTAGGATCTAGGGTTTAGGTTCCAAGGTCTAGGGTCTAGTGTTTAGGTTCTAGGGTCTTGGGTTTAGAATATAAGGTCTAAGGTATAAAATCCAGGGTCTAGGTTCTAGGGCTTAGTGTGCAGGGTCTAGGTTTTAGGGCCTAGTGTATAGGGTCTAGAGTGTAGTGTTTAGGGTCTAAAGTCTTAGGTTTAAAGTTTAGGATCTAGGTTGAGAGTTGAAGGTCGAGGGTCTAAGTTCTGGGTTTTTAAGTTCTAGGGTGCAGAGGATTTGCACGAATAATATATTTCTAATTATAATAATATATAATATGTATAAAAATTTAAAATTTTCATTTACATATAAAATGTGTAGTTCGGTTTGATTTGGTTTTAGTAGATTGAAAATTGTCTAAACAATAAATTGAACCATAGTTAAAGGTGGCAGCAGTGCGACTTTTAGAAAAATTATAAACCAAACCATTCAATAACTCACAGTGCAGTTTAGTTTAGATTTTCAAAATTTTAAAATGAAAATTAAACCAAACTAAACTATTTAATTGCAGTTTGATTTGATCGATTTAAGCGGTTTTTAAATTTACTAAATCGTCTAATAAAAAAATTCAATAACATATTTATATGAAGCATTCTAGTCACAAAGTGGTCGCAAAATAATGTTTTAAAGAACAACTTATTATATAAAAGTCACAATGATCTAAGTGAAATTTGTATGAAACATCAAATTCAATATATTTAAATCATATTTCATAAATAACAATTCATTATACATATATAGTCACGAAACAATGTATCAAAAAAGTCACAACATATCTATATCAAGAACTCAACACTTATACTTAGTTTTCTTGGTAGCTAGTGTTTATGATTAGGAATTTGGGAAAGGAGTTTAGTTTTCTTTTTGGTTTGTTATTCTCTATGCTTAGTCTTTTGATTCTCGATTCCTTAATAAAATATCTTCTAAATCTCATTTTCTTTGTATGTAGTCATTTGGTTAATGAATATCATTTATATTATTTTAAATATAATTATGTATGTATAAAAATCAAAATATGTATATGTGTGGTTCAATCTGATTCTTGAGATTTTTAAAGAGGTCAAACCACAAATGAAATTAATTTTTAGTAATACTTTGACCCTCTAACCGCAATAAAATAATTTGAGAAAATTTCAATTCAAACTAAACATATATGTATAATTTTTTTTCTAATTTTAGCATTGATTTTTTCATTTTATGTGTATTTAAATTTATTTTCTTCTAATTTACTTTATTTTATGAATTTTTAAATGGTAAAAAAAAAACAAAACACACACACACACACACACAGACGTAATCGGATCGGGCCAGGATAACCCATTTTCAGAGGCCGGGTTGGGCCACTATTAATAGCCCAAATGTTTTCAGGCTGGAACAGCCGGAAGCAGGCCCAAGCATGAACGACATTATGAGAGTTAATTTTCTCACAACTCCAAATTATTACCCACACCACCTCTTTGCTTTCGGAAATATATTTTGTAAAAAGCGGTGCAAATATTAATTTGAGTGGTGTAAAAGGAAAATAAGATTAGTGATAGGAGTAGTGAAGAGTTCTTTTCTAATAAGGTGTTAGGCTTCTCATCCAATTTCTCCCCAATACACACAGAATGCGTTCCCACTTATCACCAAAAAATAAAAAAGAAAGAATTCAAAGAAAACAAACCATCTATTTCACTTCTCCTGTGTTTCAATAAAAAAGAAATATTTTGAAAAAATATTTTTTTCTCCCTCACACGCTAATTTTAAAAATAATTCTCACATTTTAAAAATACTTTAATAAGATTTATTTTTATTCTTAATTTAAAATGTAATAATTTATTTTATCGAATTTAAAATATTAATTTTTTTTTTTAAAATTGGTAATAATGTAAAGAACAAAAATTATTTTTTCTCAAATATTTTAGGTCTATGTAAATTCCATAAAACAAAACTAACATACTCTAAACGGAAGCTTCTTTTGCTGACATCCATATACATATATATTCCGAAAATTTTTCTCCTACCATTCATATCCATTTTGAATACATAATATAATTCAAGAGATCTTCCATTTCTGCTCCAAAGCTTCACAAATCATCCCTAGGCAATATTTAGCAGCAAGTGGATATTCAGAAACTGCAGCAGCAACAACACACGTTAATATAACTTTTGTATAAAGCAATAAAGAAATAATACCGAAAACAAAAACACATCGCAACAAGTTAGGAAAGCAAAAAACTAAAAGTAATTTTTTTTAAAAAGTGTTTTTGAGGTAAAGATGCTAATCCAAACATTCCAAAATTACATAGGAGATTCTTTTTTTATTTTACCAAAAGGACTTCTAGCAGAAAAAAAAAAAAAAAAAATTCAAACAAGCTTGCTCTAAATGCGCACAAAAAGCTGAAGATGAGAATTTTCTACTTGAAGATTCTAGCACTGCACTACCTGTCTCCATCTAGAAACACAAATTTTATGCATACAAAGTGCATCCACAATCCAAGTTTTCTTACAACTCGTTTGCCCTTGACAAAAGCTGCTATAAATCCTCAAGACATACCCACAGCTCATCTATAAGACTGAGCACTTTATACAAGATATTGTAATTTCCCAAATAAAAAATAGATCAAATTGGCTGCCATCCTCAGTGCTTGTGAAACACGTGATGCAAACATCAGAAGATACAGCTGAATGAAAGAAAGTTAACTGTCCCGGCACATTGATTTCTCTAAGAAGAGTTCCATTTTCAAAATTGAACAGTTATAATTTAATTTAAATATATACTTGGATCATTTTTAGCACTCCAAGACAAAGTTTCTCCTATTATTGTTTGCTGAGATTCCGTATTCTGAAACTTCGATATACTTAAAAAACAGGTAATGACTCCAGAATCCCAACTACCAACTTATGAGAGATCTATTAACCAAAACTTATCTAATTCATCATATGTTTAGCAGAAAGACTGAGAATGCTTTGGTTTCTGAATTCATGATTTGATACTTCTCTAAGAATGAAAAAAACTGAACAATAAAGGTTCTATATTGGAAGTAATCTGAATGATTTATTCTTGAGGCAATTGCCTATATTTATACACATTATACAGCAGTAGTACACCTATAAATTAGGTATGTAGATAACTATATAGAGATGTAGATAAGTATAATTAGAATTCTAAGTATATCCTAAGTATAGATCAGGATAAGTATAGATTAGGATAAATATAAATCATGATAAGTATAATCTAATATCAACAGTATTTCTAACATTCCCCCTCAAGTTGGTGAGTGAATGTCCTTTAGTCCCAGCTTGCTGATTAGCCCTTGAAACTTCTGAGTTGGGAGGAACTTAGTGAGGACATCTGCAAGTTGCTCTTCAGACCGAATGTAATGAAGGTTGATTATGCCATTCTCTAGTTTGTCTTTGATAAAATGCCTATCGATCTCCACATGCTTAGTCTGATCATGTTGTACTGGGTTATGAGCAATGCTGATTGCTGATTTCTTGTCACAATATAGGTTCATTGGTGTGTTTCTCTTAATCCTCAGGTCATCCAGTATTATTTTTACCCATAGTAATTCACAGATCCCTTGAGCCATAGCCCTGAATTCTGCTTATGCGCTTGACCTCGCTACCACATCTTGTTTTTTACTCCGCCATGTCACTAAGTTACCACCAACAGAGGTACAATATCCCGTGGTAGACCGTCTATTAACCTGAGATCCTCCATAATCAGCATCTGTATACCCTTTTACCTGTAACTCCTTTCGTGGCTGAATGAGGAGTCTAACCCCGGGTGTAGATTTCAAGTATTGTAGAATTCTTTGTACTGCCTGCATGTGTTCTTTCCCTAGATTATGCATAAATTGGCTTACAACATTCACAACATACGCAATATCTGGTCTGGTGTGTGAAAGATAGATCAATCTTCCAACTAGACGTTGGTATCTTCCCTTTTCTATGGCTGTATCCGCTCCTCTTTCACGCAAACGATGGTCCCTTTCAACAGGGTGCTAGCTGGTTTACTTCCCAATGTCCCAGTGTCTTTTAGTAAGTCAAGGATATATTTTCTTTGAGATAAAAATATTCCTTCTTTGGAGTAGGCTACTTCTATACCCAGAAAATATTTCAATCTTCCCAAGTCTTTCATTTCAAATTCACGGGCCAATTCAGATATCAATCTTTTTCTTTCAACCATATCATTTCCTGTCACTATAATGTCATCCACATATACTAACAGTGCTATAAGTCCCCCTTCAGGTGTTTGCTTTATGAAAAGTGTGTGATCTCCTCTACTCTGCACATATTTCCTTTTTAGCATTGCTTTTGTAAATCGTTCAAACCATGCTCTAGGTGATTGTTTGAGCCCATAGAGTGCCTTTTTAAGTCTACACACTTTATTGTCACTGAATTCCCTACTCAACCCGGGAGGTGGCTCCATGAACACTATCTCTCCTAAGTCACCATGTAAGAAGGCATTCTTCACATCAAACTGTTGTAAAGGCCAATGAAAGTGGGCTGCAAGAGTTAATAAGATTCGTACCGTATTCATCTTAGCTATAGGTGCAAAAGTTCTACATAATCTATCCCAAATCTCTGAGTGTACCCCTTTGCCACCAATCTTGCCTTGTACCTTTCTAAGGAGCCATCTGCCTTATATTTGACATTAAAGACCCATCTACACCCCACCGGTACTACCCCTGAGGGCTTGGTAACAATCTCTCATGTTTTATTTTTCTCAAGTGCTCTCATTTCCTCTTTCATAGCTTGTGACCAATTCTTATCATTTAAGGCTTCTTGCACAGTCTGTTGGGTATTTATGGTAGATAAGGTTGACAAGAAGGCTTTATATTGGGGTGATAACTTATGGTAGGACACATAATGGGATATAGGGTGCTGGGTGCAACTTCTTTTTCCTTTTCTTACAGCAATGGGTAAGTTAAGGTCTACATCACTGTCAACGGGTGGGGCATGATTACTTTCAGCCAATGGAATAGTAATAGGAGTATTAGGTTCAGTTTCCATACCTGGTCTTTCACCGTGAGTCTCAGTGGGAGTTGGATCCAATAATTGAGCATGCTGCCGAGTAGAAGGGGCCTTATTTCTCCTTGAGTACACTTTAAGTGGCTCTGGAGGAATGGATATAGGAATGGGTTATGTGTTATTTTTCAATGGTGTAGAGATGGGGTCACTATTGGTAATGGAGGGAGATGACTGAATGTGTGAAAGTGGAAGTGGAATATCGAGAGGCAAAATTGAGGAGGTTGTTGATTTCTCCCCCTGTTGGTGAGAAGGATAATATGGGATAGATTCATAAAAAGTGACATCCATAGAGACATAAAATTTTCTGGTTTGGGGGTGAAAGCATTTATAGCCTTTTTGAACACTAGAGTACCCTAAAAATATACACTTAAGGGCTCGAGGGTCAAGTTTGCCACGATTTTGTCTATGAATGTGGACAAAGGCTAGGCAGCCGAACACTTTAGGATTGGGTGTGTTTATTGAGAGTGAGTTGGGATGATGTTTTAACAAAACCTCTAGAGGACTCTGATTAAAAAGAGACTTGGTGGGTAGACGATTAATGAGAAATGCAGCAGTGAGAACAGCTTTCCCCCAAAAATGTTTGGGAACATGTATGTGAAAGAGAAGGGAACGGGTAACCTCAAGTAAGTGGCGGTTCTTTCGTTCAGCCACCCCATTTTGTTGTGGGGTGTTGACACAGGAGGTCATATGGACAATTCCTTCTTGATCAAAGAAGGAGTTAAGGGTTTGATTGAAATAGTCCTTGGCATTGTCTGATCGAAATTTTTTAATAGAGGTTCCAAACTGGTTATGGACCATCTTACAGAATTTAGGAATGATTAGGCTAATTTCTGATTTTTCCTTAAGAAGGTAAAGCCATGTTAATCTAGTACAATCATCAATGAAGGAGATAAACCATTTGGCCCCATTAGTATTAGGAATTTTAGAGGGACCCCAAACATCAGTATAGATCAAGACAAAAGGAGTACTTGAAATTTTATTTATAATTGGGAACGACACTCTATGGTGCTTGGCAAATACACAAGACTCACAATGTAAATTTTGAAAATTAACATTCTGAAATAAAGTAGGAAACATAGATTTCATTAAGGAGAAAGGTGGATGGCCTAGTCTACAATGTTCTAGCCATACTTTATTCAAGTTGCTGGTGGAGACAGTATTAGCTAACAAGGTAAGGGAGATCTAAGGTGAGAGAGGGAGGCTGCCATTAGTGTTCTCAAGGTAATAGAGTCCATTCTGCTCTTTAGCATATCCAATCATCTTCCCCGTTCTCTTTTCTGAAAAACACAATGAGAGGGATAAAAAATGGCAAGACAGTCATGGTTTTTTGTCAGTTGAGAAATGGAGGTTGGTGGAGAGTTTCGGTATATGGAGAACCTTTTCTAAGGTGAGTGTTGGAGATAAATGAATATTACCTTCTCCCATGACTTTAACGGGTGTGCCATTAGCCATAAGGATAGATTTGGGGCTGGTACAGGGATTATAGGTTTTAAAAGGTTTGGGGGAATGGGTCATGTGATCAGTTGCACCTGAGTCTATGACCCATGACCTCGGGACTGATTTAGAAGCCTTAAATGAGTCACAATTTAGGCACTTACCTGGCTGGGAAAGAGAGCATGGGCTGGTTGTCAAAGTCTCCAAGAAGGCTCGTAGCTTTCCAACCTCGTCTTCATTAAGAGATAAAGCAGAAGCAGAATTGTGCTCTGGAGTTTTAGGTTGATCTTTGACTGTAAGGTTGGCTTGAGTGTGGTTGGCTTGAGTGCGCTGCTGTTTAATTTTGTTCAGGACTGTCTCTTTCCCGTGCAATTTGAAGCAGTTCTCCCTCGTACGTCTAGGCTTTTTACAGTGAGTGCACCATAAGTTGTCACAGTTAGAGGTTTTATGGTAATCAGTCCTGGTCCCTTTATTCTCCTTCTTTGCAGCAATGAGGGCAGAATCATTGTGCGACGCATTCTCCAGCATTACAGCCCGACAACTTTCTTCTCCTCGGATAGTATAGAATGTCTCATTTAGGTTGGGTAGTGACTCTCTCCCAAGAATCTGAATCTGAACATGATCAAACTCTTCATTTAAACCAGCCAAGAATTCAAATACCCGGTCTTGTTCTCTCTCTCGAAGGATGGCTTGGGTGCCTTCACTCAACTTCAATTTCTGGTACAGGTCCATCTCTTGCCACAGATTAGTTAGCAAGTTATAGTATTCAATAACAGAAAGGTTCCCTTGCCTGGTATGGGCAATCCGGGTTTTTAGCTCATAAACCACAGCTGCATCTTGTGCTTTTGAGTAGGTTTTCTTGGCAGTCTCCCAGATTTGCTTGGATGTCTCAAGAAACATGAAATTTCGAAAAATTTCAAGTGTCATTGAATTCAGTAGCCAGGTCATGATGACGGTGTCCTCGACATCCCAGGATTTGAACCCCTCATCTAAACTATTTGGTGGTTCTTCAGTAAGATGATGAAGCTTCTGTTTCCCTTTAAGAGCCAGTGTTACTAGCCGTGCCCACTAAAGGTAGTTCTTTCCATCTAGGCGAGTAGCAACCCCCAAGTTCTGCAGTTCAGTACTTAAGGAAGTGAGTTTCGGTGGTTCCAGGATAGTAGACTATAATCCGGATGTTGAAGAGGGCTTGGAAGTGTCAGACATATCTGATCGTAGTGAAAGGCAATAAAGGCCGTTGGGAATATGTAGCAATTAAGGCTAGAAATGCCATAACCTAACTAGGTTAGGGAAGGACAGGTATTTGGGGGCTATGAAGGTTGAGGTGCGGAATTGTGGTAGAGCAAATTAATGCTCTGATACCATGAACAATAAAGGTTCTATATTGGAAGTAATCTGAATGATTTATTCTTGAGGCAATTGCCTATATTTATACACATTATACAGCAATAGTACACCTATAAATTAGGTATGTAGATAACTATACAGAGATGTAGATAAGTATAATTAGAATTCTAAGTATATCCTAAGTATAGATCATGAAAAGTATAGATTAGGATAAATATAAATCAGGATAAATATAATCTAATATCTACAGTATTTCTAACAAAAACTGACAAGAAAGCCCTTTATCTTATACTTTCAATAACAGCAGGAAAAGAAATAGAATCTGTAATATTCCATTATTCTCTTCCTAAAAACATCAAGACAGTTCGTAGGAGTTTATAATTCAGAAATCACAAAGACAGTAATAACTGAAACCCAAAGGAAAACACTCAATTCTCTAATGCACCCACAACAAATGAAATGGTTTTAAGCATATGGATTTCTCCTGCGTAAATTATCTATAAACGTTTCAAGTAGATGCATAATTCTTGAGAAACTATGGCCAATACTCCTATACATAGCATGCTTAACTCTTTTTTTCTTTCCTCTCAATATTTCTGGTGATAAGAAAATAATATACCAAATAAGAAAAAAGAAACTATAAGAAAGTTATTAAAATATCCTCTAAAATCAAAAGAACAAAAAGAAAGAATCAATCTAATTCACTCCTCCAATCTCAATGAATAAATAGAAGAGAAAACCCATAATGAGGCCATGTAGTATCATCATAGAACAGGTAAATGAACAATTCCATTGTCAAGTAAATATGGTGTTAAGCTGAGATTATCATAGATCATAAACGTTTCTTGCCACCCAAAAGATAACAAACCCCAGAAAGCATTGCAAACTCCACAAAACTTTGTTTTATCCTTCTGCTTATGTGTGTGTCTCCATCATAATCCTTCTAAAATCAAACATCATGAATTCCTCGAAAGTTGAAAGACAATATCACATCAAAGAAACAAAAATTCCATGTACTTAGAGCCATTAAAAGAGGCAAGCATAGATGGCTCAGCACTTCAGAAATACTAAGATCCATGAAAATGATAAAAGAGGGATGAGCTTTATATAGTATCTCGTCTGTAACAAGTCAGCTTATTATGTACCATAGTTAAAACAAAATCCTTATCTTAGAAGAAGACCCACACTTCTGAAGAAACTTGACAAGAGGAAAAGATGGGTATACCATGAATCCAAATAGAATCATTACGTAGAAAATATAAATGCTAGTTTCTAGATACCAATTTATGTAGTTTCTATACTTGCACTTAGCCAACTTATGCTTGGGTAAACCCATCTACAGATGAATGCATCGCAATCATTTCCCTACTAACAGAATAAACATCTCATTCAAAAGAGTCAAACCTCAATTCAATTAGGCCAACAACAAACATAGACCAAATAAGGTCCATGGTAAAATTAACTCGATCCCCTTCTATCAGAATCAAGAAAGACAAACAGTAAAAGGGAAATACATAAGCATATTATATGACAAGAGGTGTAAGTGTCTACCAGGACATTGAACTATTCAAAGAATGTCCTACAAGCCCCCTTTTTTCTCCCCAAATAAAAGAGAAAATACATATAAAAATCACAATTTTGAAGAATTTCAACTTGAGAGTGATATCAGATCATAAGTCCATACTCTCATGACAAATTTCAACTCCTTACAACTTGATAACTTACATGGCATGATAAGCAATGTATGCAGCATCCTTGACTCTATCTTGAAATTTATGTTAGCTATAGCTTATTTAAACTCAAATATATGTATCCAGCTTTAGTCACTGGCACACTACTTACTATCTACATGTATCTAAGTGTGACAATTTACTTACATACAATAAACTAGAATAAACTCTGAAGTGGAATCCCAAAGTTCACTCTCATTTATACTCCGAACAACGTAATCAAAATAAAATAATGAGTAAATTAGTTCAAATATAAAATAAAAAATAAAAAAAAATAACACACTTTTCAATAATTAAACCTGAAATAGAATCATGCACATAGTCCCTTTTTACTTTTCCATTCACCATTGCGCCCACCTGAAAACACATGAGAAGATATCAGGATGTTGAAAACCAACATATCACATCATGTCATGTTGACAAATTAAAACATACCACAAAAACAGGACTCATATCATTGCTCCAAACTGAGACATATTCCTCTATGTCAACCAACTTTTCTGATGTATAAGAGAGGCCTGCATCCCATGCTTATTTCAAAAACCCCAGCAGGATAAAATAAAAAGAATACCAAAAATCTTAAGAGTTTCAAACAGCATAACCCACCTACTATGTGAGAATTGACAGGCAAATGGCGTGTCATAGGTTCCTCAACGACACGAAGAAGAACTTCATTCGTATTTTTGGCCCGAACTGAAGATTTTTGAAGCAATTCCACTGTAGTAAAACACAAGAATAAGTTTCATTATTCATAAAGATATTGCACAAACTACAATTTAATGGTTGTAAAGAGAAGAAAGGGAGGAGGAAATCATAAGAAATTTTACTTATGACACCACAGAATCGTTTACACGTTCGTGGTATACGAACATGAGGCTTGACTTCGAACACTGCTCCTTGATCAATTTTAACATATATTGCCCCTACCATGCCAGCTTTATTAAGCGGGCTATCTAGAATGCAACGGAGAGCCTGAAGAAGTCAAACAGTTAATTCTGATTCTGAAAGATATTTATGCAAATGTATAGATTGTATTAAAAAAACATTAATTGTTCACAATAGGTAACATTTGTAATAATCCATAAGATATGGGCATGGTATGTAAACCATACTCTGTTATCATGAAATAATTGGCTTTTGTTTGTCGAAGCTCTCTACTTTACCTAGTACACTTACTACAATTGAAGAAAATTTGTTATACAAAACTTGAAAGGTGAGTTCAAGAGATAATACCAACCTCGTGAATTATGTCAGGCCGATAATCATTTAGATTCTTCTTTTGTCTCAGCAGAAACTGTGCATCCTCATCTGAGTTTAGAATTTTCCAGTTCTAAACCACACATAAGAAAACCAAAAATATATAAATAATGATGAAACAAGCTCCCACAGTATAAATTTCTTGACATGATAATTATTAGCTTGCAACATACCTTTTTAACGAGACCCTTTTTCAAGGAAGCACTGTCAAGGATGAATATGGCAGGAGATCTCACATTCTCTGGAGAATGGAATATAGGAATAGATAACAATCCATCACTTGAGGCAATTTCTTCATTCTTAACATCTTTCCCTTCATCGTTGCCAATGGTCAAGTTTGGGGTTTGTTTCTCTGCCCTCTTCCGCTTCAGCTTACTGTTTGCACAAGGATTAAGCATTGCTCCTTCTCTAAAGTTGTGTGCAACAAACGATTCAACTCTTCAAAAACAGAAGGTACCCTGCAAGCAAAAACAAGTATTGTACACCACCTGAACAATTTGAAAGCTTATCTTTGTTTTCTTGATTAAGTCTACTCTGAATGTTTAGCCACTAGATTATGAGCTTGATTCTCATTATGGAGTCCATATGCATGTGCAATAGTATGAGAAAAGATGGGGTGACAGAATTTAATGCAAAACCAACATAGTGCAATTATTAATGAGAAAAAAAAAAAAAAAAAGTGAAGCCACAATACTTTATAATGAGATAACATAATGGAAGCCAGCATGTAAATTTAGAAAATTCTCAAGTTATTTTCTTTTTCTAATGAGATAACTTGCCTATCATCCACGCTTATCTAAAATTTGGAGCAACATCATTGAAACAGTGGTTGAAGAGAAGAAGGGAAAGGGATATGCAGTTGGTGTAGGTGAAAAAATGTTCCTAAAAAATTATATTCCCTATCAGCACACAACCGAAGAAAGCATCTATTCACTCAATCAAAATCTTCACCAGTAAAGATATAGAAAACAATTCTACAGATGAAACATAGATACTTGCAACTGAAAATTGTAATACGAATAACAAAATATTCAAGAAAACAAACCCAAAAAAATCATGAAAATACATGAAAACAATGTAAGCGTGGCAGGAAGGAGACAAAATAATAATGCAGGCTAGTCAAGAGACTTGAAAAACATCAACGTAAAGGGACTCTTACAAAGTCTGAAGTGCTACAGTAAGTGGGGAGATGAGACAAATTCCAATGCTCCACTCTTTGGCTGCTCTTACTGATTTGGGATGATTGGATTTGGAATTCGGGATAAGAACACAAAAATAATGTAGGGAAAAAAAAGAAACTCAACCCAAATTAGTTTGGAATTACGAGCCCAACCTTCATCAAATAAATGGCCCAGTTCCAATTTTTAATTAGGCTTGACTTTTATTTTAAATGGATCCAGTTTAAATTCGCTTAGGGAATTTTTTTTTTTTTTTTGTAACCCCTAAATTTTTTATTATAATTCTTAAATAATTTTTTTATGTAAAATCACACATGTGTGCCTCTCTTTCAAACTAATCTTTGCTACCTATAACCCATCGTCCAAACCCCTAAATGCTTATAACACACCAAATCGATCAAGCTTATCACTTCCTTAATCGATGCATAACTCCATAGTAAGGAACACCTCGACCTAGCGCACCACCTCAACCGAGAACATTTCCCCACCCCATCGGCTTGACTCTATCACCTCCAAACCCCCATGCCTTCTCTCTAACTCACCGGACAATTTCTTCTCTTTCCCTCAATTCATCGTTATCCATTTCCAGCAACAAGAAGACAAGCATCACTCATGATTTCATCATCTATCTTATTTTCTCTTATCACAACAACCAACGGCCACCAATTAGAACATTCATAGTATAGGATTTGTGATTTGCTTGGGAATTTTAATGGGATTTTGTGATTTCAAGTATGAATATGACAATAGAGTATGTGTTTGAATTATGTTTTGTTTTGGGTTTTTTTTTTTATGGTTTTGGAGTTGGAGATGAAAAACTAAAATTTGGAATTCGTGTTTAGAATATTTTTCTTTTATGTTACGGATTTTTAAAAATCTATAATACAATTTTAATTTTGTGCTACAGATGATTTAAAGTCTATAACAATATTTATGTTTTTTTTTTTATTTTACGAATTTAAAGTCCATGTATAAACATTCCTCATTTGATAATTTTCTTAAGTTATGAATATTTTTTGATGAAGGGGTGAAAGCACAAGATTTTTTTGTTTTTTTTTTGAAAAAGGGGTGAAAATGGACTGGGTAGAGGAATGATTTCTTTTTAAGGTGATTTGGTCATTTCATATAAAGAGGAAAGTGTTGGGGTTAGAATAGAAAAAATGAGGGATTACAAAAAAAAAAAAATCCCCACTCATCCATGGGGGAAACATAAGAAAAGGGTTACTGCCAATCATGGGAATTTCTGTTTTAACACCCTTCTATATTTCTATTCTCAATATAACTCTTCTCTACCCTTTGGGTTTTCATAAATCAATTCAAATCGCACCACTATCATATCTATGTAATACAATATATCATTCAGGTAATGGAGTTATATTAAGGGTCTAATTGATTGACAAAACTAACTGAAAAACTGTGAATTTGTAACATGTAGCTATGAAGCTAACTAGAAGTTGTAAGATGTAGCTTAAAGCTTATAATTGTATAATTAGATAATTGAATTAAAACTGTTTGACAAAATTAATTATATAATGAGCTAAAAAGTGTTAAATGGCTAAAAAATATATAATATTATATTAACATAATATTAAGATTAAATATAACTCAATTTACTTATTTATTAATTTATTATCAACCCATTAACTAAATAATTAAATTTTTAGTATTTATTTATTATTAGTGAATAAATATTAAATAATTATTTATTATGAACTTATTAATTAAATAATTAAGAAAACCCTTTTTACCCTTCACACTATTGGCAATTTTAAAAAAAAAAAAAAAACTCTCATATTTTAAAGTAGACAAATTGAACTCTTATATTTTAAGTTAAGAATAAAAATAAACTTTCTATATAAATAAATAAAAAAACTCAAAAAAATTTATTTTTGTTTTGTATGAACCAAAAAATATCTCAAAAAGGTCTACGTTATTATTGATTTGAAATGTGAAGGTTTAATTTCAAATTGATGATACTTAGAGAAGTAAAAAGAGGTTTCTTTCATAATAATAATAATAAACTAAGTTAGTGAGAGAGGAAGAAAATGAGAGAAGAGAAAGGGGAGGAAAGGAAAAAGATATGAGAGGCAACGTGAAAGAGAGAGAAAGAGTGAGGTTGAATTGCTAGAACTAATTGTGTAAGAGATAAATATTGTCATTTGTTGAAAAAAGAGTAAAAATGAAAATAAACTATTAGTAGCTAACTTTGAGAAGTAAAACACTACTTTAGGTAACTTTCCAAAAGCTATAATCTTCCTCTATTTTTTATTTACCAAATAGTTATGCCAGTTTATTGACCAATTAAATAAAACACAATCTCCTAAATAAGGTAGTAGCTCATTTGCAAATAATACCTAACTACAATATAACATATCGTTAATCATATGTTTTAATTCCTTGTCCAATTTTATAAATTCTTTATTATATAATTCTAACTCCAATTTTTAAAGAGAGAAGAGAATAATAATTCTCCATTGAGTCTCAAAGAAATTAAGAAAGCCAAGCAAACATTAGAGTTGAATTCCTTACCTCGAACTACTGAATCTTGATTAGTTTGGGGAGTGAGATCAATTGGCAAATCTTGTTCTGAAACAATAGAAGCCTACTCGGGTTGATGATTGTTAATTGATTTTGCTCAGTGATTCTTCTAAGTCTTCTTCCTAGTGTCATTCTTAAACCAACATGCTTTTAAGGAAGATTGTCCTTTTTAGCTTGTGAGGTAATCTGGAAAGGATGAATGTAGAAATCTAGATGATTAGATACAAAATTAATGTGATTTTGTAAATTCGCGGGAACCACAAAATTATTGGAGGGAGACAAAATATTGAGAGGGAAAATTTATAAAAAGTGAAAGCATACATATTGACAGAAAAAAAAAAAAAAACCAGTAATAAACAAATTCTCATTAAAAAAAGAAGAAGATAAAAACATAAAAGTTGTTCCATGTGTGTGAGTGGGAAGGGAGATCTAGGAACATTGAGTAGTTATTCTGGTGTATGTGTATATATATATATATATATATATATCAAAGCAATGGAAGCTTGGCATGTAAGGAAATGTCATGTTGCACACTCATATTTTATACTTTATTGTATATTTCTTATTTTTAGTATATTTTGGATAGTTGAATTTCACTATATCTTTCATGAAGTTAACTTTTGTGATGATTGTATTATTAAGAAATTGGCTAAAGATGGTTCTGATTTTGTAATTTTAGAATAGCTCCTACGGTAATTATCAGCTGAACTTATAGTTAATTTTTTTGGTGTTTCTTTTGTTATATTGTAATTTGTTATTTTCTTTAAAAAAATAAAATTATAAATAAAAAATAAAAATAAGAGAAATATTGATAAAAAAATAAAATAAAGAAAAAGTGTAAATTTATGGATCTACGCATATTATAGCTCGTCATATAATGGGTGCATGTGTTATTGTAATTGAGGGAGCTTTTTTACTTCCAATAAAGAATCATAATCTAACTAGCATGCCTTCCTCCCCTTTCTTTCTTTTTTTTCTTTTTTTTTTAAATTTTATATTTATCTATAACTAGTTTTAAGCCTGCGCTGATACGCGGGTGTAAGATGGGTTAGCGTGAGACTTAACTTATATTTGAGTGAATTTATATAAGTCATAACTTTGACAAATTTAAATGGTAAAATGAAGATATCTAATTGAAAAAAGCACACATTTTGTAATAGTAAATTAGTATAATTATTATGATATAAAAATATACTTTTACATATGGTTTTCCATATTCACTTTTACATTTTGAGATTATTAGAGAAAGATACATTATAATATAATTACTGATTGGCACCATTTTTATTTGATTTAAGTATGATTTGACTAATTTGCTTTGAAGTTCTTTGATGTAAATATTGTTAGGAATTCCATGCCAAGCTCTCTAATACAAATGCAAAAGGTACTAAATTGTTTGGAGAATTTTACATAGATATACTAAATAAAAAGTTATTATAAATATATATCACTTTTAAAAATATGTACGACTTTTTTAGATATTACAGTACAGTAATGTAATATCTGAATAATATCGCATTACGATAATGCAATATTTGACAAAAAAGTTGATAACTCACAAATATCGCATTACAGTAACGCGATATTAGTAATATCATAGTACCGTATTAATATTACATTACCGTAATGCAATATTAATAACATTATTATACTGTGATATTAGTAATATTACAGATCTGAAAGGAAAGAGTGAATCAGATTATTTTGTAAATAAAAAATAAAATAAAGCATAAAAATATAAATTTTATTGGAGAGGATAAAATGATATGTCATCTCACTTTATCAGATCGTAGTTTACAAATATTAGTAATATTAAATTACCGTATTGCGATATTAGTAATATCACAGATCCGAAAGGAAAGAGTAAATCAAATTATTTTGTAAATAAAAAATAAAAAATAGCATAAAAATATAAATTTTCAAGGAGAGAAAAAAATGAGACGTCATATCACTTTATCATATCACAGTTTGCAAATTTTTGTTTTTATTTTTATAAAAAAAATATAAAAAAGAATCTTTGTAGAGTTTTTTAGACAAATATACAACATCCCAAAAATTATCACTAATACATGTCACTTCTATATATATTTACTAATATATATTACTTTTAATAAAATTATATCAGCCTCTTACAACTTTAGTTTATTTAATTTAAATTTAAAATAAATTTTAATTAAATTAAATAAGTAATTAATTAAAATAAAATAAAATACATGATTAAATATTAATGTAATTTTATTAATAAATAAATAATTGAAAAAATTAAAAATAAATTATTTAATTTTTTTCTTTTTTTATCCTTTTCTCCACTTTTGTACAATTTTATTTTATTTTTAATTATATTTTTGCATATTTATTTTATTTAATTTCATTTTCCCTCTCCACATAAAAATACACAGACAAGTGATATCGTGCATTATCGTATTGTCTCAAACTTCTCCAAATTATTTAATGTGTCATATTTCATCAATCTATGCATGACATTTGGCTTAGGTCAACTATAGAGCTAGTTGAAATGAATAAAGACCAAAATGGATGAACTTAGTCAACTTGGATGATTCTTGGGCCAAATCTCTCTTCTTGGTCTCAAACTTCTCCACATGGTTTATGGAGTTATATTACATCAATCAATGTTTGACATTTGGCTTCGGTCAACTTTGGAGCTAGTCAAAACGAAGAAAGACCAAAATGGATGAACTTGGTCAATTTGGATGATTCTTGGACCAAATCTCTCTTCCTTGGTCTCAAACTTCTCCAAATTATTTAATGTGTCATATTTCATCAATCTATGCATGACATTTGGCTTCAGTCAAATTTAGAGCTAGTCGAAACCTTATGATTAAAAGAAAGGAGGAGGGGGACCCAACACCAAAGCAGAGACTCCTTTAATCATAATTGAAATTGAAAATCTACACTGGAACAACTCTTTAATCATTTCACTCTTTCATGAATATCGCATTACCGTCATATGATATTTGTAAGTTGTCAGCTTTTAGTCAAATATGGCATTACCGTAATGCAATATTTTTCAGATATTGCATTATCGTACTATGATATATGAGAAAATGGTACATATTTTTAAAAGTGATATATATTGGTAATAATTTTTTTATTTAGTATATCTGTGTAAAATTCTCAAATTGTGAAACATACTAGAAGGCTTGATATGATTAGACTAAGGTAAATTCAAAGTACCTTTTAATACTCTCTCTACTAGGCCCTCAGCCAATTGGATTGCTATGATCATACTCCCTTTAGTCAATATATGATTTAATATCTTAGATTTTACTGGATTTTTATTACTTAATAACCTTATTTCCGAATCCTCTTTTCCCTTACCATCTTATTTTATATCCTCATAAGATAACTTTCTAATAGTAATAAGAATATATTAATTAATTTTCAAATCCTCATTTTTACCTCCTAATCTTCCTAATTCCCATACTTTCTTATTATGTGTGTATATACAATTGATTTTCTCTTTTTAGATTTGACTAGAAAATTATTATCTACGCTATGTCTTTTAAATAGATTATTAAGTATTGATACCACGTTAGAGACGATTTTTATAATACAACCATTATCAAGATAAATCTACGTGGCTTTTCATTCTTCATCCTTTATTCAATTAAACTTATCGAATGTGATATTCCAATAACATCAAACTAATAATGATATTCTTCTTTCTTCCCTACCATGACATTGTGTAACTAAATACAAATTTTTAGGCAACTAATAGTTTTTTTTTTTCTTTTTTGTGGAAAAACTATTGTTGTTGATTTAATTGTTACATTCTCGTGCAAATATTCATATGTTGCCATCTTGAATTAAAGGTGACATATATCAACTTATAAAAAAATATACTTTAAATTTTTAAAAAATATAGTTTGTAAAACACAAAACACAGAGAACATAAGAAAGCCTTGACTTTAGGAAACTTTCAATTATAAAAGCAAGTATTATTAACTTCCTAATACTAAATACAAAATATAGAAAAATCAAAACCTCAATCAAATGAAGAATGCATAAAAATACCTTCATAGTAGAAACCATATGTGAATTACAAACACGATAAGAATAATAGAATTCTCTTAATTCTCTCTACTTCATTCTCTGTACCTACTTTTTTACAATAATTATAACCTATTTTAATAAAATATTCAATTAATTTATTTCACACATTCATTATGCCTTTCCTGCTACTAATTGGCTCAATAAAATATTCTATATTAATGGTATGACTTCGGTTTTACTAATTAGCAAATTAAAATATTTCACCCTATTCCAATTATCAAATACATTTTTTTTATTTCCTATTTTAATAATGGGACACGTATCACATTAAACAGTTCATGAACAGAAATTTAGTAGTTGAGTTTTATTATATCTTATGTGAAGCTACTTTCTGCGCTAATCACATTGCTAAGGAGACAGTCAAAGATGGCTCTGATTTTATAATTCTAAAACTATCCTCTGAGCTCATAATTGATTTTTCTGGTATTTCCTTTGTTAAGTTGTAGTGTTTTTATTTCATTTCTTTATAAAAAAAATATCATACCCCATTTTAAATAATCACAAATTCCATTAATGGTAATCAATGAGAATAATTAGGATCGTTGAAATATTAAATGAAGCATACACTAAAAAGCAGGTTTTCTCTGTTGTCCTTTCAGAACATCATTTTCAAACTGGAAGAAAGAAAAAGCAGCAGCTACTATTACACCTATCAAATAGGTATTTCATTATTTTAATTCTCTTAAGTAATATTGGATTGTGCTATTGTTTTCAGAATTCACAACTTTGTGAATTTTTCTAATTGTAATAATGATAAGAAGATGAGAAACACTAAATTCATTATGATTTTATGATTTCATTGTGTTTGCATCCTTTTCTTTGTTGTTGTTCTTTTAAGACTTCATTTTATAATATAGGAAATAAAAAATATTAGCTCTTATTACAGTTTTAGGAGCATTGTTTAAAGTTTTTTTTTTGGATTTTTAATTTTTATTATAATTTATTGAGGGAAGTAGATGGCTTCTTCATTTTATAATCTATCTTGTTTCCATTAATCAACATTTTCCAATTCCTTTTATATAAATCTTTATTTTATACAATAAAAAATAATAAATTTTATTCAAATATTTATTTTATGAAATAAAATTAATAGCAATATATCACACAACTTTTTTTTTTAAATTTCTTGAAGAGCTCCTATAAAATAATTATTTAAGATCACCATAAAAAATGTTTTATTTAAGACCAAAACCAATGTATATTTCAAATTCTCAAGTAAAGTATTTAAATAAAATGAATTTAGAAAAGATTAAACCTCTATTAAAAATTAAATAAAAATAGGTAAATGGAAACGGTGGAGACAATTATGGGAGAGACAATAATGGCAGTTCTTTTTTTAATCTTTTCTAAAAGTTAAAAATAAGAAAAATGTCCAAAAACTCTGGATGAGAGATATGTATGAGGATACGTTGGGGATAATATATATTGTCTCACTCTTTGTATTTGATTTGATTAAAATTATAAAATAATATTTAAATTTTATAACTATATGTATAATTAATCAATCAAGATGCAGAGATTGTTTTTGCTGGTTTTGTCCTAAAAATATTAATTTTTTTAAAAAAATATTTAAGACTTATTTAAATTTTGATATCATTTCTGACTAGTATGATGAATAATATTATTTATTAATACTATTATATTGGGTTTATAAATTTAAGAAAAGTCCTTATCTCCCCTTAGTATCATGGAACATATGGCAAAAATAGTGAGAAAATATATTTTTTTAACAAGGAGCATATGGCAAAAGTGGTGAGAAAATATATTTATTTAAGGAGAAACCATAATTGAAAACCTTTAATATACTTTGCAAGGTAAAAGTCTCATAGCCAATAAGTACTACTTTTCAAAGTTGGGAAAATGACAAATGGTGTTTGTGAAGTAAAATGGCAAATGCAAGATGCAACTTTACTTTAATTTATACATCTTTTTTAAAAGTTGTTCAAAAGAATATTATTAAAATGAATCTAGGTATTATTTTATTGTCTTTAACTTTTTCTATTAAAGAGGTCTAGCTCTAATTGCTACATTTTATCTATTTAGTGGCTTATTTAACAAGTAATTGCATTTGATATATATCAGCAAAATTTAGCTTGCAATCACCAATCTTCATTAATCACACAGCCTCATCACATGTTTTTCTCTTATGTATGGCAAAAATACTAAGAATAGACTTGAAAACAATCAAAATCCTAAGAACAAAATAACATTGGTGTATAAGTCCTATTAAAAGAGACTTATTATGAACAAAATAAATGAAACATGAAAAAAAAAATTAAATAAGTAAAATGAGACAAAATTTAAGACAAAATCGTGACAAGATAAAATATATACATTTCGAGACATAATTAAGACAAGACAAAGATATACACATTTCACAATGAGATTAGGATGGGAATGGAACTCCCTTTATCTTGTTCCCATCCAAAAAATTAATGAAGATACAAAATCTTTTCTCAATTTTATCACGAATCCTTCGGGTTGAGACAAGACATCAGAACATCTCATCTTGTGCTTATCTCTCAACGGGAGAGATAAGGTAAGTGAGAATGAGTTAAAATTTGAATTAATTTTCTTATAAGAATTTTTTAATAAACGTGCATGTACACATGGGTGGTTATGGCAAGTAGATTTTAACAAAATTTTATAAGTGAATTAATTATTAAAAAAAGTGATTAATGATGGGAGACAAAAAAAAAAAAAAACTGAACAGAAAATAAAATAAAATAAATGACAGAGAGACGTGAATTGTGAGTATGGCGGGCAGGGGTAGAACTAGGTTCAGACGTATAGGGGTAGATGTGACCAGTGTGTAAATTATTAATTATAAAAAAAAAAAAAAAAAAAAAAAGCAGAAAGATGAGAGGCCAATAAACAAAAAAAAAATGAACAGGAAGGAAGTGTTGTGTGGTAATGGTCATAGATATTAAAATTAATAATAATAAAAAAATTAAGTATAAAGGAAAAAACAAAGGCCAAACATATAAGAGGCTTAATAATGTGGGAAGGAAGTCCCTAACCTAATTTATCTAGGCATTTCGTGCTAAATAGAATAAATTATTAAAATACGTAATTGCTTTGTTTGAGATGGTATAATTATCAAAGGTAATAATGTTTTTTTAATCAATATGAAAAGTTAAAATTGCTAAGACGCCAAAGAGGAAATATTTTTATTTAAAATTTGAGGATTTAAAACTAAGCTAAATCTAGCAAAAAAGCACAGTGGAACACCAAATTTTTTCAGTGGATTGCTCTTATTTTATTTAATTTAGTCAAATGATATTTATATTATTAAATAAAATAATATCTAATTAATTGAATTGCGTCAAACTAAGTAATTGTAATCAATTTAATAAAGTAAAATTTAATTAGATAAAGATTTTAGAGTTAGATTTAAGGTTTGTGGTGACTGTAATTTTTTATTATTTAGAAAATTTTAAAATTAGGATAAGGGTGGAAAAATTATGATGAAATAATGGTGAGATAAAAGAAATTTTTTTAAATTAAGATAATTATTGAAAGAAAAAAAAAGATGGTGAGACACCTTTCCTAAATGTGGTTGAGTTGAATACATTTAGTGTATATATATATATATATTGATAGATTAAGTGTATGTAAAATTCATATTTTTAAAAAATTAAATTACGTAAATATGACAAGTTTTATCATATCTATTTTTTATGTGAAAAGAAAAAAATAAAAACAGTATAATCTAATAAAAGAAACACTAAAAATTTCAGTTATAAACTCAGTTGATTGTTACCGCGAGAGTTGTTTTAGAATTACAAAATCGAAACTATTCTTAACTAACTTTTTAGCAATGTAATTAACACATAAATTAGCTTCTCAAAAAATATAGTAAAATTAAATTATTCAGTTTCTGTTGACAAAAGATATTTGTTTTTTTTTTTTTAATAAGCAAAGCTAATTTTAACGGTTCGGAATAATTGACAAATAGAGAAAGGAAAATAAATTGATAACACATCAAGTACGTACAAATCGAAAAAATTTAAGTATACTTAGTCTAAATTCTGGACATTTATTTAATTTAAAATATTTTATTTACCAAACTAAAATTTTATGATAATGATGAATTGATTCTTAAATTTTATGAGATATATATATCTTGAGAACTTTTAATACAATGATAGATGATTGAAGCTAAAATTTATATTTTTTTAAAAAAATGGAATTATGTAAATACGAGAAGTCTTGTCGTAATTTTTTATTATTAATAAATAAAGCTAATTTTACCAGTTACGGTTGATATATGTATAATTAACAGATAGAGAAAGGAAAAAAATATATATATAAAATTAAGAAATTAAGAAAATATATAAAATAAATAGCATTGACGGTGGTAGACCTTGGTAACTTGCGTTTTCATCCTTTTTCATTAAGCAACCAACCCTATTGAACGTTTTGCTCTCTCGATAACGTAGCGGACCCACTGGGGATATGCCGGCGATTGGTGGGAATGGAGGACCAGGGGAATACTCTGGTGGTTCCCACAGAAGAGGTGTCATTTTCTTGCTGAATGATCTCCCATTTGACCCGGATGATTTTCCTGCGGTAAGTTTCTTTTTCTTTTTTGTGTTTTTCTTCAAGAGTTTCTGTTCAAAATACTTGATAGTCACGGAATTGTTGAATCTGGATTATTAAATTCTTTGCAAGAAAAATTTGTATTACTTAATAGTGACGGAATTGTTAAATGTAGATGGTTAGATTCATTACAAGAAAATCTTGTGTTCTTGATGATTTAGTAGTGTCAATGCTTGTTTTGGTAAGTAGCAAACTCGTAATAGCTGTTTGAATTTGTAGATGTTTGATAAGCTCCTTAGTGCTTGATCGACAAGAGAAAATGTAACACCTACTTTCTTTATACCATTATTCACCTCTAAGATCATGACGTTGATACAATTACCCTCTAATCCCACTCCAACGTTCTACTCCTGCTTTGAGGGAAAGGAATTTTGGTGCTATTTATTTATTTATTTTATAATTGAGAGGTTGAATTCTATCATCAAAATTTTGGGGTAAGTGGGATAATAAAACCTTTATCTCAATCAACCTATATATATAGTTAAAGAAGCTTAAATATCTAAAGGTGGCTTATTATATATATATACACATACACATATGCATGTATTTATATATAATTTATTTCTACTTCTCTTAGCCTATATTAACTTAGTTTTCAGGGTTATTACAGAAAATGTAGTGTTTATGTGTATGAAAATCTACACAGGACATTCTATTTAACTTTGAGAAAGGAATTCAATTTCTCTTATTTTTCAAAGTAGAATATCATTTCATATTTACTGATTCAAGACTTAGAATAGTATTTTATACTTGCATTGTGCCTTTGCAGACTGTGCCGAATCTTTCTTATAGATTTGAAAATCTTGCTGCAATTTATTTGTCGGTAAGTGAAACAGTCACAATGTAGTAAACGCTACGACGAAAAATAAAATAATTTTATTTTTTAATAAAAAAATATTTTTAGAGCCGCCACTAATTATTTAAGAATTAGGGTATAATTAGAAACTCTATTTATTTTAAATTTTTATTATTGGAAAAGTGCCAGAATACGAACCAGAGTGAGTTCAGGAGTCGATTATGCATGAGGAAGGTGTTAGGCACCCCACATCATCAGTTGAAAACGGTTACCCAAATCAGTTATGCAAAATAGCAATATGACCTAAAATTATATTTTATTTAGTGCTGAAATAACATTACAATTTTTTATAAAATAACAGAAAAATAAATATATATGCGTGAGTTCTCTGAATGAACCTAGAGTTCTTCCATCTTTCGAAACGGATAAACCGTCCCTCCAGCGCTTATCCTCACCTAGGTTGGATAGTGCAAGCTCAGTCTTATAAATACCAGACCGCCTACTTTTCTATGATAAGTGAAGGGCCTCAGGACCCCAAAAGTCCAAATGTGCCCTAATGTATATATATGCTAATTACAAATTACAAATTTAAGAGCAGAATACATTAAAAATAATTGCAAGGGTAACATGGCATGAAATAAATTTCCCTTTTTTTTTACAACGTTATCCTCCTCAGCCCACTCTTCCCTTTTCACACCCCCATAATTCCTATTTACACTCTCCTCGACAACCCACTGTTTTCTTTCCGCACTCCCACAATTCCTACTTTCACCCCTTTCTTCTACGACTCCACTCTGAACCAACTCTTTTCTTTTCACACCACATAATTCATATTTACACCTCTAATCAACTCTTTACTTTCCACACCTCCTGATTTCTGTTTACACCCTGCAACCCTATTCTTAAGCATGCTTTACTTTCCGCACTCCCCGATTTCTGTTTACACCCATTTTCTCTACCGCAGTCAACTCTTTCCTTTTCTCACCCTGAAGTTACTATTCATACCCATTCCTCTAATCTGAATCAACCCTTTTCCTCTTCACACCCCCGTAATTCCTATTCACATCCAACCAATTCCTTTCTTCACTCACACCCTTTCTTTCTGTTTGCACCCCCTTTTCCTTCTACACCGGCATCCCTCTCTGAACCTCATCAATTTCTACTTACATCTCCTTATGCTACTTCAAAGAATATTTTAGACAAATAATATATTCCAGAAAAAAATCTTTATAATTTTATAAGATCAAACATCTAAAGTAATGAAAAATCACACCATATCCAATACATCTAACCTAATCAAATATTTCTCAAAAATAAAATAATTCATTTAACAATTCTAAAATCATAACTCTCAGAGAAAAAAAAGTAATTTCATACGAAGTAATAATTTACACATCAACAAATAAATTTCAATGGCAGAAAATAAAGTCGGACCTAAAAAATGATAGAATCCATACTTGAGTCTCTGACGGTTTCTTGATCTTTTAATCTCTTTATCTCTCACAACCTCTTCTCTATCACTTTTTCTTCTCTTTTCTCGTCTGCTCCCACTCTCTGTTTTTCACTCCTTTCTCTTCTTTCTCCTCTGTTATTCTTCTTCTCTTCGCCATCTCCCTTATACTCCCTCAATCTTTTCTTTTTTTCTTCCAGCTCTCTTCCTTCAATTTTTTATTTCACTTCCACCCCCGAAATCTCTCAACCACTTCCTTTGCTTTCTTTTCTTTCACGTTTTCTTTCTTCTTTACTCTATTGCTTTTCCCTTTTATTTTTTTTTTCTTGAAACATATATATAAATAAATAAATAAATATATATATATATATATATATATATAAAAGAAAATGAAATAATAATAATAATAAAATGATAATAAAAATTAAGAAGGAAAACAAAGTAAATAATTGATTAAATAAATAAAGTAAAAACTAATAAAATAAAATAAAAACTTAAACAAAATATAATGTCTACAAAACCTCCTTCTTTTTATTCTTTATCTCAAGTTGAATGATATTTAGTTCCTCATGTAATATTATCTTTTGTCATTTGTGTTAGGAATGATTAAAATATCATTTTAGTCCATCTTAGATTAAGACTGTTTCAAAATGGTCTCTATTAAATTGATCATTATAAAATTATCTCTATTAGATTAAAATGGTTACATATTAATCCCTCCGTTATAATACGATTGTTATATTGTCATATGTGGAGTTGTTATATTAATTGAGAAGTTATAGAGTAGTTAGAACAGAAATGAAGTAGTTAGTAGAGAAGATCAGTAGCATAGAAAGGGGCAATATGATATTAAGTGTTCATTAATGATTTCATTCTATTGTATACCGTCCTCCACATTGTGGTGGCTCTTGTTCATTGGGTTTTCCGCCATTGTTGATACATGTTGCTCTGTTGTGCTCCAATTGTTTTGTTGAATGGTTTTCAATTTTGACAAAATGTTAATATTCATTCTTGAAGCAAGAAGAGATATTTTTATCAAACCTAGGTGAATGTTTGGTTAGCCAGAAATTTTGCATTCTAAAAGAAGATACTCTAGAATTTTGGAGGTTTGCCTTCATCTCGAGAATGAGGACTCTTGCAACCATTGATGTATTTGTGTGTTTGTCCTTCATTTTACATTGATTGCGTGGTTGATTATCTCTTGCTTAGAAAGGAGGTATTATTTATTTGAAGTTTTAGCTCTTTAATAATTGAAGTTTGGATAAATTTTAATAGAGAGCTATGATATAACTATATTATTAAAATTTGGAGTTTTGATGCTATTGTGTTTGTGTAACTTAAAATGCTTCATCTTCCAGCTTGTATGGTTCATAATGGTTACTCTTGCATCCAAGTGTTTGGTGTTCCATAAGGTGGTTTCCTCATGATTTCTCCGTAATGTCTCACACTAACTCCTCCAATTTTCTCTTCTATGGCTAATCACTTAGGAATAAAGTGCTCTTTTACAGTTTTCACTTGCCTTTTCAACTTAGTCGCTGTTGTTATGTTTTCAGCCATTGGACATAGTTTTATCAAGCATGCTCAATATTACTGGCTATATACGTTCTATCTATGTCAACTTCGGACCGATGGGTTACTATGAGCTTAACCATAATACAAAGCCGGACACTCAACCTGCAATTGCAGCACAGTTTGTAAATAAATAATTAAAGTATTTATTAAATACAAATTATGAAAAATAAAATTAAATATTTCATAGACTTATAAAATACTTTATACAAAGAATTACTAAAACCATTTAAAATGTGGCTTATAATAATAATTAGGAGTATTTATTAGATATTTGAACAGATTTTTTTAAAATAATTATTCTAGATATATAGTGTTTTTTTAAAAAAATTCAAGTATTGTATAGATTCTTCAAGAGCGTTTCAGAAATTTGTAGCCAAAACCTCAGTGTTGTAGCAAATTCTGAAGGGTCTTATGGTCTCTTACCCCAACTTATAATCTATCTTTTAATTTTTAAATAAACTTTTCGTCTTGATTCTATACAAATTTCATTCAATGTTGCTCCATAATGTATTAAGTGTCGCAATTTTGGAGTCAGACGCCAAAATTCTCAATTGGAGTATTGGAAGGTTTTTCCCTTCTTCTTTTTTCTACAAAGGTGAATAATTTCATTTCAAAAACAAATGTACATACTTTTTAAGGTCATACCCTTGATAGAGATTAAAAAGAATATTAAAGGACACTCGTATAGCTTTTGTATATCTATTCTAAATAACAAAAGCTTTCATCTAATTTTCAAGTTATTCAAGACTTTATAAGAATCAGCACAAGTTTGAGAATCTTGAAAGATAATAACATTCCTGCTCATCCAAATAGTATATATAGCTGCACAAAAAGCAAAAAGTACGCAACTGAAAAATAGGCATCTTTTTCCTTTAATAAAAAATTACAATCAAACAATAAGTAATATCAAAATTGTCAATTGAGGAGAGATGTTGAGAAACTATGAAAATCCTCTAAAATTGAAACACTCAAACAAGGTAAAGATTCATCAAAACTCCCTCATGTTTCAAACTCGCAAACACACCCTTACTGTCTAAACATGGGATATCAACTTATGGTAGGAGCTATACAGGGAAGACAATCAGTCATCCACACAAGGAAAAATTCCATCCATTCCTTCCCATGTGGTAGTGTGACATGTTAGAGGCCACTTAGTGACATGTCAGAAGCCACGGAAGGCGCCAACCATGGAACATAATTTGCCATCCTCAAGCAATAGAATAAGGAGAGACTTTTCTTTTGGTACAAAGATTAAGGATAAATTCAGAGTACGAAGAGTATGCAATAATGTGAGCTTTAGTCCAACCTATGTAGCCAAGCTATTCTTACTTGTTAGTTCTGAGCTCAACAAGTCCATTATTAGTATTTCTCTTGGAGTAACCATAACTCGGGATGAAATGAAATTCATGAAAAATGCCAAGTAGCATTGCTGAAACCCACAAATTACGAGGTGGTAAGCAAACGTAGCAGGAGTGCAGGACTAAGCTGAAGGTTTCCATGTATTCAAAGAAAACAGAACTGGGCATAATCCTTAGCAAAAGCTGAGAATTTTTCAGCAGCAAGTGCTTGCAAATTAAGCCAAAAATCTATTTGGAAACTTGAAAAGATTAAGGAAGCAAATCTAGATCATCAGTTCTTAAGACCAGATTAATGATGGTCTCAACAAAACTCGTCCAATGGCCAAATTCAAATTTAACAGATCAAAGCCAAGTCTAAGTATGGCCTAATATGATGTGTTTTGGGTATATAGAGCAGGTAAGAGAATAAGAATGCATTTTAATACAGGTAACACTTCTTTTCCTTCTACTCTTCTTCCTTAGAGCCTAAAACTGATAATCTAACAATTTCCATTGACCAAAAATAAATAAATAAACGAAATTTGCCAATATGGAATCAAGTAGATAAATTATATTTACTACACTACATTTCACATTCAACTTTAGTGACAAAACCTCCAAAAATTACTTCAAGATTAACTATGCACAACGGCAACAAACATCTTCTCTATCCCGATGAAAAGTAATATATTTGGAGAGATATAAGTTAAACAACAGGAAGCCAAGGAAAGAGCAAATCAAGAGTTAGTTACCTTTTGATTCTTTTGCCTAGGTAAGATTACTGAGGTAGGACAGGATCGACCTTAATCTGTTACTCATAAACATGCTCAATAATAGAAAATGAAAACTTGAGATTCAGTGGATCTTCCAATTTCTCTCTAATGCAATGCAGATCCGCCTAAGACAAGTCCCAGCAATCAGTGGATAAGCTGAAACTATAACACACAAACAAAGAAAATTAGAAATCAAATAATAATACTTGAATGAGATAATTCAAAGTTCAAGATCTATAAATTAATGATCACCCTGGAATCTATAAAGTATATTAGGCATTACATGATTATATTTCTGATTAAAGCTACAAGATTATGTGACAGTTTCTGCAGTGCGTAGAATTATAAACTTTACCTTCATACTCTGACACAAAAAATATGCATTGGCAACTTAAATAGTGTAATCAGGCACTGCTCAGTAAATAGTAATTCAATCCACAAGATTAACGCATACTCATTTCAGATTTAGAAAGCTTGATATGATGACTATATCAAGATTAACCATTTGTACTCTCCTCTCCTACCAAAATATCTTCTTTCATTAAACATAAGATTATTCAATATTTTATTATCAAAAACAAATGAAAATTCTGGTATAATTTTGGGCGTCCTATCATCAACACTAGATTTTAGAAGACTGGAAATATTGAATTACGGTTACTAGATTTCCATAGCAGCAAGACTTGAAATTCTTCCAAAAGCTCAATAGTTAGCAAAATGACGCATATGCATGACTCAGAGTATCATGATGAGTAACTCCTATGAAAGGGCAACTAGTTTGAAAGGAAACCTCTTTTTAAGTTCTGTACATAATTAAAAAGTAGATTTTTCTTTAACATTAAAAGCTTTACAAGTTGCCCGTCTCTGTTTAGGAGAGAAGTGCTTTATGTAAGCTGTACCTAGCCAAGCATGAAGATGTAGGAATTCACCACACTGCAAATTATACATACATATATATACATACACATATATATACATATATATATATATATATATATATATATATATATATATATACTTATATATATATATATATATATATATTTGTATATGTATATATATGCAAAATTTTCCTATCCAACTTCCATAAAGAAATTGCTAAACAGTGAAGCAACAATGCATTCATTGATTAGATTGATGGATTGCATAAAAAAGGCATGTCAATCATTATAAACAATACAAAACACAAAAAAACTTCATTCTCTCCCATACACAATATGACAAAGCATAGTTAGAGCATGAATCTGAAATATATATATATATATATATATATATATATATATATATATATATATATATATATATATATACTTATATATATATATATATATATATATATATTTGTATATGTATATATATGCAAAATTTTCCTATCCAACTTCCATAAAGAAATTGCTAAACAGTGAAGCAACAATGCATTCATTGATTAGATTGATGGATTGCATAAAAAAGGCATGTCAATCATTATAAACAATACAAAACACAAAAAAACTTCATTCTCTCCCATACACAATATGACAAAGCATAGTTAGAGCATGAATCTGAAATAAACAAAATTATTTATGAATAACCTGACATGAGATCATCAATGTAGTCAGCATCAATTTTTCCGTGAGCCATTGCACCAACCTGAATAATAGTCAGACAAATAAGTCAATTGATGAAATAACAGAATAACCTAATCTGAAAAACGAACATAAAGGCTTGAAAAACTTACCTCGAATACAAGGTTTTCATCACCGTTAGTAGCACTAACATAGTCCCTTAATTGAACTGCCTTTGGTGAACTAAAAGAAAGACCTACAACGGCACAAGAGCAGCAAATAAGAACTCTTCACAAAAGACATTGACATTTTAGCATTGCCTAACTATGATATTCACCTATTTTACGGCAGTCAACAGGTCAGTGATGAGTCACTGGGTTTTCAATTAACCTTAAAAGCTTTCCCTGACTACCCTTTGATTTGATGCTGAACTTTTGCAGCAACTCAGCTACAATAATTATTTTATATTTCAAAATGGGGGAAAGGCAAAGATGTCACTATGATGACAAGAATGAAGAATGAGGATGGACTATGGAGTGATACATTTATGACTAGAGAAGCTTACCCATCATATTACAAAAGCTTCCTAGTGTTTTTGGTATATGAGTATGTGGTTCAACTCTGATTAGAATTCCTTCATCAGTTTTGATGAATACAGCGTGTAATCTACCAGCCATGCAAAGGCGACTACTCATAATTTGAAGGAGAGCCTATACTCAATGAACATTCAGAGTCAACTTAATCAAGAAAAACAAGATAATCTTTCAAACTGGTGAGTTGGTGCACAACACATATTATAGGAAAACTGCAATGGAAGGAAAAATTAAATAAAATTATTGAGAAAACCAAACCAAAATAGGTTGTAATTAGACTCTTGAAGAATACAAGACCAGGAAATTCATAATATGTATTCTTTCACATTCAACCATTGAGCAAACACTACCAAATTACCAATAAGGTACTCTACTTACTCATACCTCACTAGGTATGTCTTAAGCTCTCATCTCAACATTGCCACATTTGGGCAATCCGAGAATAAAAAATCGAAAAACGCATAAATGAAGAAAGCAGCTCAATGTCAAGGAATGGAAACAGTAGCTAAACTCATGAACAATATCAGGCCAAAGATCATAAGGATTCATATTTTTCTTCCTCATGAAACTGCCGTGCTCATCTGGATTCAAAATCTGGTATTTCTGAAATAAGCCATGCAATGATTAGAAAGAGGGAACTACATAATTGAGTTTGAATAGAGATTGGATAAAACTGCTCTCTTAGAAAAAGACATTAAAGAATTTTTTTTTTTTCCCTTTTTTTTTTTCTAATAATTGGACAAGCTTCTCATATGCTCCAATGCATTCTATCAAGCTAAAATTAGAGCATTTCAAAAAGCCAAAATATATACATATATATATATATATATATAACTTTTTGCAAAATATTTCTCTATCCAAATACACACAAACTGAATATGGGAAAAAAAATCTCTTTTGAAACTGAAGCTGATTTTAACTACTTTACTTCATATATTTAAAGCAGCTTTATTTTTAAGTGGATGATTTAGTTTAAAAATTCTTATCATTCTAACCACACTCAAAAGGGTATTATCAGCACATAGAAAAATACAAGTTTCATCCTTTTCACTGAAAATTTCGTAAGAACATGGAACTGAGAGAGGGGCATGGCCCAGTTAGGAAAGAAAAGAACTAACTTTGCCAACATGAGCAAGAACATGTGAAGCTTTCTCAAGAATGAAATACACTCCATTCTTTGAGCTCTGTCTGTGGGGCATCAGTGGAATTCCCGGAAGTTCTACCACAGGATTATCATTTTCTTCATCCTCCATTGATTGATCCTGTTTAGAAAGGATAGTCCAAGTAAGAGAAAACAGTGAAAGAGACATTTTGAGGCAAACAAGAGAAAACAGGGGCAATACCCTAATTCTACCCAATCCACCACTATTGCTTTCTAATGAGAATGGTGAAGCTAGCAATTCAGGCAGCTGAGCCCGATCAGACCAGGCCATAAAGCCTGAATTTCTTCAGGTCAACACAAGCCCGGTCCCTATACTAGCAGTGTGCTTGTTCAGGCCAATTCATGCCCTAAGCACGTTTTTTATTTCAGCAAATAAAACTTAATTTAAACAAACTAATGATATATTGATACAATCCAACATTCCAACAGCTACATTAAAGTGGGAAACATTCCATCAACATTTTTTTTTATTTAAAAAAAAAAAAAATCCACTTGAACACTTAATTAACATAATCCAACATTCAACAACTAAATCAAAGAGTCCATGACCTCTGGTCCACCAGACTCCAGACTAAACAGGAAGAGTCAATTATTAGACAGCATACCCCTCCAAAAAAAAAAAAATGTAGAAAATCAAGCCCAACGGGCTGTGTAGATAAGGCTGTGAAAATAGGATTTATTAGAGATAATCATGTAGGAGATTGAGGATAATTAAATCACTCAATCAAGGAAATCAAATCCCTTAATTTTAGGGATTTCTCTGTTGTACTTTGTAGTATATATTTACTACCCATCTCAATAATAAATCATCACTTTTCAGAAAACTACATGGTATCAGAGCCAACCCTAGGCTCTGACCTATCCGCCCTATCCTCTCCTCCTTGCCGCCACTGAAATACAGCAACCCTAGTCTCAATTCCGAGACCCCTCTCATCCTCTCCTAATGGCCGATTCCGACCAAAACTCCACTACCGGAGGCTCAACCTCCAATCCCATCTTTTCCTCAACTCCAGCCACAACTCTTGAAAATACTGTGACATCTATCACTCCTCACAAACTCAATGGCCAGAACTACCTCCAATGGTCCCAATCAGTCCTCTTGTTCATTAATGGCAGAGGACGTGAGGACCATCTCCTTGGCACAATCCATCCACCAGCATCAACCGACCCCGCTTACAGAACATGGAAGGCAGAAAACAATATGGTCATGTCATGGCTCATCAACTCCATGACCACTGAAATTGGAGAAAATTTTCTCCTATATCACACTGCTCATGAGATATGGGAAGCAGCCCTGGAAACCTATTCTAGTAGGGACAATACCGCAGAACTATTCCACATTGAAAGCCTCCTCCATGACCTCCAGCAAGGTACCAATTTTGTTACCCATTACTACACAACCCTCTCCAAATACTGGCAGCAGCTAGACCTGTTCGAAACACACTCCTGGAGATGCCAAGAAGATAATTCTCGATACAAGCAAATTGTTGAAACCAAGAGAATTTTTAAGTTCCTCATGGGACTTAATAAATCTCTAGATGAAGTACGGGGCAGAATTCTGGGCTCGAAACCATTACCAAGCCTTCGGGAAGTGTTCTCTGCGGTTCGTAGGGAAGAGAGCAGGCGGAAGGTCATGCTTGGAACACCAGAACCAGCTCCTTTGCTGGAAAGTCCAGCTTTATCTGTTGCATCCAATGAAGCTGAAAACACTATGCCTATTGCTCTTGCTACCCGAGGCACTCCTCACCACCAGGGAGATGGCAAACCTCGGAGAAATCGCCCTTGGTGTGATCACTGCCAGAAACCAGGGCATCTAAAAGACACTTGCTGGAAACTGCATGGTAAACCGGCAGACTGGAAGCCCAAAAACAACCCCGAACGTCGCAGCTATGCTGCCACAGCTGGTGGGAATCCATTCACTCCGGACCAGCTTCAACTACTTCAACAACTCATCAGTAAAGCTGGGCAACCGAATTCCTCCTTGGCCCTTCATGCTTCTCAAAATCCACAATCTTGGATCATTGATTCCGGAGCCTTTGACCATATGACAGGTGATAGAACTCTATTTTCTTCTTTTGTGCACTGTCCCAATTTTGCCATTGTTCGCATAGCGGATGGTTCCCACAAGACAGCCATGGGACATGGCACTATCACAAGTTCTCCACATTTTAACTTAACATCTGTGCTATTTGTTCCTACTTTAGATTGTAATCTGGTATCTGTCCGAAAACTTAACCAAAATCTACACTGTGAAACTAAGTTTAGGGATGATTTATGTGTTTTCCAGGACAAGGACTCGGGGAAGATGATTGGCAGTGCTGAATATGATTCTGCCAGCCGCCTTTACATCCTCAAATCCAGCTCCACGCCATACAGCCATCTCTCTCAAGGCCACTCTATCCAGACCAGTTTTCCTTCTCAGCCAAGCAATGAAGAAAATATTTTGCTATGGCATAACCGGTTAGGACATCCAAATTTTTTGTACCTCAAACGGCTGTTTCCAGCCTTATTTAATAAAGTCAGTTTTCGCTCCATACAGTGTACCACTTGTCAATTATCTAAACATGCTAAATCCCATTATCCTCCTTTATGTTATAAACAATCTAAACCTTTTTCCCTCATCCACGGTGACATATGGGGACCCAATAAAATTAAAACTTTGACTGGTGCCCGATGGTTTCTCCTATTAGTTGATGACCATACTAGAATTAGTTGGACTTTTCTAATGAAGAACAAATCGGAAACCACTCAAATTTTCCAAAATTTCCACAAAATGGTCCAAACACAATTTCAAGCTACAATCCAAGTTTTTCAAACTGACAATGCCCGTGATTTTTTCAATGATTCCCTTGGGTCCTATCTTCAAAATAATGGTATTGTTCACCAAAGTTCATGCGTTGACACACCACAGCAAAATGGTGTTGCCGAACGCAAGAACAGACACCTCCTTGAAGTTACCCGATCTCTTCTTATTTCCTCTAACACTCCAAAACATTTTTGGGGCGATGCCCTCCTCACAGCCACCTATCTTATCAACCGTATGCCTTCTCGGGTCCTCAAATTTCACACTCCTATACAAATTCTCCTCAATACATACCCTAGCACTCACCTTATCTCCCAGATTCCCCTTAAAGTTTTCGGGTGCACTGTCTTTGTACACATTCAACCCCACCAACGTGACAAACTTGATGCCCGAGCCCACAAATGTATCTTCCTTGGCTACTCTCCCAACCAAAAGGCCTATAAGTGTTACTGTCCTTCAACTAGAAAATTGTATCATTCTATGGATGTTACATTTTTTGAACACAAACCATTTTTTCCTAGTTCTGTGATTCAGGGGGAGAATAATCCTGTTATGGAATTGGAATCACAGAACTGGACAGAACCAACACAGAACTGGACAGAACCAACACTAAATAACCTTCCCACGTACCCAATACTTGGCCTAGAACCAGCAAACACTCCACTCCCGCATTATCCCCACTCTCCAGCTGATTATACCAGCCCAGAACTAGCATCCCAGCCACCTAAATCTCCAAATAAATCCCCTGACCTTCTGGTGTATTCTCGGCGGAAAAGGCAGAATCAAATTCAGCCAATCCAAACATCAACACCAGGTCCAGCAAGTCCTGAACAGACACAAGAGCATTCCCAAACTAATCCTGGTAGTTCAGCAGTGGAAAATACAGGTAAAGAAAGTGATTTAGAATGGCCTATTGCACTAAGGAAAGGGGTAAGGCAGTGTACTCAACACCCTATACAGAACTGCCTGTCATATTCCAAGCTATCACCTGAATACCGAGCATGTACAGCTGCCATAGACCAGATTCACATTCCAAAAGATGTGGAGGAAGCCTTACAGGACCCTAAATGGAGAGAAGCAACTCTGGCAGAAATTGAGGCACTTGAAAAAAATCAGACTTGGGAGATTACCAACTTGCCTCCGAAGAAGAAGACAGTGGGTTGTAAGTGGGTATTTACTGTAAAACAGAGAGCAGATGGCAGCATTGAAAGATTCAAAGCCCGATTGGTAGCAAAGGGGTACACTCAATCTTATGGTATTGACTACCAAGAAACCTTCTCCCCGGTTGCAAAACTGAATACAATTAGGGTGATCATATCCATTGCTGCCAATCTGGACTGGCCTCTACTACAGATGGATGTCAAGAATGCATTTTTGAATGGAAACCTACAAGAAGAGGTCTACATGGATGCACCACCCGGGTTCGAACATAAATTGCCTCTTGGGAAAGTGTGCAAACTGAAAAAGTCACTCTATGGGCTGAAGCAATCTCCCCAAGCTTGGTTTGACAGATTTACCAAAGTATTGAAAAATGATGGCTATACACAAGGACAGGCGGATCATACTCTCTTCATTAAACAAGCAGAAGAAAAAATTGCCCTATTAGTGGTCTACGTGGATGATATTGTCTTAACCGGGAATTGGGAGGAAGAAATCAACAGAGTTAAGAAATTGCTGGCTACAGAATTTGAAGTCAAGGACTTAGGCCATCTACGGTATTTCCTAGGCATGGAGGTTGCTAGATCAAACCTAGGGATAACAATGTCACAAAGGAAATATGTGCTGGATCTTCTCCGTGAGACTGGTATGCTAGGGTGTAAGCCAATAAACACCCCTATGGACCCAAATACTAAGCTCACATACAGTGCAGAAGGGAAGTCAGTAGAACAAGTAAGATATCAGAGACTAGTGGGAAAACTGCTATACCTAACTCACACTCGACCTGATATTAGCTTTGCTGTGAGTGTGGTAAGTAGATTTCTTAGTAAGCCTCAAGAACAGCACCTCAATGTTGTACACAGAATTCTGAGATATCTAAAAGGTGATCCAGGAAAGGGGCTATTCTTCAAAAAGAATACAAGCAGGCAGGTTGAAATCTACACGGATGCAGATTGGGCAGGCTCTCCTGAAGACAGAAAATCTACTTCTGGGTATTGCAGCTATGTGTGGGGTAACTTGGTGACATGGAGAAGTAAAAAACAACTTGTGGTAGCTCGCAGCAGTGCAGAGGCAGAGTTTAGATCCTTAGCGAATGGGATCTGTGAAGGAGTGTGGCTCAACCGATTGTTGTCTGACCTAAGGATTAAAAATACGGATCCTATAGACATCCTATGTGACAACCAATCTGCCATAGCAATTGCCAAGAACCCCATCCACCATGACAGAACCAAACATGTGGAGATTGACAGACATTTCATCAATGAAAAGGTGGAAAATGGCAGCATAAATTTGGAATACGTTCCTTCAAAGAATCAAGTGGCAGACATACTTACTAAGGCACTACATAAGCCTACCTTTGAGGAATTGAGTTCTAAATTTGGAATGATAAATATTTACCGTTAGGCTTGAGGGGGAGTGTAGAAAATCAAGCCCAACGGGCTGTGTAGATAAGGCTGTGAAAATAGGATTTATTAGAGATAATCATGTAGGAGATTGAGGATAATTAAATCACTCAATCAAGGAAATCAAATCCCTTAATTTTAGGGATTTCTCTGTTGTACTTTGTAGTATATATTTACTACCCATCTCAATAATAAATCATCACTTTTCAGAAAACTACAAAAAAAATAGAGTGAAAACGTCCTATTTACTTAACACCTACTTGAATGCATTGAATAGCACACTAATTTTCCAAAAGGCAAACGCACTCCCATCTTCATCAGCAAAGAATTATGGAGACAAGACAATCATTTCCATCCCTCACTCTAATAAGATGACATCATTGATAAACAAAATCATGGTAATTCTGCTAGTCTCCTGTTTAGTCTAATTCTCTCCATAATCAATCCACAAAATGCCTGACTAGCCTGACTTTGTCATAGAAGAAGTTGGACTTCCAGTTTTTATCAGCTAAGTGTTAATGCATATCAGAAAGCTGTGGCACTTAGTAATCAACAAATTAATAAGGAAGAAGAATTAATGCTCCATGAAAAACACTTCAATGAAGATAGCAATAATAAAATAAGATCAAAATGGCACATCCTTTCCTCTTTCCCTCTCTTTCTGTCAACAATTTTGTCCTTTTTAATTTTTATTTACCTCCCAGATCAGAGGATAAAAATTAGCAATTGAACACTAAATTATTTGTATATCTCATACTCATATAATAAAGGTATTCTACAATGAACAGCTCACTCAATGTGCAAGTCAACCCATCCAAAACCTTCCTCCCTATACATGCCCTGACTCGCCATCCATTAACATATTACCAAATAAAACACTAATAACTTCAAAAATATAACAGCTAGTTTTGAAGAAAGTGCTACATTGTGTATTTTTAATCAAAGAAGAGAGAAAGATAAAATGGTAAACAAGCTGATTGCTGAACAATGTTGTTTGATGTGCACTCCTCCTTCTTATTGTAAGGACATTTGTACTTAAGACTACGAAATTCTCCTTAAGGATTTGGGGGGGAAATAAAAAATACATAGAGTACCAAACAAGGTGAAAATTGAAGCCAAAAGCCAAAAAGACAACAAATTGTGATAAATTCATTTTGTTAATTCTGTTAATACTTTTCTTCTACATCAAGGAGAAAACAAATCTGTGTGAATCAAATGAATAATCCTATAATGATAAATGAGTACTCAGTAATGAGTTATTTCATATTAGATGTAAATGGCTAAACATAGCCAACCTTTAAATGAAATCATTTCATTTTCAAAATATAAGCATGCTTATATGTGAATTTTCTGACGAAGTGCCCACCCACTGTGGCGTTTTTGCTTACCTCTATTGAGGTGAGGAAAAACTCTACTCCACTCTAAAAATGCTATTACTGATGGAAGCTATAACTCTTACACTATCAAATGCTATTCTACAGCTACAGCCTGATTAATTATGTACACAAACTAGACTACATTTCCACAATGGACGCCAGCATGTAAGGACAGACATTCCTCTAGTAATTTTTCTTTTTTCTAATCAGATAACTTGCCTATTTACAATATTTATCTAAAGGCCAAACTATAAAATTTGCAGCAACATCATTGAAACACTGGTTGAAGTAATAAAGGAAAGGGATATGCAGTTGGTGCAGGTGAAAAATCGTCCCTAAAAATTAAGCATACTATACTCAAGATTTCCTTTCAGCACACAAACAAAGAAATCGTCTATTCACTCAATCAAGAACTCCATCATCCCACCTTTTTTTTTTTCCAACTAAACGATACAGAAAGCAATTTCTATAGTGAAATATAGAAATTATAATCTTCCAATTGAAATTGTAAAACAAATAACAGAAGATTCAAGAAAATAAACCAAAAAGATCATGATAACAAAATCAACAAGAATGCACAATAACTGATAATTATTATTCCACAAACTACCTTCCTAACAAGACCCATTTTCAGAGCAGATGAATATGGCAAGAGATCTCACCTTCTTAACATCTTTCTCTTCATCTTTGCCAATGGTCAAGTTTGGGGTTTGTTTCTCTGCCCTCTTCTGCTTCAGCTTATTTTTTGCACAAGGATTAAGCATACCTGATTCTCTAAGTTGTGTGCAACAAGCAATACTAAACTTCAAAAACAAAAGGTACCCTGGAAGCAAAAACACGTATTGTACACCACCTGAGCATGAGTCTACTCTGAATGTTTAACCACTAGATCATGAGCTTGAATCTCATTATGGGGTCCTTATGCGTGTGCAATAGTATGAGAAAATATGGGGACAGAGAGAACTGAATACAAAACCAACATAGAGCAATTAAACATGCATGTCAAGCCACTATGGAATAGGAAAATTTTAATCAATAAAAGGATAAATGGAGTTACCTGGGGGGCAAAAATCAGCAGTTCACCAATAGGGAAGAGCAGTGTAAAACCAGACAAGCTCCTTAGACAAAAAGCACTCAAACAAAAGATAGTGCCTAGAAATGTTGTTCTAGACAGAAACTGCAATAGAAACCAATTTATAATTTATAACTGTAAAATAATACTGAGTAGTGAGTTATTTGATATTACATGTAAATGGCTCAACAAAGCTACCTTGAAAGCATTAAAGAAGTAACATGTTATCATGCTTTCTTTCAGATCTACAATGTGCCTCAACTGAGGAGGCCAAATCAAACATTTTGTCATACAAGTTATGAACCACTCTAGCAATCCAAAATACATAAGCAGAACCAGTAAAAGAAACCATTTTCATATTTACAGAACATGGCTATATCTGACATTTTACGGCAAAGTGGCCACCCACTGTTTTGCTTTCAACTACTGAGGTAAGGGAAAAAGTCTACTCTAACCAGTCACCACTCTATTCACGCTATTATTGATGGAAGGTATAACTTACACTATCAAATGCTATTCCACAGCAAACTGTCTACACAAATTAGACCTCGTTACCACAATGGAATCCAGCATTTAGGGTTATAAATTTCTCTAGTTATTTACTTTACTGATCAGATAACAAGCCTATTTGCACAATTTGCACCAATGATTGAAACAGTGGTTGAACAGAAGGGAAGGGGATATGCAGTTGGTGCAGGTGAAAATCTTTCCTAAAATGTTTATAGTATTCAGGATTCCCTTTCAGCACACAAACAAAGAAAGCATCTATTCACTCAATCAAAAACTTCATCATTCCAAGTTATTGCCCTCTAAACGATATAGAAACGAATTACTACATATGAAAATAGAAATTATAATGCTTCCAATTGAAAATTGTAAAAAGAATAACAGAATAATCAAGAGAATAAACCCAACACAGCTCTCCATTATCTCTAACAGAAGCAGTACAATTAGAACAAATTCATTCGATGACCAATCTAAAATTAGAATAAAACTGCAAATTAAGTGTCAATATAACATAGAGCAACGAACACGGTGAAGGAGAAAGAGAGATAAATACAGTACTAAATGAGGAGCTGGAATGCGCCGTTCTTCGATGGCAGAGAGTAGCTTGTAAAATCTCAAGTGCCACAGTAACCTGGAGTGGCAACAAAATTCGGTAGCGCCGCAGAGAGCGGGAGAAGGTATTCATGTCTGGATGGGAGACTGCCATATAAATAATACTAGGGATCTGTTAACCTCAGCTCTTAGGCTGTTAATAAGAGATTTTATTGCTTTAAATGCTTAAAAGAAAAAATATTATTTAGATTATTTAGACTTTTGATCATTATTGAATATATTTATAACACTTTAAATTTATTAAAATATTTTTTTATATTTAAAAAATTATTATTAAGTACACTCATTTATCACTAACTATTAATAAAAATTCTTGATTTGTATTGCTTATGTAAATGTTATTTATCCACTAGAGTATTTATATATTGTTGAGTCACTTTAAAAAATATTAAAAAATAATGATTTTATCTTATTTTTTAGGCATTGATAAAATAAAATAATTATCTTTTTAATATTTTTTTAAGTTATATAATAAAATATAAATGATTCAATCAATAAATATCAATACAAATCAACAATTTTTTTAATGGTTGATGATAGAGATGTGTATTTAGTAATGAATTATTCTTAATGTTAGAGACTATTTTAGCAAGTTTGAAGTGTTATGAGTATATTTGATAATTGTCATAACTACCCATAATTATTTTGATAAGTTTAAGATGCCAGTAATATATTTAATATTAATTATAAGTTTCAAGAACTAAAATAATATTTTTCTCCAAGTGTTTTCTCTCATCCTTATATTTTCAACTCTTAATAATTTCTTTCTCTCTCATAATCTAAACTATAAAATTATAAGCCCTAAATTCTATATTTTAACTTTAGACCTTAAAATTTTTAAGAGTAAATACATATTTTAGTCCCTTACATATAAAACTCTTATTAATTTAGTCTCTTACACTTAAAACCCTAATTGATTTAGTCTCTTAAACTTATAAAACTTATCAATTTAATCCCTCACACTTCAAAAATATTGATAAATTTGAAGGACGAAATTAATTAGGGTTTCAAATGTAAATGACGAATTTAATTAGAGTTTCAAATGTAAGGGACAAAATTTATAAATTTAAAATGTGAAGGACCAAATTGATAAGAGTTTCAAGTGTGAGAGACCAAAATATGTATTTTCTAAATCTTTAAAACATACCCCTTAGACCACCTAAACTCTAAATATTAATCCTAAATCTAAACTTTACATAAACCATAAAATAAGAATATGAAATTCTAAAATAAACCATAAACAAGAGGTATAAACTCCAAATTCTAAATATAAATACTAAACTTTAAATATAATCTATAAAACCTTGAATCCTAACATAAACCCCAAACATAAACTCTAAATCTTAAATTCAAAGTTTGAACCCTAACTCTTAACATAAATACTAAGACATAATCGTATAAACTTCAGCCCTAAATATCCTAACATAAACCTTAAAATTTTAAATCTTTAAATTTTAAAACCATAAATACTATTAAATAGTCCTTTAATGCCTCTTTAATATTTTTTAATTGAATAAAAGGTTACTAATTATTCAAAAGAACACTTAAACACAAGTCTCAAAGTTGCATCTCATATGTTTATATAGACTTTATATGCCCAGTAGATGGTCCAACACCACTGCTGACATGTTCAGCACTAGTAATGCTGCTCTTAATAGATTTTTGAGAGGGTCTTTCTACAACAACATCAAGCTATGATAGATTTCTTTAATTGCTAGTAGTTTTCTTCTTGTTATTTTTTCTTTCAGTAGTATCTTCACTTCCTACACCCTACAAAGATACAATTAAAGACAAAATAAGCATATAAATTTGAACAAAACCCATACCAAGAATCACAATGTAAACCAAAAAAATTACAAGATTTATATTCACTGATGATGCATGTGAAATCATTTGTCTGCTTGTACACTTTATTTTGTCAACCTACAAAAAAAAAAAGAACAAATCAATTAGCACCACAAATTAATTAGAAACCCAAAGAAATGATAGTGCAAGGCTAAGATACCTTATCCTTTGGTAGACCCTTACACATGCAGGTATTATGGCCCTCAGCACCACATTTGCTGCATTTGCAATCACTCATTCTCCTTTTCAACTTGTATGGATTTTCCACTTCTTGTTACTTTGGTTTCCTTGTTCCTTTTGGTCTTCTTGGTGGCCTTGTAAAAATTGGAGGCAATTGGGGATCTTGTTCTGTCTTCTCCCAGAGATTGTCAGTACTGATTAGGTGGATGAAATCCTCATATGTCTGAAGGTACAAATCCCTACTATAAAAGGTGGAAACATAATCTTCAAGTTTGGCACATAAGTAAGCAGTGCCACAACTGCATGCTGACAAGGGATTCCACATAGATCCCACTCTTTACATGTGCATGTCCTTTCCTTGATGTTAACAACATATTTTTGAAGATACTTAGATACTTGGTAAATAGCTTTATCTGCATCTCCAGATTATTTTGTAATCCACCACCTTGAATAAGTTTTTGCAAGTTCAAGATTTCTTTTCGCACTTGGTGTAATAGGACCTTGATATTTTATCATTTTCTGCCTGCATTCAATTCTCTATTTGGCAATATAGCTTTTGATATTCTCAAGCATGGTGATGATAGGCTTCCCTCTAAATGGAACCAAGACAGTTAAATTGCTCGCACATGTTGTTAGTGATGTTCCAATTCTTCGGGTAAGATCAAAATGCAACTCTAGTCCACAACTTTGGAGGTATACCCACCAAGTATTCCCATGCGTAAATCATCGGGAAAATGTTAACAGCAAACCAAATACAATCTTAACAGTAAATCAGTGTCAAAATAGCAAGCTAGTTTTGAACAACATTATAAAGTTGGTTTTATCAAAACAGTGAAGGTATTAATTTGCACAGCAAGCTGGTTTTAAACAACCAGATTTAACATAGTCCACCAAGCATTCCAGCCATAATTAACATCTTCCAGCAAGCATATTTTGAGCAACAAGCAATCAGTGTCAAAATAACAGCCTAGTATCCTTTCTTCATAGCATACAAATAAGCAAGCATTATCAAAATAGTAAATAGCAAGCTGGTTTTATCAAAACATTCAAAGTATTAATTTGCACAGCAAGCTAGTTTTGAATAGCAAGATTTAACATAGTCCACCAAGCATTTTTTTCTAGCCATAATTAACATCTTCCAGCAAGCATATTTTCAACAGCAAACAATTAGTGTCAAAACAGCAACCCAGATACATTTCAAATTGGTTATCAAAATTGGGACACTAAGTATTAAACAATATAAATTTGAAATTTAATACAAACCAAAATTCACATAACAAAATAGTTAAGAGTTCAAACCTTTTGTCTATCCGATATGAAAGTCCATGTGAAGAGTGCATCTAGTTTAAGATCTTGAATTAACCTTTCAAGGAACCATATCCAAGTTTTATTGACTTATTTTCTTACAACTGCTACAACAATAGGATACATACCGTGGTCAACATCTTAGCCTACAGCTGCCAATAACTCCCTCCCATAATATCCTTTCAAAAAACACCCATCCAATCCTATCACTGGTCTACACCTTTGCTGCCATCCCTTATGACATGCATCAAAACAAATGTACACTCTATCAAAGTGGGGCACCAACTCTATGCTTACCCTTGTAACACTCATTTCAATAGTTAATCTAGCATTTTTATCCAGTAGCTCATGGCAATACTCCCACATTTTTCCATATTGTTCTTTCTCACTACCCTCCACAATCTCCTTTGCAATGTCCCAAGCTCTATATGCCTTTTAAACATTGATATGTAACCCATATGTATTCACTATATGGTTTATCAAATCCTCCATTTTGATGTTTGGATTGGTGTGGATGTAAGGAGCCATTATATTGCCAATCCATTTTGTAGATGCAACATCAATCTTCCCAATACCACAACTATGAGTGTTTTTAAATGTCTTAATCTAAAATGATTAAAGGTCTTTAGCCCTACTACATGAAATAAGCCAAGGACAAAGTGACAGACATGTTACTCTACACCTGCAAGACTCATTTTTTTTGTAAAAATTACATCTTTGCCCTCATGTATAGCATAATCCCTAACAACTTCCCTGAACTGGTTTACATTGGCAACCTCCATGCCACCTTGTCCTATCCTTGCCCTCATCCTCAAACCTTTCAGACATGTGCAACTCCTCAGTTAAGTAGTCTTCATCTTCATAAGATTTTATATATATCCATCATCACCTATAGTAACCCTCGAGGCACCCTCTCCATGAACAGTTTTACCTTTACATCTGTCATTTCCTTCGTTCCCTTCACCCATGCCCTTGTCAATCCCTTCATTTTCAATTGGCCCTTTACCCTTGCCTTCCTCTATCCCTCAATTTTCCATCTCTGTAGATTCATTCCCTATTGATCCATCACTGTATTCATCAACCAAATAATGCTCTATCTCATGGGGATCAATTTTATAGGGTTCATCTTCTACACTATCATAGTCCTTAGAGAAACTATCAGTGAAATACTCAACATCTCCACTTAGTACACTGTCATCATCATTGCTAGTCAAAAACACCTCTTCACTGTCATCACTTCCACTTCTAATATCGGGTTCATTCTCCTCTACCTCAACTTCACTATCAACCACATTTGAAGTTATAAAAATACATTATAAAATTAAAATTACATTAAAGTTTGTGTATCTATTCAAGTTATAAAATTAATATTACATTACAAAAGTCTAAGTTTTTTTTTTAATATCAACTATGAAATCTATGATAATCAAGTTAGGAAATGGAGATATTTTTTATTATTTTTTAAAAGAAGGGTAAATTTGTACTTGCACTAAAATATGTATTCCATTCCTTTAATTTTTTGTTTAAACCAAACATTATAAAAGAATAAAAATCCTTTACTTTCTATTACATACGAAACAAACTCAAGGGCTATCATTATCCTTCATATTCTTTTGGCCCATTTATTTTCCCACTATTTCCTTTCCATTACAACATACCAAACGGACCCTTAGGGATGAGGTAAACATTTGCCTTATGCAGTGTTTGGTTTGAGGTATTTGGAGGGGATGGATTTTGGGAGGGTGACCCTATTTGAGTGATTAAGTTGAAGGAAAGAAAAAATTAGGGATAAAATTGTCATATTTTTCCCTTCCAAAATGGAGGAATTTAAACGGAATTTGTGCAATTACTATTTACTCTTGATATTATATCTCACTTTCACTTTTTTCTTACTTATAAGATTAGAATAGTAGATTAATTTTTACTTTCCCTCCTCCTCTCCCCCTCCTCTCCCATCTTATAAACCAAACAAAGAAAGGCCCATTCACTTTATTAAAATCCCTCCCTTCTTCTCTCCTCTATTAAATCAAATACTTCCTTAGAGTGGATATCCTTTTTAGTACTTGTCTTGTATGATTGAAATCAATTAAAAACTTATCACCAGTTAAAAATATTTTGATATTAAATAAGAACTTGTAAGATTATTTGACATTAAAAAACAACATCTATTAATTCTACTATCAGTCTTAATAAACACACTAAGTTGCACACCATAATAGGTCCTCGATTATCTTTCTCTCTTCTATCACTTTTCCTCACCCGCCCACTTTCAATTATTTTCCCTCACAGTTCTCCAAACCAATGACCATTTTGCGAAGGAATAAACAAAAAAAGTCCCTTTTTGGTTGGGTGAATTTTAGGTTTCCTTGAGTTCTCAAAACAAATGAAAAGACCCTCTCTAAAACTTAATCTCAAGTCCAATCATTTAGAGCATCTCTAGTCATGGTATTTATAAGAGTTGCATGAGTTATTTTTTAATTTTTTTTAGGTCTCACAATGATACATCATTTATTATATTCTATGCAACTTGAAAATAAATTTCCTTCTAGTGGTGGAGCTCATATTAGTTGCATAAATGGGTCTCATAGTTACTCTATATTATTATTTTATTTTAATATTTATTTTTTTATAATTTGACATTTTTAAGTTAAATTTATTTTATTTTTAATACACTGCATATATGCAAAATTAATACTAAACAAATCTAATAAATTTGTGTACATTAAGATACATGATGCATAATAATATATTAAAATAGATTAAATATAATCTAACATATATAACAATATTTAATTAAGATAATATATAATTTTGGTTAATTTGATACCCAAAACATCCCCAAATATGCTTTACTAAATCTACTTGAAGTTGTTGAAGGGTTTGTCCTTGATGAACATTAGCTCTGTTTCTTCGATATCTTTGAAAATCAACAAGCAAATTAGACGGAAATCCATGGGATACTTCAGTTGCCACTTCATCATTGTTTGAATGATCAAAAGAATAATCAAAGTGACAGTCATAAGTGTGTCATCATCTTCAACAATCATGTTATGCAGTATGATACATGCATATATTATATGTTTGAGTGTATCCATATGCCATGTATGTGCTAGTCCACGTATAATTGCCCATTGAGATTGGAGCACTCCAAATATTCTCTCTACATCCTTCCTTGCTACCTCTTGATGTTGAGTAAACAATTTTCTCTTATCTCCTTGTGGCATCAAGATGTTTTTGACAAATGTAGTCCATTCTGGATAAATCCCATCTGCTAGATAATATCCCATGTTATCTTAAGTTCCATTGATTGGATAGGAGCAACACATTGCAAAACCTCATTAAATATATTATATTGATTTAACACATTGATATCATAATTAGAACCTGCAACTCCAAAAAATGTATGCCAAATTCACAAGTCTTGTAATGCTACTGCTTCAAGCATGATTATCGATTTAGCATGATTACCTTAACAAAATTGTCCTTTCCATGCTATTGGACAATTTTTCCACTCCCAATGCATACAATCAATATTGCTTAACATTCTTGGAAAACCACAACACTCTTCCATTTGAAGTAGGCGTCTAATGTCATCATTATTTGGCCTTTTTAGATATTGAGCTCCAAATAATGCATTTACACCCGAACAAATTTGTCTAAGCATTCTATGCAATACATTCACCAATTCCCATATAATCATCTACATTGTCAGTAAAGGATCCATATGCTAGTATACGAATAGCAGTAGTGCATTTTCGAAGTGGTGAAATGCCTATTCTACCAGTTGCATCTGGCTTCATTTGGAAATACTATCATGAGCTCTAAGTGATTCCACAATGTGGAGAAACACATGCTTGTGCATTAGAAATCTTTGCCGAAATTGGGCATCTGTGCATATTAGATTTTTAGGGATTCGTGGAACAATTGATTGTGTCATTCTTCAAGATTTCTTTCTATATGGGTTATGGTATGTCTTTGTTGGGTAGAGTTATTGACTTGTTGTTGCCTTTGCCTTTTAATAAAAAAACTACATAAGTTGTTCTTCATAGTTATCATTCAATTCATCTTCTATAATTTTCCACTCGAGCATTTTTAGAAATTTTGGATTGGTAGGATCTATTTGAAGGAAAAAAGTAGGGATGCTTTTGCAATTAAAAAGGATCCTAAATTTGTAGAAGCGAATGGTCTGAGTTTCTTGCAATTAGGTAGAGTATTTATATATATAGTATAATGGCTAGTTTAACTAAAAATGGCTAGTTTGACCGATAACAACTAGTTTGATTATTAACAATTATAATTATTATGTACACATTTTATAATACAAGACAAATAAAGATAATTTTTATAAGAATTATAATATTAAGTTATAATAAAAGCATAATCAAATTATTTTATAAATTTTTAAATGATAAAAAAAAAAACATAAACACATAAGTAATTGGATCAGGCCAAGCCAACCCATTTTCAGAGAGCGGGGTTAGGCCACTATTAATAGCCCATATGTTTTCAAGCCGAGACAACCGAAATCAAGCCCAAACATGAACATCATTATAAGAGTTAATTTTCTCACAACTCATATTGAAGAGCTAACAACCACTGAACACAGAAAAGAAGAGTAGTGACAAGAGTTCAAGTAGATAAGAGTTCTTTATTAGTATTATAAGTTGCTAGCATTTTCATAATTATGACCCCCCCCCCAAAAAAAAAAAAAAAAAAATTCAAAGAAAACAAACCATCCATTCCACTAGTGTAAATATCACTTTTACTGCTTTAATATGGAAGAAATATTTTGAAAAAACATTTTTTTTTTGCCTCGCACTAGCAATAATTCTAAAAAAGATTATCATATTTTAAATTAGATAAAATAAATCCCACATACTAAAAAAAAAAATATTTTAATAAAATTCACTTTTGTTCTTAACTTGAAATATAAGAATTTGTTTTGTTCAATTTAAAACATTAAGATCATTTTTTTAATTAATAATAGTGTGAAGAAATAAAAAGAGATTTTTCTCAAATATTTTAAAAGGTCTACATAAATTCCATCAAAATTGACATGCTCCAAGTAGAAGCTTCTTCGCTGACAACCAAGTATATATTCCGAAAATTTTTCTTCTACCATTCACATCCATTTTGAATAAATAATATAATTCAAGAGATCTTCCATTTCTGCTCCAAAGCTTCGCAGATCATCCCTAGGCAATATTTAGCAGCAAGTGGATATTCAGAAACTGCAGCAGCAACATCACACGTTAATATGACATTATATAAAGTAGAAAGGAAATAAGACTGAAAACAAAGACACAACCTAGAAAAGTTGGAAACTAAAAGTAATTTTTAAAAAAGTGTTTTTGAGGTAAAGAAGCCAACCTAAACATTCTAAAATTATAAAGAGATTTTTTTTTTTTGTTGCTAAAAGGACTTCGAGCCAAAAAAAGAAAAAAACCAATTCAAACAAGCTTGCTCTAAATGCCCACAGAAAGCTAAAGATGAGAATTTTCTACTTGAAGTTTCTAGCACTGCACTACCTGTCTCCATTTAGAATTTTCTTACAACCCGTTTGCCCTTGACAAAAGCTGCTATATCCTCAAGATATACCCACAGCTCATCTGTAAGACTGAGCAGTTTATACAAGATATTGTAATTTCCCAAATAAAAAATAGATCAAATTGGCTGCCATCCTCAGTGCTTGTGAAACACATGAAGCAAACATCAGAAGATACAGCTGAATGAAAGAAAGTTAACTGTCCCAGCGTAAATTGATTTCTCTAAGAAGAGTTCCATTTTCAAAATAGAACACTTATAATTTAATTTAAATATATACTTAGATCAATTTTTGGCACTCCAAGACAAAGTTCCTCCTATTTTTGTTTGCTGAGACACCATATTCTGAAACTTCGATATACTTGAAAATCCACATAAACTTAAACAGGTAAGGACTCCAGAATCCCAACTACCAACTTATGTGAGACCTATTAAACAAAACTTATCTAATTCACCATATTTTTAGCAGCAAGACTGAGAATGCTGTGGTTTCTGAATTCATGATTTGATACTTCCCTGAGAATGAAAAAAACTGACAGGAAAGCCCTTTCTCTCATACTTTCAATAACACCAGGAAAAAAAAAAATAGAATCTGTAATATTCCATTATTCTCTTCCTAAAAACATCAAGAGAGTTCCTAGGAGTTTATAATTCATAAATCACGAAGGCAGAGATAATAACTTAAACCCAAAGGAAAACACTCAATTCTCTAATGCACCCACAATAAATGAAATGGTTTTAAGCATATGGATTTCTCCTGCGTAAATTATCTATAAACATTTCATGTAGATGCATAATTCTTGAGAAACTATGGCCAATACTCCTATACATAGCATGCTTAATTTTTTTTTCCTCTCACTATTTCTGGTGATAAGAAAATAATATATCAAATAAGAAAGAAGAAACTATAAGAAAGTTATTAAGATATCCTCTAAAATCAAAAGAACAAAAGGAAAGAATCAATCCAATTCACTCCTCCAATCTTAATGAATAAATAGAAGAGAAAACCCATAATGAGGCCATGTAGTATCATCATAAAACAGGTAAATGAACAATTCCATTGTCGAGTAAATATTGTGTTAAGCTGAAATTATCATAGATAATAAACATTTCTTGCCACCCAAAAGATAACAAACCCCAGAAAACATTGCAAACTCTGCTTGTGTGTGTGTCTCCATGATAATCCTTCTAAAATCAAACATCATGAATTCCTCAAAAGTTGAAAGACAATATCACATCAAAGAAACAAAAATTCCATGTACTTAGAGCCATTAAAAGAGGCAAGTATAGATGGCTCTGCACTTCAGAAATACTAAGATCCATGAAAATGATAAAAGAGGGATGAACTTTATATAGTATCTCATCTGTAACAAGTCAGCTTATTATGTGCCATAGTTAAAACAAAATCCTTATCTTAGAAGAAGACCTACACTTCTGAAGAAACTTGACAAGAGGAAAAGATGGATATACCATGAATCCAAATAGAATCATTACATAGAAAATATAAATGCTAGTTTCTAGATACCAATATATGTAGTTTCTATACTTGCACTTAACCAACTTATGCTTGGGTAAACCCAGCTATAGATAAATGCATTGCAATCATTTCCCTACTAACAAAATAGTTTTAAACATATCATTCAAAAGGGTGAAACCTCAATTCAATTAGGCCAACAACAATCATAGACCAAATAAGGTCCATGGTAAAATTAACTCGATCCCCTTCTATCAGAATCTTAAAGAAAGACAGACAGTAAAAGGGAAATACATAAGCATATTATATGACAAGAGGGGTAAGTGTCTACCAGGACATTGAACTATTCAAAGAATGTCCTACAAGCCCCCTTTTTTCTCCCCAAATAAAAGAGAAAATACATATAAAAACCACAATTTTGAAGAATTTCAACTTGAGAATCATATCAGATCATATGTCCATATTCTCATGACAAATTTCAACTCCATACAACTTGATAACTTACATGGCATGATAAGCAATGTATGCGGCATCCTTGACTCTATCTTGAAATTTATGTTAGCTATTATTTAAGCTCAAATATATGTATCCAGCTTTAGTCACTGGCACACTACTATCTACATGTATCTAAGTGACAATTTACTTACACTAGAATAAACCCTGAAGTGGAATCCCAAAGTTCATTGTCATTTATACTCCGAGCAACATAATCAAAATAAAATAATGAGTAAATTAGTTTCAAATATAAAAAAAAATGTAAAAAATAAAAACACATATTTCAATAATTAAACCTGAAATATAATCATGCACATAGTCCCTTTTTACTTTTCCATTCACCATTGCGCCCACCTGAAAACACATGAGAAGATATCAGGATGTTTAAAACCAACATATCACATCATGTCATGTTGACAAATTAAAACATACCACAAAAACAGGACTCATATCATTGCTCCAAATGGAGACATATTCCTCTATGTCAACCAACTTTTCTGATGTATAGGAGAGGCCTGCATCCCATGCTTATTTCAAAAACCCCAGCAGGATAAAATAAAAAGAATACCAAAAATCTTTAAGAGTTTCAAACAGCATAACCCACCTACTATGTGAGAATTGACAGGCAAATGGCGTGTCATAGGTTCCTCAACAACACGAAGAAGAACTTCATTTGTATTTTTGGCCCGCACTGAAGATTTTTGAAGCAATTCCACTGTAGTAAAACACAAGAAAAAGTTTCATTATTCACAAAGATATTGCACAAACTACAATTTAATGGTTGTAAAGAGAAGAAAGGGAGGAGGAAATCATAAGAAATTTTACTTATGACACCACAGAATCGTTTACACGTTCTTGGTATACGAACATGAGGCTTGACTTCGAACACTGCTCCTTGATCAATTTTAACATATATTGCCCCTACCATGCCAGCTTTATTAAGCGGGCTATCTAGAATGCAACGGAGAGCCTGAAGAAGTCAAATAGTTAATTCTGATTCGGAAAGATATTTATGCAAATGCATAGATTGTATTAGAAAAACATTAATTGCTCACAATAGGTAACATTTGTAATAATCCATAAAATATGGGCATGGTATGCAAACCATAATCTGTTATCATGAAATAATTGGCTTTTTGGTTGAATTTCTCTACTGTACCTAGTAAACTTACTACAATTGAAGAAAATTTGTTATACAAAACTTGAAAGTTGAGTTCAAGAGATAATACCAACCTCGTGAATTATGTCAGGTCGATAATCATTTAGATTCTTCTTTTGTCTCAGTAGAAACTGTGCATCCTCATCTGAGTTTAGAATTTTCCAGTTCTAAACCACATATAAGAAAACCAAAAATATATAAATAATGATGAAACAAGCTCCCAAACTATAAGTTTCTTGACATGATATTTATTAGCTTGCAACATACCTTCTTAACGAGATCACTTTTCAAGGAAGCACTGTCAAGGATGAATATGGCAGGAGATCTCACATTATCTGGAGAATGGGATATAGGAGTAGATAACAATCCATCACTTGAGGCAATTTCTTCATTCTTAACATCTTTCCCTTCATCGTTGCCAATGGTAAAGTTTGGGCTTTTTTTTTCTGCCCTCTTCCGCTTCAGCTTACTGTTTGCACAAGGATTAAGCATTGCTCCTTCTCTAAGTTGTGTGCAACAAACGATTCAACTCTTCAAAAACAGAAGGCACCCTGAAAGCAAAAACAAGTATAGTACACCACCTGAGCAATTTGAAAGCTTATCTTTGTTTTCTTGATTAAGTCTACTCTGAATGTTTAGCCACTAGATTATGAGCTTGATTCTCATTATGGAGTCCATATGCATGTGCAATAGTGTAAGAAAAGATAGGTGAGAGAATTTGATGCAAAACAACATAGTTCAGTTATTAATGAGGAAAAAAAGAAAAGTGAAGCCACAATACTTTCTAATAAGATAACATAATGGAAGCCAGCATGTAAATTTAGAAAATTCCCAAGTTATTTTCTTTTTCTGATGAGATAACTTGCCTATCATCCACGCTTATCTAAAATTTGGAGCAATGTCATTGAAACAGTGGTTGAAGAGAAGAAGGGAAAGGGATATGCAGTTGGTGTAGGTGAAAAAATGTTCCTAAAAAATTATATTCCCTTTCAGCACACAGCCGAAGAAAGCATCTATTCACTCAATAAAAATCTTCAACAGTAAAGATATAGAAAACAATTTCTACACGATGCTTGCAACAGAAAATTATAATACGAATAACACAATATTCAAGAAAACAAACCCAAAAAAAAAAAATCATAAAAATACGTGAAAACAATGTGTGCGTAGCAGGAAAAGGACAAAATAATAATGCAGGCTAATAAAGAGACTTAAAAACATCAACGTAAAGGGACTCTTACAAAGTCTGAAGTGCTACAGAAAGTGGGGAGATGAGACAAATTCTAATGCTATACTCCTGGCCGGCTCTTACTGATTTGGAATTCGGTATATGAAAATAGAAATTATAATGCTTCCAATTGAAAATTATAAAAAGAATAACAGAAGAATCAAGAGAATAAACCAACACAGCTCTCCATTATCTCTAACAGAAGCAGTACAATTAGAACAAATTTATTCGATGACCAATCTCAAATTAGAATAAAACTGCAAATTAAGAGTCAATACAACATAGAGCAACGAACACGGTGAAGGAGAAAGAGAGATAAACACAGTACTAAATGAGGAGCTGGAATGCGCCGTTCTTCGATGGCGGAGAGTAGCTTGTAAAATCTCAAGTGCTACAGTAACCTGGGAGTGGCAACTAAATTCGGAAGCGCCGCAGAGAGCGGGGGAAGGTATTCATGTCTGGATGGGAGACTGCTATATAAATAATATTAGGATTGTGTTAAGGTTTGCCCTTTATAAATAATACTAGAGATCTGTTAACCTCAGCTCTTAGGCTGTTGATAAGAGATTTTATTGCTTTAAATACTTAAAAGATGAAATATTATTTAGATTATTTAGACTTTTCATTATTATTGAATATATTTATAATACTTTAAATTTATTAAAGTAATTTTAAGATTTTAAAAATTATTATTAAGTACACTCATTTATCATTAATTATTAACAAAAATTCTTGATTTGTATTGCTTGTGACTGTTATTTAGTGATTAGAGCATTTATATATTGTTGAGTCACTTTAAAAAAATTAAAAATAATGATTTTATCTTATTTTTAGGCATTAATAAAATAAAATAATTATCTTTTTAATTTTTTTAAGTTATATAATAAGATATAAATGATTCAATCAATAAATATCAATACAAATCAACAATTTTTGTTAATGGTTGGTGATGGAGAGGTGTATTTAGTAATGAATTATTCTTAATGTTAAAGATTATTTTAGTAAATTTGACGTGTTATAAGTATATTTGATAATTGTCATAACTATGAAGAATTATTTTGATAAGTTTAAGATGTCAGTAATGTATTTGATATTAATTATAAGTTTCAAGAACTAAAATAATATTTTTCTCCAAGTGTTTTCTCTCATCCTTATATTTCTAACTCCTAATAATTTTTTCCTCTCTCATAATCTAAACTATAAAATTATAAGCCCTAAATTCTATACTTTAACTTTAGACTCTAAAATCCTTAAAACATACCCCTTAGACCACCTAAACTCTAAATATTAATCCTAAATCTAAACTTTACATAAACCATAAAATAAGAATGTGAAATTCTAACATAAACCATAAACACTAGATATAAATTCCAAATTCTAAATATAAATACTAAACCTTAAATATAATCTATAAAACCTTAAATCCTAACTAAACCCCAAATATAAACCTTAAATTCAAAGTTTGAACCCTAACTCTTAACATAAATACTAAGACCTAAATGTATAAACTTCAGCCCTAAATATCCTAACATATACCTTAAAATTTTAAATCTTTAAATTTTAAAACCATAAATACTATTAAATATTCATTAAATGCCTCTTTAATATTTTTTTAATTGAATTAAAAGTTACTAATTATTTATTGACATAATTAATATACGTGTATCTAATATGTAGTTGGAATCTGATGTTGGACAATAAGAGAAATATATTTAATAGAGTAAAACCCTTTTACCCTCCTCCCTCCCTCACTTATAACTCGTAAACAAGTATCACCTGACACTTAAATATTCACAAATTAAAACCTAAGTCTTCAAAAGTTAATCAAATTGAATCCTCTATTCACCTCCGTTATGACCTACTAATGATTTTTGCCTACGTAACACATTAAACGGTGACATGATTGTTAATGGGTGACATGGGCAAGGGGAGACATCTGATGTGGCGAGAGCTGATCCAAAACATAGTCATGGTTGTTGTTTCAATTAAGCCTGCTCCAAAATGTAGCTACAATGGCGTTGTTCCTACTAAGCACCTTTCTCCATTAAAATCCTCAACAACTATCTGAGAAATATCTTGTTTGAAAGCAAAAGCAAGGAGGAAAGGTAATTATGCTATAATCCTTGTGAAGAAGCTGGGTTCTTTGCCGAACGACATGCATGTGAAGGAGTTCTCATCAAATTGGAACATGAATGGTGAAGCATTGCATGATGAACCATCACAATGCAACAGTGGTGATATGAACTCGACCCTAGAGTATAGGGTTGGAATCTCTTTGCCTCCAACTTGTAGTCACAAGAAGGAGGCAAAACTTCTGACCTCTAGCAATGAATGAAATCCTAGAAATAAGTTTTGCATATGTCCTCACTACTTAATTGATGAAGATTGTCATTTCTTTCAATAGGCTGATGAATCTTCTTGTGAACGGTGCAAGAAATTGAGAAGGCTAAACCTAAGTTTGTTGAAGTCACGTAGAAGTCTTCTATTTTGGGTGAAGTTCCTTTTTGTACTTCTAACTATAACCTGGATTGGGGTTAGATTTGCAATCCTCTCTATTACTGATTATGTTTGACTCCATAAGGAAATGTTAGTGTAAGTTTGTAAGATTGTGATGATTGCCATTACCAATTGTTGCATTTGTTTAAGTGTAATATGTGTTGAATGTGATGAGACCATCTGTGCTTTTGTATGTTTTGCGCTTATGTATTTTAGTGCTTATGTGGTTATGTGCTTATGTTAATGGTGTGAATTTTCTGCACTAACAATGACAAACAACAAAAGGAAAATGAGCAAAAATTGAGGCATTATGAATGACAAAAAGCTTCTCTTATTGATAAGAGAGTGAAATCTCGAGTATGTATTACACTTGTCAATGATAAAACAATTTCTTTTCTTAACAAGACTACTACACCATATAGGACCACACTAAGTTATATGCACTACATAGTCTATACAAAAAATTATGCTATATAAATCTCAAAAAGTTGCAGCATCACTGATTGGATTCTTGAGAGGTATATGCCCAAAAAGTCTATACAAAAGAACACCTAAGCATAAGTCTCAAAAAGTTGCACTTCATATGTTTATATAGACTGTATATGCCCAGTGGATGGTCTAGCACCACTGTTGACATGTCTAGCACTAGTAATGCTAATCTTAATAGATTTTTGAGAGGTACCTACTACAACAGCATCAAGCTGTGATAGATTTCTTCCATTGCTAGTAGTTTTCTTCATGCTATTTTTTCTTTTAGTAGTTTCTTCACTTCTTGCACCCTACAAAGATACAATTAAAGACAAAATAGACATTTAAATTTGAACAAAACCCATATCAAGAATCATTGTGTAAACCAAAAAAATTACAATATTTATATTCACTAATGATGATTACAATATTTATATTCACTAATGATGCATGTGAAACCATTTTTTTGCTTGTACACTTTGTTCTGTCAACCTACCAAAAAAGGACAAATCAATTAGCACCACAAATTAATTAGAAACCCAAAGAAATGACATGAGAAGGCTAAGATACTTTATCCTTTGGTAGACCCTTACACGTGTAGGTATTATGGCCCTCAACACCACATTTGTTGCACTTGCAATCACTCATTATCCTTTTCAACTTGTATGTATTTTCCACTTCTTGTTACTCTAGTTTCCTTTTTCCTTTTGGTCTTCCTAGTGGCCTTGCAAAAATTGGAGGCAATGGAGGATCTTGTTTTGTCTTCTCCTAGAGATTGTTAGCACTGATTAGGTAGATGAAATCCTCATATGTCTAAAGGTACAAGTCCCTACTATAAAAGGTGAAAACATAATCTTTAGGTTTGGCACATAAGTGAGCCAGTGCCACAACTGAATGCTCACAAGGGATTCCACATAGATCCAACTCTCTACATGTGCATGTCCTTTCTTTGATGTTAACAACATATTTTTGAGGGTACTTAGCTACTTGGTAGATAGCTTTATTTGCATCTCTAGACCATTTTGTAATCCACTACCTTGAATGAGTTTTTGCAAGTTTAAGCTTTCTTTGCGCGCTTGATGTAATGGGATCTTGATATTTTATCATTTTCTGCTTGCATTCAATTCTCTATTTGGCAATATAGCTTTTGATATCCTCAAGCATGGTGATGATAGGCTTCCCTCTAAACGAAACCAAAATAGAGTTAAATTGCAACTCTAGTCCACAACTTTGGAGGTATACCCACCTGGTATTCCCATGCTTAGAAGTTGAATTTATTCAATTTGTCCATTTTATCATTGAACTCTTGCATTGTTTGAGACTTTGTAAGAGACCAAAATCTATCCTTGTACTCGCGGCGTTTATGGGTTTTAGACAAATTAGTCAATTTGTGTCTTGCACAGTACCTATGGTCCACTTGAGGATAAACATTGTCAAATATGTGTTGCAGTCCCTATAGCATATCCGAAAACACATCAATTGCAGTAATAAGGTATTAATGTCTAGGTTGGGGCCTTGTGGAGTCCAATTAATCTTAACAATATATACATATAAACTATATATATGGTTAAAAACTTTAGTAAATCCTCAGGAAAATGTTAATAGCAACCCAAATACAATCTTAACAATAAATCAGTGTCAAAATAGAAAACTAGTTTTGAACAACATTATAAAGTTTGTTTTATCAAAACAATATCAAAACAATATCAAAACAGTGAAGGTATTAATTTGCAAAGTAAGCTGGTTTTGAATAGCAAGAATTAATATAGTCCACCAAGCATTTTTTTTTTCCAGCCATAATTAACATCTTCCAGCAAGCATATTTTGAGCAACAAGCAATTATTGTCAAAACAACAGCCTAGTATCCTTTCTCAATAGCACACAAACAAGCAAGCATTATCAAACACTAAATAACAAGTTGATTTTATCAAAACAGTCAAGATATTAATTTGCACAAGAAGCTGGTTTTGAATAGCAAGATTTAACATAGTTCACCAAGTATTTTTTTCTAGCCATAATTAACATCTTCCAACAACCATATTCTCAACAGCAAGCAATTAATGTCAAAACAACAACCCAGATACATTTTTGAATTGGTTATCAAAATTGGGACACTGAGTATTAAACAACATAAATTTGAAATTTAATACAAACCAAAATTCATATAACATAACAATTAAGAGTTCAAACCTTTTGTCTATCCGATATGGAAGTCCATGTGAAGAGTGCGTGTAGTCTAAGATCTTGAATTAACCTTTCAAGGAACCATATCCAAGTTTCAGTGACTTATTTTCTTACAATTGCTACAGCAATAAGATACATACCATGGTTACCATCTTAGCCTACAATTGCCAATAACTCTCCTCCATAATATCCTTTCAAAAAGCACCCATCTAATCCCATCACGGGTCTATAGCCTTCTTGCCATCCCTTACGCCATGCATCAAAACATATGTACTCTTTGTTAAAGTGGGGAACCAGCTCTGGACCTACCTTGTAACACTCATTTCAATGGTTGATCTAGCATTTTTATCCAACAACACATGGCAATACTCCCACATTTTTCCATACTTCTCCTTTTGACTATCCTCCACAATCTCCTATGCAATGTCCAAAGGTCTATATGCGTTTTAAACGTTAATATGTGTAACACGCTATTTTAACTCTTATATTTATGAAAAAACACTTTTTATTAAGCTTGGTTTAAGGTGGTAAATCTCAATTATAAGTTTAGGTTTCCACTTGACAGCTTACTGAGTTGATAGCTTGTTACCCTGTTATTGTAAAATATGAAAACGTAATGTATAAATGTCTAAACATCATGAAAAGCTCCAGATTACAATTTTAATTTGTCTAGAACATGTGATAAAAATTTCATACAAAATCTCGTTGGTTTAACAGGTCAATTAGGCAAAGTTTGTACACTGCCTTGTTTATTGTGAGAACACTGCTTAACTATTTTGAAAATTATTTGGGCATGGAATTGTGCTCTAATTGCCACGAAAATTGGTATAGACGAAGTTTAATATGTCTTGCTGTAAAATTTTCAAGTTAAAACTCAAAGCTTAAAGCATCTTACTTGATTTATCCTCTTAACTACCAGAAAATTGGCTTTAGAGTTATTATACATGCTTGAGTAAAATTCTATTAATTTACCTCTTCCATCTATTCAGTCCATTTCTCATTTATGAACATAACAATACATCCTTATACATCAAGTATTCAACTAAAACAAATAATTATATATTAATCATGATATTTTACAATTTAAATCACAACCACACTCTATGTTAAGCTTGGCAAACACCCTTGGTGTTTCTCCACCTAGAAATTATTAATATTTCCACAAAATGGATATGAGACTTCAAGTCTCAATAGCTAATGAGTTAATTAGTAAATATACATAATTGGTATTAGTTAATAAAATGGCATATGAATCAAAAATAAAACACCATGATGCACATAATAATACATACTCACTTGGAGCCACTTCCTTGGCAGCTCTAAGCATCACAACATGATAATCCTCTTGAATATCATTTAAACACAGTAAAAAATATATATAATAGTATACCACAAGCATTCACACCCATAGGAAACTATATAGCATGCAAGAAGAGGTTTAAGAGAGTCATTAGCTACCTTAGCTCTTAGCGTTTTTTTTTTTTCCTCTTCTTGCCTAAGCTGTAAATAACTTCTCCTTTCTTCTTTCTCTTCCTCCTTTCCTTTTACTAAAGCTCTGCTGCCACCTTCATCCTTTTCTTTCCCACACTACGCCTTTCTCTCTTTTTCTCTTTCTTTTCTCCTTAATCCCTTCCTTCCTTCTGCAGCTCCTCTATTCATTTTCTTTCCAACAGTCTATCGACCTCTTCTCCTCTCTTCCCCTTTTATTTATTTATATTTTGTCTAATTTATTTTCTATAATTGTCTCCTTAAATTAATTAATATCATGGGTAATTAATAGTGTGGGCAAGTGTGGCTTGATGATTAGTCGTCTCCATTGACTCATCACTTCCCTAACCGACCTACCCATGTCTTCAGTCCTCCTTCATGCGCAAGTCTTCACTATGCCAAATACATATGTTGTGCATCCCAAATTATCACCAAAATATCAAGAATACAATTATCACATATGGCATTTTGTCAAGTTATGATTGGTGGGAGTGTCCCCTCTTTAATTGCAGAGCTTCTAGAGGGTAAAGACATGCAAGGGGCGTGGATATTGGGGAAGGCCAACTGTTCCCTTCATTTGATCCAATTAAGACCAATTTTGTCACATTATAACCATCTCTCTAACTAGTGATCTCTCTAACTAGTGGTTCACTTAGATAGCCATTTAATCTAATTGCACTAATTTATATCACATCTCTAACTCTTTAATTCCTTAATTAGTTATTCAAAGTTCATCCCTTTTAGGCCAAGTTATGGCATTTGGTTCAATTACAACTTCTAGTTCCTATTCAATTAGTTTCCTTGCTATTGAACTAGGTAATATTACAACTAGTCTAAATGATGTCATTTTATTGGAAACCAAAAGAGATAAGAAGCTATATATGCATGTACACATAAATATCATTTTCATACATATCCTTAGTATTTTCACACTTCACATTTGCATTTAGCAAACATACCACTAATTAAATTATTCTAGTGTAGTTTTATATTTTTCTCTTAGAAAATTTGAGATGTTACAATATGTAACCCATATGTATTCACCATATGGTTCATCAAACCCTCTCTTTTGATGTTTGGATTAGTGTGGATGTAAGGAGCTATTATATTGCTAATCTATTTTGTAGATGCAACACTAATTTTCCCAATACAACCACAACTATAAGTGTTTTTAAATGTCTTAATCTAAAATGATTCAAGGTCGTTAGCCCAACTACATGAAATAAACCAACTACATGAAAGAAATATTTTGAGAAACTTTTTTTTGGCCTCTTAAACTATTAGTAATTCTAAAAAAGATTCTCACATTCCAAATTAGATAAAATGAGCCTTTACATACAAAAAAATATCTTAATAAGTTTCACTTTTATTCTTAACTTGAAATGTAATAATTTGTTTTGTTTAATTTAAAACATTAAAGTTATTTTTCTAATTAATGATAGTGTGAGGAGATAAAAAGAGATTTTTCTCAAATATTTTAAAAGTTCTACATAAATTCCATCCAAATTGACATGCTCCACGCAGAAGCTTCTTTCCCTGACATCCAAGTATATATATTCCGAAAATTTTTCTTCTACCATTCATATCCATTTTGAATATATAATATAATTCAAGAGATCTTCCATTTCTGCTCCAAAGCTTCACAGATCATCCCTAGGCAATACTTAGCAGCAAGTGGATATTCAGAAACTGCAGCAACAACAGCACACGTTAATATGGCTTTTATATAAAGTAGTAAAGAAATAAAACTAGAAACAAAGACGGGTGACAACAAGCTAGAAACTAAGAGTAATTTTAAAACAAAAACTGCTATAAATCCTCAAGAAATACCCACATCTCATCTATAAGACTAAGCAGTTTATACAAGATATTGTAATTTCCCAAATAAAAAATAGATCAAATTGGCTGCCATCCTCAGTGCTTGTGAAACACATGATGCAAACATCAGAAGATACAGCTGAATGAAAGAAAGTTAACTGTCCCAGCGTACATTGATTTCTCTAAGAAGAGCTCCATTTTCAAAATAGAACAGTTATAATTTAATTTAAATATATACTTAGATCATTTTTGGCACTCCAAGACAAAGTTTCTCCTATTTTTGTTTGCTGAGACACCATATTCTGAAACTTCGATATACTTGAAAATCCACATAAACTTAAACAGGTAAGGACACCAGAATCCCAACTACCAACTTATGTGAGACCTATTAAACAAAACTTATCTAATTCACCATATCTTTAGCAGCAAGACTGAGAATGTTGTGGTTTCTGAATTCATGATTTGATACTTCTCTGAGAATGAAAAAAACTGACAGGAAAACCCTTTTTCTCATACTTTCAATAACAGCAGGAAAAAAAAAATAGAATCTGCAATATTCCATTATTCTCTTCCTAAAAACATCAAGAGAGTTCCCAGGAGTTTATAATTCAGAAATCACAAAGGCGGAGATAATAACTTAAACCCAAAGGAAAACACTCAATTCTCTAATGCACCCACAATAAATGAAATAGTTTTAATCATATGGATTTCTCCTGCGTAAATTATCTATAAACATTTAATGTAGATGCATAATTCTTGAGAAACTATGGCCAATACTCCTATACATAGCATGCTGAACTTTTTTTTTTTTCCCTCTCACTATTTCTGGTGATAAGAAAATAATACACCAAATAAGAAAGAAGAAACTATAAGAAAGTTATTAAGATATCCTCTAAAATCAAAAGAACAAAAAGAAAGAATCAATCCAATTCACTCCTCCAATCTTAATGAATAAATAGAAGAGAAAACCCATAATGAGGCCATGTAGTATCATCATAGAACAGGTAAATGAACAATTCCATTGTCAAGTAAATATTGTGTTAAGCTGAAATTATCATATATCATAAACGTTTCTTGCCAACCAAAAGATAACAAACCCCAGAAAACATTGCAAACTCTGCTTGCGTTTGTGTCTCCATCAGAATCCTTCTAAAATCAAACATCATGAATTCCTCAAAAGTTGAAAGACAATATCACATCAAAGAAACAAAAATTCCATGTACTTAGAGCCATTAAAAGAGGCAAGTATAGATGGCTCTGCACTTCAGAAATACCAAGATCCATGAAAATGATAAAAGAGGGATGAACTTTATATAGTATCTCATCTGTAACAAGTCAGCTTATTATGTGCCATAGTTAAAACAAAATCCTTATCTTAGAGGAAGACCTACACTTCTGATGAAACTTGACAAGAGGAAAAGATGGATATACCATGAATCCAAATAGAATCATTACGTAGAAAATATAAATGCTAGTTTCTAGATACCAATTTATGTAGTTTCTATACTTGAACTTAACGAGCTACAGATAAATGCATCGCAATCATTTCCCTACTAACAGAATATTTTTAAACATCTCATTCAAAAGAGTCAAACCTCAATTCAATTAGGCCAACAACAAACATAGACCAAATAAGGTCCATGGTAAAATTAACTCGATCCCCTTCTATCAGAATCTTAAAGAAAGACGAACAGTAAAAGGGAAATACATAAGCATATTATATGACAAGAGGGGTAAGTGTCTACCAGGACATTGAACTGTTCAAAGAATGTCCTACAAGCCCCCTTTTTTCTCCCCAAATAAAAGAGAAAATACATATAAAAATCACAATTTTGAAGAATTTCAACTTGAGAGTCATATCAGATCATATGTCCATATTCTCATGACAAATTTCAACTCCATACAACTTGACAACTTACATGGCATGATAAGCAATGTATGCGGCATCCTCGACTCTATCTTGAAATTTACGTTAGCTATTATTTAAGCTCAAATATATGTATCCAGCTTTAGTCACTGGCACACTACTATCTACATGTATCTAAGTGACAATTTTCTTACATATCATAAACTAGAATAAACCCTGAAGTGGAATCCCAAAGTTCATTCTTATTTATACTCCGAGCAACAATAATCAAAAAAAAAAAAAATGAGTAAATTAGTTTCAAATATTAAAAAAAGTAAAAAATAAAAACACATTTTTCAATAATTAAACCTGAAATATAATCATGCACATAGTCCGTTTTTACTTTTCCATTCACCATTGCGCCCACCTGAAAACACGAGGAAGATATCAGGATGTTTAAAACCAACATATCACTCATGTCATGTTGACAAATTAAAACATACCACAAAAACGGGACTCATATCATTGCTCCAAACTGAGACATATTCCTCTATGTCAACCAACTTTTCTGATGTATAAGAGAGGCCTGCATCCCATGCTTATTTCAAAAACACCAGCAGGATAAAATAAAAAGAATAACAAAATTCTTAAGAGTTTCAAACAGCATAACCCACCTACTATGTGAGAATTGACAGGCAAATGGCGTGTCATAGGTTCCTCAACAACACGAAGAAGAACTTCACTTGTATTTTTGGCCCACACTGAAGATTTTTGAAGCAATTCCACTGTAATACACAAGAACAAGTTTCATTATTCATAAAGATATTGCACAAACTACAATTTAATGGTTGTAAAGAGAAGAAGGGGAGGAGGAAATCATAAGAAATCTTACTTGACACCATAGAATTGTTTACACGTTCGCGAACATGAGGCTTGACTTCGAAAACTGCTTCTTGATCAATTTTAACATATATTGCCCCTACCATGCCAGCTTTATAAGCGGGCTATCTAGAATGCAACAGAGAGCCTGAAGAAGTCAAACAGTTAATTCTGATTCTGAAAGATATTTATGCAAATGTATAGATTGTATTAGAAAAACATTAATTGTTCACAATAGGTAACATTTGTAATAATCCATAAAATATGGGCATGGTATGTAAACCATACTCTGTTATCATGAAATAATTGGCTTTTGTTTTGGTCGAATTTCTGTACTTTACCTGGTCCACTTACTACAATTGAAGAAAATTTGTTATACAAAACTTGAAAGGTGAGTTCAAGAGATAATACCAACCTCGTGAATCATGTCAGGACGATAATCATTTAGATTCTTCTTTTGTCTCAGTAGAAACTGTGCATCCTCATCTGAATTTAGAATTTTCCAGTTCTAGAACACGCATAAGAAAACCAAAAATATATAAATAATGATGAAACAAGCTCCCAAAGTATAAGTTTCTTGACATGGCAATCATTAGCTTGCAACATACCTTCTTTACGAGACCCCTTTTCAAGGAAGCACTGTCAAGGATTAAAATGGCAGGAGATCTCACATTCTCTGGAGAATGGGATAGAGGAGTAGATAACAATCCATCACTTGAGCCAATTTTTTCATTCTTAATATCTTTCCCTTCATCGTTGCCAATGGTCAAGTTTGGGGTCTGTTTCTCCACCCTTTTCCGCTTCAGCTTACTGTTTGCACAAGGATTAAGCATTGCTCCTTCTCTAAGTTGTAACAGAAGGCACCTTGCAAGCAAAAACAAGTATAGTACATCACCTGAGCAATTTGAAAGCTTATCATTGTTTTCTTGATTAAGTCTACTCTGAATGTTTAGCCACTAGATTATGGGCTTCATTCTCATTATGGAGTCCATATGCATGTGCAATAGTAGGAGCAAAGATAGGTGAGAGAATTTAATGCAAAACCAACATAGTGCAATTATTAATGAGGGGAAAAAAAAAAAGTGAAGCCAGCCAAGCCAGCATGTAAATTTAGAAAATTCCCAAGTTATTTTCTTTTTCTAATGAGATAACTTGCCTATCATCCAAGCTTATCTAAAATTTGGAGCAACGTCATTGAAACAGTGGTTGAAAAGAAGAAGGGAGAGGGTTATGCAGTTAGTGTAGGTGAAAAATTATTCCTAAAAAATTATATTCTCTTTCAACACACAACCGAAGAAAGCATCTATTCACTCAATCAAAATCTTCAACAGTAAAGATATAGAAAACAATTTCTACAGATGAAACATAGATGTTTGCAACTGAAAATTGTAATACGAACAACACAATTTTCAAAAAAACAAACCCAAAAAAATCATGAAAATACATGAAAACAATGTGCGCATAACAGGAAGGGGACAAAATAATAATGCAGGCTAGCAAGAAGACTTGAAAAACATCAATGTAAAGGGACTCTTACAAAGTTTGAATTGCTTCAGAAAGTGGGGAGATAAGACAAATTCCTATGCTATACTCCTGGGCGGCTCTTACTGATTTGTGATGATTGGATTTGGAATTCGGTATAAGAACACAAAAATAATGTAGGGAAAAAAAGAAACTCAACCCAAGTTATCCTCTTTTTATATGAGATAACATGCCTATCATCCACGCTTATCTAAAATTTAGAGCAATGTCATTGAAACAGTGGTTGAAGAGAAGAAGGGAGAGGGATATGCAGTTGGTGTAGGTGAAAAAATGTTCTTAAAAAATTATATTCCCTTTCAGCACACAACTGAAGAAACCATTTATTCACACAATCAAAATCTTGAACAGTAAAGATATAGAAAACAAATTATATGGATGAAACATAGATGTTTACAACTAAAAATTGTAATACGAATAACACAATAATCAAGAAAACAAACCCAAAAAAAATCATGAAAATACATGAAAATAATGTGAGCATAGCAAGAAAACAATAATGCAGGCTAGTAAGGAGACTTAAAAAACATCAACGTAAAGGGACTCTTACAAAGTTTGAAGTGCTACAGAGAGTGGGGAGATGGGACAAATTCCTATGCTATACTCCTTGACGGCTCTTACTGATTTGGGATGATTGGATTTGGAATTCGGTATAAGAACACAAAAATAATGTAGGGAATAAAAGAAACTCAACCCAAGTTATCTTCTTTTTCTAATGAGATAACTTGCCTATCATCCATGCTTATCTAAAATTTGAAGCAACGTCATTGAAACAGAGGTTGAAGAGAAGAAGGGAGAGGGATATGCAGTTGGTGTAGGAGAAAAATGTTCTTAAAAAAATTATATTCCCTTTCAGCACACAACCGAAGAAAGCATCGATTCACTCAATCAAAATCTTCAACAACAAAGATATAGAAAACAAATTCTATGAATGAAACATAGATGCTTGCAACTGAAAATTGTAATACCAATAACACAATATTCAAGAAAACAAACCCAAAAAAAAATCATGAAAATACGTGAAAACAATGCGAGCGTAGCAAGAAGGGGATAAAATAATAATGCAGGCTAGTAAGGAGACTTGAAAAACATCAACGTAAAGGGACTCTTACAAAGTCCGAAGTGCTACAGAGAGTGGGGAGATGAGAAAAATTCCTATGCTATACTCCTGGGCTGCTCTTACTGATTTGGGATGATTGGATTTAGAATTCATATAAGAACATAAAAATAATGTCGAGAATAAAAGAAACTCAACCCAAGTTATCTTCTTTTTCTGGTGAGATAACTTGCCTATCATCTATGCTTATCGCAAATTTGGAGCAATGTCATTGAAACAGTGGTTGAAGAGAAGAAGGAAGAAGGATATGCAGTTGGTGTAAGAGAAAAAATGTTGTTAAAAAAACTATATTCCCTTTCAGCACACAACCGAAGAAAGCATCTATTCACCCAATCAAAACCTTCAACATAAAAGATATAGAAAACAATTTCTACATATGAAACATAGATGCTTGCAACTGAAAATCATAGTACGAATAACACAATATTCAAGAAAATGCACCCAAAAAAAATTAACAAAATACGTGAAAACAATGTGCTCGTAGCAAGAAAGGGACAAAATAATAATGCAGGCTAGTAAGGAGACTTGACAAACATCAACATAAAGGGACTCTTACAAAGTCTGAAGTGCTTCAAAAAGTGGGGAGATGAGACAAATTCCTTTGTTATACTCCTGAGTAGCTCTTATTGATTTTGGATGATTGGATTTGGAATTTGGTATAAGAACACAAGAATATTGTGGGGAGAAAAAGAAACTTAACCCAAGTTATCTTCTTTTTCTAATGAGACAACTTGTCTATCATCCACGCTCATCTAGAATTTGGAGCAACGTCATTGAAACAATGGTTGAAAAGAAGCGGGCAGAGAGATATGTAGTTGGTGTAGGTGAAAAATGTTCCTAAAAAATTATATTCCCTTTTAGCACGCAACTGAAGAAAGCATTAATTCACTCAATCAAAATCTTCAACAGTAATGATATAGAAAACAATTTCCATAGATGAAACATAGATGTTTGCAACTGAAAATTCTATTCAAAATAACACAATATTCAAGATAACAAACCCAAAAAAATCGTGAAAATATGTGAAAACAATGTGCGAGTAGCAAGAAGGGGATAAAATAATAATGCAGGCTAGTAAGGAGACTTGAAAAACATCGACGTACAGGGACTCTTATAAAGTTTAAAGTGCTACAGAAAGTGGGGAGATGAGACAAATTCCTATGCTATACTCCTAGGCGGCTCTTATTGATTTGGGATGATTGGATTTGGAATTTGGTATAAGAACACAAAAATAATATAGGGAATAAAAGAAACTCAACCCAAGTTATCCTCTTTTTCTATGAGATAACTTGCCTATCATCCATGCTTATCTAAAATTTGGAGCAACGTCATTGATACAGTGGTTGAAGAGAAGAAGGGAGAGTGATATGCAGTTGGTGTAGGTGAAAAAATGTTCTTAAAAAATTATATTCCCTTTAAGCACACAACCGAAGAAAGCATTTATTCACTCAATCAAAATCTTCAACAACAAAGATATAGAAAACAAATTCTACGGATGAAACATAGATGCTTGCAACTGAAAATTGTAATACAAATAACACAATATTCAAGAAAGCAAACCCAAAAAATATCATGAAAACATGCAAAAACAACATGTGCGTAACTAGAAGGGGACAAAATAATAATGCAGGCTAGTAAGGATACTTGACAAACATCAACATAAAGGGATTCTTACACAGTCTGAAGTGTTACGGAAAGTAGGGAGATGAGACAAATTCCTATGCTATACTCCTTGGCGGCTCTTACTGATTTGGGATAATTGGATTTGGAATTTGGTATAAGAAAACAAAAATAATGTCAGGAATAAAATAAATTCAACCCAAGTTATCTTCTTTTTCTAATGAAATAACTTGCCTATCATCCACGCTTATCTAAAATTTGAAGCAACGTCATTGAAACAGTGGTTGAAGAGAAGAAATGAGAGGGATATGCAGTTGGTGTAAGAGATAAATGTTCTTAATAAATTATATTCCCTTTCAGCACACAACTGAAGAAAGCATCAATTCTCTCAATCAAAATCATCAATAACAAAGATATAGAAAACAAATTCTATGGATGAAACATAGATGGGAACTTAAAATTGTAATATGAATAACACAATATTCAAGAAAACAAACCCAAAAAAATCATGAAAATACGTAAAAACAATGTGAGCGTAGCAAGAAAGGGATAAAATAATAATGCAGGCTAATAATGAGACTTGAAAAACATCAACGTAAAGGGACTCTTACAAAGTCTAAAGTGCTACAGAAAGTGGGGAGATGAGACAAATTCCTATGCTATACTCCTAGGCTGCTCTTATTGATTTGGGATGATTGGATTTTGAATTTGGTATAAGAACACAAAAATAATGTAGGGAATAAAAGAAACTCAACCCAGGTTATCTCTTTTTCTATGAGATAACTTGCTTATCATCCACGCTTATCTAAAATTTAGAGCAACGTCATTGATACAATCGTTGAAAAGAAGAAGGAAGAGCGATATGCAGTTGCTGTAGGTGAAAAAATGTTCTTAAAAATGTATATTCCCTTTCAGCACATAACCGAAGATAGCATTTATTCACTCAATCAAAATCTTCAACAGTAAAGATATAGAAAACAAATTCTACGGATGAAACATAGATGCTTGCAACTGAAAATTGTAATACGAATAACACAATATTCAAGAAAGCAAACCCAAAAAATATCATGAAAACACGCAAAAACAACATGCGCGTAGCTAGAAGGGGACAAAATAATAATGCAGACTAGTAAGGATACTTGACAAACATCAACATAAAGGGACTTTTACACAGTCTGAAGTGTTACGGAAAGTGGGAAGATCAGACAAATTACTATGCTATACTCCTGGGCAGCTCTTACTGATTTGGGATGATTGGTTTTGGAATTTGGTATAAGAACACAATAATATTGTGGGGAGAAAAAGAAATTCAACCCAAGTTATCTTCTTTTTCTGATGAGACAACATGCCTGTTATCCATGCTTATCATAAATTTGGATCAATGTCATTGAAATAGTGGTAGAAGGGAAAAAGGGAGAGGGATATGCAGTTGGTGTAGGTGAAAAAATGTTACCAAAAAATTATATTCCCTTTCAACACACAATTGAAGAAAGCATCAGTTCACTTAATCAAAATCTTCAACAGTAAAGATATAGAAAACAATTTCTACAGATGAAACTTAGATGCTTGCATTTAAAAATTGTAATACGAATAACAATATTCAGCATAGTAAACCCAAAAAAAATCATGAAAATACGTAAAAACAATGTGCACATACTAGGAAGGGGACAAAATAACAATGCATGCTAGTAAGGAGACTTGAAAAACATCAACTGGGGAGATGAGACAAATTCCTATGCTATACTTCTAGGCGGCTCTTGCTGATTTGGGGTGATTGGATTTGGAATTCAGTATAAGAACACAAAAATAATGTAGGGAAAAAAAAATACAACCCAAGCTATCTTCTTTTTCTGATGAGATAACTTGTCTATCATCCACGCTTATCTAAAATTTGAAGCAATGTCATTGAAAATGTGGTTGAAGAGAAGAAGAGAGAGAGATATGCAGTTGGTGTAGGTGAAAGAATGTTATTAAAAAATTATATTCCCTTTTAGCACACAACCGAAGAAAGCATCTATTCACTTAATCAAAATCTTCTATGGTAAAGATATAGAAAACAATTTCTACAGATGAAACATAGATTCTTGCAACTGAAATTTGTTATACAAATAACACAATTTTCAAGATAACAAACCCAAAAAAATCATGAAAATACATGAAAGCATTGTGCGCATAGTAGGAAAGGGACAAATTAATAATGCAAGCTAGTAAGGAGACTTGAAAAACATCAATGTAAAGGGAGTCTTACAAAATCTAAAGTGCTGCAGAAAGTGGGGAGATGAGACAAATTCCTATGCTATACTCTTGGGCAGCTCTTGTTGATTTGGGATGATTGGATTTGGAATTTAGTATAAGAACACAAAAATGATGTTGGGAAAAATAGAAATTAAACCCAAGTTATCTTCCTTTTCTAATGAGACAACTTGCCTATCATCCACACTTATCTAAAATTTGGAGCAGCATCGTTGAAACAATGGATGAAGGGAAGAAGGGAGAGGGTTATGCAGTTAGTGTAGGTGAAAAAATGTTCCTAAAAATTATATTCCCTTTTGCGCACAACCGAAGAAAGCATTTATTCACTTAATCAAAATCTTCAATAGTAAAGATATAGAGAACAATTTATACAAATGAAACATAGATGCTTGCAACTGAAAATTGTAATACGAATAACACAATTTTGAAGATAACAAACCCAAAAAAATCATGAAAATACATGAAAACAATGTGCGCGTAGCAGGAAAGGGACAAAATAATAATGCAGGCTAGTAAGGAGACTTGAAAAACATCAACGTAAAAGGACTCTTACAAAGTCTGACGTGCTACAGAAAGTGGGGAGATGAGATAAATTCCTATGCTATACTCCTTGGCGGCTCTTATTGATTTGGGATGATTGGATTTGGAATTCGATATAAGAACACAAAAATAATGTTGGAAAAAATGGAAACTCCACCCAAGTTATCTTCTTTTTCTGATGAGATAACTTGCCTATCATCCACACTTATCTAAAATTTGGAGCAATGTCATTGAAACAGTGGTTGAAGAGAATAAGAGAGAGGGATATGCAATTGGAGTAGGTGAAAAAATGTTACTAAAAAATTATGTTCCCTGTCATAACGTACCCTTTGGGGGTAAAAATGCTACAACAAAGAATGGAACGACTTTATTTTTTTTTTTTAAAAATATAGATTTTGGAGTCGTGACCAATTGTTTAAGAATTAGGGTACAATTGGAAATCCTATTTATTTTAAATTTATATATTTATTTTATTTTAGTTTATTTTGGAAAGGCACTGAAATGCAAACCAGAGATGAGTTCAGGAGTCAGTTATGTGTGAGGAAGGTGTTAGGCACCTCACAACTTTTATCAAAAATAATTATCTAAATTGGTTGCGCAAATTAAGATATGACCCGAAATTATATTTTATGCTTTGCAAAAATAAATATTACAATCTTTAAAGCAATGGCAGAAATATAAACATGTATGCATCATCTTTTTTTTTTTAAAAAAAAAAATTAGGGTTCTTCCATCTTTCAAGACAGATAAACTATCCCTTCAGATGACGCTTATCCCTACCTAGGCTAGATATGGTAAGCTTAGTTTTATAAAAAGACCGGACTGCCTATCTTTCCATAATAAGTGAGGGGCCTCGGGATCCCTAAAGTAAAGATTATAATCTTTAAAACAATGGCAGAAAAGATAAACATGTATGCATGAATTTTCTAGATGAACCTAGAATCCTTCCATCCTTCAAGATAGATAAATTATCCCTCCAGATGACGCTTATTCTCACATAGGTTAGATATGGTCAGCTTAGTCTTATAAAAAGACCAGACTATCTATCCTTCCATAATAAGTGAGGGGCCTTGGGATCCCAACAATTCAAATGTATCTTGAAGTGTATGCATGTTAATTACAATTTAAAATTTGGGAATAAGTACACATGTATGCATGAATTTTTCGAAGTGAACCTAAGGTCGTTCCATCCTTCAAGACAGATAAACCGTCCCTCCAGATGGCGCTTATCCTCACCTAGGTTAGATATGGTAAGCTCAATCTTATAAAAAGACCGGAATACCTATTCTTTCATAATAATTGAGGGGCCTTAGGATCCCTAAAAATTTAAATGCATCTCAAAGTGTATAAATGTTCATTACAATTTAGAATTTAGGGAGCGAAATACATCCAGAATTGCATGGAAAATATGGAGTGAAAGAAGAATTACAGTGCATTTTCTTTCTCACACTCTCTATCATAATTTCTATGCACACCAATCAGATTTCTATTCACACCCCCATGATTCCTACTTACACCCCTCCTACTACCATCCATTCTTAATCAACTCTTTTCTTTACACACACACCCCAATTTCTATTTGCACCATTAGTGACCTTTCTACACCCACAAATTCTATTTACACCTCCCAATTAATTCTTTTCTATTCTCCTCTCGATTTCAATTTGCCCCAATTCTCTAATCTGGCCCAACTCTTTTCTGTTCTCACCCCCAAAATTACTATTCTCACCCCTTAAAAACTTCCATCAAACTTTCCTTTTCACACACCTATTGTTTCTTATCACACCTGTTCATACTTTTTTCAGAACCCATCTGATTTCTCTTTTATCAACCCCTAAAATTACTATTCTCACCCCTTATCAGCTTCGATCACAACGTCCAGAGTAATCAAATGAATAGCATTTACACGCGAGATTCATGTTTAAATTGAAATTTCATTAACTTATAATCAATTAATTAACAGAGATCAAGAACAAGAGAATAATCTCCAAACATCCATTTGGATCATAATTTACAAAATTTGAAAAAACTCTAACAAGATTAAAAATAGATAAATTATGATTCAAAGAAGGTGAAAGAAGAATTAAGACATATTCACTTAGATTTAGATTATTGCTTCTGTACTTCGATTTCTCGCCTAACCTTCTTGGCTCTTCTCTCCTTGTTCCGTCCTCCTCCGTTTTTCACTCTTGCTTAGTACTGCTAGTTTTCTTTCTCTCTCTAACCGCCTTTGTTCTCCTCTCTTTCACTCTCAGTTTCTCTCACTCGCTCTCGATCTCTCGCTCTTATGTTTTCCAATTCACTCTCTACTCCTCTCTACTTTTTCATTTTCTCTCTCTAGTTTTCTCTCTAGTTCTCTATATCTCATGCTCTCTCTGTTTCTATCTCTTACAATTTCTCTTCATTTTCTTCTCCTTTCTCACGTTCCCGATCTCCCTCTATATGCTTCCACTCTCTGCTTTTCACTCCTTTCTCCTGCAGCCGTAACCAACTTCTGTTATGCTTCCTGGCCATCTTTCTTCTCGATTCTTCTTTCCTTTTTCCTTCATTTTTTTTCTTTTTCCTTCCACTTCTTTTCCTCTCTGTTATTATTATTATTATTATTATTTCCTTTTCCTTCTTTTTTCTTTTCTTCGTTGTTTTCTTTTTTTTTTTATTATCTTAAAAATTTATATATATAAAAGAAAATCATATGAAATAAAATAAAATAAAAATAAATAATAAATAAATAATTATTAAATAAATAAAATAAAAAATAAAATATATCAATAAAATATAGTGTCTATATTCCCTTTCAACATACAACTGAAAAAAGTATCGAAGTCTTCAACAGTAATGATATAGAAAATAATTTTTACAGATGAAATATAAATGTTTGTAACTGAAAATTGTAATACGAATAATACAATATTCAAATAACAAACCCAAAAAAATATGAAAATAAGTGAAAACAATGTGTGCGTAGCAAGAAAGGGATAAAATAATAATACAGGCTAGTAAGGAGACTTGAAAAACATCAACATAAAGGGACTCTTATGAAGTCTAAAGTGTTACAGAAAATGGAGAAATGAGATAAATTCCTATGCTATACTCCTAGGTGGCTCTTTTTGATTTGGGATGATTGGATTTGAAATTCAGTATAAGAACACAAAAATAATGTAAAGAAAAAATGAAACTTAACCTAAATTAGTTTGGAATTAGGAGCCCAACCTTCATCAAATAAATGGCCCATACCCAATTTTTAATTAGGTTTGACTTTAATTTTAAACGGATTCAGTTCAAATTCGTTTAGGAATTTTTTTTATGTAAAATCACATATGTGCCTCTCTTCAAACTGATCTTTACTACCTATAACCCTTTCTCCATACCCATACTACTTATAACCCGCACCAAATGGATCAAGCTTATCACTTCCTTAGTCAATGCATAACTCTAGAGTAAGGAACACCTCGACCTAGTGCACCACCTCAACCGAGAACATTTCTCCACCCATCGGCTTGACTCCATCACCTCCAAACCCCCATGCCTTCTCTCTAACACATCGGACAATTTCTTCTCTTTCCCTCAGTTCATCGTTATCCATTGCCATCAACAACAGAACAAGCATCACTCATGATTTCATCATCTATCTTATTTTCTCTTATCACAAATGGCCGCCAATTGAAATGTTCATAGCATAGGATTTGTGATTTGGTTGGGAATTTTAATGGGATTTTGTGATTTCAAGTATGAATAAGGACAATAGAGTATGAGTTTGGATTATGTTTTGTTTTGGGTATTTTTTTTTTTATGGTTTTGGAGTTGGAGATGAAAAACTAAAATTTGGAATTCATGTTTACAATATTTTTCTTTTATGTTACGGAAAAGTCTATAATACAATATATATGATTCAAAGTCTATAACAATATTTATATTTTTATTTACGAATTTTTTTGATTTGATAATTTTCTTAAGTTACTAATATTTTTTGATGAAGGGGTGAAAGCACAATTTTATTTTTTTTTTGGGAAAAGGGGTGAAAATGACCTGCGCAGAGGAATGATTTCTTTTTAAGGTGATTTGGTCATTTCATATAAAAAGGAAAGTGTTAGGGTTAGAATAGAAAAAAATGAGGGATTACCAAAAAAAAAAATCCCCACTCATCCATGGGGGAAACATAAGAAAAGGGTTAATACCAATCATGGGAATTTCTGTTTTAACATCCTTCTATATTTCTATTCTCCATATAACTCTTCTCTATCCCTTGGGCTATCATAAATCAATTCAAATCGCAACTATAATACCATTATAATACAATATATCATTAAGGTAAATGGAATTATATTAAGGGTCTAATTGACAAAACTAACTGAAAGCTGTAAAATTGTAACATGAAGGTAACTGAAAGTTGTGACGTAGCTTAGAGCTTATAATTATGTAATCAGTTAATTGAATTAGAAGTGTTGGACAAAATTAATTATATAATGAGCTAAAAAGTGTTAAATGGTTAAAAATATATATAATATTGAGATTAAATATAACTTATTTACTTATTTATCAATATATTATCAACTCATTAACTAAATAATTAAATTTTTAGCATTTATTTATTATTAGTCAATGAATATCAAATAATCATTTATTATGAACTTATTAATTAAATAATGAAAAAATATTTTTTAGCCTTCACACTATTCATTATTTTAAAAAAATTTCTCATATTTTAAACTAAATAAATTAAATTCTTATATTTTAAGTTAAAAATAAAAGTAAATTTTTTGTATGAATAACAAAAATCTCAAAATGATTTATTTTTATTTTGTACAAATAAAAAAAATTTAAAATAATTTATTTTTATTTTTGATGTGAATGTTAATTTATTTAATTTAAAATTAATAATAGTGTGAGAAGTAAAAAGAGGTTTCTTTCATAATAATAATAAAAAAAATTAATGACGGTGAAAGAGGAAGAAAATGAGAGAAGAGAAAAGGGAGGAAAGGAAAAAGATATTAGACGTAACATGAAAGAGAGAGAAAGACTGAGGTTGAATTGACAGGGCGCAAGAGATAATATTGTCATTTATTGGAAAAAGAGTAAAAATGAAAATAAATTATTAGTAGCTAATTTTGAGAAGTAAAGCACTACTTTAAGTAAATTTTCAAAAGCTATAATCTTCCTCTATTTTTGATTTACCAAATAGTTATACCAGTTTATTGACCAATTAACATTTGCCAAATAATACATAACTACAATATAATATATCATTAATCATGTGTTTTAATTCCTTGTCCAATTTTATAAATTATTTCTTATATATATTCTAACTCCAACTTTTAAAGAGAGAAGAGAATAATAATTCTCCATTGAGTCTCAAAGAAATTAAGAAAGCCAAGCAAACATTAGAATTGAATTCTTTACCTTGAATTAGTGAATCTTGATTAGCCTGGGGAGTGAGATCAATTGGTAAATCTTGTCCTGAAAGAATAGAGGGCTACACAGGTTGATGATTGTTAATTGATTTTGCTGTCATTCTTAAACCAACATGCTTTTAAGGAAGATTGCAGAGAAATTATTTTTCCTTTTTAGCTTGAGGTAATCTGGAAAGGATGAATGTAGAAATCTAGATGATTAGAAACAAAATTAATGTGATTTTGTAAATTCGCGGGAACCACAAAATTATTGGAGTGAGACAAAATATTGAGAGGGAAAATTTATAAAAAGTGAAATCATACATATTGACAAAAAAAAAAAACCAGTAATAAACAAATTCTCATTCAAATAAAAAAAAATAGATAAAAACATAAAAGTTGTTCCATGTGTGTGAGAGGGAAAGGAGATCTACGAACATGGAGTAGTTATTCTGGTGTTTGTGTATCTTAGGCCAAACTTCATTAATCATGTTTGCATATATATATATATATATATATATAAGCAATGGAAGCTTGTCATGTAAGGAAATGTCACGTTGCACACTCCTATTTTATACTTTATTGTATATCTCTTATTTCTAGTGTATCTTAGATCATTAAGTTTCATTATATTTTTCTTGAAATTAATTTTTATGATGAATACATTGTTAAGAAAGCAATTAAGAATGACTTTGATTTTGTAGTAATTGTGGACTGAATTTATAACTAATCCTTTTAGTATTTTTTTTGTTAAATTGTAAATTTTTAAAAGATAAAATTATAAATAAAAATAAGAGAAATATTGATAAAAAATAAAATAAAGAAAAAGTGTAAATTTAACAAGTAATTGCATTTGATATATAATATCAACAAAATTTAACTTGCAATTACAAATCTTCATCAATCAAACAGCCTCATCACATGTTTTTATTTTATGTATGACAAAAATACTAAGAATAGACTTGAAAACAATCAAAATTCTAATAACAAAATAACATTGGTATATAAGTTCTATTAAAAGAGACTTATTATGAACAAAATAAAAAGGTTTTAGTCATCTTCACTCACTTTAAAATTAATAAGCTGAAAGAAGCATGAAAGAATAACACCTAACTATAAAATAACAAAATAAATGAAACATGAAAAAAAAAAAAAAATAAGTAGAATGAGATAAAGTTTGAGACAAAATGGAGACAAAATAAAATATATAATTAGCATATAAATTACCTTCACTAAAAATATAGTAAAATTAAAGTATTCAGTTTCTTGACAGAAGATATTTATTTTTTTTGATAAGTAAAGCTAATTTTAACGGTTAGGAATAATTGACAAATAGAGAAAGGAAAAGAAATTGATAACACATCAAGTACGTACAAATCCAAAAAATTTAAGTATACTTAATCTAAATTCTTGACATTTATTTAATTTACAATATTTTATTTACCAAACTAAAATTTTATGATAAATGATGAATTAATTCTTAAATTTTATGAGATATATATATCTTGAGAACTTTTAATACAATGATAGATGATTGAAGCTAAAATTTATATATATATTTTTTAAAAAATGGAATTATGTAAATACGAGAAGTCTTGTCTAATTTTTTATTATTAATAAATAAAGCTAATTTACCAGTTACGGTTGATATACGTATAATTAACAGATAGAGAAAGGAAAAAAAAATATATATAAAATTAAGAAATTAAGAAAATATATAAAATAAATAGCATTGACGGTGGTGGACCTCGGTAACTTGCGTTTTCTTCCTTTTTCGTTAAGCAACCCTATTGAACGTTTTGCTCTCCCGATAACGTAGCGGACCCACTGGGGATATGCCGGCGATTGGTGGGAATGGAGGACCAGGGGAACGCTCTGGTGGTTCCCACAGAGGAGGTGTCATTTTCTTGCTGAATGATCTCCCATTTGACCCGGATGATTTTCCTGCGGTAAGTTTCTTTTTCTTTTTTGTGTTTTTCTTCAAGAGTTTCTGTTCAAAATACTTGATAGTCACGGAATTGTTATCTGGATTATTAGATTCTTTGCAAGAAAAACTTGTATTACTTGATGGTGACGGAATTGTTGAATGTAGATGATTAGATTCATTGCAAGAAAAACTTGTGTGACTTAATAGTGACGGAATTGTTGAATGTAGATGATTAGATTCATTGCAAGAAAAACTTGTATTACTTAGTAGTGACGGAATTGTTAAATGTAGATGGTTAGATTCATTACAAGAAGATCTTGTGTTCTTGATGATTTAGTAGTGTCAATGCTTGTTTTGGTAAGTAGCAAACTCGTAATAGCTGTTTGAATTTGTAGATGTTTGATAAGCTCCTTAGTGCTTGATCGACAAGAGAAAATGCAACACCTACTTTCTTTATACTATTATTCACCTCTAAGATCATGACTTTGATACAATTACCCTCTAATCCCACTCCAACGTTCTATTTAACTTTGAGAAAGGAATTCAATAATTCTCTTATTTTTCAAAGTAGAATATCATTTCATATTTACTGATTCAAGACTTAGAATAGTACTTACTTTATACTTGCATTGTGCCTTTGCAGACTGTGCCGAATCTTTCTTATAGATTTGAAAATCTTGCTGCAATTTATCTGTCGGTAAGTGAAACAAACCTCCTTCTTTTTGATCTTTATCTCAAGTTGAATGATATTTAGTTCCTTGTGTAAATTGATAAAAATGTTATCTTTTGTCATTTGTGTTAGGAATGATTAAAATATCATTTTAGTCCATCTTAGATTAAGACTGTTACAAAATGGTCTCTATTAAATCGATCATTATAAAATGATCTCTATTAGATTAAAATAGTTACATATTGGTCCCTCCGTTATAATATCATTGTTATATTGTCATGTGTCGAGTTGTTATATTAATTGAGAAGTTATAGAGTAGTTAGAACAGAAATGAAGTAGTTAGTAGAGAAGATCAGTAGCATAGAAAGGGGCAATATGATATTAAGTGTTCATTAATGATTTCATTGTATTGTATACCGTCCTCCACATTGTGGTGGCTCTTGTTCATTGGGTTTTCCGCCATTGTTGATACATGTTGCTCTGTTGTGCTCCAATTGTTTTGTTGAATAGTTTTCAAATTTGACAAAATGTTAATATTCATTCCTGAAGCAAGAAGAGATATTTTTATCAAACCTAGGTGAATGTTTGGTTAGCCAGAAATTTTGCATTCTAAAAGAAGATACTCTAGAATTTTGGAGGTTTGCCTTCATCTCGAGAATGAGGACTCTTGCAACCATTGATGCATTTGTGTGTTTGTCCTTCATTTTACATTGATTGCGTGGTTGATTATCTCTTGCTTAGAAAGGAGGTATTATTTATTTGAAGTTTTAGCTCTTTAATAATTGAAGTTTGGATAAATTTTAATAGAGAGCTATGGTATAACTATATTATTAAAATTTGAAGTTTTGATGCTATTGTGTTTGTGTAACTTAAAATGCTTCATCTTCCAGCTTGTATGGTTCATAATGGTTACTCTTGCATCCAAGTGTTTGGTGTTCCACAAGGTGGTTTCCTTGACATGATTTCTCCGTAATGTCTCACACTAACTCCTCCAATTTTCTCTTCTATGGCTAATCACTTAGGAATAAACTGCTCTTTTATAGTTTTCACTTCCCTTTTCAACTTAGTCGCTGTTGTTATGTTTTCAGCCATTGGACATAGTTTTATCAAGCATGCTCAATACTACTGGCTATATACGTGCTATCTATGTCAACTTCGGACCGATGGGTTACTATGAGCTTAACCGTAATACAAAGCTGGACACTCAACCTGCATTTGCAGCACAGTTACGTAAGTAAATTTAGCTTTGTTTCCATTTTCATTTGTTGATGGAAGCAATTCAAATGAACCGGAGGAAAACCCTCTAGTTCATAACCCAAATGGGTCAAATAATAAACCTCCCATGTAGGCAGTTGCTGTCAGAACATTTAGTGACACTTACTATTGGGCATATTTGCTGTAATGATGTGTGAAGTAGGTTACATCTGTGTCTTTTCTGGTGAGTTCGGACAAAGGTTGTTTTTTGTAGAGAGACTTTTGTCTCTGGACAGCAAAGCAATTGCTACTTCAGTTCTCTATCATTTTCCTAGTCTTTTTTAGGCACTTGAATGAACAAAGATACTTAGTATTTGTTGCCATGGACAATTTGAGTTCTTCTGACAGTTTTACCCCTTTTTCTCTTATAATACTTTTACAATTTTTTTTTTTTTTTTCAGGTCGCTTATCCCAAGCTGGAACTATGTCAAGTCATGACAACAATGAAGTGGTTTGGCGGAAAATTACTGACTTGTCAAGCTTGTTGTCCACTTTACCTGAAAACTCCCGAAAAATAGGTTAGAAATATTGAATGTTGTTTGCACTTTCTTTTAGGTTATCAACTTTGTGTGGTGTAATTAACTGACATGAATATGAAATTATGAATTTAGGCTGCTTACATGGAGCTGGTTCTGAGGAGTTTAGAACCTACATAGACTACATCTCAGCTGCTTCAGATGAACAGACTTATGTGTTCGTGGTGCGTAGTTAAGAATTCACTCATTCCTTTATTTCATCTGTCAAGGATTTTGGTTGAGGAGAAAAGAAAAAAATGTAAAAGGAGTATCATTTAATCTTTTTTCAAGGAGAGTAATGATAAGAGTAAATAATACTCTTTTAATCTTGAATGTATTCAGGTTGGCCAAATTGGAAATCAAGAGATTCATGCATACATTGATGACTTTGTGAAAGGTACGTGTTTTATTTTATAGTTATGTTAGTCCTCTAACTTCAATTTATTATTTTCTTAATGTGCAGTTTCCAATTATGATTTGGAGGCGAGTCATTGCTTGTCTCGTGTCATACTAGAAATGGAGAGAAAATGGCGCATTTAGCCCCTTCACATTATCCTCATGCTCTGCTATGCAACAACTCTTGGTTAATAAGTCTCAACGAATTTAGTTGTTGCCATGTGATATTGTAATTTTCTCCGTGTGACATGGCGCCTTTTAAAAAGAAGACACACATACAAAAGAGAGTTTTAGAGAATGCTTAGAGAGACCATACATTTGTATTACTTTCTAGATGATCTATACAAATAGGGCTACAAGTATATACGACGAAGCTTCTCGATCAACAATATTCACACTGATAATGGATATCGCATACATCTAATGATCTAGATTTAATTCGATGATTAATCAAATTATTCGAATTAATAAAATTAATTACTTTATTAAAAAATTAACAACTTTATAATTTTATCTTTATTTGATATTATTTTTTATTAATAAAAAAATAAAAAATAAAGTATTTATTAAATACAAATTATGAAAAATAAAATTAAATATTTCATAGACTTGTAAAATACTTTATACAAAGAATTACTAAAACCATTTAAAATGTGCCTTATAATAAAAATTAGGAGTATTTATTAGATATTTACACAGATTTTTTTAAAATAATTATTCTAGATATATAGTGTTTTTTTAAAAATACAAGTATTGTATAGATTCTTCAAGAGCGTTTTAGAAATTTCTAGCCAAAACCTCAGTGTTGTAGCAAATTCTGAAGGGTCTTATAGTCTCTTACCCCAACTTATAATCTATCTTTAATTTTTAAATAAACTTTTCGTCTTGGTTCTATACAAATTTCATTCAATGTTGCTCCATAATGTAATGAGTGTCGCAATTTTGAAGTTAGACGCCAAAATTCTTAATTGGAGTATTGGAAGGTTTTTCCCTTTTTTTTTTTTTTTTTTCTTCAAAGGTGAATAATTTGATTCCAAAAACAAATGTTCGTATCTTTTTAAGGTCATACCCCATTGATAGAGATAAAAAAGAATATTAAAGGACACGCATATAGCTTTTGCATATCTATTCTTTCTTAATAACAAAAGCTTTCATCTAATTTTCAAGTTATTCAAGACTTTATAATAATCAGCACAAGTTTGAGAATCTTGAAAGATAATAACATTCCTGCTCATCCAAATAGTATATATAGCTGCACAAAAAGCAACAAGTACACAACTGAAAAATAGGCATCTTTTTCCTCTGATAAAAAATTACAATCAAACAATAAGTAATATCAAAATTGCCAAGTGAGGAGAGATTTTGAGAAACTATGAAAATCCTCTAAAATTGAAACACTCAAACAAGGTAAAGATTCATCAAAACCTTTCCCTCATGTTTAAAACTCTCAAACACACCCTTATTGTCTAAACGTGGGATTCCAACTTAAGGTAGGAGCTATACAGGGAAGACAATCAGTCATCCCACCCAAGGAAAAATTCCATCCATTCCTTCCCATGTGGAGTGACATGTTAGAACGCCACTTAGTGCAGCTACGGAAGGCGCCAACCATGGAACACAATTTGCCATCCTCAGGCAATAGAATAAGGAGAGACTTTTCTTTTGGTACAAAGATTAAGGATAAATTCAGAGAACGAAAGTATGTAATAATGGTGAGCTTTAGTCCAACCTATGTAGCCAAGCTATTCTTACTTGTTAGCTCTGAGCTCAAGTCCATTATTAGTATTTCTCTTGGAGGAACCATAACTTGGGATGAAATGAAATCCATGAAAAATGCCAAGTAGCATTGCTGAAACCCACAAATTACGAGGAGGTAAGCAAACGAAGCAGGAGTGCAGGACTAAGCTGAAGATTTCCATGTATTCAAAACTGGGCATAATCCTTAGCAAAAGCTGAGAATTTTTCAGCAGCAAGTGCTTGCAAATTAAGCCAAAAAGCTATTTGGAAACTTGAAAACATTAAGGAAGCAAATCTGGATCATCAGTTCTTAAGACCAGATTAATGATGGTCTCAACAAAACTCTTCCAATGGCCAAATTCAAATTTAACAGATCAAAGCCAAGTCTAAGTATGGCTTAATATGATGTGTTTTGTGTATATAGAGCAGGTAAGAGAATAAGAATGCATTTTAATATAGGTAACACTTCTTTTCCTTCTACTTTCTTCCTTAGAGCCCAAGCTGATAATCTAACAATTTCCATTGACCAAAAATAAATAAATAAATGAAATTTGCCAATATGGAATCAAGTAGATAAATTATATTTACTATACTACATTTCACATTCAACTTTAGTGACAAATCTCCAAAAATTACTTCAAGATTAATTATGCACAATAGCAACAAACATGTTCTCTGTCCCGATGAAAAGCTACAACAATATATTTGGAGAGATATAAGTTAAACACCAGGAAGCTAAGGAAAGAGCAAATCAGGCGTTAGTTACCTTTTGATTCTTTTGCCTAGGTAAGATTACCGAGGTAGAGACAGGATCGACCTAATCTGTTACTCATAACCATGCTCAATAATAGAAAATGAAAACTTGAGACTCAGTGGATCTTCCAATTTCTCTCTAATGCAATGCAGATCCGCCTAATACAAGTCCCAGCACTTAGTGGATAAGCTGAAACTATAACACAAACAAAGAAAATTAGAAATCAAATAATAATACTTGAATGAGATAATTCAAAGTTCAAGATCTATAAACTAATGATCACCCTGGAATCGATAAAGTATATTAGGCATTACATGATCATATTTCTGATTAAAGCTCAAGTTTCTGCAGTACGTAGAATTATAAACTTTACCTTCATACTGACACAAAAAATATGCATTGGCAACTTAAATAGTGTGATCAGGCATTGCTCAGTAAACAGTAATTCAATCCACAAGATTAAGATATACTCATTTCAAATTTAGAAAGCTTGATATGATGACTATATCAAGATTAACCATTTCTACTCTCCTCCCCTACCAAAATATCTTCTTTCATTAAACATAAGATTATTCAATATTTTATTATCAAAAACAAATGAAAATTCTGTTATAATTTTGGGCGTAGTATCATCAACACTAGATTTTAAAAGACTAGAAATATTGAATTATGGTTACTAGATTTCCATAGCAGCAAGACTTGAAATTCTTTCAAAAGCTCAATAGTTAGCAAAATGACGCATATGCATAATTCAAAGTATCATGATGAGTAACTCCTATGAAAAGGCAACTAGTTTGAGAGGAAACCTCTTTTTAAGTTCTGTACATAATTAAAAAGTAGATTTTTCTTTAACATTAAAAGTTTTACAAGTTGCCCGTCTCTGTTTAGGAGAGAAGTGCTTTATGGAAGCTGTACCTAGCCAAGCATGAAGATGTAGGAATTCACCACACTGCAAATTATATATATATATATATATATATATATATATATATATGCAACTGCAGATGATGCAGCTATTCACAATTTTCCTATCCAACTTCTATAAAGAAATTGCTAAACAGTGAAGCAACAATGCATTCATTGATCAGATTGATGGATTGCATAAAAAAGGCATGTCAATCATTATAAACAATACAAAACACAAAAAACTTCATTCTCTCCCATACACAATATGACAAAGCTTAGTTAGAGCATGAATCTGAAATAAACACAATTATTTATGAAGAACCTGATATGAGATCATCAATGTAGTCAGCATCAATTTTTCCATGAGCCATTGCACCAACCTGAATAATAGTCAGACAAATAAGTCAATTGGTGAAATAACAGAATAACCTAATCTGAAAAATGAACATAAAGGCTTGAAAAGCTTACCACAAATACAAGGTTTTCATCACCGTTAGTAGCACTAACATAGTCCCTTAATTGAACCGCCTTTGGTGAACTAAAAGAAAGACCTACAATGGCACAAGAGCAGCAAATAAGAACCCTTCACAACAGACATTGACATTTTAGCATTGCCTAATTATGATACTCACCTATTTTAAGGGAGTTGACAGGTAAGTGATGAGTCACAGGGTTTTGAATTAACATTAAAAGCTTTCCCTGACTACCCTTTGATTTGATGCTGAACTTTTGCAGCAACTCAGCTACAATAATTATTTTATATTTCAAAATGGGGGAAAGGCAAAGATGTCACTATGATGACAAGAATGAAGAAGAGGATGGACTATGGAGTAATACATTTATGACTAGAGAAGCTTACCCATATTACAAAAGCTTCCTAGTGTTTTTGGCATATGAGTTTGTGGTTCAACTCTTATTAGAATTCCTTCATCAGTTTTGATGAATACAGCGCGTAATCTACTAGCCATGCAAAGGCGACTACTCATGATTTGAAGGAGAGCCTATACTCAATAAACATTCAGAGTCAACTCAATCAAGAAAAACAAGATAATCTTTCAAACTGGTGAGTTTGTGCACAACACATATTCTAGGAAAAGTGCAATGGAAGGAAAAATTAAATAAAATTATTGAGAGAACCAAACCAAAACTAGGTTGTAATTAGACTCTTGAAGAATACAAGACCAGGAAATTCATAATATGAATTATTTCACATTCAACCATTGAGCAAACACTACAGAATTACCAATAACGTACTCTACTTACTCATACCTCACCAGGAATGTCTTAAGTTCTCATCTCAACATTGCCACCTTTGGGCAATCCGAGAATAAGAAATTGAAAAATGCATAAATGAAGAAAGCAGCTCAATGTCAAGGAATGGAAACAGTAGCCAACCTCATGAACAATATCAGGCCTAAAATCATAAGGATTCATATTTTTCTTCCTCATGAAATTGCCGTGCTCATCTGGATTCAAAATCTGGTATTTCTGAAATAAGCCATGCAATGATTAGAAAGAGTAACTACATAATTGAGTTTGAATAGAGATTGGATAAAACTGCTCTCTTAGAAAAAGGCATTAAAGAATTTTTTTTTTCTTTTTTTTTGAATAATTGAACAAGCTTCTCATAAGTTTCAATGCATTCTATCAAGCTAAAATTAGAGCATTTCAAAAAGCCAAAGAAATATAACTTTTTGCTAAATATTTCTCAATCCAAATACACGCAACCTGAATATGGGAAAGAAATCTCTTTTGAAACTGAAGCTGATTTTAACTACTTTACTTCATATATTTAAAGCAGATTTATTTTTAAGTGGATGATTTAGTTTAAAAATTCTTATCATTCTAACCACACTCAAAAGGGTGCTATCAGCACATAGAAAAATACAAGTTTCATCCCTTTCACTGAAAATTTCGTAAGAACATGGAACCGAGAGAGGGGCATGGCCCAGTTAGGAAAGAAAAGAACTAACTTTGCCAACATGAGCAAGAACAAGTGAAGCTTTCTCAAGAATGAAATACACGCCATTCTTTGAGCTCTGTCTGTGGGGGCCCAGTGGAATTCCCGGAAGTTCTACCACAGAATTATCATTCTCTTCATCCTCCATTGATTGATCCTGTTTAGAAAGGATAGTCCGAGGGAGAGAAAACAGTGAGAGAGACATTTTGAGGCAAACAAGAGAAAATAGGGGCAATACCCTACTTTCTAATGAGAATGGTGAAGCTAGCAATTCAGGCAGCCCAGCCCGGTCAGACCAGGCCATAAAGCCTGAATTTCTTCAGGTCACCACAAGCCCGGTCCCTATCCTAGCAGTGTGCTTGTTCAGGCCAATTCATGCCCTAAGCACATTTTTTATTTCATCAACTAAAACCTAATTTAAACAAACTAAGGATATATTGATACAATCCAACATTCCAACAACTACATTAAAGTGTGAAACATTCCATCAAACTTGAACACTAAATTAACATAATCCAACATTCAACAACTAAATCAAAGAGTCCATGACCTCTGGTCTACCAGACTCCAGACTAAACAGGAAGAGTCAATTATTAGACAGCTAACCCATCCAAAAAAAAAAAAAAAGTGCGAAAACCTCCTATATACTTAACACCTGCTTGAATGCATCAAATAGCACACTAAATTTCCAAAAGGCAAATGCACTCCCATCTTCATCGGCAAAGAATTATGGAGACATGACAATCATTTCCTTCCCTCACTCTAATAAGATAACATTTCCTTCCCTCACTCTAATAAGATAACATCATTGATAAACAAAATCATGGTAATTCTGCTAGTCTCCTATTTAGTCTAATCCTCTCCATAATCAATCCACAAAATGCCTGACTAGCCTGACTTTGTCATAGAAGAAGTTGGACTTCCAGTTTTTATCAGCTAAGTGTTAATGCATATTAGAAAGCTGTGGCACTTAGTAATCAACAAATTGGTGTCACTTTCTAAATCAATAAGGAAGAAGAATTAATGCTCCATGAAAAAACCTTCAATGAAGATAGCAATAATGAAATAAGATCAAAATAGCACGTCCTTTCCTTTTTCCCTCTCTTTCTGTCAACAATTTTGTCCTTTTTAATTTTTATTTGCCTCCCAGATCAGAGGATAAAGATTAGCAATTGAACATTAAATTATTTGTATCATATCTCATACTCATATAATAAAGGTATTCTACAACGAACAGCTCACTCAATGTGTAAGTCAACCCATCTAAAACCTTCCTCCCTATACACGCCCTGACTCACCATCCATTAACATATTACCAAATAAAACACTAATAACTTCAAAAATATAACAGCTAGTGTTGAAGAAAGTGCTACATTGTGTATTTTTAATCAAAGATGAGAGAAAGATAAAATGGTAAACAAGCTGATTGCTGAACAATGTTGTTTGATGTGCACTCATTCTTCTTATTGTAAGGATATTTGTATTTAAGACTATGAAATTCTCCTTAACGATAAAAAGTACATAGAGTACTAAACATGGTGAAAATTGAAGCCAAAAGCCAAAAAGACAACAAATTGTGATAAATTCATTTTGTTAATTCTGTCAATTCTTTTCTTCTACATCAAGGAGAAAATAAATCTGTGTGAATCAAATGAATAACCCTATAATGATAAATGAGTACTCACTAATGAGTTATTTCATATTAGATGTAAATGGCTAAACATAGTCAACCTATAAATGAAATCATTTCATTTTAAAAATATAAGCATGCTTGTAACGTGAATTTTCTGGCGAAGTGCCCACCCACTGGCGTTTTTGCTTACCTTTACTGAGGTACAATGCTATTACTGATTGAAGCTATAACTCTTACACTATAAAATGCTATTCCACAGCTACAGCCTGATTAATTATGTACACAAATTGGACTACATTTCCACAATGGACGCCAGCATGTTAGGACAGACATTCCTCTAGTAATTTTTCTTTTTTCTAATCAGATAACTTGCCTGTTTACAATATTTATCTAAAGGCCAAACTATAAAATTTGCAGCAACGTCATTGAACTGGTTGAAGTAATAAGGGAAAGGGATATGCAGTTGGTGCAGGTGAAAAATCGTCCCTAAAAATTAAGCATACTATATTCAGGATTTCCTTTCAGCCACAAACAAAAAAATCGTCTATTCACTCAATCAAGAACTCCATCATTGCAAGTTTTTTCGCCACCAAATGTACAGAAAGCAATTTCTATAGGTGAAATATAGAAATTATAATCTTCCAATTGAAAATTGTAAAACAAATAACAGAAGATTCAAGAAATAAACCAAAAAGATCATGATAACAAAATCAACAAGAAAGCACAATATATGATAATTATTATTCCACAAACTACCTTCCTAATGAGACCCATTTTCAGAGAAGCATTGTCATAGATGAATATGGCAAGATATCTCACCTTCTTAACTTCTTTCTCTCAATCTTTGCCAATGGTCAAGTTTGGGGTTTGTTTCTCTGCCCTCTTCCTCTTCAGGTTATTTTCTGCACAAGGATTAAGCATACCTGATTCTCTAAGTTGTGTGCAACAAACAATACTGATCTTCAAAAACAAAAGGTACCCTGCAAGCAAAAACACACATTGTACACCACCTGAGCATGAGTCTACTCTGAATGTTTAACCAGTACATCATGAGCTTGAATCTCATTATGGGTTCCTTGTGCGTGTGCAATAGTATGAGAAAATATGGGGACAGAGAGAACTGAATACAAAACCAACATAGAGCAATTAAACATGCATGTGAAGCCACAATGGAATAGGAAAATTTTAATCAATAAAAGAATAAATGGAGTTACCTGTGGGGCAAAAATCAGCAGTTCACCAATAAGAAGAGCAGGGTAAAACCACACAAGCTCCTTAGACTAAAAGCACTCAAACAAAAGATAGTGCCTAGAAATGTCGATCCAGATCGAAACTGCAATAGAAACCAATTTATAATTTATAAATGTAAACTAATACTGAGTAGTGGGTTATTTCATATTACATGCAAATGGCTCAACAAAGCTACCTTGAAAGCATTAAAGAAGTAACATGTTATCATGCTTTCTTTCAGATCAGATCTACAATGTGCCTCAACTGAGGAGGCCAAATCAAACATTTTTTCATGCAAGTTATGAACAACTCTAGCTATCCAAAATACATAAGCAGAACCAGTCAAGAAACCATTTTCATATTTATAAAACATGGCTATATCTAACATTTTCAGGCAAAGTGCCCACCCACTGTTTTGCTTTCCACTACTGAGGTAAGGGAAAAAGTCTACTCTAACCAGCCACCACTCTATTCACGCTATTAGTGATGGAAGGTATAACTTACACTATCAAATGCTATTCCACAGCAAATTGTGTACACAAATTAGACCTCGTTACCACAATGGAAGCCAGCATTCAGGGTTATAAATTTCTCTAGTTATTTACTTTACTAATCAGATAACAAGCCTATTTGCACAATTTAAACTAACGATTGAAACAGTGGTTGAACAGAAGGGAAGGGGATATGGAGTTGGTGCAGGTGAAAAATCGTTCCTAAAAAGTTTACAGTACTCAGGATTCCCTTTCAGCACACAAACAAAGAAAGCATCTATTCACCCAATCAAAAACTTCACCAGTCCAAGTTATTGCCCACTAAACGATATAGAAACGAATTACTATATATGAAAATAGAAATTATAATGCTTTCAATTGAAAATTGTAAAACGAATAACAGAAGAATCAAGAGAATAAACCCAAAAACCCAACACAGCTCTCCATTATCTCTAGCAGAAGCAGTAGAATTAGAACAAATTCATTGGATGACCAATTTCAAAATAGAATAAAACTGCAAATTAAGTGTCAATACAACATATAGCAACGAATACGGTGAAGGAGCAAGAGAGAAAAACACAGTACTAAATGAGGAGCTGGAATGCGCCGTTCTTCGATGGCAGAGAGGAGATTGTAAAATCTCAAGTGCTACAGTTACCTGGGAGTGGCAACAAAATCCATGTCTGGATGGGAGACTTTTATAAATAATATTAGGAGTGTGTTAAGGTTAGCCCTCTATAAATACTACTAGGGATCTGTTAACCTCAGCTCCTAGGCTGATGACAAGAGATTTTATTACTTTAAATGCTTAAAAAATAAAGTATGATTTTAATTACTTACACTTTTGATCATTGTTAAATATATTGATAACACTTTAAATTTATTAAAATAATTTTTAATACTTAAAAAATTATTATCAAATACACTCATCTATCACTAACCATTAACAAAAGTTGTTGATCTATAGCGTTTATTGCTTATGTAACTATTATTTGCTCACTAAGTCACTTATATATTGTTGAAGGTTCATCAAGGATTTTTCCAGGATTACCAAGTCTTTCTACAATCTCTTGTTGAAGGAAGATACATTTAAATTTACTAAAGAGTGGTTAGCTGCATTTGAGACCTTGAAGAAAACACTTCTCACTGCGCCTATAGTGGTGACACCGGACTGTGACACTCTCTTTGAGATTATGTGTGATGCTAGTGACTACGTTGTTGGAGCTGTTTTGGTGCAAACAAAGGAGATAATCTTCATAGTCATTTACTACACAAACAAGACTTTAGACCCTGCTCAAACTAACTGTGCTACCACCGAGAAGGAACTATTAGCTGTAGTCTATGCCTTTGACAAATTTAGACCCTACCTCATTGGGAATATGACTGTGGTGTTCACTGATCATGCTATAATTAAATATCCGTTGAAGAGCAAAGATACCAAGCCAAGACTCATCAAGTGGGTATTACTACTATAAGAGTTTGACCTGGAGATAAGAGACAAAATGGGATAGAAAATCTCATTGCATATCACTTATCTAGATTTGAGCTTCATGTCTCTGATGATACTCCTATGGTTGATGACTTCCCTGATGAACAAGTATTGTCTATCAGCACTCTTATGGAGAAGGTTTGGTCCACACAATTGCAAGATGGCCATGGTATGCTGACTGTGTGAATTACTTGGCCAGTCATGAATTTCCTCTTGATGTGACCTATCAACAGAAGAAGTCCCTATTTGAGGTGAGACACTATTTTTGGGATGATCCGGTTCTCTATCGGAGGTGCAGTGATCATGTCATTTAACAGTGTATCCCTAAAGAAGAACAGTTTACTATTCTTGAGAAGTGTCACTCTACACGCTATGCAGGATACTGTGCAGCTAACAGAATTATTGGAAGAATTTTACAGTCTAGATTTTACTAGCCTACCATTTTCAAAGATGTTAAAGCTTTTGTTAAGGAATATAATAGGTGCCAAAGAACTATCACAATGACCAAGAAGAATGAGATGCCCCAAAACCCCATTTTGGAAGTAGATATATTTGATGTGTGGGGCATCGACTTCATGGGACCCTTCCCTCCTTCCTATGGGAATCTCTATATTTTGGTAGCTGTGGACTATGTCTCCAAATGGGTAGAAGCAGCTGCTTTGCCACCAATGACTCCAAGGTGGTGCACAAATTTTTGAGGAAAGATATCTTTACCCGCTTTGGGGTGCCAAAAGCCCTGATTAGTGATGAAGGGAGACATTTTTGCAACAACTAGCTCAAGGCACTCCTTGTCAAGTATGGAGTGAGATATAAGATTGCCACCATCACCCACCATCACCCACAAACTAGTGGGCAAGTGGAGGTGTCTAATAGGGAGTTGAAGAGAATCCTGGGGAAAAGTGTAAATTCTAATAGGAAGGATTGGTCTTTGAAGCTTGATAATGCACTTTGGGCTGATAGAACAACTTTCAAGACACCCATTGGCATGTCACCCTAAACATAGTCTTTATGAAAGAGTGTCACTTGCAAGTAGAGATGGAGCATAAAGCATACTGGGTTGTGAAGGTACTAAATTTTGACCTGTAAGCAGCTAGGGAAAAGAGACTACTCCAACTCAATGAACTGGATAAGTTCAACCAAAAATCTTATGAGAACGCCCGCATTTACAAGGAGATAACTAAAGCTTGGCATGACAAGAAAATTGAGAAAATGGGGTTTTATGCTGGTCAACTAGTTTTGTCTTCAATTCAAGGCTAAAACTATTCCCAAGCAAGCTCAAATCATGGTGGTTTAGCCCTTTCACTGTGACTAGTGTCCACCATTTGGAGCAGTTGAAATAAAGAAGGATGGAAGGACATTCAAGGTGAATGGGCAAGACTTGCCCAAGTACTCCGCCATTCTAACTTAACCCCAGTAGAACTTGAGATAATCGGGCTGAGGACTATAAACAAAGCACTTGTTGGGAGGCAACCCAATTATTTCCTTCTCTTTCTTTTAAGTTTTGCATTCTAGTTTAGTTCATTAAGTTATTTTTTTGGTTTCTCATGTCACTCAAACTAATAATTGAACATATACAAGTTTTGGAGTGGTTTAGGGGGATTAATTCGAAGTTTTGCAGTTGAAAGAAGTCATTTCCACGCATCTGGCACCATGGCCTTGAAAAAACACAAAACAACTTTCATTGGTGCCAGGGCAAGACTCGATGGCGCTAGGGCACTATGCAAAATCTAGGAGACTCCATCTTGGTGCCACAGTGCCACCAACATAAACAATTTTTTTTAGCAAACTCCCAAGTGGTGCCATCGAGCCAGCTCCCCTTTAAAGAATCATTAGTCCGTAAAAAGCCCTACCTCTTCATCTTCTTCACCTATTTTCTTCACTTCCTCTCACAACCCTCCATACCCACTTACCCAACCTTTAAGTTTCTTCCAAATTTCACCATGGGTGGCCAAGAAAACACCTCCAATCAGTTCTAGAAGCCATTTCCACTTGTGGGTACCAAGATTGTTTTCATTTTGCAAGCTTTCTCTCTCCTTAGATTGAAGACTTTTTGCAAGCTTTGGCACTAGTTTGAAGCCCTCAATCACTAATGGGAGCTTCTTATAGGTAAATGGCACCTGATCCACTCCATTTCCACTCATGGGTGTTGACAAATTTTGAGTTTCCTCTCTTAAAACCCTTAGGCCAAAAGTGAGTAGTTTGGGGGCTAGGCTTGTAAATTGTTAAAATTTGAGACTAAATTAGTGTGTGTCTAATTAGTTGTAGACTCTAATTAACTATTATTTACTTGCATGCAATTCCTTGAAGTATGAGGGGGGCATGGGAATTTTTTGGGCTAATTGTGTGATTGTGTGGCAATATTGGTGCGGATAGTTTGCTTTAAGTATTTTGCAAGACACCATGCCATTAAACGGCTAGCAAAGAGAAAGACCTCTTCCTCGTCTAGGGAGCCAGACTATGACTCAGTGTGGTTCCTCAACAAAAAGGCCCGAGATCGATATGAAGAGTTGCTAACCAAGCCCTTTATCCTAAAATTTGGCATTGACCTCAGCTTGCCTTGTTATGCGAGATGGCGTGGCGACATTGGCTCAAGTTTGTGTAGTAGCCTGCTCCGGCAACATCATATGGGAATTCTATGCCAACGTGCTGGAGCTGGATTCCAGATATGAGAGCTGGGTAAGGAGTTACCATTGACTTCACCGCCATGCGCCTTTACAAGCTATATGAGATTCCATGGAGCTTAATTGGGGAACCCTCATTAAATAACTTTTTGGTGGAAGGGGATTACAATGACATCACTCTCGAACTATGCATTGAAGGCACACAGTGGACAACCAAGCATGGCGAGTTCTACCACTTCCCAAAGGCTGGGTTAGATAAGATACACAAGACATGACTGCACTTCATCTCTGTGCGCCTGCGACTGTCTACCCACACATTAGATGTTACCAAAATAAGGGCGGAGTTCCTTTGGGCTATACATAACCGTTGGGCTTATGAGATAGAGACCACCATAGAAGAGGCCATCTAAACTGTGAGCACGATCGAGCACAACAAGGTCTTACCATTCCCTTATCTCACCTTTGCTTTATGCTAGAGGGTAGATGTCAATTGGAGCCCTGAGGAGCCCCTACTAGAGCCTAGACGCTTTCTTGACAAGAAGTTCTTCGACAGGCTAAAGCTGCCCCTGTAGCTCCTCCTCCTCTTGTTGCTCCCCAGGCTGGGCCCGCTCAACAACTACCTCAGCAACAACATCCACACATGGCCCTCATTACATCATTTGCAGCCCAGCACATCCTTGGGAACATTGAGGCTGTCTTAGCTTAGTGGATGGAGGCTTTCATGAACTTTGTTTACCAGTGATTCCATGTGGTTGAGCAACACATCACTAGTTTATCTGTCGCACATTCTAGACTGCTGGCATTCCCAGTTTGGCCACCACCACCACTTGCTGCACTAGAACCCGAGGAGGAGGATGAGTCATTGGGCAACCCCTATGACCCCAACTAGGCTGCTTATCTTAGGTCATCCCTTTCCTTTCTTTTTTAGATTTTTGCATTGAGGACACTGCAAGTTTTGAGTTTGGGGTGGGGTGCACAGGAGGGCACTTGTGCATGTTATTAGCTTTTGTTTGAGTAGTTGTGTTTGCATGGTTGAATGTTTCTTTTATTCATGCATGATTGTGTGTAGTTTCCTAGGTTAGATTTTATTTTAAGTAGTTTCAAAATAAAAAAAAAAAATGACTGAAAACAATGGCCGATGATAAAAGCTGCTATTAATCTATGATATTTTGGGATAAGGAGACTTGAACTGATGATTTGCAATGCATGATTATCTATTATGTCCTATTAGCTTGATCTAATGAGTTGAATTGATATATACCTATTCAATTAATTATTGGAAAATCTCTGGAAATTTTGAGCCAACCATTATGTTGTGTGATCCTATATTTATTGCTCATTCCCATTTTGTGCACAAACACTTGGATATTGGAGTGAATGAAAATGGACGAGGATGAACATTAGCCATTTGTGAGCTTTTTAGCCATAGAGTTGAATTTTTGAAGCTCTGGAATCGTTTTTGAGTGTGTCATGTATTTTTTTGGTTTCTCTAGAACTTGCTCTATTATACATGTTAAGACCACACTTGAATCATTAACACTAAGGAGATTAGGGTACCTAGGATTAGCCATTTTAGCCTTTCATAGCCCACCTTGCATAATCACCATTAGTTGAGCCTTTTTAAGTCTAAGCCTTCCCTTCTTTTAACCACATTTTAAGCCATATACCATTCCTTTGATTTACCCCTATTTTGAACCTAACACCTTGAAGGATTGTGTGAATTTAAGGCATAGAAAGGTTGCTTGGTTTGTAACTAGGGAAGTGGAAAGAAGTAGCCTCAAAGGATATGAAAATCTCCCAAGAAAAAGGCAAAGTGAAAAGAAAAATAGCAAGAAAAGCAAAAGAATGAGAAACAAGGAAGAAGAAATGTGTAAGTATGAGGCTTGGTAGTTTGAGAGTGATTAAGCTTAAAGGATAGCTTTGGATTCACATAGTCTCTTTTTGGTGTATTTTACCTTCAATTTTGCCAAAACCGTACCCTTTTGACCACACCCTTCCTAAAGCCCCATTTCAACCCATAAAAACCCCTTTGATTAGTGTTTTTGGTTCATTACTTAGTGGTGAAGACTTGATTTATGAGAAAGCCTATGGATGAATCTTAAATTGCATTGACTTGAGTGTGTTGAACCTTCTAGACACTTGAAAGATTGGAGTGTATTTTCATCTATGTGAGGGAATTCATCTTCATTGCATTTGATTTCATGAAACATGATGAGTTGTTGTGTATGTGCACTTCAATTTATGCCTTATACTTCTGGGATAACAATGGCTTTCCATGATTTGATTAATTGTCCACATGGTGACTTGTATTACTCATTTGGGGTGAGAATTTGAGCTTAGCATGTTAGTTTTGTTGAGAGTTACCTTGAGGATTTGGGGCTATTTATGTTGTTGATTGGTCGTGTATTACATCTTAGTCTCCAATGTATCCCATGTGAGTGTTTTTTGAGGCCAATGTGGTTAGTAGGTTTTGGATGATTGGGTTGTTGTCTTGCCTGTTATCTTCTCTTTAATACTCGAGGACGAGCAAAATGATAAGTTTGGGGGAGTTTGATGAGTGCATTTTATATAGAGATTTTGTATTATATTTCCTCACATTTAAGTCCTAAATTAAGAAAGAATCAGGTGCTTTTGACCTTATTTGTTCATTTTGCAAGAATCAAGCACTCAAGGAGACAAGACAAGGAAAATTCAATGCAGGAAGCAAGTTGGCATTTGTCGCCATGAAATTCTAGCAAGGGTTAAGTTGGCGCCAAGAAAAGGAGAAAAAATTCCAAAAAGTATGTGTTTGGTGTCGTGGTGCTTGGAGGTCCCAACACGTGATTTCATAGGCTTTTGGGCCAAATAGACTATTAAGAATCCTAGTTTGGGTATGGTTGAGAGTATTTTAAGATTTAAAAAATGAAATAATTAGTTTTAATGGCAAAGTGATAAACAATTTTTAGTGTTTATTTTTGTACTCTTATACTTAATTTTGGCATTTCAAATTTGTATTTAATTGTTTAATTAGCATCCATTTATATCATTGAGGTCTAATTAGAATTTATTGTATTTCATATTAATTTTTCCACTTTAAGGTCCAATTTTACTTGTTACAAATTTTTAATTTCAAAATTGGACCTGAGAGGCCTCAGCTAATGTTGAGATTTATGTCCAAGCTTAAAATTGGAGCAATAATCTTCATAAATTCATGAAGTGAGGGCACAAAAGGGAATTTCTCAACTCAAAGGGTCAAATAGACATTTGGCAACTTAAATGAGGGTCAAAGTCATCATTTGAGCCTCATTAATGGTATTTTTGTAATTTTTTCCAAAAACCCTAGAGAAATTCGGCCATCATCTCCCTCACCACTTAATTCAAGACTCCATCTTCCTCTCTCACTAGTTTAGCTTCTTTTCTCTTCTCCCATGGCGCTGCCTCTATGAAAATGGACAACTAAAAGCTTCTATAATCAACCTGAGATGACTTGAAGACTATTGGTTTGATTCTTGAGACAAATATTGTATTTATTTTGAATTTAATGAAGATTATGCTTCTCTACTCCTTATTTCTCTCTAAGATTGTGTATGATGATTTTTATGCATGATTCTTGGATGGGTTTGTGGATTTTTTAGATTTGATTATCCTAGGAGTAATTTCAACGAAATAGAACTCAATTGGGTTGGATAGAAATTCAGATTTAAGGTCTTGGATGCTCTAATCTTGTGTTGTGATTATGGTTGGAATTGGGTTTAGTTCCAATAGCCATAACCTATGCGATTTTATAGTAGGAATTGCTGAACTAGGTACAAGAATCTCAACTTAGTTAGGGTTCAACTAAATTAATTAATTAAGTAGATTAATCTTAAGATTTCAGGATTAATCTAATTAATTGGTATAACTAGAATTAAATTTTATTTTTGGCTCAAGGATAGAATCACTGGATGTTTAATAGTTCTTAGGTTGGTTGCATTTACATAATCTGTTGATTTAGTTTACTTGTTTATTACATTTAATTATTGTTAGTTACTCTATTACTATAGATTTGATTGAAACCTCTTATTCCCTTAGCCTAAATAGACTAAGACCTATATTAGTGATTCTCTAAGAACATGACTCTTGGTTGGAAACTCAAATTTGAATTTTTAATTTGACCACCACATATAGTAAGGATGCTATTGGCACGTGCATCACAAAGTTAGACGTGAGTTTTTATAAGTACTTATTTCATGTTAAAATATTCTCAATTGATGTTAAATATTTAATAAGTTTTTATTTGATGTCAATTCTATTTGATATGTACTAAAAAAAATATTTATTTTGATTTAATATTATATTATCTAAATTATGTATACCAGGGTTATAAAGTCGTGATATATATGGAATATAATATTTACCTGTGTAAATTTATTCCAGTTACCTAGATATTTAGTTTGTATAAACTTAATTCACATATCTAAATATAATATTTTTTAAATTTAAAAATAAATAAAATAAAGTAGATAAGACCAAAAAAAAAAAAAACTCATGTTAATATACACACTTACCAAATTCTTAAGATGGTAGAAGTGAATACATGTCAAAAAAAAAAAAAAAAAATAGAGTATAAGCGTGGATTTGCATTTTAACAAAACTTTATATACTTTGATCTTATTAGAGCGTAGGTGAAGGTATCGATGTTTGCGATGAGAGACTATTTTACAATTAATACTAGATTTTAATGCTTGTGTTACGCCATGAGTATTGTTTTTATGATGTAAAATTTGTGATGTACTCTTATTTTTATTGCTTAAAATGATAAAAAAGTTTAGTCATATGTAAAGATTTATTACTATATAATAGATTGTGATTTTATACCATTTTAAGATTAATATTCCTATTTTACTTATTATGAATATTCTTTTTTATTAAAATATGTATACTACATTTTATATTCTCATTTTCAACTTTTAATTATATATGATAACTATTATTTTTTATTACAAACTTATACGGTGATTATACATTATAATTTACAATTTTAAATCATTAACATACGATCATATTATCAATTAATTATGAGTTATATTTAAAGATAAAAAAAAAATACATCAATACCAAACTCGTTGAACGGGTGACATACTAGTATCTATAATAATCTATACTAAAATGCTTCCACCTCTGTACATTAGTTCACTGTAGTTTTTTTTTTTTTTTAGATTTTTATTATTTTAATTAATGACATTTTTTGACAATATCTTTTAAGATTTAAAATTTTTAATTCACAATACCTCAACTTAATTTTTTTTTTTAATTATAACGAAATCCTCTCTCTTTATTATTGAGATTTTAATTACAACGAAATCCTTTATCCTTTAAATATTGAAATGATATTTGAATTTTTCACATTTAATTACCTGACCATCACCAAAGAATTCCTCTCCCTTTGATAATTGAAATCACTCCTTATCGTTTGTGTCTTCCTTTTATAATAACTAACTAAAACAATATTTCCTAAAATTACTTTCATAATTAAGATTAATTGCCATCATGTATTGGACTATTTAACGTAATCAATCTCAAATTAATAGCTCTGGATTTACTCTATTACAATCAATAAAATTTTCATGCATGTCAGTTATTTGATTGAATAATTAATGGAGGATTGGGTTTTTACAATGTTCTAAAGAGAACTTTCTTTAATTCACTCTTACTAAAACGTGATTTAATATTCATAATCATAATTATGAGATTTTACTATATGAAGGAAATAAGACATTAATAGTTAAATAAATAGTGGCGACTGATTTGGTGACAAGGGGTGTGTTTGGCAAAAGTAACATATAACTGTGAAACTAGTTAAAAATTTATACTTGTATAGTTGGTTGATTGAAATAGAGTTGTTTAGTAAAATTAATTTTATAACTAACTAAAATATGTTAAATGACTAAAAAGGATATATAATATTATATTAATATAATATATTTTTAATTTGTATATTGAGATAATATTAAAATTAACATAACTTATTTATTTATTTATTAAATAATTGAATTATTATTTATTTATAATCAGTTATTTATTTATTATGAATGTATTAATTAAAAAAATACAAAACCAAGTTTGTGAAAGAAGAAGAAAATGAAAGAGGTAAAAAAAATGAAGTGCCATGTGAAAGAGAGGAAGCGAAATTGAGTTATTAGGACTAATTGTATATGAATAAATATTATCATTTGTTAAAAAATTAAGAGTAAAAATGAGAATGAAATATTAATAGGTGGTATTTCAAACAATTGTACTAACTTATTGGCTAAGTCAAAAAGGCAGCATCTCTTAAATAGCTCCTTTTGCTAAATAATACCAAGATTTTGTTAATATTGTTGATGAGGTATGCTTAACCAATCGATCTTCAAGCTCCTTCACCTTATATATATATATATATATATATATATATATAAAAGAAATAGGTAGTTAAAGATCTAGTAATTTGAAGTAAGAATAAAGGGTTATAATACACTATAACGTCTAAGTTCATGTGCTAGTTGAAGTAGCGTTTTAAAAATTATATTATAAGTTAGTAAGATAAATTTGTTTATCAAACACGTCTATTTAAATCAGACGAGTTTATAAGCTAATTAAATACATTATAAATTAATTTATTGGACTTATCAAACACACTTATAATAACAATTTCGTTTCTACTAGGTAAAGGAAATAATTTTTTACTAGCTATCAATCCCACGCTTAGATGTATATTTTTTACGATTTTTCTAAATAACATGAAACTTATTTTGAGTAAGAAATTACGCGTTTATATTTAATATTTTAATTCAGTGAAGGCAAAACCATATGATCATCAACAACTTTTTTATTTTTTAATGAACATATAATCAAGCCAATTCTGTATGACCTAAATAATCTCAATTTTTGGTGAGGTAAAAGCCCCGTATCTTTTTCTTCTATCTCGCTCTTTCGTTTTTTGATGTGAAGCTTTTCTCTTTTCTTTTAAACACATAAAATTTTAAAATGTTGACTAAAAAGAAAATTCTACATCAAGTAGTTTGTACTAACCTCACCCAAATGAATATAAGAATTTAATAGAAGTTTTTCAGTAGCATACAGTTTAGCTATTGAATAGAAAATTTTGATTCAAATCAACAAAGTTTTATCTTAACTTATCAAGGTCCGGTTAACATAATCATTGATAAATGTAGCAAAAAATATACAAACAATATCAAGTAAGAGTTAACATAAACTTGCAATATTTGACACATCTAAGCTTTTCATGTATATATATATATATATATATATATATATATCTTTTTCTTATTTCAATTTCTTTCAGCTTCATGTATATATATATATATATATATATATATATATATATATATATGTATGTTTATGTTTTAATAAGAGTTAACATAAGCTGAAAGAAATTGAAATAAGGAAAACATCTTTGCATTAAGTAAATCAACCTAAAGACATCATTTGCTGTGCTGCGCCAAAGAGATCAAAACCCATGGGTTTTTTACTCTTCAAATTCACTTAAGAAGCTTCTTATCAAGGTAACTATCTCAACTGATTTTGCGGTTCTTTTTCTAGCTTTTACATCTTCTAGAAGTCCTATTATAAAAATGGTTCAAATCTAAACATAAAATAATCATAATATCATCTTCTCACATTTGGATTAAGAATAATGTTTTAAAAATGTTTCAAACTTAAAGTAGGTAAAGTAATCACATGCAATCCATTTCACTCTAGTTACTAATACCGTGAGTTTTCAACCCACAGCTAATTCAAGCTAATTAGAAGACCTAAATGGAGATAGAGCTCTCCTAAAGACATTTTTTTTTTTGCATATATATAAACTCGAACTTGGATCACATATTTAAGTAACCCTAACTCTTTACCACTAAGACTAATACTCGCCGGTGAAGCTTTAAATTTTAAAAAGAGTGTAATAAGTTATTTAAAAAAATAAATGTAAGATAAAGTTAAGAGAGAGAGGTTTTTTTCAGGCTAACTGTTTTCAATTTTTTAAAAAGAATAATACAAAAATGGCAGAATAAAAGATTTAGACAGAAAAATCAGTGGGTTACCATAACTGTTTTCAAATAATTAAAAGTTAATACAAAAAATGACAGAATTAAGCACGTCAACGTGGACACTCTTATCGTCCACAAATCACTTACAATTAGAGGAATGTAATAGATATGAAGTGCGCACCCTATCAAAATTTTGGATTTCAAAACCCATGTAAATATTACTCTCTTTTATTCTTTTATTTAATTGTTTTGCTTTATCCTCCTTGAGGTCTTCATGTTAAATTATTTTTTATTTTATTTGTTCGCTAGTCTTAACGTTGGGGGTTGATCGTTTTGCATAAGGTAAATACTACTCTCATCTATTCATCTCTACTCAATTTAGCTATAATATATATATATATATATATATATATATATATATATATATATATATATATATATATATATATATATATATATATATATATATATATATATATATCTCCAAAACTGATTTATCATAAGAAACCAAGTTTTGTTTGGATTGCGACTTTTCCTTCCTTACTCTGTAACTACTCTACATTTGGTCCATTACTTTTGTTGAATTACTTTCATTCTAAAATTTTGTTAAACCAATTATGGAATTTTGAATAAAGTTAAAACCTTTCGAAGTTTGATTTTTCCATCACAGTAACAACATATCGAAGTCAGGTGCGGTGGAGCTCGATTCTAAGGTAGGGAAGAAGACGAGGGTATAAAAGACATTTACTTATAGAGTAGTCATGTGCAAATTATGTAATTTTTAATGAATTAATATCAACCATTAAATTTAATTAAAATTAATCATAAGAATAAAGAGTAAGTAAGAAAAAAATACTTGATTATCTTTTCTTTTCTTTTCTTTTTTAAAAAAATTCAATCTAATAACCAATAGTTGTGGCTTATTAACTTAAATAAGTAATCTGGGTTCAGCTAATATAGCATGGCTTTTTTTAGTGCGGGTATTTGATAGGACTCTTGAGGTTTACTAACTCTAAAAATTTTAAATTCTAAACTTTAAAATATAAACCTTAAATAATAAATAATAACTCTACAGTTCTAAACTCTAACTCTTATATAAAAAGAACATGTGTAATGTAAGAATTATTTAAATTTTAATAGGTGTAATTAATATAATTATAATAAATTCAGCTTTATTATTACAATTTTATATTTTTAATGAGATCTATTAATTGTTATTTGAATCCATAAACACACAGTAGAAAAACCATTTATTTATTTATTTTTTATTTGGTTAACATGATCTCGTTATTTATAAGAGACTTGTTATTGCTTTGTTTTTCTTTATTTATTAGTGGAAAAAAAGGACTATCGTGGACTTGGTTCTCCCCCTAAGGAAAACACATTACTATATTGCTGGCTCTGACTGGGAACTACCAGTGGAGGGGATAAAGATAGGACCACTAGCATTTAAAAGTTTTATCTAATTTAATTTATGTATTTCTACTTTGACTTTGACGTGACACAAAAAATTTCGTATTCCATCCATCTACCTAAAATCTATTAAATGCTTCAACTAAACCTCCAATAATTGAAAGTTGTGCAATATGAACATTCAAGTTCGAAGTTTGGAAGCAGTCAATAAATAGAGACTTAACCTACAAATGACTTGCTACTAAATGCATATGGTCCACCAATTGGCCAAATGATCTATATATATTTTGGAGAATGAAATGGAACATAATAGAGGAATTGTTTATTTAGACAGAAAAATCTTAATAAAAATTGTGCGTAGGAATTAGGAATTGTTATATACTCTTAGTTGGTTTTTTTTTTTTGGTGAATTTCTTAGCAGATTTTCTATTGCTAATATTTGCTTTTAATTGGACATACTATGTGAGCCTTTGTTTGCTAAAATGGCCACATATTAATAGTTCAAAACCACCTAAAGCAATGTTGATTGTATTTTTTTGAAACTACCTATGTCAATTCAGTGGATCTTTTGCCATATTACACCAAACCGAATTGACTTAGACCCTCGTATAAAAGCACATAAAGGGATAGAAAGAAACATAAATTGGGTAAATTGGGTTAAGGAGTAATTTTGTTATTTTTTAATTAAAATAAAATTTCATTAATTCATCCTTTACACCTCAATTTAGAGGGAAATAATTTTTGAATAAAAAAAAAAGTCTATTCTATTCCATTAGTTTCAATCACTCATAAAAACTTTCAATCAATAAAAAATTTATTTCATTCCATTCTATTTCATCCTTTTCCACTCTCTTCCAAACATAATATTTACCCACCCTCAATCATGATAGGACATTTCATTTTTTTCTTCCTTTGCTTTTTAGATATAAAATAATATTTTTGTGCACCTTTTTTTTTTAAATTTAATTTCAGAGTACAACTTGTTCTAAAACAGGTCCCCTCAGCTTTCATTTTGACTTCATTTAAATCCTTCCGCCGGGTTTCCACCGTAACTGAACTGTTGAACAGTCCAGTTAAAAGTTAGGATGGCAACTTAAAATGCTAACTCAAACCCCAAATGCAAAAGCTAGCATGGTTTGTGTTGAGTAAATCTCAGTTATTTATTTAAATCACTTAAAAATAAATGCACTTTATATATATTTTGAGTTAATCTCAGTCATCCATCTCCATATGTGATCCAACAAAACAATCAGAGGTAGCTGAGCAAACAAATTGGATCCCTCAAAAGTGAAATACTCTTCTTCAGCTCATCTTTGTCTCTTCTTTCTCTCCTTCATGGTTCAACTTGCAGCACTAATAAGAAACTGTCAAAAGTTTCTCTTTCTGTTTCCTTTTCCTTTTCGCTTTCGCATTCAAAGTTGCAACTCATCCCTTCTATCCAGTTTGAATTTTCATCCCACAATGGCGACACCAATCCAACAATAATTAATGTCACTAGATTGACTCATTTAAGTTATCTCACAAATGAAATGCATTCCGATTTCCAACGTTTTCTATAAATGCAATTGCTTCCACTTTATTCACATATCCTCTGCAATTGTTTTCTTTGAACCTTGCATTGTGACTCCTGATTCTCTTCCTACCCCTTTTCTCGTTGAAGACTGTGTTTCACTTCAAATCTGAAACTAGTTGATTCTGTTCCCTTTGTTTTTATTCCATTCTTCTTCCAGTTGATTTCTTTAATCTTCTAGTTTGTTTGTCTTAGGTTCTTGAACTACTTCAAAAGAAAAAAAAAAAAAAAAGATTTTGTGCTTTGCTGTTTTTCTTTCTTTTTCCCTGTATAGTTAATTTGTTTTGTGATTCACTTCCCTTCAAGTTCTGATTTTGCTTTCACTCTCAATCTTTTGTGCAACTACTTACTTTCCCCGTTTAGTTATTTTATTTGTCTTTGGTTCTTGAACTACCAAAAAAATAAAAATCAAAAACACAAAAAACAAAAGAAAAAAAGGTTATGCTTTGTTGTTTTTGTATGTTTTTCCCTGTTTAGTTAGTTTGTTTTGCGATTCACTTCCCTTCAAAGCTCTGATTTTGCTTTCACTCTCAATCTGTTTTGCAATTGCTTAGTCTCCTTGTTTAGTTACTTTATTTGTCTTTGGTTCTTAAACCACCAAAAAAAGCAAAAAAAAAAAGAAAAAGAAAAAAGTTATGCTTTGATGTTTTCATTTCTTTGATATTGTTTTTCCTTGGTTAGTTTAAAATCCAAAAACAATAAAAAAAATAAAAAAAAAGTTCATGCGTTGTTGTTTTCCTATGTTTTTCCCTGTTTAGTTAATTTTTTTTTTTTTTTATTCACTTCCCTTCAAAGGTCTGATTTTGCTTTCACTCTCAAATCTTTTGTGCATTTGCTTATATTTCCTGTTTAATTATTTTATTCGTCTTTAGTTCTTAAGGCACCTGAAAAAAAAAAATTCAACAAAAAGAACAAAAAAAAAAAAAAACAAAGAAAGTTATGCATTGTTGTCTTTTCTTTACTTTGTTTAGTTAATTAGTCTTGAGTTTCACTTCCCTTCAAGCTCTAAGCTTGATTTTACTCTCAATCTTTTGTCCAATTGCTTATTTTCCCTATTAAGTTCTTCTCCTTGGTTCTTGAACTACATAGAAAAAAAAAAAAAGAAAAAAGAATTGTTCTTTGCTATTTTCTTTGTTTGAATGTTTTTCTCTGTTTAGTTCATTAATGTTGTGATTCACTTCCCTCAAAGCTCTAAGTTTAATTGCACTTTCAATCTTTTGTCCAATTGCTTAATTTCCTTGTTTAGATACCATATTAGTCTTTGCCTTTGGATCATATTCTCCCTTGTTTATTAAAAAAAAATTACCCAAAAAAAAAAGAAAGAATCCCACGTTTACAAATTCCCTTGCTGCCTGCAACCGGTGCTCCAAATATCTACTTCCAACGTGGTTAAGATGGGGAGGGTGCATGGCTTTCTTTTGGTTGTTCAAGTGAATTAAGGTTAGTAAAATATCACGCAATATTTTCTTTATTCTACTTTTTACAATTTATGTTTTCCCATATTAATTATTTTTTATATTTTTTTATGATAAACGTTTGCTTTTTTTTTTTTTTTATTGTTACATTTGATAAATATTTTCTTGTGGTAAGACAAATGGGGCATAGCCCACCTAGGGAATGTTATCATATTAGCATAGATTAGGTTAAGTACTAACTTGGGGCAGATAAATATTATTATTTTTTATTTATTACGTCAAGACAGTTAAAAAATCTTGCTACTAAATTGTTTCTAGAATGATGCATGCTTATAATATAATCTCTTAAACAAAAGCGTAATATGAAGGAAATCAAGAGATCAAATATCTTTGATGTCATAAAAAACTACATGTTTATTTAACAATAGTTATAACTTGATATCACAATGGAAAATTTTATAACTAATATATAAATGAAGACCTGGATGTCTAGCTCTTCTATACCAACTTCACAAATTGAGACTAAAAACATTATACACTTATAATTAATATATAAATAAGAACATGGTGGATGGGTTTGAACACCCATGAGATGCCAATTTCTCTCCAACTCTAACTTCTATCTTAGAAAGAAAATTATATTAAATAATTGACAAACTGAAACAAATAAAGAAAGTAAACATAAAAGAAAATAATTTACTTAATTACGGCTCCACATTTGAAAATACAATTGCATTAAAATTTAATCAGAAAAATTTTGTTATTTTTGTAATTTTGCTTAGTTTAAACTAAATTATTCTGTAACTAATGTTATATTGAATATCGACGATTTTAACCAAACAAGAAAGAAATGTACTTACCAATCACCTAAAACTTACCATTCGCTGGCATGTAAGTGCTACAACTTTAGAATTCACCCTCCTCAACGGGTACAACCTCCAATGTCTTGGGCCTTATTGGTCTTGTTCCACAGGGACTTAACCTTGTATGCCTCAATCACTCAAAATAGGAAATAATTGTAAAAGAGTAAAAATTAGGGTGGTACTTGTTGAGAAAAAAATGAGAAAATTAGTTATGGTGGTTTGTTCATGTGAAAAGGATGCCATTAGAAGTGATAATGAGGAGCGTTGATCATATAGTCTTTAGTCTTGTAAAATAGTGTAAAGGGAGCTGGCCTAAAAGAAGATTAAGGGAAATTATAGAAAGCCATATTGAGATTAATAACATTCACGAAAATTTAGTTTTTAATATACCTCAATAATTTTGTATTATTCATATAACTGACCTCACCTAATAAGATAAAGTTTGTTACTGTTGTGATCGTTGTGGTCATTGTCATCACTGTAGCACTGCTTCCCCTTCTTGTTCTTTTATCATGTTGAGTTGTTGACGGCAGCTTGCTTGGCCTTGGATCACTTCAAGAGGCTCATTGGCTTCTTCGTGAAGCTTGACTCTTTTGATGGCGTCAATATAATAAAATTTAAAATCTTCACAGTAGTTGAAGAGATATATTTTTTTTTTTAACCTTTTATCCAGGTTTCCTCAATTCTCCTTTGTAATGTATATATATGGAACACATAAGGATGCATACCCTTCCGCCCATTGATTCTCCTTGTAGGATCAATTAAGCTATTTCAACAATAGTTCTATTTCTTTCGGAAACATCATTTTGTAGCGGTGTACATAAAACAATCAACTCCTTTCTGATTCGTTTTTCTTCGTAGAAGTTGATGAACCTATGGTCACTGAATTTTCCTCCACAATTTGTTCTCAAAGATTTTGAGAGAATGCCTCTTTGCTTTTCTACCTGCACCTTGAACTCTGTGAAGCAACCGAATGCATTAGATTTTTTTTTTTGATTAAACACATCTACATCTTTTTGGTGTAATCATCAACAAAAAAGAGAAGGAAATATCTTCTTCCTCCAAGACTAGGGGTTCTTGATGGATCCTAATTGTTAACATGTATTAGTTAAAGTTGAGCTTTAACTCTCCAATATGGTTGTTTTCGGAAATGGCAACTTGTGTATTTTGCCATAAATATGGCCTACACAAATTTTATTTTTAAATGATGAGATAGAAGGAAGCTCAAGCATGCCTTTGTCTTTTTGGGGCCATGGGGATAGAAACTACAACTTGGTCCTTCGTCTAATCAATAATGTTGCATATGTTGTCATTGACATGCGTGCCTATGGCGTCGCTATAATACGTGGCAGTCAAATTAAAAATCTAAGTTTGAGTTTTCAACCAAGGGTCGTGTTCCTAGAAAATCACTAGTACATGTCTCAGTCAATTCAGGCTAAAGGAATGAAGGGTTTCAGTCGAATTAACAACAATAGAGTAAAAAAACTCAATAAACAGTGAAACAGAAATGAACAAATGATGTAAATGCAACTAACTTAGGAACTATCTAACATCTAATGATTATATTCTCAACCCAAAGATAAAATTTAATTCCAATTATGTCAATTAACTAAATTAACCCTAAAATCTCAAGATTAACCTACCTAATTAATTAATCTGGTTGAAGCTTAACTAAGCCGGGATCCTTGCACCTAGCTCAGTAATTCCCACTACACAATCACATAGGTTATGGCTATTGGAACCAAACCCAACCCCAACCATAATCATAGCAAGAGATTGGAGCATCCAAGACCTAATATCCTAATTTCTATCCAACCAAATCAAGTTATACTTAGTGGAAATTACTCCTAGGGTGATTAGACTTAGAAAACCCACAAACCTACCTAGAAATCATGCATAAAAATCATCATACATAATCCTAGGGAGAGAAACGAGGAGTAGAGAAGCATAACCTTCATTAAATTCAAAATAAACACAATAATGGTCTCAAGAATTAAACCGACAATCTTCAAGTCATCCTAGGTTGATTACAGAAGCTTCTAACCATCCATTTTCATGGAGGTAGCCATGGGAGAAGAGAAAAAGAAGCTAGTCTAGAGAGAGAAGAAGAAGGAGGCGGCTATTGTGTCTAGAGGATGACCTAGTCGAATTCCTTAGGTTAAAGTGTGGGAAAAATTACAAAAAATACCATTAATGAGGCCCAAATTATGACCTTGACCCTCACTTAAGTTGCCAAATGCCTATTTTGCTCTTTTGAGTTGAGAAATTTTCTTTTGTGCCCTCACTTCATGAATTTATGAAGATTTATTGCTCTAATCCTAAGCTTGGACATAAATCTCAACACGATCTAAGGCCTCTTAGGTTCAGTCTTAAAATTAAAAATTCTTAACAAATAAAATTGGACCTTACAGTGAGAAAATTAATATGAAATATAATAAATTCTAATTAGATCTCAATCATAAAAATAAATGTTAATTAAATAATTAAATATAAGTTTGAAATAATAGAATTAAGTATAAGAATACAAAGTCATCAAACATTCAATTGACCCACACTTAGCAGATTTGGAGTATGGCCCAACAAATAAAATATTGCAAATATAAAGTTGGCTACCATTTCGGTTTCTAACGGCAAGAATGTATTTTCCCTCAACTGTTGAATATTTCCATAACCAAGTATAACTTAAGATTTTACATTTTCATTCTAGTTGCACAAAGCAACTTCTGTTATTTTTCATATTGTTTGAATAACCCACCATCAATAATACCAAATATCCCATGATTCTTGAGATGTGTAGATTATTTTATATGATTAAGAGACTAATTGTTTTTTTTTTTCCCAAAAAAAATTGCTTCTTCTTCACTCTGTCGGTACCAAAAATATTTTTCATAGTGGATATGCCTTTTGCACCTTTTGTATTTGTTCCAACAATCTTGTGTATCATGATTTTATTTTTCTTTCATAGCTTACAACTGGTCTAGGAGATGCTAGTATAACTAGGGCATACTCATGAGGTGTTAGATCCTCAACTTTGTCCTTATTGTCTTTCTTTACATTTCCCTCATAATCAGCATTTACCATTATAGAAGGATTTGAGTATAAATTAATTTACTTGAATAGTGGAGTATGCTTATCAACTTTTTCAAAATCTTCAATAGTCTAGTATTCAAAGTATCACATGTATATTTCCAATATAGGTTTCTTTGTCATCTGGATCCCAAAACCAATATCTAAACTTATCATGACCATATCCTTTGGAGATACATTATTTAGATTTTCCATCAAACTTAGATCTCTTACCTTTGAGAATTTGAACAAATGCTCTAGAGTCAAACACTCAAATGGCCATAAGATTCATCTCTTGTCCATAATGATGTTTGAAATTCAATAATATTGGAATTAGTGCAAGTGGAGACTATCATATGGCTAACAAATGTTTCACAAAGTTGTTCCCATGGGAATTGTGCAACTATACAAGAATACAATAACTTACTCCCTCTATTTCAAATTATAGGACCATTTTAATCGGATTACACAATTTAAAAAAAGTAGTTAAGATTAGTTAAGTTATTGGTTTTAGAAAAAAAATAACATTCCAAATTTACCCCTATTTAATATCACTTTTAATGTCATGTTAAATGAGTCATTTTGAATTCATTAAACCTTACCAATGGGAATTGAAAAGACAAGACAACCAATAGGGAGTAATATGGAGAAACTATGCACTATTTTCAACAAATGCACCTATGTGGGAATTGGAAAGGCAAGGCAACTAAGAGTCATATTTACTACAAAGATAAAGTGGTTTGACTGCTCTAGTGGGGTGTATTAATTTTCCACATATTACAAAAAAAATGGGAATTGGAAAAATGAACCATATTAATTAGGGGAAAATATGAAGAAAAAAAATTGATAAATAACTCTAAATTTTCATAAAATGTCTTATATTATTAAACATCTAAAGCTTCTAGAAGGGGTCTTATAATACGAAACAACGGGAGTAATTGTTAATCTAGGCGATTGAAAATGAATGAGGAAGAATGCAATTTAAAATACAATAAAAGAAAGCAAATGCAAACCAAACAAGTTAATTCAATGTCAAATGCCAAAAGTTTCAAACTTCACCTTAAGTGTAGATTCTAATTTTCCTTAATTTTGTTCAATTCTCTCAATTGCTAACATGGGCAATTTGTATTTTTTTTTTAATAAGGCTAAATTAACATAACTTTTGTTATCTATCCATCAATATCCTTATGTAAATTATAGTAACTAAAGTTGCTTTAAGATTATGCATTATTTTTTACGGTTACACAAGAAATTTTTTCCCATCCCTGTCCCCACCCGTAACATTAAGAAAAAATAGTTCCCTGCTCTTGATCCCCACGGTCCCATGGGATTTTTTTTTTAAAAAAATTCTTATATAAAAAGTGATATTTTAATTAAATAAATTTAATTTAATACAAATTAATTTGTAAAATTATAAAAAAAAATTCTATCTTATATATATATTAAAATTAAGGGTATTTTAATAATTTCATTAATTAAGGGATCTCTGTAGGGTAGGGAGTATAACCCCCTCTTAGTCCCTGAAATTTACTCTGGAAAAATTGTCCCCTATCTTTGTCCCAGCAGGGGAAATTTTTCTTTCAATCCCTAGATCCCCACCCAATCAGGGAAATTGTCATCCCTATTCCTTCCTAACTTGCAGAAATCTACAATTTCTTCTATTTATTGGCCAAATTAATAGAAGTATAATATAAAGCACAAAAAAATAAAACTCATTTAAATAAAAACTGAAACTAAATTTAATGTAAAAGCAATCTAATACATATGTTTTGGCTAAGTCATAACCCTAGAAAAGAAATTTAAATATAATAGAAGACAATACCATGAAATTAAAAGTAAACATAAAAGGTAGAAGGAAAAGAGAAGAAAATTGCCATAATGAATCTTCAGGGATGTTCCTCCCCAAAGCTCTCCTGTTGGGGTATCGGCTGGCCTATATCCCAACATGCCAGTTTCTTCCAACAGATCTAACACAGCACACACACACACATTTTTTGTGATATGGAAATACCAGTATGGTTTTGGGTACCCCTATTCCTAAGAAATATTATAAAGGTCCTAGGTCTTTCAACTCAAACTCCTTGCCGAGATGTTTTTTCAAGAGTTAAATTTTTTCTAGATCTCTTTCAATTATAACCATGTCATCCACATAGACAATAGGAATAATGAATTCCTTTGAGTGTTTAAAAATAGAGTATAATCAGTTACCACTAGAAAAAAGCTACATCCTAGTAGTTGCTTAGTTGCAGTTATCAAAACTGCAAGTAAGTTAATCTTTTCTCGCGGTTTAAGAGTAACTGTAGGCAAGTCTAGAAACTTCCTTGTGGTTTTGCCAAACTGCTTGCAAGTCTAAAAACTTTGTTGTAGTTGTCTTACAAACACCAGTATATACTTGCTATTGAAGCAAAAGCACAAGTATGTAAAAAAATTTCGTTATGCGTTTCATCCCCTCCTTTCCTTTATATATGAAATTGAGCCCTTTCCCCCAATCTCTCTCTCCATGTGAAACCTAGGTGACCAAGGGCCAATTTTCCTCTTGCCACCATTTTGCCATAACCACTTGCTGCTGTGTAGCTTCTACTACTATTATCGTGTGATTGTTGTCTTCTACAGTAAGGATTGATCTCTCTCTTCATCTACTTTAGGGTTTCGTGTGTTAGTGTTGGTTTCTGTCGTTTTCCTCATTCTGTTTCTTTGGTTATGTTGATTTTTGATTGCTTTTTTTATGATTTTTGTTTTGTTTGTGGGTAGATTTTTGGTTGCCTCGATCTCTTATTTGTGGGTTCCACTTTCTTGCTTTTGTTTCATTCTCTAGGTTTTGATAAAGAGGTTATTTGAGTCATTAAAGTTTTAGCTTGTGGATGTGATATGTTGTAATTTTCCACACCAATACCATGAACGTTGCTTTGTAAATAGTCATGTATTTTACTTGATAATGCTAGTATTAATGTATCATCAATGAGATTTGCTATATGCAATTTTTTTTGGAGTTTTTTTTTTTTTTTTTGTAATTAATGCTTAAGATAACTACATACAAAAGCCTTTTTTTTTTTTTTTTTAATTGCTTGACAATGATTTAGCTGTGGTTTAGCATAAACCATTGGCAAACGATTTAGTTGTGGTTTAAGATCAATTTGTAACTAAGTACTTTTGCTTCAATTTATTCAAAAGTGCAAATAAAAGCCTTTATTGTGGTTGCTTCCAACATTTGTTAGAACCGTTCCCAAGTAATTTTGTTGTGGTTACTTAGCCGCACTTAGTCAAAACCACAAGTAACTTCTTGACCTCTCCATTACCCACACAAGGCGCAAACATGAGTAAAAGACTTAGCTATGATTTTATCTGCAAGTAAGTCCATTTATTCTAGTAGTGATGATTGATTATATCCTGTTTTCTTCACAAACTTTGGTCAGCCTTTCAAACTGATGTGTGTGCAATTGAATGTAAAATAGTTAGGAAACACAATGCAAGCATACACTATTAATGTAGCTTGGCAAGGTACTCCAGGGTTGTCATACCTAAGGGGCTGTGAATTGATTACTAGAGTACTATAACTCTAGTATTACTCAAGCAGTCAAAATATAATGGTGGAAGCAAAACAAAATAAAGTAAAACAGCATAAAAGTAAAGACAAGTAGAAACAAGAACACGTGTAGAAGAAATAATGGATAAAAACCTAAGGATTCAGATTTCACCACAATCCTATGTATAGACTTTCCTAATTTCAATTATGAATTTCAATTTTATCAATTGCTAGCTAGGACTCCATAATCTATTAAAAAGCCCCTCCCGAGGTTAGGTTAATCTAATTACAGATTACCAATCCAGTCATACTCCTATGTGAATTGTAATAACTGTAACAATATTAAATTTTGTGGATTCCTTTTAAGGAGATCTATGGGTCACTCCCATAGGTCATTTGTGACTATATAGGGTCTTAGGCATATCCATGCCCTAAGCTCCACTATGGATCTAATTCCCATAGTCTAGATATACTAATTGCCTCCCGGGTCATAGCAATCCACAAATTCTCTAATTAATTGGCTAGATTAATCATGGAATGAAGTGCAGAGAATTAAATCTCAATTGAATAAAACATAGAATATCATAAAATCATAATTCAAGTCTACATATAGTAATTGGGCTACATCTTAGCCCCTAGAAAGTAAATTAGTTACACATAATGCAAGTTGAACACATAATGATTGTGAAAGAAAACATAAAAGGGGTAGAAGAAAGTAGTGTGATGCCTTGCTTCTTGTCTCTTCAAGTCACCAATGATGCTCCTTCTGACCCTAGTTGCCAATTTATAATGATGTTATCTGTAGCTTCCCTCAAATTAGGACTCTCATGTTCTTCCAAGTTTACTGAAACTAGGATTGCTAATTAAAACAATCCTCTTCCTAATTTTACTTGAACTAGGGTTCCAAGCAGTTTAGTTGGCTTCAAAAACTTCAATTCTGGTCAATTAGGAGTTCTAAGTGGTTAAGGACTGCTTTCCTCATGCAATTGGGCTGAATGGGTCAATGTTGTCCAAGTTTTCAAGCCATAGCACCCCACGGTGCCCTCATGGAACCCAATGGACTTTTGCTATGAATTCTAGGCGCCAGTACTTCACACCACGGTGCCAACTACTTGGCAGAATGCTGTTTTTGCTTCATTTGGTTCCTTCTGGAACATGGGTCCTGCAAGATAGCAAAATGACATTAAAAGCACCTTAATTACATTAAATTGGGACTCAAATGCATGGGAATTCATACAAAAATATCTATATAAATTACACTCATCAAACTCCCCCACACTTATTATTTTGCTCGTCCTCCAGTAAAGCATAGAAAGAACATGTGGCAGCAAGGCAATCAATAAGAACCTAGCAACCATATTGGCCTCAAAGATCATTCACATAGATATATTAGCGACTAAACACTATGTCACAATGCAAGATTATTAAACATAGGATAAAGTAGTCCCACACCCCCAATGTAACTCTCAACATATGAAAAGGTTAAGCTCAAATTCTCACACAAGGGTAATTCAAGTCACTATATGGAAGGGTTATCAAGCCATGGAAAGCCATTGTTATCTGAGGAGTGTAAGGCATAGAATGAAATGCATGCACATAACAACTCATCAAGTTTCATGAAGTCAATTGCAATGAAGATGAATTCCCTCACATGGATAAAAGACACTCCAATCTCTCACGTGTTTAAAGGGTTGAATATTCACTCATGTCAATGCATTTCAAGGTTCCTCCATAAGCTTGCTCATATATCAAATCTCCACCACTAAACAATAAACCACAAACTAATCAAAGGGACTTTTAAGGGTTGTAATGGGGCTTTAGGAAGGTGAAAAGGGGTCAATGATGGTGAATATTGAGGTGAGCACCAAGAAGAGACTATGTGAATTCAAAGCTACCCCTTAAGCTCACATACTCTCCAACTATCAGCCTGATACTTGCCTATTTTTCTTCTCCCTTCTTTCTCATTCTTTAGATTTTCTTGATATTTTTCTTTTTTCATTTTTTTCAGCTTTTTGAATTTTTCCAAAATTTTTTTCTTTTCTTTTTCTACACTTTGCCTTTTTTTCTTGAGAGATTTTCACATCTTTTGAGGCTCTTTCTTTCCACTTCCCTAGTTACTATCTAGGCAGCATTTCCATGCCTTAAATTCACAAAATCCTTCAAGGTGTTAGGTTGAAAATATGGGTAAATCAAGGAATGGGATATGGCTTAAAATGTGGTTCAAAGAAGGGAAGGCTAAGGCTCAAAAAGGGGTCAACTAGTAGTAATTATGCAAGGTGAGCTATTAAAGCATAGAATGGCTAAACCTAAATGCCCTAATCACCTTAGTGTCTATGGTTTCACTATGGTCTTAATATGCATAATAGAGTAAGTTCTAGCAAAACCAATAATTGCATGATATACTAAAACAATTTAAGAGCTTCAAATATGTAATTATGCACACAAATGGCTAATATTCATCCTCATGCATTTTCATCATTCCACTATCAAAGTAATTATGCACACATGGGAATTAACAATAAATATGGGTTCACACAGAATCAAGGTTAGCTCAGAATTCCCAGAGGCTTTCCATAATCAATTGAACATGATATATACCAATTTCAAGCATTAATTCAAGCTAATAGGACATGATAAATAATCATGCATTGCTTACATATCAAATCAAGTCTCCTCATCCCATATTATCACCATTCAAGCACAAATTTTGTCATTGGACATGGTTTTCAGGACAAAGAAAAAACTTTGAATAAAATTGCACATCGTCATGCAAGAATATAAGAAACATGCAACACGCAAACACACTCTAACTGACTAATCTACTCAAACAATAATCATAATACAGGGAGGCAATAAAATAGGCACATGTGTCCCCACTGACTCCCCCACACTTAAAACTTGCAGTGTCCTCAATGTAAAAATTAAAGAGAGAAAAGGAAAGGGACAACCTGGTGAAGCAGCCTAATCCGAGTAGTAGGGGTCTCCCAATGACGATGACTCATCCTCCAGTTCTGGGGAAACAGGTGGTGGTGATGACCAAACATAATTTTTTTTTCTTTGTTGTGTGTGGGGTGGCGCAGTGGCACCCTTGAGTCTCGTCGTGGCGCCACTTGAGCGCTTGCTGGAAATTTGGCTGTGCCATGGTGCCAAGTCTTGTGGCCGCGGCGCCCATATGCATGAAATTAGTGCCTTTGTGTTGTAAAACATCAAAATACTCCTCCAAACTTTGCCTAAAAACTGCATAAGTCAAAATAATTGTTTGAGTGATAGGAAAAATAGATCAAATGACTCAATGGACTAACTATAATGCCAAGACTTAAAAGAAAGGGAAAAATTAATTGGGTTGCCTCCCAACAAGCGCTTGGTTTATAGTCCTCAACCTAACTATCTCAGGCTCTTTATGGCACATCCAGAGAGTTGTAGGGAGAGATCATGAATTCTCTAACTCCCTTTCCTTCTTTGGTTGAGCAGCCAACCATCTTCAGAATCTTCTCAAGGCAAGTTAGGCATCCTGAACAACACCACTCTGGAATTTTCTTGCCTTACTTTTTCACCTTGCCTTTCATTTTCTGGGCATTTGGAGCTTGGACAACAGTCTGTACTAGTTTCACAGCCTTGACTTCAACCTTCTCTTCTTTGATCTCTTCATTTGTATTACGTGTAACAGAGTCTTCAAAAAGTTTGAAAGTGGCATGGTCTCTATTAATCCTCAATCGGAGCTCTCCAACAACCAGGTCTATTACGGCTTTACCTGTTGCCAAGAAGGATCTTCCCAGTATTGAGGGGGTATCAGATTCCTCCCCCATATCAAGTACCACGAAATCCACTAGGAAGAAGAATTTGTCTACTTTGATAAAGATGTTCTCCACTAAACCATATGGTGTTTAAGGGTTCTGTCAGCAAATTCCAACATCATCTTGGTGGGCTTTGCTTCCCTAATGCCTAACTTCTTGAACAGAGAGAGAGGCATCAGATTAACACTAGCCCCTAGATCACACAGTGCCCTACCCACACCCATGTTAGCTATACTACAGGGTACAGTGAATTTTCCTAGATCTTCTATTTTTACTGATAACTTCTTTTGGAGGATTGCACTGCATTCTTCATTCAAGATTATCTTCTCATCCTCTTCTAGCTTCCTCTTCTTGCTAAGAAATTCCTTGATGAAAGTGGCATATTTGGGCATCTTGGTGATAGCCTCTAGGAAGGGAAGGTTGATATGTAGCTTTTTTAATATATCTATGAATTTTATAAATTCATCCTTTTCCTTTTGCTTCTTCTTCATCTTCAGCCTTTGTGGAAAAGAAATCTAGAGCACATATGGTGGTGGATTGTCTGGAAACAAATTAAATTTGGGCTATTCCACCTTCTTGGGCTTTAGTGCATTGGACACTATAGTAGTCTCTTCTTCTGTAGGCTTGGGCTTCTTTTCTTTCTCCCCTTCAGCTGTAGAGGTTTTTTTCAAGTCAATTTCAACTACCTTCCCACTTCTCAGAAAAATGGCATGGATATGCTCCCTTGGATTTGCTTCAGTGGTGCTAGGTAGTGCACTAAACTGTCTTGTGGTCAACAACTGAGAAATATGTCCGACTTGCTTCTCTAGTTGCTTTATGAAGGCATTTGTGTTAATCATGAATTGGTTTGATTTGCTTGAGATGCTACCAGCTTAGCCATAGCCTTTTCTAAATTTATCTTTGGTAGTTGTTGTTGTTGAAGTAGAGGATTTTCTTGACCTTGATTTTTCCAAGAGAAGTTAGGATGATTGCGCCACCCTGGATTGTAGGTGTTGGAGTATAGGTTGTTACCTACATAATTCACCTCGTCTAATCCTTCTATGCCTTCCCCAAGATTGCCTTTGAGTAATGCAGTTTGAAAGGAGAGTACTTAGTCAAGTTTAGCTGATAGCTAGGCCAGTGCATCAACTTCATGAATGCCAGCTACTTTCTTCTCATTGTCTCTCCTAGAGTTCCAATCAGAGGCATTTGTGGTGACCTCTTCAAGTAACTAATAGGCTTTTAACATAATCCTTGTTTAAGAAGGCTCCTCCAATTGTTGCATCTACCACAGTCTTTGTATGAGAGCCTAATCCTCCATAGAACACTTGCATCACGAGCTACTCTTGCATCCCATAGTGTGGACATCTCAACAGCTCCTTGAATCTCTCCCAAGCATTATAGAGGGATTCTCTATCAAATTGTGTGAAGTTGACAATTTCTATTCACAACTTCGTAGTCTTCGAAGGAGAAAAGTACTTTGTTAAGAATTTTTGGGCTAAGGAGTCCCAATTATCAATCGAACCTAGTGGCAAGGAATAACCTAAGCTTGATCGCCTCATCTGACACCCCATTATACTCAAATGTGTCACAGATCTCTAAAAAGGTTGACAGATGGAGGTTGGTATCTTCGTTAGGTGTTCTTGAGAACTAGTTATTCTGGACCATCTAGATCACATCAGACTTGATCTCAAAGTTGTTAGCTTCCACGTTTGGCCTCCTTATACTAGACATAACATTCTGAATTTTAGGGACAACAAATTTTTTGAGAGGCATGTGCTCTTCATTATTGGGATTATTAGTTGCCATCTGATCTAGTTCTGGTTGTAGATTTCTGACTACTTTCTTTGCTTTTAGATTCCTTTTTAAGGTCTTCTCAATTTTTGGATCAAAAGGGAGTAAAGTTTTGGTTCTTGCACGAAAAAATTCACTTGAGGAAAAAAAATGGTTAAAATACTAAAAGAATAAAAAAAAATTGCTTGAGTTAACACCTCATTAATTCTCCCAATATCACATGGCACAGTCCCCGGCAACGATGCCAAAAACTTGATGTATGTGCAATTGAATGTAAAATAGTTAGGAAACACAGTGCAAGCGTACAATATCAATGTAGCTTGGCAAGGTATTCCAGGGTTGTAGTACCCAATGGACTGTGAATTGATTACTAGAGTACTATAACTCTAGGATAACTCAAGCAGTCAAGATATAATGGTAGAAGCAAGATAAAATAAAGTAAAATAGCATAAAAGTAAAGACAAGTAGAAATAAGAACACCTGTAGAAGAAACAAAGGATAAAAACTTAGGGATTTAGATTTCACCACAATCCTATGTATAGACTTTCCTAATTTCAATTATGAATTCTAGTTTTATCAATTGCTAGCTAGGACTCCCTAATCTATTAAAAAGCCCCTCCTGAGGTCAAATTAATCTAATTATAGATTACCAATCCAGTCATATCCCTATGTGAATTGTAGTAAATGTAACAACATTAAGTTATGTGGATCCCTTTTAAGGAGATCTATGGGTCACTCCCATAGGTCCTTTGTGATTACACAGGGTCTTAGGGACATCCCTGCCCTAAGCTCCACAATGGATCTAATTCTTGTGGTTTAGGTATACTAATCGCCTTCTAGGTCATAACAATCCACAATTTCCATAACTAATTGGCCAAATCAATCAAGGAATGAAGTGCAGTGAATTAAACCTCAATTGAATAAAATATAGAATATCATAAAATCATAATTCAAGTCTACACATAGTAATTGGCTACACCTTAGCCCTTAGAAAGTAGATTAGTTACACATAATGCAAGTTTAACACATAATGTTTGTGAAAGAAAACATAAAAAGGGTAGAAGAAAGTAGTGTGATGCCTTGCTCCTTGTCTCTTCAAGTCACCAATGATGCTTCTTCTGGCTCTAGTTGCCAATTTATAATGATGTTATCCCTATCTTCACTCAAATTAGGACTCTCATGTTCTTCCTAAGTTTAATCAAACTAGGATTGCTAATTAGAACAATCCTCTTCCTAATTTTACTTGAACTAGGGTTCCAAGCAGTCTAGTTGACTTCAAAGACTTCAATTCTGGTTAATCAGGAGTTCTAGGTAGTTAAGGATTGTTGTTTAGGTTTTCATGCCACGGTGCCCCACAGCACCCTCATGGTGCCCAATGGCCTTCTGCTGTGAATTTTAGGCCCCACAACGCTAGTTGCTTAGCAGAATGTTGTTTTAGTTCATTTGATTCCTTTTGGTGTGCAGGTCCTGCTAGATATAAAATGACATTAAATGCACCTTAACCTACCTATAATTGTGACTCAAATGCATGGGAATTCATGCAAAAATGTCTATATAAATTACACTCATCACAAACCATGCTCTAGGTGACTATTTTAGCCCTTAAAGAACCTTTTTCAATTTGCAATTTCTCCCTTTTGTCCTTCAAATCCTAGCGGTATGTCTATATAAACTTCTTCATTAAGTTTTCCATACGGAAAGCACTCTCCATGTCTAGTTGATGAAGTGGCCAATCAAATTTGCTTTGTACTTGTATATGCTTACATTATTGTTGTATTTAATAATAAACACCCATTTGCAACTAACTGCTCTTTTTTTTTTTTTGGATGGATAAGTTCTTCAACTCCCATGTGCCATTCTTTGAGGGCAATTATTTCTTTTAAAACAATCTTTTTCTACTTTGGTTTAGCAAGAGCCTCATCTATGTTTTTAGGAATGTTTGTTTGAGAGAGATTAGTAGTAAAGGTATGAAGTCAAGAAGATAATCTTTCATAAGACACAAATTTAGATATGAGATGTTTAGTACAAGCTCTTAGCCCTTTTTCTAATGGCTATTGGGAATTCATCAAGGTTCTGTTGTGGCTTCATGTGGGTTTTAACTGATTGAATTTGGCATTTAATGCTATTGGAGCACATATTTAGCTCATATTCCTATCCTTGTGTGTCTAACTTGTCTTCCCTTAAATGAGGTTCATTCCTCGAATAAGCAAGCAATTTCTAGTTGATTCAGGTTTTGGCAATATCATAGGTTCAAGTTCAAGTTCAGATGCTATTTCAATGTTTTGGTGAGTTATTTTATTCTCAAGATCATGGTCAATTATTATTTTAATGTTTTGGTGAGTCATTTTATCCATTCAGGTTTAATAGGGATTCTTAGGCATGAGACAGGTAGAGGTGTAAGGCTATGATCAAGATCAGGTTAAGTAGGTCTTTTAGGTTTTATCTTTGGTTCAAAAAATGTTTCCCTGTACACTAAATTTTCCTTCTGAAGTTGAAGGAGAGGAGGAAGTGAGGATTATTCTCGAAGATGGTGTCATCTTTGGATATGAACAATCTTTTGAGTGTTGGTGAATAGCACTTATACCCCTTTTGAGTGGGAGAATATCCCACAAACACACATTAAAGTGCCTTAGGATCAAGTTATGATAGTTCAGGTAAATGCAATTAAACAAAAGCTTGGCATCCAAAAGTTTTAGGTGTTAAGATGAAACCCTATAGTGAGAAAAATTCTTTTGAAGCACTGATAGAGGTGTACGGAAGTCAAGGACTTTAGAGGGTATTCAATTTATTAAATAGGTTGTTGTTAAAATAGCTTCTCCCCCATAAGTCCAGGAGATGATGATTTTTCCTTTTAGAGACCCCATTTTATTGAAGAGTATGGACACAAGATCTCATGAATTTTACCATGGGAAGTAAGGTATTCACCAAAACATTGATAAAATTTTTGTGCCATTATCGGTCCTCAAAATTTGAATATTTGTGTGAAACTAGTTTTGAACCAAAGTGAAAAAAGGTTTGGAAAATTTGTGTGGCTTTGAATTTTTCTTTTAGAAGGTATACCCAACACACTCTAGTGTGATCATCTATAAACATGCTAAACTATCTAACCACATAAATATTTTATTGTCGAGATGCTCCCCAAATATCTCTATGAACAAGAGCATAGGAGTGAGAAGCATTGTAGGGTTTGAAGGAATAGGGTACACGAGTTTGAAAAATTCCACAAGAAAATGAACCAGGATATTCATTATTAAAATAAATTTGAAAACAAACTTTTGAGGTACAAGAAATTGCAGTTGCCTAACCTATGACATCACATCATAATTTCATTAAAACTAGAACCGCTGACAACAAACACTTTTTTATTCAAGGAGGAATCTATGTCCCAAATGTAAAGACAATTAGACACAGTAGCACTACCAATCATCTTCCCCAACATGTGCTCCTGTATAACACAATTAGAAGTGAACCATGGATTTTGTATCTTTGGGAAATGAAGAAAAAAATTAGAACAAGATCATTGGTCAAATTAATTATCCTAATGCCAATAACAGGTAGTAGAAATGCATTTGCAACTCTTACACAAAAATCATGTTTGCAAGGGATATAAGAGGAACATAAGGACGAAAGTAGGCCTCTGAATCAAATATCTAAGGAGTTGATTTTTAAGATCCAGATGTGAAGAGAGAATAAGCTATACCTTTTAGAGCTAGGGTACATGTGGCATTTGTGGATTGGTCAAGGAGTTGGTAAAGAACCTCTAGTTGAGACTTAATTAACTAAACATTGATAACTTCTCCTCCATTAGTTTCTCCAGGGGAAACTTAATGGGCTCTCCCTTCTTTCTTGGGTTCCAACCTAGAGGAACACCGTGGATTTGGAAACATGTTTCTCAAGTATGCACAATTTTTTTACAATGGTTGTATCTTGCCCTTTCACCATTTTTCTATTGCTTTTCATGAGACTTAGGGTTTGCATGCCCTTTGGTATAAGGGATAGAACTCTCAATTGAGTTAGTTTTAAATTATTATTTGTCTGCTAGCATCACTCTCGCTCTATTTTCTTCATGCCTAACCTTAGCACTCCAATAGAAGCTACAGGACTTCTACTTAGGATTCTTCACCAAACTTCATCTAAATCTCTGTGCATAATTGTTAAGAAGTCATACGAACATTCCCTGTCTAGGTATGCCTTGAATTTCACATGATCATCAACATTTCCCCAATCTGCTTACTAGAACATATCTTGCCCTTATAATAAAGCCTTCAACAAATTACAATAGCTAGTGACATCTAGATTCCCTTGTTGAATCTCTTTAAGTTTTGTCTTTATCTAAAAAACTTGGGAGACATTCTCCAAGTCTAAGTAATTCTCCTTGGTAACATCCCATATTGCCTTTTGTTGTTTCAAAAAGAAGATAAGTCCTTATATTGTGCAACTCCATAGAGTTAATGAGCCTTAACATTACAACAGAGTTATTGAACTCCCACTTTGCATAGGTTTGATTGTCAATCTTGGGCTAACCACCTCCAATGATTTTGCCAGTTTCCATTTGCCCTAATCACCATAAAGATAAAATGAAGGGCTGAATGATTTTTTTTTTTGTCTTCTCTTCCTCCAATTCATCCTCTAGCTTAAGCTCATCCTTTGTTGCCAACACAAGTTTCTTGCCATCATACTCATTTAATTGTGTAACAACGTACTCATTGATTGTATTAACCATCCTTTCCAAGTATGGGGAGTTCTCCACTTCCTTCTTGCTCTCACTAGTAATGCAATATATGCAAACAATAAGTATGACAATGTGGAACCATCAACATTGTTGCATCATAATGTGAAAGTGCAAGTGAAATATGTCCTAGAGGGGGTGAATAGGACAAATAAAAATTTTCGCGGAATAACTGTTCATTTTCAGAATCAAGCACAACGTAATAAGCTTAGTTTTAAACGATATAAGCTTGATTATAAAAACTTCACAATTTCATATCAAAGTTAAATATTAAGCGGAAGTAATGTACTAGCAGTAAATATAAGCTAAATATAAGAGTGTAGGGAAGAGAAATTGGTCAGTTATTTATAGTGGTTTGGTCATAGCAAGACCTACATCCACTCCTCTCAAAATCCTTTGAGAGAGTTATCTTCACTATCTTCTCTGGTTTATAGGATGCCAGCACCTTTTATAGTTATACAGCATAACTGCATAAGTTTGGTTTTGCAGGCTCACCAAAAACCCTTACAATAGACTATGCCTCTAAAGGACTATGTCTATGCTGGTTTGCAGGATGTCAACAACCTCTGCTTGGTTTTTCAGGCTAACCAAAAACCTTTACAGAAGAATTTTAAAGTTAAAGAAATCAAGCTTAAAATGTGCTCCTTGATTTAGCTAATATACCAGTAAGCTCAGTACACATAATGATATTCAAGTTGAGAGCATTTGTGTACGAAAGTTAAAGAGAAGATGATAGAATCCAGAAAGCAAATGAAGAAACCCTTGTATTCTCTTTTTCTATTTCTCTTCTCTCTTTGAGAGTGTATGCAAATGAATCATTTTGATCTCTCTTCTTCTTTTTTTGGCTATGGGGCTCTCCTTCCTCTTGTATAGAAATTTCAAAATTCTGACTGTTGAAGCTTATCTAGCTAAGCTTGATATCTCTTTTACCAAAAGGCTCTTTGCTCTATGAGAATGCCTTTTATCCAAGAGCCAAAACAGGTTGCTGTTATGACATTGTGATTCTTGTTGGTCTCCTCTCCAATAGTTCAGCAAACCTTCATAGACTGGAACAATAAAGATGGCAGAATGTAGCTCTAATTGTTGTTGCATGAATATGGAAGGTTTGGGCTGGTGAGGTAAAAAAGGCCCAAAGGACTTTCCATTTCCTTGTTCTCGTGAGGCCCAAAGCAGCAGGAAGGAGTCAACATGCATTGCTGACACAATTAAAGGCCTAATGCAAAAGGTGCATGCCAAAAGTTGTTATTCACATGAGGACAAAACTTACTTTCTGCAATCTGGACTTTGGGTATTACCCACCAGATTTTTCAAGACACTAATAAGGCTTATTTTCAAACGTCCATACATGCCCCAAGGTGCAGGTTTCAGATTGCCAGATGTTACAATAATTCTGACAACCTAGGATGATTTATCTTAACATCTTAAATGCTGCCAAAAGTCAAAACTTGTATACCATGCAGAATGGACCCACGGAAAAGGAAGAAAAACACTTTAAAAAAATTGCATGGAAAAGGAAACAATGCCTGATTTCCTTCCAACGGGAATATGTTGAACAATAAGAATAGAAACTTGTTTGTGTAAGTTGTGCCCAATGGCAAGAAGGAGCAAACAAATTTTTGAGATGCCGAGAAGGATAAATAAATTTTTCTGGAGTTAAAAAATATTTTATAAAATAGTGAAATACCTTAATATGATAAAATATGATAGACAAAATTATTTTCATTATCAAAATCAATACAAAATTATCCCTTGAGCTAACATAATGCACATTTTACTCAAGTGACATCTCTAGTGGAAGGATGTTATTGGAAGTTGTATTGACAAAAACTACAACTCAATCCTCCATCTTGTCAATAATGATGCATCTACTGTCATCAAAGATGACTGATATAATTGTTATGGATCAATTTACCCATATTTAATAGATTTTGAGTAAGGCTTGACGCATAGAAAATATAAGGAATATATCTTTGGCTACCATTTAGATTTCTATTAACAACAACAATATCATCCCCCCCACCCCAACCTTTTTTTTTCCCCAGATTGGACAATGTCATTCCCCGTAATAGTGTGAATATATTCATAACCAAGTGTAAGTTGGGATATTTTACAATTTCATTCTAGTTGCGCAAAACAACTTTTGTTCTTTGTCATTTTGTTTGAATAACCACCATCAATATACTAAATATCCCTTTATTCTTGAGTGGAGAGAGGTAATTATATTGTATGATTAAGGGACTCAATTTTTAAAATAAAAAGAGAAATTGCTTATTTGTTTTATTGATATGAAAAAAAGTTATTCATAGTGGACATGCCTTTTGCAATTGCACTAACAATCTTTGTATAATGATTATTCTTCTTGCACAGCTTACAATAGGAATTGGCGTATTATTGCTTTGTTCTTGTGCTCTCTCCTTGCTGTGGTTAGTAAATGCTCTTCCTTTTCTCTAAGGATTTTTAACATGGTCATTTTTCATATATCCATCATTTTAAGAGATGTTTATTTTGCATTGTAAATCTTGCTCTAGTGTCTACTCAAATCATTTTAGTTTGGCTTTATGGGCTTTTGAAGAGCCCTTTTAAGTGCACCTGAGTGAGTTTAGATAAATATTTCAATTCATCCCTAGCAACCATGATATGATTGTTCTGAGAGAAGACTTTTTAATATAATTTTGTATTAGCATTTTTTGTCTTCTATTGTGTTCCCATAACTTCTAATCAGATTGGAGATATTAGTGACATTGGGAATGATTGTATTGATTCAACTCATTGTATAAGTAGTATGTGAAAATAAGGGAACTATGGTTTGTTAGGGAAAACACTAGAAAGATGTGCTTACTTGTGCAATTAAAGAAAACTAGTAGATAAAATTTTTTTGATGACAAGAATAGACCTCCGTGCTAATCCAAAACAACAATAAAAAGAATAATAGCAAAAGAGAAATATTAGGCACACTAAATTTTAACATGAAAAACCCTTTAAATAGAGGTAAAAATCATGGGACCTAATTCAATAAAATAACAACAAATTATATAAGAGAAACCACCCAATGCATATGCAAAATAACCCCTAAAATGTTTATACTAAAAACATTCACTAGAAAAAAGAAAACAACAGTCAAACGTATATAGGGTGGATCTCAACACTTTAATAATGACATAATGAAATTCCGCCAGAAATGGCACACAAATATATATCTACTTGTCAATTGAAAGTGGCTGGAAATTCTTCCCTTTCTTCTTCTTGGTAGCACACCAATAGAATGGAGACATATGATATGTCCTTTATCAAAGCCCAAGTTTTAAATTTATAAAATGACCAATACTTTCTATTGGCTTCGAGGACACGATAGTGCACCGGTTAAGAATATAGCTGATAGTAAGTATTAAGTTGAACCCAAGGATTATCAATGACTATGCTTATTGATTAGGTTCACAATCTATCTATCTAGAATCAAGATCAAGAGATTATGAACCATGAAAATAAATGCTGAAAATAAAGTAAGCAATAATAGAATGAAATATAGCAAAAATAACACAAAGAAATAGGGTAAAATCTAATGCAAGAAAGGTGAGTTGCGGGGAATGATTGGATTGATCTCATATTGCTTAAGATTGGTTCATTCCTAGATTACATATGTGAATTATGCCGGCATGCTGGCAAGAGTTCCAAATGTAAACTCCAAGGGCTTGGCGCACCTTGCTCAATTTACCAAAATGCCACTTAGACATTTGAATCCCCAAAATTCAATAGAAATTAATGCCAACATCCCTGCCATTTTCTTGAAGTAAAATTACGTGGGAATCATTATGATGCATGATCTGTCAATGGAGTATCAAGTATTGGTCACAATATACTTGATTAGATTCTAAAAAATTAAAGGGACAATATGCAATATCCACAAAAATTTCATTCAAAAGCTTATCATAGTCATAAATCACAAAGTAAATACAAGAAATTCACCAATCCATAGCATATACTACATTAATCTCATCATCCCTAGACTCTAGGGATTCAGCTACTCATACTACAACAAAAGCAAAAGGAAATAAGGAAAAAATAGAGGTAGAGTGCAGATGGATCTCATCTATCAAGAGAACTCTATGCTTTGTGTTGAAATCTCCTTCAACACTTAGCCAATTTGTGCTTTCCTCTCTTTTGTTCTAGAGCTCCAAAATAAACTATCCTAAAACTAGTAAAAATGACAAAAAAAAAAAAACCCTTAGAAAATCGTGCTCCAGTTATTTATAGAAAAAGTCTTAAATTACACGGCTTAATACACGGCGTGTAACCTGAATTTGGTTGAGTAGTTGTTATCCGACAATCGTAACCACTCTCTGAATATATACATGGCTTAAGTAGTCTATTTACACAGTGTGTGACTACTTTCTTTACCCTCTGTAATTTTCCAAGATAAAAAATTATGGGCTACATAAGTGAGGAATTACACGATTGTGTAATCCTTTACAATCTGTGTAGTTCCAACTTGTGTACTTGGAATTTTCACAAAAACACTGATTTCTTTCCTAATTCTTTGTCAAATTACTTCTTTCTGTTTCCAAGGGCAATTAGAACCTAAAAATGAGAAAGTGAACAAATTAAATACAAATCCTAACATAAATTCATCACTTGGAGCATAGATTGACAATAAATAAGGTAAATAAGTGTATGAAAATACATACACTTATCAACATCACAAAATTCTCTCTTTTCTATCATTCATTTCTCACAAGCCATATTTATATAAAATCCAAGTGGGTCAACTTTTTTGTTTTTCTCTATTTATTTATTAGCATGGTCATCTTGAAAGGGTCTACCTAATAGACTCTCCTTTTTGAATCTAAATCAATATATCTTAGGCACTATTGTTTTTATGAATCATCTCAAGTGAAAACTGTTTCAATCCTTTTGCTTCCTGAATCCAGTGATTCTTTACATCATCAATGTGCATACTACGATAATTAAATGTTGGATTCTTGGTTAAATATATAATAATCTGACTATCACCATACAAAACATTATTTTCTTAAGTTAGACTTAATTCTTGGAAAAGTCTCGACACCATAAAGTCTCTTTAATTACCAGCTTACTGAGATTGCTTACTCAACCTCTTTGATATATGAAGCAGCAACTTTCTTTAACTTCGATTTCCATGATACAGCCCCTAAAAAGTATTCATATAACAAGAATTGCAGTTTCTAGAATCAATATCAGCTTCATGGTTTGATTCAAAAAATCATCCAATATATGTTTTCCAATGCCAAAGCTCAAACAAACTTTAGGAGTTTCTTGTAGATGTTTGAAAATCTAGTTAACAACATTCTAATACTCTTTGCTAAGATTATCTATAAATTGGCACATAATAGCAACTGTCAAAATAATATTAAGTCAAGTACAAACCATATTAACGTAGCTATAAAAATTGAAGATTTATGATGTACTTTCTTCATTTTAATATATTAACATAGTTATAAAAATTGAAGATTTTTTGGTTACATTGCCACCTTTAGTAAGAAAAATATCTCATCTGAAAGCTGTTCAAGTAAAAATTTACATTCCTAGAACTTGCTACTTTGTATCAGAAGAAAGTCAAGAAAAATCTCTCCTGTACTCTCATTGGTTGCCGCGAATATAGCTGATGCTGATGTGTGAGACTTATAATTACTGAAATATAGCACAAGAGGACACTATCATGTAGCCAACAAAATATTTCAGAGTTGTTGTACCCACAAGGATTAACAACTAATTGCCAAAGTACTTCAACCTAAAATATTATTTGGGAGATCAAAAACAAATAACTAAAATTAAAAAAAAAATGCTAAAAGAAAGTAAAACATAAATAAAAGAAGACAATTAATATATAAAAGCTCTATCATTTCGATTTCACAATAACATTTTATAATGAATTATTAACTAATTTTTATTAATTCAAGAGTAAATATCTATTTTGGTTCCTCATACTTGAACCTCTTATTAATTTGGTCTTTTACATTTCAAGTTTTTACTCCCTTACATTTGAAACCGTAATCAATTTTGTCTTCCATACTTTAAATTTATCAGTTTAGTCTTTCACACTACAAACTTCTTGTCAAATTTGTCCCTTAAACTTATTAATATTTTTTAAGTGTGAGGGACTAAATAAATAAGTTTGACAAGTTTAGGAAACCAAATTGATAAACTTGAAGTGTTAAAGACTAAATTGATAAGGGTTTCAAGTGTGAAGAACTAAAATAGTTATATACTCTTAATTCAATTCAATTCCTTCAATTGCTAGCTAAGTATTCCCTAATATATCAAGAAGCCCCTCTTGAGGTCAATTTACCTAACTTTAGTTACTAGTCCAATTATATCCTTATGCGGATTATAGTAACTTAGGTTGCATTAAGTTTTATAGAGTCTTTTTCATGGCTACATAGGTACTAGAATATCTCTATCCTAAGTTCCACTAGGGCATGATTTCTCATGATCTAGATTTACTACTTCGTTCCCAAGTTATAGAAATTCACTAATCTCCTATTTGTTGATAAGGCAAACAGAAGTATTAGGAGTAGAAGAGAAACACTCAATTGAATGGGAAAGAATTGAAATTAAATCATTCAATGCATCAAGTCTTGGCTACATTATAGCCCTAGAAAAGAAAACTTTGTTTTGTTCTAGTGATGCTATATATATGGTAAATCTATCAGCTATCTATTGAATTCATATATATATATATATATATATACACAAACACACTCACATATATGGGGAGAGAGTCACTCCAAGAGTATGTGTTATTCGACTTACTCTATTTTATAAATTTTTTATATAACATAAATTTCATAAATCCTATCATTAAATTTAAGGATCACATATGGAAGATCACATTTGTAACATTTTAAAAAAATTTGAAATTAATTGATACTTTATCATGAGCTTATTTTAACAGATAAGAAAATTTTAAATAAATGAAGTCTTCACTTATATTAAATACATGAGAAATTTTATACATAACAAATTTCACAACATAACATATTTCATCAATAAAAAATGTCTTCTAAAATCAGTTGTTAATGGGAATAAGTATGATAGTCTTACTCTTAGATACTAATGACAATGGGGTGGAGTGGGGTGCGGCAGCAGCAGGGAGTATGGTCCCCATCCCCACTCAAAACATGGGAAAAATGGTTCCCCGCCCTAGATCCCTAAAGGAGTCGGGGACTCGCAGGTTTTATAAAAATATTTTCATATAAAAATTAATATTTTAATTAAATAAAATTAATTTAATATAAAAATAATTTATTAAAATTACAAAAATACCCTATCTTTTATTTATAAATAAATAAATAAATATATATATATATATATATATATATATATATATATATATATATATATATATATATATATATATATATATATATATATTTATTTATTTTATGTCAAATTTAAGGGTATTTTAGTATTTTTATTAATTTAGGTATTCTCTAAAATTTCTCTAGGGAAAAATTCTCCGTCATCCCCGCTTTTGCTAGAGAATTTCTCCTCCCTGAACGGAGAATCCCTGTCGATTCCCCATCCATCTAGGGGAAATTGCCTCCCTACTCTTGGGCGAATAGATCTTTCTCCATATCAAGAGTTTGTATAACATAAATTTTAAATATCTAACAATTGAATTAAAAGATTTCATATGAAATATCATTTTTATAAAATTTTATATAATTTAAAAATTCTTTGATACTCTACATTATGAGTTTATTTTAAAGATAAAAAACTTTAAAATTATGAATAGAAATCTTCACTTGTTAAATAATTAGAAATTTTCCTTTTGATTCAAAATAATTAACGTTTACGTAAAACTTGACATGAATGATTAATATCATAACGTTCACGTAAGTATGCAAGTTCTTGCAAACGTAAGTCTTATTCCACTCACTCTTTTTTTAAATTTTTTAATATAACACGAATTTCATAAATCCAATTTCTGAATTGAAAATCTCTTATAACATATCATACTTGAAAAATCTTAAAATTAATTAATATTTTATCATATAAGTTTTTTTTTTAACGATAAAAAATTTTAAATTTCATATAAAAGTTTTCACTTATATTAAATATTTAACAGTTTTAAATGTAGGCAAAATTTGATATGAAATATCAATGTCACAACTTGGCATATTTCAATTGTCGAATAGAAAGAAATTGCCTTACAACAGAAGTTATTAAAAAGAATAAGTATGCAAATCTTGCTCTCACTCTGCGAGTAAGCAGAATCCACCCCTACATGTGTATATACACTTCTAAATCTCATTAAGCTAAATAGTAGCACTTAAAATCCCGTGGGACAAGAAAGAAGAATTTATTTTTATTTATTTATTTTTTTTTCAGTTTTGACCATTGCGCACTTAAAATCTCTGGTCTTGTTATGACAGGGTGAAGGTGTGGAGAGCATTTCACGATTATTTTCAGTTGTCACTATTGCCTTAAATAGAGGTTGGTTTCTCCAATTTTTTTAATTTTGTAATAGTTGAATTCCATGTGGTTGTGGGCAACAAGAGAAATGAAAAATAAAAATGGGTGCCTTTTTGAATTTCAGGACAGAATAGAAGACGAAAGGCGGAGGCTCACTCCACATATACACAAAAACAGAGGTGGAAGACTTTTTGTTTTCGTGTTTTTCTCTTCCATACAACACAACAAATTATTAAGCATGTTTTAATACAATTTTCATTTACGTATTTCATTCAAGACTGAGAGCAGAAAAGAGCAAGAAGTGCAATTCCAAAACTGAGAATGGAAATTGCCTCTGCTGTTGTTGGAAAACTTTTGGAATATACAGTAACACCAATGGGACTCCAATTTGATTACCGTATTTTCTACGAAAGTAATGTGAATAAGCTCAAGGAAAAACATCGGGAGCTTGGGACTAAAAGAGAGAGCCTGCGACATGTTGTTAATGAAGCTCGAAGGAATGGTGAAGAAATCCTACCTGATGTTGTTGAATGGTTGCAAAGAGTGGATGAGTTGGCAGGGTTGGCGGACAAATTTTCTCAGGAGGATAGCCGAGCAAATGTTGGGTGCTCCTGCATGTCATTTATTAATTTATGGTCGCGTCATCAATTGAGCAGAAGAGCAAAGGAAATGGCAGAACAGGTTGTTAAGCTAAAGGAAGAAGGCAAGTTCGACAGAGTTTCTTATAGACAGCCTCTACAATGGGCAGCCACATCCTCAACTTCTTTCTATTTGCGAGGTGAAGCATTTGTATCGAGGGTGATAACATTGAATGGCATTATTGATGCATTGGCAGACATCACAATTAATATGGTTGGAATATATGGACTTGGTGGCGTGGGCAAGACCACTTTAGCCAAAGAAGTTGCTAAGAAAGCTCAAGGAGAAAATTTATATGATATGGTGGTTATGGTGGAGATAAAACAAAATCCAAATTATAGGACAATTCAACGTGAAATTGCTGAAATGGTGGGTGAAGAGAGTGAAGTTATTAGAGCTAGTAGACTATGTCAGAGGTTGAAGCAAGAGAAGAAGTTGCTTGTTATACTAGATGATATTTGGAAGGGACTTGATTTACGTAAAATAGGGATCCCATTACCTGACGAATGCAAAGGATGCAAAATATTGTTGACGTCTAGGAGCGAAGAGGTGCTATGCAACGAAATGAATTGCAAGAAAAATTTCAATGTGGGAGTTTTGTCAGAAGAGGAAGCATGGGATCTGTTCAAGGAGAAGGCTGAACTTCATGATGATTCTGACTCTGATTTGCATACTATAGCCAGTCAAGTGACTAAGAGCTGTGGAGGATTGCCGATAGCAATAGTTACTATTGCAAGAGCATTAAGAAGTAAGAACCATTTTGAATGGAGGGATACCTTGCGACATTTACAAAATCCGACGCTTACACATGACACAGGAGCCACAGAAGTTTTACATTCTTCCTTAAAACTGAGTTATGATCATTTAGAAAGCAAGGAAATGAAATTAGTTTTCTTGTTGATTGCTATGTTAGCTGATAATGCACACACCGATGTTTTGCACAACCATTGTGTAGGGCTGGGTATATTTCAAGGCATTTATACAATAGAAGGAGCTCGAGACAGACTGCTGACGTTGATACAGAAATTAAAAGCCTCATGCCTATTGCTGCAGGATACTACTTTCGGTGACGGTTTTCAAATGCACGATGTTGTTCGTGCGGTTGCATTATCAATAGCATATAATGAACAAAATTCTTTTGTGGTTAGTAATGACAAGATTTATGAATGGCCAGACTTGCGAAACTGCAAATTCATATGCTTACACTACTGTGACATCAAAGAGCTTCCGCCAAAATTTTCCTGTCCAAGCTTAGAGGCACTCCTATTAAGTTGCAAAGAGACTACTATGAGAATACCAGAACAATTCTTTGAAGAAATGCCTTCCCTCAGAGTAATGAATTTGACTGGTTTTGATCTCTCTAGCTTACCTGCAACGATCATTCTGCTTACAAATCTAACAACGTTGTGCCTAGATGGATGTGTGTTGGGAGATACTGCTATGATTGGAGAGCTAAAGAATCTAAAAGTTCTCAGCCTTGTGGAATCTACAATCCAACAACTGCCGCAAGAACTTGGGCAATTGACTGAATTACAATTGCTGAACTTGAGAGGCTGTATAAATCTTGAAGTAATCCCAGAAAATGTTATATCTAGATTGAAAAAGTTGGAAGTATTGTATTTGGACGATAGCTTTGTGGAATGGCAAGAAGGAGGATTAAATAGCAAAACTGGTAATGCTAGAGTTGAGGAGCTAAAGCATTTGACCAATCTTTCCACTTTATATATGCATATCCCTGATGCTTCAATTTTGCCCAAGAACTTGTCCTTGGACAAATTAGAAAGATACAAACTTCTGGCTGGTGATGATTGGGACTGGTCCAGTAAGTACGAAGCTTCAAAGACACTAAAGCTCAAGCTTAATTCAAGTGTCCACTCAGAGTATGGGCTTAAACGGTTGTTGGAAAGAGTTGAGGTTTTATATTTGAATGAGTTACCTGGGATCAAAGATGTTGTTTATGAATTAAATAAAAGAGGATTTCCATATTTAAAGAGTCTTTGGATCCAGAATAATGCTCAAATTGAATGCATCATTAACTCAACACATGTGGCTCATGCTTGTGATGCATTCCCTAAGCTGGAGACTTTGATTCTTGCCAATATGATGCATCTCCAGAAATTGTGTCGAGGGCGGCTCACAATGAAGTCATTCGGTGAGCTAAGAGTTATTAAAGTTGAGAGTTGCCATCAAATGAGGAGCCTTTTCTCAATTTCTCTTGTTAGATACTTTTCCCAACTCGAGAAAATTAAGATATCTATGTTAGGATTCAAGATATATATTACTGTTATATTAGAAAGAAACCAACCACCCTCCGATGGAGGTTACAAAAGACACTGAAAAGATAAAAAGATACCAGACACACACAGGCCGCAGCCCTCCAAAAAGGGACAATTCCCTGTACACACAAATAGAAAATAATATCTAGATAGCCAGCATTCCTAAGCAGCCACTACTCATATAGTACCCGCACCAATCATTGCCACCTCACCCTTTTTGCCCTTTTTCATTCCTCACCCCTCTCCTTACGTACACTCTTAGTGGTGTTGGGCCTCCCATCTCAGGCCCCACTGTCTCTTCTCTATCAATACCTCCGTGGGTTGAAACAGCCTTGTCCTCAAGGATGATCTCAGGGAATTGGCCTCTGATAGTGACTTCATCCTCCCATGTGGCCTCAGACAGAGGCTGATTCTTCCACTTTACCAATACCTGAGGCACATCTTGATTGTTCCGGTGGATTGTCCTGTGCTTCAAAAACTCCTCTGGTTCAACCACTGGAATTTCCTGCTCTAATTCAATGGGAATTTCTGGATCAGCAGGAAGCTGACCAGTTGCAGCTTTCAATTGGGAAACATGGAACACAGGGTGCACTCTTGAATTTTCTGGGAGTTTAAGCTTATAAGCAGTCTTTCCCACTCTACCCAGAATTTGGAAAGGACCAAAATACCTTGGTGACAGCTTGGGGCAGATTCTTTTAGCTACTGTAATCTGTCTTTGGGGCCTAAGCTTTAGATATACCCAGTCACCCACCCCAAAATTGATATCCCTGCGCTTTTTGTTTGCATAGGAGCACATAATTTGCTGGGCTTTCTGTAGGTTGAATTGCAATTGTTTCAGGATCTCATCTCTATTGCTGAGATCATTAGCCACAGCTTCTACTAGGCACTCACCAGGTAAAAATCTCAAAATGGTAGGAGGTTTTCTTCCGTATACCAACTCAAACGGCGTACTTCCTGTAGAGCCCTGGTATGAAGTATTATACCAATATTCAGCCCAAGATAACCAATCTGCCCAGCACTTGGGTTGTTCAGAGGTAAAGCACCGTAGATAGGTCTCCAACCCCCTATTAAGCACCTCGGTTTAGCCATCTGTTTCTAGGTGGTAAGCAGTACTCATTTTCAAAGCCGTGCCTTGGATTTTAAAAAATTCAGACCAAAACTTACTTACAAACGTTGGGTCCCTGTCACTGACGATGGAACTTGGTACCCCATGCAATCTCACTATCTCCTTGGCAAAGAGGGCTGCCACTGTTTGAGCGGTGAAAGGATGTTTGAGGCAAATGAAATGCCCATACTTAGTGAGTCTATCCACTACTACCATGATGGCATCAAACCCTCTTGACTTGGGTAGCCCACTAATAAAGTCCAGGCTGATGTCTTCCCAAATGGCCTTTGGTATAGGTAGGGGTTGAAGCAGCCCAGCTGGTGACTTAGCCTCATACTTACTCTGCTGACAAATATTGCAGTCCTTGACAAATTGAAGCATCGAATTCATCATTCCCGGCCAATATAAATTAGCAGCCAACCTCTTATAAGTTCGCAGAACCCCAGAATGACCTCCCACAGGCGAAGAATGAAATTCATGAAGGAAAATAGGAACCCATTTGGAATCTTTTGAAATGACCAACCTTCCCTTGTAAAAAAGTCTATCCTGAACTAGAGAAAAACCTATCTGCGAATCTGGGTCATTTCTTAAAGCAGTCACTATCTTGGAGTAATGAGGATCCGCCATGATTTCTTGTTGAATCTCATCTGCCTCACTCCAGTATGGTTTAGACAGCATTGACAGTTCTCCTTCCTCTCCTTTCCGTGACAAAGAATCAGCCGCCTGATTGTTCACCCCAGCCTTGTAAACAATATCAAACGAGTACCCTAATAATTTTGCCAGCCAATCTTGCTGATTGGGAGTAGTAATCCTTTGCTCAAGCAGAAATTTGAGGCTCTTCTGATCCGTTTTGACTACAAACTTCCTGCCCAGTAAGTATGGTCGCCAGTGCTGAATAGCCATCACCAATGCCATTAATTCCTTCTCATAAATTGACTTACTTAGGGCTTGATCAGATAACCCCTTGCTAAAATATGCTATTGGCCTTCCCTCTTGCATCAACACTGCTCCCACACCTCTTCCCGACGCATCGCATTCAACCACAAATGTTTTGCTGAAATCTGGCATGGACAACACCGGGGCAGTGGTTAACTTTTCCTTTAATAGCTGGAAAGCCCCCTCTGCTTCTCTGTTCCATTCAAACTTCCCCTTTTTTAATAAAGCAGTCAATGGCTTTGTTATTTTCCCGTAGTCCTTGATAAACCTCCTGTAATACCCAGTAAGGCCCAGAAAACCCCTTATCCCCCTAACAGATTGGGGTGTTGGCCAATTCAAGACCCCTTGCACCTTCTCCGGATCCACTTGTATCCCTGATTTGGTGATCATGTGTCCTAGGTATTGGACTGTCATTTGACCAAAGTGGCATTTCTTCCTATTTGCGAACAAACAGCCCTGTTTAAGAGTATCAAGAGCTATCTGAAGGTGAAATAAATGGTCCTCCCAGTTTTGACTATAAACCAGAATGTCATCATAAAACACCAGAATAAACTTCCTCAAATATGGTCTAAAAGTTTCATTCATGACTGCCTGAAAAGTGGCTGGAGCATTAGAAAGACCGAAAGGCATTACCAGGAATTCGTAGTGGCCATGATGAGTCCTGAAAGCTATTTTCTGGATGTCTTCTTCCCTAACCCGAATTTGATGATAACCCGATCGTAAGTCTATCTTTGAAAAGTACCTAGCTCCATGCAATTCGTCGAGTAACTCCTCAATTACAGGAATAGGAAACTTGTCTGGAATTGTTGCTTTGTTCAAGGCTCGATAATCAACACAAAACCTCCAGCTGCCATCCTTTTTCTTCACCAACAGTACTGGACTGCTATAAGGGCTGCTACTTGGTCTAATTATCCCTGCTTGCAGCATTCCCCCCACCAACTTCTCTATCTCATTCTTTTGGCTATGGGCATAGCGGTAGGGCCTCACATTTATAGGGTCAGTTCCAGATTGGAGTGGAATTCTGTGTTCAAGTGACCTTCGCGGTGGAAGCCCTTGTGGCTCTACAAAAACTCCTTCATATACTGCTAACAACTCTCTTAACTCGTCTTCCTGTCTATGAGATAACTCCAGTTTGTCTCCTGAGCACAGACATAAGTTTAAGTCCTCACCTTCCTCCTTTTCTCCCCAGATGTACATGATTCCCTGGAATTCGATTTCCGTGTCTTTCAACAATGATCTGCCCGAAATGGGTGCAAAGCATAAGGCAGGATCCCCTTGAATTTCAACCTGCCTCCCTTTATAGTCAAACTCCATCTTTAGAGCTCTAAAATTTGCCTTAACCTCTCCTAAAGTTTCCAACCACGCCATCCCCAAAATTAAGTCCACTCCTCCCAAAGAAAATACATAGAAATCAGCCTCAATACTCACTCCCGCTAGTGTTAAGGATAGAGAGGGACACATGCCCAGCACACCCTTTTGATGCCCATCACCTAACCATACCCGAAATCTGGGAGTTTGAGATACCTTCAATCCTAACCTGTTCACCAAGTCCTCCGAAACGAAATTATGGCTGGCCCCACTGTCGATCATTACCAGTATCTCTGACCCATTCAAAGTCCCCAGCAGCTTGATGGTCTTTGGTCCCGAAATTCCACCCAGCGAAAACATGGATAATTGTAGAGTCTCGCCTTCCCTGGCTGTTTCCTTCTCGTCTAAGCTTTCACCCCCCCTAAGCTCTGCCATGGCCAATGCCTCCACTAGCTCCTCTTCTTCGTCATCTGCTAGAATCACTACCCTCATGCTACGTTCTGGGCAGCGATGAGTGGGTGTGTATGGTTGCCCGCATTGAAAACACCTATTCTCCTCTCGCCGTCGAACATACTCGTGATATGGGAGATGTCGGACCCCTCGAAACTTGCCGCCTGAAGCTTTCGAAGGTTGCGGGCTTGCAACTGAACTTTGCATCGACGAAGCCAGGCTGGTTGCAGTTCGTAAGTGCGAACCAGAGCGTTCTGGGTAATGTTGGGTGCGGGTCAGAACCGTGGGCTGGGTACTGCTCCGGAAACCCGAAAACCCAACCCGCTTCGGATCTGCTCCATTTCCACGATTCCACACCGCCATTCCTGTGTTTGGGGCTCTTCCCTGTGTAAGCATCATTCCCTTGGCCTCACCGTTCAAGTCTTGTTCTACCAACCGAGATAGATTCATTGCCCTATTCAGATTGGTCGGTTCATGTGTTCTCACCCTTCTCCTAATGGTGTTACTAAGGCCACTCATGTAATAACCCAGAATCTGCTCCTCAGGCAGGTGTGCCACTGAAGCCAGTAGCATTTCGAACTCCTGGATGTAGTCCTCCACCCCTCCGTCTTGCCGTAAACCCGAAAGTCTTTCGTAGGGACTTCCATCCAGCATATCGCCATACCTTTTCATCATCTCCGCTACCAATGTCTCCCAATCCAGCCTCTCTTTTCTTTTTTTCAAACACCTGAACCAATGGATGGCGTTCCCTTCCATACTGACGAAAGCCAGAGGTACCCGAAGCTCCTTGCTGGTGTTTTGGAGCTCAAAAAACTTTTCAGCCCTTGCTATCCAACTCAATGGATCTGATCCGTCAAAGGTAGGTAGCTCCAACTTCTTTAGGACTGTTTTCATCTCATCAGAACCACCATTGTCTTCCACATCTTCCACGTCTATCTCCTTTTCTTCATCACCATGTTCCTGCTGGTCCGCTTGGGAGGAGCTAGATCCTCCTCCTCCTGACGTGGTTCCCATAGGCCTTTTTCCTGTGTCTTTTCGCTTCGGCTGCCTTCCCTGTTCTGCCGCCCACTCTCGGAACAGCACTCTCATTTCTTCCACCCCTTCTTTTAGTTCTTCCAAACTGACTAGGCGCCTCCTGATGTCCTCCATACCCATCCCTGCAGCTCGAAACTTTCCTTCTTGGTCTTTCCTTATCACCTCCAACTGGCGCTCCATTGCTTCAACTCTTGAATCCATGGTTTCCGCTCTTGGCATCCGGCAGGTCGGACCAATTTGTTAGGATTCAAGATATATATTACTGTTATATTAGAAAGAAACCAACCACCCTCCGATGGAGGTTACAAAAGACACTGAAAAGATAAAAAGATACCAGACACACACAGGCCGCAGCCCTCCAAAAAGGGACAATTCCCTGTACACACAAATAGAAAATAATATCTAGATAGCCAGCATTCCTAAGCAGCCACTACTCATATAGTACCGCACCAATCATTGCCACCTCACCCTTTTTGCCCTTTTTCATTCCTCACCCCTCTCCTTACGTACACTCTTAGTGGTGTTGGGCCTCCCATCTCAGGCCCCACTGTCTCTTCTCTATCAATCTACTTGCAAGATCATGAATGAGATTGTAGACTTGTCAAAAAATGAAAAAATGGATAACGGGGACACTATTGGAAAGGTGCAATTTCATAACTTGCGCTCCCTAAAATTAAATGATTTGCCTGTACTTTCCAGCTTTTGCTATGACGAAACAAGATTCCCAACAATGTCACATGAGACTTCAGAAACGCTTTTCAATGATAAGGTATGCGTAAAAGCATGTCTATGCTTTTCACAAAATACTCACCTCATCTTAAGAATTTATCTTTAAAAAAAAATAAGACATATTTTGATATTTTGCATGAAATGCTGTAGAATGTGGGCTTAAATTTAATCGATTTTGAGCATGTTATAATTCAGTAAAAGTATTTTTTTTTTGTTTATAAATGTTAATTCTTAATTTAATGGAAATAATATTTTCATTCGCAGGTTGTATTTCCCAACTTGAACTCCTTAAAAATATCTTCAATAAATTTTCAAAAGATATGGCAAGACTCTCCTTCAACATACTTTTGGATTAAAAGTATGACAAATTTGACTGTTGAGGGTTGTCGAAGTTTACAAAATATTATTTCAACTGTGCAAGGTATGTGTCTTGTCAATTTGAAACACCTTGAAATACGTAGATGTGAGAAGGTTGAACAGATACTGTTCAAGCCAGAAGAAGTGAAGGACAAAGAAGCTCTTGATCATATTGGTGCTCCTTTTAGTGAAGAGGTGAAAGTCTTATTTTGGAGTTTGTTTTGCTTGCATTGCAGTGGATGCTTGATTTAAAAAATATGTGTTCTATTTGTGCAGGTGATATTTCCAAACTTGGAGACACTGATTCTCTCGCACATGGATAGTTTGCAGAAAATATGGCCCAAACATTGTGCTCCTAATTCCTTTAACAAACTAAAAGGGGTGGAATTTAATTATTGTCAAAAGTTAGTGACTGTTTTTCCCTCCTATATGCTAAGATCACTCTCCCATGTAGAGAGGGTGAGAGTGACAGATTGTGGTTCAGTGGAAACCATATTTGACCTCCAAGGTCAAAATATGGAAGAAGGACAAAATGAGGTGGCAACAAATTTGAGAAATCTAGACTTACTTCGTCTGGATAATTTAAAACACATATGGAATAGTGGTCCTCACTCATTTGTCGACTTCAGCAATCTTCAAACAATAGGAGTGGGTGAATGTGGACAGCTGAAAAATATATTTCCTATCTACGTGGCCTTGAACCTTGTTTTGCTTGAAGAAATTCACATAGAAAGATGTGGGATAGAGGAACTAGTTGCAAAAGAGGAGAATGCAAATGAAGTTAGGAAATTTGAATTTCATCTGTTAACATCCATTAAGCTGTACCGCTTGTTCAAACTCAAAAGGTTTTATCCTGGGATGCATATATTGGAATGCCCCAAATTGAAAATCCTAGATGTGCTTAATTGTCAGAAGATGGAGCTTTCCAACTAGAAACTCAGAACTTTCCAGCAACAGGGGATCAATTAGTCCAACTTGATGCTGTCATCAAGCAACCACTCTTCTCTGTTGAAAAGGTAAGAGTTACTAGTAGCTCAATACTAGTTTAATTATTGTTATGTGGCAAATGTTGCATATCTTTTACTTTCCAATGCCTGTATTAATTTTTCTTTCTTTCAATTTCGAATAAGGTGATTCCTAACTTGGAGGTCTTGGCGTTGAGTGGAATGGAAGCTAACAAAATATGGAAGGAGCAATTTCGAGAAGACCTCTTCCACAATATAAAAAAGCTCTGTCTGCAAAAATTTGAAAATAAAGTAGCTGCATTTCCGTATTGGTTCCTCCATAAAATGCCAAACTTGAAAGAATTGTATGTAGTGGATAGTTCCTTTAGAGAACTGTTTCCTATTAGAACACTAGTTCCCGAGGAAAAGCAAACAGAAGATATCGTGCGGCTTAGACAATTATGCTTGTGGTATTTGCCAAGGTTGGAGAGTATATGCATCGAAGGATTGCAACTTGATCATGTGCTTGACAATTTAGAAAGATTGTATGTACAGGGGTGCCCTAGCCTTGCAAATTTAGTTCCTGCTTCAGCATCATTCAATTGCTTGACTTTTCTTGGAATATGTGCATGTGATGGGCTTCGAAGTTTATTTTCACCTTCAACTGCAAAAGGGCTTTTCCATCTTATAGATATGTCAATAGAAGACTGCAAGATGTTACAGGAAATAATAGCCACGGTGGATGATCAGAAGGAACATGAGATTACTTTCAGTCATTTAGAGTCATTGAAGCTCGCGTGTTTGCCAAATCTCTCAAGCTTCTGTTCAGGGAATAGCAACTTCTATTTCCCATGTTTAGAAATTATTATTGTGACACAATGTCTAAAGATGGAGATTTTCTCTCAAAGAGAACCCAGAACTCCCAGGCTTCAATGCATATATCCCGAAGGGGAAGATTATATCTTTTGGGAAGGAGACCTTAATGCTACAATAAAAAAGTTGTACGAAGATCAGGTATGTCGACCTAACATACGCGTATAGTTACAAGTTAAATATATCTTACAATTTATGTTGCTAAATATATATGTATTATATATATTAAGCACGTCCATTTTATTTATTTATTTATTTTTTGGTTATAATTTCTATGGTAATAACTAATATCATGAAATTAACACAGATGACATCATATTCAATTTTTATCCAGCTTATATTTAGGGAGATTTTCATTCCAGACCACACTATTCTATTTCTATGTTCAGGTGGATATTTTCGAAAAAATCTCTGATGCATCTAAAATAAATGATAAAGTTATAACTAAATATCATTACTATGACGATAGCACTATAAAACTAAGTTTAGTAAGATATATACAAGCGCCATAAAGTTTCAGCTCAATGCAATCACAGATTATTTATGTGTTTGATTTAAAATTTTATTAAGGAAAACACAAGGAACAATTGATAAACACATATACTAACTTACAATTTATTTTTCTGCAAGTCTATCGCTGAAATAGATATTCAAGCACTTTCTAGTTTCTTTTATGTGTGAAATGTGTGATCATATCTTTAGCAATTGAATTTCGTTGTTTAATGTATATTTTTCAGGTTGGATTTTATCGCATTGAAGAATTGAATTTTGATGAGCATCCTATATTAACTGAGATATGGAACGGAAGAAATCCAGAACAATCTTTTGGCAATTTGAAATCTTTGATCATTAACAAGTGTGACTCTTTGTCATACATTGTTCCATCACATTTATTATCCTCTTTAACCAATTTGGAGGAGCTAGAAGTTAGTGACTGTGATTCCATAGAAGTGGCATTTGATGTTCAAGAAATCAATCAGATGTGTGCATTGGTACCATTAAGCTTGAAAAAGATGACTCTAGAACATCTACCAAAACTAATGCATCTTTGGAACAAAGACCCCCAGCAGATCATAAGCCCACATCTGCAAGAGTTACATGTTGAAGATAATGAGAACCTGAGAAGTATCTTTCCGCTATCTATAGCTAAACATCTAAAGCAACTTCAAAAGTTTGAAATATTAGAATGCGGGGTTGAGGAAATCATATCGAAAGAAGGAGTTGCCGAAACAGATGCCGCTCTTGTCTTTCCTGAGCTGATATGGCTGAAGCTGTGGAAGTTACCTAATCTCAGAGATCTTTATCACCAGAAACATAAACTTGAATGCCCGAAGCTCAGGGTATTAGATGTCTCTCAGTGTTCTATTTTAACCCCGCATCCATTGTTCTTGCTTGACACGGTAAGTTTCATTTTTTTCTCTTTTTTTATTTAAAAAAAAAAAATTCTTGACCTCTTCTGGTCCATTTTCAAGAACAACTTTCTTTTCTTTAACGGATAAAAGGAGGCCTGAGGTAGAGAGTATAATGATAAAACTATGTTGGATCACAAGTGTGAGATGAAATGGAAAAGCAGTACACATTGAAATATATATATATATATATATATATATACACACACACATTTGTGAAGATTGATAAATGAAAAATATCTATTAACCTAAAGCCGGCCATCTTCTCTCACGAGCTCATCATGCAATGCTTCTCCCAAACCTTTAAAAGCTCCTCGGTCTTTAACAAACTGGAATAGGTGAAGGGCAAGAGGAACCTAAATTTAACTTTTCAGATTATAATAAAGTAAAAAGAATTCAGCCATTAATACCATACCTACATGCTCAAATATTTTGTAGAATTTGATTTGCCCATTATATACCAAATATTTGTTCAATAGGCCAGTCAGAAAAACAAATTTGACATAATACAAATGGTTGAGTAATGTATCTCAGTGGTGTTGTATCAATAATGATTGACATTTTAATGGAAAAAAGAAGTATATTTTGTTTTAATTTTTTAGCCATTTGATATGTTTACTTAGTTATCGATGTAAGAGATATTGACTTGTTAATTTCTTATTTTTAACTGCTTTTACAGGTAAATCACAATTTAGAGGAGATAGTGTTAAATCAGAAAGCAGTTATGAGTATGACAAATCACCAATTATTTCAAATGATCTCTTTTCCAAAGTGGAAAATCTTTCTCTGGAATGTTTTGTTAAAGAACCACTAACTTTTACAATTATCACATTCTATGAACAAGGCGTGCAGTGTAGTTCCTTTCAGGAGATATTCCCAAATCTAAAATCTCTGAAAGTGTCTAACTGTGATGGACTCATCAATCTTGTAACATCTTCCACGGTTAGAAGCTTCGTGCAGCTCACAAGGTTGACGATAATTGAATGTGAAATGATGGAAGAAATTGTAATAATTGATGAAGAAGATACGCATAAAAAAATTAAATTCCATAAACTGGAATATTTGGAACTTACTGATTTATCAAACTTGAAGAGCTTCTGCTCCAAAAATTGCACTCTTGAATTTCCTTCATTGGATGAAGTAATTGTAAAAGGATGTGTCAGCATGGACATGTTTTGTCCTGGAATCTTGAGCACTCCATTACTGGAGAATGTGATAATTGAAGATGATCAAGAATGTTGGGAGGACGGCCTTAACAAGACAATACGACTTCTATACAAGGTATGTACGTATCAAAATTCTGACTTAGCATCAAAGACAACTTAATTATTTCTGTTTAGTCTCTCAACTTAATTTACACGACTACTTTCATGTCACACAAATCTTATATTTTTGGTTGCTATAGATTTATTTTTAACACAAATTAAAGTAAATTTATTGCATTCCCTTTTGTTAGTAATTTCTTTAGTGATAACTAATATAGTGAAATCAACAGAAGGATATTATATTAAAATTTAATCATAAATATATTTTGGGAGATTTTCATTCAAAACTACACAGTAGATTTTATTTCTTTATTCAGCTGGGATATTTTCGTTAACAACCTTCGCTTAAGAAATTTAAATTATGCCTTTAGACGTAAATGATAAAGTTATAACTAAATATAAATATTTACTCGTTTCAATAACTTCTTTTACAGGATAATTTTATTGCTTTAACTATTGAATCATATAATTTTATTTTGACCCTTATTATTCATGTCAAGTTTACTTTAAGTCCAAAATTCTTAAGTATAAATGATAACTTATAATGAAAAATCTTATTATTCATTAAACATAGACATCAGTATAAATTCTATCTCGGTCTTGTCTTGTTCTGAAATTATTTCAGTTGTCTTGTTCCGAAATTATTTCAGTCCTTTGGGCCGGGACGGGACGTCCTGCCCACACTTAATATCATGTACATATGTACAGAAACACTCCACACGCCATGTTATGTTATTACATCTTAAATTAGCATTTTGAGAACTTGTGACTGAGAACCTCGAATCTGGGTTTGTAGCTTTCTGTTAGCATAGAGTACCCATGATTTCTTCACATTGTCCATGGCTCCGATGGGTGATGGGTTCTACCGTTGGGGGGTTGTTGCAATGGGTGTTCTTTTTTTTTCACCTTTATATTTTTAGAATTTTATTTAAATGATAATAATTTTAAGAAATATTTTAAATTTATCAGTTATTTTGGTAATTAGACATATTTACATTCCAATTCTGCCAAAATTTAGTCATACAAAATAAAAGTATGCTAAATAATCCATACTCATATTCATTTCATACCGAACAAAATTTAGCAATGAAAACTCTTTTTCATTCTACTTTACACTCCCTTTCACATCCTTTCTCATTCTAATTTACACTCCCTTCCACTTCCTTTCTCAAGAATTTTTTGTACCAAATTGTCTCTAACAGTATATAGTTGATGGTGTAGTGCATTGTCATATGATGTTGGAATTACTGGTGATATGCTATTACGTCTGTGAGGGTATGTCTTGAACCTTATTATAGGTAGTTGGACATGTGGGAATTTGTGCTTTTACATGTCATGACACAAAGGAAGCGTGTTCGCAACAGTTGTTTGTGGAAGGCTTCAATGTGTCATGACATGTGGAGGATGTGACATGAGAATGAAAATGTGACGAGATGTCATCGATGTTTTACTTAGGTAAAAGTAGTTTTCTTATGTAATTAAGATTGAGTTTGGATTATGATATCTTTGAAATATATTTGTGGATTGTTGTATATTTATGATTATCTTAAACTATATTTAGTGAGATTTACCTCATGTAAATTGAGAAATTTCTAGTAGTGATTGAGATGCTTTATGTGCAGGAGTCTTCAAGGCGTGAATAACACTTTTTTTTAGGCTTAATTCACCCCCAATAGTTTGAATGGTGAATTTCCTTTAAGATACAGTGGAGACCCTTGAGTATGATTTGTACTATTAAAACACAAGCAAAGATAACAATGGCATTTACAAAGTGATAAAGTTTGCTTGTTTATCTTATGTGTACTCAAGATTTTTTGGATTTTTTCTTGAATGCAAAGTGTTGTTGGGATTGTCCATTTATAAACATGAAGTGGTGCTTCATAAATGGACATAACTCTTCAATAAAAAAGTTGTGATGCTTCATAAAAAGATATATTCTCTTGATAGACATAATTGTCCATTAGCATGACTCTATTAAGGAGATATAGCCATTCAAATGCAAATGCTTTATCAACCAACATAGCCATTCAACCAACATAACTATTTCATGAAGAGTTGCAATATTTAATTGTGTGGGATTTTCATGAATTAATACAACCTTTCACCAATAACCTTTCATAAAAGTATTATAACCATTTTTATGTCTTTTGACTTATACAATCAACTTTGGTAACTTTTTGCATTGTGTCCTCAAAATAGATATAATAACTTCCTATATGACTTTTCATATAGGTGCCCTTAATTTAGAGGATATTACTCCTTAAGAGAAATATTTCTTCATTTTGATAATTTCCCCACAATCCCACCCCCCCCCCCCCATTTTCAAAATAAATTCAAATTCCTATCACTTTGGAAATCTCATATTTTTGGTAAAGGTGGACAAGCCTTGAACCAATTATCTCATTTGAGCAAGTCTGCTTATGCATAAGATCTGAGACTATTGTATGCCATATTTAACAATACATTTATGTTCTTGTGGCTAGTATTCCTTGCATTAAAGCTTTAAGAGTGTCCATAGACTCCAAGATGCAGCCTCACCTCATTCTCCTATAGACCGATCAAGCATAGAACTGGACCAAACGAGCAGTTGAACTGATAAAATCGAAAAGCAGACACAAATCCAAGTAGACCTATCAAGCATAGAACCAGACCAAACCAGCCAGCTGAATTCATGTCGACCTATTAAGCATAATTATAAAAATCGGACCGAACTAGCTAATTCAATCAATTACACAACTCCAGGTTAGCACTATCATACCGAAATTAACCGGTTGAACGAAAAACTGCCCGGGTTAAATTTTAAGAAAGATTTCGGCCTTTTTATTAAGATTAACTAGACAGAAAATTAAACACATACATGTAAGCCTTATATTCGGTTAAAAGGCCAAAACATTAGATGGGCTTTTCAAAATTACACCTTCCCCTTCCTTTTATAATGAACTCTCAGCTCTCTAACTTCTTTTCCAACCGATGTGGGGCTAGACTTTCTTTTTCTGTTATACATTCAGCTCATTCTTATTTTCTCTATCCGTGGGACTACTCCTTTCTAGTTCACTTTCTTGCTGGAGCATATGTCATCGTTTCTCCCATGGTCCCACTCACGGTGTTAGTGTTTTGTGTATGTTGAAATCATATTTTTCAAGACATTGATTTAACACAACTAATTCTTATTATAGTTTTAAGAGGCTCATTTTCTTATTATTACATACAATAATTAGACACAACCATTTTTTGGAGCAAACAAATATGACACACTCGTGTTAGTATAAAAAGTAAAGCACCCAATGCTAGTTTAATCTCTTGGAATTTATGTGCGTATATATATATATATATTAGAGAGAGAGAGAGAGAGAGAGAGAGAGAAAGAGAAAGAGAGAGAGAGTTTATTAATTTAATCATGTATTCTATTTCTAAAACTGTATATTGTATTTGGTAAATTATGACTTATGAGTAAAAAATTTATTATGTTTATATTATATATAATTTATTTCCTATATATAATTTTAATTTATCTAGTTCAACTAATGACCCGACAGGGTTCGATAACCTCGCTAGACTAATGTCCAGTCTAGTCTTTAAAACTATTCTATCAAGAGTACCACTATGTTAGGTCACTCTAGCAATATATGCTTATAGGCCTATTAAGAGCTAATGCTAACTCATCCTCCTCCTTTATCCCATGGTAACCCAAGTAATCTTCAACCTTAGGATGTATATATGTATAATTTAATTTCGAGTACTTGCAATCACTCTAATAGTGTTTTTTCGCCATTAAACTCAAGATTTAATGCTTCTCAAGTGTGAGTTGGGTTTTCACCATTGGTGATCAAAATTTTCTGGTCTTCCTTCCATCACTCCTTGCAATTCCTTTCTTCAAAGGATCCCACGACTTAATTCAAATCTTATGAATGGAAATCACCCCATTCATAATTAAATTCTTTACATAGCTATGTTTAATTTTAATATGTCACGACTTTTCATTATATACTTGGTTTAAAGCCTTTTGAAGTGTATACTAACTCACAATTGATATATATTGCTGCCATTGGCATGGCCCATATAAGAATTTCAAGAAGCAAGTTTCTATTATCCATTTTGCTTCCTTACTACTTGCAGCCAATGTTATAAACTTAGATGTCATGGTAGAATTTGCAATGCATCTTTGTTTCTTTGATCCCCAAGAAACAACACCCCCACCATGAGTGTAGATCCTTTATTTCATTTATCACCTCTGTGTATCCTTCTAAAATTGAAGGATTACCACTATAGATCAAACTATAGTTCATGGTTTAGGTCAAGTACTTTAGTTCTTTATATACATCATGCTAGGTGGGCTTATGATATTAAGAGTCCGTTTGGATTGACTTTTAAAATGAGGAGATGCTAAAAGGAGAAGTAGAAGCAAAAATTAAAAGGAGAATGAGAAGTTATTGTGTTTGGATTGGCTAATAAAAAGTCTTTTTTATTAGGAAAGGTGCTCGGATGCATAAATATAGAAGTGCTTCTAATATATTAACATGACAATAATTAAGGGGTATTATTGTAATGTGAAGTTAGTCAAAGTGGCTTTTGCTTCTCCTTTTTTTAGAAGCATTCCCCTACCTGCTTATAATAAAATGAGGTTTTTGGCTTCTACAAGTGCTTCTCCTTCTATACAAAAGCCAATCTAAACACTGAAAAATTGAATAGAAGTCTTCTTTTTTAAATTAAAAAGAGAAACGCCTCCCCAAAAGCCAATCCAAATGGGCTTTAAGCCAAGAATCATCATGTCATATAATTCACCAAAAATAACATAATATAATTAATGATGCCATAAAATATGATGAATACATTTTATATAGAGATTTTGTGTCTCATTCCCTCGCATTTAAGTCCTAAATTGAGAAAGGATTGAGTGTTTTTGACCTTATTTGTTCATTTTGTAGGAACCAAGCACTCAAGGAGGCAAAACAGAGAAAATTCAGCATTGGAAGTAGCCTGGCGCCATGGCACAGAGGAGCTGGCCCTGTGGCGGCCAAAATTCTAGAGAACAACAAGTTGGCACTATGGCGCTGCAAAATTCCAGCAAGGGTCAGTTTCGCGCTGTGGCGCCAGGAAGAGGAGAAATTCAAACAGAGGCGAGGCAATTGGTGACATGGCACCAGAAGATTTACGCCATGGCACCCTAGAGGTCCCAACACCCGATTTTATGTGCTTTTGGGCCAAATAGACCATTAGGAATCCTAGTTTGAGTTAGAAATTGTACCTTAGCTATAAATAGGTAGCTAGGATTAGCAATTAAGATCTTTTGGCAACTTGGGAATTGGAAGAGGTGAAAGGAGAGTATAGAGACGAAGGAGACTTGGGGCTTCATAGAGTTTTTCTTCTCTACCTTATTCTCTCCATGTTTTCTTGTATTGTTATGATGTATTTTAGTTTGAATATGAGTTGTTAAACTTATTTCTAGGGCCTATGATGCAGCTCAATCTATGTATGAATTTGAATAATAACTTAATGAAATTCTATGTTTAATTCAATTGAGTTTTGATTCTATGCGCTTTAATCTCTAATTGATTAAGCCAATTAGTTAGGAAATTTATGGATTGTTATGACCTGGGAAGGAATTAGTTAATTTAGACCATGAGAATTGAATCCATAGTGGAGCTCAGGGCAGGAATGTACTTAGGACCCTATGTAGCTATTAAAAGGAATTCATAGAACTTAGGACAATTTTAGTTATTGCAATTCACATAGGGATATGATTGAATTGGTAATTGGAATTAGTTTAATCTGACCTCGGGAAGGGCTTTTTAATAGATTAGGGAGATCCTAGCTAGCAATTGATAAAACTATAATTCATTGATGAAATTAGGAGAATTTATACATATGATTGTGGTGAAATCTAAACCCCTAGGTTTTTAATATGTGAATTTCTATCCTTTCATTCTTATTTCTATTTTAACTGTGTTTTACTTCATTTTACATTGCTTCCATCATAATTCGATCACTTGGGTAATACTATTGTTATAGTATTTTATTAATCAATTTCACAGTTCCTTGGGTACAACAACCATGGGATACTTTGCCGTCTACACTGATAGTGTACACTTGCACTATATTCCATCATACAATTTTTCACACATCAAAATAATAGCCATTCCCTTGGGGAGATTAAAATTGTCTTCCTCTTTTAATGGCGAACCTTCCAACAAATTTTTCACAAAATTAGAAACCATTTCCTTTCTTTTCTCTGTGATCATCTTCTGCATGAGATTGCTATTATCCTCCCCCCTTTTCTTAAAGTTCTTGTGGTACTCCCCTTCTTACTACACCACATTTACCCTCTCATGAACATTGTTGTCCTTGTATCATTGTTTTCCACACTCTTTCTAATCGAAGAAATTTCCCAGTCGCTCAAGAGAGACATTTTTTTTTTTTCATTTATATTTAAGACTCTCAAGTCTTCCACATGGAGGAAGTTTGCCTATGATTGAGGAGACAATAATGGGTTCACACATATACATGTTACATTGTTTGAAGTTATTCAAATATGCACAACTTCATGCATTTATTCCATGATAAATTTACTATCAATAATTTTAGTTACTAGAAATGACCAACACTAAATTTCTTACCATTATATCAATATAACAAGGAATTTCTTGCTTGTCATCCTCATGCATGTAACTTGCCTCAAGTCTCTCCAAAGTTCCCATGCACCCTCTTGCATGTGCTTTGCCTTCTAGTTTCTCCAAAATTACTCCGCATCTTCTTGCAAGTTCCTTGCCTCTATCAATCTTCTCCAACTTCACAAAACCCATTGCCAAGTCCTTCAAAGAAGCCTTTTGCAAGTGTGAAGTCAAGCCTAAAGATTGTTAGACATTAAGCAAAAAACTTGCCGGTGGAAATGGCTCTTTGAAGTTATGAAGTAGAGAGAGAAAAGAAAGGTGTGCACAGTTCTTCAATGTGTGGGTAACACTTTCCTTTAAGCTTTGATGCACCCCACCAATTCCAAACAGTTAGGTGCAAATTGGGTTTGATGATGAGTCTCTTCAGGGATACAATGAAGACTGTTGAGTGTGGTTTGCAAAGCCCAAAACTCAAGCCAAAACAATAATGGTTTTTACAAAGTGAAAGTTTGCTTGTTTATCTTGTCTACACTCAAGATAAAGGCAAGTGAATTTGTGAACACTTGGATTTTTCCTGCAAATCAAAGTGTTGGTGGGATTGACTATTTATAAACATGAAGTGGTGTTTCATAAATGGGCATAACTCTTCAATGGACAAGTTGTGTTTTTTTATAAAGAATAATATTCATCCGATGGACATTATTCTTAATTAGTCATGACTCTCCATTATGGAGATATAACCAATCAATTAAAAATGCTTTATCAACCAACATACTATTCAATGAAGGGTTGTAACTTTTAATTGTGTGGGATTTTCATGAATTAACACAAACCAATAACCTTTTATAAAGGTATTACAACCACCTTTATGTTATTTGACTTATATAATCAACCTTGGTGACTTTTGTGTTGTATCATTTATTTAGGTATAAAAACTTCCGGCGCCATACGAATAGCGCCTTTGTACTGAAGGCATCAGTCAACATAGTGCGCACACACATATAAACTGTGATTCACTCAACACGAATGCATAAAAGTCTTTCAAGTTTCTTTGTATTTCTCTTTATTTCCCATTACTATTTTCAAAATAATAATGATCGTACATGTGAAAATAACAGTCAATTACTATCACTCTTTTAATTAAAATTTCATGCATATTTATATCAAAACAATTGCCAATATATGAACAACATCAAAAAATCAAATATGAATTGATCTATTGATAATCAACGAGAAAACTATCAAATTATAAACAATGTTCAAAAAAGAACCGTTGAGCAAAGTTGCATCATGATAGGAGAGGGAGCAGGCAAAAAGGAAAAAAGCTTCTTGTGTTTATGTGCTTGAGAGAGAGAGAAACAGAGCCATGAGAAAGATATTTGGAGGAGTAAGAAGAGACAGAAAATGGTCATAATATGTCCATATAAGTTAAAAACATTAAGATAACGACTAACAACACAGATTCACTTAAAAAAAAATTAGACAGTACAAGATTCTAATATAGGTAAATAAACTATAAAAACTTATTTGAAAACTAGCCAAAACTATAGGCATATGTAGTATATTTAAAGCTAAAGTTTAATAATAAGCAAAATAAATGGTGCAAGACAGGAAAAGGAAAAAGCTCCCACCAAAACCAGATCACAGCCATATTCTGCAGAAGTTTTAATTTCAATCTTGTAGTAATGGCACCGTAAATAAAGTGGTAGTAAACAAATAAGTCTAAAGAAAGTGGACATCACTTTGCGTAGAGAACTGCCTTACATAAATCAAACAAAACAAAAACATTGGTAAGGGAAATTAAATACATTATTTTCTTACTTCACGTCATGTCTCTAAAATTATAAATTAATTTACAACAAATTCATTAGCGTCCAATGCTGTGAAGGGTTGTCGTGATAGGTTGAGACTGAAAGGAATTTTATTGTCCTTGGATTGGTTTTGAGCAAGAAGCAAAATCGTGCAAATTATTTGGAAGTGTAGGCAAGGACACTTCGTGTTGAAGAACATTAATTACTTGGGATGCCTTTGGTCTTTCCTTGTCATTTGGGTTAGTGCACCATAGTCCCACTGTAAGCAAGCATTTCATTTCATTTACATCAAAATCCATGTTCAATCTCTCATCAGCTGCATTGAGAATGTTACCTTCCACATAGAGCTTCTAAACCCAATTCACCAAACTAATATGATAGCCTTCTTCTAGATGTGTCTTTCTACCACATGCAATTTCGAGAGCTACAATTCCAAAACTGTATATGTCTAATGCTTTGGTAGCTCTTCCTTCATTGATGTATTCTGGAGCAAGGTAACCAATGGTTCCAACCAATGCCGTCTTATGAGTGTTTAATTTTGTATTTACTAGCTTTGCTATACCAAAATCACCTAGCTTAGCATTAAAATCTGTGTCCAGCATAACATTAGCTGACTTAACATCTCTATGAAGGACACATTGCTCAGCCTCGTCATGAAGATAACGAATTGCAGTCACCACTCCTTGAGCTATGTTATACCTTATATTCCAAGGAAGTATTTCTTTGCGCCCAAAGAGATGAGTGTCAAGGCTTCCATTTGACATGTATTCAAAAGCTAATAACAGCTCACCTTGCTCATGGCACTATCCTATAAATTGCACCAAATTTCGATGTATAAGACGGCTTATAATCTTTACCTCATTGATGAAGATTCTCTTGGAGCTTCCAAGTTCAGTGGATATTCTTTTCACAGCAATTACATGTCCTAAATCATTCAGCACTCCTTTGTAAACTTGTCCAGACCCTCCTTGTCCAAGCTTTCTATTGTTTGCGAACCCATTCGTGGCTGCAACTAACCTTTTGCAATGAAATCCTCTGGGTATAGTTGCAGTGATGTCAAAATCTATGGAGTTTTGGTTGCTATTATCTTGCAACTTGCTTCTCCTCCTGTTTACAAGATACCAGCAAAGGCACAAAACAAGTATAACAAAACTAAGTGAACAAGTTACTGAAACAATTAACAAAACATTGCACTTCCTTTCTCCACTTCTGCCTGTATTTGAGTCTGTTGAATTCAACGTGGAACTGAATTCCCATGAATGAATAACTTGTCTCTGACGGTTGGGCCTGGTGGAAGCCGAAAATCCAATTTTGATCCATTCAGGTAGAATTTCCGCGAGGTTAATTTTTAGAGAGAGATTGGCACTATTGGGTAAAAGTTCAGGAAGGCTTTTATTGAAGGACCAGTAAACGAGAAGATGTTTCATAGTAGCATTGTATGTTATCAAAACATGACCTTGCTTTCCCTCGTTGCCCTCAATGTCAAAGTTGGTATAAGCACGGGAGTGAGGGGAATTCTGATTGATCCCAACATGTCGATCTACATTTACTGGATCAAATTCGATCACAAAGTTGGTATAAGCATGGGAGAATTGTCGAAGGACTTGCTCTGGCTAGTGTGGCTCCACCCATAGCCCAAATCGCATCCTCCTCGAAAAGAATATTTTGAACTTGTCTGTTCGGTTGGCCTCAATTCATCCCCATTGGAAGACTCTGACATGGGATGTTGAGCGTAAGGGTCAAGGGACAGTGCCTTATCAAAATGCCATGGACATGTTATGGGAAAGATTTAGCAAATTGACAACAGAGGAAGAGCAATGGTCTTTGTATCAAAAGACAGTTAACCTAGCATGTCCAGAATCCACTTTATTGAAGCCACCACCTAATAAGGTGAAAATGAAAGGCGAAAAAAAAAAAAGATGACGAAGATATCAGATTCATCAACAAAGCATGATCATTCGTATTTTGAGTATGTGGATGTAGAATAGGCTTCTACGCACAATGGCATGTCATCAGGATCAGGACCATTAACAAGAAACTCAATGACACCTGCAAAACCTCCTCGTGGACATAGTAGACCATCAGTTCACATAGTAAAGACCCATCCAGCCATGAACACAATGGACGTTTAGGTTCATTTGAACAATTACCTTATCTCATGTCATCTCAGGTATATGGCATGGTTGGCATCATTAGAAATATTCCTCTGCTAGACCAGTTGCCAGCATGTATCCACCCTTATGTCGAAGATGTCATGGATGTTCGACCAGATGAGAACTGTGGGTACCGAGCAATTGCTTTAGGCCTTGGATTGCCTGAAGATGATTGGTTTCGAATATGTCAAGAATGTATAGCAGAGATGACAACCTGGCAAACACTTTATAGTGCAATATTTCTGCCACGAGGGTACGCCCATCTTCTATCATCTCTTGTGGTTGAGTTTACTGTGTCAAGTGTCTTGCTCGATAAGTGGATGTCTATACCATATATGCCATATGTTGTTGCATCTCGGTTTAATGCGGTGGTTGTTGTCTTGCACCCACAATTGTCGCACACATATCTCCCGCTTCGCTCTCCACCCCCATTGAGTTCGTCCAATCTAAAAGAAGTGGTGATAACATATGTTCATGAGAATCATTTTGTTCAAGTAATACATTGTTGTTCAGGTTGGTAATGATATTTAGTATCTAATGTAATGTGTGTACTTAATTGTATTTCATTGTATATTTTGACAGTCTATCAATCCAAACGAAACCATTTTCACACTATATTTGTAAGTAATTGAGTGCCTTATTTTAAATTGCTGAAACATGTGTGCAGCAAATTGTATGTAAGAAACGGATGTGCATGGCTGTTTAATACTTAAAAATGGCCTTACATACCCCTTTGAACTTTTAAAACGGTCCAACATAGCCGTTTGTAGCCATTTATATGGAGAAAACGGCGTCATATAGCTGTTTACACTTTTTCCCTATGAGTTACCATTACTTAAATTTACACACATCCACAATGGCTGTTAATCACTTGTTCTCTCATGATTGACAATAATATGTTAATTGTAACTTCACCAAGTGGCATCAACCCATCAAATTTGCAAGCACATAAAAAGTAAATTTATAGCGTTAAAATACAGTTTTACAATTACAAGTCAAACAGTAAAATCTGTTAAAATCACAACAAAAAACTACAAGTTATCAACAGTTACAAGCTATCTCACTACTGATGCCGACCCCTAGATGGGTCAGCACCATAATTGCTACGGCTCCGCCCTACATCGCTTGACCCGCGACAGACCTCACTGCGAATAACATTCAACAATCGGCCCAACTCCGAATGCTTAAACGCTAGTCTCCTATCCAAGATAATCTGGATGACTCCATCGATTGTCTGTAATCGCTTCTACATAATCCATGAAAAAATGACATTACACACATCATAAGCTTAATGAATAATTAATAAATAAATACAGACATAATATTCAAAAAGCTAGTACGTACCAATAAATCATCTTCTATAGTCATCCTGTTGACCTGCTCTTCACTGATTTGAGGATCAGACCATCTAGGAGGGTCGATAACACGAACTGAGGTCGGCAGCAAGTACGGATGTGATATCAGATGATACCACTCCACATACCCAGGCATGACTTGTCCAGCCAACGTCATAGGTGGCCTACGCTCCTCTGTACTCAGCATGTGCTCGTTAAAATGCTCCCACATGGCATCAACTTCTGACAAGTAGATTGCCACACTAGCCACATTCAGATTCCAATTTACCTTCAACATTCTAAAAGATTGAATTAATTATAATCACTTCTTTTCAGTTGCAAACAATATTACTTAATTAATTACTTTGTGATCAAGGACATTCAGATTCCAATTTACCTTCGACATTCTAAAAGATTGAATTAATTTTTATTTCATTATTTTATAATCACTTCTTTTCAATAGAAAAATAGATTATTTAATTAATTACGTTGTGCTTTGCGCATCCACTAGTATCTAGGGATAGACAAGAGCATGAATATATGTTCCTTCTTTGCTGATTCTGCACAGCTAAGACATTTTTATATTATTATATGATTTATTTTTAGTATTGTTAAATAATAATTGTGTTGAGGATGTAAGAAAGAAAAACATATGATATAACAAGCGTAAATATATATATATATATATATATATATATATATATATATATATATAGAAACGACAGCCATGCATGTAATCTCGGAATGGTAAAATAATCGAGAAAAGTAAAGTAAAGTCAAACTAAATCCCCAACATGCACCCATTGATTTGTTTTCTCCTTTATAAAGATTTTACTTCCATCCAAAGAAAAGCATCTTCTTGCAATCAAGGACATTCAGATTCCAATTTACCTTTAGCATTGTAAAAGATTGCATTGCTTAATCATGAGGTGAACACAATAAAAGATGCCTATATTGTCTTTATCTTAGCTTTTGTCTTTGTTGAGTTAAAATTTCCCATTTTCCTTTTTTCAATTTTTACTTTAAAAAATGAAAAAAGAGGAAATTCATGAAAGATGCTTAAAAGATGCATGTATGTACTAGTTTTTCTGAATTAAAACCAATATAGAATTTTATCAAATATGATTCATAAAAAGAATCCAAGGTTAAAGATCGTGGTTATTTAATCGGTGCTTGTTCAGTTTAGGGAATATTTTTATATTTTCATTTTATATTTTTATTTGCATTTTTATATTTATATTTTAAAAAAAATATACTTGAAAATTTTTTGTATTTAAATTCATATTTTCACATATTTTCTTCAACAGTCACTACAAGAGAATGGGCAATTTCCCATTGGAAAATTCCGACGATACCATGCACGTACTGTTACAAATTTTAATGGATTCCAACAATTTTTTTTCATGTTACTATGTTTGTGCAATTTCCAATAGAAACTTCGATGATAACGATACATTTGGGATAACCATAGAAATTATTTTTTTCTAAAATCAGATGAAAAATTATTTTTCTAATTTATTATATAAGTGGAATTTTCTGTTTGAAATTCTACGAGTTATTAGGAACCCTAGCCCCCTGTTTCCTCCATTTTTCTCAAATTGTGTATCTCTTTCATCAGTTGCTTCTTTAGGGTCTGTTTGGTACATTATAATGGAAATAAAAGAGTAGGAAAGTAAATAGACCAGAGGAATGAAAAGGACAATAATAACCTCTGAGTCTGTTTGGTATGTAATGAAAAGGAAAAGATTTCTTTTCCTTTATAATGTTTGGTTTGCACAAAAAATTAAAAGAATGAAATATATATTTTTATGTAAATACAAAATTTGTCATTCCCTTAAAACTTATATATATAAAAAAAAAATTCTCTATTTTTCAATTTAATTATCATAGATTTCATGATTGATATTAAAAAAATAAATAAATTTAGACTTTTATAATATAATTTTAATTTTATAACTTAAATTAATACACAAACTTTAATGTAATTTTAATTTTATAATATAAAAAATAAACTTTCGATCAATACACAAAAGTATATAATATAATTTTAATTTTATAACTTAAACTTTTTTGTAAATGAAAATTTCTTTTCTTTTTTTTTCTCTGACTTTCCTTTGAATTTGAAAGGAAAGTTGAACCCTCCAAATGATAGAAAGTCGTATCCTAAGGGAATGAGCTTTATTTTACCTTGGAACTACCAAACAATACAAAACGAGGGAAAGTAAAGCACATTCCTTTCACTCCCTTTCCTTTCCAGTGTATTAAACGGAGCCTTAGTTCAAGAGATCTCTCATTTTTTCTTTGCTCTTTCCTTAGTTCAAGATAATCATGTTATATAATTATATTATGAGATAATATGATTATCTAATATAAATAATGTTTAGTTATTTGATATCATTATAAGATATTATTACATAACAAATATACAGTGTTTATCTCTTCTCACTTTTACTAACATAGGGATGAGGAGTGAGTGGTCGAGTGGGATTAAGATGCAAGAAGTAGTATCTTAGTAAGACTAAGAAAGTGTTAAATCCTAACTATAAAAAAAAAAAAAAAAAGACATTAAAAGGGCAGCAAAGGGTGATGAAAAACTCAAAAGAGAAAGTCATCCATATTCCCTAAACACAACAACCTATCTCCTGAGAGATTCCTAGCAGACTTGTGGAGGTAGAGAATCATCATTCACTCTATGTTCCATGTGGATACCAGTAGAGAAACTGATCTTTTGATGTGTCGCTAATTTGGATTTCCCAAGTAGTGTTTTGTAAAATAGGCACAACTCTTCGCCAAGATGTCAAATTGACCTAATTCTTGAGGCATTAGAAAGTTGAGATCCAAAGCTACAAGTTTTGTGTTATGATGTTAGCAAATTCTACTATCTTAACGGTCAAAAGATCACAGCTCCAAAAAGTAACTTTCTTCATCTTAATCTATATCTCTGTGCATCGATCTTGGTAATTTTTTATGAAAATTTAAAATTTCGCGATGCTTATGTGTAGGAGAAACCCAACATTATGTTTTGTTGAGAATAATTGGCCTTGATTTGCTTTGTCTTGTTGATTTTGCAGCTTGGAGATCATGGAGTGTGTTAGGAGTAGATTTAGAGTGCTTATATGGATTTTGAAGAATTGAGGCACATTCTGTATAAGTTGAAAGAGTTTCAGACCAAACAAGCTTGGTGTGAAAAATTTCGAAGTCCCTAAAGTGCATTCTATGTCTCGCAGCACTTCCATCCATATGATACAACAAATGATGTCATTTGTAGCTCCAGAGTTTGCATAGTTGTTGTGTACCGCGACACTGCGACACACAAGTGTTTCATGTTGTCGTAGTTCTGTCAACCTTGCCATGTGTCGCAACGCACTTTGACATGTGTTATGACACACGTGTGTTATGTTATATGGGCTCTAAATTGTTTTGTAATTTTAAGTTTGGTTCCCCTAGGTCATTACCTTAGGTATAAATACATTGTTTTGAGTTTTAGAACTTTTTGTCAATTTCGAGCAAAAAGGCAAGAACTTTGGAGAGAGATGGTGGCGACACCATCAATCCCTAAGTTTTCTTCTCTTACCTTCTCTATTTGTGATGACTGATAATTGAATTTTATATTTATATTTTGTAACCATTTTTTTAGTATTCCTGATTCTAATTTAAGTTAATTTCATATTTTTTCAGTTAGAGAATAATTTGGAGCATTAAAATGGAAAAATAAATATTTTCATATTTTAGAGAGTTAAATTGTAATTAATGAAGATATTTTGGCTCTTAAGTTTTCTCAATGTGATTAGATTTTTAGTTTATGAACTTTTATATTTTTATGTAATTAGGGTTTCTAGATTTAGTGGTTTCTTAGTTTTATTAGATATTTTTTTATTTATAAATATTTCTTTTAGAATTAGAAAGAGAGTAGAGAATTAGAGTAGCCAGAGTCTCTGAGTCAAGAGTCTTGGAGTAAGAGTAACAAAAGGAGACAGCACTTCAACTTTTATCATTGAGAATCTCTATCTTCTTTTCTTCATGCTTCTTAGTTTTATTTGTTTTCTTTTAGTTTTATTATGTTTTACTAAACCTCCCACTAGGATAGGGATGTAACCTAGGGATTTTATGTCTATAGATTGAGTTCTGTTGTTCAATTTATATATTTGATTCAATGAGAAATTAGTTCTATTATTAATGCTTCTTGTAACTTGATCACCTGAAAGATTGTCTTGTTATTTATAGTTCACATAAGAATGTGGTTTTATGGAATAGTTTCTAGAATATATTGTTGTTATTTGTGCAAAAGCCAAAAATAAGTCAATACTCACATAGTTAATCAAACAATTTCATAGATCTTAACGCCCTTAGCTATTTGAATTATGCCAAAGAATTGGGTTTTAACTAAGTTAGGGAATTGGACTTTCATAGAATTAGGTAGGTAATTGTATAATTAATATCTCATATTCATATTTATTATATCCTAGGTGAAATCATGAACCTAGATGTTTTCATTATTATTGTTTTCTTTCTTATTTAGCTTCAGTTGTTTATTTTATTTTCATATTATTCCTCACTCTTTTGTTAAGTCCAAATAGTAATAGGAGAACGAAGTTGATACTTGATTTTCAAATCATTGAGGATGATATACTCACTTTATATTTAGTTGTGCGACCTAATGCAATGCTAAGAACACAAACAATGACTTCAGATCTTTTGTTATATTTTCTTTTACCATGTTCTAACTTCTTTTTTTCTATGGCTACAACATAGCCAACGTAGCCAAGAGTTAATATATTAGATTTCTTTTATTAAAATAATTTAGTCACAGTTCCAATCAATTTAGTTTTATTTCTTTGTGCTTTACTATCTAGCCAATTAGTAAAAGAATTTGTCAGTTTATGCAACATGGGAAGGAAGTAGGCAATATAGATCACAAGAAATAATTCTACAGTGTAACTTAGGATAATGATATTCTAAGAACTTGCATGTGTAACTAGACAAAGGAATTCTTAGAATGTAAAGCAACTTAGATTACTTCAATCCACATAAGGATATGATTAGATTGATGATATAAGCTATGTTGATTTGACCTCAATAGGAGCTTTATTAATAAATTAGGCATTACTTGGTTAGCAATTGAGAGGATTAAATTGAATTAAAGTAGATAACCTATACTAATAGTTAAGGTGAAGTCGGAATCCTAAGCTTTTGACTATTAAATGTCACCCCTTGCTTGAGTTTGCTTTAATTTTTCCTTTTTAAATTATGTTTCTCTTATTTGTCTTTGATAAGTGCATTTTCATACCTTATTAAGCATTTTTTCTTATTGATTATTGCTCCAATTGATAAATTAAGGTTAGAATTTATATTTAATTGATTCATATTTGCATTTTCAGGTCCTAATTGCTCCTAGAAGTGAAAATACAGAGAAATGGGGCAAAAATTCATTATTTTGTAAAACTACAAGTACACAGGTTAGAGCAGATTACACGTCTCTGTAATCCTCCATTAATGTGGCCAGTACATTTTACTCAAAGAAATTACATGGAGCAACAGAGAATGAAGACACGACGCGTAAAGAGCACTCTAAAGCCCTGTAGTCTTCACAAGTGACGGTTATGATTGTCGTAAAGCAACTATACGACTAGATTTAGATTACACGCTATGTAGTTACCCATGTAATTTGGCACTGATCGTATAAATAGCTTGAGCGCATTTCTCTGAGCATCTTTTGCTCATTTTACTTAGTTTTAGCTAGGAGTCATAGTTAGAGTCCAAACTAGAGAGGAGATACAAGCCACTTTGAAGCTCTTTGAAGACTTTTTCAACTAAAGCTTGGAGAATCTTCAAGAGATAAGATCTTTTACTATCTTTCCTCTGCTTTTCTTTTTTACTTTTATTCAATTATGCATAGCTAACCCCTAAGAGTTCGGGGGTGATGAGGTTGATGTAGTGTTGTGCTTAAATTGAAGAGTTTCTCGGATTACCTTTGTAGATTATGTCTATGATGAATTTTAATTGATAAATTGTTGTGGATATGCATGTTGTCCCTGCGATTTAATTTGAGCATCAGTCGAGTTAATTGTGACCAATACTAACACCCCACCGATAGATCTAAAACTTGTTGATTTTGGGGGTTTCAAAAGTGCATTCATTTTGGGAATTTGATTGAGGTGGAACAAGCCAACTTGATTTCCAAGGTGTTAAGAGTCTTTGAGGTAGATCAAGCCCTTAGATTTTACATGAAAGATTCCCATTGTCATATTCCACTTACGTAATCTAGGAATGAATCAATTCTAAGCCACATGTAATCAACCGAATCATCCCCATGACTCAATCTTAGCCCGATTAGTTTCTACTTTACCTTTTCTTGTTATTTACCATTTTATTGTCATTTATTTTATGCACTTTATTTTCAGCACTTTACTTTCATGCTTTCTACCCTTCTTATCTTAATTTTGGATGGCTAGACCATGAGATCAGAGTAAGTGTAATTACTGATGATCTCATGGTTCAACTCAATACTTGCTATAAGCTATATTTACTATCAGTGCACTGCTGCATCCTAGAAGCCATTATACAATATTGAAAATTGTATAAATGTAAGATTTTGGCTCTATCATGGGATGACAGTCTCCAATCACCTAGATAACATTTTAGTTATAGCATTATAGTACTTAGTTGCTCAGTTTTGGTAAGAACTACCTCTAGAATATTTGATGGCTACATTTTAGTAGTTATATATTCTACACAACATGTCTTATTGAACTAGCTCATCAAGAGGCGCACTCTATTATATGAATTTTTTTGTCCAATAAGGTGACATGTGAAGTGGTTGAAGAAGAAATCTCTTGTGGCTCATCTGGTGTGATAGTTGTCTTGATGTTAATTTGGTAGTCTCTAAAAGAAATTCAGTTTTTGTTAGAGTTTTGGACTCTAATGATTATGATTACCAAGTTGAAGGTGAAACATTTTCTTTTGGGTGCATCAATGTTCCTTAAAAGCACCATGCAGAATAACTTTTATGCTTTACAAGTGCCTATATCGGATTTTGTGTCATTTCACAACAAGGTTATTCATAACGCTCCCTCTTTAGATGTCCATCACTTAAGAATGTGTCTCATTAAAATCTTTATTAGAAAAAATATTATAAGACAAAAACCTAGTAAAGGGAAAAAGTACATTATTCTTTCATATGCTATTAAATACTACCTCATTAAAAGTCTTACTGGAAAAAATCATGCTTTAGCGAAAAAGAGTATTATGTGTATATCTATGTCAATTGAGATCTTTAGTCAATGGACTTCAATATTAGCTAAACTTTCCCAACATTGTTGCTGGAAATGCCTTGGTGAATAAATCTAAGCAATATAATCTCATTTTCATGTAAAATCGTCAAAATCATTTTTCTTAAAGATAAACCACAAGTTTTATCATATGTGTTAGATCATAACTCTCAGCCAAACACATTCTTAATATGTCTCATATAATGCCAAAATTTCTACAAGATTTTGGTTGTTATAGCTTGTTCTGTAGATTTTTATAGAATGATTGTATTGCCACATGTAAACAAATAACTTTTAAGGTAGCAAAATATATATTTACTTTCTTCCAATGCTTTTTGAAAAAGGTGAAGAAATATATCTTGCTAATTATATAGCAAATAATATATTACGTCGTTTATGGCAAACAAGATAGATTAGTGCTTTGATTGCACTACATATGGTACTTTAGGATCATGTAATTCATCTTTTTCTCGAGGTCAAGAAAAGACATTTGTTCGCATCTATTTACTTTATAACCATTGGAGTGCTCAATGGATATGATTTGTCCATATAGAACCATTTTAACGCCTTCACAATATAAGCTTCTTGGTGCACAAAAATAAAAATTCTATCATTTGAATGCTCAACTTGTCACCAAGAACCTTTGTTATTTCTAGATCTCAAATTGTTTCTTCAAAAAATTTACAGATTTTGGAAGCTCTTCAGGAGTTCCAATGACATTTATTTTCATATATGTGGATAGAAATGATTAATTTACATTCTTGCTTCATCAAATATTCAAGCAAGTGATTATACCATATATCCCCAAATCACTTCAATCCACAAGGAAATTTCTTCAATTTGATTGAGTACTCGTATCAAAAACTTGAATTGTTTGCCTCATGTAAATAAAATCATTCAAGGATTTCCACACAAATAAGCTATAGTAATATCTACTAGACACAAATCGATTTCTTCTTGTAGTGCCATATAAATCAAGTATCAAAAAGTATTTGCGTCCACCCGAATTACATACTTATCTTCAAAATCAATGCTATGCTTATGCAAAAATGCTTAAGCAACAAGTTGTGCTATATATATATATATATATATCATGATTTCATCATTTTCATTTTGCCTCATAATTTCAACTTTCTCATTTCATTTTTACATAACACTAGCTTTTACCCTTCTGGTGTAAGACTTCAAGTCCTAAAGTTTTTTGCTTTGCAAGCGAGTTTAATTATACCCAAATGCGTCTTTCTATTTTGGTCAATCATTTATTTGTTTGCATACTAGTTTATGGTCCTCATTATCATTCATGACATGATGCGTTACATGACATGTATACTATTATCATTGTGGACTTCATTTCAATTCTGTGACATAATTCACTAAGATCTCTTCATTTTAACAATTTTTAGGTACTTGAGTTTCTTCTAGAACTAAAATAGTAATTATGTCTAAAGATTCTTCTGGAGTTGCAACACCCTCGAATATGTCATCTTAGTTATGAGCTCCTTTTCTTTAATTTTCAAGGATGTTCATCCTTGGAACCAACAGGTTAGCCATGCTTCTTGTGTTTACAATTGTCTAACAGGTTTTTCATGCTTCATACATGTATTAGGCTTGTTTCTCTAATAGAGACATTAGAGCATTAGTAGTTAGACTCATTATTTAGCCTTTCTCACTAGGTCAGTAAAAATGTCTGACATTTGGCTAAATGAATTATCTCATGAACTTCTAGTTTATATTATTTTAAATGATGATCAATTCATTCTAACTAATCTCAAGATGATAATTTATTTTAACTAATATTTTTTTCCAACTACTTCTTTTCTTCCCCTCTTATTGGGACAACTAGTTTATCAAAATAACTACTTATAACTCTTGTGTCAATGATTCAATATATATTTGACTTACACATGGAGATTTTTATATTCCCAACCTCAAAAGGTTCCATCATAATGCATTGTGGTTAGTACTTATAACATTTTCAAAATTCTTATATGGGAAATACTTGGCTCCTAATGATATGTCAACTGTAAAAAGGAAAACTTATCATAACCTTTTGGCATGGCGCGTACAAGAGTCATTGCATGTAAATGCATCAATTCTAATTAGTTGGACATGCCATCTTGCAAACTTCAAGTTGCAAGTTTACAATAAACAAACACGTAACCATTTAGTCAATGCATCAATTAAACTAAAAATACTTAAATGATCCACATGGTGGGTGTACCCTCATATGTGTTCTAGAAAACCAAGGGATTTTGTCCAACATCTACTTTAAGAAGAAATCAACTTTTTTTGAGAAAAGCAAGGCATGAGAATTGACTAGATTAAAAAAGCTTCAAGTTCCTCAACATGTGATAATGTGAATTTTCAATAATCTTTTGTATCATAATGGACATACTTGTTATTGTGCCCATATTATTCCTATTGTTGACTCTTTGTCCACTCTTAATGGAAAAAAGTGTTCTTAAGATTACCACTTCTAGTGGAAAAATATAACAATCTAAATAAACATTTACTCAAAATTTGGATTGCAATATCCAATGAGAGAAGCACCCACATCTACTCAACCTTAGGAGGCATTCTTTTGCACTCAACCCATCAATCTATAAGTGTTTTTTACACTTGGGGAAGAACTTTCAACATTAATCTCAATCCTCATATCAAGAGTTATAGTGGTAATACCTTTTAGAATATCTCTTTTTACCATATCCTTTCATTCTTATCCCACTTCTGGTGGTTAGGCTTATTTTGATATGATTATGGTCACAACTATGTCCAAGCCCATTTATATGAAAAATTTGTTGCATTCACTTTAAGGAATGAACCAATCTAATTGGGTGTGACATTTAAGATTTCTCATCAAAAGCTTAGAATTACTAATTTTTCCACATATTGCTATTGCAAGAGCAAATTGAAGGCATAAAAAGTAGGGAGTATTTTCTCTTTATCACTAGAAACAAAGCTTTAATAAAAATTAACCACAAACCAATCATGTGAACAAGTTTCATTAAACCAAAAGAAATCAATATGTAATCAAAAATCTAACGTCACATGTTAACTTCTAATTGGTAAAGAAAATAGCCATATGAATGTCTCTCAATACTTTCAAATAAAGTAGCTATTATCTAGCTATGAAAGCATAGATCCTTTAGACAAAAAGATATCATAGTTATTTCTGCTAACAAAATAATTACAACAACAAATTATTAGTACTCTCTTATCTAGAGTTGAAGAGAATGGATTAAAATAGTTAGAAACACAAAAATGAATTTTTAGTACTCTCGCTAGGATTGTTCTGGACACATAATAGCCTATTTACATTAATCTTTAATGCTATGGTGCTATAGGACTCATTGCAAGATTACATAAAATCCATAGTATAGCTCTTCGGGGCACATAGATCTACGTGGATGAATTCATACAACGGCACTTCTAGGTTCATAGATTCATTTTAGTAGGATGTTTATCCAAAGCCAATGAGTCATCCACTTGACTTGGCTTCACAATATATGATTAAATTCATGCTATAATGTAAAATTGTACAGGGTAATGTGTATACCATAGGAAAAATAATAAAAACCACGTTGAATTACGTGAACACAAGTTCACTAATATGAGGAATTGATTTGGTTGCAAAGAGTTGAAAGTAGCATAAGTTAATAAAATAATCATACTTCCAATAACACAAAGCTAGTATAGCATAAACTAATAATATAAAACTAGTATAAACTAATCAAATAATAGTTTACAGTATGTACCTGCTGCCTTTCAACTCAAGAAAATTGAAGAATGGATGCTAGAATCTTCATAGCACTATCACACTTAGTTAGAGCCTGGTGCTGATAATGTGTTATGAAAATAATGCAAATGGAGAGAGTAGAGAGATTATAAAACTAAAAAGAATGTAGAGATAATGGAGGAAGCACAAGCTTTTCTTCTATTTCATTCCATTACATCATATAAAATGAGGTAGCTCTTTTATAGACACAAAGACTTGTAACTCCATACAACATCATTGTAAATAAAAATAATATACCATGAATTCCATTACATAATTACTTAGAGGGTTATGGGAGATGAATAAAAGGCTTAAGAGGTATAACCTCCAAAAGATAATGGAATATAAAGGACTTAACCTTCTTGGGTAATAAAAGCTCTTGAATATGAACACCCACACATGTTAATACTACAATACCCCTATTTAATTTCCTCTATTTATAGTACAATTAAGAGAGAGATATAAGGTATAAAAAGAAAAACAACTTTGACATAGTTTTAGAATTCTAAAAATACAATAGTTTTGGGACAAAAAAATTCCAAAACCATAGAAGATATGGAAAGGAGGGAGTAATACAAAAATTGTGTCTCAAGAAACAAACTGTGGGTCCTCAAGTATTCCATAGGTTAGTCTCTAAGCTAGGGGTAGCCCACGGGTAAAGCTACTAAAGCTTTTGCTTTAAGTCCCTGAATTTTTTCTTTAAAAAAATCACACTAATAAACATTTTGCATCCAAAAATCTTAAAAAATAAATTTCAAATAAAATTATAATAATTTTAATAAATTACTTTATTTAGTTTTGAAAGGCCAAATCTTAAAGTTTTCTTTAGACCCAATATACCTTGTGCCACCCTTGCTCTAAGCTCTATTCCTCTGGACCTATAAGGCAAGCAAAACTAGAGAAAACAGTGAAAGAAATGGTGATTTTGTCGGTCCTCAAAATGGGTGAAAATGCCTATTTATGGGGAAAAAAAGATGACTCCCCATAATTACAACATATCAATTTTGTCCTACAAATATAAAAACTCCTAGCATGTTCTTTCATTAAAGATTTGGAGATTCCAAGCTTATCCCCATTAGAATGTTGATTTTAGCCTCTTCTCTTTGATTGAGTTGGGTTGGGCCTACCCAAGCTAAGCTCCAACTATTCCAAATGAGGGATTCTTTTCCAACTCCCTTCTAAACTTTTTTAACACCCTAAATTTTACAACTTACCCAAATTACCCTTTGTAATAAACAAATTTCACACACCCATCTTAGACAAACCACTTGTGGAAAAAACCAAGATAGGCCGAAATCACCTTGAACACAGCACCTCGTTGCTAGAAAATATTGTCATTGCCGGAAAACCTCTCTAGTGCAGGGGAATTAACTTTTACAACCCCCAACTTTAACAAATCCCATCCCCAAGCCTGCAAAATGACCAAATTGCCCTTACATGATTAAAAGAAGCCAACGTTCCCCTTTGTTCTTCTGCCCCCCCCCTCATGCGACATCCATCCTCAACTTCCTTGGTGAACCCTAACAATTTGATCTCGTTGTTGGTGTTGTCTTTGTGATTTGAAAGAGTAAAGAGCGTGATTTGTGGGTCTGCATTGGTTGTGTGAAGTTCAATCGTACAAGAAAACGAGGTTTGCATGTTGTATTTTGTTTAGAGTGCGGAGTGGTTTCTAATGCGAAAAATAGATGTGTACAACCGAACGATATCAAAACAGCTATACACAGCTATTTTTTGAAAATTTTTAGCTGTGACAAGCCATTTCTTTAGTGTGAACAGCTGTGTTTAGCCGTTTTTATGTCAGAAGTCATTCATGCTTTTAACGGTTCTATACATCTGACTTTACTGTACAGCTTTGTAAAGCCGTTTTTTGTGAAGTTCCCTAATATTTTCATTTCTATAATGTAGGAAAAGAAAGATTGATTATGCTTCCAACATGCATCCATACTTCAATTGTGAATACATCCCACATGAAGAAGCTGATTTAACAAGTGACCCAGATTTAGTTCAGGGGGTATATTAAAACTTCGTTGTTATGAATGTAATTTTTTTACGTATTTAATGCTTTGTATGAAATTTGATGGTAACAAGTTAATGAAGATGAAATATGTAATGGTAATGGCTCTTTTGTAGGAGAAGACTTGACTCATCTTTTTGCTACCAATAAAGTATGTATTTTTCATTTATAACGCAAACACAAAACATGTTATGATCAATGATTGTTAAACTTTTAATGATTTTCTTCATGTACAGACATTTTCCACAAGGGATGAGCTTTTAAAATGGGTTAGAGATATTGGAAATACAACTGGATTTATTATTGTGATTAGTAAATCAAAGACATGAAGCGAAGGAAAGTGTACACAAGTCATATTATCGTGCGAACGTGGCGGTAAATATAGGCCCAGTTGTAAAAGAAGCCATCCAGTGCTCAAGATGACAACAAAAAAATGTAGATGTCCATCTAGAGTGAAGTGAAGAAAATGGTTATGGAAGGTGCGGGTCCAATGTGGATACCATAACCATCCCTTGGCTGAGTCGTTAATTGGGCATCCATATGCTGGATGCTTGAATGAGGAAGAGTTAACCATAGTAGAAGAGATGACACAAAACAGGGTTCCTCTTCGGGCTATATTGCTATCTGTGAAGAAAAAAAAACATAAAGAACGTGACAACTATAAGACAGATATATCATGCCAGGCAACAATATAAAGTGAAGATTAGGGGTCAAACTCTAATACAGCATTTAATGAAATGTCTTGACGAATCCAAATATTTGTATTGGTATAGGAGTGATGAGGGGTCAGATGTCGTTAATGACATATTTTGGACACACTCTGACTCAGTGAAGCTATTAAATGTATTTCCTATTGTTTTGTTAATGGATAGCACATACAAGACCAATAGGTATCGTCTCCCACTACTTGAGATTGTTGGAGTGACATCGATAGAGTTGACATTCTCGGTCGGGTTTTCATATATAGAATCTGAACGTACCGACAACTTTGAATGGGCACTTAGGAGGTTGAGAGGCTTAATCTGGCAAAAAGACTAGTGTCCACAAGTGATTGTGACTGATAGGGATCTTGCCTTGATGAAAGATGTGGGAATTGTATTTCCTACATCTATGAATCTGTTGTGTCACTATCACATTAATAAAAATGTTGAATCAAAATGCAAACAGGCAGTATGAAATTATACCGAGTACGAAAGGGTAATGGATGCCTAGGAGATGGTTGTTGATGCTTATGATGAGGAGGAGTATCATTTTGCTTATGAGGTATTTCGAAGCACATGTGACGCACTCGATAGCTTTTTTGCATATGTTGACGAGACGTGGTTAAAGCCATACAAGGAGAAATTTATCCCAACTTGGATAGACAGGTTTATGCATTTAGGCAACACAACAACAAATGGGTATGAGGATAGCTTATTGTCTTTAAAATTTCCTTCGATGTGCGAATTACATATCTGATGGTGTTATTGGTGTCTTGATAATAGGGTTGAGGGTGCACATACAAGCCTCAAAAGAATTTTGCAGACATCTACCGAGGATCTTCATAGTTGCTGGGAAGGAATTAATACTTTAATAACATTACAGCACAAAAAAAAAAATCATTTGAACACAGTCTTATAAAAGTTGAGCACAAGATGAATTGTTCCTTATTTAGAGGCTTGCATCATTGTGTTTCACTAGCTGCACTTAGACATTTGTGGAAAGAGCTTTCAAGGGCGCAGTCACATGTTTGTACAGACAAGGTAACATGTGGTTGCCGTATTAAAACTACCCATGAATTACCATGTGGGCACGAGCTTGGTGAATCCCATAGGCGTATAGGTTGATCGTACATAAGATGAGCTACAAGCCACGGATATCTTACTGTGGTTAGCCAGAATGTTCCATCGTCTGATAATGCAGCATCTCTTTCGAATCCTATGTTGTCTGTCTCAGAATTGAAACTAGTTATGTTGAAGAACAGTGAGTAAGAAAATTGAGGGTAGCAGGAAGTGAGAAGAGAAACTGAAATACAATAAATCTTGAGGAAGTGCAAAAAAAAAGCATGCATATTTTAAGTAGAAGATATTCTATGTGATGAGAAGATTTCCAGTGCGAAAAGAGAGAAGCCAAGAGGGGTTTGAATACTGCAGTCTATGTTCGAAACAGAGGATGATATATTCGTCCGTCGTCGTATTTTTCAGCTTTTTTATAATAGAATCTGAACAGGTTTTGTGGCATTTAGATGTCTGAATTGAAAGACAATGACTGCAGCTTCTTGACTCTTGGGTGGGGAATGATGGAGTACCATTTAAGTGTCGTGTATTTCATGGACCCAACAAACTGTGTGATTCAAAGAAAGAATATCAAGGTGGACCCTCCAAAGAGAAGGTACATTTTGAGAATTTAAAACAATAATTTTCTTTTTGCCAAAAATTTGAAGGGAAAAGGAGATTTTATTCAAAATAATTTTGTAAGTCCGTGCATTATTTCAATTAATCTCATTTTTATGAATCTCTAAATATAAAGTAACAAAAGCATGTCTAGTAAATTAGATTTTAGAGAGATTGTTTGGGAGTCTTGGATATAAAATAGGACAATACATTAGATTTGGAAGAGTTTGTTTGCAACGTTACTTAAACACTTATGAACATATTTGGCCTTACAAGCCAAACAAAAGCAAGATCAAAGTTATTGTTATACTTTTTTATCTCATTCTCAATCTCATTCTTTATAATTGACTTAAAAAAATAAAATAATACTATTGTCACACTTCTTCATGTATTTTGACCAATCATTTGAGCATTTCCTCACACCATCTAGAAATATAAATTGAAAGACAAGGAGAGAGAACATCACTATAGCTTCTTGACTCTTAGGTTGGGAATCACTATAACATTGAAGTATTTCTTTTTCTATTGCCAGCTTGTCACATTTCTTTCACATGCCTAACAAACCACGTGATGCAGTCATCAAATATTGACGAGCAAGGAAAACCAAATAATAAAAGTTTGGTAGTTATATAATTTCATCGAAATTCTAAGAGCTGTTAATTGACTGAGCATTTAATATTTTACAATAGATTACAGAAATATCATCTTCAAATCATTAATGCAAAAAAGACATTTTACATCGGTTAAATTTAATTTTTTTACATTGATTCTTATATCAATATAGAATTAGACGTTGTGAAAAGTGAAAATTTACATTGGTTGTGATTGAAATCTGTAATCACAAAAATGATTTAGAAGCCATGGTCAGCTAACTTTAAGGACAAATTCATGAAAGGATTGATATGCCCTTGAAATGGCAATGGTAAAACTAGCACATTTGGTATGCTCATCTTTGAAATTGTGTTTCTATTGACGTCCATGAGGATATAAATTAGGCTAAAGAGCCTCTTGAATGTTTTTCTCGTCCAGTTATTTATTGGACCTGTCATAGTAACGACATTATGGTACGAACTCATATTTATGATACTCGATTATTAATTGAGTTAGGTGTGAGGTGTCTCTGTCATGTATATCGGGTGTGTTTTGTTGACTTTAAAGAACCATTTGGAACATTATACATATGCTCTATTTAGGTAAAACTAGCACATTTGGTATGCTCATCTTTGAAATTGTGTTTCTATTGACGTCCATGAGGATATAAATTAGGCTAAAGAACCTCTTGAATGTTTTTCTCGTCCAGTTATTTATTTGAACTGTCATAGTAACGACATTATGGTACGAACTCATATTTATGATACTCGATTATTAATTTAGGTGTGAGTTGTCTCTGTCATGTATATCGGGTGTGTTTTGTGGACTTTAAGGAACCATTTGGAACATTATACATATGCTCTATTTAGGATAGTTTGAATTACTCATTCATATTATTTGTCATTCTTGATTGTTATACATAGATTAAGAAAAATATAATTAATATATTATATAAAATAATTAAAGTTGGTAATAATAAAAATATAATTAAAAAATTAATATGTTGTCTTGAATTTCTAAAATGATATCGAAACAAATTTTGTTTATACATAATGACAGATAAAATGAAACAGATGGAGCATATCACTATTGAAGATGATCAAAGTCCTCTCACTGAAACCAACTAGTTCGTGAAAATGAATTTTAAAAGTGTGAAATGTTAGTGTATATTCGTCCAATCTGTGTTTTGTTTTGATGCATTTCTGTGTGAGCTAATTTCGTGCTTGTCGTGATCTTTTTGCAGTGTTTTATTTTGTCCGAACTAATCACTTTTCAGTAACAAATTTTTTATAGAAAAGCTCCATTGACTTCAAAACAAGTCATAATTTCCACAGAACTACATGCTTTACCTCTATCATTTCATACATATTAGAAAACAAGTAATACGGCTAGCAAAGTATGGACAAAGCACCTCTTTATCATTTTCCCCGGCAGTCACGCGTTAAAGTGGCCCTTTAGAAGAGATGCATACCTAGCTCATTAGGTACATAGTACCTAAAGTGGCATTTGAAAAGAGGTCCATACCTAGCTCGTCAAGTAATAATTTTTACTCCCTTTCAGGTATCTTCATAGTCTAGACAAGGATATTTCCTCGACAATGCACTGGGATCAGAGATTTCAACCAATTATACCCTAGTAGTGCTGAGTAAGTGCATGACGTGTTTGAAAAAGCACTTGATAGTACTTGGCAACTCACACGAAGTATGTCACATGCGTAGGAAGTTCTTTAGGTTAAACGGCTTCAACGGCTTTGGATCAAATAAGCCAAATGGCAAAAATTTCTCTTAATGACTTCTCCACGGACTTCTATAACCAAACTAGGTAGGGGTGAGTAAAATTTGAAATCAAACTGCTTAAACCACCTAAACCAAATTTAAATGCATTAAAATCAAACTAATTTGCGTAGCATTGGGTTTGATTTGAATTGAAAATTTCTCAAATTGTATTTTTTTTCTTTTAATTTTTGGTTCCCTTGAACTTTGAACAAACCCTACAACTTGGTACGTTGGGTTTTAGGTCAACAATTTTTTTTTTTTCAGTAAAAGATCATATCAACATTTAAATACTTGTCCACTTTGAATATAGGGTGTTTTTTAATATCTTAAAAATTTTTCTTTTATGTTTAGTTTTCATAAAAAAAACATTAAACAATTTATTTCAATCTCTCTTCACCAATCAAAAATAATAGAGGCACTATATTGCATAATCTCCACTCTATATTACATATTCCTTATATTCCACTATACATATTCTCCATATACAACAATTAATATAAATGGGCAGACATATAAAATTTTTCATTCTTCTAACATATCATCGTATAAAATGGATTAAAACTTTCTTCTAAAAATTGCCCTATAATAAGGACAAGATCGGAGGGAGTAGTTGGAGAGCTCTAATTCTGAGTAATTACTCTCTCCAGTCCAACATATAGGGCGAACATAACTAATTTATGCATATTAAAAAAGTTCCCACTATGCTTAATTTTTATGGAAAAAAACACATAATATAGTTTTCATTTTACCCTCATTTATGACAATAATTCAATAACTTATTTTAATATCTCTACCAAATAGAAATAATAGAGGTACCCTATTATATATTCTTCATACTATATTGCATATTCTTCATACCTAATCGTGCTAATTCCATGTATGTAGTAATTAATACAAAAAAGTAGACATGAAATTTTTTTTTTAATACGTTATCTTATAAAATAGATTAAATTTTTTTTCTAGAAACTGAGTATATTTAAGATAGGAGGGAGTATGTACTTTCATCCATTAATAATGTTGTCCTTGTCTTCTTGTAATTAAGAGCTGCTAATCATGTCATCTCTTACAATGTGAAACTTTCATTACATGTGAAAACATTGTAGGAGCACATACAAAGAATCTTCCCCGAGCCATTTAAGATTTTTGTCTGTTCATCGTCATTATTTCTACTTTATTTTATTTCGATTAATTCTAAGCCTTACCAAACGAAATAATATTATAAATTTCCCATATTACCCTCTCTTAGCAGTTGAATTTTGACTAAATTCTAAAAACAATTCTAGGCAATAGTGTGCACCTAAAATTTGGCAGTCAAAATTGCTATCATTATTTTTTTAAGAAAAATTATTTGATATTTAATATTAAATTAAACAATAATTAATTTGTATTTGAGTAAAATATAATCGATGACCATAAGGCCATCAAATTATGATTTTATTCTTTGTCTGAAGACTAAAAATAAAGTGTTGGGGGTGGATTTGTTAGTTGCAAGTGTTGGTTTGTGCAAAAAAAAAAATTTCAAGTTGAGTGTAGAAAGTTCAAAAAAAAAAAAAAAGAATCTGAAAGAAAAATATGATAAAAAAAAACAACAAAACAAAAAAAAAAAGAAATGAAAAAAAGAAAAAAAAAAAAACATAGAACAAAAGAAGAAAAAGAGTTATGTATATATATATATATATAATAATAATAATAATAAATGTTGTTTTGTGGCTTTTGTAATGAAGAAAGTGAGAGTAAGAGTTGTTTGTGCATTTTTGTGCTTGAACTCTTATTTTCATGCTCTCTTGCTCTTTTTGATACTTATTTTTCCATGTCCATTTTATCCTTCCTTCCTTCTTCTTCCCTTGGCCCCATTACAACCTTGAATAAAGTCCTTTTGATTTATGAATGCATATGTTTTGAAGTGGTGGAGATTATAATTTTTGCAAGCCTATGGTAGTGCTTATATCTTGAGTTGAGTGAGTGTCAACACTTTGCCTATCCTAAACACTTGAGAGTTTGAGTGGATAGCATCTTGTGAGACCATCATTCTTGATATATGCTTTCATTTGACATTGGCTTGCTTGATAAATTGGAATGTAAGGAATTATGGCATGATTGGTTATGTTCTTATGTTTTTGATTGTCCTCCATGTTACACATTGTCTCTTTCTTGATAGTCATTGGAAAATAGAGCAGAGATAGCTTTGCTTTGTTCTTAGCTTTTTGCATATTGTCATTTCCCTCTTGTTCTTTAATGTAAAGTTCTATCTTGCCGGAGATGTGCAAGGGATAAGTGTGGGAGGATTTGATAAACTTTTTTTAGTGTTTATTTGTGTACTCTTATACTTAATTATAGCATTTCGAACTTGTATTTAATTGTTTAATTAAAATATATTTTTATCATTGAGGTCTAATTAGAATTTATTGTATTTTATATTAATTTTCCCACTTTAAGGTCTAATTTTAATTATTAGGAATTTTTAATTTCATGACTAGACTTGGGAGACCTCAAATCGTGTTAGGATTTATGTCCAAGCTTAGGATTGGAGCAATAATTTTCATAAATTCATGAAGTGAGGGCATAAAGGAGAATTTTTCAACTCAAAAGGGCAAAATAGATATTTGGCAACTTAAGTGAGGGGCAAGGTTGTAATTTGGGCCTCATTAATGGCATTTTTGTAATTTTTCCCTAGAAAACCCTAGGAATTTCGGCTATCCCTTTCTCCCTCACCTCATTCATGCCTCCATCACTCTCACACTCTAGTTTTCTTTTCTTCTTCTCCCATGGCTGCCTCCATGAAAATGGACAACTAGAGGCTTCTATAATAAAACTGAGATGACTTGAAGACTATTAGTTTGACTCTTGAGACCAATATTGTGTTTATTTTGAATTTAATGAAGGTTATGCTTCTCTACTCCTCGTTTCTCTCTCTAGGATTGTGTATGATGATTTTTATGCATCTCTGGATGGGTTTGTGGGATTTTTGGGTCTGATCATCCTAGGAGTAATTTTCACGGAGTAGAACTTAATTTGGTTGGATAGAAATTCAAATTTTAGGTCTTGGATGCTCTAATCCTTGTTGTGATGATGGTTGGGGTTGTGTTTAGTTCTAATGGCCATAACCTATGCGATTGTGTGATAAGAATTGCCGAATTAGGTGCAAGGATCCCGACTTAGTTAGTGTCTAACTAGATTAATTAATTAGGTAGGTTAATATTGAGATTTTGGAGTTAATTTAGTTAATTGGCATAACTATAATTAAATTTTATCTTTGGGTCGAGGATAGAATCATTAGATGTCGGATAGTTCCTAGGTTGATTGCATTCACATCATTGATTTTATTGTTTTTTGCATTTATTTATTGTTAGTTATTTTATTGCTGTTGATTTTGCTATAAACCCCCATTCCCTTAGCCTAATCTATACTAGTGATTCTCTAGGAACACGAACCTAGTTGAAAACTCAAACTCAATTTTTTTAATTTAGCCATCACCTATAGACGCGTGTCACTCAATATCTTAAGCAACTTCAAAGGCTTGCAATAATAGATTGTGGGGTTGAGAAAATCATATCCAATGATGAAGTTACAGAAGCAGAAGCTGTTTTTGTCTTTCCTTAGCTATTCATTTTGTCTCTAGAACGTTTACCTAATCTCAAATTTTTATCCCCAAAGACATAAACTTGAATGCCCAACGCTCAAGACATTACATGTCTATCGGTGTCTTATTTTGTCGCAGCATCCCCTGCTATTGCTTGACAAGGTGAGTTTTGTTTATTTGTTTAAACCTTTTTAGGTCAATTTCAAGAACCGTTTCTTTCTTCTCCTAAATTAATAAAAGAAAACCAGAGATATAAATCATAAGAATAAAACATGAAGAGGGATTGCCTAGAAGAGACATTTAAATTTATATCTATATGCTCATATTTTAAACAAAAAAAGAAAAGAAAAGAATACAACATTTAATTTGTTCATTATCTATCACCAATTTGTATGGAATGATCAAATCTCATACCTATCATAAAACTAAATTGACATTATAAAAAGGTTAGGTATCTAGAAGTGATGAATTGATAATAAACATTTTAATGGAAAAGTTGACATATCTTTCTTTAAGTTTTGGAGCCATCTTTCATATGTACTTAGTTATCGGTGTAAAAAATATTAACTCATCAATTCTTATTGATATTTACAGGAAAATCTCAATTTAGAGGACTTATGCTTAAATCAAAAAGCAGTCATGAGTATAAGGAATGGACAATCTCAAGTTGATCGCTTTCCCAAAGTGAACACTCTTCTGGAAAATTTCCATGATGAACGGACAACATTTCTATACAACTTCCTTGAAAGATTTCCCAATCTCAAAAAACTGGGAGTGGGTCATAGTTCTTTTGTGGAGATATTCTCATGTCAAGAACCGCTTTTAGAACATATCGGAAACTTTCCACCAATAAAAGAATTTGGCTCTTCCAAATGGACCAGCTTAAGAATATCCAAGGAAACTCCGAATTTGGCCTATTCTTCAATATCTTGAATTATTGAAAGTTCAATTTTGTCCAAGTTTGACAAATTTAGCACCACCCTTTGCTCTATTTGATAATCTAAAATCTCTACATGTGTCGAACTTTCAAGGATTGATCCATCCTCTAACATCTTTCACGGCCATAAGCTCCTTGCAGCTCACGAGGGTGAAGATAACTGACTGTGAAATGATTGAGGAAATTATAGCAAGTGAGACAAAAGATACACAAAATAAAATTGCATTCCAAAAACTGGCATATTTGGAACTTACTAATTTATCAAGCTTGAAGAGCTTTTCCTTCCAGAATTGCACATTTGAATTCCCGTCATTAGTTAAAATTGTTGTGAAAGGATGTTTGAACATGGAGATGTTTTGTTCTGGACTCCTTAGCACTCCATTACTAGAGGGTGTGGTAATTGAAGATGATCAAGTACGCTGGGAGGAAAACCTTAACAAAACCATACAATATCTATATATGGTACATATCAAACTTTTCAACTAGCATAATTAAATGACCACATAACTATTTTTGTTGTGCTTTTAATCAGTTTACATTTTTCCGCATGATGTATTTCTTATAATTCTTGTCTTTACCATAACATCTCTATATATGTCCAAATTTGCAATGAGTTGTTTTTGCAGGATAGCCAAGAATTCCTTAGAAGAACGTGGTCATAATCCCAAGCAATAGCTGATGCATGGTGGATTTTTTCTTTTCTTTGAATTTCTTGTGTGATCTGCATTTGAGAGATATGGGTGATTGGGATTTGGGATCATAAGGGAATTGTGAATAGCTTTGTACTTTATGTATTCACACTAAAACTTCCCTGTAACTCCCCTCAAGGATGTAGGCAAATGGCCAAACCACATAAATTCTTGTATATTGTGATTTTTGTTGTTGTTCTAATTTTCATAACAACTTGTCAGTGGGTTTCTTCCCCAAGTGTGACTCACTTGATCTAGTTAAATATGGAACTTGGGGTGAAAGTTTTGGAGCCTTTATCAAAAAGCATACCCTAGAGGAAGTGGGGGTGTGTGAAAAGGAAAAGTTTTTTTTTTTTTTCCACTATTTTGCTTGTGGGCTGATGAGAAAGAGAAAGAAATTAAGGAAAATTTCTTCTCAAATTGGGCTGATGATTGGATGGTCATTCGTGCTCCAATCAAGATGAAATGTTAGTATGTTGTTCTTGAAATTATGTCATCTTATACGATTAAATTATCAATTTTTCTTCTGTAGTAGATGTTTTCTGTACACCCTATTTCGGGTTATTTTGGTGTAATTATTGGGTGGTTTTTCTTTGGTGAGTTGCTGATTTATTTGTTTGGGTGAACTTTTGTGTACCCATTAATTACTATTATAGTGTAGATTTTGACTAAATTGGTCTTGTGGTTTTTACCCTATTCAAGGGGTTTTCCACGTAAAAATTTAATATGCCTACTTTATTTTTATGATTTCTTCTACCATTATTTTTTCTATCAGTTTATTCTAGTTACCTGAATTTATTGTTTTCCAGTTCTCTTTGATTGCACTTGTGGAGATATTAGATTTAGGTGTTTCCACTGTATTTCTAATACACTTTTCCACAGCACAACTAATGTCAGCAAAACGTCCATCTTGCCAGCAAGAGACATGAAGAGGTCATTGCTACAAAAGTAATTCTGAGGTGTTTCCACTGTATATCTAGTGCACTTTTCCACAATACAACCAATGTCAACAAAATGTCCATCTTGCCAGCAAGAGACGTGGAGGGGTTACAACTACAAAAATAATTCCTAGACACCACAATTTTTGTCACACTTACTTCCTACACTCATCAAGCTGCAAGTTCTCAGTTCTAAATTGGTGATGAATTGTTTTATAAGAGAGATTGTTATGTGTTGTCACTCGCATTCCATCAATGACTATCAATCTTGGCCTAAAATCTAAAGTCGATCTATGAAATTCTCTCACTGTTGCTTTCTAGTTTGCATTTACATTCCACAGTAATTGAAACCACTGAATTGACTCTTTTACCTGATCTAACCCTCACAAACGAAATGTTTTCTAATTTCTCCTGCTTTCTACAAGTTCCATATGTTTTTAGGGAGTCAGTCCATGGTAAATGCATCCATGCACCAGTGGGGTCATGGTTGAGTTGGTCACCAACCCCCAGCGTAGCTGCTTGGCATCGTGTTTGAGTCCCCCTAGGGCGCGGGTTGAAATCACTGCATATATCCCATCCTCTCCTAACTGGCAAAAAAAATGCGTCCAAGCAATTGGTTAGCATAATAGAATATGAACTATAAAGTTAGCTCAAAAGGTAGTTTACCGTAAACAAGTCCATTGAATTTTATTTTATTTTTTTACTTTTTTAGTGTTTGACTATAATTTTAGGAGATTCACTATAGAGTAGCTCAAAAGGAATCTTATAGATTTTAGGATTGATAATAGCAAATTAAAAGGGGAAATAGCATATATTGCCACTTGGACTAATATGATGATGTGGTAGCCTATCTGTAAATTCACCATTTCTATATTTATAATTCAAGATTGAAAATAGATTTGGTGGAACAAGGAGCAATAGAAGGATGGAACAATAAGATATATAATCCAAGAGTTTTGTTTCCCAAACATGTAAAAGGTAAGTAATCAACTAAGAGAAAAGCTATGCACACACTCTTTCCTCCACCTGGTATATGTCAACTGCTTATGCTGACTAAGCCAATTTTTCTTTTAGAGTAAAACCCCAATTTGCTACCTGAATATAGGGTTGACATCAATTAAGTACCTAAAGAAATTTTGAGATCAAATAAGTATCACAACTTGAAAATGACACCTAAAGAGGACTTCTGTCTAATTCTCTCATTAAAACTAACTATTTTTTTAGTTTTACTCCTAAAAGAAAAGCTTCCGCTTCATGGTTTCATTTTCGCTCCTCCAAGATTTTGAGAGGCAAGGTTGGGCTTATTGCATGCAATGGAACACCTCTCTCTCAATCTCTCTTTATCTCTCTACACATGCAGAAGCGAGTTGGAGTTTGAAGGATCTGAAAGGTGAGCTCTTTCTTCCTTTCTCTATCTAATTTCATTTTTTCTTTCCTTACATTTTAGTAAATAATTAATTTTTCCTTTCTTTCTCGATGACTGATGTGAAAAACTAGGACTTTGTAAAATAGCAAGATTTGGCTGAGATATTGATGGCTTTGAATCAAAAATTTAAAAAAAAAAAAAAAAAACTCAAGGAATTGCAAAAATATCCTCTACTTTTCAACTATTTGAATTTTGTGTTTTTATTTTCCTTTCCATTCTTTTATTTTAACATTCAACTAAATTGTCAGTGGATTTAAAGCTGAACATATCATGTACTTCCTTATGTTAGAGGTTAGTTGATAATTCCTTATTTTTCCTTTTTCTATGTGACTGATGAAATTGAGTGAGTTGTCAATACTTTGAAAAATATCTGAGAATGATAGTTTTGATGTTCATAACTTATTGAGTTCCAGTTTGTAACCATGCAAATCAGAGCTTGTACCACATTAATCTAGTAAGCATTGTGATTTATATGGAAAGGAGGTAGATATTTATAACTAAGTAGGTTCTAGTTTGTAATCATATGAGTCCTAGCTTATAAATCAATGAGTAACACATGATCTGTAACATGTAAACACTATTTGTAATAAAACAATATATTTATTCTCCACCAAATAATATTATATCAAATTAATCTAGTAAGTGTAATGTTTTATGTTGTGAGGAAGTTGATGTTTATAACTTATTGGGTTTTGCTTTTTGACCATGTGAATCTTAGCTTATAATCATGTGCTTATATATTTGTATTTTATCTATGTTTTTTCATAGAGATATTGCTAGATTTCGTCAACAATATATTTGTGGCTAGATCAAACATCCTCATGAAGTTAATGAGAATGTATAATTAAGATAAATAGAGTGACAAGTGTGATGATTTGTAACTTATTCAATATCAATTTGTACCTTATTTAATTACTATATATACCTATGTCAATTAAAGCTTATAACTTGTACTTATACTTTGTAACAATAAGTTATTTTATCATTAGTATAAGTATGATAGTTTCTATTATGGTTTAAAGAAAACGATCGTTGATGTCCATAACTTGTTGAGTTTCAATTTGTAACCATGCAAATTAGAGCTTGTACCAATTAATTTAGCAAGTTTTGTTGTCCATATTATGAAGAAATTGATGTTTATAACTTAGTGAGTTTGGGTTGTAACTATGTGAATTATAACTTGTAACCTAGTAACTATCTAATTATAACACATAATTTGTAACATATAGGTATCATTTGCAACAAAACTACATGGTTATTTGACTCCAAATAAATTAGTGCTCAAATTAACCTAGTATTTTATTTTATGTCATGGATACATGTTTATAACACAGTAGATTACAGGTTGTAACCATGCTAATTTTGGTTGGTAACTCAATGTTTCTATATTTATAATCCAGGGTATAAGATATATATAATTTGTGATAAACCAATATGGATAACTTGTAATGATATTTTAGTGGGTTTTAATTTGTACCTTTGCAAAGCATTATTTGTAACACATGTTTGTTTCAATTTATAACACTATTAAACTTATAGACTTCATTGTTAACAAACCAATAGTGCCACTATGTCTTAAATAATATTGTACTAAGTTAATTTAGTCAGTTTTGTACTTTATGTTATGAAGAGATTGATATATATAACTTAGTAGGTTCTTGTTTGTAACCATGTGAACCAATACTTATAACCTAATGCCTCCATGTTTGTAATACATGGTTTATAATCTATAAACATTATTTTTAACAAGTCAATAAAGCTATTTGGCAACAAATGATATTGAACCAAGATAATTTAGTAAGTTTTCTGCTTTATGTTATAAGCAAGTCAATGTTTATAACTTAATAGGTTTTAGTTTATATATTGTTTGTAACATAATGTCTTTCTATTTGTGACAGACAATTGGTAACTCACAAGCTTAGTTTTAACAAACCAATAGGATCATTAGGCATCATGATATTTTACCAAGTTATAACACAAATAAATATACTTGTGACACAAACTAATTGGGCATTAACATTTCACCGTACCATATGAACTTACATGTATCTAAGATAACAGAAAAACAAAAAAAGAAATTGCAGCCATCTATAGGAGCACAATAAAGTGGCAATAGTTTACCCAAATAGGCATGTTAATACTATTATTTGTATTCTTTTAATAGTAGCACATGCCTTTAGTTCATGCTCCATGACATCATCTTCATAGAATACCTTGTATAATCAAAAAACCTAAATGAGTATAAAGATTTTACTTTATTTAGATCACCAAGCAACAAATTATGCATAAATCATAATCAATAGTAGAGTTCCAATTTTTATGCTTTCAGAAAATAAGAAAATCTCAGACAATTAAAATGGGCAAAAATAACAAACATGCATAGCATTTTGATAAACACTTTTTAGTGTTTATTTGTATACTTTTATACTTACCTCTAGCATTTCCAATTTGTATTTAATTATTTAATTAACATATATTTTTATCATTGAGGTCTGATTGAAATTTATTGTAATTCATATTAATTGTCCCACTTTAAGGTCCAATTTTATTTGTTAAAAATTTTTAATTTCAGGATTGGACCTGGGAGGCCTCAAACCTGTTGGGATTTTTGTCTAAGCTTGGGATTGGAGCAATAATTTTAATTAATTCATGAAGCAAGGGCACAAATGATATTTTCTCAACTCAAGAATAGTGAAATAGGCTTTTGGCAACATAAGGGCATTTTTATAATTTGGGCCTCATTAATGGCAATTATGTAATATAGAGCTTATTAATGGCATTTTTGTAGTTTCTTTGCATGGAAAACCTAGCAAATTCGGGTAGCTCCCATTCCCAGCCGCCATTCACAATTTCTTTCAAGTTTTCTTCATTTTCTCCTTCTCCCATGGCTGCCTCCATGAAAAGGGAAGGTTAGGTGCGTCTGTAGTCAATCTGGGATAGCTGGAAGACTGCCCATTTGATTCTTGAGACCTGTATTGTGTTTATTTTGAATTTAATGATAGTTATGCTTCTCTACTTCTCATTTCTTTCTCTATGATTGTGTATGATGATTATTATGCATGATTGCTGGATGAGTTTGTGGAATTTCTAGGCCTAATCACCCTAGGAATAATTTCCACGGAGTAAAACTTGATTTGGTCGGATAGAAATTCAGAATTTAGGTCTTGGATGCTCTAATCCTTTGCTGCGATGTTGGTTTAGGTTAGATTTGGTTCCAATGACCATAATCTATGCGATTGTGTAGTAGGAATTGCCAAGCTAGGTGCAGGGATACCGGCTTAGAAAGGGTTCAACCAAATTAATTAATTAGGTAGATTAATCTTGAGATTTCAAGGTTAATCTAGTTAATTGGAATAACTGGAATTAAATTTATCTTTAGGTCGAGGATAGAATCACCGTTGTCTGATAGTTCCATAGGTTGATTAATTTTCATCATCTGTTTACTTTTATTTTACTGTTTATCCCATTTATTTACTATTGAATTATTGAAAATCCCCCATTTTCTTGGCCTATTTTGACTGAAACCTGTACTAGTGGTTTTCTGAGAACACAACCTTAGTTTAAACTTGAACTTAGAATTTTTAATTTGACCGCAACTTATAGTAGCAATGCTATAGGGTGCACATCACATTTACATATAGGAAAGTACCTTATGATTACCATGCAAGCACTCTTGCTTAAATAAACTCTTAACCACCAAATGATCTCAAAATATGAAATAGAAATATTAGGTAAGTACTCCCATCTACTTTTTATCCAAAATATCAAATGCAACCTGAAACCTGGTTTCATCATCTAAAATAATATCCTTCCCAACTAAAAATGCAATACAAGCTCCACTATTTGAATTTCCCCTTAAGGGCCTTGAAGCATGACACCAAAAAGAAGCCATATGCTCATCTAATATCAAGCTTAAGGTCAAACACACGTCCTTAAAAATGCGATACCAACCAAATATACCAAATAACTGCTAAAGTCACACAATGTCAAACAATGACTCTACAACAATGACTCTACATCCTTGCCAAAACCTCTAATACATGTCAACAAAAAACTGCTCCACGGTCACAGTGAACACCCAATAGCCTAAAAGACCAAATAAATTATTTACTCCGTAAAGAGGTGGATTATATGGGATAGAAATAGTAATTATTTTGGTTTGCTGCACTCTTTATTTTGTTCAAGGGAGACCTCATGCAGATATAGTATGGGTGGTCCCTAAGTAGTTTCTTCCCCCTTTAATGAAATCTTCCATCTCTATCAGAAAAAAAAAATAATATCTCTTCAATCCATTGTGTATTTATTACAAGTTATTAGTCCAGAAAATCTTGTGTGACTGTCTAATTAATTGAGCCATGCTATTCATGATATTAGACCAACCATTTGCACAAAAGTAAGAATTTAGAGATATATTACCAACTTTCAATCATATTTTTAGGAAATGAGCTAGACCACTTAGCAACCAAAGGACAAGTAGAACATCAGGAAATTGCTAAAACAAAGCAAACTTCAATTGGACCACAAAGAAATAAAAACATAATTATTCTAATTGCTTAGCTTCAAATTAGGAGAACTTAATGAAAATAGAGTTATTTTAGCTCTATTTCACTTAGAATTTGTAGTCTTTATAACAACTTTAGCAGTATTTCTAGTGTTTTGAGTCATTTTGAGTACTTCATATAATTAATGAACTTTTGGAGTGTTCCATTGTCTCTTGATGATATTTGACACTGATTTGAAGCCTTTTGGTGACTTATTACAAGTGAAACCCATTTTTTAGAAGCTCAACGCCCAATTTCCAAAGCTCAACACTGAACATTGGGTGTGAAAAGAGGAATTAGCCTCGGGAAGGCTACACTTAATGCCAGAACCCATCGCTAGCAAGGCTGAGAAGGAGAGTTATTTCTAATTCCAATACAACACTCAGTGTTGCTGCCGTGCTGGACCAACTTTTGACACATTTTTGGGATCGTTCACTGATATAGGGGGTTGACAAACCAAATTTTAGACATTCAAAAGTGCGAGGAAGAAGTGAAGATGCTCTGCAAGTGGATTTAGCAAGATTATGCAAAGAACTTGTGATTCTCACCATAGAGAAGCTTTTACTTCTTTTTTCTTGATTCAAAATAATGTTTCCTCTGAGATTTCCTGTGTTTTCTAATTTGAATATGTGTAGGTAAACCTCTCACCTATAGAGGGATGTAGGCTAGGGTTCTTATGTTATAGATTGAATGATTTACTTATTATAATTCTACTTCAATTTCTATGAACAATCGATTCTATTCATAATTTTTCAATAGATTGAATTGTTGTCTTTAATCATAAAATATTATATTAAACTAAACTCTCAGAAAAAAGATATCATTAAGGAAAAAAAAAAATTGCAATGTAAAATTAGTTTATTTCAAGTTTCAATTTTACCAAGAAAAAAAAAAAAAGGCTAGAATGGAAGAGTGCAAAAATAACATTAGCACTTACCTCAAGCCATACAACAAGAGAAATTGTTTCAAAGGGAATGCCTGGACATAATCATATATATTACTATTTTTTATAAGTCAAATATAACATAAAAAATTCTTTGTACAACTATCTATAATCCCGAATATTTAAAGTCTAAAAATAAATGTCATCTAAAGCAAAGGTCTAATAAAAAAATTCAATAATATATTTATATGAAGCATTCTAGTCACAAAAGTGATAGTAAGATAATGATTTAAAAAATAATTTATTATATAAAAGTCACAATGATCTAAGTCAAATTTATATGAAACATCAAAGTCAATATATTTAAATCACATTTCATAAACAACAATTCATTATACATATATAGTCACCAAACAATGTATCAAAACAGTCACAACATATCTATATCAAGAACTTCAAGACTTATACTTAGTTTTCTTGGTAGCTAGTGTTTATGATTAGGAATTTGGGAAAGGAGTTTAGTTTTCGTTTTGGTTTGTTATTCTCTATGCTTAGTCTTTTGATTCTCGATTCCTTAATAATATATCTTCTAATTCTCATTTTCCTTGTATGTAGTCATTTTGGTTAATGAATATCCTTTATATTATTTTAAATATAATTATGTATGCATAAAAATCAATATATGTATATGTGTGGTTCAATCTGGTTCTTGCGGTTTTTGAAGAGGTCAAACCACAAATGAAATTAATTTTTATTAATACTTTGGCTCCCTAACCGCAATAGCAATTTGAGAAAATTTCAATTTAAACTGAACATATATCACTCTTAAATTTTATATATATATGTATGTATAATTTTTTTTTCTATGTATTTAATTTTTCATTTTATATGTATTTAAATTTATTTTTCTTTTAATTTACTTTATTTTATGAATTTTTAAATGATAAAAAAAAAATAAAAAACACAGACGTAATCGGATCGGGCTAGGCTAACCCATTTTCATAGGGCCGGGTTGGGCCACTGTTAATAGCCGAAATGTTTTCAGGCGGGGACAGCAGGAAACAGGCCCAAGCATGAACAACATTATGAGAGTTAATTTTCTCACAACTCCAAATTATTACCCACACCACCTCTTTGCTTTCGGAAATATATTTAGTAAAGGGCGGTGCAAATATTAATTTGAGCGGTGCAAAAATTAGTCCCCCCAACATTATTTATATATTGGAGGGCTAGCAACCACTGAACACAAAGAAAACAACAGTGGTGATAGTAGTTCAAGTAGTTAAGAGTCATTTCCAAGTATTATTAGGCGCTAGCATTCTCATAATTATGAGTTTGAATCCAACTTCTCTCCAATACACACAAAATGTGTCCCCACTTATCTACGACAAAAAGAAAAAGAATTCAAAAAAAACAAATCATCTATTCCACTTGCATAAATATCACTTCTACTGCATTGTGCTTCAATATGAAAGAAATATTTTGAGAAAACTCATTTTTTGTCTCCTTAAACTATTATCAATTCTAAAAAAGACCCTCATATTTTAAACTAGACAAAATAAATCTCACATTTCAAGTTTAGAATAAAAGTAAAACTTCTGTACAAACAAAAAATACCTCAGTAAGGTTCACTTTTGTTCTTGACTTGAAATATAAGGATTTATTTTGTTTAGTTTAAAACATTAAGGTCCTTTTACGAATTGGTGATAGCACGAGAGACAAAAAAAAAATTTTCTCAAATATTTTAGAACGTCTACATAAATTCTATAAAACAAAACTAACATCCTCTAAGCAGAAGCTTCTTTCTCTAACAACCATGTATATATATTCTGAAAATTTTTCTTCTACCATTCATATCCATTTTGAATGTATAATATAATTCAATAGATCTTCCATTTCTGCTCCAAAGCTTCACAAATCATCCCTAGGCAATATTTAGCAGCAAGTGGATATTCAGAAACTGCAGCAGCAACAACACACGTTAATATGACTTTTATATAAAGTAGTAAAGAAATAAAACTGGAAACAAAGACACGTTGCAACAAGGTAGCAAAGCTAGAAACTAAAAGTAGTTTTTAGAAAAAGTGTTTTTGAGGTAAAGAAGCCAATCTAAACATCCTAAAATTACATGAGATTGTTTTTTTGGCCAAAAGAACTTCTAGCAGGAAAAGAAAAAAAAAATATTAAAACAACCTCTAAATGCGCACAAAAAGCTGCAGATGAGAATTTTCTACTTGAAGATTCTAGCACTGCACTACCTGTCTCTATCTAGAAACACAAATTTTATGCATACAAAGTGCATCCACAATCCAAGTTTTCTTACAACTCGTTTGCCCTTGACAAAAGCTGCTATAAATCCTCAAGACATACCCACAGCTCATCTATAAGACTGAGCAGTTTATACAAGATATTGTAATTTCCCAAATGAAAAATAGATCAAATTGGCTGCCATCCTCAGTGCTTGTGAATCACATGATGCAAACATCAGAAGATACAACTGAATGAAAGAAAGTTAACTGTCCCAGCGTACATTGATCTCTCTAAGAAGAGTTCCATTTTCAAAATAGAACAGTTATAATTTAATTTAAATATATACTTAGATTATTTTTGGCACTCCAAGACAAAGTGTCTCCTATTTTTGTTTGCTGAGACACCATATTTTGAAACTTCGATACACTTGAAAATCCACATAAACTTAAATAAGTAATGATTCCAGAATCCCAACTACCAACTTATGTGAGACCTATTAACCAAAACTTATCTAATTCATCATATTTTTAGCAGAAAGACTGAGAATGCTGTGGTTTCTGAATTCATGATTTGATACTTCTCTGAGAATGAAAAAAACTGAGTTCTGAAGGATACAGGCAATGAGAAACTAAAATTCACCAACAACCATAATTATCAGAAACTTATGGTTGTTTTACAGCATGATACTTTTTTCTTCTCAGTTTCAGCAAGCTAGAAAGCTGTTGCATAGCACAGAATGAAGATAATGTCCAGATATCCTACTGGCCCAAAAAATGTAATACAGACAGGAAGGCCCTTTGTCTCATACTTTCAATAACAGCAGGAAAAAAAAAAATAGAATCTGTAATATTCCATTATTCTCTTCCTAAAAACATCAAGACAGTTCCTAGGAGTTTATAATTCAGAAATCACAAAAGCAGAGATAATAACTGAAACCCAAAGGAAAACACTCAATTCTCTAATGCACCCACAATAAATGAAATGGTTTTAAGCATATGGATTTCTCCTGCGTAAATTACCTATAAACATTTCAAGTAGATGTATAATTCTTGAGAAAATATGGCCAATACTCCTATACATAGCATGCTTAACTTTTTTTTTTCTTTCCTCTCACTATTTCTGGTGATAAGAAAATAATATATCCAATAAGAAAGAAGAATCTATAAGAAAGTTATTAAAATATCCTCTAAAATCAAAAGAACAAAAAGAAAGAATCAATCTAATTCACTCCTCCAATCTCAATGAATAAATAGAAGAGAAAACCCATAATGAGGCCATGTAGTATCATCATAGAACAGGTAAATGAAAAATTCCATTGTCAAGTAAATATGGTGTTAAGCTGAGATTATCATAGATCATAAACGATTCTTGCCACCCAAAAGATAACAAACCGCAGAAAGCATTGCAAACTCCACAAAACTTTGTTTTATCCTTCTGCTTGTGTGTGTCTCCATCATAATCCTTCTAAAATCAAACATCATGAATTGCTCGAAAGTTGAAAGACAATATCACATCAAAGAAACAAAAATTCCATGTACTTAGAGCCATTAAAAGAGGCAAGTATAGATGGCTCTGCACTTCAGAAATACTAAGATCCATGAAAATGATAAAAGAGGGATGAGCATCATATAGTATCTCATCTGTAACAAGTCAGCTTATTATCTACCATAGTTAAAACAAAATCCTTATCTTAGAAGAAGACCTACACTTCCGAAGAAACTTGACAAGAGGAAAAGATGGATACACCATGAATCCAAATAGAATCATTACGTAGAAAATATAAATGCTAGTTTCTAGATATCAATTTATGTAGTTTCTATACTTGCACTTAACCATCTTATACTTGGGTAAACCCAGCTACAGATAAATGCATCGCAATCATTTCCCTACTAACAGAATATTTTTAAACATCTCATTCAAGAGAGTCAAACCTCAATTCAATTAGGCCAACAACAAACATAGACCAAATAAGGTCCATGGTAAAATTAACTCGATCCCCTTCTATCAGAATCTTAAATAAAGACAAACAGTAAAAGGGAAATACATAAGCATATTATATGACAAGAGGGGTAAGTGTCTACCAGGACATTGAACTATTCAAAGAATGTCCTACAAGCCCCCTTTTTTCTCCCCAAATAAAAGAGAAAATACATATAAAAATCACAATTTTGAAGAATTTCAACTTGCGAGTCATATCAGATCATATGTCCATACTCTCATGACAAATTTCAACTCGTTACAACTTGATAACTTACATGGCATGATAAGCAATGTATGCGGCATCCTTGACTCTATCTTGAAATTTATGTTAGCTATAGCTCATTTAAGCTCAAATATATGTATCCAGCTTTAGTCACTGGCACACTACTATCTACATGTATCTAAGTGTGACAATTTACTTACATACCATAAACTAAAATAAACCCTGAAGTGGAATCCCAAAGTTCACTCTCATTTATACTCCGAACAACATAATTGTAAGAGGTGTCGTAGTCTCACAAATTAATTCACTACTCCCTTAAAATTATATAATATAATATAGGGCAAATAGGATTGATCCCATAAGGAAGCGTTTATTTAATCTAACAAGACTGCTTTAAAAGAAAATAAACTACGAATTGAAATAACATAAAAGTAAACTACCTAAATGAATTACCTAAGGAATAACACGAAAGGGGGAATTTGATTAAGTTTGTTGAATGATAAAATTCTGGGCAGTAAAATAGACAAAAGCGAGTAAAGAAAAGTGGATAGATTTATCAGATTAATAAAGCATGCTTAGCATCAACATATCTTCACCATGATTGACACAAATTCAATCATTGACACATAGGTAAATTAATTTCGAATAGCTAGACTGTAGAACTTTGTATGACAAAATTCTCTATCTTCCCTTACTGTTTGTTTTGTAACTAGAACGTCTGAACTCAAAACCTACCAAGTCCAATAACCTCAATACACCAACGCATGAGATTTAACCGAACTTGGAGCATTAAGATCTATGGAAAACATCATCTAACCTAAACCATAAAGGTCCACCAGCGGCTTTATGCAATCCAGATCTGAAATTATTCTAATCAATCCAATTCTAAGATTAACTAGTTGTTACTTGTGCTAATTAATTAAGGTTCTAGACTTACTTAATTGGCTAACAATATGAATCATTCAAATAGGTTGGTTAGCTACTCCAAAAAAATCTAAATGGATTCAATAACAATGCTGTCAAATAATTCCATAATACTAAAATTAATTTATCTAACATTCAAATCATAATCTTGTCTCACAAATTTAGTATCATGGCTTAGATAAGTCTAGCTAAGCATATAAGAAATTAAGCTACCATTTTAACAGATCTAGTAAAATTTTGGATTGAAAGCATGATCACTTTGAACAAAAATAAACAAAAGAAAAGAGTACTAGTGTTTCGGCAATAGGGAACAATGGATGGATGTCTTCTCCTCTTGATGTGTGTCGTGGTGTGGTTCCAGTTCTGGCGATAGCTGTGTATGCATGGATGGTTGTGTGTTGGTGTGGTTGTCTCTTCTCTCCAGCCCCTTTGGCTATTTATAATATAACCACTCCTAGTTAGAGTCAAAATAGGACTCTTAATTAAATTATATCTCAAGTACAAGTCAATCCTAATCATACTCTAACTAGGACACTAAGTGGATATATTATTCTAAGACTTTAATTCCACTTGAACTATGATTCCATAGAGTCTTCCAAGCTTAGGAGTCTCAATCCTTGTATGACCAGGCTTCCCGGTAATTGACTTGGCTTAAAACTCCTCAAAATTGCACCAATGCAGGCTCTGGGAGCCACGACGGTGAGGAATGGGCGTCACGACGTCCATTGGCAGAACTGGCAGCGTTGGTTTCTGGAATGCAGCACCACGACACTGGGCTTGGGCGCCACGGCGCCCAATGGCAGAATTGCCATTCTTCAAACTTCCAGCTTGGTTCTTCAATGCTTGTCAATGCTTGGAAATTAATCACTTGTGAAAATATAAATGTTAGTTAAAAACATACAATTAAGCTCAATTTATATTATCATCCATATGAATTCAAGAATCTGAAAAGTGATTTAAATCAAATGAAATAGTCTAAGAATGTGTTACTAAACCAAGAAAATATGGGCCTGAAATGTGACTAAAATGAGTCCTAACAAATTCCCCCACACTTAAACTCTTGATCATCCTTTATCAAACTAAGAACAAAACAAAGAAACTCTCCTGAGATATGTAAGTGACCATGTCGAGCAAGTCATCACCTCACAAACATAAGTAGACATGTCATTAAGCAAAGACCACTATCTCAGATTTCTCAATGCATAATGTGAATGATCCTCACTGGATATATGTGTTTACACTCAATTCTCTCAAGTGTTTAGTTTTAAGTTGTTTACTCTCAAGTTCATAATCATAAGAACTACCAAAATTTGATTTTCAGTCTTACCTCCACCTCTTAGAGTACATTGCATACTTGAATCAAAATGACTTTTCCTTGGTTGCAATGGGGCTTTTGGTAAGGTAAAGAGGATTAATGAAGATGAAATCAAGGGTTAAACACACTAAGAAGAGATTATGTGAATTCAAAATTATACTCTTTTCAAGCTCACTCACTTTCCACTATCAAGCCTCATCACTACATATTTTGCTTCTCCTTTCTTTTTCATTCTTTTGCTTTTGCTTTTCTTGCAGATTTTTTTCTTTTCAGCTTTTCTTTTTCTAGAATTTGTTTCTAGAATGTATTTGTTTTGGGAGATTTTCATATCTTTTGAGGCTCTTTCTTTCCACTTCCCTAGTTACTAACTAGGCAGCTATTTGATATCTCAAATTCACATAGTCCTTCAAGGTGTTAGGTTTAAAAATGGGGATACATCAAAGGAATGGTATATGGCTTGTAATATGCTTAAAAGAAAGGAAGGCTAAGGCTCAAAAGTGGTCAACTAGTGGAAATTATGCAAGGTGGGCTATGAAAGGCTAAATTGGTTAAACCTAAGTGCCAAAATCACTTTCAAGCATGCAGATATAACTCTAAATATGTGGCAAGGCTTAGAGCAAATTTCAGAGGTCTATACCCTAGATTGAACAAAATACACACATGAAAAAAATATATATGAACTCTCAAGTTGGCATGAATGTCCCAACCTTTATTCGGCTCAAATAGCTCACTTGGACCTCATGATCAATCACATTATACAATGTATAGGTCTGAAATTTAGCTTTTGAGCTAGGGTTCACATACTTAAGTCATGGGTTATTCTTGATTAACGTGCAAAATTTTCCATTCCTCCCCCCCACACTTAAATTTTGCATTGTCCCTAATGCAAGGAAAAAAAATAAAAACATACTAAAATGAAAAATTTGACAGAAATAAAAGTAACAAAACATGAAAGAAATAAAAAATAGACAGAATTAAGAATGCAAACTTCCCTAAAATTAACATGGGTTGCCTCCCAAGAAGCGCCTTTGTTTTATGTCGATGGCTCGACATTCTTTATGCTCAAGGATCCTCCAGCTGAATTGCTTCCACCATCCAGGCAGAATCACCTTCATAAAATTGCTTCAACCTGTGTCCATTTACATTGAAAATTTTGTTAGTGTCAAGGCTCCTAATCTCTATAGCTCCGTGAGGATGAACATGGGTGACAACAAAAGGTCCTAGCCACTTAAGTTTTTAAGGAAATAATTTCAATCTTTAATTATATAGCAGTACTTTTTCCCCTATATGAAATTTTTTCCTAGTTAACTTAGCATCACGGAAAGCTTTGGATTTGCCCTTGTATATTACCGAGTTGTCATAGGCATCTAACCTTAATTCCTCTAGTTCCTATAGCTGTAATTTTTTCTTTCTCCAAGCTAGATTGTAATCAAGATTACACTACTTGACATCCCAAAAAGATTTATGCTCTAGTTCTACAGGTAGGTGACAAGCTTTGCCAAAAACAATTTTGTAAAGTGACATGCCAATGGGAGTTTTATAAGCTGTTCTTATGGCCCATAAAGCATCACCTAATCTCAAACACCAGTCCTTCCTATCAGGTTTAACAATTTTTTTCCAGAATTCCTTTGATTTCCCTATTAGTACTCTCGGCTTGCCCATTTGTTTGAGGGTGGTAGGCAGTAGACATCTTATGAGTGACCTGAAATTTGTCTAATAAGGCTTTTAAGGTGTGGTTACAAAAGTGTGTGCCCTTGTCACTGATTATTGCTCTTGGCATCCCATACCTATTCACAATGTCATTCTTTATATGCTTGACTACAGTTTTCGCATCATCATTCCTAGTAAGGAAAGCTTCTACCCATTTTGACAAGTAATCAACACAAACCAAGATATATATATAACCAAAGGAAGGGGGAAATGGGCCCATGAAATCAATGCCCCATACATCAAATATTTCACAAACAAAAACATTATAAAGTGGCATTTGATTTCTATTTCCAATATTACCAGTTTTTTGGCATAACACACATGCATGACAAAAGTGAACACAATCTTTATGAATGGTGGGCCAATAGAAACCACACTCCAACACCTTGTGTGCTGTTCTTTTGGGTCCAAAGTGACCTCCTCCCTCACAAGAATGACAGAATTCTAACACAGAAAAAATTTCAATTTCATCTAAACAACGCCTAATGACTTGATCACTGCAAGAGTGTCATAAGTAAGGGTTATCTCATATGCAGAACCTAGCTTAGAATTTATTTTTCTCTCTAGCATGCCTAGGTAAGTCTAGGGGGAAAGTGTTAGTCACTAAATAGTTAACAATGTCAGCATACCAAGGGATATTACTAGTCAATGCATATAATTGCTCATCAGGAAAAAAATCCCCTAGTTCTCTACTAGTTTCCCCAATCTGGATTCTACTTAGATGGTCAGCTATATGGTGATCTGAACCTTTTCTATCCTTAATTTCAAGATCAAATTCCTGCAGGAGTAAAATCCATCTAAGTAGTTTAAGTTTGGCCTCTTTCTTTTGCAATAAATATTTCAGGGCAGCATGGTCAGAAAATACAACACTTTAACCCCAAGCAAATATGACCTAAACTTTTCTAAAGCAAACACAATGGCAAACAATTCTTTCTCAGTGACAATGTAATTGCATTGTGCAGGTCTAAAGTGCGACTAGCATAGCATATAACATAAAACTCCTTACATTTCCTCTGTCCAAGTGCGGCACCTACTGCCCTGTCCGAGGCATCACGTAGCAATTCAAAAAGGAGTGCCCAATTTGGGGCTTGGACAATGGGAGGTGTGATCAAACAATTTTTCAGTTCATCAAATGCACACTTACAATCATCAGAAAAAAATAAATTCAGCATCTTTAGTGAATAGGGCGCATAGGGGAGAAGCAATTTTTGAATTTTTTTTTATAAAATGCCTATAAAAACCCACATGCCCTAGAAAAGATTGAATTTCTTTAACAGTAGCTGAATATGGTAAGGTCTGAATTGCTTCCACCTTAGCTTTGTTAACCTCTAACCCTTTAGCTGAAATAACATGCCCCAAGTCAACACTATGATTAACCATAAAATGGCATTTTTCAGAATTCAAAATCAGATTGGTTTCAATGCAGTGCCTAAGGACTAATGCTAGATGATGCAAACATTTATCAAATGAGTGTCCATGAACAGTAAAATCATCCATAAAAACTTCCATGAATTTTTCAATAAAATCAGAAAAAATGCTCATCATGCATCTTTGAAATGTGACAGGCGCATTGCATAAACCAAATGGCATGTGTTTGAATGCATAAGTGCCAAATGGGCAAGTGAAGGTGGTTTTCTCTTGATCTTCTGGTGCAATGGGTATTTGCAAATAACCAAAATATCCATCTAGGAAACAAAAGAATGAATGACCAGCTAATCTCTCTAACATTTGGTTCATGAATGGGAGAGGAAGATGGTCTTTTTTCGTGGCTTTGTTTAGGTTCCTATAATCTATGCAAACTCTCCAACCTGTTTGAACACGTGTGGGTATAAGTTCACCCTGCTGGTTGGTCACTACTGTGGTTCCTCTCTTTTTAGGGACTACATGAATAGGACTAACCCACTCTGAATTAGCTATGGGGTATATAACTCCTACCTTCACCCACTTAAGAATTTCTTTCTGCATTACTTCCATCATGGGAGGATTGAGGCGGCGTTGAGGATCACGTTTAAGGGCTGCATTAGGTTCTAAAGCTATCTTATGGGTGCATAACGTGGGACTCAAACTTTTTAGGTCAGACAATGTCCACCCAATAGCTTCTTTATATTCCCTAAGGACTCTAACCAATTTTTCTTCTTGTAATTCATTCAAGGAGTTTGAAATTATCACAGGTAAGGTTTCCTTTTCCCCTATATACACATATTTCAAATTTTCAAGTAAAGGTTTCAAGTTTAGGGTAGGAGGTGAAATGTGAGATGAAACAATTTTAACATGTTGTGTGGAGAGAAGCAAATATGAATCTGCATGCATTTGATGTGAGGAGTTCAATGCTGAAATTGTATCTACCAAAGCATCATGCAACATAAAATCATTTTCAGCTATATCCCTATCAAGCATGCCTTTAGTAATAACAGTTTCTAACTCATCAGATTTTTCTAATTCAGAAACTTTTCAAGACATTTCATCAATAACATCCAATGCATATAAATAGTTAACATCAATAGGATATCTAATGGCATCAAATATGTTAAATTTAATAACCTCACCATCAAATTCCATAGTTAAACTACCATTGTGCACATTAATTTTAGTCCTTGAAGTTTTTAAGAATGGTCTCCCTAAAAGTAATGGTTTACTTCCTGAGTTACCCTCATCTCCCATATCAAGCACATAAAAATCAGTAGGGAATACTAATTCATTTACTTGTACTAGGACATCCTTTATGACTCCATTTAGGTACACATTACTTCTGTCAGCTAATTGAATTATCAAGCCAGTTTCTTTCAAATTTCCTAGGTTCAATTTTTCATTGATATTTCTAGGCATGACATTAATTGAAGCTCCTAGGTCTAGCATAGCTTTTCCAAAAGAAGCATTACCAATTTTACAGGGTATAGTGAACATCCTTGGATCTTGGCATTTTGTGGGAATTTTCTTTTGAAAAACAGCAGACACATTTTCTCCTACGCTAATTTTCTCATTGCCAATTAATTTTTTTTAGAAGTGCAAAGCTCTTTAAGAAATTTAGCATACCTTTTGGAACTTGCTTGATAGCATCCAGCACTGAATATTTACCTCCACTTTTCGGAATGTTTTCCAGAATTTCTTGATTGGCCTCTTCATACTTCTTTTGCATGAACATTTGAGGGAATGGTGGCTTCGGAATGTACTTATTTTCTCCAGATTTTTCCTGCTTTGTTTCTTCCTTTTTCTACTGCCGGAATGGCGTCTTATTGTTGCTATTTTGCTGTCCAGAATTTGCTTAGCAGCATTGCTCTTGCAGCTGCCCAGATTTGCCTTGTTCCGGTGCTTTTTGCAGTAGTCGTTCTGGCTGTGTAGGTGCTGGCAGCGGCTGTTGTAGTTGCTCCTTTAGATTTGGAACTTCTGTTTTATCTTCCCTTTCTCTTGGCTTTACAGTAGGTGAGCTAGGGTGCAGCTCACCCCCATTTCATAGCATGATAGCATTCACGCTTTCCTTTGGATTGGCAAACGGTTGGGAAGGCAACCTATTATTTATTTGGGCTTGGAAGTTCCCAAGAGTGACTTCATTGTTGGGGATGCGAGTTTGTAGTTGCTTGATCTGGCCTTCTAGAGTTTAGAATTTATTTTAAGAATCATGATTCAATTCAGTGAAAATCTTGTCTATTTGCTTCATTAGTTGCTCGATCATTAACTAAGTTTTGTCAACAGCTTGCACTTGTGGTGGAGGGCATTGAACTTGATCAAATCCTGGAGGATTATTTCTAAGTGGCTCGCATTTGAGATTTGGGTGATCTCTCCACCCTTCATTGTAGGTAGGAGCAAAGGGATCATACCTTTTGTTATTGTACATAGCATTTACCTCTCTCGGTTGTTATAAATTAGGACATGAATCTGTCAAGTGTCTTGGAGTTGTGCATATATGACAAACAGGTGCTGAAGCTGAACCGATCACCATTTGATTTATTATGGCTTGCAGCTGGGTAAGTTGTGCATTATGGTTGCTTGTGGCATTAGGAGGGTGCAAGAAAGAACCACTCCTTTCCCCAAATTGTTGAGAGTTCTGAGCCATGTTGTCAATTAGAGCTCGGGCTTGTGCAGGTGTTTTATCTACGAGAGCTCCACCACTTGTGGCATCGATCATTCCTCGGTCATGGGATGTTAATCCTTCATAAAAATATTGTATGAGAAGTTGGCCACTGATTTGGTGCTTTGGACATGATGCACATAGTTTGTTGAAGTGCTCCCAATACTCATACAAAGTTTCACCACTAGCTTACTTGATTCCGCATATCTCTTTTCGAATTGATCCAATTCTAGATGCTTGAAATTTTTTTTCCATGAAGTGATAGATCCAGGCATCAAGTAATATAACCAATCTTTGGCTGCATCTTGTAATGTGAAAGGGAATGCTCTCAGTATCACTTGATCTTCGGTAACTCTTTCTTGCTGAATGGTTGAGCAAGTGATCATAAATTCATTGATGTGGCAATATGGATCATCTCCTGGCCTTCCACGAAATTTGGGCTGCAAGTTGATGAATCCCGAATTGAGCTTCAAAGGCACAGCAAAGGCAGGATATGCTATCGCCAATGGCTGAATTGTCAAGTCCGGTTCAGCCAACTGTTTCAAGGTTGCCATCTCTGTGTCTCTTTCAGATGAAGTGTTAAATTCGAATAATGGGTTGATGTTGAACCTTTCTTCCAATTCTGTTTGATTTTGGCGGCTGGAAAGTATTCTCCCACTTCTCAAGAACATAAATTAATTAAACTTATAAAACTCAAAAGAAAACAAATCAAATACTAACAATCTTAAAAGATTAAATTGTTGTTTCCTCGGCAACGACGCCAAAATTTGTAAGAGGTGTCGTAGCCTCACAAATTAATTCACTACTCCCTTAAAATTATATAATATAATATAGGACAAGTAGGATCAATCCCACGACCAAGCGTGTATTTAATCTAATAAGATTACTTTAAAAGAAAGTAAACTACAAATTGAAATAACAGAAAAGTAAACTACCTAAATAAATTTCCTAAGGACTAACACACGAAAGGGGGGATTTGATTAAGTTTGTTAAATGATAAAATTATGGGCAGTAAAATAGACAAAAGCGAATAAAGAAAAGTGGATAGATTTATCAGATTAATAAAGCATGCTTAGCATAGACATATCTTCATCATGATTGACACAAATTCAATCATTGACACATAGGTAAACTAATTTCAAATAGCTAGACTATAGAACTTTGTACGACAAAATTCCCTATCTTCCCTTACCGTTTGTTTTGTAACTAGAACGTTTGAGCTCAAAACCTACCAAGTCCAATAACCTCAATACATCAGTGCATGAGATTTAAACGAACTTGGAGCATTAAGATCTATGGAAAACATCATCTAACCCAAATCATAAAAGTGCACTAGCGGCTTTATGTAATCCAGATGTGAAATTATTCTAATCAATCCAATTCTAAGATTAACTAGTTGTTACTTGTGCTAATTAATTAAAGTTCTAGACTTACTTAATTGGCTAACAATATGAATCATTCAAATAGATTGGTTAGCTACTCCAAAAAAATCTAAATGTATTTAATAACAATGCTGTCAAATAATTCTAAAATACTAAAATTAATTTATCTAACATTCAAATCATAATCTTGTCTCACAAATTTGGTATCATGGCTTAGATAAGTCTACCTAAGCATATAAGAAATTAAGCTACCATGTTAACAGATCCAGTAAAATTCTAGATTGAAAACATGATCACTTTGAACAAAAATAAACTAAAGAAAATAGTACTAGTGTTTCGGCAATAGGGAACAATGGATGATGTCTTCTCCTCTTGATGTGTGTCGTGGTGTGGTTCTAGTTCTGGCGGCAGCTGTGTATGTGTGGATAGTTGTCTGTTGGTGTGGTTGTCTCTTCACTCCAGCCCCTTTGGCTATTTATAATATATCCACTCCTAGTTAGACTCAAGATAGGTATCTTAACTAAATTATATCTCTAAGTACAAGTCAATCCTAATCATACTCTAACTAGGACACTAAGTGGATATATTATTCCAAGACTTTAATTCCACTTAAACTATGATTCCATAGAGTCTTCCAAGTTTAAGAGTCCCAATCCTTGTATGACAAGGCTTCCTGGTAATTGACTTGGCTTAAAACTCCTCAAAATCGCAATAATGCAAGCTCTGGGCGCAATGGCGTCCATTGGCAGAACTGGCAGTGTTGGTCTCTGGAATGCAGCACCATGGCGCCCACTGGCAGAATTGTCATTCTTCAAATTTCCAACTTGGCTCTTCAATGCTTGTCAATGCTTGGAAATTAATCATTTGTGAAAATACAAATGTTAGTTAAAAACATGTAATTAAGCTCAATTTATATTATCATTCATATGAATTCAAGAATCTGAAAAGTGATTTAAATCAAATGAAATAATCCAAAAATGTGTCACTAAACCAAGAAAATATAGGGCTGAAATGTGACTAAAATGAGTCCTAACAATAATCAAAATAAAATAATGAGTAAATTAGTTCAAATATAAAAAAATAAAAAAATAACACATTTTTCAATAATTAAACTTGAAATATAATCATGCACATAGTCCCTCTTGACTTTCCCATTCACCATTGCGCACACCTGAAAACACATGAGAAGATATCAGGATGTTTAAAACCAACTTATCACTTCATGTCATGTTGACAAATTAAAACATAACACAAAAATAGGACTCATATCATTGCTCCAAATTGAGACATATTCCTCTATGTTAACCAACTTTTCTGATGTATAAGAGAGGCCTGCATCCCATGCTTATTTCAAAAACCCCAGCAGGATAATATAAAAAGAATGCCAAAAATCTTAAGAGTTTTAAACAGCATAGCTCACCTACTATGTGAGAATTGATAGGCAAATGGCGTCATAGGTTCCTCAACAACACGAAGAAGAACTTCATTCGTATTTTTGGCCCGCACTGAAGATTCTTGAAGCAATTCCACTGTAGTAAAACACAATAATAAGTTTCATTATTCATGAAGATATTGCACAAACTACAATTTAATGGTTAGAAGAAAGGGAGGAGGAAATCATAAGAAATTTTACTTATGACACCACAGAATCGTTTACACGTTCATGGTATACGAACATGAGGCTTGACTTCGAACACTGCTCCTTGATCAATTTTAACATATATTGCCCCTACCATGCCAGCTTTATTAAGTGGGCTATCTATCTAGAATGCATCGGAGAGCCTGAAGAAGTCAAACATTTAATTCTGATTCTCAAAGATATTTATGCAAATGTATAGATTGTATTAGAAAAACATTAATTGTTCACAATAGGTAACATTTGTAATAATCCATAAAATATGGGCATGGAATGTGTCACAATGTACCCTTTGGGGGTAAAAACGCTATGACCAATAATGAAACGACTTTATTTTTAAAAAATTAATTTTTTTATGAAGTCGCCACTAATTGTTTAAAAATTATGGTACAATTAAAAACCCTATTTATTTTTGTTTTAAAAAAATTATTATTGGAAAGGCGTTAGAATAAGAGCTAGAGGTGAGTTCGGGAGTCGGTTATGTGTGAAGGTGTTAGGCACCTCACAGCATCCGTTGAAAACGGTTACCCAAATTAGTTATGTAAAATAACGATATGACCCAAAATTGTATTTTATTTAGTGTTGAAATAACATAATTTTTGATAAAAATAACGAGAAAATAAATATGTATGCATCAATTCTCTAAATGAACCTAGAGTCCTTCTATCTTTCGAGACAGATAAACTGTCCCTCCAGATAGCACTTATCCTCACCTAGGTCGGATAGTGCAAGCTCAATCTTATAGAAGACCGGACCGCCTACCCTTCCATGATAAGTGAGGGGCCTTAGGACCCTAAAAGTCTAAATGTACCCTAATGTGTATACATGCTAATTATAATTTAAAAAATGGGATTACATAGGGAATATAGCATGAAATAAAAATCACTTTTACTCCTCTTTTTTCTTTTCTTCCCACACTTCTCTTTCTTTTCAACACCCCTCACAATTCCTATTAGCTCCCTCCTTTTCTTTTCTTTCCATAGTATCCACGGCTCTCTCTCTTTTTAACATTCCCACACTTCTTTCCTTTTCACCCCATTATTTCCTTCTTGCACCCCTCCGAATAGACATCAAACAGCGGCACAACCAATTTTATTGTTAAAATGTGATTACATTTGATGCTTCAAGTCTTGACAAATCACATGCAAAAATGCTTAAAAATTATACAACATCAAACCGGGAAAAAGGATGATTCATAAACAAATGAATGCTGCTGGACTAATATACTAAAAACACATAACATGACACAAAAAGAGACTAAAAACAAGCTAAGATGGAGGTTAGATACAATAGGGATAAATGAAAAAAAGGGACAGCAAGCATTTGTACAACAAGAAAGACTTAACAATGCCTAAAGCCAAGTTAATTTTTAAATTAAATACGGACCAATTAATCAAGTATAAAAGCAACACGTGACTTAAGCATTATGAACCAACCCAAAAATGAAAATGGAAATTAAATCGAGGTCATGATTTTGATTCTGATTAAGGCTCAAGAACTGCTATACACCTTTACACAAAAACTTACTTGGACATGCGAAAGTAAATAAAATGATTCAAGGGCAAACATGCAACAGGAAAATCTGTCCCAAGCATAACCGAAACATTACCTTTCTTAGTAGTGAATTTTGTTGCTTTCAAGAGTATTAAATGAGATTAGAAAGCAAGAGATATTAGACAATCTGTAACTTTACATATTCCATCTTATATGAGACATGGGTAAGATTGATGCAGAATAACATAAGGGGATGAAAACAACACATGAATATTGGCCCACTTTTTGCTATCTTGCCTAGATTCAAACAAAGCAAGGGAATTGATTCATCAAATGCTTTCTCTACCTCAACTTCGAACCCAAGCATTTTGCCAAGCAACGTATGTGAATTATATCAAGAAATTTCATGTATAGAACATCAAAACACAACAAACCAAAATGCATTGCTCAAGGGTTGGAATCATCTAATAAGATCATCAAAGCAAACAGGAAGCAAACAAAAATTCAGAAAGACAAAATCAGTTCATGCTTTCTCAGAACTAAATTATAAAAAGCTTATGATTTGAAGACCAAGGCAGCAGATTTTTATTCCCTCCAAACTGACCACTATCACATTTGCAAATGGCAGAATTTAATCAACATCATGGCCATACTAGTAATGAAGGAATACAAGAAAAATTCAAGACCCCAAACTCAATCCTAGCAGCAGAATTTAGACCCCAGAAAATGGCAGCACTCAACCAAACATTTAAAATATTCAGAGCTCAATCCAAACCCAAAAGAAAAGGATTACACAAGCATGACCTCCCACAAACAAATATATTGACAGATTCAAACACAAGTTGTGCAGGTGAAATCAATGTTCCAGCTAATCCATTTTCTCCCAAAAACCAGAAAATTCCAGCATGGAATCGTGAAACAGAGGTAGAATTCTTCACATCTTACTGCCATATCAATGTGCAATTCAGATTTCCATAATTAAATGTCCCAATCATTCAAACCAAGTCAACATGAAATCATTAAAACGAGAGTCACAAGATCTATACACCACATAAATGCATGAATAAAATCACCAAGAATTTGCGCTTCCATTTCATTCTTTTCAAACCCAAGCAATAGAACAGTGAGAGTATAAATAAATCCCAAAAATCACAACTGCACAGCAGCAGAGCATGAAACGAACTTCAAACCAGAATGGACTCATGAAACAGAGGCAAAATGAATGCAACAACCATGAAATTCAGTGAAATGAGTGCATCTAAATTAACACAAAGATTTATGCACCACACAAGCAATCAAGTGATGATAATTAGCAAGTGATGAATGCAAAAGTATCCCAAAACAAATGTGACAGCAATCAAAGAGAGTGAAATCTCAGCAACCTTAATCATTTAAGATGGAATCCCCAAAATGGCTTTGTTTTCTAAGCATTGGGAGCAGCACATGCACAGAAGAATGCCCAATCCCACTGCTGGGAAATTCCCTCAAAAGGACCATGCCCTTTGCACCTAAATGAGACAGAATGCATGATCTTGTCCTAAATTAGCTGCAATGCGACTGAGATCAATAAACCAAATAATTACATGCTGCAGCTACCAGAACTTAAACATTCCTGTCAACTAGAACTCCCAGCACCCCACAACTTAATTAATTAGAAATAATTAGAAACAGATACATAGTCACTCCATTGCCTACAAAGCCACACTTGATCAAAAGTATACAGTTAAATTCAACTTTTGGCTTAATGCAGCAGTTCCCAGATAAATCCAAAGCTGCCGAAAGATATATAAAAGTAAAGACCAAGACCACAAAAAAACATTTTCATTTTAAAGCCCCTTTAAATGACACTACATCCTTTGGATGCACATTCCAAACATCCGTAAACCGGAGAACAGAACTTAATACATCATATGCACAAACAGAATGTAAATGACAAAGCCAAACTAATCAAAAACATGATGTTCATATCCACTGCAATCTGCCCTGGTGTTCAAATTTTTTTTTTAATTTATTCTCCACATTAAAATCACACCAAGCTTCAACACAAGACTAATAAATCTGAAGTCCAGAAACAAACCATAAAAAAAATCACAGCCAAACTTCTCCCATTGTAACGAAAATGAATCTGTAAACTACACCGATTATCCAACAACCATACTAAGCGAATCAAGAAAAGCATTAATCCAAATTATTCAAGCAGTCCAAAAACACTTGTGAACTAAACATTCCGACATTAACAAATAGCACAAAGTAGTGAAGCGTTCGGCATAAGGGTTATGGAAATTAATCCACATGGAACCATGAACAAGAATATAGCGGAAGTTCACTTCAGTACTCCAGAATGAACCAGCGAAATATATCCAACAATCTCAAACAGATTTACCGATTAAGAAGTACATCACCAGGAAGAGATTGAAGACTATCAAAATTCCATAAGCTTAGAAAATTTTAACCCATTCACACATGAACAAAAGGACTTTTAACTAGAAAATAAGATCAGGAAACTCAAGTGATCCGTGGCAAATCAAGTAATCATCGTTCAATTCAAAGAATAGGGATAAAGGAATCATACCTCAACCGAACAGATTGACACCCCGTAAGCTCTCTAGCTCTTTCTGTTCCCTTCGCTCTCTCTTTTTCTGGTTTTTTTTCTTTCCCACGATAGCTCTATGCCTTTGGTTCCTCAATTCGTGCCCCTTTATCCTCCATAGCTCTCTCCCTCAATCACTTCCCAGCCTTCACGCTTTCCTTTCACCCATTTTCCCTCTTTCACGCTTTCTGTTTTCTTCTTTTTCCCTTTCTCCTGTTTCCGTTGCCATTTCTTTTCATTTTCTTTTTCTTCTCTTTTTTTTTTGTTTTCTCCTCCCTTCTTTCCTCACTGTTTCTTTTTCTTTTCTTTCTTTTTTCTTTTTTTAATATATATATATATATATAAAAGAAAATAAGATGAAATAAAATAAATAAAAATAAAATAACAATGAAAAAGAAAACAAAGGAAATAATTTGATAAATAAATAAAGTAAAAAAAATAAAATAAAATAAAAAGTTAGACAAAATATAATATAGTATCTACAGTATGTAAATCATACTCTGTTATCATGAAATAATTGGCTTTTGTTTTCGTCGAAAATTTCTCTACTTTACCTAGTCCACTTACTACAATTGAAGAAAATTTGTTATACAAAACTTGAAAGGTGAGTTCAAGAGATAATACCAACCTCGTGAATTATGTCAGGCCGATAATCATTTAGATTCTTCTTTTGTCTCAGCAGAAACTTTGCATCCTCATCTGAGTTTAGAATTTTCCAGTTCTAAACCACACATAAGAAAACCAAAAATATATTAACAATGATGAAACAAGCTCCCAAAGTGTAAGTTTCTTGACATGATAATTATTAGCTTGCAACATACCTTCTTAACGAGACCCTTTTTCAAGGAAGCACTGTCAAGGATGAATATGGCAGGAGATCTCACATTCTCTGCAGAATGGAATATAGGAGTAGATAACAATCCATCACTTGAGGCAATTTCTTCATTCTTAACATCTTTCCCTTCATCGTTGCCAATGGTCAAGTTTGGGGTTTGTTTTTCTGCCCTCCTCCGCTTCAGCTTACTGTTTGCACAAGGATTAAGCATTACTCCTTCTCTAAGTTAGGTGAGAGAATTTGAAAGCTTATCTTTGTTTTCTTGATTAAGTCTACTCTTAATGTTTAGCCACTAGATTATGAGCTTGATTCTCATTATGGAGTCCATATGCATGTGCAATAGTATGAGAAAAGATAGGTGAGAGAATTTAATGCAAAACCAACTTAGTGCAATTATTAATGAGAAAAAGAAAAAAAAAAAAAGAAAAGGAAGCCACAATAGTTTCTAATGAGATAACATAATGGAAGCCAACATGTAAATTTAGAAAATTCTCAAGTTATTTTCTTTTTCTAATGAGATAAGTCGCCTATTCTTCACCAGTAAAAGATATAGAAAACAATTTTTATAGATGAAAAATAGATACTTGCAACTGAAAAATTGTAATACAAATAACAGAATATTCAAGAAAATAAACCCAAAAAAATCATGAAAATACATGAAAACAATGTGCACGTAGCAGGAAGGGGACAAAATAATAATGCAGGCTAGTCAGGAGACTTGAAAAACATCAACGTAAAGGGACTCTTACAAAGTCTGAAGTGCTACAGTAAGTGGGGAGATGAGCCAAATTACGATGTTCCACTCTTGGGCGGCTCTTACTGATTTGGGATGATTGAATTTGGAATTCAAGATTAGAACACAAAAATAATCTAGGGAAAAAAAGAAACTCAACCCAAATTAGTTTGGAATTACGACCCCAACCTTCATCAAATAAATGGCCCATACCCAATTTTAATTAGGCTTGACTTTAATTTTAAATGGATCCAGCTCAAATTCACTTAGGGATTTCTTTTGTAACCCCTAAATTTTTTATTATAATTCTTAAACAATTTTTTATGTAAAATCACACGTGTCCCTCTGTCAAACTAAACCTTACTACCTATAACCCATCCTCAAAACCCATACTACTTATAACCCACACCAAATCGATCAAACTTATCACTCTCTTAACCGATGCATAACTCCAGAGTAAGGACCACCTCGACCTAGCACGCCACCTCAACCAAGAACATTTCCCCACCCCATCAGCTTGACTCCATCACCTCCAAACCCCTTGCCTTCTCTCTACCTCACTGGACAATTTCTTCTCTTTCCCTCAATTCATCGTAGATAGAAAAATAATGATAGAAGGTGAAAAGTGTTTTTCTCAATATTGAAGTATCAATATATATACATGTTACATAGGCTGTTGACAACTCATGGATAAGTTTACAAAATTCAATTTGTATATATCAGATAGGTTGTTATCTCGATCAGATAGGGATGAGAGAAGTTTTTTAGCTTTAGGAGTCTTATCTATAGCAACCATATTATTGACTTTCTCTAACTACCCCCCTTAAATGAGTGGGTAGCCTTGTTAGTCCAAGTTTGTCTCTCAGTAATCCAAAGCGAGTATGAGTTAAGGCCTTTGTAAGATAATCAGCTATCTGGTCTGAGGAAGGGATATAAGCTACCATGACCTTGATCTCTAATATAGTGCACATCCACTTCTATATGTTTTGACCTAGCATGGTACACAGGATTTGAGGACAAGGCTTTAGCACTTAAGTTATCAGACCACAGTATTGGAGTCCGTGGTATAGACAACCTAATTTCTTGCAAGAGTGACCGAATCCATGCCACTTTTGTAGCCAAATCAGCGAGGACTCTATATTTTGACTCAGTGCTAGATCGAGACACTGCATGTTGCTTCTTAGAGGACCAAGAAACCAGACTTTCCCCCAAGAACACATAATGTCCAGCTACTGATTTTTTATCATCAAGACATGTTGCCCAATCTGCATCAGAAAAAGCAAGATATGTCTAAATCAGAAGATGGTTTGATGTGCAGTCCATAACTTAGTGTCCCGCTAAGGTGCTTGAAGATTCTCTTGATACACTACCAATGAAAACTTGTTGGAGTCCCCATATACTAACTTGGCTTATTAACAGAATAACATATGTTTGGCCTAGTATTTGTAACATATTGTAGTGCTCCTATTGCCTTTTGAAATAGTGTAGGATTCTTCATAACTTCACCATCAGCTGTAATAGTTTTCTCGGTAACCATAGGAGTAGGAATTGAGGAAGCATGTGCCATGTTAAATTTCTTGAGCATCTCTATAATGTATTTGGTTTGTGTTAGATACATCCCTCCTGAATCTCTAAAAACTTCTATGCTAAGGAAATAGTGCAACTGTCTAAGGTCTTGTAGTGCAAACATTACAGTTAGTTGTTTGATGAAGTCTCCTAAGAACTTAGGATTACTCCCTGTTATAATTATGTCGTCAACATATATTAACAGAAAGATAATGTGATATTTGCATCTTAACACAAATAATGATGTGTCACTCTGTGTTTTGAAAACCCTATTTAAGTAAGGCATGTCAAAGTCTGTCATACCAAGCCCTTGGGGCTTGCTTCAAGCCATAAATTACCTTTAAAAGTTTATACACATAATGAGGTCTTTTTGGATCAACGAACCCTTTTGGTTGCTGCATAAACACAATTTCTTTAAGATATCCATTTAGGAATGCATTATTAATATCCATTTGACGTACCTCCCAATTAAAATGAACTGCAATAGCAAGAACTAATCTTACTATGCTGGCTTTGACAATCGGGCTAAAAGTCTCATCATAATCTATACCTAGAGTTTGTTGAAAACCCTTTGCCACTAGTCTCGCCTTTCTTCTTTCTATAGTCCCATCAGACTTGTACTTGGTCTTAAAAACTCATTTGGAGTCAATGACATTTTTTTGTCCCTGGTATGGAATTAATGTCCAGGTTCCATTTATTGTGAGAGCCTTATGTTCCGTTAGCATAGCTTACTTCAATTATGCATTTTGTAGTGCTTCACTAGCTGTTTTAGGTTCCTTGTCCTTAATGCCAATTTCTGTTGTGCCGACATATAGACGTTTGGGTTTAAAAATCCCAGATTTACTCAGTGTCACCATTTGATGTTGAATGGTGATTTGGGTTTGTTCATCATCATGATTTTCAGGTGGAGATGCTTGCTCATGGTTCTCAAGGTGAGGTGCTCGTTGGATATTTACATTATCTAGCTGGATAGCTACATTAACATTGGATGTTGAATCTGATTCACTATCTTGATGTGTTGTTGGTGGAGGACTTTCATCTATGGTTGATGTATTTCTTTTAGTCGTACCAGCTAGTCCTGGTGTAGTAGTACCTACAAAAATGAGAGGATAAAAAAGTGAAGTAGACTCATTTGTTAATTCATTTGTCTTTTTTCATGAAGGAACCCATGAAGGAAAGGAAAGTCTTGCTCATTGAATACAACATGGCATGAAATAAAAATTCTCCCATTTGAGTTCATGCACTTGAATCCTTTGTGAGATGAACTGTACCCAACGAACACACATCTTTCAGTATGAAATTACAACTTGTTTTTGTTGTAAGGCTTTAAGCATGGGTAGTAAACACATCCAAAAGCCCTTAATGAGTCATAATCAAGTGCCTTTTTGAATATCAAATAGTAAGGTGCTTGGTTTCTAAGAATTGGTGTTGGCAACCTATTTATGAGAAATACAATAGTAGAAAATGCCTCCCACTAGTAATATAAGGGGCATTTTTGCTTGTGCAAGCAAGGTTAGCCCAAGTTCAACAATGTGTCTATGTTTCCTTTCTGCTCTACCATTTTGTGCAGAACTATAAGGGCATGACAGTCGTAACTAGATTCCTGAATCTTGAGCTAGGTGGAGAAAACTTTTAAACTCTCCCCCACCATCACATTGTAAGACCTTAATTTTTTGATTAAATTGGTTTTTAACAAGATTCTTAAATTGAATGAAAGCTTGCAAGGCATCAGATTTCTGTCTCAATGGGTAAATTTGTGTAAATCTACTAAAATCATAGATAAAATGAACATAGTATTTAAAATTAGAAGTAGAGTTTATTGGTGCAGGACCCCATGCTTCACTATGAATTAAATCTAGCAATCCTTGAGCACGAGATGAAGAATTTTTAAAAGATAAATTCTGTGATTTCCCAAATTGGCATGCTTCACAAAACTCAAGCTTGTCATTTGTTGGAATTTGCATCTTGCAGTTCTTCAAGACTTCATCAGGGATTCGGCTGTTGGGATGTCCTAGCTTCCTATGCCATTCTTCTTTGATAGATAGAAGAACACAGGGCCCTTCATTCGAGTCTGAACATTTATTGAAGTGTTGGTACAATCCATCTAAATCCCTATCAAAAATTGTATCAACCAAAGAAGCATGCAACATAAAATCACTTTCAGCTAAATCCCTATTAAACATGCTTTTAGTAATGACAGTTTCCAATTCATTAGATTTTTCTAATTCATAAACCTTTTGGGAAATTTCATCAACAACATCTAATGAATATAAGTAGTTAACATCAGCAGGATATCTAATGGCATCAAATATATTAAATTTAATAACCTCACCATCAAATTCCATTGTTAAACTACCATTGTGCACATCAATTTTAGTCATTGAAGTTTTTAAGAATGGTCTCCCTAGAAGCAATGGAATGTCTCCTGAATTACCCTCATCTCCCATATTAAGCACATAAAAGTCTGCAGGGAATACTAATTCATTTACTTGTACTAGGACATCCTCTATGACTCCACTTGGGTAAACATTACTTCTATCAGCTAGTTGAATTATTAAGCCAGTTTTCTTTAAATTTCCTAGGTTCAATTTTTCATAGAAATTTCTAGCCATGACATTAATTGAAGCTCCTAAGTCTAACATAGCTTTTCCAAAAGAAGTGTTACCAATTTTATAGGGGGTGGTGAACATCTCTGGATCTTGGCATTTTGTGGGAATTTTCTTTTGAAAAATAGCAACACATTTTCTCCTACACTAATTTTCTCATTGCCAATTAATTTTCTTTTAAAAGTGCAAAGCTCTTTAAGAAATTTAGCGTACCATTTAGCATCCAGCAATGGAATATTTACCTCTACCTTTCGGAATGTTTCCAAAATTTCTTGATTGACCTCCTCATGCTTCTTTTGCTTGAATCTTTAGGGGAATGGTAGCTCCGGAATGTACCTATTTTCTTCAGATTTTTTCAGCTCTATTTCTTCCTTTTTCTGCTGCTGGAAGTAGGTCTTATTGCCGTTGTTTTGCTGTCCCAAAATGGGCTGGCAGCATTGCTCTTTCAGCTGCCTAGATCTGCCTTGTTTTGGTGCTTTTTGTAGAATCTGTTTGGGTTGTTTAGCTGCTGGTAACGGCTACTACAGTTACTCCTTTTGCTTGAACCTTTTAGGGAATGGTGGCTTTAGAATGTACCTATTTTCATCTTTCCTTTCTCTTGGTTTCACAGTAGATGATTTAGGGTGCAACTCATGCCTACTTCGTATCATGATAGCATTCACGCTTTCCTTTAGGTTGGCAAATGGTTGGGAAGGCAACCTGTTATTCATTTGGGCTTAGAAGTTCCCAAGAGTGACTTCATGGTTGAAGATGCGAGTTTGTAATTGCTTAATTTGGCTTTCAAGATTTTGGAATCTATTTTCATGATCACGCCTCAAGTCACTGAAATCTTTCTTAAGTTCGGTTTGCATAGAGCCCATTTGTTTCATAAGTTGTTCAAGCATTAACTGAGTTTTGTTAGCAGCTTGAACTTATGGTGGAGGCATTGAACTTGATCAAATCCTAGTGGGTTATTCCTGGATGTCCCGTATCTAAGATTTGGGTGATCTTTCCACCCCTCATTGTAGGTAGGAGCAAAGGGATCATACCTTCGGTTATTGTACATAGCATTTACCTCTCCCAGTTGTTGTAAATTAGGACATGAATCAGTCATGTGTCTTGGAGCTGTGCATATACCACAAACAGATATTGAAGTTGAACTGATCATCATTTGATTTATTATAGCTTGTAGCTAGGTAAGTTGGGCATTGGGGTTGCTTGCGGCATTAGGAGGGTGCAAGAATGAACCATTTCTTTCCCCAAATTGTTGAGAGTTCTGAGATATCTTGTCAATTAGAGATTGAGCTTGTGCAGGTGTTTTGTCTACGAGGGCTCCACCACTTGCAGCATCGATCATTCCTTGGTTATAGGGGTGCTAATCCCTCATAAAAATACTGGATGAGAAGTTGGTCACTGATTTGGTCATGATGCACATAGTTTGTTGAAGTGCTCCCAATACTCATATAAAGTCTCACCACTGATTTGCTTGATTCCACATATTTCCTTCCGAATTGACCCAATACTAGAGGCTAGAAAAAAAATTTCTAGAAATATTTTATGAAGTTGCTGCCATGATGTGATAGATCCATGCATTAAGTAATACAATCAATCTTTGGCTGCATTTTGCAATGTGAAAGGAAATGCTCTCAGCTTCACTTAATCTTCGGTAACTCCCTCTTGCTGAATGGTTGAACAAGTTATCATAAACTCATTGATATGGCAGTATGGATTCTCTCCTGGCCTTCTACTAAATTTGGCCAGCAAGTTGATGAATCCCGAATTGAGCTTACAGTAAGAGCAGGATAGGTTATTGCCAATGACTAAATTGCCAAGTCTGGTTCTGCCAACTGTTTCAAGGTTTCCATCTCTTTGTCCTCGGTTTCCCTTTCAAAAGAAGTGTTAGGTTTGAATAATGGATTGATGTTGAACCTTTCTTCCAATTCTGATTGGTTTTGGCTGCTAGAAAGTATTCTTCCACTCCTCAAGAACATAAATCAATGAACCTAAAAAAACTCAAAACAAATAAAATAAATCAAATACCAACAATCCTAGTAGATTAAATTGTTGCTTCCCCGGTAATGGCACTAAAATTTGTAAGAGGTGTTGTAGCCTCACAAATTAAATCACTAATCCCTTAAAATATAATATAGTATAGGGCAAGTAGGATCGTTCCCAAGAGGAAGAATTAATTCAATCTAATAGGATTACTTTCAAAGAAAGTAAACTACGAATGTAAATAACAGAAAAATAAACTACTAACTACTTTTTACTATACCTAAGCAAATGAAGGAAAAAAGGGGGGTTTAAAATTTGGTTGCTGAATTAAAAATTCTGGGCATAATACTAAACAAAAGAAAAGTAAATAAAAGTGAATTGAGTAAACGGATTAATAAAGCATGCTTAGCATCGACATATCCTCACCATGATAACACAAATTTGATCATTAACACATAGGTAAATTAATATTGAATAGCTAGACTGTAGAATTTTGTATGACAAAAGTCCCTATCTTCCTTTACCTTTTGTTTTGTAACTATACCATCTGAGCACAAAACCTACCAGGTTCAATAACCTCAATACACTAGCGCATGAAATTTAATTGAATTCGGAGCATTAAGATCCATGGAAAACATCATCTAACCTGAGTCATAAAGGTCCACCAGCGGCTTTATGTAATTCAAATCTGAAATTATTCTAACTAATCTAATTCTAAGATTAACTAGTTGTTACTTGTGCCGACTAATTAAGGATCCAGACTTAACTAATTGGCTAACAGTATGAATCATTCAAATAAGTTAGTTAGTTACTCCAAACAAATGCAAATAGATTCAATAACAATGCTGTCAAATAATTTCAGAATATTCAAATTAATTTATCAAACATTTAAACTATAATCTTGTCTCACAAATTTGGTATCATGGCTTAAATTAGTCTAGCTAAGCATATGGAAATTTAAGCTACCATAATGAAAGAAAAAAATCCAATAAAATTCTAGAATGAATAAATGATCACCTTAACCGAAAATAAACACAAGAAATATAAGCTTTAGGTCTCGGCAAAAGGGAACAAGCAAGGAAGATCTGTCAGCAGCATGTGTCTCATATCTCCTCCTTTCCAGCCAGCAGTTTGTTCTTTCTTTCAGTGGTAAGGTGATGTCCCCCTCTTGAAATATATATAAGGAATTAAAATCCTAAACTCCTAGTTAGACGTGGACTTCAGCCACGTGATTCAGCTAATGCTGCATACGCCCATTGTGGTGCTACTGGTGGCAATGGGGAATTGTCCTTTAGCTTCACTTGTGTGGATCATAAACAAAATAAATGAAAACTTGACACTTGTAAGACACCACATTAAAAGTAATGACAAGTACACAATAATGACAAGCCAGTACATACACGAAATGATTCCCATAAACATACGCTATCACGACTTCTTTCGGGCTTGAAAGACTAAATGGGGGTTGAGAGTGAAGCGGAAGATATGTATGCAACACTTGTGGGTGTAAGACAACAATTACAATATTGTACTAGGAAGCAACTACATAAGGCACATCTGATATGGACATCCACTTATTAGGCAAAACACTAGACATAGTAAGATCAACCGCAAGTGATGATAGTAGTTGTGTGTACCCTCACGAGAGAAACATTTTAGTGCACAATAATTACCATGTTGTCATCTCTACAATGCATTCTTGACGTATTCTGAACCACTCATCCTTTGATAGACCAAGCCCTAAAGCAATTGCCCGATAGCCACAATTGTCATCTGGTCACACATCAATCACATCCTCCACGAAAGCCATTGATGATAGCGGTAATTGGTCTAGCATAAGAATATTTCTACAAGTGCCAATCTTGCCAAACACTTAAGATTGCATGAAGCATGGTGATTCATCAAACATATCTGCACATGCATCGGAGTCTTTACTAGATGGCTCTTTGCTGGATGGCTCAGATAATCTAATACATGAACTAGGTGGACATGGCAGCTTTGTAGGTGTCATAGAGTTTCTTATGGATGGTCCTGATCCTGATGACATGTTATACATAGAACCACACATTACATTTTGTAGAAGTTTCTGATCTCTTCGTGTTATTCTTTTTTACGCCCTTCATTTTGATCTTTTCTGCTGGTGGCTTTAATAAAGAGGTGGATGCAAATGCTAGTTCAATTACCTTGTGGTACAAAACCCACTACTCATCCTTGGTAGTCAAACTATTGTACCTGCCCTATAATATCTCCATGGCTTCTCTGTAAGGTACCGACCCTTTAGCTTTATGTTAAACCCCCCATGTTAGAGTCTTCCAATAAGGGTGAACCGAAGTCAACCGAACAGGCATGTTGAGAATGTTCTATTGCCCAAGCTCATCCACACAGGGTAATCCATGTGTAGTCTTAATGCGACAACTACATGTTACCTTGTCTATACCAGCATACGATTGAGCTCTCTTTAGCTTTTTCGACATATGCCTCATCGCAGCAAGTGAAACACAATAATGCAAAGCATTGAACAACAAACACTTCATTTTGTGCTCCACTTTCACAAGGCTATGTTGAAATAATTTCTTTATATCAATGTGCTACAGAATGATTAGAGCATGTATGGCCTCCCAACAATTGTGTAGATCCCCTGTTGATGATTGCAATATTCTTTTCAGGCTAGCATGTGAACCCTCCACCCTATTATCACAAAAACAATAACATCGTCAGACATGTAACAAACGTATGGAACATAAGAGGATGTGGTGATATATATTAAGAAATAAAAATAATGTCATACCTATTTGTCGTTGTATTTCCCAAATGCATGAACTTGTCAGTTCAAGCTAGAATAAATCTCTCTTTGTGAGGCTTCAACCACATATCCTCCACGTATGCAACAAAGCCATCCAGCCCTAGGCATGTGTTATCAAATGTTGTGAAAGCATGATGGTATTCTTCCTCATCGGAAGCATCAGTAACTGATTCCCACGCATCTATGACCCTTTCATACTCTGCGACATCTTGAACCAACTGCTTGCATTTTGATTCAACATTTTTCTTAATGTGATACTGAAGTGGGAAATACAATTTTCATAGCTCTCATAAATGCAAGATCCCTATCAGTGTCAATAACTTGTGGACACAAGTCACTCCGCCAAATTAAGCCTCTCAACCTCTGAAGAGCCCATTCGAAGTTGTCGGTACGTTCAAACTCCATATATGAAAATCCTATTGAAAAAGTCAACTTTGTCGATGTCACACCAAAAATCTCAAGCAATGGGAGACGATACCTATTGGTCTTGTATGTGCTATCCATCATGAGAACAAGAAAGGCATTCAACAACTTCATAGAGTTAGGGTGCGTCCAGAATATGTCTTTCACGATATTTGACCCCTTATCACTCCTATACCAATACAAATATTTTAATTCATCCAAACATTTCATTAAATGCTGCATTAGCATTCGTGGACCCCTAATCTTTAACTTTAATTGTTGTCTAACATTACATATCTGTTTGATTGTAGTTACATTTTCTATTTTTTCCTTCAAAGTTAATAGTATATCTCTAGGAGGAACTCTACTCATTGTTATGTCTTCCACCAGGGTTAACTCTTCTTTATTCAATCGTCCCACGTATGGATGCCCAACCAATGACTCTACTAGAGGATGACTATAGTATCCACACTGCACTTGCACATTCCACAAACCATCAGGCCATTGTCTTCCCTTCACTCTAAATGGACATTCACATTTTCTTGCTACTGTCTCAACCCTTGTATGGCTTTTATTTCGGGGCCTATACTTCCTGCCATGTTCGCACCCTAATTTCACTTGTGTACACTTCCCTTCACCTCTTGTCTCAGATTTAGCAATTACCACAACAAATCCGGCTGACTTTCCAATTGATTTTGCCCATTTGAGAAGTCCTATCTTGTGGTAAATGTCTGTAAGAAAAAAAAAATAGTCACTTAATTTTCATTTATCAAATTATTTATTATGTTTGTGTCATTCAAAATAAAAATACATACTTGATCGGTGCTAAATAGATGACTCAAGTGATCTCCCACATAAGAATTACCACCATCACATATTTCATGTTCATTCACTTGTGAACAGAAATTTCCATACTAATCATTACATACAGAACAATATTCAACAGCTAGTCTAACAACATAGTTTTGACATACCTGTTCAACTACTAAATTTGCATCTCTCATAAAATCCACATCCTCGGATGGGATGTATTCACAATTAAAGTATGAATCTTTATGCATTCTGTAAGATTATATGCTTTTTTCTACATATAGAGAAATAAAACACCAAAATCAACCAATATAATTTTCATTAATTGAATAAAAAAATAGCAACAGAAGCCTCTGCACAATTTTTATTTGCCCAAACAACCATACAGGGATGTTTCTATGGTGAAACGACCCTCCACAACCACTCACTCTACGAAACAGCTCTCCACAGCTGATTCACTCCAAAAATGCCTCTACACAGCCGTTTCAATTTACACACGTCTCTCCAAAATTTTTTAATGCCCAAACGGCCCATGTCTCTCCAAATGGCTGTAGATAGCCATTTGAATTCACACATGTCTTTGCCCATTTTTGTTGCCCAAACGGCCCTAGAGGGATGTTTCCATGCTGAAACATCCCTTTAGGGCCATCTAGGTTACCAGGATGCATACGAATATTTTTCAGAAAAAAACTAATTCCATACCTGATTTCTATTGTGTATCAACTTTGAATGAAGAATAAACACCAAAATCAAACACTTTTATCAGCCCTTCCAACAATAAAATTCTATGAACGAGAAGGATTTGGACAAACGGAGAGAAGATGATGGTGCGAAGGGGATGAAAAGGGTTGGGATGGTTTTATTAGCTGAAGGGGTAAATTTGGAAATTTTGAAAAAAATTTAGGGGGCACGCAAGGTAAAATAGGGGGGCTCCTTAAGCAAAATTCTCGATGCATAGACAAGGAGTAAATGGTGTAGGACTTTTTATACCAACAGGAAAAATTTTCATGGATGATTGAATATTAATACCACATGTAGTAGGTATAGATTAACATGTGATCGTAATTGACTTTAACTTCATACTCTTCATATCTTCTTCCATGACTAAATGCATGTCATATCACAAATACCTTATATCCTCTACCATTATTAGGATAAATCTAGGTGGCTTTTCATTCTTTTTTTGGTGTTGAAAGAAAAGAAACAAAAACATTACAACTTAACAAAGGAAACACTAGAAAGATCAACTATGAGCTCAGTAGACAGTCACTGTGGGAGCTGTTCTAGAATTACAAAATAGGAACCATTCTTAACTGCCTCTTTAGCAATGCAATCAGCGCAGAAGTTGGCTTTGAATGTAATATTCCAATAACATCAAACTAATAATGATATTCTTCTTTCTTCCCTACCATGACATTGTATAACTAAATACAAATTTTTAGGGAACTAATAGTTTTTTTTTTTTTTGGAAAAACTATTGTTGATTTAATTGTTAAATTCTAGTGCAAATATTCATATGTTGCCATCTTGAATTAAAGGTGCCATATATCAACCTATAAAAAAAAAATATACTTGAAATTTTTTTAAAAAATATAGTTTGTAAAACACAAAACACAGAGAACATAAGAAAGCCCTGACTTTAGGAAACTTTTAATTATAAAAAAGCGAGTATTATTAACTTCCTAATACTAAATACAAAAAAAAAAAAAAAAATCAACTGCATACACATCTTGAAAATAATTAAGAATTCAATGTTGATATGATAACCAAGGGAACCCTAATACTATGTGTAGCCTCTATTTATAACCAAGGGAACCCTAATTTTCAAAAAATGATAATATGATAAAAATTCAATGTTAATTGAATAATATCACAATCAACATTGAATATATTTAAATGACATCAATCAACAATTAATGTCATCTCTCAATTAGAATTATTTTTATCAAAGTATTTTATTTGATTGCTTACATTTTTAACACATAAATTTAAATTTTTTAAAAATATTGATTGCTCTTGTCTATCTAACTTAATTTACTTGATTGATTACATCTCTAAGCATACAATGATATTTGATTTGATGTATTCACTCTGTGTTATCAGCTCATTCCACAAAAGGATTTTTATAATAAATTTCAAATTCAAATATTTAAATGAAAATTTTGACATTTACTTAAATATCAACGTTTTTTTTATTTAAATGTTTTCCGTCAATATTTATGATAATTTTTTAAATTTACTTATATAAATTTAATCTTCATAAAAATTAAAATTTAATATAATGTCGTGTGTTCAAATAACATGCCAAGTGTTAACACCTCATAAAGCGTAAAGTGATTTTTATGAGATTTTATTGAGTTCATATAAACCATATACTAAATAAATTGATCAAATTATTAATTTATTCTTAATTGTGAGTAACATTGCATCAATAATTATTTTTTATTACTATTTGACAATTATAATAAAAATGAGGGACTGCTTTTAATATTGTTTTCCAAATGTAACAATCTTTTATTGACGTATGACACTCTATTTATTAACACGTAACATTTTCATTCAGTTTGCCTTTTGCATGATCTTATGATTATAAACCTTAAACTCTAAGCCATTAACCACCTTACTAAAAAAAAGAACCTAAAAATCATGAATCACAAAGCGTTAATCTCTAAACTCTAAAACAATAAAACCTAAATCCTTAAATTTTACCCACAGAATGAAGGGGATACAATCTAATTGATACTAATCAAGTACTTTTTTATGGTTTACTGATCATGTTCTTTATTGAGCATCTTCACAATTTTCATTATGATAACGAACACGGGACAATTCAGCATTCAAAAATTGATGTTCATCATCTTATTATACTGATAAATTTTCCAACTTTGAAACGTTTATACCCATTACTGAATACTAATTGTTGCATTCTTAAAAATTGGTAGAAGTAATAAACCTTGTAGCCCCCATAAGAAAGTAAAGAATATATTGTTACGTTCCCATCATATATTTTTTCACAAGTGGTGTTTGCTAGTTTTGTTATGAATATTCTATATTTTGATATAAGAAATGAAAAAATACAAATTTATAGGGGACTAATAGTTTTTATTGGAAAAGCTATTGTTGATTTAATTGTTATTTTCTCGTGGAAATATTCATATGTCGTCACCTTGAATTAAAGCTACCGTATGCCATCCTATAAAAAGAATGTACTTGAAATTTATAAGAAAATATGTTGTAAAGCAAGAAAACCAAGGAACATAAGAAAAACCATGACTTTTGGGAATTTTTTATTATAAAAGTGAGTATTATTAACTTCCTCATACTAAATACAAAAATAGAAAAATCTACAAAATACATATCTTGAAAATAATTAAGATTGGTCAACAAAATGAGTTGTCCATGGCTGCGTACATCTTCTCATTAAGTCCTCATTACTGATAAAAATCAAACTCACTTTGTCTCATGCATTCTGTAAGAAGAAGAGCAAACATTCCGAAACATGAGAAAACTATAGATATATAGACATGCAAGAAACCTAATTGATAAATCGAGTTCTGAGAAGTAGCCAATAATCTCAATTGGCAGCGTCCCTATCTTGTTTCTCTTCCTCTACCTCCTTCTCATCCATCTCCTTTTCCCTTAACATTACAACATAGCCACATAATCCTAATATAGATAGCAAAAATTGATTGAACAGATGTGCTCTAAAACCATTTCAAAACTGGCACAATTTCTTATAATTGTTAGCATATAATGAGAGAAACAAAGGAGAAGAGAGAGTGTGCTCTAAAGAATTTTTTTTTTAAAAAAAAAAAGAAAAATCAAAAGTACCTTTCTTAGCGCAGAATTATCATAAGAGAAGGATATTCATGTACCTAAACTCAATCAGCATCATCCATGTGAAATAGGAATAGAGAAGGATACCCACAACCAGAAAACAAATGACTCTCCTTAGTCACAGCTGCACACAAAATGTAACATGGAGCTAATTAGAACAAAAGAAAAAAGAGCTTGTAACACAACATTTATCCCAAAAAGGATAAATCCCAATCCACACGAAGAATTCATAAAAATATCTTCATAGTAAATACCACAATACCTCAATCAAATGAGAAATTACATTTTCCTTGGCAGATGGATGATGCGAGTTACAAACATAAGGAGAAGACTATTTAGTGTAGCCTCTATTTATAACCAAGGGAACCCTAATTTTTATAAATGACAATATGATAAAAATTCGATGTTAATTGTATAACATGGCAATCAACATTAAATATATTTAAATGGTATCAATCAGCATTAAATGTGATTTCTCAATTAGAGTCCTTTCTATCAAAACATTTTATTTGATTGCTAATTATATATTTAACATGTAAATTTAAATTAAAAAAAAATGTTGATTGTATCAAACTTGATTGCTTACGTACACCACAATCAACATTGAATATATTTAAAAGGCATCAATCAACATTAAATGTGATTTCTCAATTAGAGTCATTTCTATCAAAATATTTTACTTGATTACTAATTATATATATAACACATAAATTAAATTTTTTTAAAAAAATGTGATGCTTATGTCTATTTTACTTGATTCTCTCTCTGTTGTCATAATAAATTTTAAATTCAAATATTTAAATGATAATTTTTGAAATTTACTTCAATATCAACAATTTGATTTATGTACCTGTTTTCAATCAGTATTTATGTTCATTTTTGGTATTTACTTATGTATAATTTGATTTTCATATAAAATAAAAAATTTAATACAATACCATGTGTCATCCAAATAATATGCCAAGTGTCAATACCTCATAAAACATATTCTACTTTTATAATAGATTAGATTAGATTAGATTAGATATACAACAATAGTTGCATTTATCTATAGAATAAGTGTTACAATTGTTATAAATATTTTGATTGAGTATTGTAGCTTCTATAGTATTGTGATCTTTTATATGCAACGATATGTGCTGTTCAATACCATTACAGGTAAGTTCTATTCATTTGTAAACCAATATTCTTGTTTCTTTCTTGGCTCATGCATCTTCTTACAGTTCTAATAGATATTTGGTATCTTAAGTGCATATTTGCACGCCTGACTTCTTTTTAACTTTGTGTTACATATTTCATGTTTAAATTTCTTGTTGATTGATTGGGATATGGGTCAATTGCCAATTGTTTTGATTAGAGTAGTGCTATAACTACTTGAATCTTGTATATCTCACATTGGGCAATTTGATCCTTTCTTCCTCATAAATCTTCTTGCAAGTGTTTTCTTCTGTGTTTTAAAATTCATTCCTAAAACATAGGCATTTACACTTAAATATTTAATTTTACTTCCTTAACAAGATAGTAACAACATAGGGTCTATGTCAAATTAAAAATGTTTATATGGGAAATTTTCTCTTTAGTAGAAGCATTGGGGGAAAACTTCTCTTGGAGCTGAATTGAGTATTGCAACCTAGTGGTTACTTTGTGTGGTCCATGATGAGTATAATTTATATAGATATTTTTGTATGAATTCTTTTGCATTTAAGTCTCAATTTGAGGTAGATTAATGTACTTTTAATATCATTTTACTGTTTTGCAGGACCCACACACCAAAAGGAGCCAAAGGAAGCAAATATAGCATGTTGCCTCAAGTTTGGCACCGTGGCGAGGAGTTTGGGCGCTGTGGCGCCATAATTTTCCAGCAAAGGGTGTTTGGGCACCGTGAGGCGCCACGACAAGACTGCACTTCCAGAATGGGCCAAAACAGCGTCATGACAAGAGGAAAGCAAACCTTGGCATCCTACAATCCCTGTTTGAGCGAAATTGAAGTCTTTGAAGCCAACTAGACTGCTTGGAACCCTAATTTGAGTAAAATTAGGAAGACTACTACTCTAGTTGGCAATCCTAGTTGGAGTAAACTTAGGAAGAACATTAGAGTCCTAGTTTGAGTGAAATCAGGAAGAGTATCATTATAAATAAGCAGCTAGGTCCAGAGCTATGGATCTTGGCAGAATTGGAGAAGGCAAGAGGCAAGGAGTAGGGGATCTACAGGAGCTTCTTCTTCTCCTTTTGTTTTATCCATGTTTTCTTGCATATTCATGATGTATTTGATTTTCATTATGAGTAACTAATTCTCTTTCTAGGGGCTAGGATGTAGCCCAATTCTATGTATAGACTTGAATGATGATTTTATGAAATTCCATATTTTATTCAATTGAGGTTTAATTTTCTATACTTCATTCCTTAATTGATCTGGCCAATTAATTAGGGAATTTGTGGATTGCTATGACCCGTGAGGCAACTAGCCAATCTAGACTACGAGAATTAAATCCACAGTGGAGCTTAGGGTAGGAATGTGCCTAGGACCCTATGTAGCCAAAAAGGAATCTATAGAAGGAATTTATAGAACTCTTTAAAAGGAATCCACAGAACTTAATGCGATAGCAGTTACTACAATTCACATAGGGATATGAAGGGATTGGTAATTGTAATTAGTTTAATCTAACCTCAGGAGGGGCTTTTTATTAAATTAGGGAGATCCTGACTAGCAATTGATAGAACTAGAATTCATAATTGAAATTAGGAAAGTCCATACATAGGATTGTGGTGAACTCTTTAAATCTCGCTTTATTTTATGTTGTTTTATTTCCAATTGCTTTGCTTCCATCACTATATTTCGATCACTTGAGTAATATTGTAGTTATAGTATTCTAGTAATCAATTCCACAGTCCCTTAGGTATGACAACCCTGGAATACTTTGCTGCCTACACTAATAGTGTATACTTGCACTGTGTTTCCAACATATTACACACTCTATTTCATGCACATCAGTCCGCTACTTCTGCTTATCAAAATATTGTTAAAGAAGTCACAATATGAAATGTTTAATCATTAGTAGATTATCTCTTCTTGTTTTAAACATTTTCATTCACATAATCTGATTCTAACATTTTGTTGGGAAGTTGTGTTAATCAACAAGGATCACATAAAATGAAGTGGGTATAGTTATACACAAGAAGCTATGTTTCAAACAACCCATGTTCAAATCTTTTTATGGCCATATTGAAATTCCTAGATATATTTTTTTTCTTCTTATCTATGGCCAAAAAAAAAAATAGTAAATAGAGTAGATATTGATATACACAAGAAGCCAACTCCTAATAAAAGCTATTAGCAATGCCAAAATAATGATCCTCCTATTAAAGCTAGCAACATGCCACGAAGTTAGTACTTGTGACCTTTCTACCATAGCCGCCTTAGCATGATCAACCCCCTTGATCCTTGCTAAGTCAGTGGAACTCCCACATACACAAGGTAGGCAAGACAATTAAGAAAAGTGTTACAAGAGTTTGAGAGAATACACAAGTATTGCTCAAGAGAAAACTTTAATGATGTTGAGAATTCTAAGACTTGATTACAAATGAGGAGGGGAGAGGTTTAGACTCCCTAAGTTCTAGAGACTTCCCATCTCCTTAATGAATAGTGGAAATCTATTACATCTGATGGTCTACATTTATTATCTAGATAGTTCTATTAGATATTTTCTATAGATTTCTCTCGAAGATCTTAGACATTACATATTTAGAATATTCTACTAGTATCTAGCCTTCCTTACATAATTCAAGAGTCTTCTAGTTACATCAAGAAAATTCTAGAAGTTTCTCAATAAAGCCTTGGACACATCTCTCCTTTCGTGGGTCGTCTCAATCTCCCCCACTAATCTATTGATGTCCTCGTCACTTGCCTGGTCCTTGTACTTGCACAACACATCTTCGAATTGCCAAAGATCCTCATGTGGTTCTTAAGTTGCCTCGCTGTCTAGCAATCCCTTCCACTTAATCAAGTAATGAGTGCTAGGTGGCACCCCTTTCTTGCGCACAACCTTGTCATGAAGTATCTTCTAAATTTGCTTATCATAGGATGCAGTTGTCATAGGTGGCACCATCTCAGAGATACTGCAGCTTGGATCCTCCATGTCCTCATGAAAGGGATTTGATCATGCTTACATGGAAGACAAGATAGATCTTTTAAGTTTGGTGGTAGCTCTACCTTATGTGATACTTTGCCAACTTTCCCAATCACTTTGTGTAGACACTATATTTTGTCCAGGTTTTTTATTTTACTTTATTTATTTAATCAATAATTTACCATTTTTCTTTATTTTATTTTTATTGTTTTTATTTTCATTTTTCTATTATTTTTATTTTATTTTATTACATTTTATTTTCTTTTATATATATTTTTAAAAAAAAAAAAAAGAAAAAAAGAAGAAAAGGAAAGGAGATTGATTACTCCTTAGTGAGTGTCACGAATGGATGTATTTAATATGTGATATGTGGAACACAGTGCAAGTATACACTATCAGTGTAGTGAGCAAGTATTCCGGGGGTTGTCATACCCAAGGGATTGATATTGATTACCAGAGTAATATAACTCCAGTATTGTTCAAGCAATCGAATTGTGATGAGATAGGCAAAGTAAATAATGGCAGAGATAAGTAAGTAATAGCAGAAAAGTATATAGCAGAATAGAATTATGATGAGAGATCTAGGGATTCAGATTTCACCACAATCTTCATGTATAGACTTCCTTGATTCAGTTATGCAGTTATAGAATTATCAATTGCTAGCCAGGATACCCTTATTTAATTAATCAGCATTGGTATTAGGTCAGATTAAATCTAATTATAATTACCAACCCTGCTACTGGTCTGTGCGAGTTGTAGCAACTATAATTGCATTAAGATCTATGGATATCCCTTTAGGGAGATTAGGGGAACGCCCTAATTCCCATGTGACTACACAGGGTCCTCGGTACTGGTCTGTCCTTAGCTCCACTATGGATTTAATTCTCTTGGTCTAGGTTAACTAATCTCCGATCGGTATCATAGCTAACCTACTGATTTCCCCCAATTAATTGGCCAGATTAATCAAGAATAAAGTGCAGAAAAGTAAATCTCAATTGAATAAAACATGAACTGTCATAACTTCCTCAATTTGTCTATACAATCAGATTGGGCTACATCTTAGCCCTAGAAGGAAGTTTAGTTGCACATGATACTAGGGAAACACATAATCATAAAGTAGGAAAACATTAAAAGAGTAGAAGAAATACAAGGGAGTGATGCCTTACTCTTGGATCTTGCTGTTGCTATTGCTCTCTTGCTTCTTCTCCTTGTGCTCAGCCCTCGTAATCTATTTATAATGCCTCTAATCCTAATTAGACTCTTATTAGGATTCCAAATAATAATAAAAGAGTAATTACAAATAAATCCTAATCCTATTCTAACTAAGGCTTTTATTGGGCTTCACACTTCAAGGCTTTAATTCCTCTTGAAACTCTATTTCGGAGAGTCTTCTAGGGTTTGGACTTCTAATCCTTGCGTTGCACAACTTCTCGGAAGTCCATTGGGCTTGGAAATCACAAAATAGCTCCAAAACAGGTCCTGGGCGCCACGGAGCCCATTGGCAGAATGCCAGTGTTGCGTTTTTGGTAGATGGCACCACGGCGCCAGTGCATGGGCGCCACGACGCCCCTTGACAGAATGGCTGAATTTTCCATTTTGCTTCTCTTGCCTTGTTTACCTGCAACATAAGGAAATCTAGTCAAAAGCAAAGTGTTTTTACCATAATTGGGACTTGAAATGTAAGGGAATTGAGGCTAAATAATCTATATAAAATGTCATTATCAGAGATCAATGAAAAAATAAAGGAAAAAGAAAAGAAAAGAAATAAGACAAAAAAAAAGAAGAAAAAGAAAGAAAGGGAAACAAGGAACGGGAAGTAGAAAGAGAAAAGAAAAGAAAGGAGGCGGCGAAAAAAATTAAAAAAAAAAAAAGAAGAAAAGAAAAAAAGAAAAGGAAGGATTGCGAAGAAGGACGGTGAAGGAAGCGGAATGGAAGTTTGTTGAAAAAAGCAGAAGAAGCGGATAGAAAGGGGTGGAAACGAGGGAATAGAAGATAGTAGAGTGAGAAGAATGAAAAGTAGAGAGAGCTAGAGAAAGAAACCTAGCAGGAGCAAGCCAGAGCAAGTGGTAAAGAAACAAAAATTGAAAGGTGAACAAGTAGAGCGAGAACGAGAGAAGATCCGAAGGAAACAGGGAGCGAAAGTAGGAGAGAAAAGCCAAGGAGATTAGGTGAAGTTTAAGGGAAATTGGGAGAAGTAGATTAACCATTAAAGAGCTCAGGTAAGTACATTTTCATTACTCTTAATATTTGTTAAAATAAAACAGTGCCACACAGATTTTCAGAGAGAATATCTTATTGAATTCAAAGACTCGTGTTGGCTTTATAGCCTTACAAGATAAATGAAATAGAAGCAGTAACAGAACCACGTTTTACATGGCCTACAACGTGGTGACTAACTAATAAAAATAACTATCTAGGCCCTAACTACACGTCCCTAAAGAATAAGACTTAACTTGTCAAACGGATAAACCCAAAAACCAGCACCAGTAAAAACCAGTCCAACATTCCCTCCCTTGAACTATGTGCTAAACAGTACTTAGTTTATCATTGAAGCTTCGACCATTCCCAGCATATTCTGAAGTTTCAAGAACTAGTCTAACTTTAGAGGCTTTGACATTATGTCTGCAACTTGTTCTTGAGAGTTACAGTAACTCAACTCCACGACTCTATCCCTTGTCAAATCTCTAAGAAAATGAAACCTTATATTAATATGCTTGCTTCTACCATGAAAAACTAGATTTTTCGACAGCTTTATAGTAGAGTTGTTGTCACACTAAATCAAAGTACTCTTCTCTTCTCTATGACCAAGCGTCTCCAATATGCTTCTAAGCCAAACACACTAACAAGCACAAGATGCAGCGGCTATGTATTCAGCCTCAATGGTAGACAATGTCACTATAGGTTGTTTATTAGAAGACCATGAAACTGCTCCAGAACCAAGCAAGAAAATAGAACTAGAAGTACTCCTACGATCATCCAAATCACCAGCAAAATCACTATAAGTATAAGCCACCAGATCTGTGCACCCTCCCTTTTTGTAGAAAATTCCAAGCTCTATTGTACCTTTCAAATACCTTAGTATTCTTTTTGCTGCAAGCCAATGAGATTTAGTTGGACAAGACATGAATCTACTAATAAGACTCACTCTATACATCAAATCAAGTGGAGTTGTAGTCAAGTACATTAAATTGCCAACCACCTGTTTAAACAAGGTTTCATCAACTTTGGTTCCAGCTTCATCCTTCGACAACTTCATGCCTGGGACTATAGGACTCTTCACTGAATTACTTTTATCCATTCCAAACCTTGCTAAGACTTCACGAGCATATTTTTTTTGACACACAAAAATCCCATCTGAACTTTGTACCACCTCAATCCTTAGAAAGTATCTCATCCTCTCCAAATCAGACATGTCAAATTCCAACATCATTGAATTTTTAAATTCATCACACATACCCTTATCATTTCTAGTATATATTAAATCATCAACATAAAGGCTTACTATTAAAATTTTACCTCCTTCCTTTGACTTTGTGAACAATGTGTGTTCACAAGTACACCTTTCGAAGCCTTCTCTGACAAAATAAGCCTCTATCTTACTATACCATGCCCTCGGTGCTTGCTTCAAGCCATACAATGCCTTTTCTAGTTTGTAAACTTTGTCTTCTTCACTTTTCTTCTCATATCCCAATGGCTGCTGCACAAAGATTTCTTCATTGAGTTCACCGTGAAGAAATGTGCTCTTTACATCAAGCTGAAAAACATCCTAACTCTTTTGAGCTGCCAAAGCAAGTATCAATCGAATGGTGTCAAGTCTAGCAACTAGAGCAAAAACTTCAGTATAATTAACTCCATATTGTTGTGCATACCCCTTCGCCACTAGCCTCACTTTGAATTTGTCTGACTCTCCATTCTCGTTAAGTTTAGTTTTGAACACCCACTTAACTCCAATTGGCTTTGCTCCTTCTGGTAGAACAATTAGCTCCCAAGTCTTGTTCTTTTCTATTGACTCAATCTCTGCCATCATTGCGTCCCTCCACTTCTTACTTTTAACAGCTTCTTTGAATGTGAGTGGATCATTTTCAGTAAGCGTTATCATAGCATTCAAATCATCTTCATCTAATAAACGCTCACCTGTTTCATAGTTTGCCATCCAAAACAGTGCTCTTCTTACCCTCTCTTCATTCGGAGTTAATAAATCATCCTCATGTGATTCGCTAGGATGTGAATCAGTTTCACTGGAGTTTCTTGTATCAGCACCATTGCCTTCTTCTACATTGCTTTCTACTCCCTCTTTGGTGTCACTCTCATCATCATCTTTCCACTCTAACACATCTAGTCTGCATTCTTCTTTGCTTTTACCCCAATTCCAGCACTCATCTTCTTCAAAAACCACATCCTTGCTAATGATAATTTTCTTAGAAACAAGATCATATAATCTATAGGCTTTCGATTCATCACTTACTCCCAAGAAGACACACTTCTTACTCTTGTCATCTAACTTGCCTCTCTTCTGGTCTGGAACATGTGCATGAGCTATATACCCAAAAACTTAAAAATAATCAACTATTGGCTTCACACCGCTTCATGCCTCTTATGGAGTTTTGCTTTGCACAGCCACAGTAGGACATCTATTGAGGATATGCACACTCCATTTTGCAGCTTCAAGCCAAAACATTTTGGGAACCTACTTCTCAGCCAACATAAAGTGCACCATGTTCATTATAGTCCCGTTTTTCCTCTCAACAACTCTATTTTGCTGACGAGTATAGGCTGCAGTCAACTATCTGCTTATGCCTTGAACTTTGCAAAATTCTTCAAACTCGTTGGAAGTGAATTCACCACTTCTATCGATCCTCAAAGTAGTGATATATGCACCACTTTCCTTTTTAACACAAGTTTTAAAATTTCTAAACATAGCAAAAGCATCTGATTTTTCATGTAAAAAGTAAATCCAAGTTTTACGAGTGAAATCATCAATAAAAGTTAAGATGTACCTCTTATTGCTGTTTGATTCCGATTTGATGGGTCCGCATATGTCTGCATGCACAAGTTGTAGCTTGTTTGACTCTCCATAAACTCTTCTTGGGCATAGAGTCTCTGTGCTGTTTGCCGATTAAACACTCCATACATAGCTTCTTCAGGATCTTGAGTGAAGGCAACCCATTTACCATCTTCTTATAGAAAAGTGTCCTCAATCCCTTGTAGCTTAAATGACCAAACCAACAATGCCAAAGATGAGATTCATTTTTTGATGCAGTCTAAAAACATGTAGGAGCTTTTGATATCATGACAGCCAAGAAGAAAAACATTTGTTTCCACTCATGTCTGTCTGCATAATCAATCCTTTGCTATGATGATATATCCTACACTTCCCATGCTGAATCAAAATAGCTAAGCCCTTTTCTTGTAGCTGCCCTATGCTTACTAGATTGTTTTTAAGTTCAGGAATGTAGTAAACATCAGAAAATACTTGAGCAAATCCATTAACTTGCATACGAACATTGCCTTTTCCCACAACAGCCATTCTGGTGTTATTGCCGAGTTTTACTGTTTGTTTGAAGCTTTCATCTAACTCTCAGAACCATTGCTTGTTTCCACTCATATGATTACTGAAGCTAGAGTCAAGAAACCACACTTCGTCCTGAGCTTGTTTGAGTTCAACATAGGACATTAATAATAATTCTTTTTCCTATTCCAATACAGCATACATAGTTGGCATTTTTTTGATATCTGAACAATATTGATAGTGTCCTAACTTATGACATTTGAAACACTCGATAACAACTTTGTTGAAAGGTTATCTTCCCCTTCCTCTGCCTTAGCCTCCTCAGAATGCACCTCTACCTCTTCAGCTTCCTATTTTGTCTTCGTGGGAGATCTTTAGAACTTGTTCTTCTTCTCTATGGCTTCTCATCCTTTGCTCATGAATGAGAAGACTACTCTGCAGCTCATCAATAGTCATGGTGTCCAAGTTGTTAGATTCCTGAATTGAGCATACCACATAATCAAACTTTGATACCATTGATCTCAAAATCTTTTTAGTAATGACAGTTTCACTCATACTTTCCCTATGAGTTTTCATTTTGTTAGCTATGGCTAAAGTACGAGAAAAATAAGCATTCACTGTCTTTCCTTCCTTCATGTGAAGAGTCTCAAAATCTCTACGTAAAGCTTGTAGCTGTGCCCTTTTGACCCTAGTTGAACCTTGGAATTTTTGCTTCATTGAGTCCCAGATATTTTTGGTTGTGTCCCTGTTGAGGATTGTTTCAAGAACATCACGATCTATTGCTTGGAAGAGGTAGTTCTTTACCTTTAAGTCCTTCAACTTCTGCTCCTCGATCAATTTGCATTGTGCCTTTGTAGGCTCTGCTCCATCTGCCATCAACAATATCCCATTCTCAACGAGACCCCAATATTCTTTGGAGCGGAGAAAATTCTCCATCAACATCGCCTAGTGGTTATAGTGACCGTCAAACTTGGGAATAGCAGGCTGCACAAAACTACTGCTACCACCTTCTGTCATTCTTCTCAACTTCTTCTACCTGAAAGAAAGTTGTAGTTTCTTTCCTGACACACGGACTCACTATTTCTCTCACACGCACTCACAACCTCATGATCACGCCCCTGTAATGGGGCTCTAATACCAATTGTTAAAACAAAACAGTGCCACACAGATTTTCAAAGAGAATATCTTATTAAATTCAAAGACTCGTGTTTGCTTTATAGCCTTACAAGATGAAGGAAACAAAAGCAGTAACAGAACCACGTTTTACATGGCCTACAACGTGGTGACTAATTAATAAAAAAAACTACCTAGCCCATAACTGCACGTCCCTAAAAAATAGGACTTAACTTGTCAAACGGATAAACCCAAAAACCAACACTAGTAAAAACCAGTCTAACAATATTCACTGTTTGGATTTGTCTGATTGTATAATTTAAAGCTTGTTGAAAATTGGTGCTCTGTGATTCTAGGATTTACTGATGAATATGCTGTGATTGAGATTAAATTTATTCTCTAGTGGATAGGTTGTTGTTTCATTCAATTTATAATTAGTTTAGATGATTTAAATTTGTTAATCGATGCTAGGAGTTGTTTAATTTTGACTCAGGAACCTATTATGAGGTTCTGCATTTTATTCTCACTTTGCTATATTTAAATATTACATGGTGTGGGTGTCGAGGATCAGAAAGGGAAGTTGAGGGAGGAGATGAAGAAGAGAGGGGGTGCAAACAGAAATGGACAGTGTGAGTGAAGAAAAGAATTAATTGGGTGTGAATAAAGATCACAGGGGCATGAAGAGGAAAACAGTTGGCCCAGATATGAATAAGAATTTCGGGTGTGAGAACAAGAAAAGATTCAGTTCAGATCTGAGAGTGGGTGCGAATAGGAGTTGTGGGGGTGAGAAATTGAGGGTGTGAGAATAGAAAAGAATCAGAGAAATGGGTGCGAATAGTAATTTCAGGGGTGAGAACATAAAGTAATTAGTCCAGTTAAAGAATTAGGGCAAATAGAAATTATGGGGGTGTGAAAAAAAATGTGAGAAGAAGAAATGTACCGTAATTCTTCTTTCATGCTATATTTCCCATGTAATTTTGGATATATCCCACTCCCAAACTCTAAATTATAATTAACATTCATACACCTTGAGATGCATTTGAATTTTTAGGATCTTGAGGCCTCTCGCTTATTATGAAAGGGTAGATAGTCCAGCCTTTTTATAAGACTAAGCTCACCATATCTAACCTAGGTGAGGATAAACACCATCTAGAGGGACAATTTATTTGTCTTGAAGGATGGAAGGACCCTAGATTCATCTAGAAAACTCATGCATACATGTTTATCTTTCTACCATTGCTTTAAAGATTGTAATATTTATTTTTGCAAAGAATAAAATACAATTTTGGGTCATATTTTATTTTGTGCAACCAATTCGAGTAATTGTTTTTGACAAATGTTGTGAGGTGCCTAACACCTTCCTCACACATAACTGACTCCCGAACTCATCTCTGGTTTGTATTCCAGTGCCTTTCCAAAAATAAAATAAATATATGAATTTTGAAATGAAGGGTTTCCAATTGTACCCTAATTCTTAAACAATTGGTGGCGACTCCAAAACTAGAATTTTTCTTAAAATGAAGTCGTTTCATTCTTTGTCGTAGCGTTTTTACCCCCAAAGGGTACATTATGATAGTTTGGCGACTCCACTGGGGATTATTCGAGAGTCAAGCCCAATAAATTAGTTGTGCAAAATTTGATATACCTATTGATGTGTGGATTAGGGGTGTAGAAATTAGGTGAAAGATGGATGTGAAATAGAGGTGGAATGAAGTGCAAGCGAACACTATCAATGTAGCCAGCAAGTATTCCGGGGTTGTCGTACCCAAGGGATTGTGATTGATTACTAGAGTGTATTAACTCCAATAATGCTCAAGCGATCAAACAAGAGTGATAGCAACAGTAGATCATAAAATAAAACAGCAGTAAAATAGAAGAGAGATTTGTGAGTGAGAATTCAGAAAAGTAAGGCCTAGGGTTTCAGATTTCACCACAAGCCTTGATATAGACTTTCATGATTCTGTTATGACTTCTACGATTATTAATTGCTAGCCAGGATTCCCTAATTTAATTATCCTACCTTGGCGTGAGGTCGGAGTAATCCTAATTACGATTACCAACCCTGCTACGGGCCAGTGCACGTTGTAATAACCCTAATTGCATTAAGTTCTATGGATATCCCTTTCGGGTATTCTAGGGGATCTCCCTAGCTCCCTTGTAACTACACAGAATTTTGGGTATAGACCGCCACAGAACCCTATGGATTTTATTCTAAGGGTCTAAGTTAACTAATCATCTCCCGAGTCATAGAGAACCCACGGATTTCTCCTTTCTAATTCGCCAGATCAGTCAAGAGTAATTGCAGAAAATTAAACCTCAATTAAATAAAAGCTAGAACTGTCATAACATCATCAATCATGTCTATAAAAGTACTTGGGCTATATCTTAGCCCCTAGATAGAAGATTAGCTACACATGATGATGAAAGGAAACATAAAGATGAAATAAGAAAACATGGTGTTGATGCAGATGAGTGACGCCTTGGAAGGATGCTTTGGATGCTTGCTTGCTGTTGCGAGTATGGATGGTTCTGTTCTGGATAGCGTTCTCTTTTCCTCTCAATCCTCCTTCTTATTTATATAGCCTCCAATCCTAATTAGACTCAACTTAGGTATTTAAGTTGTGTTATAATTCCTAATCCTAATCTAATCCTAATCATCCTTTAATTAGGATTTTAATTACATAATAATAATTACACAACTCTAATCCTACTTAATTAATAATTCTGGAGAGTCTTCAATGTCTTGGAGTCTCAATTCTTGTAGGAGAAAGATTCCCGGAAGTTCAGATGGTTTAGAACTCTTCAATTAATCTTCGGAAGGCCTTTGGGTTGCCACGACAAGCCAATGCACGAAACTGGGGACTGCTCTCTGGAAGACCTCGCCACGGCGAGTCGGGGGTCTCGCCACAGCGAGGCAAGGCATAATGGCTTCTGGAGCTCTCAGGTAAGGCTCACCACGACGAGCTTGGGCAGCATGCTGAATTTTCTGTTTTGCTTCCAATTGAAGTGTAAACCTGAAACAAAAGGAAATCTATCAAATGCAACATGTTTTACTTTAATTAAGAATGTAAATGCAAGGGAATTTAATCATAAAAGTCTATATAAAATGTAATTATCACCTATAAATTATTTTTTATTAGTTGCTTGTTTAATTTTTGTCTATAATATTTTGTTTCATGGTTGTATATATTTGTTGCATATTTTTGCAGGATGGGTTGATTAGTTTAGGAATAAAGTTTGTTTGTTCTTCCCACACAATAACACCAACACTTTCCCTACACATACACTTTTGGCTCTATACCCGGGCCACCTAAAACCTAGGGTTAGTAGGAGGCCTAGTGTTATTACTGGAGGTTTATCCTTTGGCGGTCTACACGAAAGTCTTCGCTTGAACTGTGGTGATCATTTTACTCATTTGGATTTGTGAAAGGTTTATCCGTTTACGGACCCAAATTTGTAAAATGTGAACTCTACCAATTTGGTGGGGATAGTTCAGGGACCTAATACTATTAGGACATTAGTCTTTTTACCAAGTTGTGCACTTAGTGCAACTGTAATGTTGCCCAAACTAGGTTAGAATTTGGCTTGTAGGTTGTAAATTTCCTTTACCAAACCTAAATTTCTCTTGCCAAACCTATATTTTCATGCTAGAAAGAGTCTTTGTCAAAAAATATTCGACTTATTTGAATTTTTCTTGCCCAAACCTAAATTTTCTTGCCAAATTTGAATTTCTGTCCAAAGGACATTCTCGCCGACAACCTTCGGCTCATTTAAACTTTTTTGCCAAACCTAAATTCTCTTTGCCAAACTTAAATTTCTCTTGCCAAACCTATATTTTCATGTCAAAAGGAGTCTTTGTTAAAAACACTTTGCTCATTTGAATTTCTCTTGCTAAACATAAATTTTCCTTGTCAAAAATTGATTTTCATGCCAAAAATAAGTGTTTTTTTCAAAAGACATTCCCGTCGATAACATACGGCTCATTTAAATTCCTCATGCCAAACATGAATTTTCCCAAGAAAAAAAAATAGATTTTCATGCCAAAAGCTCATTTGCTTTCATGCTAAAGAAACAATTTTCATGCAAAAAAAAAAAAAGAAAAAGAGAAAAAGAAGAAAGGAAGAAATACAAAAATAAAATAAAAAATTCGTTATGTCAAAGTCTTTCTCTTTTTTCTCCTCACTATTTTGAATTATTTGCACTTTGCTTAACTATCATCAAAGAAGTAATTTTCATAAGGATGGTTTATTTTCATTTTCCTTCATGTCAAACTTGCATCACTATTCCATTTCCATTCAATGTTTATTGACCTCCATTTATGTTCTTGCAAAATTCTCCTCAAGAAATTAGTCGACTAAAAATAGACGGTTGAAAATATATGACAAGAAATTAGATGGCTGAAAATAGACAGTAAGAAATTAGGAGGCTGAAAATAGATGGCAAGAAAATTAGACAGCTGAAAATAAACGGCAAAAAATTAGACGGCTAAAAATTGACAGCAAGAAATTAGACTGTTGAAAATTGATGGCAAGAAGTTTTCAAATTGAATGACCCCTATCAATAATAAAATAATTTATTAATTCATTTTCTTTAAGTTGGAAATCTCAAACAAAATATGATGTCTCATTTTCCCCTCTTTACATGTATCTTATAGGGGGACGAGATAAGCTTGGTTGGGAAAGTACCTGATATAAGATACATGTAAAGATGAAAGACTTATATTTTGTCTATGTAATCATTTGAAACCCCAAAATGCAGAGATGCAATGGATGATTTTTTTTTTTTTTGGTGATGAAAATAACTTTGCAAATTCTTTCTTTTTTTCTTCCATTTCAAAATCATGTATTTTTATTTTTTTCATGGGATGAGTCAGAATGAACCCCTTTGTTAGAAGTATCTAGCTCAATCAATAGCGATCTAATTCAATGGCTTGCTTGGGTGCATAAAACTGCTTGGCTTTGAATCTCCATTTTATTCATTATTTTCTTCATCCTTCAATTTGCACCTCTACTTAAACTTCACATTGTCCCCACATTGACAACTTCATTTTGCCCTTGTATTTTACACTTCCATTTACTCTAGTATTTTCAACTTCATGTTGCCTTGGCATTTGGAATTGCACTTTGCCCTTGGGTTAGGGATGTTTCAGAAATCTGGAGACCATTATCAAAATGATTCTTTCAAGGAATGCATGAATTATTGTTAAATTAAAATTATATTGCACTTTATTCGAAGCATCTAAATTATAATTAACATTGGGACGATCACATGAGGGAAGGAAATTAATTCGAATAATTAATCCCCTTTGGAAATTTTTAAAGGAAAGAAGTTAACTCAAATAGCTAACCCCTTTTATTTTATGAGATCAAGAAATTCAACAAAATTTTAAATGATGATTTGCCCTAGTGTGGGACTTGACAAAATTGGGCAGGATATGATGACAAAACTTTTTGAAATGACAGCTTGCCCAAATCTAGGGATTTTACTAAATTGGACTTGCGCTATTGAATACTTATCCCTGGATAGGAATCAAAGCCTGCGTAGTTCGAATTAATTGTTGTTAGAGCCAACATGATTTCACGAAAAATTTGCAAGTTGGAAATTTGCCCCAGTTTACAATTTTGACATAGCCAAAAATATTGATTCTCACTTTGCCTTGATGGGATTTCTTTGTGATGGAAAGAATACAGCCTTTTCTGTGTTGACAAATAATTAAGAGGACACCACATCTTCTTGCATTGGCAATTAAATGAGAGAACACATCTTCTTCTTATTCATGAATATGTTTAACAACCCATCTCTTTCTTGGGTTGACAAAGCGATCGCTTCATCTTCTTTTGCTATCAAACAAATTTTAGAACATCCCCTCTTCTTGTGCTGAGCAACAAAATCTAGAACACTTAGAGATTTTTTACTATGACTGTGAGCTTTAGATCAATATATCTATATTGAGCTTTCAGATTTGCAACCCCACTTTTTTTTTTCTTTTTTTTTTTTTGTTCGCTTCATTTTTTCCTCTTTTTTTTTGGTTTTTTTTTTGAATGCCCTAATTTTTGCCTAGATCACTCTATATAAGTTTTCGGCCTAGTGGGCTTATTTTCTTCTCCTTTTTCCTTTTTTGTTTGTTTGTTTGTTCTTTTTTTTTTTGAGGGGTAATGAATCTTGATAGTTCTTGACCTCATCATTTGTGGAGAACTCACATCTTTCTAATTTATGAATAATGATGCTTTCATAATTGAACATTAGCATGTTCAAATCTTTGATCGAGTGTTCTAGGAGCTTGCTCTTGAGAAGTTGCTCAATTAGTATTTTTTCCTTCAACCACACTAAATTGTCCATGGCTCAATGCTTTCCTAGCTGAATATTTCATGCTTATGTAAGGTTGCAATATCCAGTCGATGAAGCCACACATTTTGGCCCACAAGACAAGTCTTCACATACATCTGCACATCATCCCGCATATTTGGCCAATAGTAGGCCACTTCAAGTAATGCCAATGTCCTCTTTTGCCCTGGATGATCAGCCCATTTAGAGTCATACACTCCTTGATAAGCTCCCTTCTCAAGTTTCCCTATTTAGGGACAAAGATTCACCTCCTAATTGTGTAGAGAAGTTCGTTGTTTACCCAAAATCTCTTGGTTCTACCTTTATTGGCTAACTCCACTAGTTTTTGTGTGATAGGATCATGGCTCATACCTTCCTTGAGGCTAGCCATGAGGTATCCACTAGCTTGACTCATGGTATCCAACTTCGACTTGTAACTAAGTGCATCCGCCCCCATATTAGTTGTTCCAAGCTTATATTCCAACACATAATTAAATTTAGCCAAGAAGTCTTGCCAACGAGCTTGCTTAGGACTGAACTTCTTCTGCGAGAGAAAGTAGCTTGAGGCTACATTATCTATCTTAATGACAAAGTAAGCCCCTAGCAAGTAATGCTTCTAAGTGTGCAAGCAATGCACGACAATTGTCATTTCCTTATACTTGACTTTGATAGTTACCTTATTTAGATCCCAGTAGTCAATTCACAACCGCAATGAGCCATCTTGCTTCTTTTAGAACAAGTTTGGTGCCCTGCATCAATCAACTCTTTCAGTTGTCTCCTTAATTGCTCCAATTCTAGAGGTGCCATCCTATATGGGTACATGGCAGAAGGCCTTGCCCCTAGCTCCAACTCGATTTCATGATCTACCTCCCTCCTAAGTGGCAACTTCTTAGGCAATTCTAATGGCATGATGGTTCTCGTCCAAGACTTTCTTAATGAGCATAGAAATATTCTCACTTGACTTTTCTTTTGTGTTCAACTCCCTTAGAGTAGCAAAGTGTGTGACTTCACTCCTCTTGAAGCTCTTCTTCACTTACATAACAGATAGTTGAATACAATGCATGTGCCATACAGTTCCACTCTTTTCAAGAACACACATCGAGTTGTATGACATGGAGCATACGTTCACCTTCCTCAAGAAAGTCATCCATTGGTACCAAAGAAAAATTTGCTTTACTATTCTAAGACTCAATGTGTAGCTCCACCCCATGTGTTACACCATTGAGTTAGTTAAGGGAAGAGTCCACGGTCTTCAACCATCCTCCAACTTGGGTACCCCTAGTCTACACCATGATACCCATAGGTTCCCCATTGAGCTTCACCTCTACATACATGAGGCCTTTACTCTTGGTCTCTTTATGTGTATGCTTGGCCTTTACAACATTGAGGAGCCTAAGTGAACCCATCTTTGCATTGGAATCCTCTTCCTCGCGTGCCTCTTTCTCTTTTACCATAGTAGCCAATGTCCCAAGTTTAAGACAATCTTTCAACTGATGTGGCTCCTTGCATACATAGCAACTAAGAGGACCGCTATAAGACTTCTTTTGTGACGCTTGTTGCTTCCTTGGTGGTGGCTTCCCATCACCACCCTTGTCACCGTGCTTCTCTTTGTCCTTGTCTCCCCCATCTTTTCCTTAGTAAGGTTTGGAAGACTTGGACTTAGGGTTGTCACCCTTGTCATTTCTCTCCATATGGAATTCAATGAGGCTCTCCACCACAACTATTGCCTCATCTATGTCTTTCACCCCACGCCTAATTTTGTAAGCCATCAATGAAGTATAATAGAAGATCTTCCTTACTCAAGTTGGGGATTTGCAGCATGAGTGTAGTAAAATCTCATACATAATTAGAGATAGTGGTCTTATGTCTTAGCTCCCTTATCTTCTTTCATGCCTCATAGACCATGTTCTTAGGATAAAACTGCCTCTGGAGTTCTTTCTTGAACTCTTCCCATGTATTGATGGTGCATAGGCCCTTCTCCACATATGTACCTTAGCTTGGTTGTCATCCATCCCTAAGCTTTCTGCATATTGTTCCATTTGCCACAAGAAGTTCTCCACCTCCTTGGCATCATGTACACCCTTGAATTGTTCTGGTTTGGGAAGGTCCACCCTCACTTCCCTTGCTCCACTAGTCCTAGCACCTAGTGAAGTGCTCCCTTGCCTTTCCAAGGAAGTCTTGAGTGTGTCATGTTTGCATAGTGGTGATAACATCCATCACCTTGGCTTCCAATGTGCATACAAACTCCATCATTTGTACCTCAGAACTACCAAATGTTTACATTGTAGTCTTCAAGGATTCTAACTCCCCAATAGTGTGGGTCTCAAGAGTCTATACATTCTTCTCCATGTCCTCCAAATTTTTCTCAACATTTTCCATTCTACCACCCATCTCAAGTAGGACTTCCTCTAGAGCATCTATCTTCATGGAGAGGGCCGCACGCACCTTACTAGCCCCATGCTCCTTCTTGTTCCCTTAGTGTGGAGGTTGGGTCTCCTTATCCTTCTCCCCCTCACTAATAGTAACATTCCCAATTGTACTTGACATCCTTGTCCACCAGCTTGGCCTCCATCAAACCAAAGCTTTGATACCATGTTGCATGGAATTGGTGCTCACGACCTTTCTATCAGGCCTGCCTTAGCGAGATCAACCCACTTGATCTTTGCTAAGTTAGCGAAACTCCCAGACAAGGTAGGCAAGATAACTAAGAGAAGTGCTATAAGAATTTGAGAGAATGTACAAGTATCGCTCAAGAGAAAACTTTACTAATGTTGAGATTTTAGGATTTGATTACAAAGGAGAAAGGGGAGAGGTTTATATCGACTCTGCCTAAGTTCTGGAGACTTCCCACCTCCTTAACGAACAGTGGAAATCTGTTACATCCGATGGTCACATTTATTCTCTAGATAGTTCTACTACATATTTTCTATAGATTTCTCTAGAAGATCATAGGATATTACATCTCTAGAATATTCTTCTAGTATCTAGCCTTCCTGACATAATTCAAGAGTCTTCTAGTTACATCAAGAAAATTCTAGAAGTTTCTCAATAAAACCTCATACATATCTCCTTTGCGAGTCATCTCAAGCAGCCGTCTTAAAATAACATGAAAAAGATTAGAGATGAGGTATAGCACTTTAGCTTTGGATGGGATGGGAGATGATGTGGAAGCAACAAGTTCTGTTAGTATAGTTGTTATATACTTAGTTCAATTTTTTAATTGTATTTTTGTTATGTATTGTGAATTTTGCAATTGGTTTTGAATTATATAAATGTTACACAAAATGTTAATCGATCATGCATAATAAATAGTCAGGATAGTTAGTAACTTAGCGTTGTTGTTATATATTCCCTCCATTCCAAATTATCTGTCATTTAAGGTAAGTACACATAAATTAAGAAATAGAATTAATGTATTAATATTATTCTTAAACTTTTTAATATATCCTTATTAATTATAGTATTACATAATTTCATAATGAGTGTGTGAATTAATTAAAGTTCGTGAGAATAGGGATATATTTGGAAAAATAATCATTAATGTTGCCTAAAACTTCTAAAACGATAGATAATTTGAAACAAAAATTTTCTCTAAAGTGACAGATAATTTGAAATGGAAGGAGTATATGGTTTTGAATTTTCTAATTGTATTTGCCATGGAAAGAGTCAATCACGCATTATTTAGTAGCAAATAATTTTAATATAAATACTATATAGTTCTGTGGTTATTATTTTATTATTGGCTAAGAGTACAATTTCAATGTACACATAATAAATATAATCAACCACTTATATTAATTTTCTACAATTGAAATTAAATTTACCTAAAATTAAACAAAGTCCTATACCAAACTGCCCCATGCGTGGGATTTAATATTAGTCTATTATCTATTATCTGTTATCTATTATCTATTATTTATTATTTATTATTTATTATTTATTATTATATTATAAAAGTAGGTCACATTTATATAAGTTTCGACACTTGTCATACTAATTACAAGGCCCGTGTTCTTTAATTAAATATCTTAATTATGAAAAATTTATATTATATATAAATAAATATACATATAAAAAAAATCAAGTTAAAAAGAACCCTGCAATTAAAAAAATCAATTATTATGTGAGAGATTCTTACCATATGTAATTTAATTTACAAGAAAATCTAATATATGTATATTTTATATATTGATGGAAATTCACATAAATAAAATATTGAATTGAACTTACGTAAATAAGATGTTTAATTGATTAATGTAAAGAAAATATTGTGGGGTGTTTTAATCCAGGCAAATTAGGGTTTCTCCATTAGGCTTTGTTTGTCTATTACAGAGTTATTTACAAGACACTCATGACCAGTGAGGTAATGTCAAAATGTTTATGACCAAACAATTACAAAGAGGATAGAGAGAGATAGAGAACATTATCTCTATCTTTTTTCTCTTGGTGGCTGAATAAAAAAATTCAATGTTGTGGTGGCCTCATTTACGTGAATTTTCATTGCATTTTTATTAATTATCATAATATGAGGTGAACTCACTTTTTCCCATCGTAGCTCAATATGAAACTTCAATGCCCGTGCGTTTTTGGCTTTTTTAATTTGATTAATTAAAGAATACCACTTGGTTATGAGTAATAAAAGGTGATCTGAAACATTTTTAATTTTAAATTAAATAGGAACCTCTAATGTAATTTTTTTAGCATGTATCAATTGTTATCTGATAAATACTTTTTAGTGTTTATCTGTGTACTCTTATACTTAATTATAGGATTTCAAACTTATATTTAATTGTTTAATTAACATTTATTTTTATCATTGAGGCTTGATTTGAATTTATTATAATTCATATTAATTTTCCTATTTTAAGGTCTAAGTTTATTTGTTAAGGATTTTTAATTTCAGAACTGGACTTGGGAAGCCTCAGACCGGGTTGGGATTTATGTCCAAGCTTAAGATTAGAGCAAAATTCATGAAGCAAGGGCATAAGGATATTTTCTCAACTCAAAGAGGGCGAAATAGGCTTTTGGCAATTTAAGGAATGACATTTTGTAATTTAAGCTTCATTAATGACATTTTTGTAATTAGGGCCTCATTAATGGCAAACTTGTAATTCTTGCCAACTTAGACATATGCAAATTCGACCAAGAGCCTAACCTAGCTGCACTTCATCTTCTTCCTTGGTTTTCTTTATTTTTCTCCTTCTCCTATGGCTACCTCCATGAAAACGGAAGGCTAAGTGCGTCTGTAGTCAACCTGGGACAATTGGAAGACTGTCAGTTTGATTCTTGAGACCTGTATTGTGTTTATTTTGAATTTAATGATAGTTATGCTTCTCTACTCCCTATTTCTTTCTCTGTGATTGTGTATGATGATTTTTATGCATGATTGCTAGATGAGTTTGTGCGATTTCTAGGCCCCGATCACCCTAGAATTAATTTCCATGGAGTAGAACTTGATTTGGTTGGATAGAAATTCAGAATTGAGGTCTTGGATTCTTTAATCCTTTGTTGTGATGTTGGTTAGGGTTAGATTTAGTTCCAACGACCATAATCTATGCGATTGTGTAGTAGGAATTACTGTGCTAGGTGCAAGGATACCAGCTTAGTGCGGGTTCAACCAAATTAATTAATTAGGTAGGTTAATCTTGAGATTTCGGGGTTAATCTAGTTAATTAGCATAACTGGAATTAAATTTATCTTTAGGTAGAGGATAGAATCACCGTTGTTTGATAGTTTCCCTAGGTTGATTACATTTTCATCATTTGTTTACTTCTATTTTACTGTTTATCTCATTTATTCACTATTCGCCTAATTAACTGAAACATGTACTAGTGGTTCTCTGAGAATACGACCCTGGTTTGAAACTTGAACTTAGAATTTTTAATTTGACCGCAACCTATAGTAGAGACGCTATAGGGCGCGCGTCATTATCATATCTCCTATTCTTGGCCACAAGAGCTTCTAGGAAATGAAACTATTGCTAGAGGAGTAGACATTAAGGGGCCTCTTTAGGCATGTAGCTACCAAACCTTGCCAAGGGGCACCTCCCTCAACATCCTTCCCCTAACACCTCTTAATGATACTAGGTGGGGCTTTCTCTAGTTGTAGCATTCCTTTGTGGGATGCTTCTTTGAGCATTATAGAATACTTTATGAAGGGAGGGCTCCTTTGAGTAATACAAATTGCTTCTACAAGGGAATAGTAACTTGTAAAAATAAGAGTTTAAGTTTAAGAGTGCACCTGGCATAGCTCCTTACTACCTTGACTTATTTTATAATGGGTTTTGTTTGGGCCCATCTTATACTCACTATTTTGGGCTAATTTATACTTGAGAATTTATACCTAATAAAATTGGATATTTTACAGTCATCATCATCTTCTTCTTCAACCTCCATTGTCAAACACCACTAGCTCTACCGTTAACTCCGCTCAAACCTCTCTCAAACAACGCCATCCATCGAGAGAAGCCTAGCTAAAACACCAACACTTTAAAGGTTCCATCACACTTTTCATCATTATCTTCTTCTTTATTATGATTTTCTTCCTCTACACTATCCCCTTCAATATTCATCATAATCACAATTTTTCCATTAAGTCACCATCTACCATACACAATCTCTATTATTCATAACTCATTATTAATTTTATCACATATCTAAGCAGTTACTACATTTTTTTTACTATTGCCACAAGAGCACTAAAGTCTCCCTTAGCAGAGCCACAGTAGCTAATAGCAATGCCACAAAAGCTCTTGTCCAAAAGGCCACCATAGCTAAGGAAACTCTTGTAAGCTCAAGACCTCTTCACGTAGTGTGCTAAACCAGCTTACCATCCAAGCCCACCGAGGCCCACTTCAACCATAGCAAAGTAAACCAGTGATCATTAGCTACTGACATTGATGAAGGCATATGACTTTTGTTAATATTCTTGTAATATGTAATTAAGTATAACCAATGTTTCATGTAATCTCATTCTTTTGGTCATTGTTATTCTCGTAAAGAAGAATTATTCCATTTGTTTATTAATAGATTCATTTTGGTCCCCCATGTCGTGAAAAGGTAGATACAGTGAATGAGAGAAAGTATAATGCCTCCAAAATTATCGTATATTAATTCACTGAGGGGGTATTTATATACAAAGTAAGTGCAACCCTAAGAAAATATTCCATGGGCATCCAAAATTCAAAATATTTATAACACTCCCCCCTTGGATGCCCATTACCAAAGAATGTGCCTTGTTAAAAATCTTACTAGGAAAAACCCTGTGGGACAAAAACCTATTGAGGAAAAAAGAGTACATAATTCTTTGTATACACACTTATATCTGTCTCATTAAAAACCTTAGGAAGAAAACCCAATGGGGAAAAAATGGTTAAGGGAAATATAGTACAGTGCATATATCAGTTGAGATCCTTGAGTCGATGAAGGCCGATACCATGTGCAAGCTTTCCAAATGATGCAGTAGGAAGTGCTTTGGTGAACAAATCTGCTAGGTTATCACATGAACAGATTTCTTGAATGTCTATGTCACCATTATTTTGAAGCTCATGAGTGAAGAAGAATTTTGGTGATCTATGTTTTATCCTATCACCTTTAATGTACCCTTCCTTTACTTGGACAATGCATGTAGTATTATCTTCATATAATATTGTCGAAATTAATTTTCCTACAAGTAAATCACAAGTCTCTTGTATGTGTTGAATCACAGCTCTCAACCATACACATTCTCGACTTGCCTCATGTGATGGTATAATTTCAACATGATTAGGTGATGTGGTTGTTATAGTTTATTTCATAGATCACCATGAAATGGTTGAGCCACCAAATGTAAACACATAACCAATTTATGATCGACCATTATGGGGGTCAGACAAATATCCTACATCAACATAACCAATCAAATTTGACTTGGATACATTCGAGAAAAATAAACCGATGTCCATAGTACCTTTAAGGTAGCGAAATATATGCTTAACCCTAGTCTAGTGTCTTCGTGTAGGTGAAGAACTAGTAGATTAATAGCAAATGATATATTAGACTGTGTATGACTAGCAACATACAATAGTGCTCCAATTGTACTAAGAAATGGTATTTCGGGACCAAGTAGTTCTTCATCATTTTCTCTAGAGTTACCATAACCTCAGTTAGGCTATCTTCACTTTTAGCTCCTTTTTTTTTTCCAAAGATTTTTTGTCTTTGGAACCAATAGGTCTTCCACGCTTGATGCATGTTTTAGACATTGATTGTTCAACAAGGACATTAATTTTTACTGGAGCATTAGTGGATGGAATGTAAGATTTTGTAACAATTTTTAGGTCAATAGATGCATTTGGCAATTGATTTGCTAAATTTTATAACTAAATTATCTTTTGAACTTCTTGTTTACATTATTATGTGCAAGAATCAAGATAAGATAATGATAATTCATTCTAGCAAATTTTCTTTTCCAACTGCTTATTGTTTTCTCCCAATGTTGGGAAAACTGATTCATCTAAATGACAATCAGCGAATCAAGCTGTGAATAGACCTCCTATTGATGGTTCAAGATACCTTATTATTGATGGAGATTCATATCCAACATATATTCCTAATCTTCTTTGGGGTCCCATCTTAGTGCGGTGTGGTGGAGTTATTGGAACATAAACCGCATACCCAAAAATTCTAATGGGAGATATTAGGTTCTTGACCCAAAACCATTTGCAAAGGGAAGAATTTATGGTAACTTGTTGGCCTAATGCGAATTAATGTTGCTACATGCAGGATTGCATGCCCCAAAAAGGAAATTGTGAGTTTCGCTTTCATAAGCAATGATCTTGCAATTAGTTTTAGGCATTTGATAAATGATCCTATAAGTCCATTTTGTGTATGAACATGTGCTATAGGATGTTCAACCTCTATCCCAATCGACATACAATAATTATTGAAGGCTTGGGATGTAAATTCACCAACATTATCAAAGCGTATTTTCTTAATTGAATAGTCGGGAAAATGTGCTCTTAATCAAATCAATTGAGGAAGCAATCTCGCAAATGCCTAGTTGCAAGTTGATAATAAGTAAACATGTGACCGCCTAGTTGGTGCATCAATTAATACCATAAAATATCTAAATGGTCCACATGTTGGGTGGATTGACCCACAAATATCACCTTGTATATGTTTCAAAAGGGTGATAGGTTCATTCCTAACTTTTGCTGGTGATGGTCGAATAATTAATTTCCCTTGGGAATAAGCAGCACATGAAAATCTACTTGTTTGAAGGATCTATTGGATCTTCAATTTATGTCCATGTGAATTTTCAATTATTCTTCGCATCATAATTGATCCAGGATGGCCCAATCGGTCATACTAAACAAGAAGTATATTATGATTCGTAAACTTATGGTTTACCATGGTATATGATTCAGTTGTACTAATATATGTATAGTACAAACTAGAATAAAATGAAGGTAGTCTCTTCAAGATACACCTTTTGTTCGAGATAATTCTCGTAAGGTAGAGATATTCATCAGTTCCTTTATTTGTTGTCTCAATATGATATCCACTTTTACGAATATCTTTGAAACTTAATAAGATTCTATGAGACTTAGAGGAATATAATGCATTCTCAATTTGCAATTTTGTTCCTCTTGGTAACATTATGTTAGCTCTTCCAGAGCCTTCAATTAATTTTATACCACTAAATATAGTACTCACACTGCCTACTTGCATCACCAAATTTAAAAAATATTTCTTATTCTTAAGGATTGTGTGAGTCGTAGCACTATCCGCAAGGCACATATCCTCATATCTTATCTTTTTATAATGGAGGCCTAAGGATCCTAACCCTTGTAATTAGAAAGAAGTGAAGTGTGATGAAAAGACCAAGAGAGTAACATCTTTGTGAGTCCCCTTTAATAATAATCTTGATGTTTACATATCCTTATGTTATATGCTGAAATTAGTTCGTATATTATCTTTTGTAATTAACTAAGTATTATTAATTTACCATGTTAGTTATTTGGACATTTTTGTTTGAAATTGTTCCAATTAGCATACATTTCTATTCAAGTCATATTTTATAGTCAATTTTGAGTTATTCTTCTCATATTTCATGGGAAATATCAAAAAAAAAAAAAAAATTTATGTCATGTGCAGCATGGGTGAATAATGCGTGTAGCCAAACACTATATTACTATCTCATTAATGTGTAGCCAATACTATATTAATATGTGCAGCCGATTATCATTTATATCCATGTTGTTGACTAATATTATTGTCTTACTAATGCTTGTAGCAAATGTTGGCATGGAATTTATGCATAATACACAAAAAGATACTTCATGTGCATCGCACGGGTATTAAATCTAGTAGCAAAATATTCAAAAATCACATGTATATAATTTAAACTAAATAACAAATTTTACAATAGATTAAAAAAAGGGTAAACCCTCAATTCAATACTTGTAAGATGTGAGTGTCATTAAGTAGGTATCTTTGACATCACTTAAAAACATGTGAGAATGATCTACTAGACTCAAGACCCCTATGTTTTTCTTGTGCCGTTTTTCTAAAACCGGTTCACCTACAATTGATGAGAAACAAAAGAGTTGTTATAGAATACAAATTGAATAAAAGAAACCAAAATAAAAATGAGATTGATAGGAGTGAGAATGTTAAAGAGAAGACACAAAAAATTGAGAATATTTGAGAGAGAAGGAGAAGAAAATCTCACTTGTAAAGAGTGAAATTGACGTTGAATGGTGGTGGGCCTCAGTAAGAGAAAGAAAATCTTGAAGAGAAAAGAGTGAAGTGTAATGGTGGGTCTCGGCTGTTTTATGAGAGCGACTTATTTGAATAAAAAACAAAGATAATCATACAAAAAATGTTGACTGTACTGTATAACTCCATCTAGTTTTCTTTACACCAGTTTCAAGAATCCTCACAGAGCATCTAAGCAATGTTACATCTTGTCACAACAATGTGTACTCTTGTTAAACCAACACCAAGTCGCAACAAAAAACTTTTCCATCGGTATAGACAAAGCCTTAGTCGCCAAAAAGCAAGCATTGATCACTACATGAAAACATTTGATCGCCACATATTTTAAAGTGTGATTTTGGTGAATAGCTTGCATGTGAGGTCTAACTTTGAGACAGTGTGTTGTCTTGTCTATGTATTAGACAAACTTGTCACATTTTAGTGTTTCATTGCCACATATTGTAGTGACTAATGATAGCTTTTAGAAAGTAAAAAAAGACTGAAGTTCTTTGGTGCCTAACCATTGGATTTGGCAAATAAAACATGTGAATTTTGATATGTTAGTAGTGTGTAGTCTTGTCTATATAGACTTGTGAAATTTGTGTGTTTAATCGCCACATCTAATGGAGATTTAACGTTTATTTATGTGAATATCCACCTCAGATTGATGATATGTAAATATGTTTTTGTAGAACCCATTTGTGTATATAAAGGTTTAAATAAACCCACAATAGTAAAAAAAAAAAACTCTTTATTTTGGCAAATTTGTTACTAAATATGTTTCTCCATAATTTTGCTTCTATGCAATAACATTGAAACTTGACTTTTCAATTACGTTGAACAAAAAAATGGTGCCAATGGTTTGGCATTGCAAGTAATGTATATTGTTTTGGTGCTTCGTTATTTTATTTGTTACTTTTATTGAGGTACTTATTTATTTAACCTTTAGGGGAAGATAAAAGTTATACTCCTATTTCATAATTCATAGTTTTTTTGAATTTGTTGATTTTTGTATGTAAATGGAGAAGTCACTCAAACATTGCAAGTTATGTAACTTGTCTTATTGATGTAAAAGTTTTTGGTGATTTGTAGCATGTGAAGTTGACCTTTTTAAGATTTCTTTTGTGCTTCAACTTAGACTATATACTTTGGATTTGGACACTCATTTTGTATTAATTTCAAACTTCATAGTTTTATGCGAGTAAAGTTTATTGCAAAATGGGCCTTCAACTTAGACAATATATTTTGGATTTGAACAACAATCTTGTAATAATTACAAACTTCACCAATTAAACTTAAGTGAATTTTACTACAAAATCAACTTTAACCATTTTTTCTATGCCACAATCTAGATTTATTTTCACTTGTAAAATTACAAAATCCATTGTAAAAAAGAATATACATGAGCTTTCTATAAAAGGATTTTTTTTTAACCCATGCTTATTAAACTTCTTGTAAGATCACTAGATTGATTCATAAGAATTCATTTTTGTTTCTAACCTCTACTTAGTAAACTTCTACAATTTTTATTTTATGTTATTCTATTTGATTTTTTTGGTTGTATATTCAAACGTTGTCATCTGAACATATGCTATTTAGTTATAGTAAGATTATAGTTCTAATTGTAATGCTAAGAAGATTTAAAATGTTAAGATTATGTGATTAATTAAGGCATGAACCTTGAAAGATTTAGTAGAAAGTTTTCCAAAAAGGATGTGTATGATACAACTTGTATAAGAATTTTTTTTTTTTCAATTCATTTTGGTTTCCTTTACACCATGTTGAATTAGTTCAATTTCTTGTTATTTTGATTTATTTGGATAATTAAACAACTTGGGTGGTAAAGACCATAAAGTTCATATTTTTTTGGAATTTGTGAAAATTTTGATTGAATTCTATTGCCCCAAACCAAAAAGTGATATGTTTGCTAAGTGAAGCTTGAAAAATCTTTAGTGTCAAGATAATTAAGTTGTCAATCCACGATTCTTAAATGAGTTTTTGTGAAATATAGTACTTTTAAAACCAAAAGATATTGGAGTTTAAAAGTTTGGGAAATGCAATATCATATCTTCTTGAGTACTTGCCTTTTAACTTAATATTAGAAATATAAATTGATTTTCAAAATTTCCTATTTTATCTCTATGGTTAAATAGTCTTCCATGACTTTTATTCTAATGCTTTCTTCTTTTTTTGCAATAATGTGATAAATCTATTGTCTGCAAAGACTAAATAACTAACTCAACTCATTTTTAGTTGTAACTTATTAAATACATATGAGTTCATGCTTTGTTATGATGAATGAAATTAAATGGTTTTTCTTAAATTTGGTCTTTTATTTTCATGTGAACTTTTGTAGTAAATATAAAAAATAAATAGATCTTAAGAGGGAGAAGGCTTCTCAAATCGCTATTCAATATACGCAAGTAATCCAAAAGTAACAAATAAAATAACAAGGGATATTTACTTCTTCGCTAGAATAATTGTTGTTAACTTGTAATGTTCTTAAATAGAGATTCATTACAAGAAAATCAAGTTTTTACCTTACAAAAATTTGTTGCAAGAAGTTAAAATATTTGTTGCTGATTGTTTTCACAACAAAAACTGTGTTGTTACATTGTAATTATATAAATTTTTGTTACAAAAAGTTTTGTGCAACATTTTTTTGGAATTGTTACTAAATAACAAACTTTTTACAATAAAAAAATGTTATAATAACTTTAAAATTATTGCAAAAAATAGCTAAAAATGTATAACATATTGTTACATCATTTGTTTTTGCAACAAATATTTGTATCATTGGCAACAATTTATTTTGTTGTTAATTAAAATAAAAGTATGAGATAAATATATACATATTCACATAAATAGGCAAAATTTATTGTATTAAAAGGTTACACATCAATATAATATTTTCATTATTAAGTAACTTAATTACAAACTAATATTGCACCCCATGTAATGCTTAGATTAAATGTTGTTTGATTATAAATAAGAAGTTAAAAATTTGTTAGCTTCTTTGAAATGGTTTAGAATCTCTTTGCATAGACTTAGACTATAAAATATTTGGTTTATTGTATTGATTTATGGTTAATAATTATACTCTAATATTTATAATGGATTTCTTTTAAATGAGTCATCTTATGCAACCATATGCAAATGGATACTTAAAAGTATGTTGGTCAACCAAATGTCATTTTAGGTCAACTCAAATGTAGTCTACTTAGCATTGCTTTGTTTTTATTTGTTTAACTTGGAACCTTATTTATATTAATATTTTTTACAAAGTAGCTAGGTAAGAGGACCTAAGCAAAAAAGGTTGAAATGTGTCTTTGCAAGAAGTTGCAAAAGTTGTTTATTATTTTCTCTTTAACCTACCTTTTCTCCCTATTTTTTGACATTTATAGTCAACCTTTAAGATATAATACTTTAGTATCATTGTGTAATTTAGTCAACCCTTAAGATATAGTCAACATTCTTTTTTCATGGATAATTTCCATTATTGTTAGTTGAGTTCAATTTTGACATGTATCTTTACATATGTTTCTTTTAAATGATTAAACAAATATACGAGGATTGACTTTTAGTCATTGTTTTCTTATCATGGAGATGCATAAGAATAATATTTGGTTTAATAAAATGTTAATGTACAATAATATAGGTTGGAGTATTTATTGCATATGTAATATTTCTAAATTTAATAGCAAAAGAATTTCCTTAGGTGATTGTCGAACGTATAACAATTATGTTCAATTATTTTAAACATTTTTCTATTACGCCCTCTATATTTTCATGTATCATTCATAAAAGATTGTGATGTGATGTTACAATTACTCTCATGTAAACCTATTTAAAATTATTCTTCTAAGATGCTATAACTATATTAATCTATATCGAAAAATCATATCTTAACACATATCTATCTATTTCAACTTTTTTCTATGATATTACTATTTAATTGATAAATTTATACAACAATATAAATATAGGCCATTTTCACTTACTATTTCCCCAACAAATGTTGCACTTATCTTTCAAATTGACACATCCACCTTTTCTTTAGAAAATAAGTTTGTTATTCAATAGTGGTTTTATTTTACACAATTTCATTGACCTTTCTTTACTAATTTTACATTCTTTTGGCATAAAACCATACAATATAAAATATATGTTTTGAACTTTCAATTTATTATAATTTAATGAGGATAGAACATACTTGCCAGTGAATGTATCTTGTATTTGTTATATGAATATTATCTTCCTATGCAATTGGTTTAATGATAAGATATTGTATTTTTATTATGTAATATAACTTCCATGGTTATGCTTTAGTATATCATCAATTATTTTAGTAATAAAATTTTCTTAATTTTCTATTTTTATCATGCAATTTACCAGCATCTATTAATTAATTTGGTTAGACTCATTTCTTTACAAAAATTGACAAAACTTCTAATGAAATGATACTAATTATGGCTTTAGGTTGATTGTTGCAATACATTAAGATTTTATTATTACATACACAATTGACATTATTATTATTTCTTACAAACAATTGCTTTTTGTACATTAAATGCAGGGGTAACTATTTAGTTTGTATTTATAAGCCAAAACTTGAAATAAAAACATATATTAATCTATAAACAATTGCTGATGTGTAAAAGAAAGCTTCAAATAAGAACATTGTAATAGTAGTATGTAATATAAAAAATAAAAAGTTATACTTGTATAAGCAATTGCTTTTGTTTTATCATATATTAGAAATAATTATAATTTTTTTATCTAGATCAATCAATTTACATTATTATTAATTACTACTAAAGCATGTATTGAGTGAGACTTACATACTTTAGAGATGACAAAATTAGTGTAACTATTTAACTAGTTTTTAACTAGTTGATAATTATAAAATAACATAAGAAACATATTTAAATGTTTCTATATAAATTACATTTTTATATTTTTAGTTAATTTTCAACTTTTATTATTTTTACATAAAGATAAAGATAATAAACAATGTAAATACTAATACTTAAATTAAGTAGTGTCATATTTAAAAATAACAAAAAGTAGTAAAAATAATATATTGAGAAAGAAAAATAAAAGAGAAGAAGAGTGGATTAATTAAAATAGAGAAGAGGGGTAAAGAAATAAACTTATTATTAAAATATTAAAGGTAAAATTATAAAAAAAAAAAAATGTCATAAGCTTGAAGTAGCATATGAAAAATTATTATAAGCTTGTGAGATAAGCTCGTTAACTAAACATTTCTATTTTGGTCAAACAAGCTTATAAACTAGTCAAATATGCTATAAATTGGCTAGGATAACTTGCAAAACACACTCTTCATCTCATTAGCTCTTTAAACGTCAACAATCTTTTTGGTGTGTTTGTTAAGCTCTAACTTTAGCTGTAACTTATTTCTTCCTTTAAATAATTACAGTCTATAATAATATATACTCACAACTTTAATTTTATCTTGTAAATCTATTTGATACTTTTTTTTTTTTATAGGAATGATACTATTGGGTTTAGTGTACCTAATAAGGAAGATAAGATAGGATAAATTATCTTATCTTGCATGTATCTTTAATTTGGTGAATTAATAAAATAAGATAAAGTTATTTTATTATCTATCATATTTTATTCTTATAGTTAAAATTTTATCTTTAAGGGAGCTAGGTTACAAATGGATTGGATATGATAAAAAAAAATTTTCCGACCTCACCCTCACCCAAGTCGCTGTTGACCCCTACCAGACCACCACCGCCTATCACCACTGCCGCTGTTACCCCCTTTCTTGCCCAATAGAGACACACGCAAAGATTCGACACCTTCTAGTTTTCTCTCAGAAAGATAAGTTGTAAGCCATTGGCATGGTGGATGACAAAGATTTCAAATTCATTGTCACCTAAGCATTGCTAGTTGAATTTAAGAGTATCTATGTGATGATTTATTAATGGAAATCCTTGTTTGATTTCCTCTCAAAGCAGCTTCTAAATGCAAGGCAGTTTTGAAGAGCTGCTTATTTTGATTCATGATGTTTCTTTGACTTGCTGGTTTATCAAACACTACCTTATCCTCCTTCAACAGCAACAAGAGCAAGAGAAACAAGCTTCATTGGCTTTTCTTTTTGAGCACTAAATAGGAATCCTATACCAAACCTCCCTAAAATTATAAGTTCCTATTTAAAACTTGCAATTGACATCGTAAAGAATTTCTGAGTGTCCTTGGCCTAAATTTTAATCCTCAATGTGAAGATGCAAGTAACATGTAATTGCACAGGGAGTTTTTTTTTTTTGACATGCACAGTGAGGTTATTTGGTGCTGCAATATAGCTCGCTCTTATGTAGAAAATCTTCTTGATGACATACTGTGTGTGCAATCCAGTGGGCAAAGAATGGATCCGCTCCTTCCATGTTTGTCATTGTGCTTTGAATTTTTATTTGTTTTCTCATTCTCCTATTAGCTGTTTTTGCATCTATACAAAACTTGATAATTTAGTGATGAGACAGTATTGAATAAATTCTAGTTTGGTTTGTGCTTGTATAGATGAAGCTGTTCATTGAGAAAGGCCAAGAGGAATTGCTTCATTGCCAATTTGATACGAAGCATCAAACCATCATCAAAAATAAAAAAGGGACGTGTGGAATGCAATGTTTGCATATAAATTTGTTTTTGTACACTTACCTAAGTATATTTTATAATTTAGAACTAATGTATAAATAGTCAAAAAAAAAAATTTATTAGAAGGGTAACTTTGTCATAGAAATATAACTTACATCGCTATTATTGTTTAGTCCACTTCTATACAATATAATAACATAATGCTATGTAGTAAAAAAGACCAAATTTGTTATCTTATATATTTCATATAGTTATTTATTGTAATAAATTTGTCAAAATATATAAAGAAATAAAAAATAGTGTTAATTTATTTTTTCTCAACAAATCATAGATAGTAAGAAAAGGAATAACATATGGAGTGAGACAATAAATTTTAATTCCTAATAAATTATTTGATACACATCAAACATGAGATATGATAAGTATTTATATAGCTATTATTATATCTTATTTTTATTTGACTCTCTTATTCGGTTTATCCTTATCATATATTGTCCACCAAATGATATTTTTTAAAATAATATTGTTTGTTATACTTTCTATCTCATATCCCCTTTTATTTTATTGTAATTAATCAAAAAATTAATTTCAATAAAGTTAGCACAACTTGAGCATTATTTTATACTTTCATAACCTATCATAATTTCACGCTGCATAATGTGTGACAAAAATTTATATGAGCTACCTATTTTTTTAAAAATATAATATTGGTTATTTAATAAAAATATAATAATTTAACTATTTGTCTATCTTTATGCAAATTTCAAATGCTCATTTAAATTCAGATAGAAAAAAACTCATTTCAATTATTTTTTTATCTATTTATTTTGCAGATTCCTAACGATGCCATCATTGTAACCTGTGCACCAAGCAAAGAACAAAATACATAACAAGGAACAACTTCTTTTGTACGAATCAGAAAAATGTCAGCATGTGTTCCAAGTGTAAGAGTTAGAAAGCAAATGGTGTCATTCATGGCAATGGCCCATAGAATGAGAGAGAAAGAAAGATGTTGTGTCGTTCTAGAGCTGTGGTTGGTTGCGTTCACCGCTTTCCGTTAATACTATGTGCGTTTGAGCGGGTTCACGTTGACCCTCTCTCTCGCTCTCTCTCTTTCTCTCTGATCCATCTTTCCTCTCTCGTTTAGAGAATACTTATCCTACTTTATTTCTAACCTTTTTTTTTTATTCTTTTATTGCCTTTTTTTATTTAATTTAGCTCATTTATTTATTTGAAAAACTCGAATAAAAAATGAGAAAAAAATAAGCAGAGTGCAAAGGCTCACGCCTATTCATCTTCCAACGTATAATCTTTAGCCGCTCCTATTAAGGTATAATTTCTTTGTCCCTTGTATTTATTTATTTATTTTTTATTTTTTTTCCTTTATTGATGATATCTTTTTGTAGTTTTTATTGTTATTAAATGTATTTCGATTTGAAAAGTATCTGTTGGGTTTTCACCTGATATTCCATTTAATTAATTTTGTTTTTCCACCTGTCAAGTGTGATTTTTTTACTTGGTCAATTCTTCTTGTTCTCCGTTATTTCTTTTCTGCAAATAACTAACGTGTTTCATAGAATTTTCCACCTTTGAAGATTGTGTGAAATTGGGGTTTCTTAGATAGATAGATATTGGGAAAATTGAATTTTGTGTCCTGGGTTTCCTCCTTCTGTTCTGATTTCTGTAGGAATAGGGATTTTCTTGGTTAATTCATGTGTACGCAACTTCTCTGTGTCCATTGAAAACGTAGAAAGAAGCTATTTTTGGAGACCCTTTTCTGCATTGAGAACGTTGGTTTTCTGCACTTCTTCCCTAGTTTATATGATTTTCTGGGTTAGTGTCTTTTATTATATAGAAGTGGAAGCTGTTTCTTTTATTAATTGGGGCTGGAATGGGGTCACTAATAGGTCTCTGTTTTTGCAGGAATAACTATTCAATTAGGGTTTTATCAAAATTTGCATTGAATGAGAATGGCAGAGTTGAAATTTGATGCAGAATCTCACACCAAAGAGGTTTGATTTTTATCACGTTTGTTCAAACCCTAAAATTATATCATTCAGGTGTATATATATATTGTTTGTCTGTGCTTTCTGAACCCTACAATATATCCTGTTAGAATCTTTCAAATCCCATTCCTCCCCCCCCCCCCCCCCCCCCCCCCCGGTCATAGCAAATTTCAGATCTGATGCTTGTTCATCTACTTTGAAATTATTGTAATTTTTGTGCGGTTCTTTTCTTGTTCTGGTTGTGGCATTGTGTTTTGGACCTTTGGTTTGTAAGAGCTACTTTTAGACGGTGTTTATAGTTTAGTTACCATGATAATTTCCCCTGCTGACTGGGGTGATGATAGTATTTTTTTTTTTTTTTGGGTTAGTTGTGAATGCCTCTAAACATGTATGATGTTTCATCTAAGCAAAACAAGTTTTTTGTCTTTGGGGTTGTGGTGCGATTGAAACTTTTTAACTGGGCTGTGACGACCAAGAGGGAAAGGCAAAATTGGATACTTCTCTCGTTTGGAAGAAAAAAGCCTTGCAATATTTGATTTAGAGCACTGCAAAGTCAATTAAAGATGTTGACATTCATTAACAATTGATTAAATTAATTAATCTTGGAAATTGGACATTGAGATGATACATATTAGGACTTTATGTCTTACAACTTGATTGGTACTGGTTCTTCCTCCATTCCCATCTTGCATTTATGGTGGCTTTGCTCTCTTTATATCATTTTAGGGGATATCTTATCCTCTTTAGCTGTATAACGTCTATTTTTTTTTTTAAAGCAACTTGCATAACGGTATATACTATGATGGATAATGTAACTTGTTTTTAGAACATAGATTGTATTGAGTGTATGATTGAGACAATATAATGCTTTTGCTTGAAACTTTTGGGAATTGGCTAGTTGTTTCTAGTGACTCTAGTCTGCTAGCTCAACTATCTCTAGTATTTCTTTGTGGACGACCAGTTTTCTTTTTTATTTTGTGGTTGAATACTTGAATGTACTCTTTGTGCAATGTAATTTCTAATTATTTATGGTTAGATCTCTCTAACATCTAGCTATCATATCTTTTTGTGTTTCAGTCCTTTGCTGATAAGTTGGCTGTTGTGAAGTTAATGTTATGGTTTGCTGCACTTTGTTGTTTGCATCAAGAGTATCTTGTGCAAGATAACTGAATTTTGGATTTTCAAGAAATTTATCATCCTTACACGGATATTTTGCAGGATTTATTTTCTAGGGACAACTCAAAAAGTGACGGTACACTTGCTGGTGCAGGCAGCCCCCCAAATCCAAAGGTAGTGGGGTTTACCTTGTTTAATATATGTAATAATCTCATGGTACCTATGGAGCATGATAAATAATTATTTAAATATTTTTCTAGCACATATTTGGAAGAAATTTGAACCAGTTGTGGTGGAATTGTGGTAAATATAAATTTTCAACATTGATTTCTCTAGGATTTTTCATTTTTCTTTGTTGTTCCGTTCTCAGCATACTTTCTGATATGTGTGTCTCAATTAATTCAATCACTAGTTTAAGTTTTTTAATTATTATCAGTATCAATCTCAGGCTTGATGTATACAATAAAAAAAATTGACAGGAGTATTTGATGTTGCATTGACTTTGAAGTTACAATAAATTATATAAAATAGTCTCGTTATAAGCACACATACTCATGGTGGTTATATTTCTCATATATGTTGGATTATTGTTGCAGGTTTCATGCAGATGGGATCCAGGTGAACCATGCAGACCTGAGATTGATGAAGCACCTGTGTTTTATCCGAGCCTTGAGGTCCTCCTAAGCTTTACACTCTTGCTTTTTATTGCTGTAATATTTTTTTTCCTATTTAATATTTAATTCCTGCTTGTTTTATTAGGAGTTTGAGGACACCCTTGGGTATATAGGGAAGATACGTCCTTTGGCTGAACCCTATGGAATATGTAAGATTGTCCCTCCATCTTCTTGGACTCCTCCTTGCCTTCTTAAGGAGAAAAAGGTGTGGGAAGGATCGCTATTTCCTACTCGTATTCAGCAAATTGACTTGCTTCAAAATAGGGAGCCCATGAGAAAGAAAATAAGGGGCAGAAAACGTAAAAGAAGAAAGAACTCAAGAACCAGTTCATGTAGGAGACATCTCAATTCAGTTTCAGAAGCTGATGCCGCATCTGATGATAAATTTGGATTCCAAACAGGACCAAACTTCACTCTTGGACAATTTGAAAATTATGCAAAATTTTTTAAGGAATGTTACTTTAGAATGGAGGATGGTAAAGAGGAAATAACAATTAGCAATAATAATCACCAGAAGAGATGGGAGCCCTCAGTGGAGGACATTGAAGGGGAGTACTGGCGAATAATTGAGCAATCAACGGATGAGGTTGAGGTACTAATTAAGGTCTATTGATACTGATAACAGTGTTGGTCTTTATTGTCACATAACAGTACTAACAGTGATGTGCTACTTTCTGATACTGTAGGTATATTATGGTGCGGACTTGGAAGCTAAAGCCCTTGGAAGTGGTTTTCCTAAGGCTGATCCCTTAACTAAGGATAGTTTAGATCAGTATACCTTGTCTGGTTGGAATCTAAATAACTTCCCCAGGCTTCTGGGTTCTGTCCTTGCATTTGAGGAAAGTGATATATCAGGCGTTCTAGTACCATGGCTTTATGTTGGGATGTGTTTTGCATCATTTTGCTGGGTAAGTTGTGAGAATCACTTGTCTTTAAGTCTAAATCCATAAATGAGGTAGAAGTATGAGACAGCAAAGGTGTTGTATGTGTTTTCTCCCCTATATATAAGTATCTTAATGCAGGTATCCATAACAGCAGTATAGAAAGCTTTAGCATCTTTTGTTTTTCTTTTGAAAGGATTCTAATTTTTTTGAATATTTACTTGACAAAAGTAAATACTTAGAAATATCAAAGAATAGATAATGGCCACTACCCACTTTAAAAACTGTTTAATCTTGCTTAATGCAATTGAATCCTCAGTATGTTAGAACTCTCATTTTGCGAGGTTCAATTGCTTCCAAAATTTTGATTGTGACATGTTTGAAATGTTGAGCTATAGAACAATGCCATTTTTAATAATTCAAAAGCTTTATATTTTCCTTCAAGACTATAAGCCTTGTTCTCATTTTTATTTCCTGTTTATTGTAACAGCATGTTGAGGATCATCACCTCTATTCACTTAATTATCTGCACTTTGGTGATCCAAAAGTATGGTATGGAGTACCTGGAAAGTTCGCTTCTGCTTTGGAATATGTGATGAGAAAGCATTTACCTGATTTATTTGAGGAACAACCTAATTTACTGAATGAGCTAGTAAGATCCCATTGATTGCACTTTCTTTATTGGTTTCAGTTGTCGAACAAATATTCTATGATTGTGGTCGATTACATATAATACAACAATAGTTTATTTTCTTATTGGTTTTCATTGTGCTAATTTATTGTTTCTGTTTAGATATTTCATTAATGAAAAACTATGGTTATGTCAAAGTGGATTGTACAGCTAGATTTGTTCCACTATTTGATGCAAAATATGTATTTTATGTGGAGGAATGCTCAATCATTGAACAGTTAGCAAACCTGTATTATCATTTGAAGTTAAACACTGATCGGTGTAGTATATGTGGAAATTGAAATGAAGAAGGTACATTTATTAGGTACCAAATAATGACAGATAGAAGAAATATTTTGTGTAATTCTTCATACGAAACTGAACTGCACTCTAGAGTCTGCGCAAGTTTGTAGTGTGATGTGAGTATACCTCTAAAAGTGATGACTAAGAAAGGGAGATTCTTTAGTTAACGTCTTCTTAATGACTTAAATAGTTCATCTTGATCATATCCTGCAATAGTGTTCTGTATAAGACATAAATGTTTTGCTTATGATTGCTGCTGTTATGTTAAATATTGACCAATACATCAAACTTCCTATTTTGTTTTTTTGGTTCTTCAAACTTACTCCCGCATTTTCTAAGCTCTATGACTGTTGAGTGAATTTTGACAATCAATTCCTGTTGGTTTATCTCCACAACTCCTAAGGATATCTGTCTAGTTCTCGTAGAAGTGTTGGATATCTGTTATTCTATATGTAAAGAAGAGATTTGGGAACTGTTTTGTGACTTTATTGCTTCTGATATTCATCTTGAGCAGGTGACTCAACTATCTCCTTCAATTCTAAAATCTGAGGGAGTCCCTGTATATCGTACTGTGCAGCATTCTCGGGAATTTGTTATTACCTTTCCAAGGGCATACCATGCTGGATTCAATTGTGGTTTTAACTGTGCAGAGGCAGTGAATGTGGCCCCTGTTGATTGGTTAGTGCATGGCCAGAATGCTGTTGAGCTTTACAGTAAGCAGTGCCGGAAGACATCGTTGTCACATGACAAGTTACTCTTTGGTTCAGCTCTGGAAACTGTCAGGGCCCTCGGGGAACTAGTCCTCCTTCAAAAGCAAACTCCAGAAAATTTGAAATGGAAAAGTGTCTCTGGGAAAGATGGAGTACTTACCGAGGCAATTAAGGTAACAATGTGACATGCTCTCTCTTTGTTTCTCTCTACTTCCTTCCTATGATTTGGAAAGTTCCATAAAATTGTGGCAGGTATTTATTATTAAACATTAAAATATTAAACAACTTTAGTTAGTATTCACATGTCTAATTCTTTCTTCATTCATTTTTGTATTCTTGTTACCCCTACAATTAACAGACAAGGATAAGGATGGAAGAAGAGAGGTTGAATCGTCTTCCAAATCATTTGAAGTTGCTAAAGATGGAGAGAAAATTTGATGACCAAACAGATAGAGAATGCTTCTCTTGCTTCTATGACTTGCACATATCTGCAACAGGTTGTGAATGCTCTCCTAATAGATTTTCTTGCCTCAAACACTTGAAGTTGTTTTGTTCATGTGGAATGGACAAAAGGTTTATCCTGCTTCGTTATACTATAGATGAGCTAAATAAATTGGTTGATGCATTAGAAGGAGAAGTAGAAGCTATTGAAGTTTGGGTAAATATAATCTCTGCGACGGTTGCTGCTGATGCTGAGGATGCTTCCAAAGAAAAGCTAGATGAGGAGAGAGACGTATGTAAAACCAATAGCCATGAAGGTGAAAGTTCATCTTGTTGTGCAGGAACGAAGGAGAAGTTAAATTTAAATCCTAGCAGTTCACATAGTCATGTTTCTTCAGAGTTAGTCCAGTCAGACTTTCAGCATGGAACTTTCATTGCATCATGCAACACCATAGATAGTCATGATCGTGATATTAACCATAAAAATTTGGTCATGAATGATGAAGTTAAGATGGAGCAGACAAATTTTATGGATTTAAACCTTCATATTGCACCTGTTGAATATGAAGCCTCGTTGCACAATGCTGACAACCATAAATATCTGGGTGTGCCAGATGTCTATTCTGATGTCCCCAAGGAACAAGACAACATGCAACTTGATGCTGATATAAATACAAGAGACCCGATTCCTCTTCCAAATAAAGATGATCCTTCATGTTCAAGGGATACTCAGAGTTCACGTGCATTAGCTGGTGGAAAGTTATTTGGGGTTAACCTGCAACGGCATATAGATTTGGAATTGTTCGCTAACATTGCATCTAATATGGAAGTTGTAGACACATCCAACACAAGTGTAACAATGACAGACCAAAGCTATCTCCTAATGCAAAATTTTGGCACTTCTGTTGAGCCTATAAATTTGGGTTCTGTTGTGTATGGAAAGCTGTGGTGCAGTAAGCACGCAATATATCCAAAAGGTAAACTTCACTAAGTTATTTTTTGATCTTACATTACTACCTTTTTATGTCCTTAAATGTTTGGGAGTTTAATTTTTGTTTACTTTTGTTAAACATTTGAAGGGTACAAGAGCCGTGTTAAATTCTTCAGCATTCTTGATCCTTCAAAGATCTGTAATTATATTTCTGAAGTCCTTGATGCTGGATTTCTAGGGCCTCTTTTCAAGGTAACACCCCTGGTCTTGTCTCTGATTTACATTTGAAGATTTAATGACCAGTTTTGTTTCTCTATATGTTATTTCTGGCTCAGTTGGGTTTAGTTGTTATATGCCATTTTTGAAGCTAAATTATTGAAGTTAATATTTAGCACATAAAGGAGGAAGAGCTATAAGATTAAGAATTCTCAAATTTACACTAGTCTTGGGGAGGTAGACGTTCTTGCCCCAAATTGAGGATGCTCATGTTTGGCTTAATTGGAAGCAATATTTATAGCCATTCATGTTTGGTATAATTGGAAGCTGCTATTTATAGCGGGCTATCCTTGTCCATCGTTTGTGATTGTTCCCTTTGTGCATCTTAAAGATATCGTTCTCTGAATAATTGCTACTCTTTTCAGTATATTCAATCACTCAATTTATTAGGATAAATCGTTACTGGATGAATGTGGGGAAAGAAGTTGCCTGCCCATTATTATTGAGTGAAACGTAGGAAGGTTTAGTATTTCAATGTCATGATAATTCAAATAAGATCTTTTTGTATTTTATTGTAGGCCTTTTCATTTATCAATTTTGTGGGGGAAAGAAGAGCATTTTTGTCAAAATTTCAAAGTTTAAACTGCCTTTGTCTCCAATAGATTCAACTCGGAGAATAATTGATTGAAACTAAAGGCAGACCAACCTCTATATGTAATTAATCTTTAAATGAAATGATGTAGCTGACAGTTATCTACCATTAAATTCTGGACCATTAGATTTTGATAGGCAAATTCAAAATTGGAATGTGTATGACAAAGTGATTGGGGTAATGGGGGACTGACATCCATGAAATAAGGTAGGGTTGGTTATAGGTCACATAGGAAAGTGTGGCTATAAAGAGGAAATAGGTTAGAGGTGAGGGGATCGTGAATTCTATCTGAGTGTCAGATTGGAAACTTGCTTTCTTTGTGAGGAGCCTATGGTTTGTGGGGGACTTTAGCCTTGGCCCTTTGCAGTGTTTGGTTCAAAGGAGGGGAGGGGAGGGGAGGGAATGTGTAAAATTACTATTATAACCTTATAATTGAGAAAAGAAAATAAACTATGGTAGTATTTTTGTCAAATTCTTACAATTGTTTCTCTCCCCTCCAAAACCCTCCAATTTTGGGGATGAAGAGATGAAGGGGAAGAGAGGGAAAATAGGAGATAAAAATCTCTCCCCTCCCCCTTCTATGTTTTGAAGCAAACAAGGTAAAATGTCAAGAATCCGTCCCCTCCCCTCTAAATCCCTCCAACCAACACTTTAGGGGTTATTTTCTGCAGTTTTCCTTTGGTTTTGTTGTTATCAATCTTGTAGTACTTGATGAATCCAGCTGTTGATTTTCTTTTCTTATCAGTATCAATATCAATATCAATCCAGTACCTATTTTCCTGCTTTCTCTGCATTATTTATCTGGGTCTTAACAGTTTTGTATATATTGCTTGGCTTCTGGAGAAGGGAGGTGTGTAAAGAATAAAGATTTAGTTCTTAACTTGATTGGTTAATTCAGATTCATTCTTTGTTTTCTTTGTTAATTATTCCTGATCTAGGAGGATTCCTTTTCCTCCACTGTACTTCCTTTTTATAAATCAAGTCAAGTCCTTTTATCTCAAAAGAAATATCTTCTTGTTTCATAATGTTGTAATTGTAGAATAACTCTTTGCCCTGTTTCTTCTATGCTTGTTTTGCTTTCTTCTATATTGGAGATCTAGTGAATTTCAGTGATTAATAATCATTGAATGAAACTTATGAATGAAACTTAGTGATGCCACTAGAAAATACTTTGATTGATACTACTGCATGCTATTAAGTTTTTGGTTTATCATTGGACTTCGTATGTATATATATGTCCATGTTTTTCAATTGAAGTCTGCATCTTTATCATTTAATTAATGCATTCCAGGTTAGTATGGAAGAACAACCTAGCGTGGCTTACACAAATGTCTCTATAGAGAAGTGCTGGGAATTGGTTCTGGAGGGAGTAAATAATGAAATCGAAAAGCGAAGGAGTCGAGGGGAACCGGAACCAACTCCCTTGCAGCCTCTGAAAAGCATTCATGGTCTTAAAATGTTTGGATTCCTTTCTCCATCTATTGTCAAGGTAACATAAGCCATGTATCTTCAACATATTACTATCTGAAATTAAGTAATATCCACAATCACCAGTCATATTACATGTTAGAGTAAAACCCTATTTTGGCCCTCAAACTTGAAATCCTAATCAGTTTCTTTCACACTACAAGTTTATCAATTTAGTTCCTTACATTTAAAAATTTACATCAATTTTGTCCCCCTAGCATTTCCTGACAGTATAAACTGCCACTAAGCCCATAAATAACCGCTAGTATTGATAAGTTGAAGAGACGAAATTGATGAGATTAAATTGTGGGGGACTAAATTGATTAAAGTTTTAAGTGTGAGGAACCAAAACAGGGTTTTACTCTATTTTTTTGGAAGACGACGGTCAAATTTCTTGGATCTTAACCAAGATATGTTGAATTCTGGATTAACATAGGTTTTTGTATGACCAAGATTATCAGGAAACTGCTGAATAAAATTTGAATGTAATGATATTACTAAAATTCTTTCAGGCTATCGAATCTCAGGATCCGAAATGTCAATGCTCAGAGTATTGGAATCACAGGGAAGGAGGCTCTGTGTCTGCTGGAAGTGCCAGTGGTGTGGACAAGTTCACAGATGGTTCTAGTAGTGCTTCTTTAAGTGACCTCACTACCAAAGATTTCGGCGTCAATTCGATAAAGCCAGATGGAGACAATCTGCTTAGCGAAGGAACTCGTCATTCATTCCAAGGGATGAAAGCAATCTTACAAGGGTTTCTGAAAAAGGCAAGCCCTGATGAGTTAAGCACAATGCATGACTTATTCATCTCCAATATGCAGAATGTGCAGTGCAGAGAGATGTTCTTGAAGCTGATTGAGGAGATGCAGAAAAATCTGTAGATAAAACAAGGATTAATCTCCATTCTTTCTGATTGAGGGTAGCATATTTTCCATTCAGTCAACAGTTAGGCCCATAATTCGTTAGAAATAAAAGGAGCAAAAAAAAAAACTAGTTAGGCCTATTCTTTCAGAAACCATGACAATGAAGAAGTTGGTGGATGAGGCCAGGATAAATTTTGCTTGTCACCTACTCTCAGTGATGATCTGGTTATAGAAAATGTCATTTAGCCATTACAGATGTGCTAACTTTAACAGTAGCTTTTGGTTGGGATGTAGGATTTACGTCTTTCATCTTTATTATGATCTCCATTATCTCCAAATTGTTGTATATATGCAGAAAACAAATGTTTTTGTTACTAATTATAGAAGTAGGTAGGGTACATGGAGGAAGACGAGTATTCTCAGTCTTACATATCAGATCTCAGTTTTATGCCTGCAGCAATGCAGAAATGTCAAATTGCTGCAATTTTTATTCTCAAATTTTGGTCCTCTAGTTCTATATGGCTTCTCTTCAATTGATAATTCTATTAATCCTTCACATCTCTTGATTTAGTAGTGTGGAGTGTTTGACACATTTCTGAAAAACACTTGACACTTGTACATGATGTTCAATATATATATATATATATATATATCAATTTTAACACTTTAAAATAATTTAAACACTAATAGTTTTATTTGATTATTTTAAGTTTTTTTCGGAGTTTTAACCAAAAAAACATAAAAAAATATATATTAAGGTTTAAAATTGAAATCCTCCACAATTATAGGAAATTATTTACTTAAAAAAAGAAAAGGACAAGCAAAGATTAAAAGATTCAAACTCTAAAAGTTTTAACTTAAAAGTTAAAACCAAAAGAACTTAAAAAGATAAAATAAACACCACGTACTTTAGATGAATCATCATTTTGGAATTCTATATACTATTTCTATTTATTGAGAAATAATTGCTAGCTTGTAAGTCGATTATATTGATTGGTTTTTTTTTTTATTTGGTAATCTAATTTGATCATATCGGTGTTTTGAAAAACTTATCCAATTAATCCGATTACAAAAGGTCATCCAAACAAATCTCATCTTTATTAGATCAATTTGGATTGAATTACTTTAATTAATTTTTGCCATTCAAAAAATTTAAAAATTATATGTTCAATTGTTCAACATGCAATAAACTCTACAAAACAACAATTCAAACAATATGTAATCCAAACCTATGCAACATCTTACATGCAATGTTCTTAAATAAATTCTATAAGACAATAATAAAAAATAATAAATTCAACTAAAATTAGGTTAAAACTTAAATAAACTTAAATATAAAATGACGTAGCATTATACTTACCATATATTATATATATTTGTAATTGGTTGGTTTGGTTGTTATCAATTTTTTTGGATTGCCATCCAACAACCGGAAATTTATCCTAATCAATATGATTAAATAATCAGTTTTGATTGATTTTTGGCAATTTGGATTGGATCATTTCGGTTGAGTTTGGTTTGGTTTGGATGTGAACACCCCTACTTGTTATGTAAAATGGTACCTCTTGAGTCTTACTACTCCTATGCTCGGTGGACATGATAAAACATTTATATTTTGGAAGTTATATACCATTGTAAAGCAATCTATATCAGACCAATTTAAGGCCACGTCTATTGGATGATCCCACAATGTGACCAAAGGCATAGAAGGCAAAGGCCATTATTTTTGCAGCTTGACCCTCAGTCTTCACTAGAATTATGACTCTGGAATCAGTTCATGCTATTTGGTGCTAGCTACCTTCGAGAGAGTATCAAGGTGACCAAAGGATTGAAGGTAAGAAAGTGCTCAACCTTATTAGAAACCTGAAAGAGTCGAAAAATATCAAAAAATATTCTAACCAACTTCTTAAAATTGCTAATTAAGTAAAGCTACTTGGTGCTAAGCTACCTTATTTTCGGATAGTTCAAAAGCTTCTTGTTATTGTACCTGATAGATTTGAAGCTTCAATTTCTGCTTTAGCAAATACTAAAGATCTAGCAAGTATTTCTTTGGCAAAAGTTATCAATGCTTTACAGGCTTTTGAGGAAGGAAAACTTATTAGATGGAGAATGAAGATATAAGATTGGTTACTTTATTGTTGCATCATATAAAGTCAACGTGAAACAAGATGGAGAGTTAGGTCGACAATTAAAACTTATTTCAATATCACATCATCCTGTGTGTCATGGTAAGACCAAACATTTCAATGTCAAATTATTTTATCTGAGACAAGTATAAGAGATTTGTTTATTGAAGAACCAAAGAGGAGTCTTTTCCACTTTCTAGGTCGAGTTTCAAGAAACTTGGAATTTGTAGCTCCCAAGAAAGAACGAGTGTTGAAAATGTTCCTTAGAAGCTTTCAAAGTTTGATTTATAGTTTGAATAGTCAAAGATTGAGTTTTATCTAGAATTTGTTAACTAGTTATTAACGGGTGATCTTATTTCATTTTTTTAGCCAAGTTAATAGTCTTTCGGTTAGTGTTACTTTGAAGAGCGAGATTTAATTTATCTTTAATTATTTTTTTAAACATATTTATATCCAAGTCATATTTAATAACATTATAACTTAGTAGCGAATTCTTAGTTGTTGTTCGTTGTTTTTTTTTTCATCAACTACCTTGCAATAATTTTCTTTGCTATATTACTTGTTTTAAAAAACAACGCTTATTTTCAAGGTTGCACTATTATACTAAACCACTTTCTTAACCTCTGCTAACTTGCCAATTTCACAACTCAACAATATTATTTGTAAACTTTATATACAAATTAAGATATTCTTCTATAATGAAAACTCTTGCCAACGTCTGAAGATAAAATCCTCATAAGTAATTATTTTGGTGATTATATTTTTAATATATACTTTTTTGTTCATTTCCTCATAATGACTCACCTAAAATAACAAAAGAAAACAAAGAAAATTGACACTACTTATGCTTTAGCATAAAATACTTTATTTATTTTGGTTTTAGAGTTTACTAGACGCTACATAATAGGAGAAAGCCTATCCCATTACATAAATATAACCACTTACCAGAGAGATCTGAACACGTATTTTCTTCAACCATTAGGCTATTCTCTCCTGACATAAAAAAATAACTATATAAAAGGTGAAACGGAGGCATTGGTGTTAAGCGTCTTCCACCATTTTGGTCGTCTTTGCTTCTTGTCATGTTTGTTTCTTTGCTATCCTTGTGATGGTGGTGGGCAGTAGGCAAATTATAAGTGAAATACATAATGGGAGGCACAAAGAAATTTCATTCTGCAAAATTTAAATTTGTATATCAAATATGCTTTCGTATGTATTTCAGTAACAATAGTCTGCAATTAGAATTTCTTACAATAAGTCGTCCCAAATATTAAATTTAATATTATTTAATTCAAAATAATAAGAAGTAAGACATGTCACTACTGACTTTCTATATCAGCTCTTTTTTGAGATTTAGAAACAACCCAGATAAAAAGTGAAGATTTTCTAAATCATTCTAAGGGAAGCTCAATGCATAATGAGACATGAGTGTAGACACCATGTTTTGTCCAGCCATTTTTAAAATTAAAAAAAATTGAGAAAATGAAAATGAAAGTGGTTTTCAAAATATTTTGTGAAAAATTATCATTTATAAATTGTTTCTCTCTGGAAAAATTTGGTTTTTATTTCAAAGATGTATAAAATTTTAGTTTAACTTGTATGGTTGTTTTTAAAAAAAATTAAAATTAAAATTAATTATTAATTGAGTTAGAATTAATTTATATTTTTAATCAAATAATAATAATAATAAATGGGTAAAATATTTTTAGGCTTTTCTTTAAAATTTATTTTTTAAAACCATTTTTTGGGATTCAATTTCATAGCCTTAAACCATGTGCCCAAACCATGCTTCCATAAACCCAAGCCCATATAATAACAAAAAAAAAAAAAAAGGGGGAAGTTTAATAGTCGAAACACAAAGGAGCGGAAGGCATCGAAACGCAAAAAAGAAAGCACATAAATGGATGGACCAAACACAGCTGAATGAGGAACAAGCAAAATGCAGTAGAAGGAAGAAAACGACATCAACAAGGTTGCATTTTGGAGCAACCGAACAAGCCAAAAGGACAGATCAGATCATGAAGTAGCAGGTCTCAGAGCAAGATGCGTCTGTGGGGAACAGTAGAACTCCAGGGCAAAAGATACACACCATTAATGCAGAAGCAGGGCTCTCCCAGCGTGCTAGATGACATCCCAAAGTGCATGAGTGAGGCACAAGTGAATCGAGACAAGACATGAGTAGCGTAAAAGGAGGAAAAGAGGAGAAGGGCACCGAGATAGAGAGCAGCAGAAAGGGCGAATTGAAGATGGTGGAAAGATATAGAGACCGACAGAGTGTGAAGGCTATCAATATAAGGGGAAGGATTGTGAGAATTAGGTCAGACTTCCCTGGCTTTCATTCTGTCTCTTTGAGGTGTGAGATTGGGAACGTGAACAGAGAGAAAGATTGAGAGGATAGCAATAGAGAGTGTAAGGTGAAGGGCTCAGACTATGAGAGAAATCAAGAGGAGAAAGCTGTCTGAAGAGAAGTCAACTGAACTTGTTGGGAGAGTAGTAGAGCTTTTAATTTGGGGTTCTTTGGTACATCTCTTATACTCTCTTTGTGATTATCAGCTTTGTTTGGGTCATTGATTTCTAAGTTTCAGTGTTGAGCTATGGAGGGTTTTGGGTGAATGTTACTTGTCATTCTGTTATATTTTTATTCTTAGTTTTTGTTGCTTTGGTCTTTGTACTGCTTGCTTATTGTTAGGATTGAAGTTCATTTCATATTTGTGTTGCTTTTTTAAATTTGCTGATGTCTGGTTGATAGTTGATTCTAATTGTTGTCTGTTGTTCATAAAGATGGGAATGGTTTGGTATTTTTCTTTAGTCTAGCATGTGAATCTGATCCCCACTTTGCTAAAGGAACTCATTAATTACTGAACCTGTTTATAGTTTTCTGGTAATCATGATTTATGTTTGTGGTTTTCTTGAGTTACTATCATGACTTATGTTTGGGGATTTCTTGAGTGATTGTTAGTTCAGAGAATATTTATTCACTATACCAAGATAGTGTTTATTTTGTGAAAATACTTCTAAATGGTTGATTGGAACTTTGAATCTCTAGTTTATATATGCGCAGTGAGGATTGCCTAATGCATTGTTTTAAATGTTTTGCTTTAGTGTTGTGTTTTGAGTGTCTTGGTAAGATTTGGTCATGTTCTATTTGCTTGGTTGACAGGTGCTTTTTGTGGAGTTCATGAACTTTATGGTGATTTATTCTCTTCATGTTATTGTGCATTAGTTTTCATTTTAGTGTGGCCACAACACTCATTTTCAGTAAGTTTTTCCTTGAAAATGAAGGTTATTGATCATATTGTTATATATTACCTTTTGGAAATGTTACTAGATGTATATATCTGAAGGTGTTTTATGATGAAATGTTTAATAGATGACTTATGATCGATCTAAGGTTTGTTTCTTAAGTTGGAGTTTGTCTCAGTGTTAATGATATGAGTTCTATTAGGTGATGTGTGCTTCAAGGTTGAGCTCACTCTTTGTGCTGTTTTCTATTTCCATACTTGTCTTTTATGGCTGTCATAGTTATTAGATAAGATATTTTTGGTTTTATGCTGTTGAGGATTATGTGATTTCTTTGGTGATCATTAGTGATGGGTTTAGTAACTGGATCATGGGATTTGCATAATGTCTTTCACTATGAAATTTCATTGATCAAGCTTATGTTTGATAAAGTGTTTTTTCATTATTCTAATTTCTTGTTAATTAATTATTGAGGATGGGTTGTTGTTTATCTTATTTGAGAATATAAAAATTTGGTTTATTACCTTATTTCAACATCCTTTGTTGATTATTGATTGGGCCTCAATTTAATCTTCTTTTCTACTGAATCCCAATGGACAAATTCTGGTTTATGATTTACTAAACTTGTGGTTTAGTTCGAAACTTTGTTTTAAGGTTCATTCTCGTGCTTGCTTCATGATCCGTTTTCATGGTTGTCTGAATGGCGTTTTCATTTATTTCTGCACGAGGAGTGCGAAAAGAATTAGGGGTATGTGAAAAGAAAAATAAGAAGAGGAAAGTATGGGCAAGTATGGGCCGAAGGTTTGAATAGAAATTGATAGCATGTGAAGAGAAGAAAAAAGAAGCAAGTGAATGGGTCAGGCTTGGCCCAGTTGGTCTGGATGTGTGAATAGAAAAGTGGAGGGTATAAAAAATCAAATTGGGTCTTGGGGTGTGGTTAGGAACTGATGGGGTGAAAAGAGAAAAATTTAATGTTTAGGTTAGCGTCTTTAGTTTATTTGTTTTGTTTTATTTAAGTTGTTACTTATTTAATCCCAAAAATAAAAAGAGAAATTTTGTAATTTTTTTTTATGTAATTTTTTTCCCCACTCTCACTTTTACATATAATTAGCATGAATACGTTTTAGGATGAATTTGGACTCTTAGATCCATAGGCCCCTCATTTATCATGAAAAGATAAGTGGTATAGTTTTCTACAAGACTGAGCTTGCACTATTCGACTTGGGTGATGATAAGCGTTATTTAGACGAATGATTTATCTATCTTGAAGGATATAATGACTTTATATTCATTTAAAAATTTTATGTATACATGTTTATTTTTAGTCATTTTATTAGATATTGTAATATTTATTTTAGTAATAAATAAAGTACAATTTTATGGCTGCTAATTTAGGTAATCACATTCGCAGATATTGTGGGGTGCCAAACACATTTCTTACGCATAATTGACTCTTGAACATATATCTAGTTTATATTTTAATGCTTTTTCAATAAAAATAAATAGAGTTTTTAATAGTACTTTAATTTTTAAATAATTGGTGGTGACTCCATAAATAATTTTTTTTTTTAAAAAATCAATCAATCTTCATCATAGCATTTTTCCCTACCCAAAAGGTACATTGTAACAATGAGTAGGCTAAAAAGAAAGGGACAATATCATTCTAGGTAATAACTAGTAAAGGTGTTTCTGGATCTTGCATTGCTCATAATACACAGATTTTTTCCAATTTCTATAGCATAGAGAAGTATTAGAACAAGGTTGAGAGTTCAAAAGCGGTATTTACTGTGTTTTCTGGATACTGCATTGTTCAAACGGCTGGTTTCCTTCTGTAGTTCTTGTTCTTTAGTGTCCATATAATGATATGCTATTGGAGCAGCATCAGAACACTGATTTACCTTTTTTCTCTCTTTTCTACAATGACGAATTCCCTCTACTAAATATTTATTATTTTTCCACAATTACAAGAAAATAACAGCAGCAAAGATTCAGATTGTGGTTGCGAGGAAAATTACAGTTCGGAAGGTCACCATAATAACTAATATTGTGGGCACATTTGTAGACTTTTATTTATTTATTTTTACTTATGAGAAAAAATTGAACTCAAGTAATTTTATTATTAGACTAGTTAGCATTGTTGTTTCGTAAACTCAAAATAAAAAGAAATTATAACATATAAAAGTTAATTTTTGAAACGTTATCTAAGTAAGTTTTAATTTTGAAAACTAACTACTAATATTTTATTCTCTTTTTACCCTTAATTTTTTAACATATAACAAAATTTGTCTCTCACAAATTAGTCCCCTCGTTTCTTTTTCCCTGCCACTTATCATTTTCTTCCTCTTCTCTCATTCTAAATAAATAAATATTTAACACATAAAAAATAAATATTTAATTAAATAAATATTTAATATATGAAAAATAAAATATTTAATTAATTATAAAATTTGTTCATAATAAATAAATAAATATCAAAATATTTAATTTTAATATTAAATCACAATAATATTACATGCATTTTTAAATAATTAAACAAAATTCAATTAATTGTACAATTAATTTTATCAAATAGTTTTAATTTAATAAACTATAAGCTTTCGGCTCTAATCTTACAATTACAATCTCAAAACTTTCAGCTAATTTTGTCAAAATTTGTTTGAATTAACTTTTATCAACATCTTTTTGTTTTTAATTTGAAAAAAAAAAACACTTTATACAAAATCTTGGTTTACAGTTTGGTAAGTTTTTGAAAATATAAATTATAATAAGAGGGTTATATAATTATAAGTTAACAATCATAATATATAAATTTGGCCTGTAATACTAAAATAAGAGAAAAATGTACAATAGTTTTAGTTTTAGGTGATGTATTACTCATGCAATCCGATGTCATGAGTTAAAATTATAAATAAATGAAAATAAATTTAATAGTACTATAATATAAAATCATTCAATGACTCGACTTATATTTGTCTAAATCTCCTTTGACTATAATATTTGTAGTTATATTTTAAATATTTTGTTCCCAATAAAATGCATATATACTAAATAAATATGTTTAATATGAAGACAAACTTACTTTTATGCTCTCACAAACTCAATCTATTAAGAGTCTCAGTCAAATTAACAATAGAATAAATATATACCTACACAGTACAATTTCAACATCAATATTTTTACCTTATTTTTAGGAAAACTTTACAAAAGATGAGAGGAAAGACCACTGCTGAAAGACTTGGATGACTGGTTTTAGTTGAAGGCCATATATACTTTGGTTGGATGTGGTTTTCTTTAGGCATAGAGCATTACAATCTGTGGAAACAGTGACTTTTTTTTTTTTTTCCTCTCTTTTTGGCAAAGGCAATTTGGTATTTCTGTTGAGTTATCTCTAAGAATAGCTGAAGCATGAGTTTGGTCAAAGGTTTTATTTTGGTTTACTAACTTATCTTTAAGACAACATATAAGTGGGTCTGACACCACTTTTAACTTAAAGTTATATTTGGTTGGGTGAAATAAAATTTAGTATGAATGGAAATAAGAATAGAAAGGATATTTACTTTGTTTGGTAGGTTAAGATGAAATTGAAGGAATGGAATGTTTCACCATTATAAAGACAAATTTACTCTTAAAAAATATAAATTAAATAAAAATAAAATAATTGTACTGATAAAATTAACAAATTAAAATATCTATTCATAAAATTACATATTACTTTTAAAATAAATTAAATTGAAATAAACAATTAAAAAAAAGAAAACCACACAGAGGAAGCTTCATCCTCTACAACCAAGGACGACAAACGCGCGAACGAGAACCTTAGCACTGGCGTCCTTGCTCGATCTCAAGCTCAAATCTCGATCTCAAGCAAAACCCCATTCCCAAAATCTATTCGCAACAGTGCACTATCCATCCAAATTTGTCGCTGATTAGCCATGCCTTCCCCAAATTCACGACGGGTGGATGGTCATCTCCAGCACAATAACTTCTTCACCGGCAATGAAACTCTCATTTTGGCAGTGGCTTCTACCCAACTTGTTGGAAACAAGGTATTATGGGCACTGGGGTCTCATTCTGGTGGGAAAGAAGCTTTCTTCCCAATTTTTGGGGAAGACCTAATCTAGATTTTAATTAAAAAAATGTTAATAACGAAAAAAAAAAACATGAACTTGGCAAAGCAGAACTAATGGGGATGTATAATGAAATATTTAACCTATTTTTGAAATTTACAACTTTAAAAAGAAATCCATTTTGACATTAAAATTGATTTTTCATGTTTGGATTAAAAGGAAGAAAAAATAAACATAATGACAATAGACGTGTCTTTGGATTATTTTTTTTGGAAAAAAAAAAAAAGAAGCAAAAGTTTAGGATGAGAGGAGGTTATATTTATACTAAGGCGAGAGCATGTCACAAAGCCTAAGCAAGAGATCCAACCATACTTATGGATTGTTTACCAATAGAGGACTGTTTGATGTTTAGAAAAGAGAACTACTAAAATAAAGTACAAGCATACATTTCCGTGTTGATAGCAAAGTATTTTAAGGTTGTTGTACTCAAGGGATTGATCAATTAATTACTAAAGTACCAAGTTCAAATTTTATTTAGGCATTTGAATTATTGCGAATGAATAAGCAAAAATAGGAAACAAATAAATGACATCGCAAGTGATGATGGGAAATTAGTGAGACATAGCCTGAGGTCTCGATTTCACCTCAACCGTTTGTATTAAATTACTTCGTTTCCTTAATCCTGTTAACTATAATAATTGCCAATCAGGATTACTAATGCGTTACTAAGCTTTTCCCATGGTTGAATTAACCTAACTTAAACTACCAATTCAATCATATCCCTATATGAATTGTAATAGTCTAAATTCCATTAGGTTTTGTGAGTTCCCTTTTATGTTTGCATTGTGTCCTAGAATATCCCTATCCTAATTCCTCTGTGGATCTAATTCTCATAGTCTAAGTATCTAATTCCTTCCCAGTTCATAAACAGTAACAAATCTTCTTGCTAATTGGCCAGATCAATAAAAAGATGAATGGAGGGAAATAGAACTAAATTAAATATAATAAAATTGAATTGATTCCACTACTATGTTTTGACTTTGGGTAATTTTAACAAATTCTTGGCTGATTTCCACTTAATTCCACTCTAGATACACGAAAGTGTTTCCTTCCATTCGCAAAGTGTTAAAAAGTCCCAAAACATAATTCTAAAAGTCTATTTATAGTCTAGGTACACCATCCTCAGTAAATATGACTCCCAAACTAATTAAACGGCCCAAAACAGTGAAGAGATTGCAATTCCTCGTGTTTGGCACTATAGCACCATGAACGTTCTCCCGGGTCTTCTTTGTTATGCTTTGGCACCATGGCACCACTAGGCTTGCGCCGCAGCGCCAACTTCACGCTTTTAGGTCCTCATTTGCTTCTTAGGTGCTATCTTGTTTCTCTTGCCGCACATTTGCTCCTTTCCTTGCTTGTGGTAACCTTGAATTCCTTCCTTTGGCCATAATCCTTCAAAGTCATCACTTTATGCTCAATTTCACACCTTGCTTCTCCAGTTCTTTAATCATGCAAGGTAAGCAATTAAGGATCAAATACATTCCAATTTTCCAAAAATAAGGACTCCAATGCAAGGGATTGTAGCCTAATTTGATTATATAAAATGTATTTATCATTGTTGCAATGGGATTGAAACTCAAGCATTAAAAGCAAAATGAATTCTATCCATATATGATGAACCAACCACCACTGGTTGATTTCCAATATTATAAACTACTAAAAGGTTGCATGTCCTATATCATGTGATTAGACAAAAAATTATCTTTTCTTTTAAATTTAAAATGTTTTAAAAAAAATTAACAATGAGAAGTGAAAATACGAGAGGAAGAAGAAGGAATTCAAAGAGAAGGTTGTGAGGAAGCTCAAGGATAGCTTGTGATGATAGAGAACAACATCATCACCCTTGCTTTATCGAAGGGAAGTTCTCGCAGCTCTCATAGTCCACAGAAGGAGTTTGTAGAAGTGCTTATTTTTTTTATTACAAAAGAAAATTTGAGAGATAATCTCATTCCAAGTCTAATAGCATAGGTATCTCTCTTTTTTCATTCTCTTTTCTTTCTTCTTATCGTGGCAGTGTCCAATGTCTGTTCCTCAGGTTGCCTAAAAAGTGATTCCCAATCATTTACCTATATAAATCCTAAACTTACATCATCCGTAATAAAGCTAGTCGTTTCCTCCTTTGTGCAACAAATTGTTGTTTTTCTAACAAGTTTTAAGCTAATCAAAATGGACTATGAGTTGGATAATGTAGACAAAATTCATGAGGCAAAGAAAAGGGAAAGGTATAGCCACAATCCTAGCCATAGAGACAGTAAATCCACCCACCTTTATTCTTCAATTTGATTACCATGACTTTTATTTCCGAGTCACCAGAAGAAGTAACCGCATGCCTAACTTGGAACCGAGTCACCAGAAGAAGTAACCGCATGCCTAACTTGGAACACAAATTTAGATGGTTATGTTTGTGTTCTCTATCTTTTCTTGGCATATTTGTATAAGATACATATTAATTTATTGTTGTAAGTAAATTCTTTGGGTTTATGAATTGAGTTAAATATCATTTTAATTTCTCAGTTTTGAAATCCTAATTAATTTTGATCGTCACACTTCAAAATTTCTTATCAATTTAGTCTCTCACATTTTCAATTTATTAATTTTGTCTTTCAAATGTATCAATGCTAATGGTTATTTATGGATTTATTGGCGGTTTAATACTCCGAAAATTCTATAAACTTGTAATGGAAGAGACCAAATTGATTGTTTTCAAGTGTTTGGTACTAAAATAGTATTCAACTCATGTGTTTTAATACAAAGTTGAAGCCAAAAGTACCAAAAGGAAAAAAAGGAAGAATGCCATATGAAAATTTGTGAGAATTTTTATAGCTTTTGTTAAGTTAAAACAAATATCCTATCCCCATAAAAAAAATAAGTACATTATTCAATTTCTACCCATTCTCAAAATTTCTATAGCAAATAAGGATTCCAATTACAAAAGAATTGTAAGCTTGTCAAAAATCAAAAACAAGTTACAATAAAATCAATCACCCCTTGTACTTGACTTCTCAAATCCATTTTAGGAGAGTTGCTCACATTTAGTGTTCGAAACTACTTCAAATGGATTGTTTTTAATAGGAGGATACTAGGGAAATTTAATATATATATATATATATATACACACACACACACACACAAAGGAGAAGACCGTTGTGTATATGAAACTTCCAGTACAATTATTATCTGGAAAAGGAGAATGAACAAAGAAGTGTCATAGATGATAAAGGCTAATAGAGAGTCTGGTGATTTCTTTTGTAGATAGAGCACATTAACATTTGAATGATCAAAGACAAGCAAAAGATGGATGGCATGTATTAGCTCTCTCTCTACTCTCAATATTCGATAGTGTTTTATTTTTCCTTTCTTTCCTCCATCTCAAAACAAGTTCTTATAGGATTGCATATTCAAAATTTGGGTAAAGACGATGCTACATTGTTATGGGATATCAATAGTGAAGTTGAATGGAAAAATGCCACAGATTTTTTTTTTTTTTTTTTGTAAACAAGATGTCATAAGGCAATGGGGTTTAAGAGGAAGGTCCTCCTTCAAATAGTCATTTCGCAGAAGATAAGAATCTTTCGAAAAAAGTTAATTATGTGAGAAAAATTTTTTTGGCACACTATCATTGAATTAGCATCTACATTTATAAAATTAAACCAACAAATTAAGCTACACAACTCATCCAATGTGGCACTTCACTTTTTGTAGAGTTATAATAGAGGCCCATATTGATCACTCCTTAAATCTAAGATGGACCATTTTGATCTCTCTAATCTAAGGATGACTATTTTGATACCTCCCCAATCCTAAAGGACTAAAAAGATATTCTACTATTAAATAGAGTAAACATTTTGAACCATTAAATTGTGAATGGTTCATATGGATTAGAGTGGTTCAATGGTTTTTTGGTGGATTTTTTTTTCCCCAGTTTCAATGCTTGGACTAGTTTTTTTAGTTAAGTTGGAGGAGCTATAAAAGAAACAGTTAGTTGACTTGTATTTTATCACTAGTTTAGAAGCTAGTTTTGGTGCGTAGTTTAGAAGAGTTAAAGTTGAAAGTATGAATTTTATATAAGGTAAAGTAAAAAATTATGGAAGTTAGAAGGCTGGAGTTGATATGTCATGAGCTACTTTATAACTCCTCGGTGATTAAGGTTTTAAGGCATCATGTAATTAGAAATAATTAGGTCTTTTTGATTGCTCTTGCCATAGTTATAATTTGAAGTCTTGAGAGTCCTTAAGAGTACAATATAAAGTGGTGAAGTGTAAGTCTCAAAGGCATGAGTCTAGACAAGAATATTAAGGAAAAAATTCTTCTCCAGTTATTGCTCATCTATATTTTCTACAATACCTTACATTATTATCAAGATGAGAATTATCCTCAAATACAATATCCGTGATATGAAAATCTTGAACAAGAAGAAATAATGCTTCTCCAGGAATCCAAGCCTTCAAGTTTGTATATTAAGAAATTTATTGGGAATATTTTGATCTTTGTGTCATCATAAACTATGTGACATACTTGAAAAAAATCTCAAGATTCCCTAGGAAAAGTAATATAAAAATTATAACATTATAATTTTAGTTGTTCAGCTACTAGGAGGTAGAAGAGCCCCATCAATCCAATGTGTTGTTTCTTGTTGTTGTACTTAGAAACAAGTGTTAAAGTTTCGTCTGGAATTATCTTAATAAAACCTGGTCGAGGATAACATGTTGTCATTCCTACAATGTAATCCTTCTCATTTCCTGCCTCCTTCCCCTTTCCATATTTAGGTAATGAGGTACAAATAATCCTTCCATCCTGGAATCATCAGAAAGAATTTCCAATTTAAGATGATATGCATTTGAAAAAAAAAAGATGCACACCATTTGTGCTTTCTTAAAATGTTATGGATTAAAAAAAAAATTTTAATAAAAGGGAAGAATTGAAGGCAAAACTATAGATAAATTCCAAGGAATATAAAAGACTACAAATCAAGATTTCCTCCAATCACATACTTAGGAAGAATTTTCAGCAAGATGTTACATTGGTCTAGATTTTAAAATTGTAAAATAAGTGTCTCGCTAGATGTAGTCTCCTTAATGATGCAAGGATCCTTTTTTTTTTTTTTTTTTGCTTTTTCTTCTCAATGGGTAGCTAATGCTATCTTGGCATATATCTTATATTTGTAAGATATATCAATTCCTTTTTCGAATATCAATTCTTGTGAATGTTCTGTGGTCTGAATATCTAGAATTAAACCATTTAAGTATAATGGTAAATAAAGAAAAATCACCTGTCCATGGAGAGTTGAAGCCGTTCCACCTGCATGCTGATGAGCAACTCCATAGATAAAATATCCACTAGTTTTCATTTGGAAACTTGTCTTTTTGAGATCAATGCACCCACTACCATACTTTTGAGTAGTGTTGCAAGCTTCAACATCATACTCAATCTGTCGAAAAAAGAAAAATCTATATTACTCTTGCTAAATTCAAAAGTAAAGATGTAATTAACAAATGGTTGCTGCTAATTTTATTACTTGGCCCTACAGACTAAACTACTAGAAGAAAGCTCTTGTCAGTTGTTACCTTATTAATATAAAATTTAAATTCTCTAAATATGTCTAATGGGGAACAAGGGAGTGAGTATTATTGAACCGAAATAACACAATATCATGAAATTCTAAAAAGAATACTCACTTGGCAGTTATGGCTCACATTTAATCCACTTGGACCATTCGATATTTTCACAGTATCGGTCACATCAAAAACATAAACCTTCAAAGGAACTATAAGATTGTCCCAGTCAACCCACTCCACTATGTATCTAAGGTAGACCGTTCTGATTGACCCCTTATGGCTTTCCTTCAATCTGCACTGTGCATTATCGTTGCAGCACCACCCACCACCTATGTAACCTGGTCTCAGAGGCTGGCCATTTCTGTCCTTTGTTACATTATATAAATCACACCTGCATTCTGTGCACCCAATCCTATCTTCTACACCACGTGTATCAATGACGTGAAGATTCACCATCCATTTCTCTTCATATCCAGCAGGAATTTCTGTTGGATTGCCAACCTCTATACCAAAAGGATCTGGAATACGTGTAGCTGTTTGTCGAGTTTCAGATCCAAGGCCAAAGTACTGTGAAAGAAGATTTTGCCGGCAAATGCCAGCATTTCTTGAAATAACTTTATCTTGAGGATCTGTAGAATTTTTGGGCTGATAGTATTTAATAACAGTCCAATGGTGAAGATAAGTTTCATAGAGCGGAATAGAATTCCCTTCATCATCAACTAGTTCGCCATAGAAATTCTTGATTGCAATATGTCCTTTGGGAAACTTCAAATCATGGTAGTTCTTGTTTGAACTTATTCCTGGTGCAAGTTCAACTTTGGGGGATAAAAAAACAGCTGATTTTATTTTACCTTTGGATTTCCCAGATGCTTTTGATGGTGTGCTGAGTGCTAGAAATAGTATTACTAATAAGATTGCCCAATCTTGATATATATGCCTCATTTTGAACTGCCAAAGTAATTTTAGTAAGATATTCATGGACTGTAAGTTTAAATTTATCATCTCTAAGACATTCAGGTAGACAATTAGTCTCACTTCAAATGGTAATGAGATAACTTGGATGTAAACGAAAAAAAAAAGAGAGACCAGTAACATGACAGTTTATGGGAAATGCCAAAATAGATGTTTCTTCATTTTATTTTCTTTTGGTGAATATGTCAAAATAGTTTCTATCAGGATAATTTTAAGCAAAACAGTAGCAAATTTGCAGTGTGTTTGTGATGTGTAACAATGTGTACCTGGAGCATCAACCCTTTCTTCAAATATTTATTTTACAATTTTAATATAGAAACTATAGAATCAATGAGTTTTTGGCCTTAATTATGCTATGTTTTAGGTTTGTACTTTGATGACGTTCTAAACATCGACTGTTTGTCTACAAGTAACATGCTTGTTCTCTCTTCCTTACTACTTATAGCTTGCTTTTTGATGCAGATGATTAATTAGAGAAAAATAGTTAAGTACTCATTTAATTAAATGATTTGCTAAATTTTTTAATTTATTCTTCTCTTGAGCTTCAACAATCATGTTTAATCCATCAACTAGGTTAGGACAGAATAATCCATCCAAAGGCACATGATAACCTTGTTGATGGATTAAGCTTGATTGTGAAAATTAAAAAGAGAAATTTTTTAGCAAAACATTCAATTAAAAGTGTATGTTAAATGGGATGCCATAGTCAATTTGCACCTTTTGTTGCATTCCAGCATCCCCACCAAAATTTTTCTACCTGTGCAGTTGTACATGTCCTAAGAGATGGGAACGGGATTATCTATCTATAATAATCTTATTCCCCGTGCAAGTTGTGTCATGCCACCTTGTTAATTTAACTAGAAGAAAAGAATGATAATCTGAATGTTAACAAAAATTATCTGAGTAAATAAATAGAAGACAAATAGCAAAATCCAAAAAACAACATTAACAGAACAAGAAGAAAAAAACAAAGAACGAAACATCGTTTGTATATCAATGGCAATTTTCTTGCCACAATATCATTGGTATTCTGACTTAAATTGCAGGGAAATTCCTCCAAGACACCCACTTCCTCTTATTGATCCCCATATTGTTCATCTTTCCAACATAAAGACTAGAGAATGATATGGGAAACTTTTCTTCATATTCCGCTTGATATGGGAAACTAATTTGTCAAAGAGATGAAAGAGGTCAAGAACTTAGCCTTTTGGCTTTCATTTCTAAATGAGTTTGCTATCATCTTTTACAGTTTACACTACATTTTCAGCAATCATCTCAAATGGTAGTGAAGAAATTTGGTGATATTTCTTTCAAAGGGAATGATTGTAAGTGGCCAACATTGTTTAGAATTGTCTCAACAACTTCAGGAAAATCTACGAAGGTTACATGTGTAGTGTCTCTGTTTTATGGACCCCAAGGGTTTTATGATATGATCGAACGGTGGTTGTGGCTATTATTCATGGGCATCTTAAGAAGCTTAGCTAGAGCACCTTGGTTATTCAATGTTACGTGGTTGTCAAATAATCTGAAAAATTTAACTTTAATCAGTGACACCAACCGAAAAGAAGGTAACTTTGTGACAGATCAAGTTTTGGCAAAACAATTGGTCAAGAAACTTGAACATCATGTGTGAATAAAAGGTTGTCATCAAAAGAAAAGGCTTCTAGAATCCAACATTATTGTCTTGTTTTGAATAATGTATTCTGTATTTGCCTTCTATATTTGGTTGGTGGAAACACTCTGTTCAAGTATCTTATAATTGTGTGGGAAGCAGTAGATAATGTATACTGACAAAATCTACTACAGTACAATGCTGTATATCTTTTCACCCTTAATTGAAAGAGGGATAACACATGCACACCCACTTGTGGATACTCATATTTTACATCTCTTTTTTCTTTTTGTATCTCTCTTATTTTTTTGTTTACAATTTTATTCATACAAATAACATAACTAAAATAAATAAGGTGTATATGGAGGTGTGTAAATTTTGGTGTGAAACTAGCTTTTCTCTTATTATAATATGGCCATACTTTTTCTCTGAAAGTCCACATTCTTTCCATAAACTCAAAAAGCCTGTGAAAAAGTGACTTCGAAATCCCACTTCATTCCATATCCCCACTTTATTTTCATAAATTCATCTATTTCCATGCAACCACTTGTAGGTCTTCTCTTTCTCTTCTGAAGTGTTTCTTTCTTTTTTCGGTTCTGCAATCTGATAGTGAAGATAAGATTAGTGCTTCTAATCCTCAGTCACAGTACACAAAGAGAAAGAAGAAGAGAAAAAAGAGGCGTGTTTGGCTAATTGTTATCCAACAGAAGAAGAAAGAATGGGAGTTGAGAAAAATGCGGTTGCTTCCCTCATTCAAACAAGCCTTGTCGCTTACATGTTACCCTCTCTTAGATCTTCTCAGGAGCAAATCAAAGTCATAAACAGCCATTCAAACACCAGAGATAACCACCACAAGGTATTGCAACATAGAAGCACTTTTCTTATAACATTCTATTCCAAAATAGAAAAAGCACTTTTCTTTGAAGCTCACATTCTGAATGATTTTTCTGTGAAGATGAATCCTTAACTTCAGTTCCAGATTATAGTTCATGGGTTTCTCTTGTGGGCTGCAATGGGGTTCTTGATGCCCCTTGTATACATATAATTCGAATTTCAAACAGAGAGGAGAATGGAAGAAGGGCTAGAATAGTATTCTATCTTCATGCAGTTTTGCAGGCAAGTGCACATTCTAGATCTGCAGTTATATTATTTTTGTTAGTTTAAGAGGGCTACGATGAATACTTTGTGGACAATAAAGGGATTAAAATATACTATGTCGTTAGAAATCATAGCTTTGTTTATCTCATTTTATGGACTGAGAATGTGAAAAAAAAAAAAAAAACAATTATGCTGTATAAGCTTTTCTTGCATTGATTATGCTTTCCTTTTTCTAAAAAATCTTTTCAATTTTTTGTGCAACAGATGCTTGCTGTTCTCCTGGGCACATCAGGAGAAATAATGTCCATAAAAAATTTCAACAACTTCAACAATAATCATCAAAGAGTAGGTGTGGCATTGTAGGTATTATCTGGCTATAAGCCATTCTCGGTCTTCTTAAACCACAAAGGTAATAATTGACCTGAGTTTTATAAAGGAAAAGCTTAATGGCCATTCATAATTTATTACATTTTAAAGATTTTTCATGTTCTTTTTTCTTACTTCGTTGATTTATTCAGTTATTTGTGATTTCTTTTCATTCTATGTTCCAATTTTCTGCTTATAGAATATGATGATTATGATTATTAATCTTTCTCGTTTACTTCACAGGGAATCCAAAAGGAGAAGTGTATGGTTCTTTTCACACTGGATAATTGGAACTGCAGTGACCTTTCTAGGTGTTATTACAGAGAACCACTAGATATAGGAATATAGGGATAGAAGAAATTAGGGATAAATTTTAGTTTCCTTTTTGGATTTTGAATTCTTATTTCTGAATTTTATAACATGACATTTTTCTTCTGAAGATGTTTTTAGTTGAAAAATATGATTATATGACATTTAACTAAATTGATCACTAACACATGTGTTGATTTAAGTTGTAAATTAAAAAGTTAAGATCATTTAAATATATTGATCTTGATTTAACTTTATATATACGTAAAAAATATTTTTGATAGAACTCACTTCTTTTTGGGTCTCTAGTATCTAGTCCAGATTAGTGATGAGTTAAAAAACTTTATAATAGATTTATATCTCACAATAGTAATAGTCAAACAAAAAAAAGTTACTCCTTTACCATTTGCTAACCCAAACAAGATAAAAGACAAGCTGTGAATAGATCAGGGAGATATATATATATATATATATATATATATATATATATATATATATATATATATATATATATATATATATATATATATCATTATGTAATATAATATATCATTATAATTATAATAAATTTATAAATATATTTAGTTATTTATTGATGTAATTGCTTGAAATTACACGTCTCAAATATTTGAAGCTATAAAGAAATATACTTATGGTTTTATCTTGGTCAAGTGCATAATCTCACATTTATGATCCTTTTTAATAAATTATTTATAGCACATAGAGATGTCCAAAATCCGCCCAACCTTGTCCCCGGTCCACTGTTTTTTTATTTGAATAATTAACTTTTGGGGTTGGACTCAACAGGTTGGCAAACATTGAGCTAACTCAAGTAACCTATTTAAGTTATTTAAAAAAATTAAAATTTAGTTTTTTAAAGCCATTTTTTTTTGTATTTTATGGTATAAACTATAAATACTTTTTAATAATATTATCATAACATATTTCTTATTGTATAAGTTAATTATGTTTAACACTTAAAAAAATTACATCAACCTCCACTATAGTTACCTTGTTTTCACTTATTTTTCTTTTTATTTTAAAAAGTTACACATACTTCCTATGTAGTTTGAAAATATATTATACTTAAGTCTAACTTTTAACAATTGACTAACGAAAGTGTTAGTCAACGGTTAATATAATTAAAATATCATAAATACTCTTAATAATTTATAATTTTGATTTCTCTTATAATTAGCTTACTTTTCATTTACTTTCCTCTATTATTAAAACATACATGTACTGTCCTTATAATTAAAAAGGCATAACACTTAAACACAACCTGTAACAATTACATTAACCAATACACTAATCATATTTTCTTAGGTAGAAGAATATATATATATATATATATATATATATATATATATATATTGTAGGAGTGATATATTATATATTATATTTTCTATAATATATTAGAATGTAATAAAAATCACTTGCTAAACACATTATAAACCAATCATTTAAATTAGATGTTAAAAAATTTTAAAAATTAAATATATTCTATTTGTTTAGATTGTTTTAAAAGCATCCATCATACTTGTAAGATAAAAGTAATAATTAAAACAATGAAAAAAAAGAAGATAAATGAATAGTGCAACATGAGGCTATAATTTAATTGTTAGTTGAACTCAAATGAACTTTTGATGCGAATATAGCGTAGAATTTCTAGTATTTTGAAAGAAAATTAATCTTCCTGACTCTGTAACCAACTTATTTGACATAAATTATTTTACACATTATTTTATTTCAAAATAAAGAGACAAAGGCATAAAAAATAAAATTTACTTAAATTAATAATAATGTTCAAAAAATTTATTTTTATTTAAATAATTTTTATATTTTTAAAAATACTTTCAGATTTACATAAATATTTATTTTAAAAAATTATATGAAATATGGGGCATAAATAAATTAAAATTAACACAGGACATAAATGAAAATAAGGTGAGTTACTCATCGATAATTTTTATTTTAGTTTATTTATGAAATTTTTTAGAAAAAGAAAAGGAAAAAAATCTTAAAAAAATATTTCTTAATCGTGTTAGTTAACTAAGTTTAAATGTAGGTTTTGAAAATAAAAAGAAGATAAATGAAAAATAAATTAATTATAAAGGAAGTTTGTGTAATTTTCTCTTAATATGTTTACCTTACTTCACCGTATAACTTAATAAAGTTTGTGTAGTGAAAAACTAGAAGTAAGAGGTAAAAATAACATTATGTTGTATTATTTTAAAAGTATTGTGATGAATTTTAATTTAAATTTAAACTAAATTTACATTGTTTGCACTAATTTGTAAAAGCTTATTTTTTTCTTAATCATTCTACCCGTCAACTCACCCCCATACATGTGTTGGGCTGAGTTGGATAGATAGATTTTTTGAACAGATCCGACCCATATCTACACAGATGGGTTTGGTAAAAAATCCCATAAAACCCACACAAACCGACTTATGGCTATCTTTACTATGTGCTTTACTCCTATCATGCTCATGATAGTTTAATCTGAAGAAGAAGAATAAATTTTCAACTCTACCAGCGTTTAGATATCAGAAATTGTGTGGCAGCATCCTGGTGGCCGCCTCATTGGCATGGCATGGTGTTGGATGGTACAATATCTATGTTGAGCTAATTGAACCCAAATTTATAGATACCATGATATAAAATCTCAAATTTATAAAATTGTTCTAAACTATACATAATATAAAAGGAGTCCTTAAATTTGGCCAATTAGCCATGCCAAGTCAGCAACTAATTTCATCTCTAATGTTCACCCTCAATTAAAAATGTAAATCAATTTTTCCAAAAGAAATAAAATAAAGGGGCATGTGTTTGGCATTTAACCCATTGGAATATGTGATTAATTTTCATTCTCAATTAAATATATGTGGTTAATGCAGTAACCCATTATTTTTGTTATAAATATTTATGATTTTTAAATGCCTATCTAATAGAATATTCTCTTAGGGCTGACTCAATTAATACTTATTTATTTATAATTTATTAAATAAACATTATCCTTTTTAGGGTTAGGGTTTCACTTACCTTGTATATATATATTCCTTAGTAAATGAATAAAGGACGTTCTTTGGAAGGCAATAGAAAACTCTTTTCTCAATTCTCTCAACTCATTCTCTATATCTACTTTTCACAATTTTCATTCTCTATATCTACTTTTTTACAACCTTCATTCTCTGTATCTACTTTATCACAACATGTTATCAGCACCACGCTGTACTTCTACCATTTTTCCACTGCGCAGGGTTGCCAAATTTTCATCAATTTAATTGTGAAGAAAAAGGCATCCACCACAAGGTAATTGCTCATCCTCACTTGATTTCTATTCACACCTTTTCTTTTTTCTATTATCATATTCCTAATCAAGAGGAAGCGATCACTTGGCTGCATCCATAGATTTAGTAATAATCAAATAGATGCATCCTTAGATCAAAGATATTTTATGTCTTTTTGAAAAATAAAAGAGATGCTTCACTTTTAGCATGTAGATTATTTCATCTATTTGTTACTTGATATGCCTCATTTATGAAATATGAAGGCAACTAATTTTTACCTTATGAGACAATTCAATTTCTTTTATACTTCTCATCCAAAAGTGTGAGAAAATTTGATTTCTTTAATTTGTCTCATCCATAAGTATGAGATAATTTAATTCATTTGATACATCCTTATCCAAAAGTATAAGGAATTTTATTATGAATAATTAATTTTATATAGAGTGTATCCTAAAGTTATCAATTCAAATAAAATAAAGTGGATCCTAAAATTATCTACACTCATATAATATATGGAATATAATTATGCATATTTTTTTAGCTTTTCTTTCACCCTTTTATTTTTGGGCTAGGTGCATAGAGTCCAGAAATATAAAAAGGGAAAAAAGGGAAAATTGCGCAACCATAATGAAAATTTTTATTATGAACAGTTAATTTTATATAAAGTGTAACATAAAGTTATCCATTCAAATAGAATAAAATAGATCCTAAAGTTTTTTACACTCATATAATATATGGAAAATAATTATGCATTTTTTTTTAGCTTTTCTTTTGCCCTTTATTTTTTTGGGTTAGGCGCATAGAGTCCAGAAAGATAAATAGGCGAGAAAAGAGAAAATTGCATGACCATAATGGAAATCAAATGCATGAGCTTCTAATCCAACAACAAATATGTTACCACTGCGCAGTGGATCCAATAATGTCTTATAGGCTGTTGGTTAATTACTTATTCAATAAAACCAATACATTAAACAATTTCTTTTATCCCTTTTATAGTTTAGTGCATTTTTTTTCTTTGGTACTATAGCCAATATATTGAATTATGCTTCTACGTAGTAATTTTTGTGATCATGCTTATTGATCTTATGATCATCACCCAATTTATTTTACATTTTATAGTGCAAATATCTCAAATTTAGCAAATTTGACTTTGTCGCATTGGACATCATTGGGACGAATTACTTATCTTGAGTATTAGATGCTGAGATCCATTTAGATGCAAATGGTCTTGGCGACACTATCAGAAGTGTTGTGAAACCCTAAAGTGGATCTTGAAGCTATCCACTCTAAAGTTATTCACATAGAAGTTGAATTGAATTTTGAAGTTATCCATGTATATTATAAGGTGGATCCTGGAGCTATCCACATAAGTAGTAAAGAAGATCCCAAAGTTATCCATTTAAGGTATAAATTGAATTTTGAAGTTATCCACTTGCAAGTATAAAGATATTACTGACTAAAAACTAAATAATGGTTTAATTAAGCATGTAGGTGGATTTTTATTTTGATACTCAAATCTATACTTTTGGAATCTTAAGGTTTGCCTTTCGAGTTGAATTTTGAGACACTAGTGTTGTCACCACACTTAACCATATTTTCTAGGATTGAATCTTGAGTTGAATCCCAAATTCATAGATCTTTTTTGGTATGAGATTACAATTCTCGTTTCTACATGTATATGGCTGCCTCAGCTTTAGTGAATAATTAATAAATTATGGGGTATAACTTTTGCTTTCTTTTGTATGGTTAAATGGTTATTTCATATATGCATGTATATACCATTTATGTTTTAATAGTCATTGATTATGAGTATTTGGTTACATGCATATGAATATGATTATACTATGGATGCCATTGAAAAGTCAGAAAATTTATCAATCAAGCTTCAAAAATTGAGATTTATTTTTTGGAGCAATTTGTTTCTCAGATTGGACTGTTCTCTATTCCCACAAATTGTCATGTTTATTCTATATATATATATATATATATATATATTGGGGCAATTCATTTCTTGGATTTGATTATTAGTTTTCTGAGAAAGCTCGAGCTCTATCTAGACTTAGCTTAATCTATTTTTCTTAGTTTCTAATGAAGTTATAGTTCATTTTATTTATGGTAGATTAATTTTGCATTATCTTTATTTTTATTTGATTCTTTATGCTATTCATTGCTCTTGTTTGTCATTCACTTCAATATATAGTTAATATGTTGTCTTATAAAATTATTTTACTTATGGATTAGCTAACATAGTAGCTATGATTAATTGGCAGTTTGACACTCTAAAATATATGTTGCCAATATATGTCTATGTTGTGATATGATTTTGAAATATTATAGTGCAATAAAGGAAAATAAGTCTATTACTCGAAATCATAAGCCATCACCCGATGATTTTTCTCTATTCCCTGAAGTGAATGCAGAAGCCATCAAGAAATATGAGCACATACATGGCCATGAATAGGAAAACATAATTGATTCTAATACTATATATACCTCCCACTAGAAGTGGGAGAGCAATGAAGAAAAGTGGTAAAGGGATATTTGGAAAACCACTATTATTTTGGCATGAAAAGGCCATTAAGTTTGTACTTATTGTACATTTAAACATCTTCTAAATACTTTTCAAGCATCGATGAAATAAAAAGATTAATTGTTGAGACAATTTTGCTCAATGAAATGATATTTTTTACTCATTTATTTAATTTACTTTTAAGTTATTTGCTCTCTTGTTTAAACTTTATCAATTTCACATATTGTATGATACCAAATTATTTCTATTGTACAAAGATAATATTACTACTATATTCAATAGTGCAAAGACAATTGAGTACTCTTGAAGAGCTAGAAGAATGGAAATTATAATTAAAAGCTCATGAAGATTTAGTAAATTTTTACCTTGAGAAATTATAAGTATTTTCCCCAATTTGTACTATTGAAAAGTTTTGAACTTGTAGTCTTAATACCAAAAGTGTAAAGCCAATTATGGACAAATGGGCTTTCGCATGAATACAAAATGGAAATGATGCTTAAGGATTTTCATAAATAGTTGGCATTGATTTTGAATAGATATACGTAATTGTGATGGATGCAAGTATCTAATGATACTTATTTAGTTTGGCAGTATATGAATGACATTATTTACATCAATTTCATCACTTTAGCATTTCCTGCAATTTAAACCACCGTTAAGTCAATAAATAACCACCAATATTGATAAGTTTAAGGGACAAAGTTGATGAGTTTAAAATGTGAGAGATTAAATTGATTAGAGTATTAAGGTGAGGGACTAAAATAGGGTTTTACTCTATATCTTCTTGGAAGATGATCAGTGAAATTTCTTGGATCTTATCTTAACCAAGATTTTACGAATTTTGTATTAACATAGGTTTTTGTGTGACCAAGATTATCAGGAAACTGCTGAATAAAATTTGAATGTAACGGTATTACTAAAATTCCTTCAAGCCATTGAATCTCAGGATCTGAAACGTCAATGCTCAAAGTATTGGAATAGGGAAAGAGGCTCTGTGTCTGCTGGAAGTGCCAGTGATGTGGACAAGTTCACAGATGGTTCTACTACTGCTTCTTTAAGTGACCTCACTACCAAAGATTTCGGCGTCAATTCAATAAAGCAATGTTACAAGGGTTTCTGAAAAAGGCAAGCCCTGATAAGTTAAGCACAATGCATGAGTTATTCATCTCCAATACGCAAAATGTTCAGTGCAGAGAGATGTTCTTGAAGCTGATTGAGGAGATGCAGAAAAATATGTAGATAAAACAAGGATTAATCTCCATTCTTTCTGATTGAGGGTAGTCATATTTTCCATTCAGTCAACAGTTAGGGCCATAATTCGTTAGAAATAAAAAGAAAAACAAAAGAAAAAAACCTAGTTAGGCCTATTCTTTCAGAAACCATGACAATAAAGAAGTTAGTGGATGAGATTAGGCCAGAACAAATTTTGCTAGTCACCTACTCTCAGTAATGATCTGGTTATAGAAAATGTCATTTAGCCATTACAGATGTGCTAACTTTTCCAGTAGCTTTTGGTTGGGATGTAGGATTTGCATCTTTCATCTTTATTATGATGATCTCCATTATCTCCAAATTGTTGTATATATGCTGAAAACATTTGTTCATGTTCTTACTAATTATAGAAGTAGGTAGGATACATGGATGATGACAATTATTCTTAGTCTTACATATCAGATCTCAGTTTTATGCCTGCAGCAATGGAGAAATGTCAAATTGCTGCAATTTTTATTCCCAAATTTTGGTCCTCTATTAATAATTCTATTAATCCTTCACATCTCTTGATTTAGTGGTGTGGAGTGTTTGACACATTTCACACTTGACACTTTGACACGCGCCCTATAGCGTCACTACTATAGGTTGAGGTTAAATTAAAAATTCCAAGTTCAAGTTTCAAACCAGGGTCGTGTTCTCAGAGGACCACTAGTACAGGTTTCAATCAATTAGGTGAAATGGGGGGGGGGGGTTTCAGCAATTCAACAGTAAATAAATACGATGAATAGTAAAATAGAAGTAAACAGATGATGGAAATGCAATCAACCTAAGGAACTATCAGACAATGATGATTCTATCCTCAACCTAAAGATAAATTTAACTCCAGTTATGCCAATTAACCCCGAAATCTCAAAATTAACCTACCTAATTAATTAATTTGGTTGAACCCTCACTAAGTTGGTATCCTTGCACCTAGCTAGGCAATTTTTACAACACAATCGCATAGATTATGGTCATTGGAACCAAATCTAACCCTAACCAACATCACAACAAAGGATTAGAGCATCAAAGACCTAAATTCCGAATTTCTATCTAACTAAAGTAAGTTTTTGTCCGTGAAAATTACTCGTAGGGTGATTAGGCCTAGAAATCTCACAAACCCATCCAGCAATCATGCATAAAAATCATCATACACAATCACAGAGAAAGAAATGGGGAGTAGAGAAGCATAACTATGATTAAATTTAAAATAAACACAATACAGGTCTCAAGAATCAAACCGACAGTCTTCCAATTATCATAGATTGACTACAGATGCGCCTGGCCTTCCATTTTTATAGAGGCAGCCATGGGAGAAGGAGAAAAAAATGAAGAAAACCAAGGAAGAAGATGAAATGGAAGCTAGGAATGGTGAAGGAGAAGGCTTGGCCGAATTTCCCTAGGTCTAGTGCAAAAAAATTACAAGTTTGCCATTAATGAAGCCTAAATTACATAATTGCCATTAATGAAGCCTAAATTACAAAAATACCCCTCCTTATGTTGCCAAAAGCCTATTTCGCCCTTTTAAAGTTGAGAAAATATTATTTGTACCCTTGCTTCATGAATTAATAAAAATTATTGCACCAATCCTAAGCTCGGACAAAAATCCCAATAGGTTCTGAGGCCTTCCAGGTCCAATCTTGAAATTAAAAATCCCTAACAAGTAAAATTGGACCTTAAAGTGAGAAAATTAATATGAAATACAATAAATTCTAATTAGGCCTCAATGATAAAAAAAGATGCTGATTAAACAATTAAATACAAATTAGAAATGCAAGAAGTAAGTATTAGAGTACATAGATAAACACTAAAAAATGTTTAAATGATGTTCAAATTTAATATATATATATATATATATATATATATATATATATATATATATATATATATATATATATATATATATAAATTTTAACACTTTAAAATAATTTACAAACTAGGATAGGATAGTTTTATTTGATCATTTTAATTTTTTTTTCAGAGTTTTAACCATAAAAAACATAAAAAAAAATTCAGGTTTAAAATTGAAATCCTCCATAACTATAGCCTAAAAAAAAAGTACAAACAAAGATTAAGAGATTCAAACTCTAAAAGTTTTTACTTAAAAGTTAAAACTAAAAAACCTTAAAAAGATAAATAAACACCACACAACTTTAGGTGAATTATCATTTTGGAATTCTATATACTAATTCTATTTAGTGAGAGAAAAATTGCATGATCGTAATTTGATTATGTTAGATTGGTTTTTTTTTTTTTTATTTGGTCATCCAATTTGATTATATCAATTTTTCAAAAAACCTATCCAATTGATCCGATTATAAGGGTCATCCAAACAAATCTCATCTTTATTGGATCAATTTAGATTGAATTATTTTAATTGGTTTTTGCCATTCAAAAAATTTAAAAATTATATGTTCTTCAACTGTTCAACATGCAATAACAAATAATAAATTCAACTAAAATTAGGTTAAAACTTAAATGAACTTAGCTATAAAATGACGTAGCATTATACTTACGATATATTATATATATTTGTAATTGGTCGGTTTGGTCGTTATCAATGTTTTTTAGATTGCCATCCAACAACCAAAAATTTAATCTAATCAATATGATTAAATAATTAGTTTTGATCGATTTTTGGAAATTTGGATTGTATCAGTTCAGTTGAGTTTGGTTTGGTTTGAATGTGAACACTCCTACTTGTTATGTAAAATGGTACCTCCTGAGTCTTAATTTCTTTTTTTTGGTGAGGCTCTTTATAACAAGTCTTATCTCACTAGGTAAATTCAAACACATAAATTACATGATGCCATTAGGCTCTCTTAGAAATCAAATTTTCAAGAATATCATTAATTAAGAAATCCCTTTTTATAACTTTTTCCAATGCTCTTTTAGGTCTTTCTCTACACTGTCATAGGGCTAAATACTATATGATCAACCCTTTTCATAGATGCCTTTATCAGCCTTCTTTGTATATGTCCACATCATCTTGATCATTTTTTTGTCCTTTAATGTGCGGCAACACATTCATTTTAGCATTCTTATCTTTGTTACCCCTACTTTGTGCTCATGTTGTCCATTCAAAGTTTAACATTCGCTACCATCAAACATAACTGGTTAAATATTAATACAATAAAACTTACTTTTAAGTTTGGTAGGTATGTACTTTATGGTCACAAATAATTTTTTAAGCTTTTCTCCATTTTAACCATCGAACTTATATCCTATGTGTGACATTTTTGTCAATTTCCCCATCAATTTGTAATATAGAACCCAAATATTTGAACTTAAAAACTTGTGATATAATATGTTTTTAAATTTTTACCTCCAGATGTCTCCATCTTGCCTCTCATTGAATTTGCAAGGTAGATACTCTTTCTTGCTCCTACGCAAGTGAAATCCTTTTAATTCAAATGTTTGTGAGACTCATTATCACAAAAATTATAAAGCTTGACAAATAGTTTTAAAATGATGAATGTATAAATCTTGAAATATTAAACTCATTATCATAGAAAAATTATAAATCTTGACAAGTAGTTTTAAAAAGGTGAATGTATAAATCTTGAGATATTTTAATATATAATTGTCTAAATCTTTTGTCATTGTGTTATGTCAAATTATTATAATATATAGTGGTATCTCAATTCTTATATTTTTGATATAGTCAATGTCACTGTGTATGTGACATGTCGTGTCCTATGTTCATGTCAAAATAAATACTTCATAGCATTCAAGTATTCCAAACCAGGAATATCATGTTGTCCTTCTAGGATTGATCCAAACAAGATGAAGGTATTATTCCCTGTAAGGAATTTCCTTGTTAATAAAGTTACTTCAAGCTTATACAACCTCCAATGGTTCAAGAAATGTCACCGGATGGATGATTTTCTAAGATATCCAACTTATCAATGCTTTTAAGCCTACCATCCTTAGCAGGCAGGGTGCCACATAATGGTTATTTATTTTTAAAAAAATAAGTTTAGAAGAATTGATAGAAAGAAAAACAACTCATAATTTCTAAGCTAAAACTATAGGTACCTTTTAATTTAGCAGTATCAGAGTGTCCGGTACATTTCCAACACCATTGTCAACGTGACAACCATACAACATGTTTCTTCAAACAATGTCTAATCAATTTTTTTTTTTTAATAGTTTGAACACTTGAGCCAATACCTTAAAATGGCTTGGTTACTTGGATTGGATACTCGAATAGGACACCTCCGTCTGATTTTTTTTTTTTTATTTTTCTTCAAAAGTTTAGCAAATAGTTACATAAAAAATCTAAGATTTAGAAATACAATTCTTCACAACCATAAAACTCAAAAAAACAAAAGAACTATTTAATCTGGTCTTAATATATAATTAGTTACATCTTTTTTCACTGTGTTATATCAAAATATTATAATATATATATATATATATATATATATATATATATGATGTTTTGGTGTCTTATATTTTTGACACAAGCATTGTTCCCGTGTCCATATCGGTGTTATGTTTAGTGTCTGTGCCAGAGTTTATGCTTCATATCTTCTAAGGGTATAAGGTTGTTTTTTGAGAGATCCAGGTATTTAAATTTTTGCAATTTCCATCACTTGGTGGAATATTTCCTCCAAGCATGTTCTGTCACTGGTGCAATTGTGACAACCAACTGTGATTGCCTATAGAGGCACCTTTCCTAACAATTTGTTAACACTTAAGGTTAATACTTGCAACTTTTTAAGCATCCCAAAAGTGATTGGAATGCTCTTAATAAAATGGTTATTTCCCAAGTCCAAGGCAATTAAATTAATGAAATTTCCTATTGTAGCAGGAATACATAGTTCCATATATTTGAAATTAATGGCCCCCAAAGTTATTAAAATTCAAAACCAAATATTCCAACTTGCGACAGTTTGTTAATGATGCAATGAAATCCAAGTCATTGTCTGAATTATTCCTTATATAATTAGCATTTAGATCTAGGCTTCTAGCCACCAAAGATCCTGAAGATCTCCTATACTTGAAACTTGTTCCACAAAATGGTTTATCGGTATATCAGATAATAGAAGAACAGATGCGCTGGAGATAGAACTTGGGATAGGACCTATGTTTTGATTCATACCAATGCCAAACATTTAGACTAGAGATAGTGAGGAACAAGTTGGCAGGAAGGGAGACATTAAATTGATTGTCTGCAGTTGATATGTCAGTGAGAGATGAAAAATTGTATAGAGAAGAAGGAAGCATGCTAGAGAGTTTGGTGGACAATATTGATATACAAGTTTCCGGTTTATGGAGAAACCAATTTGTTGTGGTAGATTCCCTTCTAGGTTATTTGCAACTATGGAAAGTATAGCTAGAGAAGAAAGATTTCCTATGGAAGCTGAGATTGAAACTGTTAAATTGCTTAAAGCAAGATACAAATGTTACTTTTCAACAAGCAATGAAATAGAGAAAATAGTAGCAAAAGTAGTTTTTACAGTGACAAGATCATCCCCCAGTTTGCACTTCGTGTCAGCCTTATTTGAAGTCAACAGCAAGCTGTTACCTAATATGAACATAGAATTGCTTCAACGCATTTAGGTATATCTCTCTGGATTGTGCTTAATATGATTCTTGTGCTATAATTGAATCCTTTTGTTGCATCTGCAAGCACTAACACTTGTATGGATCGAAGAATGTTGTTTTTTTTGATACAATCAATCTAGATAGTTGTAAAAGTAGCTAACTGAAAAAATAAACAAGCTAAGAATAGATTACTTAGTGATAATTTTATTGAATATAAATAAATATACTTGAAAGTAACCAAAGATAAAGCAAATCTCATTATTTTAGGTACTACTAACCCAAAAACTTATAACATAGCCAACAAATTGAAACAAGCTGATAAATTTTAGCCAAAAAACAATCTTTGACTATTCAAACCTTAAAACAAATTTTGAAAACTTGGCACATTTTCAACACTCCTCCTTGCCTTGGAAGTTGCAAACTCCCAGCTTCTTCCTCAAAATCTCAAACCTACTAAGTGGAAAAGACTTAGAAAAAATATCATTTGCTTGATCTTCGGCTCAATAATAAAGCAATCATATATCTCCATTCTCTTGTGAAAGAATTTGGTATAGCAATTATATACATACTACAGGAGATCCATAGCATGTATTAGAGAAGTAGGGAGTTTAGAATTACCTGAAATTGGAGTGGATTCCATATGATTGGGAACGAGACAGAAAACTGTTCCTAGAGAACAGTGCTGATCTCTTGCTATAATACAAGGAGTCACGAACGTGTTACTTAATGGGTAGTAGCACTTGTATTTATAGTAGAGATCGGGGGCTCTCCATGACAACCCTAATGGGCTACTAGGTTAACCTACCCAACAACGGTTAACCCAATATCATGGCCTAATAACCGAAGTCCATTAAACAAAGGTGCAGCCCAATAAATGATAAATTATTATATAATTAATTGGGCTATACAAAATCTCATAATTAATCTAATAATTAAATCTAAGTTTTAATAAACCAATCATATATCTCCATTCTCCTGCACTTTTCTGAAATAAAATAATTTGACATTGAAATGTTTGCTATTGCCATGACACAGGAATATGTCATATTGAAATAGCTGCTTGATTATCAACTAAAATTTCAGTGCTTTGAACCTGTTCCAAGCCCAAATCAGCTAGGATATTCCTTAACCAAATAGCTTGATTAATAGATGATGTTGCAACTATGAACTCAACTACTATTGACTGAGTTACAATCTCTTGCTTCTTGGAACACTTAGAGAAAACACACTGCTTGTTCTTACAGCTACTGGGATTGATTTTTTTTTTTTTTAGAAACTTCTATTTCACCCCAATGATATTTCTAAGGTAAGGTCTAAGAACTAGCTAGCTCCCAGGTCTTATTTTTTTTCAATCATAGACAGCTCCTCCTGCATTGCAACCATCCATTTTTTGTTTATTGATTCAAAACTAGCTGGTTTGCATATAGCTAAATTGTACGTAAAATGCTATATTGCTTCTTTGGTAAATGTCAGCTTCTTCACAAAATTTTTCAAGCTGGTCTGCTACTAATTCCTTTTCCATTGTTAGATCTTAGAACTTGAATATTACAATTACTTTGGTTTTCAATATGAGATTTAAATTTCCAGAACACATAAGCTACTTCTGATTCGTATCTAAGAAAATAAATCCAACATATTCTAGTTAAATCATCAATAAAAATGATATAGTAAAGGCTTCCCTTAGGGTAAATTAATTTAGGGAAGCGAGTTAGCTTGTTAAGGAATTGAGTTTTAACTAATTTAAGGAATTAGATATTACAGAATTGATTAGAAAATTGTATAATGAGATTCTTCGCATTCATATGTATTGTCCTAGGTGAAATCACAAACGTAGAATTCATTTGATTGTTTACTTCACTCGATATTTGTACACTTCAATTTTAGTTGTTTCATTTAAAATTTCATCACTTTATGAGTGTTCAAGTAGTGATCTAAAATCGAAATTGGTACTTGGTTCCCAAATCCCTAAGAATGACACTCATACTCATTCTATACTACAACATGTGTGACTTAATGCACTTGCTAGAAACACAAACAAGTTTTTGGTACCATTACTGGCAGTGTGGTGTAATCAATATTGATTAGTAGTTCTAAGTTTCCTAATTTGAGCACTTATATTTTGTTTTTTGTAACCATATAGAGGCTTATTATTTTCTTCTTTGTGTATACAAGGTAACTTTAATGTGGAATGGGATTGTTGGGATTAGGAAACACCAACATGGGAGATGTGGGGGCAATCATACCAGAGGCATGCTTTATGTCCAATTGAACTATTATAGTTTACTCCTCCAGTCCAATCCATGTATTCCTATTAACAATACTCATTTTGATTGGGAAATTACGAACTTCCATGATGTACCCTCGTATGTTCCGCATAGGTTTCTACAAGACTTTCTTACCCACAAGAACAAATGGCAACTCAAGACATATGAAGAATCCAAGAAATATTCAAGGGCAATATGAAGAATAAGACTATTTCATTTGATCCAATTAAGGAGGAGCAAGCTGCTTTCCCAATCACAACTAGCTTAGCTGATTTTTGGCACAAGAGGCTTGGTCATTTTCATTATTCGGGAATGGTTAAGTGTTTAAAAATCCAACTTGTTCGTGGAGTTCCTTCCTTGTCAGATGATTTAGCTGAGTGTGAAGTTTGTCAATTTGGGAAGCATGTAAAGAAGCCATTTCTTGATTTCAGCTGAAGGGCGAGCCAAAAGCTCCAGCTTGTTCACATTGACCTTTCTACACCTCAAAGAACAGCATCAATTCTTTGGCATAATACAAATAGGCAAAGGCATTGTTATATTATGTGGAACTGTGTGTGACAATGTGATCTGTGTTGTCTTATTTCTATTATTTGAACACATCACAATGATTAATTCTAGAGACAAATTTATAAAACACATTCCTGTGCAAATTATAAACAAGTCAATTCTATAGGTTGTCAATAAATAGAAAGCATTAATAACTGAATTAACTGCTCATAGAATGAAAATAGGCAATTGTATAACTCAAAATTTCAGTTTATATGTAAAAATCCCTAAGCTACATCCCTCCCTGAGTGGGAGGTTTAGCAGGACAAGATAAACTTAGAAAAATACAGAAAAAATTATATACTCATGGAGAAAAGGAGAAAAGGAAACTTCACTATGGTGTAATTTGCAAGAATCCTTGATTTCCATTGATTCTCATAACAGCTATATATATATAAGTAAAGCATCATCAATCAACTACGTGCAGCCAAATATAGCCACCTTTATATATGCTACTTCAAAATATAGCTAGATTAGTTATAACATATTACAATAGTTACAACTAATCACAATATTTCCAAATCATGATAGCAGATATAGTATCCTAATAGCATCATCTAGTTGGAGCAAACAGATTTTGAATGCCTAACTTGCAAAAAAAAAAAAAAATGGCTTTTGTTTTTTGGTGGATTCAAAGTGTATGTGACATTGTTTTTAAATTTTATTTTGTTGAAAATTCAAAGTGCGTGTGTATGTATTCTCTTAATCAATTTTGATTATTTGAATGAATAATTTAAATAAATAATATACAGAACAAGTTTAATTTAGCTTTTAATGTGAAGAAGAGAGAAGGAGCTCATCCTTCATAGTGGAGATGAGAAGGTAGTTAATAAATTTGATACATAAGGCTCAAGGACCATAGATAATTAATGAAATTATGACTTTAGTAGTTGATAGCATTAAAGAAAGCAATGAAAAAACTTGCAATTACAGACTTTTTGTCGACAAAGTTCATAACCAAACAAAAAATAAACGTGAACTTGGCAAAGCGGAATTGATGGGGATGTATAATGAAATATTTAACCTATTTTTGAAATTTACAACTTTAAAAAGAAATCCATTTCAACATTAAAATTGATTCTTCATGTTTGGATTAAAAGGAAGAAAAAGAAACATTATGACAATAGACGTGTCTTTGGATTATATTTTTTTTGATAAAAAAGAAGAAGCAAGAGTATAGGATGAGAGGAGGCTATATTTATACTAAGGTGAGAGCATGTCACAAAGCCTAAGCAAGGGATCCAACCATACTTATGAATTGTTTACCAATAGAGGACTGCTTGATGTTTATAAAAGAGAACTGTTGAAATGCAAGCATACATTACCGTGTTGCCGGCAATGTATTCCAGGGTTGTCGTATCTAAGGGATTGATCAATTAATCACTAAAGTACTAAGCTCAAAGTTTATTTAGGCATTCAAATTATTATGAATGAACAAGCAAAAATAGGAAACAAATAAATGAGATCGCAAGTGATGATGGGAAATCAATGAGACAAAGCCTAGGGTCTCGATTTCTGCTCAACCGTTTGTATTGGATTACTTCATTTCCTTAATCCTATTAACTATACTAATTGCCAATCAGGATTCCTAATGCATTACTAAGACTTTCCCATGATCAAATTATCCTAACTTAAACTACCAATTTAATCATATCCCTATGTGAATTGTAATAGTCTAAATTGCCTTTCTCTTCTATTTCTTTTTCTCTAAATAATAATCCTTTTCTCTTGTGTTTTTTTTTTTTTTTCCTACATAGCTAACACTTTTTGGTTGCTATGATCTTTAGTTTAGGGATCAAAACCAAACCTAAATGTCGTTTTTCCTATATCCATATACAAGTAGCTAGGATTAAGAGAATCAGATGTAACGTAAACTAGAAGAAAAGAATGATAATCTAAATGTTAAACAAAATTATCTGAGTAAATAAATAGAAGAAAAATAGCAAAATCCAAAAAACAACATTAACTGAACAAGAAGAAAAAAACAAAGAACGAAACATCATTTGTATATCAATGGCAATTTTCTTGCCACAGTATCATTGGTATTCTGACTTAAATTGGAGGGAAATTCCTCCAAGACACCCACTTCGTGTTTTGGATCCCCATATTGTTCATCTTTCCAACATAAAGACTAGAGAATGATTGGACATAAAGAACCCTAATCAAGTTTGAAAACACAGTTTGTTGCAGGGTTTGAATCAAGTTAAACTTTTCTTCAGATTCCGCTTGATATGGGAAACTAATTTGTCAAAGAGATGAAAGAGGTCAAGAACTTAACCTTTTGGCTTTCATTTCTAAATGAGTTTGGTATCATCTTTTACAGTTTACACTACATTTACAGCAATCATCTCAAATGGTAGTGAAGAAATTTGGTGATATTTCTTTCAAAGGGAGTGATTGTAAGTGGCCAATGCTGTTTAGAATTGTCTCAACAACTTCAGGAAAATCTACGAAGGTTACATGTGTAGTGTCTCTATTTTATGGACCCCAAGGGTTTTATGATATGATCAAACGGTGGTTGTGGCTATTATTCAGGGGCATCTTAAGAAGCTTAGCTAGAGCACCTTGGTTATTTAATGTTACATGGTTGTCAAATAATCTATAGAAGTTGCCAATTGAATTATTCCGCTTATAAGGCTTAAGTTTTTGAGATAGAAGTATCATATATTCATCTCATTCAAAAAGTGCGAGCTCCCAAAACAGAGAGACATAGATTATCGCACATCTCTCTCGCTCTAAAGGACGTCTAACAAGAAAACAATCAACATCTACATGTAATGTATAGCTCCCAAAATATACGCCCGTCTTTCTGCAAGGCACTATTGCATTTGTTCATAAAAAATGTTGCATTGTCCATTTTCTACTCACCAGCGCACAAACACAGAAGTAAGACCCACATCACATGTTTTCTATGCAATTCCAAGCAAAATATGGCATGGTATTAAATAAAGATTCCCCTCAAATTATGTTTATTCATGTCCGTCGAGCTTTTAATCAAGTAGTTGGGCATGTTCTTGGAGTACTTTGGGGTTCCAAGATCAAATCTAAATAGTCATAGTCTATCCCAATCTAAGTTAAACACCTCTAGGTACTCATTTACTTTGTGCAAGTCCTTTGTCGACTGGGATCTATGCATAAGTTTACTTTGCCTGATAGTCAAGCTTTGACACAATGTTAGTTGAAGCTCCGCTGAGAATTAACTGTTTAATGAAAAATAATTTTCAAAATTAAAATTGTAACAAGAAAAATCACCAATACTGAGAAGATGTTCTTCCCATAAAGCATTTGCTTTTCTCATGAATAATAGAATTGCTTTTGTCTTTTCATTTATGCTTGAATCCACACATAAAGCATCAGAGAGTGGCGTTAGCAGATTCTTTTACCAGTGCAATCAATAAGTGGGTAATTAAATAACCGATTATTATTATTATTGTGCACATATAATCTGAAAAACTTAACTTTAATCAGTGACACCAACCGAAAAGAAGGTAACTTTGTGACAGATCAAGGGTTTGGCAAAACAATTGGTCAAGAAACTTGAACATCATGTGTGAATAAAAGATTGTCATCAAAAGAAAAGGCTTCTAGAATCCAACAATATTGTCTTGTTTTGAATAATGTATTCTGTATTTGCCTTCTATATTTGGTTGGTGGAAACACTCTGTTCAAGTATCTTATGATTGTGTGGGAAGCAGAAGATAATGTCTACTGACAAAATCTACTACAGTACAATGCTGTATATCTTGTCACCCTTAATTGAAAGAGGGATAATACATGCACACCCACTTCTGGATACTCATATTTTACATCTCTTTTTTCTTTTTGTATGTCTTATTTTTCTGTTTACAATTTTATTCATACAAATAACGTAACTAAAATAAATAAGGTGTATATGGAGGTGTGTAAATTTTGGTGTGAAACTAGCTTTTCTCTTATTATAATATGGCCATACTTTTGCTCTGAAAGTCCACATTCTCTTCCATAAACTCAAAAAGCCCGTGAAAAAGTGACTTCGAAATCCCACTTCATTCCATATCCCCACTTCATTTTCATAAATTCATCTATTTCCATTCAACCACTTGTAGGTCTTCTCTTTCTCTTCCGAAGTGTTTCTTTCTTTTTTTGGTTCTGCAATCTGATAGTAAAGATAAGATTAGTGCTTCTAATCCGTACACAAAGAGAAAGAAGAAGAGAAAAAGAGGCATGTTTGGCTAATAGAAAAAGCACTTTTCTTTGAAGCTCACATTCTGAATGATTTTCCTGTGAAGATGAATCCTGAACTTCAGTTCCAGATTATAGTTCATGGGTTTCTCTTGTGGGCTGCAATGGGGTTCTTGATTCCCCTTGTATGCATATAATTCGAATTTCAAACAGAGAGGAGAATGGAAGAACGGCTAGAATAGTATTCTATCTTCATGCAGTTTTGCAGGCAAGTGCATATTCTAGATCTGCAGTTATATTATTTTTGTTAGTTTAACAGCGCTATGATGAATACTTTGTGGACAATAAAGGGATTAAAATATACTATATCGTTAGAAACTCATAGCTTTGTTTATCTCATTTTAAGGACTGAGAATGTGAAAAAAAAAAAAAAAAACAGTTATGCTGTATAAGCTTTTCTTGCATTGATTATGCTTTCCTTTTTCTAAAAAATCTTTTCAATTTTTTGTGCAACAGATGCTTGCTGTTCTCCTGGGCACAGCAGGAGAAATAATGTCCATAAACAATTTCAACAACTTCAACAATAATCATCAAAGAGTAGGAGTGGCATTATATGGTATTATCTAGTCTAGATTAGTGATGAGTTAAAAAACTTTATAATAGATTTATATCTCACAATTAGTAATGGTCAAACAAAAAAAAAAGTTACTCCTTTACCATTTGCTAACCCAAACAAGATAAAAGACAAGCAGTGAACAGATCAAGGATATATATATATATATATATATATATATATATATATATATATATATATATATATATATATATATATATATCATTATGTAATATAATATATCATTATAATTATAATAAATTTATAAATATATTTAGTCATTTATTGATGTAATTGCTTGCAATTACACGTCTCAAATATTGGAAGCTATAAAGAAATATACTTAATGTTTTATCTTGGTCACGTGCATAATCTCACATTTATGATTTTTTTTTAATAAATTATTTATAGGACATAGAGATGTCCAAAATCAGCCCAACCTTGTCCCCGGTCCATTGTTTTTTTTTTTGTTTGTTTGAAAAATTAACTTTTGGGGTTGGACTCTTGGGTCACAGGTTGGCAAACATTGACCCAACTCAAGTAACCTATTTAAGTTATTTAAAAAAATTAAAATTTAGTTTTTTTAAGCCTTTTTTTTTTGTATTTTATGGTATAAACTATAAATACTTTTTAATAATATTATCATAACATATTTCTTTTTGTATAAGTTAATTATGTTTAATACTTAAAAAAATTACATCAACCTCCACTGTAGTTACCTTGTTTTCACTTATTTTTCTTTTAAAAACTTACACATACTTCCTATGTAGTTTGAAAATATATTATACTGAAGTGTAACTTTTAACAATTGACTAACGAAAGTGTTAGTCAACGGTTAATATAATTAAAATATCATAAATACTCTTAATAATTTATAATTTTGATTTCTCTTATAATTAGCTTACTTTTCATATGCAACCTATAACAATTACATTAACCAATACACTAATCATATTTTTTTTGGTAGAGGAATATATATATATTTTAGGAGTGATATATTATATATTATATTAGAATGCAATAAAAACTCACTTGCTAAACACATTATAAACCAATCATTTAAATTAGATGTTAAAAAATTTTAAAAATTAAATATATTCTATTTGTTTAGATTGTTTTAAAAGCAGCCATTATACTTGTAAGATAAAAGTAATAATTAAAAAAAGTGAAAAAAGATAAATGAATAGTGCAACATGAGGCTAGAATTTAATTAGTTCAACTCAAATGAACTTTGGATGCGAATATAGCGTGGAATTTCTAATATTTTGAAAGAAAATTAATCTTGCTGACTTTGACACCAACTTATTTGACATAAATTATTTTACACTTTATTTTATTTCAAAATAAAGAGACAAAGGCATAAAAAATACAATTTAATTAAATTAATAATAATAATGTTTAAAAATTTTATTTTTATTTAAATAATTTTTATATTTTTAAAAATACTTTCAGATTTACATAAGTATTTATTTTAAAAAATTATATGAAATATGGGGTATAAATAAATTAAAATTAATAAAGGACATAAATGAAAATAAGGTGAGTTACTCTTCGATAATTTTTATTTAAGTTTATTTATGAAATGTTTTAGAAAAATAAAAGGAAAAAATTCTGAAAAAAAATATTTCTTAATCATGTTAGTTAACTAAGTTTAAATGTAGGTTTTGAAAATAAAAAGAAGAGAAATGAAAAATAAATTAATTATAAAGGAAGTTGGTGTAATTTTCTCTTAATATTTTTACCTTACTTCACCGTATAACTTAATAAAGTTTGTGACGTGCAAAACTAGAAGTAAGAGGTAAAAATAATATTATGTTGTATTATATTAAAAGTATTATGATGAATTTTAATTTAAATTTAAACTAAAATTACATTTTTTGCACTAATTTGTAAAAGCTTAATTTTTTTTTAATCATTCTACCCGTCAACTCAACCCCATACATGGGTTGGGTTGAGTTGGATAAATAGTTTTTTTGAACGGATCTGACCCATATCTACACAGACGGGTTGGGTAAAAAATCCCATAAAACCCACACAACCCGACTTGTAGACATCTTTATGTATATGCTTTACTCCTATCATGCTCATGATAGTTTAATTTGTTGAAGAAGAAGAAATTTTCAATTCTGCCAGCGTTTAGATATCGGAAACTGTGTGGTGGCATCCTGGTGGCCACCTCATTGGCATGGTATGGACTAATGATCAAACCCTTATCTGCGAGGTGCAGGATAGTACAATTTATCAGTACAATATCTACGCTGAGCTAATTGAACCCAAATTTACAGATACAATGATATAAAATCTCAAATTTATAAAATTGTTCTAAACTATACATAATATAAAAGGAGTCCTTAAATTTGGCCAATTAGCCATGCCAAGTCAGCAACTAATTTCATCTCTAATTTTCACCCTCAATTAAAAATGTAAATCAATTCTTCCAAAAGAAATAAAATAAAGTGGCATTCGTTTGGCATTTAACCCATTGGAATATGTGATTAATTTTCATTCTCAATTAAATATTTATGTGGTTAATATGTATGAAGAAATGCAGTAACCCATTATTTTTGTTATAAATATTTATGATTTTTAAATGTCTATCTAATAAAATATTGTCTTAGGGCTGACTCAATTAATACTTATTTATTTATAATTTATTAAATAAACATTATCCTTTTTAGGGTTAGGGTTTCACTTACCTTGTATACGTATATCCCTTAGTATAAAGGACGTTCTTGGGAAGGCAGTAGAAAACTCTTTTTCTCAATTCTCTCAACTCATTCTCTGTATCTACTTTTCACAATTTTCATTCTCTATATTTACTTTATTACAACCTTTATTCTCTGTATCTACTTTATCACAACATTTTATTAGCACTACGCTCTACTTCTACCATTTTTCCATTGCGTAGGGTTGCCAAATTTTCATTAATTTAATTGTCGAGAAAAAGGCATCCACCACAAGGTAATTGCTCATCCTCACTTGATTTCTATTCACACTTTTCTTTTTTATATTATCATATTCCTAGTCAAGAGGAAGCGATCACTTGGCTGCATCCATAGATTTAGTAATAATCAAATAGATGCATCCTTATATCAAAGATATTTTATGTTTTCATCTATTTGTTACTTGATATGCCTCATTTCTGAAATATGAAGGCAACTAATTTTTATCTTATGAGACAATTCAATTTCTTTTATACTTCTCATCCAGAAGTGTGAGAAAATTTGATTTCTTTAATTTGTCTCATCTAGAAGTATGAGATAATTTAATTCATTTGATACATCCTCATCCAAAAGTATAAGGAATTTTATTATGAATAATAAATTTTATATAGAGCGTATCCTGAAGTTATCAATTCAAATAGAACAAAGTGGGTCCTAAAGTTATCTACACTCATATAATATATGGAATATAATTATGCATATTATTTCAGCTTTTCTTTCACCCTTTTATTTTTGGGCTAGGTGCATAGAATCCAAAAAGATAAAAAGGGAAAATTGCGCGACCATAATGAAAATTTTTATTATGAACAATTAATTTTACACTCATAAAGTAATCTGAAGTTATCCATTCAAATAGGAAAAAATAGATCCTAATGTTTTTTACACTCATATAATATATGGAAAATAATTATGCATTTTTTTTAGCTTTTCTTTTGCCCTTTTATTTTTGGGTTAGGCGCATAGAGTCTAGAAAGATAAATATGGGAGAAAAGAGAAAATTGCATGACCATAATGGGAATCAAATCCATGAGCTTCTAATCCAACATAAAACACGTTACCACTGCGCAATGGATCCAATAATGTCTTATAGACTGTTGGTTAATTACTTATTCAATAAAACCAATATCCCTTTTATAGTTTAGTGCATTTTTTTTTTTTATCTTTGGTACTATAGCGAATACATTGAATTATGCTTCTACGTAGTAATTTTTGTGATCATGCTTATTGATCTTGTGATCATTACCTAATTTATTTTACATTTTATAGTGCAAATATCTCAAATTTCCAATATATTGAATTATGCTTCTATGTAGTAATTTTTGTGATCATGCTTATTAATCTTGTGATCATTACCTAATTTATTTTACATTTTATAGTGCAAATATCTCAAATTTAGCAAAATTTGACTTCGTCACATTGGACATCATTGGGACGAATTACTTATCTTGAGTATTAGATGTTTTGATCCATTTAGATGCAAATGGTCTTGGTGACACTATCAGAAAGTGTTGTGAAACCCTAAAGTGGACCTTGAAGCTATCTGCTCTAAAGTTATTCACATAGAAGTTGAATTGAATTTTGAAGTTATCCATGTAAATTATAAGGTGGATCTTGGAGCTATCCACATAAGTAGTAAAGAAGATCCCAAAGTTATCCATTTAAGGTATAAATTGAATTTTGAAGTTATCCACTTGCAAGTATAAAGATATTACCGACTAGCTATCCATTTAATATTACTTACGATATATTATATATATTTGTAATTGGTCGGTTTGGTTGTTATCAATTTTTTTTTAGATTGCCATCCAACAACTGAAAATTTAATCTAATCAATATGATTAAATAATTAGTTTTGATCAATTTTTGGCAATTTGGATTGGATCAGTTCAGTTGAGTTTGGTTTGGTTTGGATGTGAACACCCCTACTTGTTATGTAAAATGGTACCTCTTGACACTTAATTTCTCTTCTTTTTTTTTGTTGAGGCTCTTTATAACAAGTCTTATCTCACTAAGCAAATTCAACTACATAAATTACATGATGCCTTTAGGCTCTCTTAGAAATCAAATTTTCAAGAATATCATTAATTAAGAAATCCCTTTTTATAACCTTTTTCCAGTGCTCTTTTAGGTCTTTCTCTACACTGTCATAGGGCTAAATACTATATGAATAACCCTTTTCATAGATGCCTTTATCAGCCTTCTTTGTATATGTCCACATCATCTTGATCATTTTTTTTTTTCATCTTCTCTATAATAGGTGTCACCACACTATCCTTTAATGCAATTGCTTTGTATTTTGTCCTTTAATGTGCAGCAACACATTCATTTTAGCATTCTTATCTTTGTTACCCCTACTTTGTGCTCATGTTGTCCATTCAAAGTTTAACATTCGCTACCATCAAACATAACTGGTTAAATATTAATACAATGAAACTTACTTTTAAGTTTGGTAGGTATGTACTTTATGGTTACAAATAATTTTTTAAGCTTTTCTCCATTTTAACCATCGAACTTATATCCTATGTGTGACATTTTTGTCAATTTCCCCATCAATTTGCAATATAGAACCCAAATATTTGAACTTAAAAACTTGTGATAGAATAGGTTTTTTTAATTTTTACCTCCAGATGTCTCCATCTTGCCTCTCATTGAATTTGCAAGGTAGATACTCTTTCTTGCTCCTACTCAAGTGAAAGCTTTTTAATTCAAATGTTTGTGAGACTCATTATCAGAGAAATTATAAAGCTTGACAAATAGTTTTAAAATGGTGAATCTATAAATCTTGAAATATTAAACTCATTATCATAGAAAAATTATAAAGCTTGACAGGTAGTTTTAAAAAGGTGAATGTATAAATCTTGAGATATTTTAATATATAATTGTTTAAATCTTGTCATTGTGTTATGTCAAATTATTATAATATATAGTGGTATCTCAATTCTTATATTTTTGATATAGTCAATGTCACTGTGTATGTGACATGTTGTGTCCTATGTTCATGTCAAAATAAATGCTTCATAGCATTCAAGTATTCCAAACCAGGAATATCATGTAGTCGTTCTAGGATTGATCCAAACAAAGATGAAGGTATTATTCCATGGAAGGAATTTCCTTGTTAATAAAGTTACTTGAAGCTTATACAACCTCCAATGGTTCAAGGAATGTCACCGGATGGATGATTTTCTAAGATATCCAACTTACAAATGTTTTTAAGCCTGCCATCCTTAGCAGGCAGGGTGCCAGATAATGGTTATTTATTTTTTAAAAAATAAGTTTAGAAGAATTGATAGAAAGAAAAACAACTCATAACTTCCAAGCTAAAACTATAGGTACCTTTTAATTTAGCAGTGTTAGGGTGGCCGGTACATTTCCAACACCAATATCAACGTGACAACCATACAACATGTCTCTTCAAACAATGTCTAATCAATTTTTTTTTTTAATAGTTTGAACACTTGAGCCAATACCTTAAATTGGCTTGGACACTTGGATTGGATACTCGAATAGGACACCTTTGTCTGATTTTTTTATTATTTTTTCTTCAAATGTTTAGCAAATAATTACGTAAAAAAATCTAAGATTTAGTAATACAATTCTTAACTACCATGAAACGCAAAAAAAAAAAAGAACTATTTAATCTGGTCTTAATATATAATTAGTTACATCTTTTTTCACTGTGTTATATCAAAATATTATAATATATATACATATATATACATATATATATATATATATATATATATATACATATATATATATATACATACATATATATATATATATATATATATATATATATATATATATATATATGATGTTTTGGTGTCTTATATTTTTGACATAAGCATTGTTCCCTTGTCCATATCGGTGTTATGTTTAGTGTCTGTGTCAGAGTTTATGCTTCATAGCTTCTAAGGGTATAAGGTTGTTTTTTGAGAGATCCAGGTATTTAAATTTTTGCAATTTCCAACACTTGGTGGAATATTTCCTCCTAGCATGCTCTGTCACTGGTGTGATTGCGACAACCAACTGTGATTGCCTATAGAGGCACCTTTCCTAACAATTTGTTAACACTTAAGGTTAATACTTGCAACTTTTGAAGCATCCCAAAAGTGATTGGAATGCTCTTAATAAAATGGTTATTTCCCAAGTCCAGGGCAATTAAATTAATGAAATTTCCTGTTGTAGCAGCAATACATAGTTCCATATATTTGAAATTGATGGCCCCCAAAGTTATTAAAATTCAAAACCAAATATTCCAAATTGCTACAGTTTGTTAACGCTGCAATAAAATCCAAGTCATTGTCTGAATTATTCCTTAGATAATTAGCACTTAGATCTAGGCTTCTAGCCACCAAAAATCCTGAAGATCTCCTATACTAAGAACTTGTTCCACAAAGTGGTTTATCGGTATATCAGGTAATAGAAGAATGGATGCGCTGGAGATAGAACTTGGGATAGGACCTATGTTTTGATTCATACCAATGCCAAACATTTAGACTAGAGATAGTGAGGAACAAGTTGGCAGGAAGGGAGGCATTATTGGGATTAGGAAACACCAACGTGAGAGATGTGGGGGCAATCATACCAGAGGCATGCTTTATGTCCAATTGAACTATTATGGTTTACTCCTCCAGTCCAATCCATGTATTCCTATTAACAATACTCTTTTTGATTGGGAAATTACGAACTTCAATGATGTACCCTCGTATGTTCCGCATAGGTTTCTACAAGACTTTCCTCCCTACAAGAACAAATGGCAACTCAAGACATATGAAGAATCCAAGAAATATTCAAGGGCAATATGAAGAATAAGACTTTTTCATTTGATCCAATTAAGGAAGAGCAAGCTGCTTTCCCAATCACAACTAGCTTAGCTGATTTTTGGCACAAGAGGCCTGGTCATTTTCATTATTCGGGAATGGTCAAGTGTTTAAAAATCCAACTTGTTCGTGGAGTTCCTTCCTTGCCAGACAATTTAGCTGAGTGTGAAGTTTGTCAATTTGGGAAGCAAACAAAGAAGCCATTTCACTATTGCAACTGAAGGGCGAGCCAAAAGCTCCAGCTTGTTCACATTGACCCTTCTAGACCTGAAAGAACAGCATCAATTCTTTGGCATAATACAAATAGGCAAAGGCATTGTTATATTATGTGGAACTGTATGTAACAATGTGATCTGTGTTGTCTTATTTCTAGTATTTGCACACATCACAATGATTAATTCTAGAGACAAATTTATAAAACACATTCCTGTGCAAATTATAAACAAGTCAATTCTATAGGTTGTCAATAAATAGGAAGCATTAATAACTGAATTAACTGCTCATAGAATGAAAATAGGCAATTGTATAACCCAAAATTTCAGTTTATATGTAAAAATCCCTAAGCTACATCCCTCCCCTAGTGGGGAGGTTTAGCAAGACAAGATCAACTTAGAAAAATACAGAAAAAATTATATATTCATGGAGAAAAGGAAACTTCACTATGGTGTAATTTGCAAGAATCCTTGGTTGAATCGCTTGATCTCCACCTTCTAGAGCCATCTCCTCTTGTTCCTTTTCCAAAAGATTGCTTAACCCTCTTAGAAAAACCTTTTAAAATTGCTGATTAAGTAAAGCTACTTGGTGCTAAGCTACCTTATTTTAGGATAGTTCAAAAGCATCTTGTTACTGTACCTGAGAGATTTGAAGCTTCATTTTCTGCTTTAGAAAACACTAAAGATCTAGCAAGCATTTCTTTGCCAAAAGTTATCAATGCTTTACACGCTTTTGAGGAGAGGATACTTCTTAGATGGAGAATGGAGATATAAGATTGGTTTACTTTATTGTTGCATCAGATAAGGTCAACGTTAAACAAGATGGTGAGTTAGGTCGACAATTAAAACTTATTTCAACATCACATCATCTTCTGTGTCAGGGCAAGACCAAACATTTCAATGTCAAATTATCTAATCGAGAGAAGTGTAAGAGAATAAAGATATAAGATTGGTTTATTGAAGAACCAAAGAGGAGTCTTTTCCACTTTCTAGGTTGAGTTTCAAGAAACTTGGAGTTTGTAGCTTCCAAGAAAGAACTAGTGTTGAAAATGTGCCTTAGAAGACTTCAAAGTTTGATTTATAGTTTGAATAGTCAAAGATTGAGTTTTATCTAGAATTTGTTAACTAGTTGTTAATAGGTGATCTTATTTCAATTTTTAGCCAAGTCAATAGTCTGCGGGTTAGTGTTACCTAGAAGAGTGAGATTTAATTTATCTTTAATTAATTTTTAAATGTATTTATATCCAAGTCATATTTAATAACATTATAACTAAGTAAGAATTCTTAGCTTTTTTTTTTTTTTTCATCACCTACTTTGCAATAACCTTCTTTGCTATATTACTTGTTTTAAAAAACAACGCATATTTTTAGGGTTGCACTATCACACTAAATTACTTTCCTAGCCTCTGCTAACTGGCTAATTTCACAACTCAACAATATTATTTGTAAAATTTATATACAAGATATTCTTCTATAATCAAAACTCTTGCCAGCATCTGAAGATAAAATCCTCATAAGTAATTTTTTGGTGATTATATTTTTAATATATACTTTTTCGTTATTTCCTCATAATGATTCACCTAAAATAACAAAAGAAAACAAAGAAAATTGACACTACTTATGCTTTAGCATAAAACACTTTATTTATTTTGGTTTTAGAGTTTACTAGATGCTACATAATAGGAAAAAGCTTATCCCATTATATAAATATAACCACTTACCAGAGAGATCTGAACACGTATGTTCTTCAACCATTAGGTTATTCTCTCTTGACATTAAAAAATAACTATATAGAAGAACTTCTACTAGATGTAGAACAAAAATTTCAAAGCAGCAATACAAGAAAAGCAGGTTTTTGTTTTTGGTGAACAAGCTAGATACTGGAAGAAAATATGTTGTTTCACTTTGGTGTTATATATTCTATCTCATCCATTAGTCAAAATATTATAAAAATAAAACTATATAAAGAGTGGTCTTATTCATTTAAACCAAACACAATAAATAAGACAAAGAATGAGATATTATATAGAACAACAAATTTTCTCCCTACTGCTCTCTAGTATTTAATCAGTTCTTTCAAGGAAAAGAACACAAATCTCATTGAGTTGTCACGTTGTCCCGAAGATGAATTATTATTGTCGCATTGTAATAATATACTTGCTCCAAATTTCGTATCCATGCATATATAAAAAATGAAAAATAATATATATTATATAAGGTAAAACGGAGGCATTGGTGTTAAGCATCTTCCACCTTTTTGGTCGTATACTTGTCTTTGCTTCTTGTCATGTTTCTTTCTTTGCTATCCTTGTGATGGTGGTTGGCAGTAGGCAAATTAAGTGAAATACACAATGGGAGGCACAAAGAAATTTTATTCTACAAAATTTAAATCTGCATATCAAATATGCTCTGTATTCCAATAATAATAGTCTGCAATTAGAATTTCTTACAATAAGTCGTCCCAAATATTAAATTTAATGTTATTTAATTTAAAATGATAAGAAATAGGACATGTCATCGCTACAAAATAATTTTTTATATAGGCTCTTTTTAAGATTTAGAAACAACTATGATAAAAAGTGAAGATTTTCTAAATCACTCTAGGGGAAGCTCAATGCATAATGAGACATGAGTGTAGACACCATGTTTTGTCCAGTCATTTTTAAAATTAAAAAAAGAAAAATTGAGAGACTGAAAATGAAAGTGGTTTCCAAAATATTTTGTGAAAAATCATCATTTATAAAATTGTTTCTCTTTGTAAAAATTTGGTTTTTATTTCAAAGATGTATAAAATTTTAGTTTAACTTGTAAGTTCTTTTTTTAAAAAAATTAAAATTAATTATTAATTGAGTTAGAATTCATTTATATTTTTAATCAAATAATAATAATAATAAATGGGTAAAATATTTTTAGGTTTTTCTTTAAAATTTATTTTCTAAAAGCTATTTTCTTTGGATTCAATTTCATACGTGCTTCCATAAACCCAAGCCCATATAATAACAAAAAAAACGCGAGTGGTGTGTGTGGGGAAGTTTAATAGCTGAAACACAAATGAGCAAAAAGGCGTAACAGATAAATGGATGGACCAAACACAACTGAATGAGGAACAAGCAAAATGTAGTAGAAGGAAGAAAACGACATCAACAAGGTTGCATTTTGGAGCAACCGAACAAGCCAAAAGAAGGACAGATCAGATCATGGAGTAGCAGGTCTCAGAGCAAGACGCGTCTGTGGGGAACAGTAGAACTCCAGGGCAAAACATACACACCATTAATGCAGAAGCAGGGCTCCCCCAGTGTGCTAGATGACATCCCAAAGTGCAGGAGTGAGGCACAAGTAAATAGAGACAAGACATGAGCAGCATAAAAGGAGGAAAAGAGGAGAAGGGCATCGAGAGAGAGAGCAGCAGAAAGGGTGAATTGAAGATGGTGGAAAGATATAGGGAACGATAGAGTGTGAAGGCTATCAATATAAGGGGAAGGATTGTGAGAATTAGGTCAGACTTCATTGGCTTTCATTCTGTCTCTTTGAGGTGTCAGATTCGGAACGTGAACAGAGAGAAAGATTGAGAGGATAGCAATAGAGAGTGTAAGGTGAAGGGCTCAGACTAAGAGAGAAATCAAGAGGAGAAAGCTGTCTAATGAGAAGTCAAATGAACTTGTTGGGAGAGCAGTAGACCTTCTAATTTGGGGTTCTTTGGTACATCTCATATACTCTCTCTCTGATTATCTGCTTTGTTTGGGTTATTGATTTCTAAGTTTCAGTGTTGAGCTATGGAGGGTTTTGGGTGAATGTTACTTTGTCATTCTGTTATATTTTTATCCTTATTTTTTGTTGCTTTGGTCTTTGTACTGGTTGCTTATTGTTAGGATTGAAGTTCATTTCATATTTTTGTTGCTTTGTTAAATTTGCTGATGTCTGGTTGATAGTTGATTCTAATTGTTGTCTGTTGTTAATAAAGATGGGAATGGTTTCGTATTTTTCTTTAGTCTAGCATGTGAATCTGATCCCCACTTTGCTAAAGGAACTCACTAATTACTGAACTTGTTTATAGTTTTTCTGGTAATCATGATTTATGTTTGTGGTTTTCTTGAGTTACTATATTACTTATGTTTGGGGATTTCTTGAGTGATTGTTAGTTCATAGAATAACTATTCACTATATCAAGATAGAGTTTATTTTGTGAAAATGCTCCTAAATGGTTGATTGAAACTTTGAATCTCTGGTTTATATATGCACAGTGAGAATGGCTTAATGCATTGTTTTAAATGTTTTAATTTAGTGTTGTGTTTTGAGTGTCTTGGTAAGATTTGGTCATGTTCTATTTGGTAGGTTGACAAATGCTTTTGTGGAGTTTGCATGAACTTTATGGTGATTTATTCTCTTAATGTTATAGTGCATTAGTTTTCATTTTAGCGTGACCACAACACTCCTTTTCAGTGTTTCCTTAAATAATGAAGGTTATTGATCATATTATTATATATTACCTTTTGGAAATGTTACTAGATGTATATATGGGAAGGTGTTTTATGATGAAATATTTAATGGATGACTTATGATTGATCCAAGGTTGGTTTCTTAAGTTGGAGTTTGTCTTAGTGCTAATGATATGAGTTCTATTAGGTGATGTGTGCTTCAAGGTTGAATTCACTCTTTGTGCTGTTTTTTGTTTTCATACTTGTCTTTTTTTGCTGTCATAGTTATTAGATAAGGCATTTTTGATTTTATGCTGTTGGGGATTATATGATTTCGTTGGTGATCATTAGTGATGATTTTGGTAACTGGATTATGGGATTTGCATAATGTCTTTCACTGTGAAATTTTATTGATCATGCTTATGTTTGATAAAGGGTTTTTTTTTCATTATTTCAATTTTTTGTTGATTAATTATTAAGGATGGGTTGTTGTTTATTTTATTTGAGAATGTAAGAATTTAATTTATTATCTTATTTCAACATTGTTTATTGATTATGATTAATTGGGCCTCAATTAAATTTTCTTTTCTACTGAATCCAGATGGACAAATTCTGATTTATGATTTACTAAACTTGTGGTTTAGTTCAAAACATTGTTTTAAGATTCATTATCGTGCTTGCTTTCATGGTTGTCTGAATGTGAAAAGAAAAATAATAAGATGAAAACAATTAGGAGTACGTGAAAAGAAAAATAATAAGATGAAAATTTGGGCAAGTACGGGCCGAAGGTTTGAATAGAAATTGATAGGATGTGAAGAGAAGAAAAAAGAAGCAAGTGAATGGGTCAGGCTTGGCCCAGTTGGTCTGGATGTGTGAATAGAAAAGTGGAGGGTATAAAAAATCAAATTGGGTCTTAGGGTGTGGTTAGGAACTGATGGGGTGAAAAAAGAAAACTTTAATGTTTAGGGAAGCGTCTTTAGTTTATTTGTTTTGTTTTATTTTAGTTGTTACTTATTTAATCAGAATTTACGTTTTGTCTCTCTTTTCTACAGTGATGAATTTACTTATTGTGGTTGCGGTTGTGTTGTTGTAATTGCAAAAAAGTGATCCACAATTGCGGAAAATTACAGGTAGAAAGGTCACCATAATAACTAATATTGTGGGCACATTTGTAGACTTTTATTTATTTATTTTTACTTATGAGAGATAATTGAACTCAAGTAATTTTATTATTAGACTATGTAGCATTGTTGTTTGGTAAACTCAAAATAAAAAGAAATTATAACGTTTAAAATTTAATTTTTGAAACGTTATCTAAAATAATGTTTTAATTTTGAAAACTAACTACTAATATTTTATTCTCTTTCTACCCTTAATTTTTCAACAAATAACAAAATTTGTCTCTCACAAATTAGTCCCCTCGTTTCTTTTTCGCTGCCACTTATCATTTTCTTCCTCTCCTCTCATTCTAAAAATATAAATATTTAACACATAAAAAATAAATATTTAATATATGCAAAATAAATATTTAATTAATTAAGTAATTTGTTCATAATAAATAAATGAATATCAAAATATTTAATTTTAATATTAAATCACAATAATATTACATGCATTTTTAAATAATTTAACAAAATTCAATTAATTGTACAATTAGTTTTATTAAATAGTTTTAATTTAATCAACTATAAGCTTTCAACTCTAATCTTACAATTACAATCTCTTAACTTTCAACTAATTTTGTTAAAGTGTGTTTGAATTAACTTTTATCAATATCTTTTTGTTTTTAATTTGAAAAAAAAAAAAAAACAGTTTATACAAAATCTAGTTTTACATCATCGCATGGGGTTTACAGTTTGGTAAGTTTTTGAAAATATAAATTATAATAAGAGGGTTACATAATTATAAGTTAACAATCATAATGTATAATTAGCTTGTAATATTAAAATAAGAGAAAATTTTACAATAGTTTTAGTTTTAGGTGATGTATTACTCATGCAATCCCATGTCATGAGTTAAAATTATAAATAAATGAAAATAAATTTAATAGTACTATAATATAAAATCATTACTCGATTTATATTTGTCTAAATCTCCTTTGACTATAATATTTGTAGTTATATTTGAAATTTTCGTTTGAAATAAAATGCATATATGCTAAATAAACATGTTTAATATGAAGACAAACTTACTTTTATGCTCTCACAATCTATTAAGAGAGAATCTCAGTCAAATTAACAATAGAATAACTATATACCTACTTAGTACAATTTCAACATCAATATTTTTACCTTATTTTTACGAAAACTTTACAAAAGATGAGAGGAAAGACTACTGCTGAAAGACTTGGATGACTGGTTTTAGTTGAAGGGCCTTATATACTTTGGTTGGATGTGGTTTTCTTTAGGCAAAGAGCATTACAATTTGTGGAAACAGTGACTTGTTTTCTCTTCTCTTTTTGGCAAAGGCAAAGAGCATTACAACTTCATGCTTTTAGGTCCTCATTTGCTTCTTAGGTGCTATCTTGTTTCTCTTGCCCCACACTTCCTCCTTTCCTTGCGTGTTGTAACCTTGAATTCCTTCCTTTGGCCATAATCCTTCAAATTCATCACTTTATGCGCAATTTCACACCTTGCTTCTCCAGTTCTTTAATCATGCAAGGTAAGCAATTAAGGATCAAATACATTCCAATTTTTCTAAAATAAGGACTCTAATGCAAGGGATTGTAGCCTAATTTAATTATATAAAATGTATTTATCATTGTTGCAATGGGATTGAAACTCAAGCATTAAAAGCAAAATGAATTCTATCCATATGCGATGAACCAACCACCACTAGTTGATTTCCAATATTATAAACTACTAAAAGGTTGCATGTCCTATATCATGTGATTAGACAAAAAATTATGTTTTCTTTTAAATTTAAAATGTTTTAAAAAAAATTAACAATGTGAAGTGAAAATACAAGAGGAAGAAGAAGGAATTCAAAGAGAAGGTTGTGAGGAAGCTCAAGGATAGCTTGTGACCATAGAGAACAACACCATCACCATTGCTTTATCGAAGGGAAGTTCTTGCATCTCTCATAGTCCACAGAAGGAGTTTGTAGAAGTGCTTGTTTTTTTATTACAAAAGAAACTGAGTGATAATCTCATTCCAAGTCTAATAGCATAGGTATCTCTCTTTTTTCATTCTCTTTTCTTTCTTCTTATTGTGGCAGTGTCCAATATTTGTTCCTCAGGTTACCTAAAAAATGATTCCCAATCATTTACCTATATAAATCCTAAACTTACATTATCCATAATAAAGCTAGTCGTTTCCTCCTTTGTGCAACAAATTGTTTTTCTAACAAGTTTTAAGCTAATCAAATGACTATGAGTTGGATAATGTAGACAAAATTCATGAGGCGAAGAAAATGGAGAGGTATAGCCACAATCCTAGCCATAGAGACAGCAAATCCACCCACCTTTATTCTTCAGTTTGATTACTATGACCTTTATTTCCGAGTCACCAGAAGAAGCAACTGCATGCCTAACTTGGAACACAAATTTAGGTGGTTATGTTTGTGTTCTCTATCTTTTCTTGGCATATTTGTATAAGATATATATTAATTTATTGTTGTAAGTAAATTCTTTGGGTTTATGAACTGAGTTAAATATCCGATCCCCATGAAAAAAATAAGTACATTATTCAATTTCTATCCATTCTCAAAATTTCTATTGCAAATAAGGATTCCAATTACGAAAGAACTATAAGCTTATAAAAAATCAAAAGCAAGTTACAATAAAATCAATCACCCCTTGTACTCGAGTTCTCGAATCTCTTTTAGGAGAGGTGCTCACATTTATTGTTCGAAACTATTTCAAATGGATTGTTTTTAATAGGAGGATACTAGGGGAAATTTAATATATATATATATATATACACACACACACACACACACACACACACACATACATAATTGGCTCCTTTTATGATGGGGATTGTCTCTTAGGCGTTAAGACGTGTTTTTTTTTTTTTTCATTTTTATTCTCCAATGTATTTTTGGAAAAACATTGTTACCCATTGAAACACATTCGTGGGTGATTAAGGACATATTGACAGTCACAAAGGAGAAGACCGTTGTTTGTATGAAACTTCTAGTACAATTATTATCTAGAAAAGGAGAATATAGTGAACAAAGTAAGTGTCATAGATGATAATGGCTAATAGAGAGTCTGGTGATTTCTTTTGTAGAGAGAAAGTGAGATAGAGCACATTAACATTTGAATGATCAAAGACAAGCAAAAGATGGATGGCGTGTAGTAGCTCTCTCTCTACTCTCTACTCTCAATATTCGATAGTGTTTTATTTTTCCTTTCTTTCCTCTGTCTTAAAACAAGTTCTTATAGGATTGCATATTTGGAATTTTGGTAAAGACGATGCTATATTGTTCTGGGATATCAATAGTGAAGTTGAATGGAAAAGTGCCACAGATTTATTTATTTTAATAAACAAGATGTCATAAGGCAATGGGGTTTAAGAGGAAGGTCCTCCTTCAAAAGTTATTTCGCAGAATATAAGCATCTTTCGAAAAAAGTTAACTATGTGAGAAAAAAAAAAAATTGGCACACTATCGTTGAATTAGCATCTACATTTATAAAATTAAACTAACAAATTTAGCTACATAAGTCATCCAATGTGGCACTTCACTTTTTGTAGAGTTATAATAGAGGACCATATTGCTCACTCCTTAAATCTAAGATGTACCATTTTGATCTCTCTAATCTAAGGAGGACTGTTTTGATACCTCCCCAATCCTAAAGGACTAAAAACATATTCTACTATTAAAGAAAGTGAACCTTTTGAACCATTAAATTGTGAGTGGTTCATATGGATTAGAGTGGTTCAATGGTTCTTTGGTGGATTTTTTTCCCCAGTTTCAATGCTTGGACCTGTTTTTTAGTTAAGTCAGAGGAGTTATAAAAGAAACAATTAGTTGATTTGTATTTTATCACTAGTTTAGAAGCTAGCTTTGTTGCATAGTTTGGAAGAGTTAAAGTTGAAAGTATGAAGGTTATATAAGGTAAAGTAAAAAATTATGGAAGTTAGAAGGTTGGAGTTGATATGTCATGAGCTACTTTATAACTCCTCGGTAGATTTTAAAATTGTAAAATAAGTGTCTCGCTAGATGTAATATCCTTAATGATGCAAGGATCCTTCTCTTCTTTTTTTTTTTTTTTCTCAATGGGTAGCTAATGCTATCTAGGTATATATCTTATATTAGTAAGATATATCAATTCCTTTTTCGAATATCAATTATTGTGAATGTTCTGTGGTCTCAATATCTAGAATTAAACCATTTAAGTATAATGATAAATAAAGAAAAATCACCTGTCCATAGAGAGTTGAACCCATTCCACCTGCATGCTGATGAGCAACTCCATAGATAACATATCCACTAGTTTTCATTTGGAAACTTGTCTTTTTGAGATCAGTGCATCCACTACCATACTTTTGAGTAGTGTTGCAAGCTTCAACATCATACTCAATCTGTTAAAAAAAGAAAAATCTATATTACTCTTGCTAAATTCAAAAGTGAAGATGTAATTAACAAATGGTTGGTGCTAATTTTATTACTTGGCCCTACAGACTAAACTACTAGAAGAAAGCTCTTGTCAGTTGTTACCTTATTAATATAAAATTTAAATTCTCTAAATATGTCTAATGGGGAACAAGGGAGTGAGTATTATTGAACCGAAATAACACAATATCATGAAATTGTAAAAAGAATACTCACTTGGCAGTTATGGCTCACATTTAATCTGCTTGGACCATTTGATATTTTCACATTATCGATCACATCAAAAACATAAACCTTCAAAGGAACTATAAGATTGTCCCAGTCAACCCACTCCACTGTGTATATAAGGTAGACCGTTCTAATTGACCCCTTATGGCTTTCCTTCAATCTGCACTGTGCATTATCGTTGCAGCACCACCCACCACCTATGTAACCTGGTCTTAGAGGCTGGCCATTTCCGTCCTTTGTTACATTATATAGATCACACCTGCATTCTGTGCACCCAATCCTAACTTCTACACCACATGTATCAATGAGGTGAAGATTCACCATCCATTTCTCTTCATATCCAGCAGGAATTTCTGTTGGATTACCAACCTCTATACCAAAAGGATCTGGAATACGTGTAGCTGTTTGTCGAGTTTCAGATCCAAGGCCAAAGTACTGTGAAAGAAGATTTTGCTGGCAAATGCCAGCATTTCTTGAAATAACTTTATCTTGAGGATCTGTAGAATTTTTGGGCTGATAGTATTTAATAACAGTCCAATGGTGAAGATAAGTTTTATAGAGAGGAATAGAATTCCCTTCATCATCAACTAGTTCGCCATAGAAATTCTTGATTGCAATATGTCCTTTGGGAAACTTCAAATCATGGTAGTTCTTGTTTGAACTTATTCCTGGTGCAAGTTCAACTTTGGGGGATAAAAAAATAGCTGATTTTATTTTACCTTTGATTTCCCTGATGCTTTTGATGGTGTGCTGAGTGCTAGAAATAATATTACTAATAAGATTGCCCAATCTTGATATATATGCCTCATTTTGACCTGCCAAAGTAATTTTAGTAAGATATTCATGGACTGTAAGTTTAAATTTATCATCTCTAAGACATTCAGGTAGACAATTAGTCTCACTTCAAATGGTAATGAGATAACTTGGATGTAAATGAAGAAAAAAAAGAAGAGAGACCAGTAACATGACAGTTTATGGGAAATGCCAAAATAGATATTTCTTCATTTTATTTTCTTTTGGTGAATATGTCAAAATAGTTTCTATAAGGATAATTTTAAGCAAAACGGTAGCCAATTTGAAGTGTGTTTGTGATGTGTAACAATGTGTACCCGGAGCATCAACCCGTTCTTCAAATATTTATTTTACAATTTTAATATAGAAACTCTAGAATCAATGAGTTTTTGGCCTTAATTATGCTATGTTTTAGGTTTGTACTTTGATGACATTTCTAAACATCGACTCTTTGTCTACAAGTAACATGCTTGTTCTCTCTTCCTTCCTACTTATAGCTTGCTTTTTGACGCAGATGATTAATTAGAGAAAAATAGTTAAGTACTCATTTAATTAAATGATTTGCTAAAATTTTTAATTTATTCTTCTCTTGAGCTTTGTCAATCATGTTTAATCCATCAACTAGGTTAGGACAGAATAATCCATCCAAAGGCACATGATAACCTTGTTGATGGATTAAGCTTGACTCTCAAAATTAAAAGAGAATTTTTTTAGCAAAACATTCAATTAAGATTGTATGTTAAATGGGAAAGGGATTATCTACTTATGCAATTGTACATATCCTAAGAGATGGGAAAGGGATTATCCATCTATAATAATCTTACTCCCCATGCAATTTGTGTCATGCCACCTTGTAACTAAAGGTCAATTTTTCAATTTTCTTTTCCTTCAAATATGACTAGTTAAAATAGGTAACAATTAGGGAAATGTGTGAATCCCCAAAACTTAATCTGATCTGCACTTTACCTCTAAATATTTCAAAATATGCATTTAGCTTAAGCTTTTTAACATGTGGCACGTCACATTCAAATCTTAATTGTTGTTAAAATATATATAAACACAAAACTCATGTGCATGACACAATTAAAATCACTTACTATTGCAGTCTTTAAAATTAGAAGGGCAATTTTGCCAACACTTCTCTACAGCAAGGATCGCTAGGCCTCATTGGAGTTTGCATGGACTGAATTTATCAAAGTTATTGGAAAAATTCCCAGCCGTGCTAGTTGATAGATATAATAGAAGAAATATAATGAATTTGTTTTCAACGATTCTAACCTGTGTTGTGAGATCTCACCAACCCAGATGGGATCAATCTTGAAGTTGGCTTACAAACCTTTGAATTTGACGAAGACTTCCTCTGACTCTGCCTTTGCAAAATCTTTATCGTCACATGGTAATTTGGAATGGAAATTCTTGATCCATTGATTCTCATAACAGCTATATATATATAAGTAAAGCATCATCAATCAAATACATGCAGCCAAATATAGCCTCCTTTATATATGCTACTTCAAAATATAGCTAGATTAGTTATAACATATTACAATAGTTACAACTAATCACAATATTTCCAAATCATGATAGCAGATATAGTATCCTAATAGCATCATCTAGTTGGAGCAAACAGATTTTGAATGCCTAAGTTGCAAAAAAAAAAAAATGGCTTTTGTTTTTTGGTGAATTCAAAGTGTATGTGACATTGTTTTTAAATTTTATTTTGTTGAAAATTCAAAGTGTGTGTGTATGTATTCTCTTAATCAATTTTGATTATTTGAATGAATCATTTAAATAAATAATATATAGAACAAGTTTAATTTAGCTTTTAATGTGAAGAAGAGAAAAGGAGCTCATCCTTCATAGTGAAGATGAGAAGGTAGTTAATAAATTTGATACATAAGGCTCAAGGACCATAGATATTTAATGAAATTATGACTTTAGTTGTTGATAGCATTAAAGAAAGCAATGAAAAAACTTGCAATTACAGACTTTTTGTTGACAAAGTTCATAACCAAACAAAAAATAATCGTGAACTTGGCAAAGCGGAATTGATGGGGATGTATAATGAAATATTTAACCTATTTTTGAATTTTACAACTTTAAAAAGAAATCCATTTCAACATTAAAATTGATTCTTCATGTTTGGATTAAAAGGAAGAAAAAAGAAACATTATGACAATAGACGTGTCTTTGGATTATATTTTTTTTGATAAAAAAAAAAAGCAAGAGTATAGGATGAGAGGAGGCTATATTTATACTAAGATGAGAGCATGTCACAAAACCTAAGCAAGGGATCCAACCATACTTATGAATTGTTTACCAATAGAGGACTGCTTGATGTTTATAAAAGAGAACTGTTGAAATGCAAGCATACATTACCGTGTTGCCGGCAATGTATTCCAGGGTTGTCGTATCCAAGGGATTGATCAATTAATTACTAAAGTACTAAGCTCAAAGTTTATTTAGGCATTCAAATTATTGCGAATGAACAAGCAAAAATAGGAAACAAATAAATGAGATCGCAAGTGATGATGGGAAATCAATGAGACAAAACCTAGGGTCTCGATTTCAGCTCAACCGTTTGTATTGAATTACTTCATTTCCTTAATCCTATTAACTATACTAATTGACAATCAGGATTCCTAATGCATTACTAAGCCTTTCCCATGGTTGAATTATCCTAACTTAAACTACCAATTTAATCATATCCCTATGTGAATTGTAATAGTCTAAATTGCCTTTCTCTTCTATTTCTTTTTCTCTAAATAATAATCCTTTTCTCTTGTGTTTTTTTTTTTTTCCCTACATAGCTAACAGTTTTTGGTTGCTATGATCATTAGTTTAGGGATCAAAACCAATCCTAAATGTCATTTTTCCTATATCCATATACAAGTAGCTAGGATTAAGAGAATCAGATGTAACGTAAACTAGAAGAAAAGAATGATAATCTGAATGTTAACCAAAATTATCTGAGTAAATAAATAGAAGACAAATAGCAAAATCCAAAAAACAACATTAACAGAACAAGAAGAAAAAAACAAAGAACGAAACATCATTTGTATATCAATGGCAATTTTCTTGCCACAGTATCATTGGTATTCTAACTTAAATTGGAGGGAAATTCCTCCAAGACACCCACTTCCTCTTTTTGATCCCCATATTGTTCATCTTTCCAACATAAAGACTAGAGAATGATTGGACATAAAGAACCCTAATCAAGTTTGAAAACACAGTTTGTTGCAGGGTTTGAATCAAGTTAAACTTTTCTTCAGATTCCGCTTGATATGGGAAACTAATTTGTCAAAGAGATGAAAGAGGTCAAGAACTTAACCTTTTGGCTTTCATTTCGAAATGAGTTTGCTATCATCTTTTCCAGTTTACACTACATTTACAGCAATCATCTCAAATGGTAGTGAAGAAATTTGGTGATATTTCTTTCAAAGGGAATGATTGTAAGTGGCCAATGTTGTTTAGAATTGTCTCAACAACTTCAGGAAAATCTACAAAGGTTACATGTGTAGTGTCTCTATTTTATGGACCCCAAGGGTTTTATGATATGATCAAATGGTGGTTGTGGCTATTATTCATGGGCATCTTAAGAAGCTTAGCTAGAGCACCTTGGTTATTTAATGTTACATGGTTGTCAAATAATCTATAGAAGTTGCCAATTGAATTATTCCGCTTATAAGGCTTAAGTTTTTGAGATAGAAGTATCATATATTCATCTCATTCAAAACGTGCTAGCTCCCAAAATAGAGAGACATAGATTATCGCACGTCTCTCTCGCTCTAAAGGACATCTAACAAGAAAACAATCAACATCTACATGTAATGTATAGCTCCCAAAATATACGCCCGTCTTTCTGCAAGGCACTATTGCATTTGTTCATCAAAAAAGTTGCATTGTCCATTTTCTACTCACCAGCGCACAAACACAGAAGTAAGACCCACGTCACATGTTTTCTATGCAATTCAAAGCAAATTATGGCATGGTATTAAATAAAGATTCCCCTCAAATTATGTTTATTCATGTCCGTCGAGCTTTTAATCAAGTAGTTGGGCATGTTCTTGGAGTACTTTGGGGTTCCAAGATCAAATCTGAATAGTCATAGTCTATCCCAATCTAAGTTAAACACCTCTAGGTGCTCATTTACTTTGTGCAAGTCCTTTGTCGACTGGGATCTATGCATAAGTTTACTTTGCCTGATAGTCAAGCTTTGACACAATGTTAGTTGAAGCTCCGCTGAGAATTAACTGTTTAATGAAAAATAATTTTAAAAATTAAAATTGTAACAAGAAAAATCACCAATACTGAGAAGATGTTCTTCCCATAAAGCATTTGCTTTTCTCATGAATAATAGAATTGCTTTTGTCTTTTCATTTATTCTTCAATCCACACATAAAGCATCACAGAGTGGCGTTAGCAGATTCTTTTAGCAGTGCAATCAATAAGTGGGTAATTAAATAACCGATAATTATTATTATTGTGCATATATAATCTGAAAAACTTAACTTTAATCAGTGACCCAACCGAAAAGAAGGTAACTTTGTGTCAGATCAAGGTTTTGGCAAAACAATTGGTCAAGACACTTGAACATCATGTGTGAATAAAAGGTTGTCATCAAAAGAAAAGGCTTCTAGAATCCAACATTATTGTCTTGTTTTGAATAATGTATTCTGTATTTGCCTTCTATATTTGGTTGGTGGAAACACTCTGTTCAAGTATCTTATAAATGTGTGGGAAGCAGAAGATAATGTATACTGTCAAAATCTACTACAGTACAATGCTGTATATCTTTTCACCCTTAATTGAAAGAGGGATAATACATGCACACCCACTTCTGGATACTCATATTTTACATCTCTTTTTTCTTTTTGTATCTCTCTTATTTTTCTGTTTACAATTTTATTCATACAAATAAAATAACTAAAATAAATAAGGTGTATAGGGAGGTGTGTAAATTTTGGTGTGAAACTAGCTTTTCTCTTATTATAATATGGACATACTTTTGCTCTGAAAGTCCACATTCTCTTCCATAAACTCAAAAAGCCTGTGAAAAAGTGACTTCGAAATCCCACTTCATTCCAAATCCCCACTTTATTTTCATAAATTCATCTATTTCCATTCAACCACTTGTAGGTCTTCTCTTTCTCTTCCGAAGTGTTTCTTTCTTTTTCTGGTTCTGCAATCTGATAGTGAAGATAAGATTAGTGCTTCTAATCCTCACTCACAGTACACAAAGAGAAAGAAGAAGAGAAAAAGAGGCATGTTTGGCTGATAGAAAAAGCACTTTTCTTTGAAGCTCACATTCTGAATGATTTTTCTGTGAAGATGAATCCTGAACTTCAGTTCCAGATTATAGTTCATGGGTTTCTCTTGTGGGCTGCAATGGGGTTCTTGATGCCCCTTGTATACATATAGCTCGAATTTCAAACAGAAGGGAGAATGGAAGAACGGCTAGAATAGTATTCTATCTTCATGCAGTTTTGCAGGCAAGTGCATATTCTAGATCTGCAGTTAAATTATTGTTGTTAGTTTAACAGCGCTATGATGAATACTTTGTGGACAATAAAGGGATTAAAATATACTGCATCGTTAGAAACTCATAGCTTTGTTTATCTCATTTTATGGACTGAGAATGTGAAAAAAAAAAAAAAAGTTTATGCTGTATAAGCTTTTCTTGCATTTATTATGCTTTCCTTTTTCTAAAAAATATTTTCAATTTTTTTTGCAACAGATGCTTGCTGTTCTCCTGGGCACAGCAGGAGAAATAATGTCCATAAACAATTTCAACAACTGCAACAATAATCATCAAAGAGTAGGAGTGGCATTATATGGTATTATCTAGTCCAGATTAGTGATGAGTTAAAAAACTTTATAATAGATTTATATCTCACAATTAGTAATGGTCAAACAAAATAAAAGTTACTCCTTTACCATTTGCTAACCCAAACAAGATAAAAGACAAGCAGTGAACAGATCAAGGATATATATATATCATTATGTAATATAATATATCATTATAATTATAATAAATTTATCAAAATACTTAGTCATTTATTGATGTAATTGCTTGCAATTAAACATCTCAAATATTTGAAGCTATAAAGAAATATACTTATGGTTTTATCTTGGTCACGTGCATAATCTCACATTGATGATTTTTTTTAATAAATTATTTATAGGACATAGAGATGTCCAAAATCAGCCCAACCTTGTCCCCGGTCCATTGTTTTTTTTTTTTTTTCTTTTGAAAAATTAACTTTTGGGGTTGGACTCTTGGGTCACAGGTTGGCAAACATTGACCCAACTCAAGTAACCTATTTAAGTTATTTAAAAAATATTAAAATTTAGTTTTTTTAAGCCTTTTTTTTTTGTATTTTATGGTATAAACTATAAATACTTTTTAATAATATTATCATAACATATTTCTTTTTGTATAAGTTAATTATGTTTAATACTTAAAAAAATTACATCAACCTCCACTGTAGTTACCTTGTTTTCACTTATTTTTCTTTTTATTTTAAAAACTTACACATACTTCCTATGTAGTTTGAAAATATATTATACTTAAGTCTAACTTTTAACAATCGACTAACGAAAGTGTTAGTCAACGGTTAATATAATTAAAATATCATAAATACTCTTAATAATTTATAATTTTGATTTCTCTTATAATTAGTTTACTTTTCATTTGCTTTCCTCTATTATTAAAACATACATGTGCTTCCTTATAATTAAAAAGGCATAACACTGAAATACAACCTATAACAATTACATTAACCAATACATTAATCATATTTTTTTAGGTAGAGGAATATATATATATATATATATATATATATATATATATATATATATATATATATATATATATATATATATATATATATATTGTAGGAGTGATATATTATATATTATATTTTCTATAATATATTAGAATGCAATAAAAACTCACTTGCTAAACACATTATAAACCAATCATTTCAATTAGATGTTGAAAAAATTTAAAAATTAAATATATTCTATTTGTTTAGATTGTTTTAAAAGCATCCATTATACTTGTAAGATAAAAGTAATAATTAAAAAAATGAAAAAAAATGAATAGTGCAACATGAGGCTAGAATTTAATTAGTTCAACTCAAATGAACTTTTGATGCGAATATAGTGTAGAATTTCTAATATTTTGAAAGAAAATTAATCTTCCTGACTTTGACACCAACTTATTTGACGTAAATTATCTTACACATTATTTTATTTCAAAATAAAGAGACAAAGGCATAAAAAATACAATTTTATTAAATTAATAATAATAATGTTTAAAAATACTTCCAGATTTACATAAATATTTATTTTAAAAATTTATATGAAATATGGGGTATAAATAAATTAAGATTAATACAGGACATAAATGAAAATAAGGTGAGTTACTCTTAGATAATTTTTATTTAAGTTTATTCATGAAATGTTTTAGAAAAATAACAGGAAAAAAATCTGAAAAAAATATTTCTTAATCATGTTAGTTAACTAAGTTTAAATGTAGGTTTTGAAAATAAAAAGAAGATAAATGAAAAATAAATTAATGATAAAGGAAGTTGGTGTAATTTTCTCTTAATATTTTTACCTTACTTCACCGTATAACTTAATAAAGTTTGTAACGTGCAAAACTAGAAGTAAGAGGTAAAAATAATATTATGTTGTATTATCTTAAAAGTATTATGATGAATTTTAATTTAAATTTAAACTAAATTTATATTTTTTGCATTAATTTGTAAAAGCTTAATTTTTTTTAATCATTCTACCTGTCAACTCAACCCCATACATGGGTTGGGTTGAGTTGGATAAATAGTTTTTTTGAACGGATCCGACCCATATCTACACAGATGGGTTAGGTAAAAAATCCCATAAAACCCACAAAACCCGACTTGTGGACATCTTTATGTATGTGCTTTACTCCTATCATGCCCATGATAGTTTAATCTATTGAAGAAGAAGAAATTTTCAACTCTGTCAGTGTTTAGATATCGAAAATTGTGTGGCGGCATCCTGGTGGCCCGTCATTGGCATGGTATGGACTAATGATCAAACCCTTATTTGCGTGGTGCAGGATGGTACAATTTATTGGTACAATAACTACGCTGAGCTAATTGAACCCAAATTTACAAATACCGTGATATAAAATCTCAAATTTATAAAATTGTTCTAAACTATACATAATATAAAAGGAGTCCTTAAATTTGGCCAATTAGCCATGCCAAGTCAGCAACTAATTTCATCTCTAATTTTCACCCTTAATTAAAAATGTAAATCAATTCTTCCAAAAGAAATAAAATAAAGTGGCATGCATTTGGCATATAACCCATTGGAATATGTGATTAATTTTCATTCTCAATTAAATATATATGTGGTTAATTGTATGAAGAAATGCAGTAACCCATTATTTTTGTTATAAATATTTATGATTTTTAAATGCCTATCTAATAAAATATTCTCTTAAGGCTGACTCAATTAATACTTATTTATTTATAATTTATTAAATAAACATTATCCTTTTAAGGTTAGGGTTTCACTTACCTTGTATATGTATATCCCTTAGTATAAAGGACGTTCTTGGGAAAGCAATAGAAAACTCTTTTCTCAATTCTCTCAACTCATTCTCTGTATCTACTTTATCACAACATTTTATCAGCAACACGCTTCTCTTCTACCATTTTTCCACTACGCTGGGTTGCCAAATTTTCATTAATTTAATTGTCGAGAAAAAGGCATCCACCACAAGGTAAATGCTCATCCTCACTTGATTTCTATTCACACATTTCTTTTTTCTATTATCATATTCCTGGTCAAGAGGAAGCGATCACTTGGCTGCATCCATAGATTTAGTAATAATCAAATAGATGCATCCTTATATCAAAGATATGTTATGTTTTCATCTATTTGTTACTTGATATGCCTCATTTATGAAATATGAAGGCAGCTAATTTTTACCTTATGAGACAATTCAATTTCTTTAATACTTCTCATCCAGAAGCGTGAGAAAATTTGATTTCTTTAATTTGTCTCATCCAAAAGTATGAGATAATTTAATTCATTTGATACATCCTCATCCAAAAGTATAAGGAATTTTATTATGAATAATTAATTTTATATAGAGCGTATCCTGAAGTTATCAATTCAAATAAAACAAAGTGGATCCTAAAGTTATCTACACTCATATAATATATGGAATATAATTATGCATTTTATTTCATCTTTTCTTTCACCCTTTTATTTTTGGGCTAGGTGCATAGAGTCCAGAAAGATAAAAAGGGAAAAAAAGGGAAAATTGCGCGACCATAATGAAAATTTTTATTAATAACAATTAATTTTACACTCATAAAGTAATCTGAAGTTATCCATTCAAATAGAATAAAATAGATCCTAAAGTTTTTTACACTCATATAATATATGGAAAAGAATTATGCATTTTTTTTAGCTTTTCCTTTGCCCTTTTATTTTTGGGTTAGGCGCATAGAGTCCATAAAGATAAATAGGGGAGAAAAGAGAAAATTGCATGACCATAAAGGGAATCAAATCCATGAGCTTCTAATCCAACATCAAACACGTTACCACTGCGCAATGGATCCAATAATGTCTTCTAGGCCGTTGGTTAATTACTTATTCAATAAAACCAATATCCCTTTAATAGTTTAGTGCATTTTTTTTTCTTTGGTACTATAGCCAATATATTGAATTATGCTTCTACGTAGTAATTTTTGTGATCATGCTTATTGATCTTGTGATCATTACCTAATTTATTTTACATTTTATAGTGCAAATATCTCAAATTTAGCAAAATTTGACTTCGTCGCATTGGACATCATTGGGAGTATTAGATGTTGAGATCCATTTAGATGCAAATTGAATTTTGAAGTTATCCATGTATATTATAAGGTGGATCCTGGAGCTATTCACATAAGTAGTAAAGAAGATCCCAAAGTTATCCATTTAAGGTATAAATTGAATTTTGAAGTTATCCACTTGCAAGTATAAAGATATTACTGACTAAAAACTAAATAATGGTTTAATTAAGCATGTAGGTGGATTTTTATTTTGATACTCAAATCTATACTTTTGGGATCTTAAGATTTGCCTTTCGAGTTGAATTTTGAGACACTAGTGTTGTCACCACACTTAACCATATTTTCTAGGATTGAATCTCAAGTTGAATCCCAAATACATAGATCTTTTTTGGTATGAGATTACAATTCTCGTTTCTACATGTATATGGCTGCCTCAGCTTTAGTGAATAATTAATAAATTATGGTATATAACTTTTGCTTTCTTTTGTATGGTTAAATGGTTATTTCATATATGCATGTATATACCGTTTATGTTTTAATAGTCATTGATTATGAGTATTCAGTTACATGCATATGAATATGATTATACAATGGATGCCATTGAAAAGTTAGAAAATTTATCAATCAAGCTTCAAAAATTGAAATTTATTTATGGGGGCAATTTGTTTCTCAGATTGGACTATTCTCCATTCCCAAAAATTGTCATGTTTATTCTATATATATATTGGGCAATTCATTTCATGGATTTGATTATTAGTTTTCTGAGAAAGCTCGAGCTCTTTCTAGACTTAGCTTAATCTATTTTGCTTAGTTTCTAAGGAAGTTATAGTTCATTTTATTTAGGTTAGATTAATTTTGCATTATCTTTATTTTTATTTGGTTCTTTATGCTATTCATTGCTCTTGTTTGTCATTCACTTCTATATATAGTTAATATGTTTTCTTATAAAATTATTTTACTTATGGATTAGCTAACATAGTAGCTATGATTAATTGGCAGTTTGACACTCTAAAATATGTGTTGCCAATATATGTTTATGCTGTGATATGATTTTGAATATTATAGTGCAATAAAGGAAAATAAGTCTATTACTCGAAATTGTAAGCCATCATCCAATGTTTTTTCTCTATTCCTTGAAGTGAATGGAGAAGCTATCAAGAAATATGAGCACTACACATGGCCATGAATAGGAAAATGTAATTGATTCTAATACTATAAATACCTCCCACTAGAAGTGAAAGAGCAATGAAGAAAAGTGGTAAAGGGATATTTGGAAAACCACTATTATTTTGGCATGAAAAGGCCATTAAGTTTGTAATAATTGTACATTTAAACATCTTCTAAATACTTTTCAAGCATCAATGAAATAAAAAGATTAATTGTTGAGACAATTTTGCTCAATGAAATGATATTTTTGACTCATTTATTTAATTTACTTTTAAGTTATTTGCTCTCTTGTTTAAACTTTATCAATTTCACATATTGTATGATACTAAATTATTTCTATTGTACAAAGATAATATTACTACTATATTCAATAGTGCAAAGACAATTGAGTACTCTTGAAGAGCTAGAAGAATGGAAATTATAATTAAAAGCTCATGAAGATTTAGTAAATTTTTACCTTGAGAAATTATAAGTATATTCCCCAATTTGTACTACTGAAAAGTTTTGAACTTGTAGTCTAAACATCAAAAGTGTAAAGCCAATTATGGACAAATGGGCTTTTGCATGAATACAAAATGAAAATGATGCTTAAGGATTTTCATAAATAATTGGCATTGATTTTGAATAGATATACTTAATTGTGATGGATGCAAGTATCTAATGATACTTATTTAGTTTGGCAGTATATGAATGACATTATTCACATCAATTTCATCACTCTAGCATTTCATGCAATTTAAACCACATTTAAGTCGATAAATAACCGCTAGTATTGATAAGTTTAAGGGACGAAGTTGATGAGTTTAAAATGTGAGAGATTAAATTGATTAGAGTATTAAGTGTGAGGGAATAAAACAAGGTTTTACTCTATATCTTCTTGGAAGATGACTGGCGAAATTTCTTGGATCTTATCTTAACCAAGATTTGTTGAATTCTGGATTAACATAGGTTTTTGTGCGACCAAGATTATCCGGAAACTGCTGAATAAAATTTGAATGTAATGATATGACTAAAATTCTTTCCGGCCATTGAATCTCAGGATCTGAAACGTCAATGCTCAGAGTATTGGAATAGGGAAAGAGGCTCTATGTCTGCTGGAAGTGCCAATGATGTGGACAAGTTCACATATGGTTCTACTACTGCTTCTTTAAGTGACCTCACTACCAAAGATTTTGGCTTCAATTCAATAAAGCGGATAGAGACAATCTGCTAAGTTAAGCACAATGCATGAGTTATTCATCTCCAATATAGTGAATGTTCAGTGCAGAGAGATGTTCTTGAAGCTGATTGAGGAGTTACAGAAAAATATGTAGATAAAACAAGGATTAATCTCCATTCTTTCTGATTGAGGGTAGTCATATTTTCCATTCAGTCAACAGTTAGGCCCATAATTCATTAGAAATAAATGGAAAAACAAAAGAAAAAAAACTAGTTAGGCCTATTCTTTCAAAAACCATGACAATGAAGAAGTTAGTGGATGAGATGAGGCCAGGAAAAATGTCATTTAGCCATTACAGATGTGCTAACTTTTCCAGTAGCTTTTGGTTGGGATGTAGGATTTACATCTTTCATCTTTATTATGATGATCTCCATTATCTCCAAATTGTTGTATGCAGAAAACAAATGTTTCTGTTCTTACTAATTATAGAAGTAGGCAGGGTACATGGAAGATGACGGGTATTCTTAGTTTTATGCCTGCAGCAATGCAGAAATGTCAAATTGCTGCAATTTTTATTCTCAAATTTTGGTCATCTAGTTATATATTGCTTCTCTTCAATTGATAATTCTATTAATCCTTCACATCTCTTGATTTAGTAGTGTGGAGTGTTTGACACATTTCACACTTGACACTTTGAGCGTTGCTACTATAGGTTGCGGTCAAATTAAAAATTTCAAGTTCAAGTTTCAAACTAGGGTTGTGTTCTCAGAGAACCACTAAACAAGTTTCAGTCAATTAGGCGAAATGGGGGGTTTTCAGCAATTCAACAGTAAATAAATGCGATGAACAGTAAATTAGAAGTAAACAGATGATGAAAATGCAATCAACCTAGGGAACTATCAGACAACGGTGATTCTATCCTCGACCTAAAGATAAATTTAACTCCAGTTATGCCAATTAACTAGATTAACCCCGCAATCTCAAATTTAACCTACCTAATTAATTAATTTGGTTGAACCCTCACTAAGCCGGTATCGCTGCACCTAGCTCAGCAATTTCAACTATACACTCGCATAGATTATGGTCGTTGGAACCAAATCTAACCCTAACCAATATCACAGCAAAGGATTAGAGCATCCAAGACCTAAATTTTGAATTTCTATCCAACTAAATCAAGTTTTACTCCGTGGAAATTACTCCTAGGGTGATTAGGCCTAGAAATCCCACAAACCCATCCAGCAATCATGCATAAAAATCATCATGCACAATCAGAGAGAAAGAAATGAGGAGTAGAGAAGCATAACTATCATTAAATTCAAAATAAACACAATACATGTCTCAAGAATTAAACCGATAGTCTTCCAGTTATCACATATTTACTACAGATGCACCTGGCCTTCCATTTTTTTGGAGGCAGCCATGGGAGAAGGAGAAAAAAATGAAGAAAACTAAGGAAGAAGATGAAATGGCGGCTAGGAATGGTGAAGGAGAAGGCAAAATTTCCCTAGGTCTAGTGCAAGAAAATTACAAGTTTTCCATTACTGAAGCCTAAATTACATAATTGCCATTAATGAGGCTCAAATTACAAAAATGACCCTCCATATGTTGCCAAAAGCCTTTTTCGCCCTTTTAAAGTTGAGAAAATATCCTTTGTACCCTTGCTTCATGAATTAATGAAAATTATTGCTCTAATCCTAAGCTCGGACAAAAATCCCAACAGCTTCTGAGGCCTTCCAAGTCTAGTCCTGAAATTAAAAATCCCTAACAAGTAAAATTGGACCTTAAAGTGAGAAAATTAATATGAAATACAATAAATTCTAATTAGGTCTCAATGATAAAAATAGATGCTTATCAAAGAATTAAATACAAATTGCAAATGATAGAAGTAAGTATAAGAGTACATAGATAAACACTAAAAAGTGTTTATCACACTCGTACGTACTTTAAATGATGTTCAATTTTAATATATATATATATATATATATATATATATATAAATTTTTATCACTTTTAAAATAATTTAGAAACTAGGATAGGATAGTTTTATTTGATCATTTTAATTTTTTTTCAGAGTTTTAACCATAGAAAACATAAAAAAAAAATTAAAAAAAAATTAAGGTTTAAAATTGAAATCCTCCAGAACTATAGCCTAAAAAAAAGGACAAGCAAAGATTAAAAGATTAAAAGTCTAAAAGTTCTTACTTAAAAGTTAAAACTAAAACACCTTAAAAAGATAAATAAACACTACACAACTTTAGGTGAATTATCATTTTGGAATTCTATATACTAATCCTATTTATTGAGAGAAAAATTGCATGATCGTAATTTGATTATATTGGATTGGTTTTTTTTTTTTTTTTATTTGGTCATCCAATTTGATTATATAAATTTTTCAAAAAACCTATCCAATTGATCTGATTATAAGGGTCATCCAAACAAATCTCATCTTTATTGGATTACTTTAGATTGAATTATTTTAATTGATTTTGCCATTCAAAAAATTTAAAAATTATATGTTCTTCAACTGTTCAACATGCAATAAATTTTACAAGACAACAATAACAAATAATAAATTCAACTAAAATTTGGTTAAAACTTAAATGAAATTAACTATAAAATGACGTAGCATTATACTTACGATATATTACATATATTTGTACTTGGTCGGTTTGGTTGTTATCAATTTTTTTTCAGATTGCCACCCAAAAACCAAAAATTTAACCTAATCAATATGATTAAATAATTAGTTTTGATCGATTTTTGGCAATTTGGATTGGATCAATTCAGTTGAGTTTGGTTTGGTTTGGATGTGAACACCCCCACTTGTTATGTAAAATGGTACCTCTTGACTCTTAATTTCTCTTTTTTTTTTTTTTTGTTTTGGTGAGGCTCTTTATAACAAGTCTTATCTCACTAGGTAAATTCAACTACATAAATTACATGATGCCATTAGGCTCTCTTAGAAATCAAATTTTCAAGAATATCATTAATTACGAAATCCCTTTTTATAACTTTTCCAGTGCTCTTTTAGGTCTTTCTCTACACTGTCATAGGGCTAAATACTATACGATCAACCCTTTTCATATATGCCTTTATCAGCCTTCTTTGTATATGTCCACATCATCTTGATCATATTTTTTTTTCATCTTCTCTATAATAGGTGTCACCACATTATCCTTTAATGCAATTGCTTTGTATTTTGTCCTTTAATGTGCAGAAACACATTCATTTTAGCATTCTTATCTTTGTTACCCCTACTTTGTGCTCATGTTGTCCATTCAAAATTTAACATTCGCTACCATCAAACATAACTGGTTAAATATTAATACAATAAAACTTACTCTTAAGTTTGGTAGGTATGTACTTTATGGTCACAAATAATTTTTTAAGCTTTTCTCCATTTTAACCATCGAACTTATATCCTATGTGTGACATTTTTGTCAATTTCCCCATCAATTTGTAATATAGAACCCAAATATTTAAACTTAAAAACTTGTGATATAATAGGTCTTTTTAATTTTTACCTCCAGATGTCTCCATCTTGCCTCTCATTGAATTTGCAAGGTAGATACTCTTTCTTGCTCCTACTCAAGTGAAAGCCTTTTAATTCAAATGTTTGTGAGACTCATTATCAGAAAAATTATAAAGCTTCACAAATAGTTTTAAAATGGTGAATGTATAAATCTTGAAATATTAAACTCATTATCATAGAAAAATTATAAAGCTTGACAGGAAGTTTTAAAAAGGTGAATGTATAAATCTTGAGATATTTTAATATATAATTGTTTAAATCTTTTGTCATTGTGTTATGTCAAATTATTATAATATATAGTGGTATCTCAATTCTTATTTTTTTGATATAGTCAATGTCACTGTGTATGTGACATGTCGTGTCCTATGTTCATGTCAAAATAAATGCTTCATAGCATTCAAGTATTCCAAACCAGGAATATCATGTAGTCCTTCTGGGATTGATCCAAATAAAGATGAAGGTATTATTTCATGGAAGGAATTTCCTTCTTAACAAAGTTACTTCAAGCTTATACAACCTCCAATGGTTCAAGGAATGTCACCGGATGGATGATTTTCTAAGATATCCAACTTATCAATGTTTTTAAGTCTGCCATCCTTAGTAGGCAGGGTGCCACATAATGGTTATTTATTTTTTAAAAAATAAGTTTAGAAGAATTGATAGAAAGAAAAACAACTCAAAACATCTAAGCTAAAACTATAGGTAGTGTCAGAGTGTCTGGTACATTTCCAACACCAATATCAACATGACAACCATACAACATGTCTCTTCAAACAATGTCTAATCAATTTTTTTTTATTTTTTATTTTTATAGTTTGAACACTTGAGCCAATGCCTTAAAATGGCTTGGATACTTGGATTGGATACTCGAATAGCACACCTCTGTCTGATTTTTTTATTATTTTGTTCAAATGTTTAGCAAATAATTACATAAAAAAATCTAAGATTTAGAAATACAATTCTTCACAACCATAAACTCGAAAAAACAAAAGAACTATTTAATCTGGTATTAATATATAATTAGTTACATCTTTTTTCACTGTGTTATATCAAAATATTATAATATATATATATACATATATATCTGTATATATATATATATATATATATGATGTTTTGGTGTCTTATATTTTTGACATAAGCATTGTTCCCGTGTCCATATCGGTGTTATGTTTAGTGTCTGTGTCAGAGTTTATGCTTCATAGCTTCTAAGGGTATAAGGTTGTTTTTTGAGAGATCCATGTATTTAAATTTTTGCAATTTCCAACACTTGGTGGAATATTTCCTCCTAGCATGTTCTGTCACTGGTGCAATTGTGACAACCAACTATGATTGCCTATAGAGGCACCTTTCCTAACAATTTGTTAACACTTAAGGTTAATACTTGCAACTTTTGTAGCATCCCAAAAGTGATTGGAATGCTCTTAATAAAATGGTTATTTCCCAAGTCCAGGGCAATTAAATAAATGAAGTTTCCTATTGTAGCAGGAATACATAGTTCCATATATTTGAAATTAATGGCCCCCAAAGTTATTAAAATTCAAAACCAAATATTCCAAATTGCTACAGTTTGTTAACAATGCAATAAAATCCAAGTCATTGTCTGAATTATTCCTTAGATAATTAGCACTTAGATCTAGGCTTCTAGCCACCAAAGATCCTGAAGATCTCCTATATTTGGAACTTGTTCCACAAAGTGGTTTATCGGTATATTAGATAATAGAAGAACAGATGCGCTGGAGATAGAACTTGGGACAGGACCTATGTTTTGATTCATACCAATGCCAAACATTTAGACTAGAGATAGTGAGGAACAAGTTGGTAGGAAGGGAGACATTAAATTGATTGTCTGCAGTTGATATGACAGTGAGAGATGAAAAATTGTATAGAGAAGAAGGAAGCATGCTAGAGAGTTTGGTGGACAATATTGATATACAAGTTTCAGGTTTATGGAGAAACCAATTTGTTGTGGTAGATTCCTTTCTAGGTTATTTGCAACTATGAAAAGTATAGCTAGGGAAGAAAGATTTCCTATGGAAGCTGAGATTGAAGCTGTTAAATTGTTTAAAGCAAGATACAAATGTTATTTTTCAACAAGCAATGAAATAGAGAAAGTAGTAGCAAAAGTAGTTTTTACAGTGACAAGATCATCCCCCAGTTGGCACTTCGTGTCAGCCTTATTTGAAGTCAACAGCAAGCTGTTATCTAATATGAACATAGAATTGCTTCATCGCATTTAGGTCTTTATATGATTCTTGCAGGTGCTATAATTGAATCCTTTTGTTGCATCTGCAAGCACTAACAGTTCTATGGATTTAAGAATATTGTTTTTTTTTTTGAAACAATCAATCTAGATAGTTGTAAAAGTAGCCAACCGAAAAAATAAACAAGCTAAGAATAGATTACTTAGTGATAATTTTATTGAATATAAATAAATATACTTGAAAGTAACCAAAGATAAAGCAAATCTCATTATTTTAGGTACTACTAACCCAAAAACTTATAACATAGCTAACAAAATCGAAACAAGCTGATAAATTTTAGCCAAAAAAAATCTTTGACTATTCAAACCTTAAAACAAATTTTGAAAACTTGGCACATTTTCAACACTCCTTCTTGCCTTGGAAGCTGCAAACTCCAAGCTTCTTCCTCAAAATCTCAAACCTAATAAGTGGAAAAGACTTAGAAAAAACATCATTGGCTTGATCTTCGGTTCAATAATAAACCAATCATATATCTCCATTCTCTTGTGAAAGAATTCGGTATAGCAACTATATACATACTACAGGAGATCCATAGCATGTATTAGAGAAGTAGGGAGTTTAGAATTACCTAAAATTGGAGTGGATTCCATATGAATGGGAACGAGACAGAAAACCGTTCCTAGAGAGCAATTCTGATCTCTTGCTATAATACAGGGAGTCATGAACGTGTTACTTAATGGGTTGTAGCACTTGTATTTATAGTAGAGATCGGGGGCTCTCCATGACAACCCTAATGGGCTACTAGGTTAACCTACCCATCAACAGTTAACCCAATATCATGGCCTAATAACCGAAGTCCATTAAACAAAGGTGCAGCCCAATAAATGATAAATTATTATATAATTAATTGGGCTATACAAAATCTCATAATTAATCTAATAATTAAATCTAAGTTTTAATAAACCAATCATATATCTCCATTCTCCTGCACTTTTCTCAAATAAGATAATTTGACATTGAAATGTTTGCTATTGCCATGACACATAGGAATATGTGATATTGAAATAGCTGCTTGATTATCAACTAAAATTTCAGTGCTTTGAACCTGTTCCAAGCCCAAATCAGCTAGGATATTCCTTAACCAAATAGCTTGATTAACAGATGATGTTGCAACTATGAACTCAACTTCTACTATTGACTGAGTTACAATCTCTTGCTTGTTGGAATACTTAGAGAAAACACACTGCTTGTTCTTACAGCTACTGGGATTGATTTTTTTATTTTTTATTTTTTTATAAACTTCCATTTTACCTCAATGATATTTCTAAGGTAAGGTCTAAGAACTAGCTAGCTCCTAGGCCTTATTTTTTTTCAATCATAGATAGCTCCTCCTGCATTGCAACCATCAATTTTTGGTTTATCACAGCTGATTCAAAACTAGCTGGTTTGCATATAGCTAAATTGTACGTAAAATGCTATATTGCTTCTTTGGTAAATGTCAGCTTCTTCACAAAAATTTTCAAGCTGGTCTGCTACTAATTCCTTTTCCATTGTTAGATCTTAGAACTTGAATATTAAAACTACTTTGGTTTTCAACATGAGATTTAAATTTCCAGAACACATAAGCTACTTCTGATTCGTATCTAAGAAAATAAATCCAACATATTCTAGTTAAATCATCAATAAAAATATACTTATGGTTAAAAAGTTAAGATCATTTAAATATATTGATCTTGATTTAACTTTATATATACGTAAAAAATATTTTGGATAGAACTCACTTCTTTTTGGGTCTATAGTATCTAGTCCAGATTAGTGATGAGTTAAAAAACTTTATAATAGATTTATATCTCACAATTAGTAATAGTCAAACCAAAAAAAGTTACTCCTTTACCATTTGCTAACCCAAACAAGATAAAAGACAAGCAGTGAACAGATCAAGGATATATATATATATATATATATATATATATATATATATATATATATCATTATAATTATATTTAGTTATTTATTGATGTAATTGCTTGAAATTACACGTCTCAAATATTTGAAGCTATAAAGAAATATACGTATGGTTTTATCTTGGTCAAGTGCATAATCTCACATTTATGATCCTTTTTAATAAATTATTTATAAGACATAGAGATGTCCAAAATCCGCCCAACCTTGTCCCCGGTCCATTTATTTTTTTTTTTTGAAAAATTAACTTTTGGGGTTGGACTCTTGGGTCACAGGTTGGCAAACATTGACCCAACTCAAGTAACCTATTTAAGTTATTTAAAAAGATTAAAATTTAGTTTTTTTAAGCCATTTTTTTTTTTTTGTATTTTATGGTATAAACTATAAATACTTTTTAATAATATTATCATAACATATTTCTTATTGTATAAGTTAATTATGTTTAACACTTAAAAAAATTACATCAACCTCCACTGTAGTTACCTTGTTTTCACTTATTTTTCTTTTTATTTTAAAAACTTACACATACTTCCTATGTCGTTTGAAAATATATTATACTTAAGTCTAACTTTTAACAATTGGCTAACGAAAGTGTTAGTCAACAGTTAATACAATTAAAATATCATAAATACCCTTAATAATTTATAATTTTGATTTCTCTTATAATTAGCTTACTTTTCATTTACTTTCCTCAATTATGAAAACATACATGTACTGTCCTTATAATTAAAAAGGCATAACACTTAAATACAACCTGTAACAATTACATTAACCAATACACTAATCATAACACTTATATATATATATATTGTAGGAGTGATATATTATATATTATATTTTCTATAATATATTAGAATGCAATAAAAAATCACTTGCTAAACACATTATAAACCAATCATTTAAATTAGATGTTAAAAAATTTTAAAAATTAAATATATTCTATTTGTTTAGATTGTTGTAAAAGCATCCATTATACTTGTAAGATAAAAGTAATAATTAAAAAAATGAAAAAACAAAAGATAAATGAATAGTGCAACATGAGGCTAGAATTTAATTGTTAGTTGAACTCAAACAAACTTTTGATGCGAATATAGCGTAGAATTTCTAATATTTTGAAAGAAAATTAATCTTCCTGACTTTGACACCAACTTTTTTGACATAAATTATTTTACACATTATTTTATTTCAAAATAAAGAGACAAAGGCATAAAAAAATAAAATTTACTTAAATTAATAATAATGTTCAAAAAAATTATTTATTTTTAATAATTTTTATATTTTTAAAAATACTTTCAGATTTACATAAATATTTATTCTAAAAAAATTATATGAAATATGGGGCATAAATAAATTAAAATTAACACAGGACTTAAATGAAAACAAGGTGAGTTACTCATCGATAATTTTTATTTTAGTTTATTTATGAAATATTTTAGAAAAATAAAAGGAAAAAAATCTAACAAAAATATTTCTTAATCGTGTTAGTTAACTAAGTTTAAATGTAGGTTTTGAAAATAAAAAGAAGATAAATGAAAAATAAATTAATTATAAAGGAAGTTTGTGTAATTTTCTCTTAATATTTTTACCTTACTTCACCGTATAACTTAATAAAGTTTGTGTAGTGCAAAACTAGAAGTAAGAGGTATAAATAACATTGTGTTCTATTGTTTTAAAAGTATTGTGATGAATTTTTAATTTAAATTTAAACAAAATTTACATTTTTTGCACTAATTTGTAAAAGCTTAATTTTTTTTTTAATCATTCTACCCGTCAACTCACCCCCATACATGTGTTGGTTTGAGTTGGATAGATAGATTTTTTGAACGGATCCGACCCATATCTACACAAATGGGTTGGGTAAAAAATCCCATAAAACCCACACAACCCAACTTATGGCTATCTTTACTATGTGCTTTACTCCTATCATGCTCATGACAGTTTAATCTGTTGAAGAAGAATAAATTTTCAACTCTACCAGCGTTTAGATATCAGAATTTGTGTGGCGGCATACTGGTGGCCGCCTCATTGGCATGGTATGGACTAATGATCAAACCCTTATCTGCATGGTGTAGGATTGTACAATATCTACGTTGAGCTAATTGAACCCAAATTTATAGATACTATGATATAAAATCTCAAATTTATAAAATTGTTCTAAACTATACATAATATAAAAGGAGTCCTTAAATTTGGCCAATTAGCCATGCCAAGTCAGCAACTAATTTCATCTCTAATTTTCACCCTCAAATAAAAATGTAAATCAATTTTCCAAAAGAAATAAAATAAAGTGGCATGCATTTGGCATTTAACCCATTGGAATATGTGATTAATTTTCATTCTCAATTAAATATATATGTGGTTAATGCAGTAACCCATTATTTTTGTTATAAATATTTATGATTCTTAAATGCCTATCTAATAGAATATTCTCTTAGGGCTGACTCAATTAATACTTATTTATTTATAATTTATTAAATAAATATTATCCTTTTTTGGGTTAGGGTTTCACTTACCTTGTATATATATATCCCTTAGTAAATGAATAAAGGATGTTCTTTGGAAGGCAGTAGAAAACTCTTTTCTCAATTCTCTCAACTCATTGTCTATATCTACTTTTCACAATTTTCATTCTCTATATCTACTTTTTTACAACCTTCATTCTCTGTATCTACTTTATCACAACATGTTATCAGCACCACGCTGTACTTCTACCATTTTTTCACTGTGCAGGGTTGCCAAATTTTCATCAATTTAATTGTGAAGAAAAAGGCATCCACCACAAGGTAATTGCTCATCCTCACTTGATTTCTATTCACACCTTTTCTTTTTTCTATTATCATATAATTATGCTTTTTTTTTTTAGCTTTTCTTTCACCCTTTTATTTTTGGGCTAGGTGCATAGAGTCCAGAAAGAGAAAAAGGGAAAAAAAGGGAAAATTGCACAACCATAATGAAAAATTTTGTTATGAACAATTAATTTTATATAAAGTGTAATCTAAAGTTATCCATTCAAATAGAATAAAATAGATCCTAAAGTTTTTTACACTCATATAATATATGGAAAACAATTATGCATTTTTTTTTAGCTTTTCTTTTGCCCTTTTTTTTTTGGGTTAGGCACATAGAGTCCAGAAAGATAAATAGGGGAGAAAAGAGAAAATTGCATAACCATAATGGGAATCAAATGCATGAGCTTCTAATCCAACAACAACTATGTTACCACGGCGTAGTGGATCCAATAATGTCTTATAGGCTGTTGGTTAATTACTTATTCAATAAAACCAATACATTAAACAATTTCTTTTTATCCCTTTTATAGTTTAGTGAATTTATTTTTCTTTGGTACTATAGCCAGTATATTGAATTATGCTTCTACGTAGTAATTTTTGTGATCATGCTTATTGATATTATGATCATTACCTAATTTATTTTACATTTTATAGTGCAAATGTCTCAAATTTAGCAAATTTGACTTTGTCGCATTGGACATCATTGGGACGAATTACTTATCAAGTATTAGATGTTGAGATCCATTTAGATGCAAATGGTCTTGGCGACACTATCAGAAAGTGTTGTGAAACCCTAAAGTGGATCTTGAAGCTATCCACTCTAAAGTTATTCACATAGAAGTTGAATTGAATTTTGAAGTTATCCACTGGCAAATATAAAGATAATACTGACTAAAATCTAAATAATGGTTTAATTAAGCATGTAGGTGGATTTTTATTTTGATACTCAAATCTATACTTTTGTGATCTTAAGATTTTCCTTTCGAGTTGAATTTTGAGACACTAGTGTTTTCACCACACTTAACCATATTTTCTAGGAATGAATCTCGAGTTGAATCCCAAATTTATAGATCATTTTTGGTATGAGATTACAATTCTCGTTTTTACATGTATATGGCTGCCTCAGCTTTAGTGAATAATTAATAAATTATGGGATATAACTTTTGCTTTCTTTTGTATGGTTAAATGGTTATTTCATATATGCATGTATATACCATTTATGTTTTAATAGTCATTGATTATGAGTATTCGGTTACATGCATATGAATATGATTATACTATGGATGCCATTGAAAAGTCAGAAAATTTATCAATCAAGCTTCAAAAATTGAGATTTATTTTTTGGAGCAATTTGTTTCTCAAATTGGACTGTTCTCTATTCCCATAAATCGTCATGTTTATTAGATATATATATATATATATATTGGGGCAATTCATTTCTTGGATTTGATTATTAGTTTTCTGAGAAAGCTCGAGCTCTTTCTAGACTTAGCTTAATCTATTTTGCTTAGTTTCTAAGGAAGTTATAGTTCATTTTATTTATGGTAGATTAATTTTGCATTATCTTTATTTTTATTTGGTTCTTTATGATATTCATTGCTCTTGTTTGTCATTCACTTCAATATGTAGTTAATATGTTGTCTTATAAAATTATTTTACTTATGGATTAGCTAACATAGTAGCTATGATTAATTGGCAGTTTGACACTCTAAAATATGTGTTGCCAATATATGTTTATGCTGTGATATGATTTTGAAATATCATAGTGCAATAAAGGAAAATAAGTCTATTACTCGAAATCGTAAGCCATCATCCAAGATTTTTCTCTATTCCTTGAAGTGAATGGAGAAGCTATGAAGAAATATGAGCACATACATGGCCATGAATAGGAAAACATAATTGATTCTAATACTATAAATGCCTCCCACTAGAAGTGGGAGAGCAATGAAGAAAAGTGGTAAAGGGATATTTGGAAAACCACTATTATTTTGGCATGAAAAGGCCATTAAGTTTGTACTTATTGTACATTTAAACATCTTCTAAATACTTTTCAAGCATTGATGAAATAAAAAGATTAATTGTTGAGACAATTTTGCTCAATGAAATGATATTTTTTACTCATTTATTTAATTTACTTTAAAGTTTTTTGCTCTCTTGTTTAAACTTTATCAATTTCACATATTGTATGATACTAAATTATTTCTATTGTACAAAGATAATATTACTACTATATTCAATAGTGCAAAGGCAATTGAGTACTCTTGAAGAGCTAGAAGAATGGAAATTATAATTAAAAGCTCATGAAGATTTAGTAAATTTTTACCTTGAGAAATTATAAGTATTTTCCCCAATTTGTACTACTAAAAAGTTTTGAACTTGTAGCCTTAATACCAAAAGCGTAAAGCCAATTATGGACAAATGGGCTTTTGCATGAATACAAAAGAGAAATGATGCTTTAGGATTTTCATAAATAGTTGACATTGATTTTGAATAGATATACTTAATTGTGATGGATGCAAGTATCTAATGATACTTATTTAGTTTGGTAGTATATGAATGACATTATTTACATCAATTTCATCACGCTAGCATTTCCTGTAATTTAAACCACTGTTAAGTCGATAAATAACCACCAGTATTGATAAGTTTAAGGGACAAAGTTGATGAGTTAAAATTTGAGAGATTAAATTGATTAGAGTATTAAGTGTGAGGAACTAAAATAGGGTTTTACTCTATATCTTCTTGGAAGATGACAGGTGAAATTTCTTAGATCTTATCTTAACCAAGATTTGTTGAATTCTGGATTAACATAGGTTTTTGTGTGACCAAGATTATCAAGAAACTGCTGAATAAAATTTGAATGTAACGGTATTACTAAAATTCCTTCAAGCCATTGAATCTCAGGATCTGAAACGTCAATGCTCAAAGTATTGGAATAGGGAAAAATATGCAAAATGTTCAGTGCAGAGAGTTGTTCTTGAAGCTAATTGAGGAGATGCAGAAAAATATGTAGATAAAACAAGGATTAATCTCCACTCTTTCTGATTGAGGGTAGTCATATTTTCCATTTAGTCAATAGTTAGGGCCATAATTCGTTAGAAATAAAAAGAAAAACAAAAGAAAAAAACCTAGTTAGGCCTATTCTTTTAGAAACCATGACAATAAAGAAGTTAGTGGATGAGATTAGGCCAGGACAAATTTTGCTAGTCACCTACTCTCAGTAATGATCTGGTTATAGCAAATGTCATTTAGCCATTATAGATGTGCTAACTTTTCCAGTAGCTTCTGGTTGGGATGTAAGATTTGCATCTTTCATCTTTATTATGATGATCTCCATTATCTCCAAATTGTTGCATATATGCAGAAAACATATGTTTATGTTCTTACTAATTATAGAAGTAGGTAGGATATATGGATGATGACAATTATTCTTAGTCTTACATATCAGATCTCAGTTTTATACCTGCAGCAATGGAGAAATGTCAAATTGCTACAATTTTTATTCTCAAATTTTGGTCATCTATTAATAATTCTATTAATCCTTCACATCTCTTAATTTAGTAGTGTGGAGTGTTTGACACATTTAACTCTTGACACTTTGACACGCGCCCTATAGTGTCGCTACTCTAGGTTGCGGTCAAATTAAAAATTCCAAGTTCAAGTTTCAAACCAAGGTAATGTTCTCAGAGAACCACTAGTACAGGTTTCAGTCAATTAGGTGAAATGGGGGGTTTTCAGCAATTCAACAGTAAATAAATGTGAGGAATAGTAAAATAGAAGTAAACAGATGATGAAAATGCAATCAACCTAGGGAACTATCAGACAATGGTGATTCTATCCTCAACCTAAAGATAAATTTAACTCCAGTTATGCCAATTAACTAAATTAACCCCGAAATCTCAAAATTAACCTACCTAATTAATTAATTTGGTTGAACCCTCACTAAGCCGGTATTCCTGCACCTAGCTGGGCAATTCCTACAACACAATCTCATAGATTATGGTAATTGGAACCAAATCTAACCCTAACCAACATCACAGCAAAGGATTTGAGCATCCAAGACCTAAATTTCGAATTTCTATCTAAGTAAATCAAGTTTTACTCCGTGGAAATTACTCATAGGGTAATTAGGCCTAGAAATCTCACAAACCTATCCAGCAATCATGCTTAAAAATCATCATACACAATCAGAGAGAAAGAAATAGGGAGTAGAGAAGCATAACTTTCATTAAATTCAAAATAAACACAATACAAGTCTCAAGAATCAAACCAACGGTCTTCCAATTATCACAGATTGACTACAGATGTGCCTGGCCTTCCATTTTTATGGAGACAGCCATGGGAGAAGGAGAAAAAAATGAAGAAAACCAAGGAAGAAGATGAAATGGCGGCTAGGAATGGTGAAGGAGAAGGCTTGGCCGAATTTCGCTAGGTCTAGTGCAAAAAAATTACAAGTGTGCCATTAATGAAGCCTAAATTACATAATTTCCATTAATGAGGCTCAAATTACAAAAATGCCCCTCCTTATGTTGCCAAAAGCCTATTTCGCCCTTTTAAAGTTGAGAAAATATCCTTTGTACCCTTGCTTCATGAATTAATGAAAATTATTGCTCCAATCCTAAGCTTGAACAAAAATCCCAATAGGTTCTGAGGCCTTCCAGGTCCAATCCTGAAATTAAAATCCCTAACAAGTAAAATTGGACCTTAAAGGGAGAAAATTAATATGAAATACAATAAATTCTAATTAAGCCTCAATGATAAAAATAGATGTTGATTAAACAATTAAATACAAATTATAAATGCAAGAAGTAAGTATAAGGGTACATAGATAAACACTAAAAAGGGTTTATCACACTCGTACGTACTTTAAATGATGTTCAATTTTAATATATATACATATATATATATATATATATATATATATATATATATATATATATATATATATATATATATATATATATATATATATATTTTAACACTTTAAAATAATTTATAAACTAGGATAGGATAGTTTTATTTGATCATTTTAATTTTTTTTTCAGAGTTTTAACCATAAAAAACATAAAAAAAATTAAGGTTTAAAATTGAAATCCTCCAAAACTATAGCCTAAAAAAAAGGACAAACAAAGATTAAGAGATTCAAACTCTAAATGTTTTTACTTAAAAAATAAAACTAAAACACCTTAAAAAGATAAATAAACACCACACAACTTTAGGTGAATTATCATTTTGGAATTCTATATACTAATTCTATTTATTGAGAGAAAAATTGCATGATTGTAATTTGATTATATTGGATTGGTTTTTTTTTTTTTTTATTTGGTCATCCAATTTGATTATACCAATTTTTCAAAAAACCTATCTAATTGATCCGATTATAAGGGTCATCCAAACAAATCTCATCTTTATTGGATCAATTTAGATTGAATTATTTTAATTGGTTTTTGCCATTCAAAAAATTTAAAAATTATATGTTCGTCAACTGTTCAACATGCAATAACAAATAATAAATTCAACTAAAATTAGGTTAAAACTTAAATGAGCTTAACTATAAAATGACGTAGCATTATACTTACGATATATTATATATATTTGTAATTGGTTGGTTTGGTCGTTATCAATGTTTTTTAGATTGCCATCCAACAACCGAAAATTTAATCTAATCAATATGATTAAATAATTAGTTTTGATCAATTTTTGGCAATTTGGATTGTATCAGTTCAGTTGAGTTTGGTTTGGTTTGAATGTGAACACCCCTACTTGTTATGTAAAATGGTACCTCTTGAGTCTTAATTTCTCTTTTTTTTTTTTTTTTTTGGTGAGGCTCTTTGTAACAAGTCTTATCGCACTAGGTAAATTCAATTACATAAATTACATGATGCCATTAGGCTCTCATAGAAATCAAATTTTCAAGAATATCATTAATTAAGAAATCCCTTTTTATAACTTTTTCAGTGCTCTTTTAGGTCTTTCTCTACACTGTCATAGGGCTAAATACTATATGATCAACCCTTTTCATAGATGGCTTTATCAGCCTTCTTTGTATATGTCCACATCATCTTGATCATTTTTTTGTCCTTTAATGTGCAGCAACACATTCATTTTAGCATTCTTATCTTTGTTACACCTACTTTGTGCTCATGTTGTCCATTCAAAGTAGTTTATGGTCACAAATAATTTTTTAAGCTTTTCTCCATTTTAACCATCAAACTTATATCCTATGTGTGACATTTTTGTCAATTTCCCCATCAATTTGTAATACAGAACCCAAATATTTGAGCTTAAAAACTTGTGATATAATATGTTTTTTAATTTTTACCTCCAGATGTCTCCATCTTGCCTCTCAATGAATTTCCAAGGTAGATACTCTTTCTTGCTCCTACTCAAGTGAAAGCCTTTTAATTAAAATGTTTGTGAGACTCATTATCAGAAAAATTATAAAGCTTGACAAATAGTTTTAAAATGGTGAATGTATAAATCTTGAAATATTAAACTCATTATCATAGAAAAATTATAAAGCTTGACAAGTAGTTTTACAAAGGTGAATGTATAAATCTTGAGATATTTTAATATATAATTGTTTAAATCTTTTGTCATTGTGTTATGTCAAATTATTATAATATATAGTGGTATCTCAATTCTTATATTTTTGATATAGTCATTGTCACTGTGTATGTGACATGTCGTGTCCTATGTTCATGTCAAAAGATGAGAGGAAAACTTTAGGAAACCCTATTTTTACCTACTTAGTACAATTTCAACATCAATATTTTTACCTTATTATTAGGAAAACTTTACAAAAGATGAGAGGAAAGACTACTGCTGAAAGACTTGGATGACTGGTTTTAGTTGAAGGGTCATATATACTTTGGTTGGATGTGGTTTCTTTAGGCAAAGGGCATTACAATTTGTGGAAACAATGACTTTTTTTTTTCTTCTCTTTTTGGCAAAGGCAATTTGGTATTTCTGTTGAGTTATCTCTAGGAATAGTTGAAGCATGAGCTTGGTCAACGGTTATATTTTGGTTTATCAACTTATTTTTAAGACAACATATAAGTGAGTCCGACACCACTTTAGATTTAAAACCCTAAAGTTATATTTAGTTGGGTAAAATGAAATTTGGTATGAAAGGAAATAAGAATAAAAAAGGATATTTATTTTGTTTGGTAGGTTAAGATGAAATTGAAGGAATAGAAGAGTTAAAGTTGAATGTATGAATGTTATATAAGGTAAAGTAAAAAATTATGGAAGTTAGAAGGTTGGAGTTGATATGTCATGAGCTACTTTATAACTCCTCGGTGATTAAGGTTTTAAGGCATCATGTAATTAGAAATAATTAGACTTTTTGATTGCTCTTGCCATAGTTACAATTTGAAGTCTTGAGAGTTCTTAAGAGTACAATATAAAGTGGTGAAGTATAAGTCTCAAAGGCATGAGTCTAGACAAGAATATTAAGGAAAAAATTCTTCTCCAGTTATTGCTCATCTATATTTTTTACAATACTTTACATTATTATCAAGACAACAAGAGAATTATCCTCAAATGCAATATCCGTGATATGAAAATCTTGAACAAGAAGAAATAATGCTTCTCTAGGAATCCAAGCCTTCAAGTTTGTATATTAAGAAATTTATTGGAAATATTTTGATCTTTGTGTCATCATAAACTATGTGACATACTTGAAAAAAATCTCAAGATTCCCTAGGAAAACTTTTATAAAAATTATAACATTATAATTTTTGTCCTTCAGCTACCAAGAGGTAGAAGAGCCCCATCAATCCAGTGTGTTGTTTCTTGTTGTTGTACTTAGAAACAAGTGTTAAAGTTTCGTCCTGAATTATCTTAATAGAACCTGGTCGAGGATAACATTCCTACAATGTAACCCTTCTCATTTCCTGCCTCCTTCCCTTTCCATATTTAGGTAATGAGGTACAAATAATCCTTCCATCCTGGAATCATCAAAAAGAATTTCCAATTTAAGATGATATGGATTTGAAAAAAAAAGATGCACACCATTTGCGCTTTCTTAAAATGTTATGGATTAATTTTTTTTAATAAAAAGGAAGAATTGAAGGCAAAACTATAGATAAATTCCAAGGAATATAAGGACTACAAATCAAAATTTCCTCCAATCATGTACTTAGGAAGAATTTTCAGCAAGATGTTACATTGGTCTAGATTTTAAAATTGTAAAATAAGTGTCTCGCTAGATGTAGTATCCTTAATGATGCAAGGATCCTTCTTTTTTTGTTTTTATTTTTTTTTTCTCAATGGGTAGTTAATGCTATCGGGTATATATCTTATATTCGTAAGATATATCAATTCCTTTTTCGAATATCAATTCTTGTGAATGTTCTGTGGTCTGAATATCTAGAATTAAACCATTTAAGTATAATGGTAAATAAAGAAAAATCACCTGTCCATAGAGAGTTGAACCCGTTCCAACTGCATGCTGATGAGCAACTCCATAGATAACATATCCACTAGTTTTCATTTGGAAACTTGTCTTTTTGAGATCAATGCATCCACTACCATACTTTTGAGTAGTGTTGCAAGCTTCAACATCATACTCAATCTATCGAAAAAAGAAAAATCTAAATTACTCTTGCTAAATTCAAAAGTGAAGATGTAATTAACAAATGGTTGCTGGTAATTTTATTACTTGGCCCTATAGACTAAACTACTAGAAGAAAGCTCTTGTTAGTTGTTACCTTATTAATATAAAATTTAAATTCTCTAAATATGTCTAATGGGGAACAAGGAAGTGAGTATTATTGAACCGAAATAACACAATATCATGAAATTCTAAAAAGAATACTCACTTGGCAGTTATGGCTCACATTTAATCCGCTTGGACCATTCGATATTTTCACAGTATCGGTCACATCAAAAACATAAACCTTCAAAGGAACTATAAGATTGTCCCAATCAACCCACTCCACTGAGTATCTAAGGGAGACTGTTCTAATTGACCCCTTATGGCTTTCCTTCAATCTGCACTGTGCATTATCACTGCAGCACCACCCACCACCTATGTAACCTGGTCTCAGAGGCTGGCCATTTCCTTCCTTTGTTACATTATATAGATCACACCTGCATTCTGTGCACCCAATCCTATCTTCTACACCACTTGTATCAATGACGTGAAGATTCACCATCCATTTCTCTTCATATCCAGCAGGAATTTCCGTTGAATTGCCAACCTCTGCACCAAAAGGATCTGGAATACGTGTAGCTGTTTGTCGAGTTTCAGATCCAAGGCCAAAGTATTGTGAAAGAAGATTTTGCTGGCAAATGCCAGCATTTCTTGAAATAACTTTATCTTGAGGATCTGCAGAATTTTTGGGCTGATAGTATTTAATAACAGTCCAAGGGTGAAGATAAGTTTCATAGAGAGGAATAGAATTCCCTTCATCATCAACTAGTTCACCATAGAAATTCTTGATTGCAATATGTCCTTTGGGAAACTTCAAATCATGGTAGTTCTTGTTTGAACTTATTTCTGGTGCAAGTTCAACTTTGGGGGATAAAAAAACAGCTGATTTTATTTTACCTTTGGATTTCCCAGATGCTTTTGATGGTGTGCTGAGTGCTAGAAATAGTATTACTAATAAGATTGCCCAATCTTGATATATATGCCTCATTTTGACCTGCCAAAGTAATTTTAGTAAGATATTCATGGACTGTAAGTTTAAATTTATCATCTCTAAGACATTCAGGTAGACAATTAGTCTCACTTCAAATGGTAATGAGATAACTTGGATGTAAATGAAAAAAAAAAAAAGAGAGACCAGTAACATGACAGTTTATGGGAAATGCCAAAATGGATATTTCTTCATTTTATTTTCTTTTGGTGAATATGTCAAAACAGTTTCTATCAGGATAATTTTAAGCAAAACAGTAGCCAATTTGAAGTGTGTTTGTGATGTGTAACAATGTGTACCCGGAGCATCAACCCTTTCTTCAAATATTTATTTTACAATTTTAATATAGAAACTGTAGAATCAATGAGTTTTTGGCCTTAATTATGCTATGTTTTAGGTTTGTACTTTGATGACGTTCTAAACATCGACTCTTTGTCTACAAGTAACATGCTTGTTCTCTCATCCTTACTACTTATAGCTTGCTTTTTGATGCAGATGATTAATTAGAGAAAAATAGTTAAGTACTCATTTAATTAAATGATTTGCTAAAATTTTTAATTTATTCTTCTCTTGAGCTTCAACAGTCATGTTTAATCCATCAACTAGGTTAGGACAGAATAATCCATCCAAAGGCACATGATAACCTTGTTGATGGATTAAGCTTGATTGTCAAAATTAAAAAGAGAAATTTTTTAGCAAAACATTCAATTAAAAGTGTATGTTAAATGGGATGCCACAGTCAATTTGCACCTTTTCTTCCATTCCAGCATCCCCACCAAAATTTTTTCTACTTGTGCAGTTGTACATGTCCTAAGAGATGGGAAAGGGATTATCTATCTATAATAATCTTACTCCCCATGCAAGTTGTGTCATGCCACCTTGTAACTAAAGGTCAATTTTTCAATTTTCTTTTCCTTCAAATACGACTAGTTAAAATAGGTAACAATTAGGGAAATGTGTGAATCCCCAAAACTTCATGTGATCTGCACTTTACCTCTAAATATTTCAAAATATGCATTTAACTTAAGCTTTTTAACATGAGGCACGTCACTTTCAAATCTTAATTGTTGTTAAAATATATATAAACACAAAAACTCGTGCATGACACAATTAAAATCACCTACTATTGCAGTCTTTAAAACAAGAAGGGCAATTTTGCCAACACTTCTCTACAGCAAGGATCGCTAGGCCTCATTGGAGTTTGCAAGGACTAAATTTATCAAATTTATTGGAAAAATTCCCAGCCATGCTAGTTGATAGATATAATAGAAGAAATATAATGAATTTGTTTTCAACGATTCTAACCTGCGGTGTGAGATCTCACCAACCCAGATGGGATCAATCTTGAAGTTGGCTTACAAACCTTTGAATTTGGCGAAGACTTCGCATGACTCTGCCTTTACAAAATCTTTATCGTCACGTGGTAATTTGGAATGGAAATTCTTGATTTCCATTGATTCTCATAACAGCTATATATATATAAGTAAAGCATCATCAATCAACTACATGCAGCCAAATATAGCTACCTTTATATATGCTACTTCAAAATATAGCTAGATTAGTTATAACATATTACAATAGTTACAACTAATGACAATATTTCCAAATCATGATAGCAGATGTAGTATCCTAATAGCATCATCTAGTTGGAGCAAACAGACTTTGAATGCCTAACTTGCAAAAAAAAAAAATGGCTTTTGTTTTTTGTTGGATTCAAAGTGTATGTGACATTGTTTTTAAATTTAATTTTGTTGAAAATTCAAAGTGTGTGTGTATGTATTCTCTTAATCAAATTTGATTATTTGATTGAATAATTTAAATAAATAATATATAGAACAAGTTTAATTTAGCTTTTAATGTGAAAAAGAGAAAAGGAGTTCATCCTTCATAGTGGAGATGAGAAGGTAGTTAATAAATTTGATGCGTAAGGCTCAAGGACCATAGATAATTAATGAAATTATGACTTTAGTAGTTGATAGCATTAAAGAAAGCACTGAAAAACCTTGCAATTATAGACTTTTTGTTGACAAAGTTCATAACCAAACAAAAAATAAACGTGAACTTGGCAAAGCGGAACTGATGGGAATGTATAATAAAATATTTAACCTATTTTTGAAATTTACAACTTTAAAAAGAACTTCATTTCAACATTAAAATTGTTTCTTCATGTTTGGATTAAATGGAAGAAAAAAGAAACATTATGAGAATAGACGTGTCTTTGGATTATATTTTTTTTGATAAAAAAAAAAAAGCAAGAGTTTAGGATGAGAGGAGGCTATATTTATACTAAGGTGAGAGCATGTCACAAAACCTAAGCAAAGGATCCAACCATACTTAGGAATTGTTTACCAATAGAGGACTGCTTGATATTTATAAAAGAGAACTGTTGAAATGCAAGCATACATTACCGTGTTGCCCGCAATGTATTCCAGGGTTGTCGTGTCCAAGGGATTGATCAATTAATTACTAAAGTACTAAGCTCAAAGTTTATTTAGGCGTTCGAATTATTGCGAATGAACAAACAAAAATAGGAAACAAATAAATGAGATCGCAAGTGATGATGGGAAATCAATGAGACAAAACCTAGGGTCTCGATTTCAGCTCAACCGTTTGTATTGAATTACTTCATTTCCTTAATCCTATTAACTATACCAATTGCCAATCAGGATTCCTAATGCATTACTAAGCCTTTCCCATGGTCGAATTATCCTAACTGAAACTACCAATTTAATCATATCCCTATGTGAATTGTAATAGTCTAAATTGCCTTTCTCTTCTATTTCTTTTTCTCTAAATAATAATCCTTTTCTCTTGTGTTTTTTTTTTTTCCTACATAGCTAACACTTTTTGGTTGCTATGATCATTAGTTTAGGGATCAAAACCAAACCTAAATGTCATTTTCCCTATATCCATATACAAGTAGCTAGGATTAAGAGAATCAAATGTAATGTAAACTAGAAGAAAAGAATGATAATCTGAATGTTAACCAAAATTATCTGAGTAAATAAATAGAAGACAAATAGCTAAATCCAAAAAACAACATTAACAGAACAAGAAGAAAAAAAACAAAAAACGAAACATCGTTTGTATATCAATGGCAATTTTCTTGAGACACTCACTTCCTCATTTTGATCCCCATATTGTTCATCTTTCCAACATAAAGACTAGAGAATAAACTTTTCTTCAGATTCCGCTTGATATGGGAAACTAATTTGTCAAAGAGATGAAAGAGGTCAAGAACTTAACCTTTTGGCTTTCATTTCTAAATGAGTTTGCTATCATCTTTTACAGTTTACACTACATTTACAGCAATTGGTAGTGAAGAAATTTGGTGATATTTCTTTCAAAGGGAATGATTGTAAGTGTCCAACGTTGTTTAGAATTGTCTCAACAACTTCAGGAAAATCTACGAAGGTTACATGTGTAGTGTCTCTGTTTTATGGACCCCAAGGGTTTTATGATATGATCAAACGGTGGTTGTGGCTATTATTCATGGTCTTCTTAAGAAACTTAGCTAGAGCACCTTGGTTATTTAATGTTACGTGGTTGTCAAATAATCTATAGAAGTTGCCAATTGAATTATTCTGCTTGTAAGGCTTAAGTTTTTGAGATAGAAGTATTATATATTCATCTCATTCAAAAAGTGCTAGCTCCCAAAATGGAAAGACATAGATTATCACCCATCTCTCTCGCTCTAAAGGACGTCTAACGAGAAAACAATCAACATCTACATGTAATGTACAGCTCCCAAAATATACGCCCATCTTTCGGCAAGGCACTATTGCATTTGTTCATAAAAAAAGTTGCATTGTCCATTTTCTACTCACCAGCGCACAAACACAGAAGTAAGACCCACGTCACATGTTTTCTATGAAATTCCAAGCAAATTATGGCATGGTATTAAATAAAGATTCCCCTCAAATTATGTTTATTCATGTCCGTCGAGCTTTTAATCAAGTAGTTGGGCATGTTCTTGGAGTACTTTGGGGTTCCAAGATCAAATCTAAATAGTCATAGTCTATCCCAATCTAAGTTAAACACCTCTAGGTGCTCATTTACTTTGTGTAAGTCCTTTGTCGACTGGGATCTATGCATAAGTTTACTTTGCCTGATAGTCAAGCTTTGACACAATGTTAGTTGAAGTTCCGCTGAGAATTCACTGTTTAATGAAAAATAATTTTAAAAATTAAAATTGTAACAAGAAAAATCACAAATACTGAGAAGATGTTCTTCCCATAAAGCATTTGCTTTTCTCATGAATAATAGAATTGCTTTTGTCTTTTCATTTATGCTTGAATCCACACATAAAGCATCACAGAGTGGCGTTAGCAGATTCTTTTACCAGTGCAATCAATAAGTGGGTAATTAAATAACCGATTATTATTATTATTCTGCACATATAATCTGAAAAACTTAACTTTAATCAGTGACACCAACCGAAAAGAAGGTAACTTTGTGACAGATCAAGGTTTTGGCAAAACAATTGGTCAAGAACCTTGAACATCATGTGTGAATAAAAGGTTGTCATCAAAAGAAAAGGCTTCTAGAATCCAACATTATTGTCTTGTTTTGAATAATGTATTCTGTATTTGCCTTCTATATTTGGTTGGTGGAAACACTCTGTTCAAGTATCTTATAATTGTGTGGGAAGCAGAAGATAATGTATACTGACAAAATCTACTACAGTACAATGCTGTATATCTTTTCACCCTTAATTGAAAGAGGGATAATACATGCACACCCACTTCTGGATACTCATATTTTAAATCTCTTTTTTCTTTTTGTATCTCTCTTATTTTTCTGTTTACAATTTTATTCATACAAATAACGTAACTAAAATAAATAAGGTGTATATGGAGGTGTGTAAATTTTGGTGTGAAACTAGCTTTTCTCTTATTATAATATGGCCATACTTTTGCTCCGAAAGTCCACATTCTCTTCCATAAACTCAAAAAGCCTGTGAAAAAGTGACTTCGAAATCCCACTTCATTCCATATCCCCACTTTATTTTCATAAATTCATCTATTTCCATTCAACCACTTGTAGGTCTTCTCTTTCTCTTCCGAAGTGTTTCTTTCTTTTTTTGGTTCTGCAATCTGATAGTGAAGATAAGATTAGTGCTTCTAATCCTCACTCACAGTACACAAAGAGAAAGAAGAAGAGAAAAAGAGGCATGTTTGGCTAATATAAAAAGCACTTTTCTTTGAAGCTCACATTCTGAATGATTTTTCTGTGAAGATGAATCCTGAACTTCAGTTCCAGATTATAGTTCATGGGTTTCTCTTGTGGGCTGCAATGGGGTTCTTGATGCCCCTTGTATGCATATAATTCGAATTTCAAACAGAGAGGAGAATGGAAGAACGGCTAGAATAGTATTCTATCTTCATGCAGTTTTGCAGGCAAGTGCATATTCTAGATCTGCAGTTATATTTTTTTTGTTAGTTTAACAGCGCTATGATGAATACTTTGTGGACAATAAAGGGATTAAAATATACTATATCGTTACAAACTCATAGCTTTGTTTATCTCATTTTATGGACTGAGAATGTGAAAAAAAAAAAAAAAAAAAAAAAAGTTATGCTGTATAAGCTTTTCTTGCATTGATTATGCTTTCCTTTTTTCTAAAAAATCTTTTCCATTTTTTGTGCAACAGATGCTTGCTGTTCTCCTGGGCACAGCAGGAGAAATAATGTCGATAAACAATTTCAACAACTTCAACAATAATCATCAAAGAGTAGGAGTGGCATTATATGGTATTATCTAGTCCAGATTAGTGATTAGTTAAAAAACTTTATAATAGATTTATATCTCACAATTAGTAATGGTCAAACAAAAAAAAAAGTTACTCCTTTACCATTTGCTAACCCAAACAAGATAAAAGACAAGCAGTGAACAGATCAAGGATATATATATATCATTATGTAATATAATATATCATTATAATTATAATAAATTTATCAAAATATTTAGTCATTTATTGATGTAATTGCTTGCAATTAAACATCTCAAATATTTGAAGCTATAAAGAAATATACTTATGGTTTTATCTTGGTCACGTGCATAATCTCACATTTATGATTTTTTTTAATAAATTATTTATAGGACATAGAGATGTCCAAAATCAGCCCAACCTTGTCCCCGGTCCATTGTTTTTTTTTTTTTTTTTTTTGAAAAATTAACTTTTGGGGTTCGACTCTTGAGTCACAAGTTGGCAAACATTGACCCAACTCAAGTAACCTATTTAAGTTATTTAAAAAATATTAAAATTTAGTTTTTTTTAAGCCTTTTTTTTTTTGTATTTTATGGTATAAACTATAAATACTTTTTAATAATATTATCATAACATATTTCTTTTTGTATAAGTTAATTATGTTTAATACTTAAAAAAATTACATCAACCTCCACTGTAGTTACCTTGTTTTCACTTATTTTTCTTTTTATTTTAAAAACTTACACATACTTCCTATGTAGTTTGAAAATATATTATACTTAAGTCTAACTTTTAACAATCGACTAACGAAAGTGTTAGTCAACCGTTAATATAATTAAAATATCATAAATACTCTTAATAATTTATAATTTTGATTTCTCTTATAATTAGCTTACTTTTCATTTGTTTCCTCTATTATTAAAACATACATGTACTTCCTTATAATTAAAAAGGCATAACACTTAAATACAACCTATAACAATTACATTAACCAATACATTAATCATATTTTGTTAGGTAGAGGAATATATGTATATATATATATATATTGTAGGAGTGATATATTATATATTATATTTTCTATAATATATTAGAATGCAATAAAAACTCACTTGCTAAACACATTATAAACCAATCATTTCAATTAGATGTTAAAAAATTTTAAAAATTGAATATATTCTATTTGTTTACATTGTTTTAAAAGCATCCATTATACTTGTAAGATAAAAGTAATAATTAAAAAATTGAAAAAAAATGAATAGTGCAACATGAGGCTAGAATTTAATTAGTTCAACTCAAATGAACTTTTGATGCGAATATAGTGTAGAATTTCTAATATTTTGAAAGAAAATTAATCTTGCTGACTTTGACACCAACTTATTTGACATAAATTATTTTACACATTATTTTATTTCAAAATAAAGAGACAAAGGCATAAAAAATACAATTTAATTAAATTAATAATAATAATGTTTAAAAATACTTCCAGATTTACATAAATATTTATTTTAAAAAATTATATGAAATATGGGGTATAAATAAATGAAGATTAATACAGAACATAAATGAAAATAAGGTGAGTTACTCTTAGATAATTTTTATTCAAGTTTATTTATGAAATGTTTAAGAAAAATAAAAGGAAAAAATCTGAAAAAAAATATTTCTTAATCATGTTAGTTAACTGAGTTTAAATGTAGGTTTTGAAAATAAAAAGAAGATAAATGAAAAATAAATAAATTATAAAGGAAGTTGGTGTAATTTTCTCTTAATATTTTTACCTTACTTCACCGAATAACTTAATAAAGTTTGTAACGTTCAAAACTAGAAGTAAGAGGTAAAATAATATTATGTTGTATTATTTTAAAAGTATTATGATGAATTTTAATTTAAATTTAAACTAAATTTACATTTTTTGCACTAATTTGTAAAGGCTTAATTTTTTTTAATCATTCTACCTGTCAACTCTACGATAAGCTAATTGAACCCAAATTTACTGATACCATGATATAAAATCTCAAATTTATAAAATTGTTCTAAACTATACATAATATAAAAGGAGTCCTTAAATTTGGCCAATTAGCCATGCCAAGTCAGCAACTAATTTCATCTCTAATTTTCACCCTCAATTAAAAATGTAAATCAATTCTTCCAACAGAAATAAAATAAAGTGGCATGCGTTTGGCATTTAACCCATTGGAATATGCGATTAATTTTCATTCTCAATTAAATACTTATGTGGTTAATATGTATAAAGAAATGCAGTAACCCATTATTTTTGTTATAAATATTTATGATTTTTAAATGTCTATCTAATAAAATATTCTCTTAGGGCTGACTCAATTAATACTTATTTATTTATAATTTATTAAATAAACATTATCCTTTTTAGGGTTAGGGTTTCACTTACCTTGTATACGTATATCCCTTAGTATAAAGGACGTTCTTGGGAAGGCAGTAGAAAACTCTTTTCTTAATTCTCTCAACTCATTCTCTTCATCTACTTTTCACAATTTTCATTCTCTATATTTACTTTTTTACAACCTTCATTCTCTGTATCTACTTTATCACAACATTTTATCAGCACCACGCTCTACTTCTACCATTTTTCCATTGCGTAGGGTTGCCAAATTTTCATTAATTTAATTGTCGAGAAAAAGGCATCCACCACAAAGGTAATTGCTCATCCTCACTTGATTTCTATTCACACCTTTTCTTTTTTCTATTATCATATTCCTATTATCACTTGGCTGCATCCATAGATTTAGTAATAATCAAATAGATGCATCCTTATATCAAAGATATTTTATGTTTTCGTCTATTTGTTACTTGATATGCCTCATTTCTGAAATATGAAGGCAACTAATTTTTATCTTATGAGACAATTCAATTTCTTTTATACTTCTCATCCAGAAGCGTGAGAAAATTTGATTTCTTTAATTTGTCTCATCCAGAAGTATGAGATAATTTAATTCATTTGATACATCCTCATCCAAAAGTATAAGGAATTTTATTATGAATAATTAATTTTATATAGAGCGTATCCTGAAGTTATCAATTCAAATAGAACAAAGTGGGTCCTAAAGTTATCTACACTCATATAATATATGGAATATAATTATGCATATTATTTCAGCTTTTCTTTCACCCTTTTTATTTTTGGGCTAGGTGCATAGAGTCCAGAAAGATAAAAAGGGAAAAAAAGGGAAAATTGTACCACCATAATGAAAATTTTTTTTATGAACAATTAATTTTACACTCATAAAGTAATCTGAAGTTATCCATTCAAATAGAAAAAAATAGATCCTAAAGTTTTTTACACTCATATAATATGTGGAAAATAATTATGCATTTTTTTTAGCTTTTCTTTTGCCCTTTTATTTTTGGGTTAGGCGCATAGAGTCCAGAAAGATAAATATGGGAGAAAAGAGAAAATTGCATGACCATAATGGGAATCAAATCCATGAGCTTCTAATCCAACATCAAACACGTTACCACTACGCAATGGATCCAATAATGTCCTATAGGCTGTTGGTTAATTACTTATTCAATAAAACCAATATCCTTTTTATAGTTTAGTGCATTTTTTTTTCTTTGGTACTATAGCCAATACATTGAATTATGCTTCTACGTAGTAATTTTTGTGATCATGCTTATTGATCTTGTGAGCATTACCTAATTTATTTTACATTTTATAGTGCAAATATCTAAAATTTCCAATATATTGAATTATGCTTGTACGTAGTAATTTTTGTGATCATGCTTATTGATCTTGTGATCATTACCTAATTTATTTTACATTTTATAGTGCAAATATCTCAAATTTCCAATATATTGAATTATGCTTGTACGTAGTAATTTTTGTGATCATGCTTATTGATCTTGTGATGATTGCCTAATTTATTTTACATTTTATAGTGCAAATATCTCAAATTTGGCAAAATTTGACTTCGTCGCATTGGACATCATTGGGACGAATTACTTATCTTGAGTATTAGATGTTGAGATCCATTTAGACGCAAATGGTCTTGGTGACACTATCAGAAAGTGTTGTGAAACCCTAAAGTGGATCTTGAAGCTATCCACTCTAAAGTTATTCACATAGAAGTTGAATTGAATTTTGAAGTTATCCATGTATATTATAAGGTGGATCTTGGAGCTATCCACATAAGTAGTAAAGAAGATCCCAAAGTTATCCATTTAAGGTATAAATTGAATTTTGAAGTTATCCACTTGCAAGTATAAAGATATTACTGACTAGCTATCCATTTAATATTACTTATGATATATTATATATATTTGTAATTGGTCGGTTTGGTTGTTATCAATTTTTTTTAGATTGCCATCCAACAACTAAAAATTTAATCTAATCAATATGATTAAATAATTAGTTTTGATCGATTTTTGGCAATTTGGATTGGATCAGTTCAGTTGAGTTTGGTTTGGTTTGGATGTGAACACCCCTACTTGTTATGTAAAATGGTACCTCTTGACTCTTAATTTCTCTTTTTTTTTTTTTTTTTTTTGGTGAGGCTCTTTATAACAAGTCTTATCTCACTAGGTAAATTCAACTACATAAATTACATGATGCCTTTAGGCTCTCTTAGAAATCAAATTTTCAAGAATATCATTAATTAAGAAATCCCTTTTTATAACCTTTTCCAGTGCTCTTTTAGGTCTTTCTCTACACTGTCATAGGGCTAAATACTATATGATCAACCCTTTTATAGATGCCTTTATCAGCCTTCTTTGTATATGTCCACATCATCTTGATCATTTTTTTTTTCATCTTCTCTATAATAGGTGTCACCACACTATCCTTTAATGCAATTGCTTTGTATTTTGTCCTTTAATGTGCGGCAACACATTCATTTTAGCATTCTTATCTTTGTTACCCCTACTTTGTGCTCATGTTGTCCATTCAAAGTTTAACATTCACTACCATCAAACATAACTGGTTAAATATTAATACAATAAAACTTACTTTTAAGTTTGGTAGGTATGTACTTTATGGTTACAAATAATTTTTTTAAGCTTTTCTCCATTTTAGCCATCGAACTTATATCCTATGTGTGACATTTTTTTCAATTTCCCATCAATTTGCAATATAGAACCCAAATATTTGAACTTAAAAACTTGTGATAGAATAGGTTTTTTTAATTTTTACCTCCAGATGTCTCCATCTTGCCTCTCATTGAATTTGCAAGGTAGATACTCTTTCTTGCTCCTACTCAAGTGAAAGCCTTTTAATTCAAATGTTTGTGAGACTCATTATCAGAGAAATTATAAAGCTTGACAAATAGTTTTAAAATGGTGAATGTATAAATCTTGAAATATTAAACTCATTATCATAGAAAAATTATAAAATTTGACAGGTAGTTTTAAAAAGGTGAATGTATAAATCTTGAGATATTTTAATATATAATTGTTTAAATCTTTTGTCATTGTGTTATGTCAAATTATTATAATATATAGTGGTATCTCAATTCTTATATTTTTGATATAGTCAATGTCACTGTGTATGTGACATGTTGTGTCCTATGTTCATGTCAAAATAAATGCTTCATAGCATTCAAGTATTCCAAACCAGGAATATCATGTAGTCCTTCTAGGATTGATCCAAACAAAGATGAAGGTATTATTCCATGGAAGGAATTTCCTTGTTTATAAAGTTACTTCAAGCTTATACAACCTCCAATGGTTCAAGGAATGTCACCGGATGGATGATTTTCTAAGATATCCAACTTACGAATGTTTTTAAGCCTGCCATCCTTAGCAGGGAGGGTGCCACATAATGGTTATTTATTTTTTTTAAAATAAGTTTAGAAGAATTGATAGAAAGAAAAACAACTCATAACTTCCAAGCTAAAACTATAGGTACCTTTTAATTTAGCAGTGTCAGGGTGTCCGGTACATTTCCAACACCAATATCAACATGACAACCATACAACATGTCTCTTCAAACAATGTCTAATAAATTTTTTTTTTTTTAATAGTTTGAACACTTGAGACAATAACTTAAATTGGCTTGGATACTTGGATTGGATACTCGAATAGGACACCTCTGTCTGATTTTTTTATTATTTTTTCTTCAAATGTTTAGCAAATAATTACGTAAAAAAATCTAAGATTTAGTAATACAATTCTTCACAACCATAAAACGCAAAAAAACAAAAGAACTATTTAATCTGGTCTTAATATATAATTAGTTACATCTTTTTTCAATGTGTTATATCAAAATATATATATATATATATATATATATGTATATGTATATATATATATATATATATGTATATATATATATATATATGTATATATATATATATATATATATATATATATATATATATATATGTATATATATATATATGATGTTTTGGTGTCTTATATTTTTGACATAAGCATTGTTCCCATGTCCATATCGGTGTTATGTTTAGTGTCTGTGTCAGAGTTTATGCTTCATAGCTTTTAAGGGTATAAGGTTGTTTTTTGAGAGATCCAGGTATTTAAATTTTTGCAATTTCCAACACTTGGTGGAATATTTCCTCCTAGCATGTTCTGTCATTGGTGCAATTGTGACAACCAACTGTGATTGCCTATAGAGGCACCTTTCCTAACAATTTGTTAACACTTAAGGTTAATACTTGCAACTTTTGAAGCATCCCAAAAGTGATTGGAATGCTCTTAATAAAATGGTTATTTCCCAAGTCCAGGGCAATTAAATTAATGAAATTTCCTGTTGTAGCAGCAATACATAGTTCCATATATTTGAAATTGATGGCCCCCAAAGTTATTAAAATTCAAAACCAAATATTCCAAATTGCTACAGTTTGTTAACGCTGCAATAAAATCCAAGTCATTGTCTGAATTATTCCTTAGATAATTAGCACTTAGATCTAGGCTTCTAGCCACCAAAAATCCTGAAGATCTCCTATACTAAAAACTTGTTCCACAAAGTGGTTTATCGGTATATCAGGTAATAGAAGAACAGATGCGCTGGAGATAGAACTTGGGATAGGACCTGTGTTTTGATTCATACCAATGCCAAACATTTAGACTAGAGATAGTGAGGAACAAGTTGGCAGGAAGGGAGGCATTGTTGGGATTAGGAAACACCAACGTGAGAGATGTGGGGGCAATCATACCAGAGGCATGCTTTATGTCCAATTGAACTATTATGGTTTACTCCTCCAGTCCAATACATGTATTCCTATTAACAATACTCTTTTTGATTGGGAAATTACGAACTTCCATGATGTACCCTCGTATGTTCCGCATAGGTTTCTACAAGACTTTCCTCCCTACAAGAACAAATGGCAACTCAAGACATATGAAGAATCCAAGAAATATTCAAGGGCAATATGAAGAATAAGACTTTTTCATTTGATCCAATTAAGGAAGAGCAAGCTGCTTTCCCAATCACAACTAGCTTAGCTGATTTTTGGCACAAGAGGCCTGGTCATTTTCATTATTCGGGAATGGTTAAGTGTTTAAAAATCCAACTTGTTCGTGGAGTTCCTTCCTTGTCAGACAATTTAGCTGAGTGTGAAGTTTGTCAATTTGGGAAGCAAACAAAGAAGCCATTTCACTATTGCAACTGAAGGGCGAGCCAAAAGCTCCAGCTTGTTCACATTGACCCTTCTAGACCTGAAAGAACAGCATCAATTCTTTGGCATAATACAAATAGGCAAAGGCATTGTTATATTATGTGGAACTGTGTGTGACAATGTGATCTGTGTTGTCTTATTTCTAGTATTTGCACACATCACAATGATTAATTCTAGAGACAAATTTATAAAACACATTCCTGTGCAAATTATAAACAAGTCAATTCTATAGGTTGTCAATAAATAGAAAGCATTAATAGTTGTCAATAAATAGAAAGCATTAATAACTGAATTAACTGCTCATAGAATGAAAATAGGCAATTGTATAACCCAAAATTTCAGTTTATATGTAAAAATCCCTAAGCTACATCCCTCCCCTAGTGGGAGGTTTAGCAAGACAAGATCAACTTAGAAAAATACAGAAAAAATTATATACTCATGGAGAAAAGGAAACTTCACTATGGTGTAATTTGCAAGAATCCTTGGTTGAATCGCTTGATCTCCACCTTCTAGAGCCATCTCATCTCCTCTTGTTCCTTTTCCAAAAGATTGCTTAACCCTCTTAGAAAAACCTTTTAAAATTGCTAATTAAGTAAAGCTACTTGGTGCTAAGCTACCTTATTTTAGGATAGTTCAAAAGCATCTTGTTACTGTACCTGAGAGATTTGAAGCTTCATTTTCTGCTTTAGAAAACACTAAAGATCTAGCAAGCATTTCTTTGCCAAAAGTTATCAATGCTTTACAGGCTTTTGAGGAGAGGATACTTCTTAGATGGAGAATGGAGATATAAGATTGGTTTACTTTATTGTTGCATCAGATAAGGTCAGCGTGAAACAAGATGGTGAGTTATGTCGACAATTAAAACTTATTTCAATATCACATCATCTTCTGTGTCATGGCAAGACCAAACATTTCAATGTCAAATTATTTAATCGAGAGAAGTATAAGAGAATAAAGATATAAGATTGGTTTATTGAAGAACCAAAGAGGAGTCTTTTCCACTTTCTAGGTTGAGTTTCAAGAAACTTGGAGTTTGTAGCTTCCAAGAAAGAACTAGTGTTGAAAATGTGCCTTAGAAGACTTCAAAGTTTGATTTAGAGTTTGAATAGTCAAAGATCGAGTTTTATCTAGAATTTGTTAACTAGTTGTTAATAGGTGATCTTATTTCAATTTTTTAGCCAAGTCAATAGTCCGTGGGTTAGTGTTACCTAGAAGAGTGAGATTTAATTTATCTTTAATTAATTTTTAAATGTATTTATATCCAAGTCATATTTAATAACATTATAACTAAGTAAAAATTCTTAGCTTTTTTTTTTTTTTTTCATCAACTACTTTGCAATAACTTTCTTTGCTATATTACTTGTTTTAAAAAACAACGCATGTTTTTAGGGTTGCACTATCACACTAAATTACTTTCCTAACCTCTGCTAACTGGCTAATTTCACAACTCAACAATATTATTTGTAAACTTTATATACAAGATATTCTTCTATAATCAAAACTCTTGGCAGCATCTGAAGATAAAATCCTTATAAGTAATTTTTTGGAGATTATATTTTTAATATATACTTTTTCGTTATTTCCTCATAATGATTCACCTAAAATAACAAAAAAAAAAAAAAAATTGACACTACTTATGCTTTAGCATAAAACACTTTATTTATTTTGGTTTTAGAGTTTACTAGATGCTACATAATAGGAGAAAGCTTATCCCATTATATAAATATAACCACTTACCAGAGAGATCTGAACACGTATGTTCTTCAACCATTAGGTTATTCTCTCTTGACATTAAAAAATAACTATATAGAAGAACTTCTACTAGATGTAGAACAAAAATTTCAAAGCAGCAATACAAGAAAAGCAGGTTTTTGTTTTTGGTGAACAAGCTAGATACTGGAAGAAAATATGTTGTTTCACTTTGGTGTTATATATTCTATCTCATCCATTAGTCAACATATTATAAAAATAAAACTATATAAAGAGTGGTCTTATTCATTTAAACCAAACACAATAAATAAGACAAAGAATGAGATATTATATAGAACAACAAATTTGCTCCCTACTGCTCTCTAGTATTTAATCAGTTCTTTCAAGGAAAATAACACAAATCTCATTGAGTTGTCACATTGTCCCGAAGATGAATTATCATTTTTTTTGCATAAGTCATTGCAAGGTTCATTGTCCAAACAAGCACCATGAAAAAGTCCACTAAGCTTGTAATAATATACTTGCTCCAAATTTCGTATCCATGCATATATAAAAAATGAAAAATAATATATATTATATAAGGTAAAACGGAGGCATTGGTGTTAAGCATCTTCCACCTTTTTGGTCGTATACTTGTCTTTGCTTCTTGTCATGTTTCTTTCTTTGCTATCCTTGTGATGGTGGTTGGCAGTAGGCAAATTAAGTGAAATAAGCAATGGGAGGCACAAAGAAATTTTATTCTACAAAATTTAAATCTGCATATCAAATATGCTCTGTATTCCAGTAATAATAGTCTGCAATTAGAATTTCTTACAATATGTCGTCCCAAATATTAAATTTAATGTTATTTAATTCAAAACGATAAGAAATAGGACATGTCATCGCTACAAAATAATTTTTTATATAGGATCTTTTTAAGATTTAGAAACAACTATGATAAAAAGTGAAGATTTTCTAAATCATTCTAGGGGAAGCTCAATGCATAATGAGACATGAGTGTAGACACCATGTTTTGTCCAGTCATTTTTAAAATTAAAAAAAAAAAAATTGAGAGACTGAAAATGAAAGTGGTTTCCAAAATATTTTGTGAAAAATCATCATTTATAAAATTGTTTCTCTTTGTAAAAATTTGGTTTTTATTTCAAAGATGTATAAAATTTTAGTTTAACTTGTAAGTTCTTTTTTTAAAAAAATTAAAATTAAAATTAATTATTAATTGAGTTAGAATTCATTTATATTTTTAATCATATAATAATAATAATAATAAATGGGTAAAATATTTTTAGGTTTTTCTTTAAAATTTATTTTCCAAAAGCCATTTTCTTTGGATTCAATTTCATACACACAACGGAATGAGGAACAAGCAAAATGTAGTAGAAGGAAGAAAACGACATCAACAAGGTTGCATTTTGGAGCAACCGAACAACCCAAAAGGACAGATCAGATCATGGAGTAGCAGGTCTCAGAGCAAGACGCGTCTGTGGGGAACAGTAGAACTCCAGGGCAAAACATACACACCATTAATGCAGAAGCAGGGCTCCCCCAGCGTGCTAGATGACATCCCAAAGTGCAGGAGTGAGGCACAAGTAAATAGAGACAAGACATGAGCAGCATAAAAGGAGGAAAAGAGGAGAAGGGCATCGAGAGAGAGAGCAGCGGAAAGGGTGAATTGAAGATGGTGGAAAGATATAGGGACCGATAGAGTGTGAAGGCTATCAATATAAGGGGAAGGATTGTGAGAATTAGGTCAGACTTCACTGGCTTTCATTCTGTCTCTTTGAGGTGTCAGATTTGGAACGTGAACAGAGAGAAAGATTGAGAGGATAGCAATAGAGAGTGTAAGGTGAAGGGCTCAGACTAAGAGAGAAATCAAGAGGAGAAAGCTGTCTAATGAGAAGTCAAATGAACTTGTTGGGAGAACAGTAGACCTTCTAATTTGGGGTTCTTTGGTACATCTCATATACTCTCTCTGTGATTATCAGCTTTGTTTGGGTTATTGATTTCTAAGTTTCAGTGTTGAGCTATGGAGGGTTTTGGGTGAATGTTACTTTGTCATTCTGTTATATTTTTATCCTTATTTTTTGTTGCTTTGGTCTTTGTACTGGTTGCTTATTGTTAGGATTGAAGTTCATTTCATATTTTTGTTGCTTTGTTAAATTTGCTGATGTCTGGTTGATAATTGATTCTAATTGTTGTCTGTTGTTCATAAAGATGGGAATGGTTTCGTATTTTTCTTTAGTCTAGCATGTGAATCTGATCCCCACTTTGCTAAAGGAACTCACTAATTACTGAACCTGTTTATAGTTTTTCTGGTAATCATGATTTATGTTTGTGGTTTTCTTGAGTTACTATATTACTTATGTTTGGGGATTTCTTGAGTGATTGTTAGTTCATAGAATAACTATTCACTATATCAAGATAGAGTTTATTTTGTGAAAATGCTTCTAAATGGTTGATTGAAACTTTGAATCTCTGGTTTACATATGCACAGTGAGAATGGCTTAATGCATTGTTTTAAATGTTTAATTTAGTGTTGTGTTTTGAGTGTCTTGGTAAGATTTGGTCATGTTCTATTTGGTAGGTTGACAAATGCTTTTGTGGAGTTTGCATGAACTTTATGGTGATTTATTCTCTTAATGTTATAGTGCATTAGTTTTCATTTTAGCGTGACCACAACACTCCGTTCCAGTGTTTCCTTAAATAATGAAGGTTATTGATCATATTATTATATATTACCTTTTGGAAATGTTACTAGATGTATATATCGGAAGGTGTTTTATGATGAAATATTTAATGGATGACTTATGATTGATCCAAGGTTGGTTTCTTAAGTTGGAGTTTGTCTTAGTGCTAATGATATGAGTTCTATTAGGTGATGTGTGCTTCAAGGTTGAATTCACTCTTTGTGCTGTTTTTTGTTTTCATACTTGTCTTTTTTTGCTGTCATAGTTATTAGATAAGGTATTTTTGATTTTATGCTGTTGGGGATTATATGATTTCGTTGGTGATCATTAATGATGATTTTGGTAACTGGATTATGAGATTTGCATAATGTCTTTCACTCTGAAATTTTATTGATCATGCTTATGTTTGATAAAGGGTTTTTTTCATTATTTCAATTTTTTGTTGATTAATTATTGAGGATGGGTTGTTTATTTTATTTGAGAATGTAAGAATTTAATTTATTATCTTATTTCAACATCATTTATTGATTATTATTAATTGGGGCCTCAATTAAATTTTATTTTCTACTGAATCCCGATGGACAAATTCTGGTTTATGATTTAGTAAACTTGTTGTTTAGTTCGAAACTTTGTTTTAAGATTCATTCTCGTGCTTGCTTTCATGGTTGTCTGAATGTGAAAAGAAAAATAATAAGATGAAAACAATTAGGAGTATGTGAAAAGAAAAATAATAAGATGAAAATTTGGGCAAGTACGGGCCGAAGGTTTGAATAGAAATTGATAGGATGTTAAGAGAAGAAAAAAGAAGCAAGTGAATGGGTCAGGCTTGGCCCAGTTGGTCTGGATGTGTGAATAGAAAAGTGGAGGGTATAAAAAATCAAATTGGGTCTTAGGGTGTGGTTAGGAACTGATGGGTGAAAAAAGAAAACTTTAATGTTTAGGGAAGCGTCTTTAGTTTATTTGTTTTGTTTTATTTTAGTTGTTACTTATTTAATCAGAATTTACGTTTTGTCTCTCTTTTCTACAGTGATAAATTCCCTCTATGCAAGATTTATTATTCTTCTAGAAAAAGAAAATAACAGCAGCAAAGATTTAGATTGTGGTTGCGGTTGTGTTGTTGTAATTGCAAGAAAGTGATCCACAATTGCGGAAAATTACAGGTAGAAAGGTCACCATAATAACTAATTTTGTGGGCACATTTGTAGACTTTTATTTATTTATTTTTACTTATGAGAGATAATTGAACTCAACTAATTTTATTATTAGACTATTTAGCATTGTTGTTTGGTAAACTCAAAATAAAAAGAAATTAAAACGTTTAAAATTTAATTTTTGAAACATTATCTAAAATAATGTTTTAATTTTGAAAACTAACTACTAATATTTTATTCTCTTTTTACCCTTAATTTTTCAACAAATAACAAAATTTGTCTCTCACAAATTAGCCCTCTCGTTTTTTTTTTGCGCTGCCACTTATCATTTTCTTCCTCTCCTCTCATTCTAAAAATATAAATATTTAACACATAAAAAATAAATATTTAATATATGCAAAATAAATATTTAATTAATTAAGTAATTTGTTCATAATAAATAAATGAATATCAAAATATTTAATTTTAAATTAAATCACAATAATATTACATGCATTTTTAAATAATTTAACAAAATTCAATTAATTGTACAATTAGTTTTATTAAATAGTGTTAATTTAATCAACTATAAGCTTTCAACTCTAATCTTACAATTACAATCTCTTAATTTTCAACTAATTTTGTTAAAGTGTGTTTGAATTAACTTTTATCAACATCTTTTTGTTTTTAATTTGAAAAAAAAAAAAAAAACAGTTTATACAAAATCTAGTTTTACATAATCGCATGGGGTTTACAGTTTGGTAAGTTTTTGAAAATATAAATTATAATAAGAGGGTTACATAATTATAAGTTAACAATCATAATGTATAATTAGCTTGTAATATTAAAATAAGAGAAAAATTTACAATAGTTTTAGTTTTAGGTGATGTATTACTCATGCAATCCCATGTCATGAGTTAAAATTATAAATAAATGAAAATAAATTTAATAGTACTATAATATAAAATCATTACTCGATTTATATTTGTCTAAATCTCCTTTGACTATAATATTTGTAGTTATATTTGAAATTTTCGTTTCCAATAAAATGCATATATACTAAATAAATATGTTTAATATGAGGACAACCTTACTTTTATGCTCTCACAATCTATTAAGAGAGAATCTAGTCAAATTAACAATAGAATAACTATATACCTACTTAGTACAATTTCCACATCAATATTTTTACCTTATTTTTAAGAAAACTTTACAAAAGATGAGAGGAAAAACTACTGCTGAAAGACTTGGATGACTGGTTTTAGTTGAAGGGTTTTATATACTTTGGTTGGATGTGGTTTTCTTTAGGCAAAGAGCATTACAATTTGTGGAAACAGTGACATTTTTTCTCTTCTCTTTTTGGCAAAGGCAAAGAGCATTACAACTTCATGCTTTTAGGTCCTCATTTGCTTCTTAGGTGCTATCTTGTGTCTCTTGCCCCACACTTGCTCCTTTCCTTGCGTGTTGTAACCTTGAATTCCTTCCTTTGGCCATAATCCTACAAATTCATCACTTTATGCTCAATTTCACACCTTGCTTCTCCAGTTCTTTAATCATGCAAGGTAAGCAATTAAGGATCAAATACATTCCAATTTTCCTAAAATAAGGACTCCAATGCAAGGGATTGTAGCCTAATTTAATTATATAAAATGTATTTATCATTGTTGCAATGGGATTGAAACTCAAGCATTAAAAGCAAAATGAATTCTATCCATATGCGATGAACCAACCACCACTAGTTGATTTCCAATATTATAAACTACTAAAAGGTTGCATGTCCTATATCATGTGATTAGACAAAAATTTATGTTTTCTTTTAAATTTAAAATGTTTTAAAAAAAATTAACAATGTGGAGTGAAAATACAAGAGGAAGAAGAAGGAATTCAAAGAGAAGGTTGTGAGGAAGCTCAATGATAGCTTGTGACAATAGAGAACAACACCATCACCATTGCTTTATCGAAGGGAAGTTCTTGCAGCTCTCATAGTCCACAGAAGGAGTTTGTAGAAGTGCTTGTTTTTTTATTACAAAAGAAACTGAGTGATAATCTCATTCCAAGTCTAATAGCATAGGAATCTCTCTTTTTCATTCTCTTTTCTTTCTTCTTATTGTGGCAGTGTCCAATATTTGTTCCTCAGGTTACCTAAAAAATGATTCCCAATCATTTACCTATATAAATCCTAAACTTACATTATCCATAATAAAGCTAGTCGTTTCCTCCTTTGTGCAACAAATTGTTTTTCTAACAAGTTTTAAGCTAATCAAATGACTATGAGTTGGATAATGTAGACAAAATTCATGAGGCGAAGAAAATGGAGAGGTATAGCCACAATCCTAGCCATAGAGACAGCAAATCCACCCACCTTTATTCTTCAGTTTGATTACTATGACTTTTATTTCCGAGTCACCAGAAGAAGCAACTGCATGCCTAACTTGGAACACAAATTTAGGTGGTTATGTTTGTGTTCTCTATATTTTCTTGGCATATTTGTATAAGATATATATTAATTTATTGTTGTAAGTAAATTCTTTGGGTTTATGAACTGAGTTAAATATCCTATCCCCATGAAAAAAATAAGTACATTATTCAATTTCTATCCATTCTCAAAATTTCTATAGCAAATAAGGATTCCAATTACAAAAGAACTATAAGCTTATAAAAAATCGAAAACAAGTTACAATAAAATCAATCACCCCTTGTACTCGAGTTCTCGAATCTTTTTTAGGAGAGGTGCTCACATTTATTGTTCGAAACTACTTCAAATGGATTGTTTTAATAGGAGGATACTAGGGGAAATTTAATATATATATATATATATATATATACACACACACACACACACACATGCATACATAATTGGCTCCTTTTATGATGGGGATTGTCGCTTAGGCATTAAGACATGTTTTTTTTTTTTTTTCATTTTTATTCTCCAATGTATTTTTGGAAAAACATTGTTCCCCATTGAAACACATTCGTGGGTGATTGAGGACATATTGAGAGTCACAAAGGAGAAGACCGTTGTTTCTATGAAACTTCTAGTACAATTATTATCTAGAAAAGGAGAATATAGTGAACAAAGTAAGTGTCATAGATGATAAAGGCTAATAGAGAGTCTGGTGATTTCTTTTGTAGAGAGAAAGAGAGATAGAGCACATTAACATTTGAATGATCAAAGACAAAGACAAGCAAAAGATGGATGGCGTGTAGTAGCTCTCTCTCTACTCTCTACTCTCTACTCTCAATATTCGATAGTGTTTTATTTTTCCTTTCTTTCCTCTGTCTTAAAACAAGTTCTTATAGGATTGCATATTTGGAATTTTGGTAAAGACGATACTATATTGTTCTGGGATATCAATAGTGAAGTTGAATGGAAAAGTGCCACAGATTTATTTATTTATTTTTTTAATAAACAAGATGCCATAAGGCAATGGGGTTTAAGAGGAAGGTCCTCCTTCAAAAGTCATTTCGCAGAATATAAGCATCTTTCGAAAAAAGTTAACTATGTGAGAAAAAAAAAAAAATTGGCACACTATCGTTGAATTAGCATCTACATTTATAAAATTAAACTAACAAATTTAGCTACATAAGTCATCCAATGTGGCACTTCACTTTTTGTAGAGTTATAATAGAGGACCATATTGATCACTCCTTAAATCTAAGATGTACCATTTTGATCTCTCTAATCTAAGGAGGACTGTTTTGATACCTTCCCAATCCTAAAGGACTAAAAAAATATTCTACTATTAAATAAAGTGAACCTTTTGAACCATTAAATTGTGAGTGGTTCATATGGATTAGAGTGGTTCAATGGTTCTTTGGTGGATTTTTTTTCCCCAGTTTCAATGCTTGGACCTGTTTTCAAGTTAAGTCGGAGGAGTTATAAAAGAAACAATTAGTTGATTTGTATTTTATCACTAGTTTAGAAGCTAGCTTTGTTGCATAGTTTGGAAGAGTTAAAGTTGAAAGTATGAATGTTATATAAGGTAAAGTAAAAAATTATGGAAGTTAGAAGGTTGGAGTTGATATGTCATGAGCTACTTTATAACTCCTCGGTGATTAAGGTTTTAAGGCATCATGTAATTAGAAATAATTAGATCTTTTTGATTGCTTTTGCCATAGTTACAATTTGAAGTCTTGAGAGTTCTTAAGAGTACAATATAAAGTGGTGAAGTATAAGTCTCAAAGGCATGAGTCTAGACAAGAATATTAAGGAAAAAATTCTTCTCCAGTTATTGCTCATCTATATTTTCTACAATACTTTACATTATTATCAAGACAACAATAGAATTATCCTCAAATGCAATATCCGTGATATGAAAATCTTGAACAAGAAGAAATAATGCTTCTCCGGGAATCCAACCCTTCAAGTTTGTATATTAAGAAATTTATTGGGAATATATTGATCTTTGTGTCATCATAAACTATGTGACATACTTGAAAAAAAATCTCAAGATTCCCTAGGAAAACTTATATAAAAATTATAACATTATAATTTTAGTCGTTCAGCTACCAAGAGGTAGAAGAGCCCCATCAATCCAGTGTGTTGTTTCTTGTTGTTGTACTTAGAAACAAGTGTTAAAGTTTCATCCTGAATTATTTTAATAGAACCTGGTCGAGGATAACATGTTGTCATTCCTACAATGTAACCCTTCTCATTTCCTGCCTCCTTCCCCTTTCCATATTTAGGTAATGAGGTACAAATAATCCTTCCATCCTGGAATCATCAGAAAGAATTTCCAATTTAAGATGATATGGATTTGAAAAAAAAAAAGATGCACACCATTTGCACTTTCTTAAAATGTTATGGATTGTTTTTTTTTAATAAAAAGGAAGAATTGAAGGCAAAACTATAGATAAATTCCAGGGAATATAAAGACTACAAATCAAAATTTCCTCCAATCACGTACTAAGGAAGAATTTTCAGCAAGATGTTACATTGGTCTAGATTTTAAAATTGTAAAATAAGTGTCTCGCTACATGTAGTATCCTTAATGATGCAAGGATCCTTCTCTTTTTTTTTTTTCCCAATGGGTAGCTAATGCTATCTAGGTATATATCTTATATTCGTAAGATATATCAATTCCTTTTTTGAATATCAATTATTGTGAATGTTCTGTGGTCTGAATATCTAGAATTAAACCATTTAAGTATAATGATAAATAAAGAAAAATCACCTGTCCATAGAGAGTTGAACCCATTCCACCTGCATGCTGATGAGCAACTCCATAGATAACATATCCACTAGTTTTCATTTGGAAACTTGTCTTTTTGAGATCAGTGCATCCACTACCATACTTTTGAGTAGTGTTGCAAGCTTCAACATCATACTCAATCTGTCAAAAAAAGAAAAATCAATATTACTCTTGCTAAATTCAAAAGCGAAGAAGTAATTAACAAATGGTTGCTGCTAATTTTATTACTTGGTCCTACAGACTAAACTACTAGAAGAAAGCTCTTGTCAGTTGTTACCTTATTAATATAAAATTTAAATTGTCTAAATATGTCTAATGGGGAACAAGGGAGTGAGTATTATTGAACCGAAATAACACAATATCATGAAATTCTAAAAAGAATACTCACTTGGCAGTTATGGCTCACATTTAATCCGCTTGGACCATTCGATATTTTCACAGTATCGGTCACATCAAAAACATAAACCTTCAAAGGAACTATAAGATTGTCCCAGTCAACCCACTCCACTGTGTATCTAAGGTAGACTGTTCTAATTGTCCGCTTATGGCTTTCCTTCAATCTGCACTGTGCATTGTCGTTGCAGCACCACCCACCACCTATGTAACCTGGTCTTAGAGGCTGGCCATTTCCGTCCTTTGTTACATTATATAGATCACACCTGCATTCTGTGCACCCAATCCTATCTTCTACACCACTTGTATCAATGACGTGAAGATTCACCATCCATTTCTCTTCATATCCAGCAGGAATTTCTGTTGGATTACCAACCTCTATACCAAAAGGATCTGGAATACGTGTAGCTGTTTGTCGAGTTTCAGATCCAAGGCCAAAGTACTGTGAAAGAAGATTTTGCTGGCAAATGCCAGCATTTCTTGAAATAACTTTATCTTGAGGATCTGTAGAATTTTTGGGCTGATAGTATTTAATAACAGTCCAATGGTGAAGATAAGTTTTATAGAGAGGAATAGAATTCCCTTCATCATCAACTAGTTCGCCATAGAAATTCTTGATTGCAATATGTCCTTTGGGAAACTTCAAATCATGGTAGTTCTTGTTTGAACTTATTCCTGGTGCAAGTTCAACTTTGGGGGATAAAAAAACAGCTGATTTTATTTTACCTTTGGATTTCCCTGATGCTTTTGATGGTGTGCTGAGTGCTAGAAATAATATTACTAATAAGATTGCCCAATCTTGATATATATGCCTCATTTTGACCTGCCAAAGTAATTTAGTAAGATATTCATGGACTGTAAGTTTAAATTTATCATCTCTAAGACATTCAGGTAGACAATTAGTCTCACTTCCAATGGTAATGAGATAACTTGGATGTAAACAAAAAAAAAAAAAGAAGAGAGACCAGTAACATGACAGTTTTATGGGAAATGCCAAAATAGATATTTCTTCATTTTATTTTCTTTTGGTGAATATGTCAAAATAGTTTCTATAAGGATAATTTTAAGCAAAACAGTAGCCAATTTGAAGTGTGTTTGTGATGTGTAACAATGTGTACCCGGAGCATCAACCCTTTCTTCAAATATTTATTTTACAATTTTAATATAGAAACTCTAGAATCAATGAGTTTTTGGCCTTAATTATGCTATGTTTTAGGTTTGTACTTTGATGACGTTTCTAAACATCGACTCTTTGTCTACAAGTAACATGCTTGTTCTCTCTTCCTTCCTACTTATAGCTTGCTTTTTGATGCAGATGATTAATTAGAGAAAAATAGTTAAGTACTCATTTAATTAAATGATTTGCTAAAATTTTTAATTTATTCTTCTCTTGAGCTTCATCAATCATGTTTAATCCATCAACTAGGTTAGGACAGAATAATCCATCCAAAGGCACATGATAACCTTGTTGATGGATTAAGCTTGATTCTCAAAATTAAAAGAGAAATTTTTTAGCAAAACATGCAATTAAAAGTGTATGTTAAATGGGAAAGGGATGGGAAGGGGAAAGGGATTATCTACTTATGCAATTGTACATATCCTAAGAGATGGGAAAGGGATTATCCATCTATAATAATCTTACTCCCCACGCAAGTTGTGTCATGCCACCTTGTAACTAAAGGTCAATTTTTCAATTTTCTTTTCCTTCAAATATGACTAGTTAAAATAGGTAACAATTAGGGAAATGTGCGAATCCCCAAAACTTAATCTGATTTGCACTTTACCTCTAAATATTTCAAAATATGCATTTAACTAAAGCTTTTTAACATGTGGCACGTCACATTCAAATCTTAATTGTTGCTAAAATATATATAAACACAAAACTCATGTGCATGACACAATTAAAATCACCTACTATTGCAGTCTTTAAAATAAGAAGGGCAATTTTGCCAACACTTCTCTACAGCAAGGATCGCTAGGCCTCATTGGAGTTTGCATGGACTGAATTTATTAAATTTATTGGAAAAATTCCCAGCCGTGCTAGTTGATAGATATAATAGAAGAAATATAATGAATTTGTTTTCAACGATTCTAACCTGTGTTGTGAGATCTCACCAACCCAGATGGGATCAATCTTGAACTTGGCTTACAAACCTTTGAATTCGATGAAGACTTCGTCTGACTCTGCCTTTACAAAATCTTTATCGTCACGTGGTAATTTGGAATGGAAATTCTTGATCCATTGATTCTCATAACAGCTATATATATATATATATAAGTAAAGCATCATCAATCAACTACGTGCAGCCAAATATAGCCACCTTTATATATGCTACTTCAAAATATAGCTAGATTAGTTATAACATATTACAATAGTTACAACTAATCACAATATTTCCAAATCATGATAGCAGATATAGTAATCTAATAGCATCATCTAGTTGGAGCAAACAGATTTTGAATGCCTAACTTCCAAAAAAAAAAAAATGGCTTTTGTTTTTTGGTGGATTCAAAGTGTATGTGACATTGTTTTTAAATTTTATTTTGTTGAAAATTCAAAGTGTGTGTGTATGTATTCTCTTAATCAATTTTGATTATTTGAATGAATAATTTAAATAAATAATATATAGAACAGGTTTAATTTAGCTTTTCATGTGAAGAAGAGAAAAGGAGCTCATCCTTCATAGTGGAGATGAGAAGGTAGTTAATAAATTTGATACATAAGGCTCAAGGACCATAGATAATTAAGGAAATTATGACTTTAGTAGTTGATGGCATTAAAGAAAGCAATGAAAAAACTTGCAATTACAGACTTTTTGTTGACAAAGTTCATAACCAAACAAAAAATAAACATGAACTTGGCAAAGCGGAATTGATGGGGATGGATATTTAATCTACTTTTGAAATTTACAACTTTAAAAAGAAATCCATTTCAACATTAAAATTGATTCTTCATGTTTGGATTAAAAGGAAGAAAAAAGAAACATTATGACAATAGACGTGTCTTTGGATTATATTTTTTTTGATAAAAAAAAAAAAGCAAGAGTATAGGATGAGAGGAGGCTATATTTATACTAAGATGAGAGCATGTCACAAAACCTAAGCAGGGGATCCAACCATACTTATGAATTGTTTACCAATAGAGGACTGCTTGATGTTTATAAAAGAGAACTGTTGAAATGCAAGCATACATTACTGTGTTGCCGGCAATGTATTCCAAGGTTATCGTATCCAAGGGATTGATCAATTAATCACTAAAGTACTAAGCTCAAAGTTTATTTAGGCGTTCAAATTATTGCGAATGAACAAGCAAAAATAGGAAACAAATAAATGAGATCACAAGTGATGATGGGAAATCAATGAGACAAAGCCTAGGGTCTTGATTTCAGCTCAACTGTTTGTATTGAATTACTTCATTTCCTTAATCCTATTAACTATACTAATTGCCAATCAGGATTCCTAATGCATTACTAAGCCTTTCCCATGGTCGAATTATCCTAACTTAAACTACCAATTTAATCATATCCCTATGTGAATTGTAATAGTCTAAATTGCCTTTCTCTTCTATTTCTTTTTCTCTAAATAATAATCCTTTTCTCTTGTGTTTTTTTTTTTTTCCTACATAGCTAACACTTTTTGGTTGCTATGATCATTAGTTTAGGGATCAAAACCAAACCTAAATGTCATTTTTCCTATATCCATATACAAGTAGCTAGGATTAAGAGAATCAGATGTAACGTAAACTAGAAGAAAAGAATGATAATCTGAATGTTAACCAAAATTATCTGAGTAAATAAATAGAAGACAAATAGCAAAATCCAAAAAACAACATTAACAGAACAAGAAGAAAAAAACAAAGAACGAAACATCATTTGTATATCAATGGCAATTTTCTTGCCACAGTATCATTGGTATTCTAACTTAAATTGGAGGGAAATTCCTCCAAGACACCCACTTCCTCTTTTCGATCCCCATATTGTTCATCTTTCCAACATAAAGACTAGAGAATGATTGGACATAAAGAACCCTAATCAAGTTTGAAAACACAGTTTGTTGCAGGGTTTGAATAAAGTTTAACTTTTCTTCAGATTCCGCTTGATATGGGAAACTAATATGTCAAAGAGATGAAAGAGGTCAAGAACTTAACCTTTTGGTTTTCATTTCTAAATGAGTTTGCTATCATCTTTTACAGTTTACACTTCATTTACAGCAATTGGTAGTGAAGAAATTGGGTGATATTTCTTTCAAAGGGAATGATTGTAAGTGGCCAATGTTGTTTAGAATTGTCTCAACAACTTCAGGAAAATCTACAAAGGTTACATGTGTAGTGTCTCTATTTTATGGACCCCAAGAGTTTTATGATATGATCAAATGGTGGTTGTGGCTATTATTCATGGGCATCTTAAGAAGCTTAGCTAGAGCACCTTGGTTATTTAATGTTACATGGTTGTCAAATAATCTATAGAAGTTGCCAATTGAATTATTCCGCTTATAAGGCTTAAGTTTTTGAGATAGAAGTATCATATATTCATCTCATTCAAAAAGTGCTAGCTCCCAAAACAGAGAGACATAGATTATCGCACGTCTCTCTCACTCTAAAGGACGTCTAACAAGAAAACAATCAACATCTACATGTTATGTATAGCTCCCAAAATATACGCCCGTCTTTCTTCAAGGCACTATTGCATTTGTTCATAAAGAAAGTTGCATTGTCCATTTTCTACTCGCCAGCGCACAAACACAGAAGTAAGACCCACGTCACGTGTTTTCTATGCAATTCAAAGCAAATTATGGCATGGTATTAAATAAAGATTCCCCTCAAATTATGTTTATTCATGTCCGTCGAGAGTTTAATCAAGTAGTTGGGCATGTTCTTGGAGTACTTTGGGGTTCCACGATCAAATCTGAATAGTCATAGTCTATCCCAATCTAAGTTAAACACCTCTAGGTGCTCATTTACTTTGTGCAAGTCCTTTGTCGACTGGGATCTATGCATAAGTTTACTTTGCCTGATAGTCAAGCTTTGACACAATGTTAGTTGAAGCTCAGCTGAGAATTAACTGTTTAATGAAAAATAATTTTAAAAATTAAAATTGTAACAAGAAAAATGTCCAATACTGAGAAGATGTTCTTCCCATAAAGCATTTGCTTTTCTCATGAATAATAGAATTGCTTTTGTCTTTTCATTTATGCTTGAATCCACACATAAAGCATCACAGAGTGGCGTTAGCAGATTCTTTTAGCAGTGCAATCAATAAGTGGGTAATTAAATAACCGATTATTATTATTATTGTGCATATATAATCTGAAAAACTTAACTTTAATTCGTGACCAAACCGAAAAGAAGGTAACTTTGTGACAGATCAAGGTTTTGGCAAAACAATTGGTCAAGAAACTTGAACATCAAGTGTGAATAAAAGGTTGTCATCAAAAGAAAAGGCTTCTAGAATCCAACATTATTGTCATGTTTTGAATAATGTATTCTGTATTTGCCATCTATATTTGGTTGGTGGAAACACTCTGTTCAAGTATCTTATAAATGTGTGGGAAGCAGAAGATAATGTATACTGTCAAAATCTACTACAGTACAATGCTGTATATCTTTTCACCCTTAATTGAAAGAGGGATAATACATGCACACCCACTTCTCGATACTCATATTTTACATCTCTTTTCTCTTTTTGTATCTCTCTTATTTTTCTGTTTACAATTTTATTCATACAAATAAAATAACTAAAATAAATAAGGTGTATACGGAGGTGTGTAAATTTTGGTGTGAAACTAGCTTTTCTCTTATTATAATATGGACATACTTTTGCTCTGAAAGTCCACATTCTCTTCCATAAAATCAAAAAGCCTGTGAAAAAGTGACTTCGAAATCCCACTTCATTCCATATCCCCACTTTATTTTCATAAATTCATCTATTTCCATGCAACCACTTGTAGGTCTTCTCTTTCTCTTCCGAAGTGTTTCTTTCTTTTTTTGGTTCTGCAATCTGATAGTGAAGATAAGATTAGTGCTTCTAATCCTCACTCACAGCACACAAAGAGAAAGAAGAAGAGAAAAAGAGACATGTTTGGCTGATAGAAAAAGCACTTTTCTTTGAAGCTCACATTCTGAATGATTTTTCTGTGAAGATGAATCCTGAACTTCAGTTCCAGATTATAGTTCATGGGTTTCTCTTGTGGGCTGCAATGGGGTTCTTGATGCCCCTTGTATACATATAGCTCGAATTTCAAAAAGAGAGGAGAATGGAAGAACGGCTAGAATAGTATTCTATCTTCATGCAGTTTTGCAGGCAAGTGCATATTCTAGATCTGCAGTTATATTATTGTTGTTAGTTTAACAGAGCTATGATGAATACTTTGTGGACAATAAAGGGATTAAAATATACTGCATCGTTAGAAACTCATAGCTTTGTTTATCTCATTTTATGGACTGAGAATGTGAAAAAAAAAAAAAAAAAGTTATGCTGTATAAGCTTTTCTTGCATTGATTATGCTTTCCTTTTTCTAAAAAATCTTTTCAATTTTTTGTGCAACAGATGCTTGCTGTTCTCCTGGGCACAGCAGGAGAAATAATGTCCATAAACAATTTCAACAACTTCAACAATAATCATCAAAGAGTAGGAGTGGCATTATGGCATTATATGGTATTATCTAGTCCAGATTAGTGATGAGTTAAAAAACTTTATAATAGATTTATATCTCACAATTAGTAATGGTCAAACAAAATAAAAGTTACTCCTTTACCATTTGCTAACCCAAACAAGATAAAGGACAAGCAGTGAACAGATCAAGGATATATATATATATATATATATATATATATATATCATTATGTAATATATTATATCATTATAATTATAATAAATTTATCAAAATATTTAGTCATTTATTGATGTAATTGCTTGCAATTAAACATCTCAAATATTTGAAGCTATAAAGAAATATACTTATGGTTTTATCTTGGTCACGTGCATAATCTCACATTTATGATTTTTTTTAATAAATTATTTGTAGGACATAGAGATGTCCAAAATCAGCCCAACCTTGTCCCTGGTCCATTGTTTTTTTTTTTATTTTTTTGAAAAATTAACTTTTGGGGTTGGACTCTCAAGTCACAGGTTGGCAAACATTGACCCAACTCAAGTAACCTATTTAAGTTATTTAAAAAATATTAAAATTTAGTTTTTTTAAGCCTTTTTTTTTGTATTTTATGGTATAAACTATCATAACATATTTCTTTTTAATAATATTATCATAACATATTTCTTTTTGTAGAAGTTAATTATGTTTAATACTTAAAAAAATTACATCAACTGCCACTGTAGTTACCTTGTTTTCACTTATTTTTCTTTTTATTTTAAAAACTTGCACATACTTCCTATGTAGTTTGAAAATATATTATACTTAAGTCTAACTTTTAACAATCGACTAACGAAAGTGTTAGTCAACGGTTAATATAATTAAAATATCATAAATACTCTTAATAATTTATAATTTTGATTTCTCTTATAATTAGCTTACTTTTCATTTGCTTTCCTCTATTATTAAAACATACATGTACTTCCTTATAATTAAAAAGGCATAACGCTTAAATACAACCTATAACAATTACATTAACCAATACATTAATCATATTTTTTTAGGTAGAGGAATATATATATATATATTGTAGGAGTGATATATTATATATTATATTTTCTATAATATATTAGAATGCAATAAAAACTCACTTGCTAAACACATTATAAACCAATCATTTCAATTCGATGTTAAAAATTTTTAAAAATTAAATATATTCTATTTGTTTAGATTGTTTTAAAAGCATCCATTATACTTGTAAGATAAAAGTAATAATTAAAAAAATGAAAAAAAAAATGAATAGTGCAACTTGAGGCTAGAATTTAATTAGTTCAACTCAAATGAACTTTTGATGCGAATATAGTGTAGAATTTCTAATATTTTGAAAGAAAATTAATCTTGCTGACTTTGACACCAACTTATTTGACATAAATTATCTTACACATTATTTTATTTCAAAATAAAGAGACAAAGGCATAAAAAATACAATTTAATAAATTAATAATAATAATGTTTAAAAATACTTCCAGATTTACATAAATATTTATTTTAAAAAATTATATGAAATATGGGGTATAAATAAATTAAGATTAATACAAGACATAAATGAAAATAAGGTGAGTTACTCTGAGATAATTTTTATTTAAGTTTATTTATGAAATGTTTTAGAAAAATAAAAGGAAAAAAATCTGAAAAAAATATTTCTTAATCATGTTAGTTAACTAAGTTTAAATGTAGGTTTTGAAAATAAAAAGAAGATAAATGAAAAATAAATTAATTATAAAGGAAGTTGGTGTAATTTTCTCTTAATATTTTTACCTTCACCGTATAACTTAATAACATTTGTAACGTGCAAAACTAGAAGTAAGAGGTAAAAATAATATTATGTTGTATTATTTTAAAAGTATTACGATGAATTTTAATTTTAATTTAAACTAAATTTACATTTTTTGCACTAATTTGTAAAAGCTTAATTTTTTTTAATCATTCTACCCGTCAACTCAACCCCATACATGGGTTGGGTTGAGTTGGATAAATAGTTTTTTTGAATGGATCCGACCCATATCTACACAGATGGGTTGGGTAAAAAATCCCATAAAACCCACACAACCCGACTTGTGGACATCATTATGTATGTGCTTTACTCCTATCATGCTCATGATAGTTTAATCTGTTGAAGAAGAAGAAATTTTCAACTCTGCCAGCGTTTAGATATCGGAAACTGTGTGGCGGCATCCTGGTGGCCGCCTCATTGGCATGGTATGGAATAATGATCAAACCCTTATCTGTGTCGTGCAGGATGGTACAATTTATCGGTACAATATCTACGCTGAGCTAATTGAACCCAAATTTACAGATACCATGATATAAAATCTCAAATTTATAAAATTGTTCTAAACTATACATAATATAAAAGGAGTCCTTAAATTTGGCCAATTAGCCATGCCAAGTCAGCAACGAATTCCATCTCTAATTTTCACCCTCAATTAAAAATGTAAATCAATTCTTCCAACAGAAATAAAATAAAGTGGCATGCATTTGGCATTTAACCCATTGGAATATGTGATTAATTTTCATTCTCAATTAAATATATATGTGGTTAATATGTATGAAGAAATACAGTAACCCATTATTTTTGTTATAAATATTTATGATTTTTAAATGCCTATCTAATAAAAATTCTCTTAGGGTTGACTCAATTAATACTTATTTATTTATAATTTATTAAATAAACATTATCCTTTTTAAGGTTAGGGTTTCACTTACCTTGTATATGTACATCCCTTAGTATAAAGGACGTTCTTGGGAAGGCAATAGAAAACTCTTTTGTCAATTCTCTTAACTCATTCTCTGTATCTACTTTATCACAACATTTTTTCAGCAACACGCTTCTCTTCTACCATTTTTCCACTACGCTGGGTTGCCAAAATTTCATTAATTTAATTGTCGAGAAAAAGGCATCCACCACAAGGTAATTGCTCATCCTCACTTGATTTCTATTCACACTTTTCTTTTTTCTATTATCATATTCCTAGTCAAGAGGAAGCGATCACTTGGCTGCATCCATAGATTTAGTAATAATCAAATAGATGCATCCTTATATCAATGATATTTTGTGTTTTCATCTATTTGTTACTTGATATGCCTCATTTATGAAATATGAAGGCAGCTAATTTTTACCTTATGAGACAATTCAATTTCTTTAATACTTCTCATCCAAAAGCGTGAGAAAATTTGATTTCTTTAATTTGTCTCATCCAGAAGTATAAGATAATTTAATTCATTTCATACATCCTCATCCAAAAGTATAAGGAATTTTATTATGAATAATTAATTTTATATAGAGCGTATCCTAAAGTTATCAAATCAAATAAAACAAAGTGGATCCTAAAGTTATCTACACTCATATAATATATGGAATATAATTATGCATATTATTTCATCTTTTCTTTCACCCTTTTATTTTTGGGTTAGGTGCATAGTGTCCAAAAAGAAAAAAAGGGAAAATTGCGCGACCATAATGAAAAATTTTATTATTAACAATTAATTATACACTCATAAAGTAATCTGAAGTTATCCATTCAAATAGAATAAAATAGATCCTAAAGTTTTTTACACTCATATAATATATGAAAATAATTATGCATTTTTTTTAGCTTTACCTTTGCCCTTTTATTTTTGGGTTAGGCGCATAGAGTCCAGAAAGATAAATAGGGGAGAAAAGAGAAAATTGCATGACCATAATGGGAATCAAATCCATGAGCTTGTAATCCAACATCAAACACGTTACCATTGCACAATGGATCCAGTAATGTCTTATAGGCTGTTGGTTAAATACTTATTCAAAAAAACCAATATCCTTTTTATAGTTTAGTGCATTTTTTTTTCTTTGGTACTATAGCCAATATATTGAATTATGCTTCTACGTAGTAATTTTTGTGGTCATGCTTATTGATCTTGTGATCATTACCTAATTTATTTTACATTTTATAGTGCAAATATCTCAAATTTATCAAAATTTGACTTCGTCGCATTGGACATCATTGGGACGAATTACTTATCTTGAGTATTAGATGTTAAGATCCATTTAGATGCAAAAGGTCTTCGTGACACTATCAAAAAATGTTGTGAAACCCTAAAGTGGTTCTTGAAGCTATCCACTATAAAGTTATTCACATAGAAGTTGAATTGAATTTTGAAGTTATCCATGTATATTATAAGGTGGACCTTGGAGCTATCCACATAAGTAGTAAAGAAGATCCCAAAGTTATCCATTTAAGGTATAAATTGAATTTTCAAGTTATCCACATGCAAGTATAAGGATATTACTGATTAGCTATCCATTTAATATTACTTACGATATATTATATATATTTGTAATTGGTCGGTTTGGTTGTTATCAATTTTTTTTAGATTGCCATCCAATAACCGAAAATTTAATCTAATCAATATGATTAAATAATTAGTTTTGATCGATTTTTGGCAATTTGGATTGGATTAGTTCAGTTGAGTTTGGTTTGGTTTGGATGTGAACACCCCTACTTGTTATGTAAAATGGTACCTCTGGACTCTTAATTTCTCTTTTTTTTTTTTTTTTTTTTTTGGTGAGGCTCTTAATAACAAGTCTTATCTCACTAGGTAAATTTAACTACATAAATTACATGATGCCATTAGGCTCTCTTAGAAATCAAATTTTCAAGAATATCATTAATTAAGAAATCCCTTTTTATAATCTTTTCCAGTGCTCTTTTAGGTCTTTCTCTACACTGTCATAGGGCTAAATACTATATGATCAACCCTTTTCCTAGATGCCTTTATCAGCCTTCTTTGTATATGTCCACATTATCTTGATCATTTTTTTTTCATCTTCTCTATAATGGGTGTCACCACACTATCCATTAATGCAATTGCTTTGTATTTTGTCCTTTAATGTGCTGCCACGCATTCATTTTAGCATTCTTATCTTTGTTACCCCTACTTTGTGCTCATGTCCATTCAAAGTTTAACATTCCCTACCATCAAACATAATTGGTTAAATATTAATACAATAAAACTTACTTTTAAGTTTGGTAGGTATGTACTTTATGGTTACAAATAATTTTTTAATGTCTCATCTAGAAGTATGAGATAATTTAATTCATTTGATACATCCTCATCCAAAAGTATAAGGAATTTTATTATGAATAATTAATTTTATATAGAGCGTATCCTGAAGTTATCAATTCAAATAAAACAAAGTGGATCCTAAAGTTATCTACACTCATATAATATATGGAATATAATTATGCATATTATTTTAGCTTTTCTTTCTCCCTTTTATTTTTGGGCTAGGTGCATAGAGTCCAAAAAGATAAAAAGGGAAAAGAAGGGAAAATTGCGCGACCATAATGAAAAATTTTATTACGAACAATTAATATTATATAAAGTGTAATCTGAAGTTATCCATTCAAAGAATAAAATAGATCCTAAAGTTTTTTACACTCATATAATATATGGAAAATAATTATGCATTTTTTTTAGCTTTTCTTTTGCCGTTTTATTTTTGGGTAAGGCGCATAGAGTCCAGAAAGATAAATAGGGGAGAAAATAGAAAATTGCATGACCATAATGGGAATCAAATCCATGAGCTTGTAATCCAACATCAAACACGTTACCACTGCACAATGGATCCAATAATGTCTTATAGGCTATTGGTTAATTACTTATTCAATAAAACCAATATCCCTTTTATAGTTTAGTGATTTTTTTTTTCTTTGGTACTATAGCCAGTATATTGAATTATGCTTCTACGTAGTAATTTTTGTGATCATGCTTATTGATCTTATGATCATTACCTAATTTATTTTACATTTTATAGTGAAAATATCTCAAATTTATCAAAATTTGACTTCGTCGCATTGGACATCATTGGGACGAATTACTTATCTTGAGTATTAGATGTTGAGATCCATTTAGATGCAAATGGTCTTGGCAACACTATCAGAAAGTGTTGCAAAACCCTAAAGTGGATCTTGAAGCTATCCACTCTAAAGTTATTCACATAGAAGTTGAATTGAATTTTGAAGTTATCCATGTATATTAAAAGGTGGATCCTAGAGCTATTCACATAAGTAGTGAAGAAGATCCCAAAGTTATCCATTTAAGGTATAAATTGAATTTTGAAGTTATCCACTTGCAAGTATAAAGATATTACTGACTAAAAACTAAATAATGGTTTAATTAAGCATGTAGGTGGATTTTTATTTTGATACTCAAATCTATACTTTTGGGATCTTAAGATTTGCCTTTCGAGTTGAATTTTCAGACACTAGTGTTGTCGCCACACTTAACCATATTTTCTAGGATTGAATCTCAAGTTGAATCCCAAATACATAGATCTTTTTTGGTATGAGATTACAATTCTCGTTTCTACATGTATATGGCTGCCTCAGCTTTAGTGAATAATTAATAAATTATGGTATGTAACTTTTGCTTTCTTTTGTATGGTTAAATGGTTATTTCATATATGCATGTATATACCGTTTATGTTTTAATAGTCATTGATTATGAGTATTCGGTTACATGCATATGAATATGATTATACAATGGATGCCATTGAAAAGTCAGAAAATTTATCAATCAAACTTCAAAAATTGAGATTTATTTTTTGGAGCAATTTGTTTCTCAGATTGGACTGTTCTCTATTCCCACAAATTGTCATGTTTATTATATATATATATATATATATATAGACGTAGCTTAATCTATTTTGCTTAGTTTCTAAGGAAGTTATAGTTCATTTTATTTATGGTAGATTAATTTTGCATTATCTTTATTTTTATTTGGTTCGTTATGATATTCATTGCTCTTGATTGTCATTCACTTCAATATATAGTTAATATGTTGTCTTATAAAATTATTTTACTTATGGATTAGCTAACATAGTAGCTATGATTAATTGGCAGTTTGACACTCTAAAATATGTGTTGCCAATATATGTTTATGTTGTGATATGATTTTGAAATATTATAGTTCAATAAAGAAAATAAGTCTATTACTTGAGATCGTAAGCCATCATCCAATGATTTTTCTCTATTCCTTCAAGTGAATGGAGAAGCTATGAAGAAATATGAGCACATACACGGCCATGAATAGGAAAACATAATTGATTCTAATACTATAAATACCTCCCACTAGAAGTGGGAGAGCAATGAAGAAAAGTGGTAAAGTGATCTCCATTATCTCCAAATTGTTGTATATATGCAGAAAACATATGTTTATGTTCTTACTAATTATAGAAGTAGGTAGGATACATGGATGATGACAATTATTCTTAGTCTTACATATCAGATCTCAGTTTTATGCTTGCAGCAATGGAGAAATGTCAAATTGCTGCAATTTTTATTCTCAAATTTTGGTCATCTATTAATAATTCTATTAATCCTTCACAACTCTTGATTTATTAGTGTGGAGTGTTTGACACATTTCACTCTTGACACTTTGACACGCGCCCTATAGCGTCGCTACTATAGGCTGTGATCAAATTAAAAATTCCAAGTTCAAGTTTCAAACCAGGGTCATGTTCTCTGAGAACCACTAGTACAGGTTTCAGTCAATTAGGTGAAATGGGGGGGTTTTCAGCAATTCAACCGTAAATAAATGCGATGAACAGTAAAATAGAAGTAAACAGATGATGGAAATGCAATCAACCTAGGGAACTATCAAACAACGGTGATTCTATCCTCAACCTAAAGATAAATTTAACTCCAGTTATGCCAATTAACTAAATTAACCACAAAATCTCAAAATTAACCTACCTAATTAATTAATTTGGTTGAACCCTCACTAAGCCGGTATCCCTGCACCTAGCTGGGCAATTCCTACAACACAGTCGCATAGATTATGGTCATTGGAACCAAATCTAACCATAACCAACATCACAGCAAAGGATTAGAGCATCCAAGACCTAAATTATGAATTTCTATCTAACTAAATCAAGTTTTACTCCGTGGAAATTACTCGTAGGGTGATTAGGCCTAGAAATCCCACAAACCCATATAGCAATCATGCATAAAAGTTATCATACACAATCATAGAGAAAGAAATGGGGAGTAGAGAAGCATAACTATCATTAAATTCAAAATAAACACAATATAGGTCTCAAGAATCAAACCGACAGTCTTCCAATTATCACAGATTGACTACAGATGCGCCTAGCCTTCCATTTTTATGGAGGCAGCCATGGGAGAAGGAGAAAAAAATGAAGAAAACCAAGGAAGAAGATGAAATGGCGGCTAGGAATGATGAAGGAGAAGGCTTGGCCAAATTTCCCTAGGTCTAGTGCAAAAAAATTACAAGTTTGCCATTAATGAAGCCTAAATTACATAATTGCCATTAATGAGGCTCAAATTACAAAAATGCCCCTCCTTATGTTGCCAAAAGCTTTTTTCGCCCTTTTACAGTTGAGAAAATATCCTTTGTACCCTTGCTTCATGAATTAATGAAAATTATTGCTCCAATCCTAAGCTTGAACAAAAATAGCAATAGGTTCTGAGGCCTTCCAGGTCCAAACCTGAAATTACAAATCCCTTACAAGTAAAATTGGACCTTAAAGGGAGAAAATTAATATGAAATACAATAAATTCTAATTAGGCCTCAATGATAAAAAAAGATGCTGATTAAACTATTAAATACAAATTAGAAATGCAAGAAGTACGTATAAGAGTACATAGATAAACACTAAAAAGTGTTTATCACACTCGTACGTACTTTAAATGATGTTCAATTTTAATATATATATATATATATATTAACACTTTAAAATAATTTATAAACTAGGATAGGATAGTTTTATTTGATCATTTTAATTTTTTTTTCAGAGTTTTATCCATAAAAAACATAAAAAAAAATTAAGGTTTAAAATTGAAATCCTCCAGAACTATAGCCTAAAAAATAGGACAAACAAAGATTAAGAGATTCAAACTCTAAAAGTTTTTACTTAAAAAATAAAACTAAAAAACCTTAAAAAGATAAATAAACACCACACAACTTTAGGTGAATTATCATTTTGGAATTCTATATACTAATTCTATTTATTGAGAGAAAAATTGCATGATCGTAATTTGATTATATTGGATTGGTTTTTTTTTATTTATTTGGTCATCAATTTGATTATATCAATTTTTCAAAAAACCTATCCTATTGATCTGATTATAAGGGTCATCCAAACAAATCTCATCTTTATTGGATCAATTTAGATTGAATTATTTTAATTGGTTTTTGCCATTCAAAAAATTTAAAAATTATATGTTCTTCAACTATTCAACATGCAATAACAAATAATAAATTCAACTAAAATTAGGTTAAAACTTAAATGAACTTAACTATAAAATGACGTAGCATTATACTTACGATATATTATATATATTTGTAATTGGTTGGTTTGGTCGTTATCAATGTTTTTTAGATTGCCATCCAACAACCAAAAATTTAATCTAATCAATATGATTAAATAATTAGTTTTGATCGATTTTTGGCAATTTGGATTGTATCAGATCAGTTGAGTTTGGTTTGGTTTGAATGTGAACACCCCTACTTGTTATGTAAAATGGTACCTCTTAAGTCTCAATTTCTCTTTTTTATTTATTTTTTGGCGAGGCTCTTTATAACAAGTCTTATCTCACTAGGTAAATTCAACTACATAAATTACATGATGCCATTAGGCTGTCTTAGAAATCAAATTTTCAAGAATATCATTAATTAAGAAATCCCTTTTTATAACTTTTTCCAGTGCTCTTTTAGGTCTTTCTCTACACTGTCATAGGGCTAAATACTATATGATCAACCCTTTTCATAGATGCCTTTATCAGCCTTCTCTGTATATGTGCACATCATCTTGATCATTTTTTTGTCCTTTAATGTGCAGCAACACATTCATTTTAGCATTCTTATCTTTGTTACTCTTACTTTGTGCTCATGTTGTCCATTCAAAGTAGTTTATGGTCACAAATAATTTTTTAAGCTTTTCTCCATTTTAACCATCGAACTTATATCCTATGTGTGACATTTTTGTCAATTTCCCCATCAATTTGTAATATAGAACCCAAATATTTGAGCTTAAAAACTTGTGATATAATATGTTTTTAAATTTTTACCTCCAGATGTCTCCATCTTGCCTCTCATTGAATTTCCAAGGTAGATACTCTTTCTTGCTCCTACTCAAGTGAAAGCCTTTTAATTCAAATGTTTGTGAGACTCATTATCAGAAAAATTATAAAGCTTGACAAATAGTTTTAAAATGGTGAATGTATAAATCTTGAAATGTTAAACTCATTATCATAGAAAAATTATAAAGCTTGACAAGTAGTTTTAAAAAGGTGAATGTATAAATCTTGAGATATTTTGATATATAATTGTTTAAATCTTTTGTCATTGTGTTATGTCAAATTGTTATAATATACAGTGGCATCTCAATTCTTATATTTTTGATATAGTCAATGTCACTGTGTATGTGACATGTCGTGTCCTATGTTCATGTCAAAAGATGAGAGGAAAACTTTAGGAAAACTTATTTTTACCTACTCAGTACAATTTCAACATCAATATTTTTAACTTGTTGTTAGGAAAACTTTACAAAAGATGAGAGGAAAGACTACTGCTGAAAGACTTGGATGACTGGTTTAGTTGAAGGGTCATATATACTTTGGTTGGATGTGGTTTTCTTTAGGCAAAGAACATTACAATTTGTGGAAACAATGACTTTTTTTTTTCTTCTCTTTTTGGCAAAGGTAATTTGGTATTTCTGTTGAGTTATCTCTAGGAATACTTGAAGCATGAACTTGGTCCACGTTTATATTTTGGTTTATCAACTTATTTTTAAGACAACATATAAGTGAGTCCGACACCACTTTAGATTTGAAACCTTAAAGTTATATTTAGTTGGGTAAAATGAAATTTGGTATGAACGGAATAAACATGATGACAATAGACGTGTCTTTGGATTATAATTTTTTGAAAAAAAAAAGAAAATTGGGATGAGAGGAGCTATATTTATACTAAGGCGAGAGCATGTCACAAAGCCTAAGCAAGGGATCCAACTATACTTATGGATTGTTTACCAATAGAGGAGAACTACTGATTTATAAAGGAGAACTACTGAAATAAAGTACAAGCATACATTACCGTGTTGACGGCAAAATATTTTAGGGTTGTCGTACCTAAGGGATTGATCAACAAATTACTAAAGTACCAAGTTCAAATTTTATTTAGGCATTTGAATTATTGCGAATGAACAAGCAAAAATAGGAAACAAATAAATGAGATCGCAAGTGATGATGTGAAATCAATGAGACATAGCCTAAGGTCTTGATTTCACCTCAATTGTTTGTATTGAATTACTTCATTTCCTCAATCCTATTAACTATAATAATTGCCAATCAGGATTACTATTGTGTTACTAAGTTTTTCCCATGGTCGAATTAACCTAACTTAAACTACCAATTCAATCATATCCCAATGTGAATTGTAATAGTCTAAATTGCATTAGGTTCTGTGAGTTCCCTTTTATGTTTGCATTGTGTCCTAGAATATCCCTATCCTAATCTCCTTTGTGGATCTAATTCTCATAGTCTAATTCCTACTAATTGGCCAGATCAATAAGAAGATGAATGGAGAGAAATAGAACAAAATTAGATATAATAAAATTGAATTGATTCCACTATGTTTTGACTTTGGGTAATTTTAACAAATTCTTGGCTGATTTCCACTTAATTCCACTCTAGATACACGAACGTGTTTCCTTCCATTCGCAAAGTGTTAAAAAGTCCCAAAACATAATTCTAAAAGCCTATTTATAGTCTAGGTACACCATCCTCTATAAATATGACTCCCAAACTAATTAAAAGGCCCAAAACAGCGAAGAGATCGCAATTCCTCGTGTTTGGCACTACAACACCATGAACATTCTTTTAGGTCTTCTTTGTTATACTTTGGCACCATGGCATCACCAGGCTTGCGCCGCGGTGCCAACTTCATGCTTTTAGGTCCTCATTTGAAGTTCTTTAATCATGCATGGTAAGCAATTAAGGATCAAATACATTCCAATTTTCCAAAGATCAGGACTCCAATGCAAGGGATAGTAGCCTAATTTAATTATATAAAATGTATTTATCATTGTTGCAATGGGATTGAAACTCAAGCATTAAAAGCAAAATGAATTCTATCCATATGCGATGAACCAACCACCACAAGTTGATTTCCAATATTATAAACTACTAAAAGGTTGCATGTCCTATATCATGTGATTAGACAAAAATTTATCTTTTGTTTTAAATTTAAAATGTTTTAAAAAAAATTAACAATGCGAAGTGAAAATACAAGAGGAGGAAGAAGGAATTCAAAGAGAAGGTTTCGAGGAAGCTCAAGGATAGGTTGTGATGATAGAGAACAACACCATCACCCTTGCTTTATCAAAGGGAAGTTCTTGTAGCTCTCATAGTCCACAGAAGGAGTGTGTAAAAGTGCTTGTTTTTTTATTACAAAAGAAACTTTGAGAGATAATCTCATTCCAAGTCTAATAGCATAGGTATCTCTCTTTTTTCATTCTCTTTTCTTTCTTCTTCTTGTGGCAGTGTCCAATATCTGTTCCTCAGGTTACCTAAAATATGATTCCCAATCATTTACCTATATAAATCCTAAACTTACATTATCCGTAATAAAGCTAGTCGTTTCCTCCTTTGTTCAACAAATTGTTTTTCTAACAAGTTTTAAGCTAATCAAATGACTATGAGTTGGATAATGTAGACAAAATTCATGAGGCAAAGAAAAGGGAGAGGTATAGCCACAATCCAAGCCATAGAGACAACAAATCCACCCACCTTTATTCTTTAGTTTGATTACCATGACTTTTATTTCCGAGTCACCAGAAGAAGTAACTGCATGCCTAACTTGGAACACAAATTTAGGTGGTTATGTTTGTGTTCTCTATCTTTTCTTGGCATATTTGTATAAGATATATATTAATTTATTGTTGTAAGTAAATTCTTTGGGTTTATGAACTGAGTTAAATATCATTTTAATTTCTAAGTTTTGAAATCCTAAATAATTTTTATCGTCGCACTTCAAAATTTCTTATCAATTTAGTCTCTCACATTTCCAAATTATTAATTTCATCTTTCAAATGTATCAATGCTAATGGTTATTTATGGATTTATTGGCAGTTTAAAACTCTAGAAATTCTATAAACTTGGAGTGTAAGAGACCAAATTGATTATGTTTTCAAGTGTTTGGTACTAAAATAGTATTTAACTTGTGTGTTTTAATAAAAATTTGAAGACAAAAGTACCGAAAGAAAAAAAGGAAGAATGCCATATGAAAATTGGAGAGAATTTTTATAGATTTTGTTAAGTTAAAACAAATATCCTATCCCCATGAAAAAAATAAGTACATTATTCAATTTCTATCCATTCTCAAAATTTCTATAGCAAATAAGGATTCCAATTACAAAAAAACTGTAAGCTTATAAAAAATCAAAAACAAGTTACAATAAAATCAATCACCCCTTGTACTCGAGTTCTCGAATCGTTTTTAGGAGAGGTGCTCACATTTATTGTTCGAAACTACTTCAAATGGATTGTTTTTAATAGGAAGATACTAGGGGAAATTTAATATATATATATACACACACACACACAGACATACATAATTGGCTCCTTTTCTGATGGCGATTGTCTCTTAGTCATTAAGACGTGTTTAGAAGCTAGTTTTTTGTGCATAGTTTGGAAGAGTTAAAGTTGAAAGTATGAATGTTATATAAGGTAACGTAAAAAATTATGGAAGTTAGAAGGTTGGAGTTGATATGTCATGAGCTACTTTATAACTCCTCGGTGATTAAGGTTTTAAGGCATCATGTAATTAGAAATAATTAGACTTTTTGATTGCTCTTGCCATAGTTACAATTTGAAGTCTTGAGAGTTCTTAAGAGTACAATATAAAGTGGTGAAGTATAAGTCTCAAAGGCATGAGTCTAGACAAGAATATTAAGGAAAAAATTCTTCTCCAGTTATTGCTCATCTATATTTTTTACAATACTTTACATTATTATCAAGACAACAAGATAATTATCCTCAAATGCAATATCCGTGATATGAAAATCTTGAACAAGAAGAAATAATGCTTCTCTAGGAATCCAAGCCTTCAAGTTTGTATATTAAGAAATTTATTGGAAATATTTTGATCTTTGTGTCATCATAAACTATGTGACATACTTGAAACAAATCTCAAGATTCCCTAGGAAAACTTTTATAAAAATTATAACATTATAATTTTAGTCGTTCAGCTACCAAGAGGTAGAAGAGCCCCATCAATCCAGTGTGTTGTTTCTTGTTGTTGTACTTAGAAACAAGTGTTAAAGTTTCGTCCTGAATTATCTGAATAGAACCTGGTCGAGGATAACATGTTGTCATTCCTACAATGTAACCCTTCTCATTTCCTGCCTCCTTCCCCTTTCCATATTTAGGTAATGAGGTACAAATAATCCTTCCATCCTGGAATCATCAGAAAGAATTTCCAATTTAAGATGATATGGATTTGAAAAAAAAAGATGCACACCATTTGTGCTTTCTTAAAATGTTATGGATTAATTTTTTTTAATAAAAAGGAAGAATTGAAGGCAAAACTATAGATAAATTCCAAGGAATATAAGGACTACAAATCAAAATTTCCTCCAATCACGTACTTAGGAAGAATTTTCAGCAAGATGTTACATTGGTCTAGATTTTAAAATTGTAAAATAAGTGTCTCGCTAGATGTAGTATCCTTAATGATGCAAGGATCCTTCTCTTTTTGTTTTTTCTCAAAGGGTAGTTAATGCTATCTAGGTATATATCTTATATTCGTAAGATATATCAATTCCTTTTTCGAATATCAATTCTTGTGAATGTTCTGTGGTCTGAATATCTAGAATTAAACCATTTAAGTATAATGGTAAATAAAGAAAAATCACCTGTCCATAGAGAGTTGAACCCGTTCCACCTGCATGCTGATGAGCAACTCCATAGATAACATATCCACTAGTTTTCATTTCGAAACTTGTCTTTTTGAGATCAATGCATCCACTACCATACTTTTGAGTAGTGTTGTAAGCTTCAACATCATACTCAATCTATCGAGAAAAGAAAAATCTATATTACTCTTGCTAAATTCAAAAGTGAAGATGTAATTAACAAATGGTTGCTGGTAATTTTATTACTTGGCCCTATAGACTAAACAACTAGAAGAAAGCTCTTGTTAGTTGTTACCTTATTAATATAAAATTTAAATTCTCTAAATATGTCTAATGGGGAACAAGGGATTGAGTATTATTGAACCGAAATAACACAATATCATGAAATTGTAAAAAGAATACTCACTTTGCAGTTATGGCTCACATTTAATCTGCTTGGACCATTCGATATTTTCACAGTATCGGTCACATCAAAAACATAAACCTTCAAAGGAACTATAAGATTGTCCCAATCAACCCACTCCACTGAGTATCTAAGGGAGACAATTCTAATTGACCCCTTATGGCTTTCCTTCAATCTGCACTGTGCATTATCACTGCAGCACCCCCCACCACCTATGTAACCTGGTCTCAGAGGCTGGCCATTTCCATCCTTTGTTACATTATATAGATCACACCTGCATTCTGTGCACCCAATCCTATCTTCTACACCTCGTGTATCAATGACGTGAAGATTCACCATCCATTTCTCTTCATATCCAGCAGGAATTTCTGTTGGATTGCCAACCTCTACACCAAAAGGATCTGGAATACGTGTAGCTGTTTGTCGAGTTTCAGATCCAAGGCCAAAGTACTGTGAAAGAAGATTTTGCTGGCAAATGCCAGCATTTCTTGAAATAACTTTATCTTGAGGATTTGTAGAATTTTTGGGCTGATAGTATTTAATAACAGTCCAATGGTGAAGATAAGTTTCATGAGAGGAATTCTTGATTTTGTGCTTGGAATTCTTCCTTTGTCATTGTCAAGTATGCTTTTTCTTTTTAATGTATTGTGGGACCTTTTACTAGTCTAACCAACCTAATTATTTTTGTTGAAAAACTAGTCATCCCAATTATCAACATACCAATAAGTTTAATTTTTGTGATCATGATTATTGATCTTGTGATCATTACCTAATTTATTTTACATTTTATAGTGCAAATATCTCAAATTTCCAATATATTGAATTATGCTTGTACGTAGTAATTTTTGTGATCATGCTTATTGATCTTGTGATCATTGCCTAATTTATTTTACATTTTATAGTGCAAATATCTCAAATTTGGCAAAATTTGACTTCGTCGCATTGGACATCATTGGGACGAATTACTTATCTTGAGTATTAGATGTTGAGATCCATTTAGATGCAAATGGTCTTGGTGACACTATCAGAAAGTGTTGTGAAACCCTAAAGTGGATCTTGAAGCTATCCACTCTAAAGTTATTCACATAGAAGTTGAATTGAATTTTGAAGTTATCCATGTATATTATAAGGTGGATCTTGGAGCTATCCACATAAGTAGTCAAGAAGATCCCAAAGTTATCCATTTAAGGTATAAATTGAATTTTGAAGTTATCCACTTGCAAGTATAAAGATATTACTGACTAGCTATCCATTTAATATTACTTATGATATATTATATATATTTGTAATTGGTCGGTTTGGTTGTTATCAATTTTTTTTAGATTGCCATCCAACAACTAAAAATTTAATCTAATCAATATGATTAAATAATTAGTTTTGATCGATATTTGGCAATTTAGATTGGATCAGTTCAGTTGAGTTTGGTTTGGTTTGGATGTGAACACCCCTACTTGTTATGTAAAATGGTACCTCTTGACTCTTAATTTCTCTTTCTTTTTTTTTTTTTTTTGGTGAGGCTCTTTATAACAAGTCTTATCTCACTAGGTAAATTCAACTACATAAATTACATGATGCCTTTAGGCTCTCTTAGAAATCAAATTTTCAAGAATATCATTAATTAAGAAATCCCTTTTTATAACCTTTTCCAGTGCTCTTTTAGGTCTTTCTCTACACCGTCATAGGGCTAAATACTATATGATCAACCCTTATCATAGATGCCTTTATCAGCCTTCTTTGTATATGTCCACATCATCTTGATCATTTTTTTTTTCATCTTCTCTATAATAGGTGTCACCACACTATCCTTTAATGCAATTGCTTTGTATTTTGTCCTTTAATGTGCGGCAACACATTCATTTTAGTATTCTTATCTTTGTTACCCCTACTTTGTGCTCATGTTGTCCATTCAAAGTTTAACATTCGCTACCATCAAACATAACTGGTTAAATATTAATACAATAAAACTTACTTTTAAGTTTGGTAGGTATGTACTTTATGGTTACAAATAATTTTTTTAAGCTTTTCTCCATTTTAGCCATCGAACTTATATCCTATGTGTGACATTTTTGTCAATTTCCCATCAATTTGCAATATAGAACCCAAATATTTGTACTTAAAAACTTGTGATAGAATAGGTTTTTTTAATTTTTACCTCCAGATGTCTCCATCTTGCCTCTCATTGAATTTGCAAGGTAGATACTCTTTCTTGCTCCTACTCAAGTGAAAGCCTTTTAATTCAAATGTTTGTGAGACTCATTATCAGAGAAATTATAAAGCTTCACAAATAGTTTTAAAATGGTGAACGTGTAAATCTTGAAATATTAAACTCATTATCATAGAAAAATTATAAAATTTGACAGGTAGTTTTAAAAAGGTGAATGTATAAATCTTGAGATATTTTAATATATAATTGTTTAAATCTTTTGTCATTGTGTTATGTCAAATTATTATAATATATAGTGGTATCTCAATTCTTATATTTTTGATATAGTCAATATCACTGTGTATGTGACATGTTGTGTCCTATGTTCATGTCAAAATAAATGCTTCATAGCATTCAAGTATTCCAAACCAGGAATATCATGTAGTCCTTCTAGGATTGATCCAAACAACGATGAAGGTATTATTCCATGGAAGGAATTTCCTTGTTAATAAAGTTACTTCAAGCTTATACAACCTCCAATGGTTCAAGGAATGTCACCGGATGGATGATTTTCTAAGATATCCAACTTACGAATGTTTTTAAGCCTGCCATCCTTAGCAGGCAGGGTGCCACATAATGGTTATTTATTTTTTTTAAAATAAGTTTAGAAGAATTGATAGAAAGAAAAACAACTCATAACTTCCAAGCTAAAACTATAGGTACCTTTTAATTTAGCAGTGTCAGGGTGTCCGGTACATTTCCAACACCAATATCAACATGACAACCATACAACATGTCTCTTGAAACAATGTCTAATAATTTTTTTTTTTTAATAGTTTGAACACTTGAGACAATACCTTAAATTGGCTTGGATACTTGGATTCGATACTCGAATAGGACACCTCTGTCTGATTTTTTTATTATTTTTTCTTCAAATGTTTAGCAAATAATTACGTAAAAAAATCTAAGATTTAGTAATACAATTCTTCACAACCATAAAACGCAAAAAAACAAAAGAACTATTTAATCTGGTCTTAATATATAATTAGTTACATCTTTTTTCACTGTGTTATATCAAAATATTATAATATATATATATATATATATATATATATATATAGATGTATATATATGTATATAGATGTATATATATGAATATATATGTATATATATGAATATATATACATATATATACATCTATATATATATATATGTATATATATATATATGATGTTTTGGTGTCTTATATTTTTGACTTAAGCATTGTTCTCATGTCCATATCGGTGTTATGTTTGGTGTCTGTGTCAGAGTTTATGCTTCATAGCTTTTAAGGGTATAAGGTTGTTTTTTGAGAGATCCAGGTATTTAAATTTTTGCAATTTCCAACACTTGGTGGAATATTTCCTCCTAGCATGTTCTGTCACTGGTGAAATTGTGACAACCAACTGTGATTGCCTATAGAGGCACCTTTCCTAACAATTTGTTAACACTTAAGGTTAATACTTGCAACTTTTGAAGCATCCCAAAAGTGATTGGAATGCTCTTAATAAAATGGTTATTTCCCAAGTCCAGGGCAATTAAATTAATGAAATTTCCTGTTGTAGCAGCAATACATAGTTCCATATATTTGAAATTGATGGCCCCCAAAGTTATTAAAATTCAAAACCAAATATTCCAAATTGCTACAGTTTGTTAACGCTGCAATAAAATCCAAGTCATTGTCTGAATTATTCCTTAGATAATTAGCACTTAGATCTAGGCTTCTAGCCACCAAAAATCCTGAAGATCTCCTATACTAAGAACTTGTTCCACAAAGTGGTTTATCAGTACATCAGGTAATAGAAGAACAGATGCGCTGGAAATAGAACTTGGGATAGGACCTGTGTTTTGATTCATACCAATGCCAAACATTTAGACTAGAGATAGTGAGGAACAAGTTGGCAGGAAGGGAGGCATTATTGGGATTAGGAAACACCAACGTGAGAGATGTGGGGGCAATCATACCAGAGGCATGCTTTACGTCCAATTGAACTATTATGGTTTACTCCTCCTGTCCAATCCATGTATTCCTATTAACAATACTCTTTTTGATTGGGAAATTACGAACTTCCATGATGTACCCTCGTATGTTCCGCATAGGTTTCTACAAGACTTTCCTCCCTACAAGAACAAATGGCAACTCAAGACATATGAAGAATCCAAGAAATATTGAAGGGCAATATGAAGAATAAGACTTTTTCATTTGATCCAATTAAGGAAGAGCAAGCTGCTTTCCCAATCACAACTAGCTTAGCTGATTTTTGGCACAAGAGGCCTGGTCATTTTCATTATTCGGGAATGGTTAAGTGTTTAAAAATCCAACTTGTTCGTGGAGTTCCTTCCTTGCCAGACAATTTAGCTGAGTGTGAAGTTTGTCAATTTGGGAAGCAAACAAAGAAGCCATTTCACTATTGCAACTGAAGGGCGAGCCAAAAGCTCCAGCTTGTTCACATTGACCCTTCTAGACCTGAAAGAACAGCATCAATTCTTTGGCATAATACAAATAGGCAAAGGCATTGTTATATTATGTGGAACTGTGTGTGACAATGTGATCTGTGTTGTCTTATTTCTAGTATTTGCACACATCACAATGATTAATTCTAGAGACAAATTTATAAAACACATTCCTGTGCAAATTATAAACAAGTCAATTCTATAGGTTGTCAATAAATAGAAAGCATTAATAACTGAATTAACTGCTCATAGAATGAAAATAGGCAATTGTATAACCCAAAATTTCAGTTTATATGTAAAAATCCCTAAGCTACATCCCTCCCCTAGTGGGAGGTTTAGCAAGACAAGATCAACTTAGAAAAATACAGAAAAAATTATATACTCATGGAGAAAAGGAAACTTCACTATGGTGTAATTTGCAAGAATCCTTGGTTGAATCGCTTGATCTCCACCTTCTAGAGCCATCTCATCTCCTCTTGTTCCTTTTCCAAAAGATTGCTTAACCCTCTTAGAAAAACCTTTTAAAATTGCTAATTAAGTAAAGCTACTTGGTGCTAAGCTACCTTATTTTAGGATAGTTCAAAAGCATCTTGTTACTGTACCTGAGAGATTTGAAGCTTCATTTTCTGCTTTAGAAAACACTAAAGATCTAGCAAGCATTTCTTTGCCAAAAGTTATCAATGCTTTACAGGCTTTTGAGGAGAGGATACTTCTTAGATGGAGAATGGAGATATAAGATTGGTTTACTTTATTGTTGCATCAGATAAGGTCAGCGTGAAACAAGATGGTGAGTTATGTCGACAATTAAAACTTATTTCAATATCACATCATCTTCTGTGTCATGGCAAGACCAAACATTTCAATGTCAAATTATTTAATCGAGAGAAGTATAAGAGAATAAAGATATAAGATTGGTTTATTGAAGAACCAAAGAGGAGTCTTTTCCACTTTCTAGGTTGAGTTTCAAGAAACTTGGAGTTTGTAGCTTCCAAGAAAGAACTAGTGTTGAAAATGTGCCTTAGAAGACTTCAAAGTTTGATTTAGAGTTTGAATAGTCAAAGATCGAGTTTTATCTAGAATTTGTTAACTAGTTGTTGATAGGTGATCTTATTTCAATTTTTTAGCCAAGTCAATAGTCTGTGGGTTAGTGTTACCTAGAAGAGTGAGATTTAATTTATCTTTAATTAATTTTTAAATGTATTTATATCCAAGTCATATTTAATAACATTATAACTAAGTAAAAATTCTTAGCTTTTTTTTTTTCATCAACTACTTTGCAATAACTTTCTTTGCTATATTACTTGTTTTAAAAAACAACGCATGTTTTTGGGGTTGCACTATCACACTAAATTACTTTCCTAACCTCTGCTAACTGGCTAATTTCACAACTCAACAATATTATTTGTAAACTTTATATACAAGATATTCTTCTATAATCAAAACTCTTGGCAGCATCTGAAGATAAAATCCTCATAAGTAATTTTTTGGAGATTATATTTTTAATATATACTTTTTCGTTATTTCCTCATAATGATTCACCTAAAATAACAAAATAAAAAAACAAAGAAAATTGACACTACTTATGCTTTAGCATAAAACACTTTATTTATTTTGGTTTTAGAGTTTACTAGATGCTACATAATAGGAGAAAGCTTATCCCATTACATAAATATAACCACTTACCAGAGAGATCTGAACACGTATGTTCTTCAACCATTAGGTTATTCTCTCTTGACATTAAAAAATAACTATATAGAAGAACTTCTACTAGATGTAGAACAAAAATTTCAAAGCAGCAATACAAGAAAAGCAGGTTTTTGTTTTTGGTGAACAAGCTAGATACTGGAAGAAAATATGTTGTTTCACTTTGGTGTTATATATTCTATCTCATCCATTAGTCAAAATATTATAAAAATAAAACTATATAAAGAGTGGTCTTATTCATTTAAACCAAACACAATAAATAAGACAAAGAATGAGATATTATATAGAACAACAAATTTGCTCCCTACTGCTCTCTAGTATTTAATCAGTTCTTTCAAGGAAAATAACACAAATCTCATTGAGTTGTCACATTGTCCCGAAGATGAATTATCATTTTTTTTGCATAAGTCATTGCAAGGTTCATTGTCCAAACAAGCACCATGGAAAAGTCCACTAAGCTTGTAATAATATACTTGCTCCAAATTTCGTATCCATGCATATATAAAAAATGAAAAATAATATATATTATATAAGGTAAAACGGAGGCATTGGTGTTAAGCATCTTCCACCTTTTTGGTCGTATACTTGTCTTTGCTTCTTGTCATGTTTCTTTCTTTGCTATCCTTGTGATGGTGGTTGGCAGTAGGCAAATTAAGTGAAATACACAATGGGAGGCACAAAGAAATTTTATTCTACAAAATTTAATCTGCATATCAAATATGCTCTGTATTCCAGTAATAATAGTCTGCAATTAGAATTTCTTACAATAAGTCGTCCCAAATATTAAATTTAATGTTATTTAATTCAAAACGATAAGAAATAGGACATGTCACCCAACAAAATAATTTTTTATATAGGCTCTTTTTAAGATTTAGAAACAACTATGATAAAAAGTGAAGATTTTCTAAATCATTCCAGGGGAAGCTCAATGCATAATGAGACATGAGTGTAGACACCATGTTTTGTCCAGTCATTTTTAAAATTAAAAAAAAAAAATTGAGAGACTGAAAATGAAAGTGGTTTCCAAAATATTTTGTGAAAAATCATCATTTATAAAATTGTTTCTCTTTGTAAAAATTTGGTTTTTATTTCAAAGATGTATAAAATTTTAGTTTAACTTGTAAGTTCTTTTTTTAAAAAAATTAAAATTAAAATTAATTATTAATTGAGTTAGAATTCATTTATATTTTTAAACAAATAATAATAATAATAAAAGGTTAAAATATTTTTAGGTTTTTCTTTAAAATTTATTTTCCAAAAGCCATTTTCTTTGGATTCAATTTCATACAGGCTTCCATAAACCCAAGCCCATATAATAACAAAAAAAAGGCCGGGTGGGGGGGGGGGGGGGGTTGGGGAAGTTTAATAGTCGAAACACAAAGGAGCAGAAAGGCATAATGTAGTAGAAGGAATGAGGAACAAGCAAAATGTAGTAGAAGGAAGAAAACGACATCAACAAGGTTGCATTTTGGAGCAACCGAACAACCCAAAAGAAGGACAGATCAGATCATGGAGTAGCAGGTCTCAGAGCAAGACGCGTCTGTGGGGAACAGTAGAACTCCAGGGCAAAACATACACACCATTAATGCAGAAGCAGGGCTCCCCCAGCGTGCTAGATGACATCCCAAAGTGCAGGAGTGAGGCACAAGTAAATAGAGACAAGACATGAGCAGCATAAAAGGAGGAAAAGTGGAGAAGGGCATCGAGAGAGAGAGCAGCAGAAAGGGTGAATTGAAGATGGTGGAAAGATATAGGGACCGATAGAGTGTGAAGGCTATCAACATAAGGGGAAGGATTGTGAGAATTAGGTCAGACTTCACTGGCTTTCATTCTGTCTCTTTGAGGTGTCAGATTTGGAACGTGAACAGAGAGAAAGATTGAGAGGATAGCAATAGAGAGTGTAAGGTGAAGGGCTCAGACTAAGAGAGAAATCAAGAGGAGAAAGCTGTCTAATGAGAAGTCAAATGAACTTGTTGGGAGAGCAGTAGACCTTCTAATTTGGGGTTCTTTGGTACATCTCATATACTCTCTCTGTGATTATCAGCTTTGTTTGGGTTATTGATTTCTAAGTTTCAGTGTTGAGCTATGGAGGGTTTTGGGTGAATGTTACTTTGTCATTCTGTTATATTTTTATCCTTATTTTTTGTTGCTTTGGTCTTTGTACTGGTTGCTTATTGTTAGGATTAAAGTTCATTTCATATTTTTGTTGCTTTGTTAAATTTGCTGATGTCTGGTTGATAATTGATTCTAATTGTTGTCTGTTGTTCATAAAGATGGGAATGGTTTCGTATTTTTCTTTAGTCTAGCATGTGAATCTGATCCCCACTTTGCTAAAGGAACTCACTAATTACTGAACCTGTTTATAGTTTTTCTGGTAATCATGATTTATGTTTGTGGTTTTCTTGACTTACTATATTACTTATGTTTGGGGATTTCTTGAGTGATTGTTAGTTCATAGAATAACTATTCACTATATCAAGATAGAGTTTATTTTGTGAAAATGCTTCTAAATGGTTGATTGAAACTTTGAATCTCTGGTTTACATATGCACAGTGAGAATGGCTTAATGCATTGTTTTAAATGTTTTAATTTAGTGTTGTGTTTTGAGTGTCTTGGTAAGATTTGGTCATGTTCTATTTGGTAGGTTGACAAATGCTTTTGTGGAGTTTGCATGAACTTTATGGTGATTTATTCTCTTAATGTTATAGTGCATTAGTTTTCATTTTAGCGTGACCACAACACTCTTTTTCAGTGTTTCCTTAAATAATGAAGGTTATTGATCATATTATTATATATTACCTTTTGGAAATGTTACTAGATGTATATATTGGAAGGTGTTTTATGATGAAATATTTAATGGATGACTTATGATTGATCCAAGGTTGGTTTCTTAAGTTGGAGTTTGTCTTAGTGCTAATGATATGAGTTCTATTAGGTGATGTGTGCTTCAAGGTTGAATACACTCTTTGTGCTGTTTTTTGTTTTCATACTTGTCTTTTTTTGCTGTCATAGTTATTAGATAAGGCATTTTTTATTTTATGCTGTTGGGGATTATATGATTTCGTTGGTGATCATTAGTGATGATTTTGGTAACTGGATTATGGGATTTGCATAATGTGTTTCACTGTGAAATTTTATTGATCATGCTTATGTTTGATAAAGGGTTTTTTTCATTATTTCAATTTTTTGTTGATTAATTATTGAGGATGGGTTGTTTATTTTATTTGAGAATGTAAGAATTTAATTTATATCTTATTTCAACATCATTTATTGATTATTATTAATTGGGCCTCAATTAAATTTTCTTTTCTACTGAATCCCGATGGACAAATTCTGGTTTATGATTTACTAAACTTGTGGTTTAGTTCGAAACTTTGTTTTAAGATTCATTCTCGTGCTTGCTTTCATGGTTGTCTGAATGTGAAAAGAAAAATAATAAGATGAAAACAATTAGGAGTATGTGAAAAGAAAAATAATAAGATGAAAATTTGGGCAAGTACGGGCCGAAGGTTTGAATAGAAATTGATAGGATGTCAAGAGAAGGAAAAAAGAAGAAAGTGAATGGGTCAGGCTTGGCCCAGTTGGTCTGGATGTGTGAATAGAAAAGTGGAGGGTATAAAAAATCAAATTGGGTCTTAGGGTGTGGTTAGGAACTGATGGGTGAAAAAAGAAAACTTTAATGTTTAGGGAAGCGTCTTTAGTTTATTTGTTTTGTTTTATTTTAGTTGTTACTTATTTAATCAGAATTTACGTTTTGTCTCTCTTTTCTACAGTGATGAATTCCCTCTATGCAAGATTTATTATTCTTCTAGAAAAAGAAAATAACAGCAGCAAAGATTTAGATTGTGGTTGCGGTTGTGTTGTTGTAATTGCAAGAAATTGATCCACAATTGCGGAAAATTACAGGTAGAAAGGTCACCATAATAACTAATTTTGTGGGCACATTTGTAGATTTTTATTTATTTATTTTTACTTATGAGAGATAATTGAACTCAACTTATTTTATTATTAGACTATTTAGCATTGTTGTTTGGTAAACTCAAAATAAAAAGAAATTATAACGTTTAAAATTTAATTTTTGAAACATTATCTAAAATAATGTTTTAATTTTGAAAACTAACTACTAATATTTTATTCTCTTTTTACCCTTAATTTTTCAACAAATAACAAAATTTGTCTCTCACAAATTAGTCCCCTCGTTTCTTTTTCGCTTCCACTTATCATTTTCTTCCTCTCCTCTCATTCTAAAAATATAAATATTTAACACATAAAAAATAAATATTTAATATATGCAAAATAAATATTTAATTAATTAAGTAATTTGTTCATAATAAATAAATGAATATCAAAATATTTAATTTTAAATTAAATCACAATAATATTACATGCATTTTTAAATAATTTAACAAAATTCAATTAATTGTACAATTAGTTTTATTAAATAGTTTTAATTTAATCAACTATAAGCTTTCAACTCTAATCTTACAATTACAATCTCTTAACTTTCAACTAATTTTGTTAAAGTGTGTTTGAATTAACTTTCATCAACATCTTTTTGTTTTTAATTTGAAAAAAAAAAAAAACAGTTTATACAAAATCTAGTTTTACATCATCGCATGGGGTTTACAGTTTGGTAAGTTTTTGAAAATATAAATTATAATAAGAGGGTTACATAATTATAAGTTAACAATCATAATGTATAATTAGCTTGTAATATTAAAATAAGAGAAAAATTTACAATAGTTTTAGTTTTAGGTGATGTATTACTCATGCAATCCCATGTCATGAGTTAAAATTATAAATAAATGAAAATAAATTTAATAGTACTATAATATAAAATCATTACTCGATTTATATTTGTCTAAATCTCCTTTGACTATAATATTTGTAGTTATATTTGAAATTTTCGTTTCCAATAAAATGCATATATACTAAATAAATATGTTTAATATGAAGACAAACTTACTTTTATGCTCTCACAATCTATTAAGAGAGAATCTAGTCAAATTAAAAATAGAATAACTATATACCTACTTAGTACAATTTCAACATCAATATTTTTACCTTATTTTTAAGAAAACTTTACAAAAGATGAGAGGAAAAACTACTGCTGAAAGACTTGGATGACTGGTTTTAGTTGAAGGGTCTTATATACTTTGGTTGGATGTGGTTTTCTTTAGGCAAAGAGCATTACAATTTGTGGAAACAGTGCCTTTTTTTCTCTTCTCTTTTTGGCAAAGGCAAAGAGCATTACAACTTCATGCTTTTAGGTCCTCATTTGCTTCTTAGGTGCTATCTTGTTTCTCTTGCCCCACACTTGCTCCTTTCCTTGCGTGTTGTAACCTTGAATTCCTTCCTTTGGCCATAATACTTCAAATTCATCACTTTATGCTCAATTTCACACCTTGCTTCTCCAGTTCTTTAATCATGCAAGGTAAGCAATTAAGGATCAAATACATTCCAATTTTCCTAAAATAAGGACTCCAATGCAAGGGATTGTAGCCTAATTTAATTATATAAAATGTATTTATCATTGTTGCAATGGGATTGAAACTCAAGCATTAAAAGCAAAATGAATTCTATCCATATGCGATGAACCAACCACCACTAGTTGATTTCCAATATTATAAACTACTAAAATGTTGCATGTCCTATATCATGTGATTAGACAAAAATTTATGTTTTCTTTTAAATTTAAAATGTTTTAAAAAAAATTAACAATGTGGAGTGAAAATACAAGAGGAAGAAGAAGGAATTCAAAGAGAAGGTTGTGAGGAAGCTCAATGATAGCTTGTGATAATAGAGAACAACACCATCACCATTGCTTTATCGAAGGGAAGTTCTTGCAGCTCTCATAGTCCAGAGAAGGAGTTTGTAGAAGTGCTTGTTTTTTTTATTACAAAAGAAACTGAGTGATAATCTCATTTCAAGTCTAATAGCATAGGTATCTCTCTTTTTCATTCTCTTTTCTTTCTTCTTATTGTGGCAGTGTCCAATATTTGTTCCTCAGGTTACCTAAAAAATGATTCCCAATCATTTACCTATATAAATCCTAAACTTACATTATCCATAATAAAGCTAGTCGTTTCCTCCTTTGTGCAACAAATTGTTTTTCTAACAAGTTTTAAGCTAATCAAATGACTATGAGTTGGATAATGTAGACAAAATTCATGAGGCGAAGAAAATGGAGAGGTATAGCCACAATCCTAGCCATAGAGACAGCAAATCCACCCACCTTTATTCTTCAGTTTGATTACTGTGACCTTTATTTCCGAGTCACCAGAAGAAGCAACTGCATGCCTAACTTGGAACACAAATTTAGGTGGTTATGTTTGTGTTCTCTATCTTTTCTTGGCATATTTGTATAAGATATATATTAATTTATTGTTGTAAGTAAATTCTTTGGGTTTATGAACTGAGTTAAATATCCTATCCCCATGAAAAAAATAAGTACATTATTCAATTTCTATCCATTCTCAAAATTTCTATAGCAAATAAGGATTCCAATTACAAAAGAACTATAAGCTTATAAAAATCAAAAACAAGTTACAATAAAATCAATCACCCCTTGTACTCGAGTTCTCGAATCGTTTTTAGGAGAGGTGCTCTCATTTATTGTTCGAAACTACTTCAAATGGATTGTTTTTAATAGGAGGATACTAGGGGAAATTTAATATATATATATATACACACACACACACACACATGCATACATAATTGGCTCCTTTTTATGATGGGGATTGTCGCTTAGGCGTTGAGACATGTTTTTTTTTTTTTTTTCATTTTTATTCTCCAATGTATTTTTGGAAAAACATTGTTCCCCATTGAAACACATTCGTGGGTGATTGAGGACATATTGAGAGTCACAAAGGAGAAGACCGTTGTTTCTATGAAACTTCTAGTACAATTATTATCTAGAAAAGGAGAATATAGTGAACAAAGTAAGTGTCATAGATGATAAAGGCTAATAGAGAGTCTGGTGATTTCTTTTGTAGAGAGAAAGAGAGATAGAGCACATTAACATTTGAATGATCAAAGACAAAGACAAGAAAAAGATGGATGGCGTGTAGGAGCTCTCTCTCTACTCTCTACTCTCAATATTTGATAGTGTTTTATTTTTCCTTTCTTTCCTCTGTCTTAAAACAAGTTCTTATAGGATTGCATATTTGGAATTTTGGTAAAGATGATACTATATTGTTCTGGGATATCAATAGTGAAGTTGAATGGAAAAGTGCCACAGATTTATTTATTTATTTTTTTAATAAACAAGATGCCATAAGGCAATGGGGTTTAAGAGGAAGGTCCTCCTTCAAAAGTCATTTCGCAGAATATAAGCATCTTTCGAAAAAAGTTAACTATGTGAGAAAAAAAAAATTGGCACACTATCGTTGAATTAGCATCTACATTTATAAAATTAAACTAACAAATTTAGCTACATAAGTCATCCAATGTGGCACTTCACTTTTTGTAGAGTTATAATAGAGGACCATATTGATCACTCCTTAAATCTAAGATGTACCATTTTGATCTCTCTAATCTAAGGAGGACTGTTTTGATACCTCCCCAATCCTAAAGGACTAAAAAAATATTCTACTATTAAATAAAGTGAACCTTTTGAACCATTAAATTGTGAGTGGTTCATATGGATTAGAGTGGTTCAATGGTTCTTTGGTGGATTTTTTTTCCCCAGTTTCAATGCTTGGACCTGTTTTTTAGTTAAGTTGGAGGAGTTATAAAAGAAACAATTAGTTGATTTGTATTTTATCACTAGTTTAGAAGCTAGTTTTTTGTGCATAGTTTGGAAGAGTTAAAGTTGAAAGTATGAATGTTATATAAGGTAAAGTAAAAAATTATGGAATTTAGAAGGTTGGAGTTGATATGTCATGAGCTACTTTATAACTCCTCGGTGATTAAGGTTTTAAGGCATCATGTAATTAGAAATAATTAGACTTTTTGATTGCTCTTGCCATAGTTACAATTTGAAGTCTTGAGAGTTCTTAAGAGTACAACATAAAGTGGTGAAGTATAAGTCTCAAAGGCATGAGTCTAGACAAGAATATTAAGGAAAAAATTCTTCTCCAGTTATTGCTCATCTATATTTTTTACAATACTTTACATTATTATCAAGACAACAAGAGAATTATCCTCAAATGCAATATCCGTGATATGAAAATCTTGAACAAGAAGAAATAATGCTTCTCCGGGAATCCAAGCCTTCAAGTTCGTATATTAAGAAATTTATTGGGAATATATTGATCTTTGTGTCATCATAAACTATGTGACATACATGAAAAAAAATCTCAAGATTCCCTAGGAAAACTTATATAAAAATTATAACATTATAATTTTAGTCGTTCAGCTACCAGGAGGTAGAAGAGCCCCATCAATCCAGTGTGTTGTTTCTTGTTGTTGTACTTAGAAACAAGTGTTAAAGTTTCGTCCTGAATTATTTTAATAGAACCTGGTCGAGGATAACATGTTGTCATTCCTACAATGTAACCCTTCTCATTTCCTGCCTCCTTCCCCTTTCCATATTTAGGTAATGAGGTACAAATAATCCTTCCATCCTGGAATCATCAGAAAGAATTTCCAATTTAAGATGATATGGATTTAAAAAAAAAAAAAGATGCACACCATTTGCACTTTCTTAAAATGTTATGGATTGTTTTTTTTTAATAAAAAGGAAGAATTGAAGGCAAAACTATAGATAAATTCCAAGGAATATAAAGACTACAAATCAAAATTTCCTCCAATCACATACTTAGGAAGAATTTTCAGCAAGAGGTTACATTGGTCTAGATTTAAAATTGTAAAATAAGTGTCTCGCTAGATGTAGTATCCTTAATGATGCAAGGATCCTTCTCTTTTTTTTTTTCCCAATGGGTAGCTAATGCTATCTAGGTATATATCTTCTATTCGCAAGATATATCAATTCCTTTTTCGAATATCAATTATTGTGAATGTTCTGTGGTCTGAATATCTAGAATTAAACCATTTAAGTATAATGATAAATAAAGAAAAATCACCTGTCCATAGAGAGTTGAACCCATTCCACCTGCATGCTGATGAGCAACTCCATAGATAACATATCCACTAGTTTTCATTTGGAAACTTGTCTTTTTGAGATCAGTGCATCCACTACCATACTTTTGAGTAGTGTTGCAAGCTTCAACATCATACTCAATCTGTCAAAAAAAAAAATCTATATTACTCTTGCTAAATTCAAAAGCGAAGATGTAATTAACAAATGGTTGCTGCTAATTTTATTACTTGGTCCTACAGACTAAACTACTAGAAGAAAGCTCTTGTCAGTTGTTACCTTATTAATATAAAATTTAAATTCTCTAAATATGTCTAATGGGGAACAAGGGAGTGAGTATTATTGAACCGAAATAACACAATATCATGAAATTGTAAAAAGAATACTCACTTGGCAGTTATGGCTCACATTTAATCCGCTTGGACCATTCGATATTTTCACAGTATCGGTCACATCAAAAACATAAACCTTCAAAGGAACTATAAGATTGTCCCAGTCAACCCACTCCACTGTGTATCTAAGGTAGACTGTTCTAATTGACCGCTTATGGCTTTCCTTCAATCTGCACTGTGCATTATCGTTGCAGCACCACCCACCACCTATGTAACCTGGTCTTAGAGGCTGGCCATTTCCGTCCTTTGTTACATTATATAGATCACACCTGCATTCTGTGCACCCAATCCTATCTTCTACACCACTTGTATCAATGACGTGAAGATTCACCATCCATTTCTCTTCATATCCAGCAGGAATTTCTGTTGGATTACCAACCTCTATACCAAAAGGATCTGGAATACGTGTAGCTGTTTGTCGAGTTTCAGATCCAAGGCCAAAGTACTGTGAAAGAAGATTTTGCTGGCAAATGCCAGCATTTCTTGAAATAACTTTATCTTGAGGATTTGTAGAATTTTTGGGCTGATAGTATTTAATAACAGTCCAATGGTGAAGATAAGTTTTATAGAGAGGAATAGAATTCCCTTCATCATCAACTAGTTCGCCATAGAAATTCTTGATTGCAATATGTCCTTTGGGAAACTTCAAATCATGGTAGTTCTTGTTTGAACTTATTCCTGGTGCAAGTTCAACTTTGGGGGATAAAAAAACAGCTGATTTTATTTTACCTTTGGATTTCCCTGATGCTTTTGATGGTGTGCTGAGTGCTAGAAATAATATTACTAATAAGACTGCCCAATCTTGATATATATGCCTCATTTTGACCTGCCAAAGTAATTTTAGTAAGATATTCATGGACTGTAAGTTTAAATTTATCATATCTAAGACATTCAGGTAGACAATTCGTCTCACTTCCAATGGTAATGAGATAATTTGGATGTAAACGAAAAAAAAAAAGAAGAGAGACCAGTAACATGACAGTTTATGGGAAATGCCAAAATAGATATTTCTTCATTTTATTTTCTTTTGGTGAATATGTCAAAATAGTTTCTATAAGGATAATTTTAAGCAAAATAGTAGCCAATTTGAAGTGTGTTTGTGATGTGTAACAATGTGTACCCGGAGCATCAACCCTTTCTTCAAATATTTATTTTACAATTTTAATATAGAAACTCTAGAATCAATGAGTTTTTGGCCTTAATTATGCTATGTTTTAGGTTTGTACTTTGATGACGTTTCTAAACATCGACTCTTTGTCTACAAGTAACATGCTTGTTCTCTCTTCCTTTCTACTTATAGCTTGCTTTTTGATGCAGATGATTAATTAGAGAAAAATAGTTAAGTACTCATTTAATTAAATGATTTGCTAAAATTTTTAATTTATTCTTCTCTTGAGCTTCATCAATCATGTTTAATCCATCAACTAGGTTAGGACAGAATAATCCATCCAAAGGCACATGATAACCTTGTTGATGGATTAAGCTTGATTCTCAAAATTAAAAGGGAAAATTTTTAGCAAAACATGCAATTAAAAGTGTATGTTAAATGGGAAAGGGATGGGAAGGGGAAAGGGATTATCTACTTATGCAATTGTACATATCCTAAGAGTTGGGAAAGGGATTATCCATCTATAATAATCTTACTCCCCATGCAAGTTGTGTCATGCCACCTTGTAACTAAAGGTCAATTTTTCAATTTTCTTTTCCTTCAAATATGACTAGTTAAAATAGGTAACAATTAGGGAAATGTGTGAATCCCCAAAACTTAATCTGATCTGCACTTTACCTCTAAATATTTCAAAATATGCATTTAACTTAAGCTTTTTAACATGTGGCACGTCACATTCAAATCTTAATTGTTGTTAAAATATATATAAACACAAAACTCATGTGCATGACACAATTAAAATCACCTACTATTGCAGTCTTTAAAATAAGAAGGGCAATTTTGCCGACACTTCTCTACAGCAAGGATCACTAGGCCTCATTGGAGTTTGCATGGACTGAATTTATCAAATTTATTGGAAAAATTCCCAGCCTTGCTAGTTGATAGATATAATAGAAGAAATATAATGAATTTGTTTTCAACGATTCTAACCTGTGTTGTGAGATCACACCAACCCAGATGGGATCAATCTTGAACTTGGCTTACAAACCTTTGAATTCGATGAAGACTTCGTCTGACTCTGCCTTTAGAAAATCTTTATCGTCACGTGGTAATTTGGAATGGAAATTCTTGATCCATTGATTCTCATAACAGCTATATATATATATATATATAAGTAAAGCATCATCAATCAACTACGTGCAGCCAAATATAGCCACCTTTATATATGCTACTTCAAAATATAGCTAGATTAGTTATAACATATTACAATAGTTACAACTAATCACAATATTTCCAAATCATGATAGCAGATATAGTAATCTAATAGCATCATCTAGTTGGAGCAAACAGATTTTGAATGCCTAACTTCCAAAAAAAAAAAAATGGCTTTTGTTTTTTGGTGGATTCAAAGTGTATGTGACATTGTTTTTAAATTTTATTTTGTTGAAAATTCAAAGTGTGTGTGTATGTATTCTCTTAACCAATTTTGATTATTTGAATGAATAATTTAAATAAATAATATATAGAACAGGTTTCATTTAGCTTTTCATGTGAAGAAGAGAAAAGGAGCTCATCCTTCATAGTGGAGATGAGAAGGTAGTTAATAAATTTGATACATAAGGCTCAAGGACCATAGATAATTAATGAAATTATGACTTTAGTAGTTGATAGCATTAAAGAAAGCAATGAAAAAACTTGCAATTACAGACTTTTTGTTGACAAAGTTCATAACCAAACAAAAAATAAACATGAACTTGGCAAAGCGGAATTGATGGGGATGTATAATGAAATATTTTACCTATTTTTGAAATTTACAACTTTAAAAAGAAATCCATTTCAACATTAAAATTGATTCTTCATGTTTGGATTAAAAGGAAGAAAAAAGAAACATTATGACAATAGACGTGTCTTTGGATTATATTTTTTTTGATAAAAAAGAAAAAAGCAAGAGTATAGGATGAGAGGAGGCTATATTTATACTAAGAGGAGAGCATGTCACAAAACCTAAGCAGGGGATCCAACCATACTTATGAATTGTTTACCAATAGAGGACTGCATGATGTTTATAAAAGAGAACTATTGAAATGCAAGCATACATTACTGTGTTGCCGGCAATGTATTCCAGGATTGTCGTATCCAAGGGATTGATCAATTAATCACTAAAGTACTAAGCTCAAAGTTTATTTAGGCGTTCAAATTATTGCGAATGAACAAGCAAAAATAGGAAACAAATAAATGAGATCGCAAGTGATGATGGGAAATCAATGAGACAAAGCCTAGGGTCTTGATTTCAGCTCAACCGTTTGTATTGAATTACTTCATTTCCTTAATCCTATTAACTATACTAATTGCCAATCAGGATTCCTAATGCATTACTAAGTCTTTCCCATGGTCGAATCATCCTAACTTAAACTACCAATTTAATCATATCCCTATGTGAATTGTAATAGTCTAAATTGCCTTTCTCTTCTATTTCTTTTTCTCTAAATAATAATCCTTTTCTCTTGTGTTTTTTTTTCCCTACATAGCTAACACTTTTTGGTTGATATGATCATTAGTTTAGGGATCAAAACCAAACCTAAATGTCATTTTTCCTATATCCATATACAAGTAGCTAGGATTAAGAGAATCAGATGTAACGTAAACTAGAAGAAAAGAATGATAACGTGAATGTTAACCAAAATTATCTGAGTAAATAAATAGAAGACAAATAGCAAAATCCAAAAAACAACATTAACTGAACAAGAAGAAAAAAACAAAGAACGAAACATCATTTGTATATCAATGGCATTTTTCTTGCCACAGTATCATTGGTATTCTAACTTAAATTGGAGGGAAATTCCTCCAAGATACCCACTTCCTCTTTTCGATCCCCATATTGTTCATCTTCCCCTTGTATCAAGTTTCAAACTAGGGTCATGTTCTCAGAGAACCACTAGTACAGGTTTCAGTCAATTAGGTGAAATGGGGGGGTTTTCAGCAATTCAACCGTAAATAAATGCGATGAACAGAAAAATAGAAGTAAACAGATGATGGAAATGCAATCAACCTAGGGAACTATCAAACAACGGTGATTCTATGCTCAACCTAAAGATAAATTTAACTTCAGTTATGCCAATTAACTAAATTAACCCCGAAATCTCAAAATTAACCTACCTAATTAATTAATTTGGTTGAACCCTCACTAAGCCGGTATCCCTGCACCTAGCTGGGCAATTCCTACAACACAGTCGCATAGATTATGGTCATTGGAACCAAATCTAACCCTAACCAACATCACAGCAAAGGATTAGAGCATCCAAGACCTAAATTATGAATTTCTATCTAACTAAATCAAGTTTTACTCCGTGGAAATTACTCGTAGGGTGATTAGGCCTAGAAATCCCACAAACCCATCCAGCAATCATGCATAAAAGTCATCATACACAATCATAGAGAAAGAAATGGGGAGTAGAGAAGCATAACTATCATTAAATTCAAAATAAACACAATACAGGTCTCAAGAATCAAACTGACAGTCTTCCAATTATCACAGATTGACTACAGATGCGCCTAGCCTTCCATTTTTATGGAGGCAGCCATGGGAGAAGGAGAAAAAAATGAAGAAAACCAAGGAAGAAGATGAAATGGCGGCTAGGAATGGTGAAGGAGAAGGCTTGGCCAAATTTCCCTAGGTCCAGTGCAAAAAAATAACAAGTTTGCCATTAATGAAGCCTAAATTACATAATTGCCATTAATGAGGCTCAAATTACAAAAATGCCCCTCCTTATGTTGCCAAAAGCTTTTTTCGCCCTTTTAAAGTTGAAAAAATATCCTTTGTACCCTTGCTTCATGAATTAATGAAAATTATTACTCCAATCCTAAGCTTGAACAAAAATCGCAATAGGTTCTGAGGCCTTCCAGGTCCAAACCTGAAATTACAAATCCCTAACAAGTAAAATTAGACTTTAAAGGGAGAAAATTAATATGAAATACAATAAATTCTAATTAGGCCTCAATGATAAAAAAAGATGCTGATTAAACAATTAAATACAAATTAGAAATGCAAGAAGTACATATAAGGGTGCATACATAAACACTAAAAAGTGTTTATCACACTTGTACGTACTTTAAATGATGTTCAATTTTAATATATATATATATATATATATATATATATATATATATATATATATATATATATTAACACTTTAAAATAATTTATAAACTAGGATAGGATAGTTTTATTTGATCATTTTAATTTTTTTTTCAGAGTTTTATCCATAAAAAACATAAAAAAAAATTAAGGTTTAAAATTGAAATCCTCCAGAACTATAGCCTAAAAAATAGGACAAACAAAGATTAAGAGATTCAAACTCTAAAAGTTTTTACTTAAAAAATAAAACTAAAAAACCTTAAAAAGATAAATAAACACTACACAACTTTAGGTGAATTATCATTTTGGAATTCTATATACTAATTCTATTTATTGAGAGAAAAATTGCATGATCGTAATTTGATTATATTGGATTGGTTTTTTTTTTTTTATTTATTTGGTCATCAATTTTATTATATCAATTTTTCAAAAAACCTATCCTATTGATCCGATTATAAGGGTCATCCAAACAAATCACATCTTTATTGGATCAATTTAGACTGAATTATTTTAATTGGTTTTTGCCATTCAAAAAATTTAAAAATTATATGTTCTTCAACTGTTCAACATGCAATAACAAATAATAAATTCAACTAAAATTAGGTTAAAACTTAAATGAACTTAACTATAAAATGACGTAGCATTATACTTATGATATATTATATATATTTGTAATTGGTTGGTTTGGTCGTTATCAATGTTTTTTAGATTGCCATCCAACAACCGAAAATTTAATCTAATCAATATGATTAAATAATTAGTTTTGATCGATTTTTGGCAATTTGGATTGTATCAGTTCAGTTGAGTTTGGTTTGGTTTGAATGTGAACACCCCTACTTGTTATGTAAAATGGTACCTCTTAAGTCTTAATTTTTCTTTTTTATTTATTTTTGGCGAGGCTCTTTATAACAAGTCTTATCTCACTAGGTAAATTCAACTACATAAATTACATGATGCCATTAGGCTCTCTTAGAAATCAAATTTTCAAGAATATCATTAATTAAGAAATCCCTTTTTATAACTTTTTCCAGTGCTCTTTTACGTCTTTCTCTACACTGTCATAGGGCTAAATACTATATGATCAACCCTTTTCATAGATGCCTTTATCAGCCTTCTCTGTATATGTGCACATCATCTTGATCATTTTTTTGTCCTTTAATGTGCAGCAACACATTCATTTTAGCATTCTTATCTTTGTTACCCTTACTTTGTGCTCATTTTGTCCATTCAAAGTAGTTTATGGTCACAAATAATTTTTGAAGCTTTTCTCCATTTTCACCATCGAACTTATATCCTATGTGTGACATTTTTGTCAATTTCCCCATCAATTTGTAATATAGAACCCAAATATTTGAGCTTAAAAACTTGTGATATAATATGTTTTTAAATTTTTACCTCCAGATGTCTCCATCTTGCCTCTCATTGAATTTCCAAGGTAGATACTCTTTCTTGCTCCTACTCAAGTGAAAGCCTTTTAATTCAAATGTTTGTGAGACTCATTATCAGAAAAATTATAAAGCTTGACAAATAGTTTTAAAATGGTGAATGTTTAAATCTTGAAATGTTAAACTCATTATCATAGAAAAATTATAAAGCTTGACAAGTAGTTTTAAAAAGGTGAATGTATAAATCTTGAGATATTTTGATATATAATTGTTTAAATCTTTTGTCATTGTGTTATGCCAAATTATTATAATATACAGCGGTATCTCAATTCTTATATTTTTGATATAGTCAATGTCACTGTGTATGTGACATGTCGTGTCCTATGTTCATGTCAAAAGATGAGAGGAAAACTTTAGGAAAACTTATTTTTACCTACTTAGTACAATTTCAACATCAATATTTTTACCTTATTGTTAGGAAAACTTTACAAAAGATGAGAGGAAAGACTATTGCTGAAAGACTTGGATGACTGGTTTTAGTTGAAGGGTCATATATACTTTGGTTGGATGTGGTTTTCTTTAGGCAAAGAGCATTACAATTTGTGGAAACAATGACTTTTTTTTTTCTTCTCTTTTTGGCAAAGGCAATTTGGTATTTCTGTTGAGTTATCTCTAGGAATACTTGAAGCATGAACTTGGTCAACGTTTATATTTTGGTTTATCAACTTATTTTTAAGACAACATATAAGTGAGTCCGACACCACTTTAGATTTGAAACCTTAAAGTTATATTTAGTTGGGTAAAATGAAATTTGGTATGAACGGAATAAACATGATGACAATAGACGTGTCTTTGGATTATAATTTTTTGAAAAAAAAAAAAGAAAATTGGGATGAGAGGAGCTATATTTATACTAAGGCGAGAGCATGTCACAAAGCCTAAGCAAGGGATCCAACTATACTTATGGATTGTTTACCAATAGAGGAGAACTACTGATTTATAAAGGAGAACTACTGAAATAAAGTACAAGCATACATTACCGTGTTGACGGCAAAATATTTTAGGGTTGTCGTACCTAAGGGATTGATCAACAAATTACTAAAGTACCAAGTTCAAATTTTATTTAGGCATTTGAATTATTGCGAATGAACAAGCAAAAATAGGAAACAAATAAATGAGATCGCAAGTGATGATGTGAAATCAATGAGACATAGCCTAAGGTCTTGATTTCACCTCAATTGTTTGTATTGAATTACTTCATTTCCTCAATCCTATTAACTATAATAATTGCCAATCAGGATTACTATTGTGTTACTAAGTTTTTCCCATGGTCGAATTAACCTAACTTAAACTACCAATTCAATCATATCCCAATGTGAATTGTAATAGTCTAAATTGCATTAGGTTCTGTGAGTTCCCTTTTATGTTTGCATTGTGTCCTAGAATATCCCTATCCTAATCTCCTTTGTGGATCTAATTCTCATAGTCTAATTCCTACTAATTGGCCAGATCAATAAGAGGATGAATGGAGAGAAATAAAACAATATTAGATATAATAAAATTGAATTGATTCCACTATGTTTTGACTTTGGGTAATTTTAACAAATTCTTGGCTGATTTCCACTTAATTCCACTCTAGATACACGAACGTGTTTCCTTCCATTCGCAAAGTGTTAAAAAGTCCCAAAACATAATTCTAAAAGCCTATTTATAGTCTAGGTACACCATCCTCTGTAAATATGACTCCCAAACTAATGAAAAGGCCCAAAACGGCGAAGAGATCGCAATTCCTCGTGTTTGGCACTACAACACCATGAACATTCTTTTAGGTCTTCTTTGTTATACTTTGGCACCTTGGCATCACCAGGCTTGCGCCGCGGTGCCAACTTCATGCTTTTAGGTCCTCATTTGAAGTTCTTTAATCATGCATGGTAAGCAATTAAGGATCAAATACATTCCAATTTTCCAAAGATAAGGACTCCAATGCAAGGGATAGTAGCCTAATTTAATTATATAAAATGTATTTATCATTGTTGCAATGGGATTGAAACTCAAGCATTAAAAGCAAAATGAATTCTATCCATATGCGATGAACCAACCACCACAAGTTGATTTCCAATATTATAAACTACTAAAAGGTTGCATGTCCTATATCATGTGATTAGACAAAAATTTATCTTTTGTTTTAAATTTAAAATGTTTTAAAAAAAATTAACAATGCGAAGTGAAAATACAAGAGGAGGAAGAAGGAATTCAAAGAGAAGGTTTCGAGGAAGCTCAAGGATAGGTTGTGATGATAGAGAACAACACCATCACCCTTGCTTTATCGAAGGGAAGTTCTTGTAGCTCTCATAGTCCACAGAAGGAGTGTGTAAAAGTGCTTGTTTTTTTATTACAAAAGAAACTTTGAGAGATAATCTCATTCCAAGTCTAATAGCATAGGTATCTCTCTTTTTTCATTCTCTTTTCTTTCTTCTTCTTGTGGCAGTGTCCAATATCTGTTCCTCAGGTTACCTAAAATATGATTCCCAATCATTTACCTATATAAATCCTAAACTTACATTATCCGTAATAAAGCTAGTCGTTTCCTCCTTTGTTCAACAAATTGTTTTTCTAACAAGTTTTAAGCTAATCAAATGACTATGAGTTGGATAATGTAGACAAAATTCATGAGGCAAAGAAAAGGGAGAGGTATAGCCACAATCCAAGCCATAGAGACAACAAATCCACCCACCTTTATTCTTTAGTTTGATTACCATGACTTTTATTTCCGAGTCACCAGAAGAAGTAACTGCATGCCTAACTTGGAACACAAATTTAGGTGGTTATGTTTGTGTTCTCTATCTTTTCTTGGCATATTTGTATAAGATATATATTAATTTATTGTTGTAAGTAAATTCTTTGGGTTTATGAACTGAGTTAAATATCATTTTAATTTCTAAGTTTTGAAATCCTAAATAATTTTTATCGTCGCACTTCAAAATTTCTTATCAATTTAGTCTCTCACATTTCCAAATTATTAATTTCATCTTTCAAATGTATCAATGCTAATGGTTATTTATGGATTTATTGGCAGTTTAAAACTCTAGAAATTCTATAAACTTGGAGTGTAAGAGACCAAATTGATTATGTTTTCAAGTGTTTGGTACTAAAATAGTATTTAACTCGTGTGTTTTAATAAAAATTTGAAGACAAAAGTACCGAAAGAAAAAAAGGAAGAATGCCATATGAAAATTGGTGAGAATTTTTATAGATTTTGTTAAGTTAAAACAAATATCCTATCCCCATGAAAAAAATAAGTACATTATTCAATTTCTATCCATTCTCAAAATTTCTATAGCAAATAAGGATTCCAATTACAAAAAAACTGTAAGCTTATAAAAAATCAAAAACAAGTTACAATAAAATCAATCACCCCTTGTACTCGAGTTCTCGAATCGTTTTTAGGATAGGTGCTCACATTTATTGTTCGAAACTACTTCAAATGGATTGTTTTTAATAGGAAGATACTAGGGGAAATTTAATACACACACACACACACACACACACACACACACATACATAATTGGCTCCTTTTCTGACGGAGATTGTCTCTTAGTCATTAAGACGTGTTTAGAAGCTAGTTTTTTGTGCATAGTTTGGAAGAGTTAAAGTTGAAAGTATGAATGTTATATAAGGTAAAGTAAAAAATTATGGAATTTAGAAGGTTGGAGTTGATATGTCATGAGCTACTTTATAACTCCTCGGTGATTAAGGTTTTAAGGCATCATGTAATTAGAAATAATTAGACTTTTTGATTGCTCTTGCCATAGTTACAATTTGAAGTCTTGAGAGTTCTTAAGAGTACAACATAAAGTGGTGAAGTATAAGTCTCAAAGGCATGAGTCTAGACAAGAATATTAAGGAAAAAATTCTTCTCCAGTTATTGCTCATCTATATTTTTTACAATACTTTACATTATTATCAAGACAACAAGAGAATTATCCTCAAATGCAATATCCGTGATATGAAAATCTTGAACAAGAAGAAATAATGCTTCTCTAGGAATCCACGCCTTCAAGTTTGTATATTAAGAAATTTATTGGAAATATTTTGATCTTTGTGTCATCATAAACTATGTGACATACTTGAAAAAAATCTCAAGATTCCCTAGGAAAACTTTTATAAAAATTATTACATTATAATTTTAGTCATTTAGCTACCAAGAGGTAGAAGAGCCCCATCAATCCAGTGTATTGTTTCTTGTTGTTGTACTTAGAAACAAGTGTTAAAGTTTCGTCCTGAATTATCTGAATAGAACCTGGTCAAGGATAACATGTTGTCATTCCTACAATGTAACCCTTCTCATTTCCTGCCTCCTTCCCCTTTCCATATTTAGGTAATGAGGTACAAATAATCCTTCCATCCTGGAATCATCAGAAAGAATTTCCAATTTAAGATGATATGGATTTGAAAAAAAAAGATGCACACCATTTGTGCTTTCTTAAAATGTTATGGATTAATTTTTTTTAATAAAAAGGAAGAATTGAAGGCAAAACTATAGATAAATTCCAAGGAATATAAGGACTACAAATCAAAATTTCCTCCAATCACGTACTTAGGAAGAATTTTCAGCAAGATGTTACATTGGTCTAGATTTTAAAATTGTAAAATAAGTGTCTCGCTAGATGTAGTATCCTTAATGATGCAAGGATCCTTCTTTTTTTGTTTTTTCTCAAAGGGTAGTTAATGCTATCTAGGTATATATCTTATATTCGTAAGATATATCAATTCCTTTTTCGAATATCAATTCTTGTGAATGTTCTGTGGTCTGAATATCTAGAATTAAACCATTTAAGTATAATGGAAAATAAAGAAAAATCACCTGTCCATAGAGAGTTGAACCCGTTCCACCTGCATGCTGATGAGCAACTCCATAGATAACATATCCACTAGTTTTCATTTCGAAACTTGTCATTTTGAGATCAATGCATCCACTACCATACTTTTGAGTAGTGTTACAAGCTTCAACATCATACTCAATCTATCGAGAAAAGAAAAATCTATATTACTCTTGCTAAATTCAAAAGTGAAGATGTAATTAACAAATGGTTGCTGGTAATTTTATTACTTGGCCCTATAGACTAAACAACTAGAAGAAAGCTCTTGTTAGTTGTTACCTTATTAATATAAAATTTAAATTCTCTAAATATGTCTAATGGGGAACAAGGGAGTGAGTATTATTGAACCGAAATAACACAATATCATGAAATTGTAAAAAGAATGCTCACTTGGCAGTTATGGCTCACATTTAATCTGCTTGGACCATTCGATATTTTCACAGTATCGGTCACATCAAAAACATAAACCTTCAAAGGAACTATAAGATTGTCCCAATCAACCCACTCCACTAAGTATCTAAGGGAGACTGTTCTAATTGACCCCTTATGGCTTTCCTTCAATCTGCACTGTGCATTATCACTGCAGCACCACCCACCACCTATGTAACCTGGTCTCAGAGGCTGGCCATTTCCATCCTTTGTTACATTATATAGATCACACCTGCATTCTGTGCATCCAATCCTATCTTCTACACCTCGTGTATCAATGACGTGAAGATTCACCATCCATTTCTCTTCATATCCAGCAGGAATTTCTGTTGGATTGCCAACTTCTACACCAAAAGGATCTGGAATACGTGTAGCTGTTTGTCGAGTTTCAGATCCAAGGCCAAAGTACTGTGAAAGAAGATTTTGCTGGCAAATGCCAGCATTTCTTGAAATAACTTTATCTTGAGGATCTGTAGAATTTTTGGGCTGATAGTATTTAATAACAGTCCAACGGTGAAGATAAGTTTCATAGAGAGGAATAGAATTCCCTTCATCATCAACTAGTTCGCCATAGAAATTCTTGATTGCAATATGTCCTTTGGGAAACTTCAAATCATGGTAGTTCTTGTTTGAACTTATTCCTGGTGCAAGTTCAACTTTGGGGGATAAAAAAACAGCTGATTTTATTTTACCTTTGGATTTCCCTGATGCTTTTGATGGTGTGCTGAGTGCTAGAAATAGTATTACTAGTAAGATTGCCCAATCTTGATATATATGCCTCATTTTGACCTGCCAAAGTAATTTTAGTAAGATATTCATGGACTTTAAGTTTAAATTTATCATCTCTTAGACATTCAGGTAGACAATTAGTCTCACTTCAAATGGTAATGAGATAACTTGGACGTAAACAAAAAAAAAAAGAGAGACCAGTAACATGACAGTTTATGGGAAATGCCAAAATAGATATTTCTTCATTTTATTTTGTTTTGTTGAATATGTCAAAATAGTTTCTATCAGGATAATTTTAAGCAAAACAGTAGCCAATTTGAAGTGTGTTTGTGATGAGTAACAATGTGTACCCGGAGCATCAACCCTTTCTTCAAATATTTATTTTAAAATTTTAATATAGAAACTATAGGATCAATGAGTTTTTGGCCTTAATTATGCTATGTTTTAGGTTTGTACTTTGATGACGTTCTAAACATCGACTCTTTGTCTACAAGTAACATGCTTGTTCTCTCTTCCTTACTACTTATAGCTTGCTTTTTGAGGCAGATGATTAATTAGAGAAAAATAGTTAAGTACTCATTTAATTAAATGATTTGCTAAATTTTTTAATTTATTCTTCTCTTGAGCTTCAACAGTCATGTTTAATCCATCAACTAGGTTAGGACAGAATAATCCTCCAAAGGCACATGATAACCTTGGTGATGGATTAAGGTTGATTGTCAAAATTAAAAAGAGAAAATTTTTAGCAAAACATTCAATTAAAAGTGTATGTTAAATGGGATGCCATAGTCAATTTGCACCTTTTCTTCCATTCCAGCATCCCCACCAAAATTTTTCTGCTTGTGCAGTTGTACATGTCCTAAGAGATGGGAAAGGGATTATCTATCTATAATAATCTTACTCCCCATGCAAGTTGTGTCATGCCACCTTGTAACTAAAGGTCAATTTTTCAATTTTCTTTTCCTTCAAATATGACTAGTTAAAATAGGTAACAATTAGGGAAATGTGTGAATCCCCAAAACTTCATGTGATCTGCACTTTACCTCTAAATATTTCAAAATATGCATTTAACTTAAGCTTTTTAACATGAGGCACGTCACTTTCAAATCTTAATTGTTGTTAAAATATATATAAACACAAAAACTCATGTGCATGACACAATTAAAATCACCTACTATTGCAGTCTTTAAAACAAGAAGGGCAATTTTGCCAACACTTCTCTACAGCAAGGATCGCTAGGCCTCATTGGAGTTTGCATGGACTAAATTTATCAAATTTATTGGAAAAATTCCCAGCCATGCTAGTTGATAGATATAATAGAAGAAATATAATTAATTTGTTTTCAACGATTCTAACCTGCGGTGTGAGATCTCACCAACCCAGATGGGATCAATCTTGAACTTGGCTTACAAACCTTTGAATTTGGCGAAGACTTCGCGTGACTCTGCCTTTACAAAATCTTTATCGTCACGTGGTAATTTGGAATGGAAATTCTTGATTTCCATTGATTCTCATAACAGCTATATATATATAAGTAAAGCATCATCAATGAACTACATGCAGCCAAATATAGCTACTTTTATATATGCTACTTCAAAATATAGCTAGATTAGTTATAACATATTACAATAGTTACAACTAATGACAATATTTCCAAATCATGATAGCAGATGTAGTATCCTAATAGCATCATCTAGTTGGAGCAAACAGACTTTGAATGCCTAACTTGCAAAAAAAAAAATGGCTTTTGTTTTTTGTTGGATTCAAAGTGTATGTGACATTGTTTTTAAATTTAATTTTGTTGAAAATTCAAAGTGTGTGTGTATGTATTCTCTTAATCAAATTTGATTATTTGATTGAATAATTTAAATAAATAATATATAGAACAAGTTTAATTTAGCTTTTAATGTGAAAAAGAGAAAAGGAGTTCGTTCATCCTTCGTAGTGGAGATGAGAAGGTAGTTAATAAATTTGATGCGTAAGGCTCAAGGACCATAGATAATTAATGAAATTATGACTTTAGTAGTTGATAGCATTAAAGAAAGCACTGAAAAAGCTTGCAATTATAGACTTTTTGTTGACAAAGTTCATAACCAAACAAAAAATAAACGTGAACTTGGCAAAGCGAAACTGATGGAGATGTATAATAAAATATTTAACCTATTTTTGAAATTTACAACTTTAAAAAGAACTTCATTTCAACATTAAAATTGTTTCTTCATGTTTGGATTAAAAGGAAGAAAAAAGAAACATTATGACAATAGATGTGTCTTTGGATTATATTTTTTTTGATAAAAAAATAAAAATGCAAGAGTTTAGGATGAGAGGAGGCTATATTTATACTAAGGCGAGAGCATGTCACAAAACCTAAGCAAAGGATCCAACCATACTTATGAATTGTTTACCAATAGAGGACTGCTTGATGTTTATAAAAGAGAACTGTTGAAATGCAAGCATACATTACTGTGTTGCCCGCAATGTATTCCAGGGTTGTCGTATCCAAGCGATTGATCAATTAATTACTAAATTACTAAGCTCAAAGTTTATTTAGGCGTTCGAATTATCGCGAATGAACAAGCAAAAATAGGAAACAAATAAATGAGATCGCAAGTGATGATGGGAAATCAATGAGACAAAACCTAGGGTCTCGATTTCAGCTCAACCGTTTGTATTGAATTACTTCATTTCCTTAATCCTATTAACTATACCAATTGCCAATCAGGATTCCTAATGCATTACTAAGCCTTTCCCATGGTTGAATTATCCTAACTAAAACTACCAATTTAATCATATCCCTATGTGAATTGTAATAGTCTAAATTGCCTTTCTCTTCTATTTCTTTTTCTCTAAATAATAATCCTTTTCTCTGGTGTTTTTTTTTTCCTACATAGCTAACACTTTTTGGTTGCTATGATCATTAGTTTAGGGATCAAAACCAAACCTAAATGTCATTTTCCCTATATCCATATACAAGTAGCTAGGATTAAGAGAATCAGATGTAATGTAAACTAGAAGAAAAGAATGATAATCTGAATGTTAACCAAAATTATCCGAGTAAATAAATAGAAGACAAATAGCTAAATCCAAAAAACAACAGTAACAGAACAAGAAGAAAAAAAACAAAAAACGAAACATCGTTTGTATATCAATGGCAATTTTCTTGAGACACCCACTTCCTCATTTTGATCCCCATATTGTTCATCTTTCCAACATAAAGGCTAGAGAATAAACTTTTCTTCAGATTCCGCTTGATTTGGGAAACTAATTTGTCAAAGAGATGAAAGAGGTCAAGAACTTAACCTTTTGGCTTTCATTTCTAAATGAGTTTGCTATCATCTTTTACAGTTTACACTACATTTACAGCAATTGGTAGTGAAGAAATTTGGTGATATTTCGTTCAAAGGGAATGATTGTAAGTGTCCAACGTTGTTTAGAATTGTCTCAACAACTTCAGGAAAATCTACGAAGGTTACATGTGTAGTGTCTCTGTTTTATGGACCCTAGGGGTTTTATGATATGATCAAACGGTGGTTGTGGCTATTATTCATCGTCATCTTAAGAAACTTAGCTAGAGCACCTTGGTTATTTAATGTTACGTGGTTGTCAAATAATCTATAGAAGTTTCCAATTGAATTATTCCGCCTATAAGGCTTAAGTTTTTGAGATAGAAGTATCATATTTTCATCTCATTCAAAAAGTGCTAGCTCCCAAAACAGAAAGACATAGATTATCACCCATCTCTCTCGCTCTAAAGGATGTCTAACAAGAAAACAATCAACATCTACATGTAATGTATAGCTCCCAAAATATACGCCCATCTTTCTGCAAGGCACTATTGCATTTGTTCATAAAGAAAGTTTCATTGTCCATTTTCTACTCACCAGCGCACAAACACAGAAGTAAGACCCACGTCACATGTTTTCTATGCAATTCCAAGCAAATTATGGCATGGTATTAAATAAAGATTCCCCTCAAATTATGTTTATTCATGTCCGTCGAGCTTTTAATCAAGTAGTTGGGCATGTTCTTGGAGTACTTTGGGTTCCAAGATCAAATCTAAATAGTCATAGTCTATCCCAATCTAAGTTAAACACCTCTAGGTGCTCATTTACATTGTGCAAGTCCTTTGTCGACTGGGATCTATGCATAAGTTTACTTTGCCTGATAGTCAAGCTTTGACACAATGTTAGTTGAAGCTCCGCTGAGAATTCACTGTTTAATGAAAAATAATTTTAAAAATTAAAATTGTAATAAGAAAAATCACCAATACTGAGAAGATGTTCTTCCCATAAAGCATTTGCTTTTCTCATGAATAATAGAATTGCTTTTGCCTTTTCGTTTATGCTTGAATCCACACATAAAGCATCACAGAGTGGCGTTAGCAGATTCTTTTAGCAGTGCAATCAATAAGTGGGTAATTAAATAACCGATTATTATTATTATTGTGCATATATAATCTGAAAAACTTAACTTTAATCAGTGACAACAACCGAAAAGAAGGTAACTTTGTGACAGATCAAGGTTTTGGCAAAACAATTGGTCAAGAACCTTGAACATCATGTGTGAATAAAAGGTTATCATCAAAAGAAAAGGCTTCTAGAATCCAACATTATTGTCTTGTTTTGAATAATGTATTCTGTATTTTCCTTCTATATTTGGTTGGTGGAAACACTCTGTTCAAGTATCTTATAATTGTGTGGGAAGCAGAAGATAAGGTATACTGACAAAATCTACTACAGTACAATGCTGTATATCTTTTCACCCTTAATTGAAAGAGGGATAATACATGCACACCCACTTCTGGATACTCATATTTTACATCTCTTTTTCCTTTTTGTATCTCTCTTATTTTTCTGTTTACAATTTTATTCATACAAATAAAATAACTAAAATAAATAAGGTGTATATGGAGGTGTGTAAATTTTGGTGTGAAACTAGCTTTTCTCTTATTATAATATGGCCATACTTTTGCTCCGAAAGTCCACATTCTCTTCCATAAACTCAAAAAGCCTGTGAAAAAGTGACTTCGAAATCCCACTTCATTCCATATCCCCACTTTATTTTCATAAATTCATCTATTTCCATTCAACCACTTGTAGGTCTTCTCTTTTTCTTCCGAAGTGTTTCTTTCTTTTTTTGGTTCTGTAATCTGATAGTGAAGATAAGATTAGTGCTTCTAATCCTCACTCACAGTACACAAAGAGAAAGAAGAATAGAAAAAGAGGCATGTTTGGCTAATAGAAAAGGCACTTTTCTTTGAAGCTCACATTCTGAATGATTTTTCTGTGAAGATGAATCCTGAACTTCAGTTCCAGATTATAGTTCATGGGTTTCTCTTGTGGGCTGCAATGGGGTTCTTGATGCCCCTTGTATGCATATAATTCGAATTTCAAACAGAGAGGAGAATGGAAGAACGGCTAGAATAGTATTCTATCTTCATGCAGTTTTGCAGGCAAGTGCATATTCTAGATCTGCAGTTATATTATTTTTGTTAGTTTAACAGTGCTATGATGAATACTTTGTGGACAATAAAGGGATTAAAATATACTGTATCGTTACAAACTCATAGCTTTGTTTATCTCATTTTATGGACTGAGAATGTGAAAAAAAAAAAAAAAAACAGTTATGCTGTATAAGCTTTTCTTGCATTGATTATGCTTTCCTTTTTCTAAAAAATCTTTTCAATTTTTTGTGCAACAGATGCTTGCTGTTCTCCTGGGCACAGCAGGAGAAATAATGTCCATAAACAATTTCAACAACTTCAACAATAATCATCAAAGAGTAGAAGTGGCATTATATGGTATTATCTAGTCCAGATTAGTGATTAGTTAAAAAACTTTATAATAGATTTATATCTCACAATTAGTAATGGTCAAACAAAAAAAAAGTTACTCCTTTACCATTTGCTAACCCAAACAACATAAAAGACAAGCAGTGAACAGATCAAGGATATATATATATCATTATGTAATATAATATATCATTATAATTATAATAAATTTATCAAAATATTTAGTCATTTATTGATGTAATTGCTTGCAATTAAACATCTCAAATATTTGAAGCTATAAAGAAATATACTTATGGTTTTATCTTGGTCACGTGCATAATCTCACATTTATGATTTTTTTTAATAAATTATTTATACAACATAGAGATGTCCAAAATCAGCCCAACCTTGTCCCCGGTCCATTGTTTTTTATTTTTTATTTTTGAAAAATTAACTTTTGGGGTTGGACTCTCGAGTCACAAGTTGGCAAACATTGACCCAACTCAAGTAACCTATTTAAGTTATTTAAAAAATATTAAAATTTAGTTTTTTTAAGCCTTTTTTTTGTATTTTATGGTATAAACTATAAATACTTTTAATAATATAATCATAACATATTTCTTTTTGTATAAGTTAATTATGTTTAATACTGAAAAAAATTACATCAACCTCCACTGTAGTTACCTTGTTTTCACTTATAACTTTTTATTTTAAAAACTTACACATACTTCCTATGTAGTTTGAAAATATATTATACTTAAGTCTAACTTTTAACAATTGACTAACGAAAGTGTTAGTCAACGGTTAATATAATTAAAATATCATAAATACTCTTAATAATTTATAATTTTGATTTCTCTTATAATTAGCTTACTTTTCATTTGCTTTCCTCTATTATTAAAACATACATGTACTTCCTTATAATTAAAAAGGCATAACACTTAAATACAACCTATAACAATTACATTAACCAATACACTAATAATATTTTTTTAGGTAGAGGAATATATATATATATATATATATATATATATATTGTAGGAGTGATATATTATATATTATATTTTCTATAATATATTAGAATGCAATAAAAACTCACTTGCTAAACACATTATAAACCAATCATTTCAATTAGATGTTAAAAAATTTTAAAAATTAAATATATTCTATTTGTTTAGATTGTTTTAAAAGCATCCATTATACTTGTAAGATAAAAGTAATAATTAAAAAATTGAAAAAATATAAATAGTGCAACATGAGGCTAGAATTTAATTAGTTCAACTCAAATGAACTTTTGATGCGAATATAGTGTAGAATTTCTAATATTTTGAAAGAAAATTAATCTTGCTGACTTTTGACACCAACTTATTTGACATAAATTATTTTAAACATTATTTTATTTCAAAATAAAGAGACAAAGACATAAAAAATACAATTTAATTAAATTAATAATAATAATGTTTAAAAATACTTCCAGATTTACATAAATATTTATTTTAAAAAATTATATGAAATATGGGGTATAAATAAATGAAGATTAATACAGGACATAAAAGAAAATAAGGTGAGTTACTCTTAGATAATTTTTATTTAAGTTTATTTATGAAATGTTTAAGAAAAATAAAAGGAAAAAATCTGAAAAAAAAATATTTCTTAATCATGTTAGTTAAAAATTAAATTCCCCCTTGGGTCCAGGATTGATTTTGTGCTTGGAATTCTTCCTTTGTCATTGTCAAGTATGCTTTTTCTTTTTAATGTATTGTGGGACCTTTTACTAGTCTAACCAACCTAATTATTTTTGTTGAAAAACTAGTCATCCCAATTATCAACATACCAATAAGTTTAATTTTTGTGATCATGCTTATTGATCTTGTGATCATTACCTAATTTATTTTACATTTTATAGTGCAAATATCTCAAATTTCCTATATATTGAATTATGCTTCTACGTAGTAATTTTTGTGATCATGCTTATTGATCTTGTGATCATTGCCTAATTTATTTTACATTTTATAGTGCAAATATCTCAAATTTGGCAAAATTTGACTTCGTCGCATTGGACATCATTGGAACGAATTACTTATCTTGAGTATTAGATGTTGAGATCCATTTAGATGCAAATGGTCTTGGTGACACTATCAGAAAGTGTTGTGAAACCCTAAAGTGGATCTTGAAGCTATCCACTCTAAAGTTATTCACATAGAAGTTGAATTGAATTTTGAAGTTATCCTTGTATATTATAAGGTGGATCTTGGAGCTATCCACATAAGTAGTAAAGAAGATCCCAAAGTTATCCATTTAAGGTATAAATTGAATTTTGAAGTTATCCACTTGCAAGTATAAAGATATTACTGACTAGCTATCCATTTAATATTACTTATGATATATTATATATATTTGTAATTGGTCGGTTTGGTTGTTATCAATTTTTTTTAGATTGCCATCCAACAACTAAAAATTTAATCTAACTAAAAATTTAATCTAATCAATATAATTAAATAATTAGTTTTGATCGATTTTTGGCAATTTGGATTGGATCAGTTCAGTTGAGTTTGTTTTGGTTTGGATGTGAACACCCCTACTTGTTATGTAAAATGGTACCTCTTGACTCTAAATTTCTCTTTTTTTTTTTTTTTTTGGTGAGGCTCTTTATAACAAGTCTTATCTCACTAGGTAAATTCAACTACATCAAATTACATGATGCCTTTAGGCTCTCTTAGAAATCAAATTTTCAAGAATATCATTAATTAAGAAATCCCTTTTTATAACCTTTTCCAGTGCTCGTTTAGGTCTTTCTCTATACTGTCATAGGGCTAAATACTATATGATCAACCCTTATCATAGATGCCTTTATCAGCCTTCTTTGTATATGTCCACATCATCTTGATCATTTTTTTTTCATCTTCTCTATAATAGGTGTCACCACACTATCCCTTAATGCAATTGCTTTGTATTTTGTCCTTTAATGTGCGGCAACACATTCATTTTAGCATTCTTATCTTTGTTACCCCTACTTTGTGCTCATGTTGTCCATTCAAAGTTTAACATTCGCTACCATCAAACATAACTGGTTAAATATTAATACAATAAAACTTACTTTTAAGTTTGGTAGGTATGTACTTTATGGTTACAAATAATTTTTTTAAGCTTTTCTCCATTTTAGCCATCGAACTTATATCCTATGTGTGACATTTTTGTCAATTTCCCATCAATTTGCAATATAGAACCCAAATATTTGAACTTAAAAACTTGTGATAGAATAGGTTTTTTTAATTTTTACCTCCAGATGTCTCCATCTTGCCTCTCATTGAATTTGCAAGGTAGATACTCTTTCTTGCTCCTACTCAAGTGAAATCCTTTTAATTCAAATGTTTGTGAGACTCGTTATCAGAGAAATTATAAAGCTTGACAAATAGTTTTAAAAGGGTGAATGTATAAATCTTGAAATATTAAACTCATTATCATAGAAAAATTATAAAATTTGACAGGTAGTTTTAAAAAGGTGAATGTATAAATCTTGAGATATTTTAATATATAATTGTTTAAATCTTTTGTCATTGTGTTATGTCAAATTATTATAATATATAGTGGTATCTCAATTCTTATATTTTTGATATAGTCAATGTCACTGTGTATGTGACATGTTGTGTCCTATGTTCATGTCAAAATAAATGCTTCATAGCATTCAAGTATTCCAAACCAGGAATATCATGTAGTCCTTCTAGGATTGATCCAAACAAAGATGAAGGTATTATTCCATGGAAGGAATTTCCTTGTTAATAAAGTTACTTCAAGCTTATACAACCTCCAATGGTTCAAGGAATGTCACCGGATGGATGATTTTCTAAGATATCCAACTTACGAATGTTTTTAAGCCTGCCATCCTTAGCAGGGAGGGTGCCACATAATGGTTATTTATTTTTTTTAAAATAAGTTTAGAAGAATTGATAGAAAGAAAAACAACTCATAACTTCCAAGCTAAAACTATAGGTACCTTTTAATTTAGCAGTGTCAGGGTGTCCGGTACATTTCCAACACCAATATCAACATGACAACCATACAACATGTCTCTTCAAACAATGTCTAATAAATTTTTTTTTTTTAATAGTTTGAACACTTGAGACAATACCTTAAATTGACTTGGATACTTGGATTGGATACTCGAATAGGACACCTCTGTCTGATTTTTTTATTATTTTTTCTTCAAATGTTTAGCATATAATTACGTAAAAAAATCTAAGATTTAGTAATACAATTCTTCACAACCATAAAACGCAAAAAAACAAAAGAACTATTTAATCTGGTCTTAATATATAATTAGTTACATCTTTTTTCACTGTGTTATATTAAAATATTATAATATATATATATAGATGTATATATATATGAATATATATGTATATATATGAATATATATACATATATATACATCTATATATATATATATATATGTATATATATATATATATGATGTTTTGGTGTCTTATATTTTTGACATAAGCATTGTTCCCATGTCCATATCGGTGTTATGTTTAGTGTCTGTGTCAGAGTTTATGCTTCATAGCTTTTAAGGGTATAAGGTTGTTTTTTGAGAGATCCAGGTATTTAAATTTTTGCAATTTCCAACACCTGGTGGAATATTTCCTCGTAGCATGTTCTGTCACTGGTGCAATTGTGACAACCAACTGTGATTGCCTATAGAGGCACCTTTCCTAACAATTTGTTAACACTTAAGGTTAATACTTGCAACTTTTGAAGCATCCCAAAAGTGATTGGAATGCTCTTAATAAAATGGTTATTTCCCAAGTCCAGGGCAATTAAATTAATGAAATTTCCTGTTGTAGCAGCAATACATAGTTCCATATATTTGAAATTGATGGCCCCCAAAGTTATTAAAATTCAAAACCAAATATTCCAAATTGCTACAGTTTGTTAACGCTGCAATAAAATCCAAGTCATTGTCTGAATTATTCCTTAGATAATTAGCGCTTAGATCTAGGCTTCTAGCCACCAAAAATCCTGAAGATCTCCTATACTAAGAACTTGTTCCACAAAGCGATCAGGTAATAGAAGAACAGATGCGCTGGAGATAGAACTTGGGATAGGACCTGTGTTTTGATTCATACCAATGCCAAACATTTAGACTAGAGATAGTGAGGAACAAGTTGGCAGGAAGGGAGGCATTATTGGGATTAGGAAACACCAACGTGAGAGATGTGGGGGCAATCATACCAGAGGCATGCTTTACGTCCAATTGAACTATTATGGTTTACTCCTCCAGTCCAATCCATGTATTCCTATTAACAATACTCTTTTTGATTGGGAAATTACGAACTTCCATGATGTACCCTCGTATGTTCCGCATAGGTTTCTACAAGACTTTCCTCCCTACAAGAACAAATGGCAACTCAAGACATATGAAGAATCCAAGAAATATTCAAGGGCAATATGAAGAATAAGACTTTTTCATTTGATCCAATTAAGGAAGAGCAAGCTGCTTTCCCAATCACAACTAGCTTAGCTGATTTTTGGCACAAGAGGCCTGGTCATTTTCATTATTCGGGAATGGTTAAGTGTTTAAAAATCCAACTTGTTCGTGGAGTTCCTTCCTTGCCAGACAATTTAGCTGAGTGTGAAGTTTGTCAATTTGGGAAGCAAACAAAGAAGCCATTTCACTATTGCAACTGAAGGGCGAGCCAAAAGCTCCAGCTTGTTCACATTGACCCTTCTAGACCTGAAAGAACAGCATCAATTCTCTGGCATAATACAAATAGGCAAAGGCATTGTTATATTATGTGGAACTGTGTGTGACAATGTGATCTGTGTTGTCTTATTTCTAGTATTTGCACACATCACAATGATTAACTCTAGAGACAAATTTATAAAACACATTCCTGTGCAAATTATAAACAAGTCAATTCTATAGGTTGTCAATAAATAGAAAGCATTAATAACTGAATTAACTGCTCATAGAATGAAAATAGGCAATTGTATAACCCAAAATTTCAGTATATATGTAAAAATCCCTAAGCTACATCCCTCCCCTAGTGGGAGGTTTAGCAAGACAAGATCAACTTAGAAAAATACAGAAAAAATTATATACTCATGGAGAAAAGGAAACTTCACTATGGTGTAATTTGCAAGAATCCTTGGTTGAATCGCTTGATCTCCACCTTCTAGAGCCATCTCATCTCCCCTTGTTCCTTTTCCAAAAGATTGCTTAACCCTCTTAGAAAAACCTTTTAAAATTGCTAATTAAGTAAAGCTACTTGGTGCTAAGCTACCTTATTTTAGGATAGTTCAAAAGCATCTTGTTACTGTACCTGAGAGATTTGAAGCTTCATTTTCTGCTTTAGAAAACACTAAAGATCTAGCAAGCATTTCTTTGCCAAAAGTTATCAATGCTTTACAGGCTTTTGAGGAGAGGATACTTCTTAGATGGAGAATGGAGATATAAGATTGGTTTACTTTATTGTTGCATCAGATAAGGTCAGCGTGAAACAAGATGGTGAGTTAGGTCGACAATTAAGACTTATTTCAATATCACATCATCTTCTGTGTCATGGCAAGACCAAACATTTCAATGTCAAATTATTTAATCGAGAGAAGTATAAGAGAATAAAGATATAAGATTGGTTTATTGAAGAACCAAAGAGGAGTCTTTTCCACTTTCTAGGTTGAGTTTCAAGAAACTTAAAGTTTGTAGCTTCCAAGAAAGAACTAGTGTTGAAAATGTGCCTTAGAAGACTTCAAAGTTTGATTTAGAGTTTGAATAGTCAAAGATCGAGTTTTATCTAGAATTTGTTAACTAGTTGTTGATAGGTGATCTTATTTCAATTTTTTAGCCAAGTCAATAGTCTGTGGGTTAGTGTTACCTAGAAGAGTGAGATTTAATTTATCTTTAATTAATTTTTAAATGTATTTATATCCAAGTCATATTTAATAACATTATAACTAAGTAAAAATTCTTAGCTTTTTTTTTTTCATCAACTACTTTGCAATAACTTTCTTTGCTATATTACTTGTTTTAAAAAACAACGCATGTTTTTAGGGTTGCACTATCACACTAAATTACTTTCCTAACCTCTGCTAACTGGCTAATTTCACAGCTCAACAATATTATTTGTAAACTTTATATACAAGATATTCTTCTATAATCAAAAGTCTTGGCAGCATCTGAAGATAAAATCCTCATAAGTAATTTTTTGGAGATTATATTTTTAATATATACTTTTTCGTTATTTCCTCATAATGATTCACCTAAAATAACAAAAAAAAAAAACAAAGAAAATTGACACTACTTATGCTTTAGCATAAAACACTTTATTTATTTTGGTTTTAGAGTTTACTAGATGCTACATAATAGGAGAAAGCTTATCCCATTATATAAATATAACCACTTACCAGAGAGATCTGAACACGTATGTTCTTCAACCATTAGGTTATTCTCTCTTGACATTAAAAAATAACTATATAGAAGAACTTCTACGAGATGTAGAACAAAAATTTCAAAGCAGCAATACAAGAAAAGCAGGTTTTTGTTTTTGGTGAACAAGCTAGATACTGGAAGAAAATATGTTGTTTCACTTTGGTGTTATATATTCTATCTCATCCATTAGTCAAAATATTATAAAAATAAAACTATATAAAGAGTGGTCTTATTCATTTAAACCAAACACAATAAATAAGACAAAGAATAAGATATTATATAGAACAACAAATTTGCTCCCTACTGCTCTCTAGTATTTAATCAGTTCTTTCAAGGAAAATAACACAAATCTCATTGAGTTGTCACATTGTCCCGAAGATGAATTATCATTTTTTTTGCATAACTCATTGCAAGGTTCATTGTCCCAACAAGCACCATGAAAAAGTCCACTAAGCTTGTAATAATATACTTGCTCCAAGTTTCGTATCCATGCATATATAAAAAATGAAAAATAATATATATTATATAAGGTAAAACGGAGGCATTGGTGTTAAGCATCTTCCACCTTTTTGGTCGTATACTTGTCTTTGCTTCAAGGTTGAATTCACTCTTTGTGCTGTTTTTTGTTTTCATACTTGTCTTTTTTTGCTGTCATAGTTATTAGATAAGGCATTTTTGATTTTATGCTGTTGGGGATTATATGATTTCGTTGGTGATCATTAGTGATGATTTTGGTAACTGGATTATGGGATTTGCATAATGTCTTTCACTCTGAAATTTTATTGATCATGCTTATGTTTGATAAAGGGTTTTTTTCATTATTTCAATTTTTTGTTGATTAATTATTGAGGATGGGTTGTTTATTTTATTTGAGAATTTAAGAATTTAATTTATTATCTTATTTCAACATCATTTATTGATTATTATTAATTGGGCCTCAATTAAATTTTCTTTTCTCCTGAATCCCGATGGACAAATTCTGGTTTATGATTTACTAAACTTGTGGTTTAGTTCGAAACTTTGTTTTAAGATTCATTCTCGTGCTTGCTTTCATGGTTGTCTGAATGTGAAAAGAAAAATAATAAGATGAAAACAATTAGGAGTATGTGAAAAGAAAAATAATAAGATGAAAATTTGGGCAAGTACAGGCCGAAGGTTTGAATAGAAATTGATAGGGTGTCAAGAGAAGAAAAATGAAGCTAGTGAATGGGTCAGGCTTGGCCCAGTTGGTCTGGATGTGTGAATAGAAAAGTGGAGGGTATAAAAAATCAAATTGGGTCTTAGGGTGTGGTTAGGAACTGATGGGTGAAAAAAGAAAACTTTAATGTTTAGGGAAGCGTTTTTAGTTTATTTGTTTTGTTTTATTTTAGTTGTTACTTATTTAATCAGAATTTACGTTTTGTCTCTCTTTTCTACAGTGATGAATTCCCTCTATGCAAGATTTATTATTCTTCTAGAAAAAGAAAATAACAGCAGCAAAGATTTAAATTGTGGTTGCGGTTGTGTTGTTGTAATTACAAGAAAGTGATCCACAATTGCGAAAAATTACAGGTAGAAAGGTCACCATAATAACTAATTTTGTGGGCACATTTGTAGACTTTTATTTATTTATTTTTACTTATGAGAGATAATTGAACTCAAGTAATTTTATTATTAGACTATTTAGCATTGTTGTTTGGTAAACTCAAAATAAAAAGAAATTATAACGTTTAAAATTTAATTTTTGAAACATTATCTAAAATAATGTTTTAATTTTGAAAACTAACTACTAATATTTTATTCTCTTTTTACCCTTAATTTTTCAACAAATAACAAAATTTGTCTCTCACAAATTAGTCCCCTCGTTTCTTTTTCGCTGCCACTTATCATTTTCTTCCTCTCCTCTCATTCTAAAAATATAAATATTTAACACATAAAAAATAAATATTTAATATATGCAAAATAAATATTTAATTAATTAAGTAATTTGTTCATAATAAATAAATGAATATCAAAATATTTAATTTTAAATTAAATCACAATAATATTACATGCATTTTTAAATAATTTAACAAAATTCAATTAATTGTACAATTAGTTTTATTAAATAGTTTTAATTTAATCAACTATAAGCTTTCAACTCTAATCTTACAATTACAATCTCTTAACTTTCAACTAATTTTGTTAAAGTGTGTTTGAATTAACTTTTATCAACATCTTTTTGTTTTTAATTTGAAAAAAAAAAAAAAAACAGTTTATACAAAATCTAGTTTTACATCATCGCATGGGGTTTACAGTTTGGTAAGTTTTTGAAAATATAAATTATAATAAGAGGGTTACATAATTATAAGTTAACAATCATAACGTATAATTAGCTTGTAATATTAAAATAAGAGAAAAATTTACAATAGTTTTAGTTTTAGGTGATGTATTACTCATGCAATCCCATGTCATGAGTTAAAATTATAAAAAAATGAAAATAAATTTAATAGTACTATAATATAAAATCGTTACTCGATTTATATTTGTCTAAATCTCCTTTGACTATAATATTTGTAGTTATATTTGAAATTTTCGTTTCCAATAAAATGCATATATACTAAATAAATATGTTTAATATGAAGACAAACTTACTTTTATGCTCTCACAATCTATTAAGAGAGAATCTAGTCAAATTAACAATAGAATAACTATATACCTACTTAGTACAATTTCAACATCAATATTTTTACCTTATTTTTAAGAAAACTTTACAAAAGATGAGAGGAAAAACTACTGCTGAAAGACTTGGATGACTGGTTTTAGTTGAAGGGTCTTATATACTTTGGTTGGATGTGGTTTTCTTTAGGCAAAGAGCATTACAATTTGTGGAAACAGTGACTTTTTTTCTCTTCTCTTTTTGGCAAAGGCAAAGAGCATTACAACTTCATGCTTTTAGGTCCTCATTTGCTTCTTAGGTGCTATCTTGTTTCTCTTGCCCCACACTTGCTCCTTTCCTTGCGTGTTGTAACCTTGAATTCCTTCCTTTGGCCATAATCCTTCAAATTCATCACTTTATGCTCAATTTCACACCTTGCTTCTCCAGTTCTTTAATCATGCAAGGTAAGCAATTAAGGATCAAATACATTCCAATTTTCCTAAAATAAGGACTCCAATGCAAGGGATTGTAGCCTAATTTAATTATATAAAATGTATTTATCATTGTTGCAATGGGATTGAAACTCAAGCATTAAAAGCAAAATGAATTCTATCCATATGCGATGAACCAACCACCACTAGTTGATTTCCCATATTATAAACTACTAAAAGGTTGCATGTCCTATATCATGTGATTAGACAAAAATTTATGTTTTCTTTTAAATTTAAAATGTTTTCAAAAAAATTAACAATGTGGAGTGAAAATACAAAAGGAAGAAGAAGGAATTCAAAGAGAAGGTTGTGAGGAAGCTCAATGATAGCTTGTGATAATAGAGAACAACACCATCACCATTGCTTTATCGAAGGGAAGTTCTTGCAGCTCTCATAGTCCACAGAAGGAGTTTGTAGAAGTGCTTGTTTTTTTATTACAAAAGAAACTGAGTGATAATCTCATTCCAAGTAGGTATCTCTCTTTTTCATTCTCTTTTCTTTCTTCTTATTGTGGCAGTGTCCAATATTTGTTCCTCAGGTTACCTAAAAAATGATTCCCAATCATTTACCTATATAAATCCTAAACTTACATTATCCATAATAAAGCTAGTCGTTTCCTCCTTTGTGCAACAAATTGTTTTTCTAACAAGTTTTAAGCTAATCAAATGACTATGAGTTGGATAGTGTAGACAAAATTCATGAGGCAAAGAAAATGGAGAGGTATAGCCACAATCCTAGCCATAGAGACAGCAAATCCACCCACCTTTATGCTTCAGTTTGATTACTTTGACTTTTATTTCCGAGTCACCAGAAGAAGCAACTGCATGCCTAACTTGGAACACAAATTTAGGTGGTTATGTTTGTGTTCTCTATCTTTTCTTGGCATATTTGTATAAGATATATATTAATTTATTGTTGTAAGTAAATTCTTTGGGTTTATGAACTGAGTTAAATATCCTATCCCCATGAAAAAAATAAGTACATTATTCAATTTCTATCCATTCTCAAAATTTCTATAGCAAATAAGGATTCCAACTACAAAAGAACTATAAGCTTATAAAAAATCAAAAACAAGTTACAAAAAAATCAATCACCCCTTGTACTCGAGTTCTCGAATCTTTTTTAGGAGAGGTGCTCACAATTGTTCGAAACTACTTCAAATGGATTGTTTTTAATAGGAGGATACTAGGGGAAATTTAATCTATATATATATACACACACACACACACACACACATGCATACATAATTGGCTCCTTTTATGATGGGGATTGTCGCTTAGGCGTTAAGACATGTTTTTTTTTTTTTTCATTTTTATTCTCCAATGTATTTTTGGAAAAACATTGTTCCCCATTGAAACACATTCGTGGGTGATTGAGGACATATTGAGAGTCACAAAGGAGAAGACCGTTGTTTCTATGAAACTTCTAGTACAATTATTATCTAGAAAAGGAGAATATAGTGAACAAAGTAAGTGTCATAGATGATAAAGGCTAATAGAGAGTCTGGTGATTTCTTTTGTAGAAAGAAAGAGAGATAGAGCACATTAACATTTGAATGATCAAAGACAAAGGCAAGCAAAAGATGGATGGCGTGTAGTAGCTCTTTCTCTACTCTCTACTCTCAATATTCGATAGTGTTTTATTTTTCCTTTCTTTCCTCTGTCTTAAAACAAGTTCTTATAGGATTGCATATTTGGAATTTTGGTAAAGACGATACTATATTGTTCTGGGATATCAATAGTGAAGTTGAATGGAAAAGCGCCACAGATTTATTTATTTATTTTTTTAATAAACAAGATGCCATAAGGCAATGGGGTTTAAGAGGAAGGTCCTCCTTCAAAAGTCATTTCGCAGAATATAAGCATCTTTCGAAAAAAGTTAACTATGTGAGAAAAAAAAAATTGGCACACTATCGTTGAATTAGCATCTACATTTATAAAATTAAACTAACAAATTTAGCTACATAAGTCATCCAATGTGGCACTTCACTTTTTGTAGAGTTATAATAGAGGACCATATTGATCACTCCTTAAATCTAAGATGTACCATTTTGATCTCTCTAATCTAAGGAGGACTGTTTTGATACCTCCCCAATCCTAAAGGACTAAAAAAATATTCTACTATTAAATAAAGTGAACCTTTTGAACCATTAATTTGTGAGTGGTTCATATGGATTAGAGTGGTTCAATGGTTCTTTGGTGGATTTTTTTTCCCCAGTTTCAATGCTTGGACCTGTTTTTTAGTTAAGTCGGAGGAGTTATAAAAGAAACAATTAGTTGATTTGTATTTTATCACTAGTTTAGAAGCTAGCTTTGTTGCATAGTTTGGAAGAGTTAAAGTTGAAAGTATGAATGTTATATAAGGTAAAGTAAAAAATTATGGAAGTTAGAAGGTTGGAGTTGATATGTCATGAGCTACTTTATAACTCCTCGGTGATTAAGGTTTTAAGGCATCATGTAATTAGAAATAATTAGATCTTTTTGATTGCTTTTGCCATAGTTACAATTTGAAGTCTTGAGAGTTCTTAAGAGTACAATATAAAGTGGTGAAGTATAAGTCTCAAAGGCATGAGTCTAGACAAGAATATTAAGGAAAAAATTCTTCTGCAGTTATTGCTCATCTATATTTTCTACAATACTTTACATTATTATCAAGTCAACAATAGAATTATCCTCAAATGCAATATCCGTGATATGAAAATCTTGAACAAGAAGAAATAATGCTTCTCCGGGAATCCAAGCCTTCAAGTTTGTATATTAAGAAATTTTTTGGGAATATATTGATCTTCGTGTCATCATAAACTATGTGACATACTTGAAAAAAAATCTCAAGATTCCCTAGGAAAACTTATATAAAAATTATAACATTATAATTTTAGTCGTTCAGCTACCAGGAGGTAGAAGAGCCCCATCAATCCAGTGTGTTGTTTCTTGTTGTTGTACTTAGAAACAAGTGTTAAAGTTTCATCCTGAATTATTTTAATAGAACCTGGTCGAGGATAACATGTTGTCATTCCTACAATGTAACCCTTCTCATTTCCTGCCTCCTTCCCCTTTCCATATTTAGGTAATGAGGTACAAATAATCCTTCCATCCTGGAATCATCAGAAAGAATTTCCAATTTAAGATGATATGGATTTGAAAAAAAAAAAAGATGCACACCATTTGCACTTTCTTATAATGTTATGGATTGTTTTTTTTTAATAAAAAGGAAGAATTGAAGGCAAAACTATAGATAAATTCCAGGGAATATAAAGACTACAAATCAAAATTTCCTCCAATCACGTACTAAGGAAGAATTTTCAGCAAGATGTTACATTGGTCTAGATTTTAAAATTGTAAAATAAGTGTCTCGCTACATGTAGTATCCTTAATGATGCAAGGATCCTTCTCTTTTTTTTTTTTTCCCAATGGGTAGCTAATGCTATCTAGGTATATATCTTATATTCGTAAGATATATCAATTCCTTTTTTGAATATCAATTATTGTGAATGTTCTGTGGTCTGAATATCTAGAATTAAACCATTTAAGTATAATGATAAATAAAGAAAAATCACCTGTCCATAGAGAGTTGAACCCATTCCACCTGCATGCTGATGAGCAACTCCATAGATAACATATCCACTAGTTTTCATTTGGAAACTTGTCTTTTTGAGATCAGTGCATCCACTACCATACTTTTGAGTAGTGTTGCAAGCTTCAACATCATACTCAATCTGTCAAAAAAAGAAAAATCTATATTACTCTTGCTAAATTCAAAAGCGAAGATGTAATTAACAAATGGTTGCTGCTAATTTTATTACTTGGTCCTACAGACTAAACTACTAGAAGAAAGCTCTTGTCAGTTGTTACCTTATTAATATAAAATTTAAATTCTCTAAATATGTCTAATGGGGAACAAGGAAGTGAGTATTATTGAACCGAAATAACACAATATCATGAAATTCTAAAAAGAATACTCACTTGGCAGTTATGGCTCACATTTAATCCGCTTGGACCATTCGATATTTTCACAGTATCGGTCACATCAAAAACATAAACCTTCAAAGGAACTATAAGATTGTCCCAGTCAACCCACTCCACTGTGTATCTAAGGTAGACTGTTCTAATTGTCCGCTTATGGCTTTCCTTCAATCTGCACTGTGCATTGTCGTTGCAGCACCACCCACCACCTATGTAACCTGGTCTTAGAGGCTGGCCATTTCCGTCCTTTGTTACATTATATAGATCACACCTGCATTCTGTGCACCCAATCCTATCTTCTACACCACTTGTATCAATGACGTGAAGATTCACCATCCATTTCTCTTCATATCCAGCAGGAATTTCTGTTGGATTACCAACCTCTATACCAAAAGGATCTGGAATACGTGTAGCTGTTTGTCGAGTTTCAGATCCAAGGCCAAAGTACTGTGAAAGAAGATTTTGCTGGCAAATGCCAGCATTTCTTGAAATAACTTTATCTTGAGGATCTGTAGAAGTTTTGGGCTGATAGTATTTAATAACAGTCCAATGGTGAAGATAAGTTTCATAGAGAGGAATAGAATTCCCTTCATCATCAACTAGTTCGCCATAGAAATTCTTGATTGCAATATGTCCTTTGGGAAACTTCAAATCATGGTAGTTCTTGTTTGAACTTATTCCTGGTGCAAGTTCAACTTTGGGGGATAAAAAAACAGCTGATTTTATTTTACCTTTGGATTTCCCTGATGCTTTTGATGGTGTGCTGAGTGCTAGAAATAATATTACTAATAAGATTGCCCAATCTTGATATATATGCCTCATTTTGACCTGCCAAAGTAATTTAGTAAGATATTCATGGACTGTAAGTTTAAATTTATCATCTCTAAGACATTCAGGTAGACAATTAGTCTCACTTCCAATGGTAATGAGATAACTTGGATGTAAACAAAAAAAAAAAAAGAAGAGAGACCAGTAACATGACAGTTTTATGGGAAATGCCAAAATAGATATTTCTTCATTTTATTTTCTTTTGGTGAATATGTCAAAATAGTTTCTATAAGGATAATTTTAAGCAAAACAGTAGCCAATTTGAAGTGTGTTTGTGATGTGTAACAATGTGTACCCGGAGCATCAACCCTTTCTTCAAATATTTATTTTACAATTTTAATATAGAAACTCTAGAATCAATGAGTTTTTGGCCTTAATTATGCTATGTTTTAGGTTTGTACTTTGATGACGTTTCTAAACATCGACTCTTTGTCTACAAGTAACATGCTTGTTCTCTCTTCCTTCCTACTTATAGCTTGCTTTTTGATGCAGATGATTAATTAGAGAAAAATAGTTAAGTACTCATTTAATTAAATGATTTGTTAAAATTTTTAATTTATTCTTCTCTTGAGCTTCATCAATCATGTTTAATCCATCAACTAGGTTAGGACAGAATAATCCATCCAAAGGCACATGATAACCTTGTTGATGGATTAAGCTTGATTCTCAAAATTAAAAGAGAAATTTTTTAGCAAAACATGCAATTAAAAGTGTATGTTAAATGGGAAAGGGATGGGAAGGGGAAAGGGATTATCTACTTATGCAATTGTACATATCCTAAGAGATGGGAAAGGGATTATCCATCTATAATAATCTTACTCCCCACGCAAGTTGTGTCATGCCACCTTGTAACTAAAGGTCAATTTTTCAATTTTCTTTTCCTTCAAATATGACTAGTTAAAATAGGTAACAATTAGGGAAATGTGTGAATCCCCAAAACTTAATCTGATCTGCACTTTACCTCTAAATATTTTAAAATATGCATTTAACTTAAGCTTTTTAACATGTGGCACGTCACATTCAAATCTTAATTGTTGTTAAAATATATATAAACACAAAACTCATGTGCATGACACAATTAAAATCACCTACTATTGCAGTCTTTAAAATAAGAAGGGCAATTTTGCCAACACTTCTCTACAGCAAGGATCGCTAGGCCTCATTGGAGTTTGCATGGACTGAATTTATCAAATTTATTGGAAAAATTCCCAGCCGTGCTAGTTGATAGATATAATAGAAGAAATATAATGAATTTGTTTTCAACGATTCTAACCTGTGTTGTGAGATCTCACCAACCCAGATGGGATCAATCTTGAACTTGGCTTACAAACCTTTGAATTCGATGAAGACTTCGTCTGACTCTGCCTTTAGAAAATCTTTATCGTCACGTGGTAATTTGGAATGGAAATTCTTGATCCATTGATTCTCATAAAAGCTATATATATATATATATATATAAGTAAAGCATCATCAATCAACTACGTGCAGCCAAATATAGCCACCTTTATATATGCTACTTCAAAATATAGCTAGATTAGTTATAACATATTACAATAGTTACAACTAATCACAATATTTCCAAATCATGATAGCAGATATAGTAATCTAATAGCATCATCTAGTTGGAGCAAACAGATTTTGAATGCCTAACTTCCAAAAAAAAAAAAATGGCTTTTGTTTTTTGGTGGATTCAAAGTGTATGTGATATTGTTTTTAAATTTTATTTTGTTGAAAATTCAAAGTGTGTGTGTATGTATTCTCTTAATCAATTTTGATTATTTGAATGAATAATTTAAATAAATAATATATAGAACAGGTTTAATTTAGCTTTTCATGTGAAGAAGAGAAAAGGAGCTCATCCTTCATAGTGGAGATGAGAAGGTAGTTAATAAATTTGATACATAAGGCTCAAGGACCATAGATAATTAAGGAAATTATGACTTTAGTAGTTGATAGCATTAAAGAAAGCAATGAAAAAACTTGCAATTACAGACTTTTTGTTGACAAAGTTCATAACCAAACAAAAAATAAACATGAACTTGGCAAAGCGGAATTGATGGGGATCTATAATGAAATATTTAACCTATTTTTGAAATTTACAACTTTAAAAAGAAATCCATTTCAACATTAAAATTGATTCTTCATGTTTGGATTAAAAGGAAGAAAAAAGAAACATTATGACAATAGACGTGTCTTTGGATTATATTTTTTTTGATAAAAAAAAAAAAAGCAAGAGTATCGGATGAGAGGAGGCTATATTTATACTAAGATGAGAGCATGTCACAAAACCTAAGCAGGGGATCCAACCTTACTTATGAATTGTTTACCAATAGAGGACTGCTTGATGTTTATAAAAGAGAACTGTTGAAATGCAAGCATATATTACTGTGTTGCCGGCAATGTATTCCAGGGTTGTCGTATCCAAGGGATTGATCAATTAATCACTAAAGTACTAAGCTCAAAGTTTATTTAGGCGTTCAAATTATTGCGAATGAACAAGCAAAAATAGGAAACAAATAAATGAGATCACAAGTGATGATGGGAAATCAATGAGACAAAGCCTAGGGTCTTGATTTCAGCTCAACCGTTTGTATTGAATTACTTCATTTCCTTAATCCTATTAACTATACTAATTGCCAATCAGGATTCCTAATGCATTACTAAGCCTTTCCCATGGTCAAATTATCCTAACTTAAACTACCAATTTAATCATATCCCTATGTGAATTGTAATAGTCTAAATTGCCTTTCTCTTCTATTTCTTTTTCTCTAAATAATAATCCTTTTCTCTTGTGTTTTTTTTTTTTCCTACATAGCTAACACTTTTTGGTTGCTATGATCATTAGTTTAGGGATCAAAACCAAACCTAAATGTCATTTTTCCTATATCCATATACAAGTAGCTAGGATTAAGAGAATCAGATGTAACGTAAACTAGAAGAAAAGAATGATAATCTGAATGTTAACCAAAATTATCTGAGTAAATAAATAGAAGACAAATAGCAAAATCCAAAAAACAACATTAACAGAACAAGAAGAAAAAAACAAAGAACGAAACATCATTTGTATATCAATGGCAATTTTCTTGCCACAGTATCATTGGTATTCTAACTTAAATTGGAGGGAAATTCCTCCAAGACACCCACTTCCTCTTTTCGATCCCCATATTGTTCATCTTTCCAACATAAAGACTAGAGAATGATTGGACATAAAGAACCCTAATCAAGTTTGAAAACACAGTTTGTTGCAGGGTTTGAATAAAGTTTAACTTTTCTTCAGATTCCGCTTGATATGGGAAACTAATATGTCAAAGAGATGAAAGAGGTCAAGAACTTAACCTTTTGGCTTTCATTTCTAAATGAGTTTGCTATCATCTTTTACAGTTTACACTACATTTACAGCAATTGGTAGTGAAGAAATTTGGTGATATTTCTTTCAAAGGGAATGATTGTAAGTGGCCAATGTTGTTTAGAATTGTCTCAACAACTTCAGGAAAATCTACGAAGGTTACATGTGTAGTGTCTCTGTTTTATGGACCCCAAGGGTTTTATGATATGATCAAACGGTGGTTGTGGCTATTATTCATCGTCATCTTAAGAAACTTAGCTAGAGCACCTTCTTTATTTAATGTTACGTGGTTGTCAAATAATCTATAGAAGTTGCCAATTGAATTATTCCACTTATAAGGCTTAAGTTTTTGAGATAGAAGTATCATATATTCATCTCATTCAAAAAGTGCTAGCTCCCAAAACAGAGAGACATAGATTATCGCACATCTCTCTCACTCTAAAGGACGTCTAACAAGAAAACAATCAACATCTACATGTTATGTATAGCTCCCAAAATATACGCCCGTCTTTCTGCAAGGCACTATTGCATTTGTTCATCAAAAAAGTTGCATTGTCCATTTTCTACTCACCAGCGCACAAACACAGAAGTAAGACCCACGTCACATGTTTTCTATGCAATTCAAAGCAAATTATGGCATGGTATTAAATAAAGATTCCCCTCAAATTATGTTTATTCATGTCCGTCGAGAGTTTAATCAAGTAGTTGGGCATGTTCTTGGAGTACTTTGGGGTTCCACGATCAAATCTGAATAGTCATAGTCTATCCCAATCTAAGTTAAACACCTCTAGGTGCTCATTTACTTTGTGCAAGTCCTTTGTCGACTGGGATCTATGCATAAGTTTACTTTGCCTGATAGTCAAGCTTTGACACAATGTTAGTTGAAGCTCAGCTGAGAATTAACTGTTTAATGAAAAATAATTTTAAAAATTAAAATTGTAACAAGAAAAATGTCCAATACTGAGAAGATGTTCTTCCCATAAAGCATTTGCTTTTCTCATGAATAATAGAATTGCTTTTGTCTTTTCATTTATGCTTGAATCCACACATAAAGCATCACAGAGTGGCGTTAGCAGATTCTTTTAGCAGTGCAATCAATAAGTGGGTAATTAAATAACCGATTATTATTATTATTGTGCATATATAATCTGAAAAACTTAACTTTAATTCGTGACCAAACCGAAAAGAAGGTAACTTTGTGACAGATCAAGGTTTTGGCAAAACAATTGGTCAAGAAACTTGAACATCAAGTGTGAATAAAAGGTTGTCATCAAAAGAAAAGGCTTCTAGAATCTATATTTGGTTGGTGGAAACACTCTGTTCAAGTATCTTATAAATGTGTGGGAAACAGAAGATAATGTATACTGTCAAAATCTACTACAGTACAATGCTGTATATCTTTTCACCCTTAATTGAAAGAGGGATAATACATGCACACCCACTTCTGGATACTCATATTTTACATCTCTTTTCTCTTTTTGTATCTCTCTTATTTTTCTGTTTACAATTTTATTCATACAAATAAAATAACTAAAATAAATAAGGTGTATACGGAGGTGTGTAAATTTTGGTGTGAAACTAGCTTTTCTCTTATTATAATATGACATACTTTTGCTCTGAAAGTCCACATTCTCTTCCATAAACTCAAAAAGCCTGTGAAAAAGTGACTTCAAAATCCCACTTCATTCCATATCCCCACTTTATTTTCATAAATTCATCTATTTCCATGCAACCACTTGTAGGTCTTCTCTTTCTCTTCCGAAGTGTTTCTTTCTTTTTGTGGTTCTGCAATCTGATAGTGAAGATAAGATTAGTGCTTCTAATCCTCACTCACAGCACACAAAGAGAAAGAAGAAGAGAAAAAGAGGCATGTTTGGCTGATAGAAAAAGCACTTTTCTTTGAAGCTCACATTCTGAATGATTTTTCTGTGAAGATGAATCCTGAACTTCAGTTCCAGATTATAGTTCATGGGTTTCTCTTGTGGGCTGCAATGGGGTTCTTGATGCCCCTTGTATACATATAGCTCGAATTTCAAAAAGAGAGGAGAATGGAAGAACGGCTAGAATAGTATTCTATCTTCATGCAGTTTTGCAGGCAAGTGCATATTCTAGATCTGCAGTTATATTATTGTTGTTAGTTTAACAGAGCTATGATGAATACTTTGTGGACAATAAAGGATTAAAATATACTGCATCGTTAGAAACTCATAGCTTTGTTTATCTCATTTTATGGACTGAGAATGTGAAAAAAAAAAAAAAGTTATGCTGTATAAGCTTTTCTTGCATTGATTATGCTTTCCTTTTTCTAAAAAATCTTTTCAATTTTTTGTGCAACAGATGCTTGCTGTTCTCCTGGGCACAGCAGGAGAAATAATGTCCATAAACAATTTCAACAACTTCAACAATAATCATCAAAGAGTAGGAGTGGCATTATATGGTATTATCTAGTCCAGATTAGTGATGAGTTAAAAAACTTTATAATAGATTTATATCTCACAATTAGTAATGGTCAAACAAAATAAAAGTTACTCCTTTACCATTTGCTAACCCAAACAAGATAAAAGACAAGCAGTGAACAGATCAAGGATATATATATATATATATATATCATTATGTAATATATTATATCATTATAATTATAATAAATTTATCAAAATATTTAGTCATTTATTGATGTAATTGCTTGCAATTAAACATCTCAAATATTTGAAGCTATAAAGAAATATACTTATGGTTTTATCTTGGTCGCGTGCATAATCTCACATTTATGATTTTTTTTAATAAATTATTTGTAGGACATAGAGATGTCCAAAATCAGCCCAACCTTGTCCCTGGTCCATTGTTTTTTTTTTTGAAAAATTAACTTTTGGGGTTGGACTCTCAAGTCACAGGTTGGCAAACATTGACCCAACTCAAGTAACCTATTTAAGTTATTTAAAAAATATTAAAATTTAGTTTTTTTAAGCCTTTTTTTTTGTATTTTATGGTATAAACTATCATAACATATTTCTTTTTAATAATATTATCATAACATATTTCTTTTTGTATAAGTTAATTATGTTTAATACTTAAAAAAATTACATCAACCACCACTGTAGTTACCTTGTTTTCACTTATTTTTCTTTTTATTTTAAAAACTTGCACATACTTCCTATGTAGTTTGAAAATATATTATACTTAAGTCTAACTTTTAACAATCGACTAACGAAAGTGTTAGTCAATGGTTAATATAATTAAAATATCATAAATACTCTTAATAATTTATAATTTTGATTTCTCTTATAATTAGCTTACTTTTCATTTGCTTTCCTCTATTATTAAAACATACATGTACTTCCTTATAATTAAAAAGGCATAACACTTAAATACAACCTATAACAATTACATTAACCAATACATTAATCATATTTTTTTAGGTAGAGGAATATATATATATATATATATATATATATATATATTGTAGGAGTGATATATTATATATTATATTTTCTATAATATATTAGAATGCAATAAAAACTCACTTGCTAAACACATTATAAACCAATCATTTCAATTCGATGTTAAAAATTTTTAAAAATTAAATATATTCTATTTGTTTAGATTGTTTTAAAAGCATCCATTATACTTGTAAGATAAAAGTAATAATTAAAAAAATGAAAAAAAAATGAATAGTGCAACATGAGGCTAGAATTTAATTAGTTCAACTCAAATGAACTTTTGATGCGAATATAGTGTAGAATTTCTAATATTTTGAAAGAAAATTAATCTTGCTGACTTTGACACCAACGTATTTGACATAAATTATCTTGCACATTATTTTATTTCAAAATAAAGAGACAAAGGCATAAAAAATACAATTTAATTAAATTAATAATAATAATGTTTAAAAATACTTCCAGATTTACATAAATATTTATTTTAAAAAATTATATGAAATATGGGGTATAAATAAATTAAGATTAATACAGGACATAAATGAAAATAAGGTGAGTTACTCTTAGATAATTTTTATTTAAGTTTATTTATGAAATGTTTTAGAAAAATAAAAGGAAAAAAATCTGAAAAAAATATTTCTTAATCATGTTAGTTAACTAAGTTTAAATGTAGGTTTTGAAAATAAAAAGAAGATAAATGAAAAATAAATTAATTATAAAGGAAGTTGGTGTAATTTTCTCTTAATATTTTTACCTTCACCGTATAACTTAATAACATTTGTAACGTGCAAAACTAGAAGTAAGAGGTAAAAATAATATTATGTTGTATTATTTTAAAAGTATTACGATGAATTTTAATTTTAATTTAAACTAAATTTACATTTTTTGCACTAATTTGTAAAAGCTTAATTTTTTTTAATCATTCTACCCGTCAACTCAACCCCCTACATGGGTTGGGTTGAGTTGGATAAATAGTTTTTTTGAACGGATCCGACCCTTATCTACACAGATGGGTTGGGTAAAAAATCCCATAAAACCCACACAACCCGACTTGTGGACATCATTATGTATGTGCTTTACTCCTATCATGCTCATGATAGTTTAATCTGTTGAAGAAGAAGAAATTTTCAACTCTGCCAGTGTTTAGATATCGGAAACTATGTGGCGGCATCCTGGTGGCCGCCTCATTGGCATGGTATGGAATAATGATCAAACCGTTATTTGTGTCGTGCAAGATGGTACAATTTATCGGTACAATATCTATGCTGAGCTAATTGAACCCAAATTTACAGATACCATGATATAAAATCTCAAATTCATAAAATTGTTCTAAACTATACATAATATAAAAGGAGTCCTTAAATTTGGCCAATTAGCCATGCCAAGTCAGCAACAAATTCCATCTCTAATTTTCACCCTCAATTAAAAATGTAAATCAATTCTTCCAACAGAAATAAAATAAAGTGGCATGCATTTGGCATTTAACCCATTGGAATATGTGATTAATTTTCATTCTCAATTAAATATATATGTGGTTAATATGTATGAAGAAATACAGTAACCCATTATTTTTGTTATAAATATTTATGATTTTTAAATGCCTATCTAATAAAAATTCTCTAAGGGCTGACTCAATTAATACTTATTTATTTATAATTTATTAAATAAACATTATCCTTTTTAAGGTTAGGGTTTCACTTACCTTGTATATGTACATCCCTTAGTATAAGGGACGTTCTCGGGAAGGCAATAGAAAACTCTTTTGTCAATTCTCTTAACTCATTCTCTGTATCTACTTTATCACAACATTTTTTCAGCAACACGCTTCTCTTCTACCATTTTTCCACTACGCTGGGTTGCCAAAATTTCATTAATTTAATTGTCTAGAAAAAGGCATCCACCACAAGGTAATTGCTCATCCTCACTTGATTTCTATTCACACTTTTCTTTTTTCTATTATCATATTCCTAGTCAAGAGGAAGCGATCACTTGGCTGCATCCATAGATTTAGTAATAATCAAATAGATGCATCCTTATATCAATGATATTTTGTGTTTTCATCTATTTGTTACTTGATATGCCTCATTTATGAAATATGAAGGCAGCTAATTTTTACCTTATGAGACAATTCAATTTCTTTAATACTTCTCATCCAAAAGCGTGAGAAAATTTGATTTCTTTAATTTGTCTCATCCAGAAGTATAAGATAATTTAATTCATTTGATACATCCTCATCCAAAAGTATAAGGAATTTTATTATGAATAATTAATTTTATATAGAGCGTATCCTAAAGTTATCAATTCAAATAAAACAAAGTGGATCCTAAAGTTATCTACACTGATATAATATATGGAATATAATTATGCATATTATTTCATCTTTTCTTTCACCCTTTTATTTTTGGGCTAGGTGCATAGTGTCCAAAAAGAAAAAAAGGGAAAATTGCGCGACCATAATGAAAAATTTTATTATTAACAATTAATTATACACTCATAAAGTAATCTGAAGTTATCCATTCAAATAGAACAAAATAGATCCTAAAGTTTTTTACACTCATATAATATATGGAAAATAATTATGCATTTTTTTTAGCTTTTCCTTTGCCCTTTTATTTTTGGGTTAGGCGCATAGAGTCCAGAAAGATAAATAGGGGAGAAAAGAGAAAATTGCATGACCATAATGGGAATCAAATCCATGAGCTTCTAATCCAACATCAAACACGTTACCATTGCACAATGGATCCAGTAATGTCTTATAGGCTGTTGGTTAAATACTTATTCAAAAAAACCAATATCCTTTTTATAGTTTAGTGCATTTTTTTTTCTTTGGTACCATAGCCAATATATTGAATTATGCTTCTACGTAGTAATTTTTGTGGTCATGCTTATTGATCTTGTGATCATTACCTAATTTATTTTACATTTTATAGTGCAAATATCTCAAATTTATCAAAATTTGACTTCGTCGCATTGGACATCATTGGGACGAATTACTTATCTTGAGTATTAGATGTTAAGATCCATTTAGATGCAAAAGGTCTTCGTGACACTATCAAAAAATGTTGTGAAACCCTAAAGTGGATCTTGAAGCTATCCACTATAAAGTTATTCACATAGAAGTTGAATTGAATTTTGAAGTTATCCATGTATATTATAAGGTGGATCTTGGAGCTATCCACATAAGTAGTAAAGAAGATCCCAAAGTTATCCATTTAAGGTATAAATTGAATTTTGAAGTTATCCACATGCAAGTATAAGGATATTACTGATTAGCTATCCATTTAATATTACTTACGATATATTATATATATTTGTAATTGGTTGGTTTGGTTGTTATCAATTTTTTTTAGATTGCCATCCAATAATCGAAAATTTAATCTAATCAATATGATTAAATAATTAGTTTCGATCGATTTTTGGCAATTTGGATTGGATTAGTTCAGTTGAGTTTGGTTTGGTTTGGATGTGAACACCCCTACTTGTTTTGTAAAATGGTACCTCTGGACTCTTAATTTCTCTTTTTTTTTTTTTTTTGGTGAGGCTCTTAATAACAAGTCTTATCTCACTAGGTAAATTCAACTACATAAATTACATGATGCCATTAGGCTCTCTTAGAAATCAAATTTTCAAGAATATCATTAATTAAGAAATCCCTTTTTATAATCTTTTCCAGTGCTCTTTTAGGTCTTTCTCTACACTGTCATAGGGCTAAATACTATATGATCAACCCTTTTCCTAGATGCCTTTATCAGCCTTCTTTGTATATGTCCACATTATCTTGATCATTTTTTTTTCATCTTCTCTATAATAGGTGTCACCACACTATCCATTAATGCAATTGCTTTGTATTTTGTCCTTTAATGTGCTGCCACACATTCATTTTAGCATTCTTATCTTTGTTACCCCTACTTTGTGCTCATGTCCATTCAAAGTTTAACATTCGCTACCATCAAACATAATTGGTTAAATATTAATACAATAAAACTTACTTTTAAGTTTGGTAGGTATGTACTTTATGGTTACAAATAATTTTTTAATGTCTCATCCAGAAGTACGAGATAATTTAATTCATTGGATACATCCTCATCCAAAAGTATAAGGAATTTTATTATGAATAATTAATTTTATATAGAGCGTATCCTGAAGTTATCAATTAATGAAAAATTTTATTACGAACAGTTAATATTATATAAAGTGTAATCTGAAGTTATCCATTCAAATAGAATAAAATAGATCCTAAAGTTTTTTACACTCATATAATATATGGAAAATAATTATGCATTTTTTTTAGCTTTTCTTTTGCCCTTTTATTTTTTGGTAAGGCGCATAGAGTCCAGAAAGATAAATAGGGGAGAAAATAGAAAATTGCATGACCATAATGGGAATCAAATCCATGAGCTTCTAATCCAACATCAAACACGTTACCACTGCACAATGGATCCAATAATGTCTTATAGGCTATTGGTTAATTACTTATTCAATAAAACCAATATCCCTTTTATAGTTTAGTGCATTTTCTTTGGTACTATAGCCAATATATTGAATTATGCTTCTACGTAGTAATTTTTGTGATCATGCTTATTGATATTGTGATAATTACCTAATTTATTTTACATTTTATAGTGCAAATATCTCAAATTTATCAAAATTTGACTTCGTCGCATTGGACATCATTGGGACGAATTACTTATCTTGAGTATTAGATGTTGAGATCCATTTAGATGCAAATGGTCTTGGCGACACTATCAGAAAGTGTTGTGAAACCCTAAAGTGGATCTTGAAGCTATCCACTCTAAAGTTATTCACATAGAAGTTGAATTGAATTTTGAAGTTATCCATGTATATTATAAGGTGGATCCTGGAGCTATTCACATAAGTAGTAAAGAAGATCCCAAAGTTATCCATTTAAGGTATAAATTGAATTTTGAAGTTATCCACTTGCAAGTATAAAGATATTACTGACTAAAAACTAAATAATGGTTTAATTAAGCATGTGGGTGGATTTTTATTTTGATACTCAAATCTATACTTTTGGGATCTTAAGATTTTCCTTTCGGGTTGAATTTTGAGACACTAGTGTTGTCACCACACTTAACCATATTTTCTAGGATTGAATCTCAAGTTGAATCCCAAATGCATAGATCTTTTTTGGTATGAGATTACAATTCTCGTTTCTACATGTATATGGCTGCCTCAGCTTTAGTGAATAATTAATAAATTATGGTATATAACTTTTGCTTTCTTTTGTATGGTTAAATGGTTATTTCATATATGCATGTATATACCGTTTATGTTTTAATAGTCATTGATTATGAGTATTCGGTTACATGCATATGAATATCATTATACAATGGATGCCATTGAAAAGTCCGAAAATTTATAAATCAAGCTTCAAAAATTGAAATTTATTTCTGGGGGCAATTTGTTTCTCAGATTGGACTATTCTCCATTCCCAAAAATTGTCATGTTTATTCTATATATATATTGGGCAATTCATTTCATGGATTTGATTATTAGTTTTCTGAGAAAGCTCGAGCTCTTTCTAGACTTAGCTTAATCTATTTTGCTTAGTTTCTAAGGGAGTTATTGTTCATTTTATTTATGTTAGATTAATTTTGCATTATCTTTATTTTTATTTGGTTCTTTTTGCTATTCATTGCTCTTGTTTGTCATTCGCTTCTATATATAGTTACTATGTTGTCTTATAAAATTATTTTACTTATGGATTAGCTAACATAGTAGCTATGATTAATTGGCAGTTTGACACTCTAAAATATGTGTTGCCAATATATGTTTATGCTGTGATATGATTTTGAAATATTATAGTGCAATAAAGGAAAATAAGTCTATTACTCGAAATCGTAAGCCATCATCCAATGTTTTTTCTCTAATCCTTGAAGTGAATGGAGAAGCTATGAAGAAATATGAGCACATACATGGCCATGAATAGGAAAATGTAATTGATTCTAATACTATAAATACCTCCCACTAGAAGTGAGAGAGCAATGAAGAAAAGTGGTAAAGGGATTTTTGGAAAACCACTATTATTTTGGCATGAAAGGCCATTAAGTTTGTAATTATTGTACATTTAAACATCTTCTAAATACTTTTCAAGCATCAATGAAATAAAAAGATTAATTGTTGAGACAATTTTGCTCAATGAAATGATATTTTTGACTCATTTATTTAATTTACTTTTAAGTTATTTGCTCTCTTGTTTAAACTTTATCAATTTCACATATTGTATGATACTAAATTATTTCTATTGTACAAAGATAATATTACTACTATATTCAATAGTGCAAAGACAATTGAGTACTCTTGAAGAGCTAGAAGAATGGAAATTATAATTAAAACATGAAGATGTAGTAAATTTTTACCTTGAGAAATTAGAAGTATATTCCCCAATTTGTACTACTGAAAAGTTTTGAACTTCTAGTCTAAACATCAAAAGTGTAAAGCCAATTATGGACAAATGGGCTTTTGCATGAATACAAAACGAAAATGATGCTTAAGGATTTTCATAAATAATTGGCATTGATTTTGAATAGATATACTTAATTGTGATGGATGCAAGTATCTAATGATGCTTATTTAGTTTGGCAGTATATGAATGACATTATTTACATCAATTTCATCACTCTAGCATTTCATGCAATTTAAACCACCGTTAAGTCGATAAATAACCGCTAGTATTGATAAGTTTAAGGGACGAAGTTATTGAGTTTAAAATGTGAGAGATTAAATTGATTAGAGTATTAAGTGTGAGGGACTAAAACAAGGTTTTACTCTATATCTTCTTGGAAGATGACCGGTGAAATTTCTTGGATCTTATCTTAACCAAGATTTGTTGAATTCTGGATTAACATAGGTTTTTGTGTGACCAAGATTATCAAGAAACTGCTAAATAAAATTTGAATGTAATGATATTACTAAAATTCTTTCAGGCCATTGAATCTCAGGATCTGAAAACGTCAATGCTCAGAGTATTAGAATAGGGAAAGAGGCTCTATGTCTGCTAGAAGTGCCAATGATGTGGACAAGTTCACATAGGGTTCTACTACTGCTTCTTTAAGTGACCTCACTACCAAAGATTTTGGCTTCAATTCAATAAAGCGGATGGAGACAATCTGCTAAGTTAAGCACAATCCATGAGTTATTCATCTCCAATATGGTGAATGTTTAGTGCAGAGAGATGTTCTTGAAGCTGATTGAGGAGATGCAGAAAAATATGTAGATAAAACAAGGATTAATCTCCATTCTTTCTGATTGAGGGTAGTCATATTTTCCATTCAGTCAACAGTTAGGCCCATAATTCGTTAGAAATAAATGGAAAAACAAAAGAAAAAAACTAGTTAGGCCTATTCTTTCAAAAACCATGACAATGAAGAAGTTAGTGGATGAGATGAGGCCAGGAAAAATGTCATTTAGCCATTACAGATGTGCTAACTTTTCCAGTAGCTTTTGGTTGGGATGTAGGATTTACATCTTTCATCTTTATTATGATGATCTCCATTATCTCCAAATTGTTGTATGCAGAAAACAAATGTTTCTGTTCTTACTAATTATAGAAGTAGGTAGGGTACATGGAAGATGACGGGTATTCTCAGTTTTATGCCTACAGCAATGCAGAAATGTCAAATTGCTGCAATTTTTATTCTCAAATTTTGGTCATCTAGTTATATATTGCTTCTCTTCAATTGATAATTCTATTAATCCTTCACATCTCTTGATTTAGTAGTGTGGAGTTCACACTTGACACTTTGACGCATGCCCTGTAGTGTCGCTACTATAGGTTGCGGTCAAATTAAAAATTTCAAGTTCAAGTTTCAAACTAGGGTCGTGTTCTCAGAGAACCACTAATACAAGTTTCAGTCAATTAGGCGAAATGGGGGGTTTTCAGCAATTCAACAGTAAATAAATGCGATGAACAGTAAATTAGAAGTAAACAGATGATGAAAATGCAGTTAACCTAGGGAACTATCAGACAACGGTGATTCTATCCTCGACCTAAAGATAAATTTAACTCCTGTTATGCCGATTAACTAGATGAACCCCGCAATCTTAAATTTAACCTACCTAATTAATTAATTTGGTTGAACCCTCACTAAGCAGGTATCCCTGCAACTAGCTCGGCAATTCCTACTACACACTCACATAGATTATGGTCATTGGAACCAAATCTAACCCTAACCAACATCACAGCAAAGGATTAGAGCATCCAAGACCTAAATTTCGAATTTCTATCCAACTAAATCAAGTCTTACTCCGTGGAAATTACTCCTAGGGTGATTAGGCCTAGAAATCCCCCAAACCCATCCAGCAATCATGAATAAAAATCATCATGCACAATCATAGAGAAAGAAATGAGGAGTAGAGAAGCATAACTATCATTAAATTCAAAATAAACACAATACAGGTCTTAAGAATTAAACCGATAGTCTTCCAGTTATCACATATTGATTACAGATGCGCCTGGCCTTCCATTTTTTTGGAGGCAGCCATGGGAGAAGGAGAAAAAAATGAAGAAAACCAAGGAAGAAGATGAAATGGCGGCTAGGAATGGTGAAGGAGAAGGCTTGGCCGAATTTCCCTAGTCTAGTGCAAGAAAATTACAAGTTTTCCATTAATGAAGCCTAAATTACATAATTGCCATTAATGAGGCTCAAATTACAAAAATGCCCCTCCATATGTTGCCAAAAGCCTTTTCGCCCTTTTAAAGTTGAGAAAATATCCTTTGTACCCTTGCTTCATGAATTAATGACAATTATTGCTCCAATCCTAAGCTCGGACAAAAATCCCAACAGGTTCTGAGGCCTTCCAAGTCCAGTCCTAAAATTAAAAATCCCTAACAAGTAAAATTGGACCTTAAAGTGAGAAAATTAATATGAAATACAATAAATTCTAATTAGGTCTCAGTGATAAAAATATATGCTTATTAAACAATTAAATAAAAAATTGTAAATGATAGAAGTAAGTATAAGAGTACATAGATAAACACTAAAAAGTGTTTATCACACTCGTACGTACATTAAATGATGTTCAATTTTAATATATATGTATATATATATATATATATATATATATATATATATATATATATATATATATATATATATCACTTTTAAAATAATTTAGAAACTAGGATAGGATAGTTTTATTTGATCATTTTAATTTTTTTTCAGAGTTTTAACCATAAAAAAATAATAATTAAGGTTTAAAATTGAAATCCTCCAGAACTATAGCCTAAAAAAAAGGACAAGCAAAGATTAAAAGATTAAAAATCTAAAAGTTTTTACTTAAAAGTTAAAACAAAAAAACCTTAAAAAGATAAATAAACACCACACAACTTTAGGTGAATTATCATTTTGGAATTCTATATACTAATTCTATTTATTGAGAGAAAAATTGCATGATCGTAATTTGATTATATTGGATTGGTTTTTTTTTTTTATTTGGTCATCCAATTTGATTATATCAATTTTTCAAAAAAACCTATCCAATTGATCTGATTATAAGGGTCATCCAAACAAATCTCATCTTTATTGGATCAATTTAGATTGAATTATTTTAATTGATTTTGCCATTCAAAAAATTTAAAAATTATATGTTCTTCAACTGTTCAACATGCAATAAATTTTACAAGACAACAATAACAAATAATAAATTCAACTAAAATTTGGTTAAAACTTAAATGAACTTAACTATAAAATGACGTAGCATTATACTTACGATATATTATATATATTTGTACTTGATTGGTTTGGTTGTTATCAATTTTTTTTTTAGATTGCCATCCAAAAACCAAAAATTTAATCTAATCAATATGATTAAATAATTAGTTTTGATCGATTTTTGGCAATTTGGATTGGATCAATTCAGTTGAGCTTGGTTTGGTTTGGATGTGAACACCCCTACTTGTTATGTAAAATGGTACCTCTTCACTCTTAATTTCTCTTTTTTTTTTTTTTTTTTTTGGTGAGGCTCTTTATAACAAGTCTTATCTCACTAGGTAAATTCAACTACATAAATTACATGATGCCATTAGGCTCTCTTAGAAATCAAATTTTCAAGAATATCATTAATTAAGAAATCCCTTTTTATAACTTTTTCCAGTGCTCTTTTAGGTCTTTCTCTACACTGTCATAGGGCTAAATACTATATGATCAACCCTTTTCATAGATGCCTTTATCAGCCTTCTTTGTATATGTCCACATCATCTTGATCATTTTTTTGTCCTTTAATGTGCAGCAACACATTTATTTTAGCATTCTTATCTTTGTTACCCCATCTTTGTATATATATATATATATGATGTTTTGGTGTCTTATATTTTGGACCTAAGCATTGTTCCCGTGTCCATATCGGTGTTATGTTTAGTGTCTGTGTCATAGTTTATGCTTCATAGCTTCTAAGGGTATAAGGTTGTTTTTTGAGAGATCCAGGTATTTAAATTTTTGCAATTTCCAACACTTGGTGGAATATTTCCTCCTAGCATGTTCTGTCACTGGTGCAGTTGTGACAACCAACTGTGATTGCCTATAGAGGCACCTTTCCTAACAATTTGTTAACACTTAAGGTTAATACTTGCAACTTTTGAAGCATCCCAAAAGTGATTGGAATGCTCTTAATAAAATGGTTATTTCCCAAGTCCAGGGCAATTAAATAAATGAAGTTTCCTATTGTAGCAGGAATACATAGTTCCATATATTTGAAATTAATGGCCCCCAAAGTTATTAAAATTCAAAACCAAATATTCCAAATTGCTACAGTTTGTTAACAATGCAATAAAATCCAAGTCATTGTCTGAATTATTCCTTAGATAATTAGCACTTAGATCTAGGCTTCTAGCCACCAAAGATCCTGAAGATCTCCTATACTTGGAACTTGTTCCACAAAGTGGTTTATCGGTATATTAGATAATAGAAGAACAGATGCGCTGGAGATAGAACTTGGGATAGGACCTATGTTTTGATTCATACCAATGCCAAACATTTAGACTAGAGATAGTGAGGAACAAGTTGGTAGGAAGGGAGACATTAAATTGATTGTCTGCAGTTGATATGACAGTGAGAGATGAAAAATTGTATAGAGAAGAAGGAAGCATGCTAGAGAGTTTGGTGGACAATATTGATATACAAGTTTCAGGTTTATGGAGAAACCAATTTGTTGTGGTACATTCCTTTCTAGGTTATTTGCAACTATGGAAAGTATAGCTAGGGAAGAAAGATTTCCTATGGAAGCTGAGATTGAAACTGTTAAATTGTTTAAAGCAAGATACAAATGTTATTTTTCAACAAGCAATGAAATAGAGAAAGTAGTAGCAAAAGTAGTTTTTACAGTGACAAGATCATCCCCCAGTTTGCAATTCGTGTCAGCCTTATTTGAAGTCAACAGCAAGCTGTTATCTAATATGAACATAGAATTGCTTCATCGCATTTAGGTCTTTATATGATTCTTGCAGGAGCTATAATTGAATCCTTTTGTTGCATCTGCAAGCACTAACAGTTGTATGGATCGAAGAATATTGTTTTTTTTGAAGCAATCAATCTAGATAGTTGTAAGAGTAGCTAACCGAAAAAATAAACAAGCTAAGAATAGATTACTTAGTGATAATTTTATTGAATATAAATAAACATACTTGAAAGTAACCAAAGATAAAGCAAATCTCATTATTTTAGGTACTACTAACCCAAAAACTTATAACATAGCTAACAAATCGAAACAAGCTGATAAATTTTAGCCAAAAAACAATCTTTGACTATTCAAACCTTAAAACAAATTTTGAAAACTTGGCACATTTTCAACACTCCTTCTTGCCTTGGAAGCTGCAAACTCCAAGCTTCTTACTCAAAATCTCAAACCTACTAAGTGGAAAAGACTTAGAAAAAACATCATTGGCTTAATCTTCGGTTCAATAATAAACCAATCATATATCTCCATTCTCTTGTGAAAGAATTTGGTATAGCAACTATATACATACTACAGGAGATCCATAGCATGTATTAGAGAAGTAGAGAGTTTAGAATTACCTGAAATTGGAGTGGATTCCATATGAATGGGAATGAGACAGAAAACCATTCCTAGAGAGTAGTTCTGATCTCTTGCTATAATACAGGGAGTCACAAACGTGTTACTTAATGGGTAGTAGCACTTGTATTTATAGTAGAGATCGGGGGCTCTCCATGACAACCCTAATGGGCTACTAGGTTAACCTACCCATCAACAGTTAACCCAATATCCTGGCCTAATAACCGAAGTCCATTAAACAAAGGTGCAGCCCAATAAATGATAAATTATTATATAATTAATTGGGCTATACAAAATCTCATAATTAATCTAATAATTAAATCTAAGTTTTAATAAACCAATCATATATCTCCATTCTCCTGCACTTTTCTCAAATAAGATAATTTGACATTGAAATGTTTGCTATTGCCATGACACATAGGAATATGTGATATTGAAATAGCTGCTTGATTATCAACTAAAATTTCAGTGCTTTGAACCTGTTCCAAGCCCAAATCAGCTAGGATATTCCTTAACCAAATAGCTTGATTAACAGATGATGTTGCAACTATGAACTCAACTTCTACTATTGACTGAGTTAATATCTCTTGCTTGTTGGAATACTTAGAGAAACCACAGCTACTGGGATTGTTTTTTATTTTTATAAACTTCCATTTTACCTCAATGATATTTTTAAGGAAAGGTCTAAGAACTAGCTAGCTCCTAGGACTTATTTTTTTTCAATCATAGATAGCTCCTCCTGCATTGCAACCATCCATTTTTGGTTTATCACAGCTGATTCAAAACTAGCTGGTTTGCATATAGCTAAATTGTACGTAAAATGCTATATTGCTTCTTTGTTAAATGTCAGCTTCTTCACAAAATTTTTCAAGCTGGTCTGCTACTAATTCCTTTTCCATTGTTAGATCTTAGAACTTGAATATTACAGCTACTTTGGTTTTCAACCTGAGATTTAAATTTCCAGAACACATAAGCTACTTCTGATTCGTATCTAAGAAAATAAATCCAACATATTCTAGTTAAATCATCAATAAAAATGATATAGTAAAGGCTTCCGTTAGGGAAAATTAATTTAGGGAAGCGAGTTAGCTTGTTAAGGAATTGAGTTTTAACTAATTTAAGGAATTAGATATTATAGAATTGATTAGAAAATTGTATAATGAGATTCTTCGCATTCATATATATTGTCCTAGGTGAAATCCCAAACCTAGAATTCATTTGATTGTTTACTTCACTCGATATTTGTACACTTCAATTTTAGTTGTTTGTTTTAAAATTTCATCACTTTATTAGTGTTCAAGTAGTGATCTAAAATCGAAATTGGTACTTGGTTCCCAAATCCCTAAGAATGACACTCATACTCATTCTATACTACATGTGTGACTTAATGCACATGCTAGAAACACAAACAAGTTTTTGGTGCCATTACTGGGAGTGTGGTGTAATCAATAATGATTGGTAGTTCTACGTTTCCTAATTTGAGCACTTATATTTTGTTTTTTGTAACCATATAGAGGCTTATTATTTTCTTCTTTGTGTATACAAGGTAACTTTAATGTGGAATGGGATTATTGGGATTAGGAGATCTGCAGTTATATTATTTTTGTTAGTTTAACAGGGCTATGATGAATACTTTGTGGACAATAAAGGGATTAAAATATACTATGTTGTTAGAAATTATAGCTTTGTTTATCTCATTTTATGGACTGAGAATGTGAAAAAAAAAAAACAGTTATGCTGTATAAGCTTTTCTTGCATTGATTATGCTTTCCTTTTTCTAAAAAATCTTTTCAATTTTTTGTGCAACAGATGCTTGCTGTTCTCCTGGCCATGTCAGGAGAAATAATGTCCATAAAAAATTTCAACAACTTCAACAATAATCATCAAAGAGGAGGAGTGGCATTGTATGGTATTATCTGGCTATAAGCCATTCTCGGTCTTTTTAAACCACAAAGGGAGTTTTATAAATGAAAAGCTTAATGGCCATTCATAATTTATTACATTTTAAAGATTTTTCATGTTCTTTTTTCTTACTTCGTTGATTTATTCAGTTATTTGTGATTTCTTTTCATTCAATGTTCCAATTTTCTGCTTATAGAATATGATGATTATGATTATGAATCTTTGTCTTTTACTTCACAGGGAATCCAAAAGGAGAAGAGTATGGTTCTTTTCACACTGGATAATTGGAACTGCAGTGACCTTTCTAGGAGTGTTATTACAGAGAACCACTAGATATAGGAATATAGGAATATAGGGATAGAAGAAATTAGGGATAAATTTTAGTTTCCTTTTTGGATTTTGAATTCTTATTTCTGAATTTTATAACATGACATTTTTCTTCTGAAGATGCTTTTAGTTGAAAAATATGATTATATGACATTTAATTAAATTGATCACTAACACATGTGTTGATTTAAGTTGTAAATTAAAAAGTTAAGATCATTTATATATATTGATCTTGATTTAACTTTATATATACGTAAAAAATATTTTGGATAGAACTCAGTTCTTTTTGGGTCTATAGTATCTAGTCCAGATTAGTGTTGAGTTAAAAAACTTTATAATAGATTTATATCTCACAATTAGTAATAGTCAAACCAAAAACAGTTACTCCTTTACCATTTGCTAACCCAAACAAGATAAAAGACAAGCAGTGAACAGATCAAGGATATATATATATATATATATATATATATATATATATATATATATCATTATAATTATAATAAATTTATAAATATATTTAGTTATTTATTGATGTAATTGCTTGAAATTGCACGTCTCAAATATTTGAAGCTATAAAGAAATATACTTACGGTTCTATCTTGGTCAAGTGCATAATCTCACATTTCTGATCCTTTTTAAGAAATTATTTATAGGACATAGAGATGTCCAAAATCCGCTCAACCTTGTCCCAGGTCCATTGTTTTTTTTTTTTTTTTTTTTGAAAAATTAACTTTTGGGGTTGGACTCTTGGGTCACAGGTTGGCAAACATTGACCCAACTCAAGTAACCTATTTAAGTTATTTAAAAAAATTAAAATTTAGTTTTTTAAGCCATTTTTTTTTTGTATTTTATGGTATAAACTATAAATACTTTTTAATAATATTATCATAACATATTTCTTATTGTATAAGTTAATTATGTTTAACATTTAAAAAAAATTACATCAACCTCCACTGTAGTTACCTTGTTTTCACTTATTTTTCTTTTTATTTTAAAAACTTACACATACTTCCTATGTAGTTTGAAAATATATTATACTTAAGTCTAACTTTTAACAATTGACTAACGAAAGTGTTAGTCAACGGTTAATATAATTAAAATATCATAAATACTCTTAAAAATTTATAATTTTGATTTCTCTTATAATTAGTTTACTTTTCATTTACTTTCTCAATTATGAAAACGTACATGTACTGTCCTTATAATTAAAAAGGCATAACACTTAAATACAACCTGTAACAATTACATTAACCAATACACTAATCATAACATATATATATATATATATATATTGTAGGAGTGATATATTATATATTATATTTTCTATAATATATTAGAATGCAGTAAAATCACTTGCTAAACACATTATAAACCAATCATTTAAATTAGATGTTAAAAAATTTTAAAAATTAAATATATTCTATTTGTTTAGATTGTTTTAAAAGCATCCATTATACTTGTAAGATAAAAGTAATAATTAAAACAATGAAAAAAAAAAAAGATAAATGAATAGTGCAACATGAGGCTAGAATTTAATTGTTAGTTGAACTCAAACGAACTTTTGATGCGAATATCGCGTAGAATTTCTAATATTTTGAAAGAAAATTAATCTTCCTGACTCTGACACCAACTTATTTGACATAAATTATTTTACACATTATTTTATTTCAAAATAAAGAGACAAAGGCATAAAAAATAAAATTTACTTAAATTAATAATAATGTTCAAAAAAATTATTTATTTTAAATAATTTTTATATTTTTAAAAATACTTTCAGATTTACATAAATATTTATTTTAAAAAAATTATATGAAATATGGGGCATAAATAAATTAAAATTAACACAGGACTAAAATGAAAATAAGGTGAGTTACTCATCGATAATTTTTATTTTAGTTTATTTATGAAATATTTTAGAAAAATAAAAGGAAAAAAATCTAACAAAAATATTTCTTAATCGTGTTAGTTAACTAAGTTTAAATGTAGGTTTTGAAAATAAAAAGAACATAAATGAAAAATAAATTAATTATAAAGGAAGTTTGTGTAATTTTCTATTAATATTTTTACCTTACTTCACCGTATAACTTAATAAAGTTTGTGTAGTGCAAAACTAGAAGTAAGAGGTAAAAATAACATTATGTTGTATTGTTTTAAAAGTATTGTGATGAATTTTTAATTTAAATTTAAACTAAATTTACATTTTTTGCACTAATTTGTAAAAGCTTAATTTTTTTTTTAATCATTCTACCCGTCAACTCACCCCCCTACATGTGCTGGGTTGAGTTGGATAGATAGATTTTTTGAACGGATCCGATCCATATCTACACAGATGGGTTGGGTAAAAAATCCCATAAAACGCACACAACCCAACTTATGGCTATCTTTACTATGTGCTTTACTCCTATCATGCTCATGACAGTTTAATCTGTTGAAGAAGAATAAATTTTCAACTCTACCAGCGTTTAGATATCAGAACTTGTGTAGCGGCATCCTGGTGGCCGCCTCATTGGCATGGTATGGACTAATGATCAAACCCTTATCTGCATGGTGTAGGATTGTACAATATCTACGTTGAGCTAATTGAACCCAAATTTACAGATACCATGATATAAAATCTCAAATTCATAAAATTGTTCTAAACTATACATAATATAAAAGGAGTCCTTAAATTTGGCCAATTAGCCATGCCAAGTCAGCAACTAATTTCATCCCTAATTTTCACCCTCAATTAAAAATGTAAATCAATTTTTCCAAAAGAAATAAAATAAAGTGGCATGCGTTTGGCATTTAACCCATTGGAATATGTGATTAATTTTCATTCTCAATTAAATATATATTTGGTTACTGCAGTAACCCATTATATTTGTTATAAATATTTATGATTTTTAAATTCCTATCTAATAGAATATTCTCTTAGGGCTGACTCAATTAATACTTATTTATTTATAATTTATTAAATAAACATTATCCTTTTTAGGGTTAGGGTTTCACTTACCTTGTATATATATACCCCTTAGTAAATGAATAAAGGACGTTCTTTGGAAGGCAGTAGAAAACTCTTTTCTCAATTCTCTCAACTCATTGTCTATATCTACTTTTCACAATTTTCATTCTCTATATCTACTTTTTTACAACCTTCATTCTCTGTATCTACTTTATCACAACATGTTATCAGCACCACGCTGTACTTCTACCATTTTTCCACTGCACAAGGTTGCCAAATTTTCATCAATTTAATTGTCAAGAAAAAGTCATCCACCACAAGGTAATTGCTCATCCTCAGTTGATTTCTATTCACACCTTTTCTTTTTTCTATTATCATATTCCTAATCAAGAGGAAGGGATCACTTGGCTGCATCCATAGATTTAGTAATAATCAAATAGATGCATCATTAGATCAAAGATATTTTATGTCTTTTTGAAAAATAAAAGAGATGCTTCACTTTTAGCATGTAGATTATTTCATCTATTTGTTACTTGATATGCCTCATTTTTTAAATATGAAGGTAACTAATTTTTACCTAATGAGACAATTCAATTTCTTTTATACTTCTCATCCAGAAGGGTGAGAAAATTTGATTTCTTTAATTTGTCTCATCCATAAGTATGAGATAATTTAATTCATTTGATACATCCTTATCCAAAAATATAAGGAATTTTATTATGAATAATTAATTTTATATAGAGTGTATCCTGAAGTTATCAATTCAAATAAAATAAAGTGGATCCTAAAATTATCTACACTCATATAATATATGCAATATAATTATGCATATTTTTTTAGCTTTTCTTTCACCCTTTTATTTTTGGGCTAGGTGCATAGAGTCCAGAAAGATAAAAAGGGAAAAAAAGGGAAAATTGCACAACCATAATGAAATATTTTGTTATGAACAATTAATTTTATATAAAGTGTAATCTAAAGTTATCCATTCAAATAGAATAAAATAGGTCCTAAATTTTTTTACACTCATACAATATATGGAAAATAATTATGCATTTTTTTTTTAGCTTTTCTTTTGCCCTTTTTTTTTTGGGTTAGGTGCATAGAGTCCAGAAAGATAAATAGGGGAGAAAAGAGAAAATTGCATGACCATAATGGGAATCAAATGCATGAGCTTCTAATCCAACAACAAATATGTTACCACTGCGCAGTGGATCCAATAATGTCTTATAGGCTGTTGGTTAATTACTTATTCAATAAAACCAATACATTAAACAATTTCTTTTTATCCCTTTTATAGTTTAGTGATTTTTTTTTTCTTTGGTACTATAGCCAGTATATTTAATTATGCTTCTACGTAGTAATTTTTGTGATGATGCTTATTGATCTTATGATCATTACCTAATTTATTTTACATTTTATAGTGCAACTGTCTCAAATTTAGCAAATTTGACTTCGTCGCATTGGACATCATTGTGACGAATTACTTATCTCGAGTATTAGATGTTGAGATCCATTTAGATGCAAATGGTTTTGGTGACACTATCAGAAAGTGTTGCAAAACCCTAAAGTGGATCTTGAAGCTATCAACTCTAAAGTTATTCACATAGAAGTTGAATTGAATTTTGAAGTTATCCATGTATATTAAAAGGTGGATCCTGGAGCTATTCACATAAGTAGTAAAAAAGATCCCAAAGTTATCCATTTGAGGTATAAATTGAATTTTGAAGTTATCCACTGGCAAGTATAAAGATATTACTGACAAAAAACTAAATAGTGGTTTAATTAAGCATGTAGGTGGATTTTTATTTTGATACTCCAATCTATACTTTTGGGATCTTAAGATTTGCCTTTCGAGTTGAATTTTGAGACACTAGTGTTGTCGCCACACTTAACCATATTTTCTAGGATTGAATCTCCAGTTGAATCCCAAATTCATAGATCTTTTTTGGTATGAGATTACAATTCTCGTTTCTACATGTATATGGCTGCCTCAGCTTTAGTGAATAATTAATAAATTATGGGATATAACTTTTGCTTTCTTTTGTATGGTTAAATGGTTATTTCATATATGCATGTATATACCATTTATGTTTTAATAGTCATTGATTATGAGTATTCGGTTACATGCATATGAATATGATTATACAATGGATGCCATTGAAAAGTCAGAAAATTTATCAATCAAACTTCAAAAATTGAGATTTATTTTTTGGAGCAATTTGTTTCTCAAATTGGACTGTTCTCTATTCCCACAAATTGTCATGTTTATTATATATATATATATAGACTTAGCTTAATCTATTTTGCTTAGTTTCTAAGGAAGTTATAGTTCATTTTATTTATGGTAGATTAATTTTGCATTATCTTTATTTTTATTTGGTTCGTTATGATATTCATTGCTCTTTATTGTCATTCACTTCAATATATAGTTAATATGTTGTCTTATAAAATTATTTTACTTATGGATTAGCTAACATAGTAGCTATGATTAATTGACAGTTTGACACTCTAAAATATGTGTTGCCAATATATGTTTATGTTGTGATATGATTTTGAAATATTATAGTGCAATAAAGGAAAATAAGTCTATTACTTGAGATCGTAAGCCATCATCCAATGATTTTTCTCTATTCCTTGAAGTGAATGGAGAAGCTATGAAGAAATATGAGCACATACATGGCCATGAATAGGAAAACATAATTGATTCTAATACTATAAATACCTCCCACTAGAAGTGGGAGAGCAATGAAGAAAAGTGGTAAAGTGATCTCCATTATCTCCAAATTGTTGTATATATGCAGAAAACATATGTTTATGTTCTTACTAATTATAGAAGTAGGTAGGATACATGGATGATGATAATTATTCTTAGTCTTACATATCAGATCTCAGTTTTATGCTTGCAGCAATGGAGAAATGTCAAATTGCTGCAATTTTTATTCTCAAATTTTGGTTGTCTATTAATAATTCTATTAATCCTTCACAGCTCTTGATTTAGTAGTGTGGAGTGTTTGACACATTTCACTCTTGACACTTTGACGCGCGCCCTATAGCATCGCTACTATAGGCTGTGGTCAAATTAAAAATTCCAAGTTCAAGTTTCAAACCAGGGTCATGTTCTCAGAGAACCACTAGTACAGGTTTCAGTCAATTAGGTGAAATGGGGGGGTTTCCAGTAATTCAACCATAAATAAATGCGATGAACAGTAAAATAGAAGTAAACAGATGATGGAAATGCAATCAACCTAGGGAACTATCAAACAACGGTGATTCTATCCTCAACTTAAAGATAAATTTAACTCCAGTTATGCCAATTAACTAAATTAATCCCGAAATCTCAAAATTAACCTACCTAATTAATTAATTTGGTTGAACCCTCACTAAGTCGGTATCTCTGCACCTAGCTGGGCAATTCCTACAACACAGTCGCATAGATTATGGTCATTGGAACCAATCTAACCCTAACCAACATCACAGCAAAGGATTAGAGTATCCAAAACCTAAATTCTGAATTTCTATCTAACTAAATCAAGTTTTACTCCGTGGAAATTACTCGTAGGGTGATTAGGCCTAGAAATCCCACAAACCCATCCAACAATCATGCATAAAAGTCATCATACACAATCATAGAGAAAGAAATGGGGAGTAGAGAAGCATAACTATCATTAAATTCAAAATAAACACAATACAGGTCTCAAGAATTAAACCGACAATCTTCCAATTATCATTGATTGACTACAGATGCGCCTAGCCTTCCATTTTTATGGAGGCAGCCATAGGAGAAGGAGAAAAAAATGAAGAAAACCAAGGAAGAAGATGAAATGGCGGCTAGGAATGGTGAAGGAGAAGGCTTGGCCAAATTTCCCTAGGTCTAGTGTAAAAAAATTACAAGTTTGCCATTAATGAAGCCTAAATTACATAATTGCCATAAATGAGACTCAAATTACAAAAATGCCCCTCCTTATTTGCCAAAAGCTTTTTTCGCCCTTTTAAAGTTGAGAAAATATCCTTTGTACCCTTGCTTCATGAATTAATGAAAATTATTGCTCCAATCCTAAGCTTGAACAAAAATCGCAATAGGTTCTGAGGCCTTCCAGGTCCAAACCTGAAATTACAAATTCCTAACAAGTAAAATTGGACCTTAAAGGGAGAAAATTAATATGAAATACAATAAATTCTAATTAGGCCTCAATGATAAAAAAAGATGCTGATTAAACAATTAAATACAAATTAGAAATGCAAGAAGTACGTATAAAGGTACATAGATAAACACTAAAAAGTGTTTATCACACTCATACGTACTTTAAATGATGTTCAATTTTAATATATATATATATATATATATATATATATATATAAGACTTTAAAATAATTTATAAACTAGGATAGGATAGTTTTATTTGATCATTTTAATTTTTTTTCAGAGTTTTATCCATAATAAACATAAAAAAAAAATTAAGATTTAAAATTGAAATCCTCCAGAACTATAGCCTAAAAAATAGGACAAACAAAGATTAAGAGATTCAAACTCTAAAAGTTTTTACTTAAAAAATAAAACTAAAAAACCTTAAAAAGATAAATAAACACTACACAACTTTAGGTGAATTATCATTTTGGAATTCTATATACTAATTCTATTTATTGAGAGAAAAATTGCATGATCGTAATTTGATTATATTGGATTGGTTTTTTTTTTTAATTTATTTGGTCATCAATTTGATTATATCAATTTTTCAAAAAACCTATCCTATTGATCCGATTATAAGGGTCATCCAAACAAATCTCATCTTTATTGGATCAATTTAGATTGAATTATTTTAATTGGTTTTTGCCATTCAAAAAATTTAAAAATTATATGTTCTTCAACTGTTCAACATGCAATAACAAATAATAAATTCAACTAAAATTAGGTTAAAACTTAAATGAACTTAACTATAAAATGACGTAGCATTATACTTACCATATATTATATATATTTGTAATTGGTTGGTTTGGTCGTTATCAATGTTTTTTAGATTGCCATCCAACAACCGAAAATTTAATCTAATCAATATGATTAAATAATTAGTTTTGATCAATTTTTGGCAATTTGGATTGTATCAGTTCAGTTGAGTTTGGTTTGGTTTGAATGTGAACACCCCTAGTTGTTATGTAAAATGGTACCTCTTAAGTCTTAATTTCTCTTTTTTATTTATTTTTTGGCGAGGCTCTTTATAACAAGTTTATCTCACTAGGTAAATTCAACTACATAAATTACATGATGCCATTAGGCTCTCTTAGAAATCAAATTTTCAAGAATATAATTAATTAAGAAATCCCTTTTTATAACTTTTTCCAGTGCTCTTTTAGGTCTTTCTCTACACTGTCATAGGGCTAAATACTATATGATCAACCCTTTTCATAGATGCCTTTATCAGCCTTCTCTGTATATGTGCACATCATCTTGATCATTTTTTTGTCCTTTAATGTGCAGCAACACATTCATTTTAGCATTTTTATCTTTGTTACCCTTACATTATCCGTAATAAAGCTAGTCGTTTCCTCCTTTGTTCAACAAATTGTTTTTCTAACAAGTTTTAAGCTAATCAAATGACTATGAGTTGGATAATGTAGACAAAATTCATGAGGCAAAGAAAAGGGAGAGGTATATCCACAATCCAAGCCATAGAGACAACAAATCCACCCACCTTTATTCTTTAGTTTGATTACCATGACTTTTAATTCCGAGTCACCAGAAGAAGTAACTGCATGCCTAACTTGGAACACAAATTTAGGTGGTTATGTTTGTGTTCTCTATCTTTTCTTGGCATATTTGTATAAGATATATATTAATTTATTGTTGTAAGTAAATTCTTTGGGTTTATGAACTGAGTTAAATATCATTTTAATTTCTAAGTTTTGAAATCCTAAATAATTTTTATCGTCGCACTTCAAAATTTCTTATCAATTTAGTCTCTCACATTTCCAAATTATTAATTTCATCTTTCAAATGTATCAATGCTAATGGTTATTTATGGATTTATTGGCCGTTTAAAACTCTAGAAATTCTATAAACTTGGAGTGTAAGAGACCAAATTGATTATGTTTTCAAGTGTTTGGTACTAAAATAGTATTTAACTCGTGTGTTTTAATAAAAATTTGAAGACAAAAGTACCAAAAGAAAAAAAGGAAGAATGCCATATGAAAATTGGTGAGAATTTTTATAGATTTTGTTAAGTTAAAACAAATATCCTATCCCCATGAAAAAAATAAGTACATTATTCAATTTCTATCCATTCTCAAAATTTCTATAGCAAATAAGGATTCCAATTACAAAAAAACTGTAAGCTTATAAAAAATCAAAAACAAGTTACAATAAAATCAATCACCCCTTGTACTCGAGTTCTCGAATCGTTTTTAGGAGAGGTGCTCACATTTATTGTTCGAAACTACTTCAAATGGATTGTTTTTAATAGGAAGATACTAGGGGAAATTTAATATACACACACACACACACATAATTGGCTCCTTTTCTGACGGGGATTGTCTCTTAGTCATTAAGACGTGTTTAGAAGCTAGTTTTTTGTGCATAGTTTGGAAGAGTTAAAGTTGAAAGTATGAATGTTATATAAGGTAAAGTTAAAAATTATGGAAGTTAGAAGGTTGGAGTTGATATGTCATGAGCTACTTTATAACTCCTCGGTGATTAAGGTTTTAAGGCATCATGTAATTAGAAATAATTAGACTTTTTGATTGCTCTTGCCATAGTTACAATTTGAAGTCTTGAGAGTTCTTAAGAGTACAATATAAAGTGGTGAAGTATAAGTCTCAAAGGCATGAGTCTAGACAAGAATATTAAGGAAAAAATTCTTCTCCAGTTATTGCTCATCTATATTTTTTACAATACTTTACATTATTATCAAGACAACAAGAGAATTATCCTCAAATGCAATATCCGTGATATGAAAATCTTGAACAAGAAGAAATAATGCTTCTCCGGGAATCCAAGCCTTCAAGTTTGTATATTAAGAAATTTATTGGAAATATTTTGATCTTTGTGTCATCATAAACCATGTGACATACTTGAAAAAAATCTCAAGATTCCCTAGGAAAACTTTTATAAAAATTATAACATTATAATTTTAGTAGTTCAGCTACCAAGAGGTAGAAGAGCCCCATCAATCCAGTGTGTTGTTTCTTGTTGTTGTACTTAGAAACAAGTGTTAAAGTTTCGTCCTGAATTATCTGAATAGAACCTGGTCGAGGATAACATGTTGTCATTCCTACAATGTAACCCTTCTCATTTCCTGCCTCCTTCCCCTTTCCATATTTAGGTAATGAGGTACAAATAATCCTTCCATCCTGGAATCATTAGAAAGAATTTCCAATTTAAGATGATATGGATTTGAAAAAAAAAGATGCACACCATTTGTGCTTTCTTAAAATGTTATGGATTAATTTTTTTTAATAAAAAGGAAGAATTGAAGGCAAAACTATAGATAAATTCCAAGGAATATAAGGACTACAAATCAAAATTTCCTCCAATCACGTACTTAGGAAGAATTTTCAGCAAGATGTTACATTGGTCTAGATTTTAAAATTGTAAAATAAGTGTCTCGCTAGATGTAGTATCCTTAATGATGCAAGGATCCTTCTTTTTTTGTTTTTTCTCAAAGGGTAGTTAATGCTATCTAGGTATATATCTTATATTCGTAAGATATATCAATTCCTTTTTCGAATATCAATTCTTGTGAATGTTCTGTGGTCTGAATATCTAGAATTAAACCATTGAAGTATAATGGTAAATAAAGAAAAATCACCTGTCCATAGAGAGTTGAACCCGTTCCACCTGCATGCTGATGAGCAACTCCATAGATAACATATCCACTAGTTTTCATTTCGAAACTTGTCTTTTTGAGATCAATGCATCCACTACCATACTTTTGAGTAGTGTTGCAAGCTTCAACATCATACTCAATCTATCGAGAAAAGAAAAATTTATATTACTCTTGCTAAATTCAAAAGTGAAGATGTAATTAACAAATGGTTGCTGGTAATTTTATTACTTGGCCCTATAGACTAAACAACTAGAAGAAAGCTCTTGTTAGTTGTTACCTTATTAATATAAAATTTAAATTCTCTAAATATGTCTAATGAGGAACAAGGGAGTGAGTATTATTGAACCGAAATAACACTATCATGAAATTGTAAAAAGAATACTCACTTGGCAGTTATGGCTCACATTTAATCTGCTTGGACCATTCGATATTTTCACAGTATCGGTCACATCAAAAACATAAACCTTCAAAGGAACTATAAGATTGTCCCAATCAACCCACTCCACTAAGTATCTAAGGGAGACTGTTCTAATTGACCCCTTATGGCTTTCCTTCAATCTGCACTGTGCATTATCACTGCAGCACCACCCACCACCTATGTAACCTGGTCTCAGAGGCTGGCCATTTCCATCCTTTGTTACATTATATAGATCACACCTGCATTCTGTGCACCCAATCCTATCTTCTACACCTCGTGTATCAATGACGTGAAGATTCACCATCCATTTCTCTTCATATCCAGCAGGAATTTCTTTTGGATTGCCAACCTCTACACCAAAAGGATCTGGAATACGTGTAGCTGTTTGTCGAGTTTCAGATCCAAGGCCAAAGTACTGTGAAAGAAGATTTTGCTGGCAAATGCCAGCATTTCTTGAAATAACTTTATCTTGAGGATCTGTAGAATTTTTGGGCTGATAGTATTTAATAACAGTCCAATGGTGAAGATAAGTTTCATAGAGAGGAATAGAATTCCCTTCATCATCAACTAGTTCGCCATAGAAATTCTTGATTGCAATATGTCCTTTGGGAAACTTCAAATCATGGTAGTTCTTGTTTGAACTTATTCCTGGTGCAAGTTCAACTTTGGGGGATAAAAAAACAGCTGATTTTATTTTACCTTTGGATTTCCCAGATGCTTTTGATGGTGTGCTGAGTGCTAGAAATAGTATTACTAATAAGATTGCCCAATCTTGATATATATGCCTCATTTTGACCTGCCAAAGTAATTTTAGTAAGATATTCATGGACTTTAAGTTTAAATTTATCATCTCTAAGACATTCAGGTAGACAATTAGTCTCACTTCAAATGGTAATGAGATAACTTGGATGTAAACAAAAAAAAAGAAGAAGAGAGACCAGTAACGTGACAGTTTATGGGAAATGCCAAAATAGATATTTCTTCATTTTATTTTCTTTTGTTGAATATGTCAAAATAGTTTCTATCAGGATAATTTTAAGCAAAACAGTAGCCAATTTGAAGTGTGTTTGTGATGTGTAACAATGTGTACCCGGAGCATCAACCCTTTCTTCAAATATTTATTTTACAATTTTAATATAGAAACTATAGAATCAATGAGTTTTTGGCCTTAATTATGCTATGTTTTAGGTTTGTACTTTGATGACGTTCTAAACATCGACTCTTTGTCTACAAGTAACATGCTTGTTCTCTCTTCCTTACTACTTATAGCTTGCTTTTTGATGCAGATGATTAATTAGAGAAAAATAGTTAAGTACTCATTTAATTAAATGAATTGCTAAATTTTTTAATTTATTCTTCTCTTGAGCTTCAACAGTCATGTTTAATCCATCAACTAAGTTAGGACAGAATAATCCTCCAAAGGCACATGATAACCTTGTTGATGGATTAAGGTTGATTGTCAAAATTAAAAAGATAAAATTTTTAGCAAAACATTCAATTAAAAGTGTATGTTAAACGGGATGCCATAGTCAATTTGCACCTTTTCTTCCATTCCAGCATCCCCACCAAAATTTTTCTACTTGTGCAGTTGTACATGTCCTAAGAGATGGGAAAGGGATTATCTATCTATAATAATCTTACTCCCCATGCAAGTTGTGTCATGCCACCTTGTAACTAAAGGTCAATTTTTCAATTTTCTTTTCCTTCAAATATGACTAGTTAAAATAGGTAACAATTAGGGAAATGTGTGAATCCCCAAAACTTCATGTGATCTGCACTTTACCTCTAAATATTTCAAAATATGCATTTAACTTAAGCTTTTTAACATGAGGCACGTCACTTTCAAATCTTAATTGTTGTTAAAATATATATAAACACAAAAACTCATCTGCATGACACAATTAAAATCACCTACTATTGCAGTCTTTAAAACAAGAAGGGCAATTTTGCCAACACTTCTCTACAGCAAGGATCGCTGGCCTCATTGGAATTTGCATGGACTAAATTTATCAAATTTATTGGAAAAATTCCCAGCCATGCTAGTTGATAGATATAATAGAAGAAATATAATTAATTTGTTTTCAATGATTCTAACCTGTGGTGTGAGATCTCACCAACCCAGATGGGATCAATCTTGAACTTGGCTTACAAACCTTTGAATTTGGCGAAGACTTCGCGTGACTCTACCTTTACAAAATCTTTATCGTCACGTGGTAATTTGGAATGGAAATTCTTGATTTCCATTGATTCTCATAACAGCTATATATATATAAGTATAGCATCATCAATCAACTACATGCAGCCAAATATAGCTACTTTTATATATGCTACTTCAAAATATAGCTAGATTAGTTATAACATATTACAATAGTTACAACTAATGACAATATTTCCAAATCATGATAGCAGATGTAGTATCCTAATAGCATCATCTAGTTGGAGCAAACAGACTTTGAATGCCTAACTTGCAAAAAAAAAAATGGCTTTTGTTTTTTGTTGGATTCAAAGTGTATGTGACATTGTTTTTAAATTTAATTTTGTTGAAAATTCAAAGTGTGTGTGTATGTATTCTCTTAATCAAATTTGATTGAATAATTTAAATAAATAATATATAGAACAAGTTTAATTTAGCTTTTAATGTGAAAAAGAGAAAAGGAGTTCGTTCATCCTTCATAGTGGAGATGAGAAGGTAGTTAATAAATTTGATGCGTAAGGCTCAAGGACCATAGATAATTAATGAAATTATGACTTTAGTAGTTGATAGCATTAAAGAAAGCACTGAAAAAGCTTGCAATTATAGACTTTTTGTTGACAAAGTTCATAACCAAACAAAAAATAAACGTGAACTTGGCAAAGCGAAACTGATGGAGATGTATAATAAAATATTTAACCTATTTTTGAAATTTACAACTTTAAAAAGAACTTCATTTCAACATTAAAATTGTTTCTTCATGTTTGGATTAAAAGGAAGAAAAAAGAAACATTATGACAATAGATGTGTCTTTGGATTATATTTTTTTTGATAAAAAAATAAAAATGCAAGAGTTTAGGATGAGAGGAGGCTATATTTATACTAAGGCGAGAGCATGTCACAAAACCTAAGCAAAGGATCCAACCATACTTATGAATTGTTTACCAATAGAGGACTGCTTGATGTTTATAAAAGAGAACTGTTGAAATGCAAGCATACATTACTGTGTTGCCCGCAATGTATTCCAGGGTTGTCGTATCCAAGTGATTGATCAATTAATTACTAAAGTACTAAGCTCAAAGTTTATTTAGGCGTTCGAATTATCGCAAATGAACAAGCAAAAATAGGAAACAAATAAATGAGATCGCAAGTGATGATGGGAAATCAATGAGACAAAACCTAGGGTCTCGATTTCAGCTGAACCGTTTGTATTGAATTACTTCATTTCCTTAATCCTATTAACTATACCAATTGCCAATAAGGATTCCTAATGCATTACTAAGCCTTTCCCATGGTCGAATTATCCTAACTAAAACTACCAATTTAATCATATCCCTATGTGAATTGTAATAGTCTAAATTACCTTTCTCTTCTATTTCTTTTTCTCTAAATAATAATCCTTTTCTCTGGTTTTTTTTTTTTTCCTACATAGCTAACACTTTTTGGTTGCTATGATCATTAGTTTAGGGATCAAAACCAAACCTAAATGTCATTTTCCCTATATCCATATACAAGTAGCTAGGATTAAGAGAATCAGATGTAATGTAAACTAGAAGAAAAGAATGATAATCTGAATGTTAACCAAAATTATCCGAATAAATAAATAGAAGACCAATAGCTAAATCCAAAAAAAAACAGTAACAGAACAAGAAGAAAAAAAACAAAAAACGAAACATCGTTTGTATATCAATGGCAATTTTCTTGAGACACCCACTTCCTCATTTTGATCCCCATGTTGTTCATCTTTCCAACATAAAGACTAGAGAATAAACTTTTCTTCAGATTCCGCTTGATTTGGAAAACTAATTTGTCAAAGAGATGAAAGAGGTCAAGAACTTAACCTTTTGGCTTTCATTTCTAAATGAGTTTGCTATCATCTTTTACAGTTTACACTACATTTACAGCAATTGGTAGTGAAGAAAATTGGTGATATTTCTTTCAAAGGGAATGACTGTAAGTGTCCAACGTTGTTTAGAATTGTCTCAACAACTTCAGGAAAATCTACGAAGGTTACATGTGTAGTGTCTCTGTTTTATGGACCCCAAGGGTTTTATGATATGATCAAACGGTGGTTGTGGATATTATTCATCGTCATCTTAAGAAACTTAGCTAGAGCACCTTGGTTATTTAATGTTACGTGGTTGTCAAATAATCTATAGAAGTTTCCAATTGAATTATTCCGCTTACAAGGCTTAAGTTTTTGAGATAGAAGTATCATATTTTCATCTCATTCAAAAAGTGCTAGCTCCCAAAACAGAAAGACATAGATTATCACCCATCTCTCTCGCTCTAAAGGACGTCTAACAAGAAAACAATCAACATCTACATGTAATGTATAGCTCCCAAAATATACGCCCATCTTTCTGCAAGGCACTATTGCATTTGTTCATAAAAAAAGTTGCATTGTCCATTTTCTACTCACCAGCGCACAAACACAGAAGTAAGACCCACGTCACATGTTTTCTATGCAATTCCAAGCAAATTATGGCATGGTATTAAATAAAGATTCCCCTCAAATTATGTTTATTCATGTCCGTCGAGCTTTTAATCAAGTAGTTGGGCATGTTCTTGGAGTACCTTGGGTTCCAAGATCAAATCTAAATAGTCATAGTCTATCCCAATCTAAGTTAAACACCTCTAGGTGCTCATTTACTTTGTGCAAGTCCTTTGTCGACTGGGATCTATGCATAAGTTTACTTTGCCTGATAGTCAAGCTTTGACACAATGTTAGTTGAAGCTCCGCTGAGAATTCACTGTTTAATGAAAAATAATTTTAAAAATTAAAATTGTAACAAGAAAAATCACCAATACTGAGAACATGTTCTTCCCATAAAGCATTTGCTTTTCTCATGAATAATAGAATTGCTTTTGTCTTTTCGTTTATGCTTGAATCCACACATAAAGCATCACAGAGTGGCGTTAGCAGATTCTTTTAGCAGTGCAATCAATAAGTAGGTAATTAAATAACCGATTATTATTATTATTGTGCACATATAATCTGAAAAACTTAACTTTAATCAGTGACACCAACCGAAAAGAAGGTAACTTTGTGACAGATCAAGGTTTTGGCAAAACAATTGGTCAAGAACCTTGAACATCATGTGTGAATAAAAGGTTATCATCAAAAGAAAAGGCTTCTAGAATCCAACATTATTGTCTTGTTTTGAATAATGTATTCTGTATTTGCCTTCTATATTTGGTTGGTGGAAACACTCTGTTCAAGTATCTTATAATTGTGTGGGAAGCAGAAGATAATGTATACCGACAAAATCTACTACAGTACAATGCTGTATATCTTTTCACCCTTAATTGAAAGAGGGATAATACATGCACCCACTTCTGGATACTCATATTTTACATCTCTTTTTCCTTTTTGTATCTCTCTTATTTTTCTGTTTACAATTTTATTCATACAAATAAAATAACTAAAATAAATAAGGTGTATATGGAGGTGTGTAAATTTTGGTGTGAAACTAGCTTTTCTCTTATTATAATATGGCCATACTTTTGCTCCGAAAGTCCACATTCTCTTCCATAAACTCAAAAAGCCTGTGAAAAAGTGACTTCGAAATCCCACTTCATTCCATATCCCCACTTTATTTTCATAAATTCATCTATTTCCATTCAACCACTTGTAGGTCTTCTCTTTTTCTTCCGAAGTGTTTCTTTCTTTTTTTGGTTCTGCAATCTGATAGTGAAGATAAGATTAGTGCTTCTAATCCTCACTCACAGTACACAAAGAGAAAGAAGAAGAGAAAAAGAGGCATGTTTGGCTAATAGAAAAAGCACTTTTCTTTGAAGCTCACATTCTGAATGATTTTTCTGTGAAGATGAATCCTGAACTTCAGTTCCAGATTATAGTTCATGGGTTTCTCTTGTGGGCTGCAATGGGGTTCTTGATGCCCCTTGTATGCATATAATTCGAATTTCAAATAGAGAGGAGAATGGAAGAACGGCTAGAATAGTATTCTATCTTCATGCAGTTTTGCAGGCAAGTGCATATTCTAGATCTGCAGTTATATTATTTTTGTTAGTTTAACAGTGCTATGATGAATACTTTGTGGACAAAAAAGGGATTAAAATATACTATATCGTTACAAACTCATAGCTTTGTTTATCTCATTTTATGGACTGAGAATGTGAAAAAAAAACAGTTATGCTGTATAAGCTTTTCTTGCATTGATTATGCTTTCCTTTTTCTAAAAAATCTTTTCAATTTTTTGTGCAACAGATGCTTGCTGTTCTCCTGGGCACAGCAGGAGAAATAATGTCCATAAACAATTTCAACAACTTCAACAATAATCATCAAAGAGTAGGAGTGGCATTATATGGTATTATCTAGTCCAGATTAGTGATTAGTTAAAAAACTTTATAATAGATTTATATCTCACAATTAGTAATGGTCAAACAAAAAAAAAGTTACTCCTTTACCATTTGCTAACCCAAACAACATAAAAGACAAGCAGTGAACAGATCAAGGATATATATATGTCATTATGTAATATAATATATCATTATAATTATAATAAATTTATCAAAATATTTAGTCATTTATTGATGTAATTGCTTGCAATTAAACATCTCAAATATTTGAAGCTATAAAGAAATATACTTATGGTTTTATCTTGGTCACGTGCATAATCTCACATTTATGATTTTTTTAATAAATTATTTATAGGACATAGAGATGTCCAAAATCAGCCCAACCTTGTCCCCGGTCCATTGTTTTTTATTTTTTATTTTTGAAAAATTAACTTTTGGGGTTGGACTCTCGAGTCACAAGTTGGCAAACATTGACCCAACCCAAGTAACCTATTTAAGTTATTTAAAAAATATTAAAATTTATTTTTTTTAAGCCTTTTTTTTTGTATTTTATGGTATAAACTATAAATACTTTTAATAATATTATCATAACATATTTCTTTTTGTATAAGTTAATTATGTTTAATACTTAAAAAAATTACATCAACCCCCACTGTAGTTACCTTGTTTTCACTTATTTTTCTTTTTATTTTAAAAACTTACACATACTTCCTATGTAGTTTGAAAATATATTATACTTAAGTCTAACTTTTAACAATCGACTAACCAAAGTGTTAGTCAACGGTTAATATAATTAAAATATCATAAATACTCTTAATAATTTATAATTTTGATTTCTCTTATAATTAGCTTACTTTTCATTTGCTTTCCTCTATTATTAATACATACATGTACTTCCTTATAATTAAAAAGGCATAACACTTAAACACAACCTATAACAATTACATTAACCAATACATTAATCATATTTTTTTAGGTAGAGGAATATATATATATATATATATATATATATTGTAGGAGTGATATATTATATATTATATTTTCTATAATATATTAGAATGCAATAAAAACTCACTTGCTAAACACATTATAAACCAATCATTTCAATTAGATGTTAAAAAATTTTAAAAATTAAATATATTCTATTTGTTTAGATTGTTTTAAAAGCATCCATTATACTTGTAAGATAAAAGTAATAATTAAAAAATTGAAAAAAATATGAATAGTGCAACATGAGGCTATAATTTAATTAGTTCAACTCAAATGAACTTTTGATGCGAAGATAGTGTAGAATTTCTAATATTTTGAAAGAAAATTAATCTTGCTGACTTTGACACCAACTTATTTGACATAAATTATTTTACACATTATTTTATTTCAAAATAAAGAGACAAAGACATAAAAAATACAATTTAATTAAATTAATAATAATAATGTTTAAAAATACTTCCAGATTTACATAAATATTTATTTTAAAAAATTATATGAAATATGGGGTATAAATAAATGAAGATTAATACAGGACATAAAAGAAAATAAGGTGAGTTACTCTTAGATAATTTTTATTTAAGTTTATTTATGAAATGTTTAAGAAAAATAAAAGGGAAAAATCTGAAAAAAAAAATATTTCTTAATCATGTTAGTTAAAAATTAAATTCCCCCTTGGGTCCAGGATTGATTTTGTGCTTGGAATTCTTCCTTTGTCATTGTCAAGTATGCTTTTTCTTTTTAATGTATTGTGGGACCTTTTACTAGTCTAACCAACCTAATTATTTTTGTTGAAAAACTAGTCATCCCAATTATCAACATACCAATAAGTTTAATTTTTGTGATCATTACCTAATTTATTTTACATTTTATAGTGCAAATATCTCAGATTTCCAATATATTGAATTATGCTTGTACGTAGTAATTTTTGTGATCATGCTTATTGATCTTGTGATCATTGCCTAATTTATTTTACATTTTATAGTGCAAATATCTCAAATTTGGCAAAATTTGACTTCGTCGCATTGGATATCATTGGGACGAATTACTTATCTTGAGTATTAGATGTTGAGATCCATTTAGATGCAAATGGTCTTGGTGACACTATCAGAAAGTGTTGTGAAACCCTAAAGCGGATCTTGAAGCTATCCACTCTAAAGTTATTCACATAGAAGTTGAATTGAATTTTGAAGTTATCCATGTATATTATAAGGTGGATCTTGGAGCTATCCACATAAGTAGTAAAGAAGATCCCAAAGTTATCCATTTAAGGTATAAATTGAATTTTGAAGTTATCCACTTGCAAGTATAAAGATATTACTGACTAGCTATCCATTTAATATTACTTATGATATATTATATATATTTGTAATTGGTCGGTTTGGTTGTTATCAATTTTTTTTAGATTGCCATCCAACAACTAAAAATTTAATCTAATCAATATGATTAAATAATTAGTTTTCATCGATTTTTGGCAATTTAGATTGGATCAGTTCAGTTGAGTTTGGTTTGGTTTGGATGTGAACACCCCTACTTGTTATGTAAAATGGTACCTCTTGACTCTTAATTTCTCTTTTTTTTTTTTTTTTTTTTGGTGAGGCTCTTTATAACAAGTCTTATCTCACTAGGTAAATTCAACTACATAAATTACATGATGCCTTTAGGCTCTCTTAGAAATCAAATTTTCAAGAATATCATTAATTAAGAAATCCCTTTTTATAACCTTTTCCAGTGCTCTTTTAGGTCTTTCTCTACACTGTCATAGGGCTAAATACTATATGATCAACCCTTTTCATAGATGCCTTTATCAGCCTTCTTTGTATATGTCCACATCATCTTGATCATGTTTTTTTTCATCTTCTCTATAATAGGTGTCACCACACTATCCTTTAATGCAATTGCTTTGTATTTTGTCCTTTAATGTGCGGCAACACATTCATTTTAGCATTCTTATCTTTGTTACCCCTACTTTGTGCTCATGTTGTCCATTCAAAGTTTAACATTCGCTACCATCAAACATAACTGGTTAAATATTAATACAATAAAACTTACTTTTAAGTTTGGTAGGTATGTACTTTATGGTTACAAATAATTTTTTTAAGCTTTTCTCCATTTTAGCCATCGAACTTATATCCTATGTGTGACATTTTTGTCAATTTCCCATCAATTTGCAATATAGAACCCAAATATTTGAACTTAAAAACTTGTGATAGAATAGGTTTTTTTAATTTTTACCTCCAGATGTCTCCATCTGCCTCTCATTGAATTTGCAAGGTAGATACTCTTTCTTGCTCCTACTCAAGTGAAAGCCTTTTAATTCAAATGTTTGTGAGACTCATTATCAGAGAAATTATAAAGCTTGACAAATAGTTTTAAAATGGTGAACGTATAAATCTTGAAATATTAAACTCATTATCATAGAAAAATTATAAAATTTGACAGGTAGTTTTAAAAAGGTGAATGTATAAATCTTGAGATATTTTAATATATAATTGTTTAAATCTTTTGTCATTGTGTTATGTCAAATTATTATAATATATAGTGGTATCTGAATTCTTATATTTTTGATATAGTCAATGTCACTGTGTATGTGACATGTTGTGTCCTATGTTCATGTCAAAATAAATGCTTCATAGCATTCAAGTATTCCAAACCAGGAATATCATGTAGTCCTTCTAGGATTGATCCAAACAAAGATGAAGGTATTATTCCATGGAAGGAATTTCCTTGTTAATAAAGTTACTTCAAGCTTATACAACCTCCAATGGTTCAAGGAATGTCACCGGATGGATGATTTTCTAAGATATCCAACTTACGAATGTTTTTAAGCCTGCCATCCTTAGCAGGCAGGGTGCCACATAATGGTTATTTATTTTTTTTAAAATAAGTTTAGAAGAATTGATAGAAAGAAAAACAACTCATAACTTCCAAGCTAAAACTATAGGTACCTTTTAATTTAGCAGTGTCAGGGTGTCCGGTACATTTCCAACACCAATATCAACATGACAACCATACAACATGTCTCTTCAAACAATGTCTAATAATTTTTTTTTTTTAATAGTTTGAACACTTGAGACAATACCTTAAATTGGCTTGGAAACTTGGATTGGATACTCGAATAGGACACCTCTGTCTGATTTTTTTATTATTTTTTCTTCAAATGTTTAGCAAATAATTACGTAAAAAAATCTAAGATTTAGTAATACAATTCTTCACAACCATAAAACGCAAAAAAACAAAAGAACTATTTAATCTGGTCTTAATATATAATTAGTTACATCTTTTTTCACTGTGTTATATCAAAATATTATAATATATATATAAATAGATGTATATATATGAATATATATGTATATATATGAATATATATACATATATATACATCTATATATATATATATATATATATGATGTTTTGGTGTCTTATATTTTTGACATAAGCATTGTTCCCATGTCCATATCGGTGTTATGTTTAGTGTCTGTGTCAGAGTTTATGCTTCATAGCTTTTAAGGGTATAAGGTTGTTTTATGAGAGATCCAGGTATTTAAATTTTTGCAATTTCCAACACTTGGTGGAATATTTCCTCCTAGCATGTTCTGTCACTGGTGCAATTGTGACAACCAACTGTGATTGCCTATAGAGGCACCTTTCCTAACAATTTGTTAACACTTAAGGTTAATACTTGCAACTTTTGAAGCATCCCAAAAGTGATTGGAATGCTCTTAATAAAATGGTTATTTCCCAAGTCCAGGGCAATTAAATTAATGAAATTTCCTGTTGTAGCAGCAATACATAGTTCCATATATTTGAAATTGATGGCCCCCAAAGTTATTAAAATTCAAAACCAAATATTCCAAATTTGTACAGTTTGTTAACGCTGCAATAAAATCCAAGTCATTGTCTGAATTATTCCTTAGATAATTAGCACTTAGATCTAGGCTTCTAGCCACCAAAAATCCTGAAGATCTCCTATACTAAGAACTTGTTCCACAAAGTGGTTTATCGGTATATCAGGTAATAGAAGAACAGATGCGCTGGAGATAGAACTTGGGATAGGACCTGTGTTTTGATTCATACCAATGCCAAACATTTAGACTAGAGATAGTGAGGAACAAGTTGGCAGGAAGGGAGACATTATTGGGATTAGGAAACACCAACGTGAGAGATGTGGGGGCAATCATACCAGAGGCATGCTTTACGTCCAATTGAACTATTATGGTTTACTCCTCCAGTCCAATCCATGTATTCCTATTAACAATACTCTTTTTGATTGGGAAATTACGAACTTCCATGATGTAACCTCGTATGTTCCGCATAGGTTTCTACAAGACTTTCCTCCCTACAAGAACAAATGGCAACTCAAGACATATGAAGAATCCAAGAAATATTCAAGGGCAATATGAAGAATAAGACTTTTTCATTTGATCCAATTAAGGAAGAGCAAGCTGCTTTCCCAATCACAACTAGCTTAGCTGATTTTTGGCACAAGAGGCCTGGTCATTTTCATTATTCGGGAATGGTTAAGTGTTTAAAAATCCAACTTGTTCGTGGAGTTCCTTCCTTGCCAGACAATTTAGCTGAGTGTGAAGTTTGTCAATTTGGGAAGCAAACAAAGAAGCCATTTCACTATTGCAACTGAAGGGCGAGCCAAAAGCTCCAGCTTGTTCACATTGACCCTTCTAGACCTGAAAGAACAGCATCAATTCTTTGGCATAATACAAATAGGCAAAGGCATTGTTATATTATGTGGAACTGTGTGTGACAATGTGATCTGTGTTGTCTTATTTCTAGTATTTGCACACATCACAATGATTAACTCTAGAGACAAATTTATAAAACACATTCCTGTGCAAATTATAAACAAGTCAATTCTATAGGTTGTCAATAAATAGAAAGCATTAATAACTGAATTAACTGCTCATAGAATGAAAATAGGCAATTGTATAACCCAAAATTTCAGTCTATATGTAAAAATCCCTAAGCTACATCCCTCCCCTAGTGGGAGGTTTAGCAAGACAAGATCAACTTAGAAAAATAAAGAAAAAATTATATACTCATGGAGAAAAGGAAACTTCACTATGGTGTAATTTGCAAGAATCCTTGGTTGAATCGCTTGATCTCCACCTTCTAGAGCCATCTCATCTCCCCTTGTTCCTTTTCCAAAAGATTGCTTAACCCTCTTAGAAAAACCTTTTAAAATTGCTAATTAAGTAAAGCTACTTGGTGCTAAGCTACCTTATTTTAGGATAGTTAAAAAGCATCTTGTTACTGTACCTGAGAGATTTGAAGCTTCATTTTCTGCTTTAGAAAACACTAAAGATCTAGCAAGCATTTCTTTGCCAAAAGTTATCAATGCTTTACAGGCTTTTGAGGAGAGGATACTTCTTAGATGGAGAATGGAGATATAAGATTGGTTTACTTTATTGTTGCATCAGATAAGGTCAGCGTGAAACAAGATGGTGAGTTAGGTCGACAATTAAAACTTATTTCAATATCACATCATCTTCTGTGTCATGGCAAGACCAAACATTTCAATGTCAAATTATTTAATCGAGAGAAGTATAAGAGAATAAAGATATAAGATTGGTTTATTGAAGAACCAAAGAGGAGTCTTTTCCACTTTCTAGGTTGAGTTTCAAGAAACTTGGAGTTTGTAGCTTCCAAGAAAGAACTAGTGTTGAAAATGTTCCTTAGAAGACTTCAAAGTTTGATTTAGAGTTTGAATAGTCAAAGATCGAGTTTTATCTAGAATTTGTTAACTAGTTGTTGATAGGTGATCTTATTTCAATTTTTTAGCCAAGTCAATAGTCTGTGGGTTAGTGTTACCTAGAAGAGTGAGATTTTATTTATCTTTAATTAATTTTTAAATGTATTTATATCCAAGTCATATTTAATAACATTATAACTAAGTAAAAATTCTTAGCTTTTTTTTTTTTCATCAACTACTTTGCAAGAACTTTCTTTGCTATATTACTTGTTTTAAAAAACAACGCATGTTTTTAGGGTTGCACTATCACACTAAATTACTTTCCTAACCTCTGCTAACTGGCTAATTTCACAACTCAACAATATTATTTGTAAACTTTATATACAAGATATTCTTCTATAATCAAAATTCTTGGCAGCATCTGAAGATAAAATCCTCATAAGTAATTTTTTGGAGATTATATTTTTAATATATACTTTTTCGTTATTTCCTCATAATGATTCACCTAAAATAACAAAAAAAAAAAACAAAGAAAATTGACACTACTTATGCTTTAGCATAAAACACTTTATTTATTTTGGTTTTAGAGTTTACTAGATGCTACATAATAGGAGAAAGCTTATCCCATTATATAAATATAACCACTTACCAGAGAGATCTGAACACGTATGTTCTTCAACCATTAGGTTATTCTCTCTTGACATTAAAAAATAACTATATAGAAGAACTTCTACTAGATGTAGAACAAAAATTTCAAAGCAGCAATACAAGAAAAGCAGGTTTTTGTTTTTGGTGAACAAGCTAGATACTGGAAGAAAATATGTTGTTTCACTTTGGTGTTATATATTCTATCTCATCCATTAGTCAAAATATTATAAAAATAAAACTATATAAAGAGTGGTCTTATTCATTTAAACCAAACACAATAAATAAGACAAAGAATGAGATATTATATAGAACAACAAATTTGCTCCCTACTGCTCTCTAGTATTTAATCAGTTCTTTCAAGGAAAATAACACAAATCTCATTGAGTTGTCACATTGTCCCGAAGATGAATTATCATTTTTTTTGCATAAGTCATTGCAAGGTTCATTGTCCAAACAAGCACCATGAAAAAGTCCACTAAGCTTGTAATAATATACTTGCTCCAAATTTCGTATCCATGCATATATAAAAAATGAAAAATAATATATATTATATAAGGTAAAACGGAGGCATTGGTGTTAAGCATCTTCCACCTTTTTGGTCGTATACTTGTCTTTGCTTCTTGTCATGTTTCTTTCTTTGCTATCCTTGTGATGGTGGTTGGCAGTAGGCAAATTAAGTGAAATACACAATGGGAGGCACAAAGAAATTTTATTCTACAAAATTTAAATCTGCATATCAAATATGCTCTGTATTCCAGTAATAATAGTCTGCAATTAGAATTTCTTACAATAAGTCGTCCCAAATATTAAATTTAATGTTATTTAATTCAAAACGATAAGAAATAGGACATGTCACCCTACAAAATAATTTTTTATATAGGCTCTTTTTAAGATTTAGAAACAACTATGATAAAAAGTGAAGATTTTCTAAATCATTCTAGGGGAAGCTCAATGCATAATGAGACATGAGTGTAGACACCATGTTTTGTCCAGTCATTTTTAAAATTAAAAAAAATAAAATTGAGAGACTGAAAATGAAAGTGGTTTCCAAAATATTTTGTGAAAAATCATCATTTATAAAATTGTTTCTCTTTGTAAAAATTTGGTTTTTATTTCAAAGATGTATAAAATTTTAGTTTAACTTGTAAGTTCTTTTTTTAAAAAAATTAAAATTAATTATTAATTGAGTTAGAATTCATTTATATTTTTAAACAAATAATAATAATAATAAAAGCGTAAAATATTTTTAGGTTTTTCTTTAAAATTTATTTTCCAAAAGCCATTTTCTTTGGATTCAATTTCATACAGGCTTCCATAAACCCAAGCCCGTATAATAACAAAAAAAAGGCGGGGGGGGGGGGGGGGGGGGGGGGGGGGTTTGGGGAAGTTTAGTAGTCGAAACACAAAGGAGCAGAAAGGCATAATGTAGTAGAAGGAATGAGGAACAAGCAAAATGTAGTAGAAGGAAGAAAACGACATCAACAAGGTTGCATTTTGGAGCAACCGAACAACCCAAAAGAAGGACAGATCAGATCATGGAGTAGCAGGTCTCAGAGCAAGACGCGTCTGTGGGGAACAGTAGAACTCCAGGGCAAAACATACACACCATTAATGCAGAAGCAGGGCTCCCCCAGCGTGCTAGATGACATCCCAAAGTGCAGGAGTGAGGCACAAGTAAATAGAGACAAGACATGAGCAGCATAAAAGGAGGAAAAGAGGAGAAGGGCATCGAGAGAGAGAGCAGCAGAAAGGGTGAATTGAAGATGGTGGAAAGATATAGGGACCGATAGAGTGTGAAGGCTATCAATATAAGGGGAAGGATTGTGAGAATTAGGTCAGACTTCACTGGCTTTCATTCTGTCTCTTTGAGGTGTCAGATTTGGAACGTGAACAGAGAGAAAGATTGAGAGGATAGCAATAGAGAGTGTAAGGTGAAGGGCTCAGACTAAGAGAGAAATCAAGAGGAGAAAGCTGTCTAATGAGAAGTCAAATGAACTTGTTGGGAGAGCAGTAGACCTTCTAATTTGGGGTTCTTTGGTACATCTCATATACTCTCTCTGTGATTATCAGCTTTGTTTGGGTTATTGATTTCTAAGTTTCAGTGTTGAGCTATGGAGGGTTTTGGGTGAATGTTACTTTGTCATTCTGTTATATTTTTATCCTTATTTTTTGTTGCTTTGGTCTTTGTACTGGTTGCTTATTGTTAGGATTAAAGTTCATTTCATATTTTTGTTGCTTTGTTAAATTTGCTGATGTCTGGTTGATAATTGATTCTAATTGTTGTCTGTTGTTCATAAAGATGGGAATGGTTTCGTATTTTTCTTTAGTCTAGCATGTGAATCTGATCCCCACTTTGCTAAAGGAACTCACTAATTACTGAACCTGTTTATAGTTTTTCTGGTAATCATGATTTATGTTTGTGGTTTTCTTGAGTTACTATATTACTTATGTTTGGGGATTTCTTGAGTGATTGTTAGTTCATAGAATAACTATTCACTATATCAAGATAGAGTTTATTTTGTGAAAATGCTTCTAAATGGTTGATTGAAACTTTGAATCTCTGGTTTACATATGCACAGTGAGAATGGCTTAATGCATTGTTTTAAATGTTTTAATTTAGTGTTGTGTTTTGAGTGTCTTGGTAAGATTTGGTCATGTTCTATTTGGTAGGTTGACAAATGCTTTTGTGGAGTTTGCATGAACTTTATGGTGATTTATTCTCTTAATGTTATAGTGCATTAGTTTTCATTTTAGCGTGACCACAACACTCCTTTTCAGTGTTTCCTTAAATAATGAAGGTTATTGATCATATTATTATATATTACCTTTTGGAAATGTTACTAGATGTATATATTGGAAGGTGTTTTATGATGAAATATTTAATGGATGACTTATGATTGATCCAAGGTTGGTTTCTTAAGTTGGAGTTTGTCTTAGTGCTAATGATATGAGTTCTATTAGGTGATGTGTGCTTCAAGGTTGAATTCACTCTTTGTGCTGTTTTTTGTTTTCATACTTGTCTTTTTTTGCTGTCATAGTTATTAGATAAGGCATTTTTTATTTTATGCTGTTGGGGATTATATGATTTCGTTGGTGATCATTAGTGATGAATTTGGTAACTGGATTATGGGATTTGCATAATGTCTTTCACTGTGAAATTTTATTGATCATGCTTATGTTTGATAAAGGGTTTTTTTCATTATTTCAATTTTTTGTTGATTAATTATTGAGGATGGGTTGTTTATTTTATTTGAGAATGTAAGAATTTAATTTATATCTTATTTCAACATCATTTATTGATTATTATTAATTGGGCCTCAATTAAATTTTCTTTTCTACTGAATCCCGATGGACAAATTCTGGTTTATGATTTACTAAACTTGTGGTTTAGTTCGAAACTTTGTTTTAAGATTCATTCTCGTGCTTGCTTTCATGGTTGTCTGAATGTGAAAAGAAAAATAATAAGATGAAAACAATTAGGAGTATGTGAAAAGAAAAATAATAAGATGAAAATTTGGGCAAGAACGGGCCGAAGGTTTGAATAGAAATTGATAGGATGTCAAGAGAAGGAAAAAAGCAGCAAGTGAATGGCTCAGGCTTGGCCCAGTTGGTCTGGATGTGTGAATAGAAAAGTGGAGGGTATAAAAAATCAAATTGGGTCTTAGGGTGTGGTTAGGAACTGATGGGTGAAAAAAGAAAACTTTAATGTTTAGGGAAGCGTCTTTAGTTTATTTGTTTTGTTTTATTTTAGTTGTTACTTATTTAATCAGAATTTACGTTTTGTCTCTCTTTTCTACAGTGATGAATTCCCTCTATGCAAGATTTATTATTCTTCTAGAAAAAGAAAATAACAGCAGCAAGGATTTAGATTGTGGTTGCGGTTGTGTTGTTGTAATTGCAAGAAATTAATCCACAATTGCGGAAAATTACAGGTAGAAAGGTCACCATAATAACTAATTTTGTGGGCACATTTGTAGATTTTTATTTATTTATTTTTACTTATGAGAGATAATTGAACTCAAGTAATTTTATTATTAGACTATTTAGCATTGTTGTTTGGTAAACTCAAAATAAAAAGAAATTATAACGTTTAAAATTTAATTTTTGAAACATTATCTAAAATAATGTTTTAATTTTGAAAACTAACTACTAATATTTTATTCTCTTTTTACCCTTAATTTTTCAACAAATAACAAAATTTGTCTCTCACAAATTAGTCCCCTCGTTTCTTTTTCGCTGCCACTTATCATTTTCTTCCTCTCCTCTCAATATTCGATAGTGTTTTATTTTTCCTTTCTTTCCTCTGTCTTAAAACAAGTTCTTATAGGATTGCATATTTGGAATTTTGGTAAAGACGATACTATATTGTTCTGGGATATCAATAGTGAAGTTGAATGGAAAAGTGCCACAGATTTATTTATTTATTTTTTTAATAAACAAGATGCCATAAGGCAATGGGGTTTAAGAGGAAGGTCCTCCTTCAAAAGTCATTTCACAGAATATACGCATCTTTCGAAAAAAGTTAACTATGTGAGAAAAAAAAAATTGGCACACCATCGTTGAATTAGCATCTACATTTATAAAATTAAACTAACAAATTTAGCTACATAAGTCATCCAATGTGGCACTTCACTTTTTGTAGAGTTATAATAGAGGACCATATTGATCACTCCTTAAATCTAAGATGTACCATTTTGATCTCTCTAATCTAAGGAGGACTGTTTTGATACCTCCCCAATCCTAAAGGACTAAAAAAATATTCTACTATTAAATAAAGTGAACCGTTTGAACCATTAAATTGTGAGTGGTTCATATGGATTAGAGTGGTTCAATGGTTCTTTGGTGGATTTTTTTTCCCCAGTTTCAATGCTTGGACCTGTTTTTTAGTTAAGTCGGAGGAGTTATAAAAGAAACAATTAGTTGATTTGTATTTTATCACTAGTTTAGAAGCTAGCTTTGTTGCATAGTTTGGAAGAGTTAAAGTTGAAAGTATGAATGTTATATAAGGTAAAGTAAAAAATTATGGAAGTTAGAAGGTTGGAGTTGATATGTCATGAGCTACTTTATAACTCCTCGGTGATTAAGGTTTTAAGGCATCATGTAATTAGAAATAATTAGATCTTTCTGATTGCTTTTGCCATAGTTACAATTTGAAGTCTTGAGAGTTCTTAAGAGTAAAATATAAAGTGGTGAAGTATAAGTCTCAAAGGCATGAGTCTAGACAAGAATATTAAGGAAAAAATTCTTCTCCAGTTATTGCTCATCTATATTTTCTACAATACTTTACATTATTATTAGGACAACAATAGAATTATCCTCAAATGCAATATCCGTGATATGAAAATCTTGAACAAGAAGAAATAATATTTCTCCGGGAATCCAAGCCTTCAAGTTCGTATATTAAGAAATTTCTTGGGAATATATTGATCTTTGTGTCATCATAAACTATGTGAGATACATGAAAAAAAATCTCAAGATTCCCTAGGAAAACTTATATAAAAATTATTACATTATAATTTTAGTCGTTCAGCTACCAGGAGGTAGAAGAGCCCCATCAATCCAGTGTGTTGTTTCTTGTTGTTGTACTTAGAAACAAGTGTTAAAGTTTCGTCCTGAATTATTTTAATAGAACCTGGTCGAGGATAACATGTTGTCATTCCTACAATGTAACCCTTCTCATTTCCTGCCTCCTTCCCCTTTCCATATTTAGGTAATGAGGTACAAATAATCCTTCCATCCTGGAATCATCAGAAAGAATTTCCAATTTAAGATGATATGGATTTGAAAAAAAAAAGATGCACACCATTTGCACTTTCTTAAAATGTTATGGATTGTTTTTTTTTTAATAAAAAGGAAGAATTGAAGGCAAAACTATAGATAAATTCCAAGGAATATAAAGACTACAAATCAAAATTTCCTCCAATCACATACTTAGGAAGAATTTTCAGCAAGAGGTTACACTGGTCTAGATTTTAAAATTGTAAAATAAGTGTCTCGCTAGATGTAGTATCCTTAATGATGCAAGGATCCTTCTCTTTTTTTTTTTTCCCAATGGGTAGCTAATGCTATCTAGGTATATATCTTCTATTCGTAAGATATATCAATTCCTTTTTCGAATATCAATTATTGTGAATGTTCTGTGGTCTGAATATCTAGAATTAAACCATTTAAGTATAATGATAAATAAAGAAAAATCACCTGTCCATAGAGAGTTGAACCCATTCCACCTGCATGCTGATGAGCAACTCCATAGATAACATATCCACTAGTTTTCATTTGGAAACTTGTCTTTTTGAGATCAGTGCATCCACTACCATACTTTTGAGTAGTGTTGCAAGCTTCAACATCATACTCAATCTGTCAAAAAAAAAAAATCTATATTACTCTTGCTAAATTCAAAAGCGAAGATGTAATTAACAAATGGTTGCTGCTAATTTTATTACTTGGTCCTACAGACTAAACTACTAGAAGAAAGCTCTTGTCAGTTGTTACCTTATTAATATAAAATTTAAATTCTCTAAATATGTCTAATGGGGAACAAGGGAGTGAGTATTATTGAACCGAAATAACACAATATCATGAAATTGTAAAAAGAATACTCACTTGGCAGTTATGGCTCACATTTAATCCGCTTGGACCATTCGATATTTTCACAGTATCGGTCACATCAAAAACATAAACCTTCAAAGGAACTATAAGATTGTCCCAGTCAACCCACTCCACTGTGTATCTAAGGTAGACTGTTCTAATTGACCGCTTATGGCTTTCCTTCAATCTGCACTGTGCATTATCGTTGCAGCACCACCCACCACCTATGTAACCTGGTCTTAGAGGCTGGCCATTTCCGTCCTTTGTTACATTATATAGATCACACCTGCATTCTGTGCACCCAATCCTATCTTCTACACCACTTGTATCAATGACGTGAAGATTCACCATCCATTTCTCTTCATATCCAGCAGGAATTTCTGTTGGATTACCAACCTCTATACCAAAAGGATCTGGAATACATGTAGCTGTTTGTCGAGTTTCAGATCCAAGGCCAAAGTACTGTGAAAGAAGATTTTGCTGGCAAATGCCAGCATTTCTTGAAATAACTTTATCTTGAGGATTTGTAGAATTTTTGGGCTGATAGTATTTAATAACAGTCCAATGGTGAAGATAAGTTTTATAGAGAGGAATAGAATTCCCTTCATCATCAACTAGTTCGCCATAGAAATTCTTGATTGCAATATGTCCTTTGGGAAACTTCAAATCATGGTAGTTCTTGTTTGAACTTATTCCTGGTGCAAGTTCAACTTTGGGGGATAAAAAAACAGCTGATTTTATTTTACCTTTGGATTTCCCTGATGCTTTTGATGGTGCGCTGAGTGCTAGAAATAATATTACTAATAAGACTGCCCAATCTTGATATATATGCCTCATTTTGACCTGCCAAAGTAATTTTAGTAAGATATTCATGGACTGTAAGTTAAAATTTATCATCTCTAAGACATTCAGGTAGACAATTCGTCTCACTTCCAATGGTAATGAGATAATTTGGATGTAAACGAAAAAAAAAAAAGAAGAGAGACCAGTAACATGACAGTTTATGGGAAATGCCAAAATAGATATTTCTTCATTTTATTTTCTTTTGGTGAATATGTCAAAATAGTTTCTATAAGGATAATTTTAAGCAAAAGAGTAGCCAATTTGAAGTGTGTTTGTGATGTGTAACAATGTGTACCCGGAGCATCAACCCTTTCTTCAAATATTTATTTTACAATTTTAATATAGAAACTCTAGAATCAATGAGTTTTTGGCCTTAATTATGCTATGTTTTAGGTTTGTACTTTGATGACGTTTCTAAACATCGACTCTTTGTCTACAAGTAACATGCTTGTTCTCTCTTCCTTCCTACTTATAGCTTGCTTTTTGATGCAGATGATTAATTAGAGAAAAATAGTTAAGTACTCATTTAATTAAATGATTTGCTAAATTTTTTAATTTATTCTTCTCTTGAGCTTCATCAATCATGTTTAATCCATCAACTAGGTTAGGACAGAATAATCCATCCAAAGGCACATGATAACCTTGTTGATGGATTAAGCTTGATTCTCAAAATTAAAAGAGAAAATTTTTAGCAAAACATGCAATTAAAAGTGTATGTTAAATGGGAAAGGGATGGGAAGGGGAAAGGGATTATCTACTTATGCAATTGTACATATCCTAAGAGATGGGAAAGGGATTATCCATCTATAATAATCTTACTTCCCATGCAAGTTGTGTCATGCCACCTTGTAACTAAAGGTCAATTTTTCAATTTTCTTTTCCTTCAAATATGACTAGTTAAAATAGGTAACAATTAGGGAAATGTGTGAATCCCCAAAACTTAATCTGATCTGCACTTTACCTCTAAATATTTCAAAATATGCATTTAACTTAAGCTTTTTAACATGTGGCACGTCACATTCAAATCTTAATTGTTAAAATATATATAAACACAAAACTCATGTGCATGACACAATTAAAATCACCTACTATTGCAGTCTTTAAAATAAGAAGGGCAATTTTGCCGACACTTCTCTACAGCAAGGATCACTAGGCCTCATTGGAGTTTGCATGGACTGAATTTATCAAATTTATTGGAAAAATTCCCAGCCTTGCTAGTTGATAGATATAATAGAAGAAATATAATGAATTTGTTTTCAACGATTCTAACCTGTGTTGTGAGATCTCACCAACCCAGATGGGATCAATCTTGAACTTGGCTTACAAACCTTTGAATTTGATAAAGTCTTCGTCTGACTCTGCCTTTACAAAATCTTTATCGTCACGTGGTAATTTGGAATGGAAATTCTTGATCCATTGATTCTCATAACAGCTATATATATATATATATATATAAGTAAAGCATCATCAATCAACTACGTGCAGCCAAATATAGCCACCTTTATATATGCTACTTCAAAATATAGCTAGATTAGTTATAACATATTACAATAGTTACAACTAATCACAATATTTCCAAATCATGATAGCAGATATAGTAATCTAATAGCATCATCTAGTTGGAGCAAACAGATTTTGAATGCCTAACTTCCAAAAAAAAAAAAATGGCTTTTGTTTTTTGGTGGATTCAAAGTGTATGTGACATTGTTTTTTAATTTTTTTTTTTTGAAAATTCAAAGTGTGTGTGTATGTATTCTCTTAATCAATTTTGATTATTTGAATGAATAATTTAAATAAATAATATATAGAACAGGTTTCATTTAGCTTTTCATGTGAAGAAGAGAAAAGGAGCTCATCCTTCATAGTGGAGATGAGAAGGTAGTTAATAAATTTGATACATAAGGCTCAAGGACCATAGATAATTAATGAAATTATGACTTTAGTAGTTGATAGCATTAAAGAAAGCAATGAAAAAACTTGCAATTACAGACTTTTTGTTGACAAAGTTCATAACCAAACAAAAAATAAACATGAACTTGGCAAAGCGGAATTGATGGGGATGTATAATGAAATATTTAACCTATTTTTGAAATTTACAACTTTAAAAAGAAATCCATTTCAACATTAAAATTGATTCTTCATGTTTGGATTAAAAGGAAGAAAAAAGAAACATTATGACAATAGACGTGTCTTTGGATTATATTTTTTTTGATAAAAAAAAAAAAGCAAGAGTATAGGATGAGAGGAGGCTATATTTATACTAAGAGGAGAGCATGTCACAAAAACCTAAGTAGGGGATCCAACCATACTTATGAATTGTTTACCAATAGAGGACTGCTTGATGTTTATAAAAGAGAACTGTTGAAATGCAAGCATACATTACTGTGTTGCCGGCAATGTATTCCAAGGTTGTCGTATCCAAGGGATTGATCAATTAATCACTAAAGTACTAAGCTCAAAGTTTATTTAGGCGTTCAAATTATTGCGAATGAACAACCAAAAATAGGAAACCAATAAATGAGATCGCAAGTGATGATGGGAAATCAATGAGACAAAGCCTAGGGTCTTGATTTCAGCTCAACCGTTTGTATTGAATTACTTCATTTCCTTAATCCTATTAACTATACTAATTGCCAATCAGGATTCCTAATGCATTACTAAGCCTTTCCCATGGTCGAATCATCCTAACTTAAACTACCAATTTAATCATATCCCTATGTGAATTGTAATAGTCTAAATTGCCTTTCTCATCTATTTCTTTTTCTCTAAATAATAATCCTTTTCTCTTGTGTTTTTTTTTTCCTACATAGCTAACACTTTTTGGTTGATATGATCATTAGTTTAGGGATCAAAACCAAACCTAAATGTCATTTTTCCTATATCCATATACAAGTAGCTAGGATTAAGAGAATCAGATGTAACGTAAACTAGAAGAAAAGAATGATAATGTGAATGTTAACCAAAATTATCTGAGTAAATAAATAGAAGACAAATAGCAAAATCCAAAAAACAACATTAACTAAACAAGAAGAAAAAAACAAAGAACGAAACATCATTTGTATATCAATGGCAATTTTCTTGCCACAGTATCATTGGTATTCTAACTTAAATTGGAGGGAAATTCCTCCAAGACACCCACTTCCTCTTTTCGATCCCCATATTGTTCATCTTCCCCTTGTATCAAGTTTCAAACTAGGGTCATGTTCTCAGAGAACCACTAGTACAGGTTTCAGTCAATTAGGTGAAATGGGGGGGTTTTCAGCAATTCAACCGTAAATAAATGCGATGAACAGAAAAATAGAAGTAAACAGATGATGGAAATGCAATCAACCTAGGGAACTATCAAACAACGGTGATTCTATCCTCAACCTAAAGAAAAATTTAACTCCAGTTATGCCAATTAACTAAATTAACCCCGAAATCTCAAAATTAACCTACCTAATTAATTAATTTGGTTGAACCCTCACTAAGCCGGTATCCCTGCACCTAGCTGGGCAATTCCTACAACACAGTCACATAGATTATGGTCATTGGAACCAAATCTAACCCTAACCAACATCACAGCAAAGGATTAGAGCATCCAAGACCTAAATTATGAATTTCTATCTAACTAAATCAAGTTTTACTCCGTGAAAATTACTCGTAGGGTGATTAGGCCTAGAAATCCCACAAACCCATTCAGCAATCATGCATAAAAGTCATCATACACAATCATAGAGAAAGAAATGGGGAGTAGAGAAGCATAACTATCATTAAATTCAAAATAAACACAATACAGGTCTCAAGAATCAAACCGACAGTCTTCCAATTATCACAGATTGACTACAGATGCGCCTAGCCTTCCATTTTTATGGAGGCAGCCATGGGAGAAGGAGAAAAAAATGAAGAAAACCAAGGAAGAAGATGAAATGGCGACTAGGAATGGTGAAGGAGAAGGCTTGGCCAAATTTCCCTAGGTCCAGTGCAAAAAAATTACAAGTTTGCCATTAATGAAGCCTAAATTACATAATTGCCATTAATGAGGCTCAAATTACAAAAATGCCCCTCCTTATGTTGCCAAAAGCTTTTTTCGCCCTTTTAAAGTTGAGAAAATATCCTTTGTACCCTTGCTTCATGAATTAATGAAAATTATTGCTCCAATCCTAAGCTTGAACAAAAATCGCAATAGGTTCTGAGGCCTTCCAGGTCCAAACCTGAAATTACAAATCCCTAACAAGTAAAATTGGACCTTAAAGGGAGAAAATTAATATGAAATACAATAAATTCTAATTAGGCCTCAATGATAAAAAAATATGCTGATTAAACAATTAAATACAAATTAGAAATGCAAGAAGTACGTATAAGGGTGCATAGATAAACACTAAAAAGTGTTTATCGCACTCGTACGTACTTTAAATGATGTTCAATTTTAATATATATATATATTAACACTTTAAAATAATTTATAAACTAGGATAGGATAGTTTTATTTATTTGGTCATCAATTTGATTATATCAATTTTTCAAAAAACATATCCTATTGATCCGATTATAAGGGTCATCCAAACAAATCTCATCTTTATTGGATCAATTTAGATTGAATTATTTTAATTGGTTTTTGCCATTCAAAAAATTTAAAAATTATATGTTCTTCAACTGTTCAACATGCAATAACAAATAATAAATTCAACTAAAATTAGGTTAAAACTTAAATGAACTTAACTATAAAATGACATAGCATTATACTTATGATATATTATATATATTTGTAATTGGTTGGTTTGGTCGTTATCAATGTTTTTTAGATTGCCATCCAACAACCGAAAATTTAATCTAATCAATATGATTAAATAATTAGTTTTGATCGATTTTTGGCAATTTGGATTGTATCAGTTCAGTTGAGTTTGGTTTGGTTTGAATGTGAACACCCCTACTTGTTATGTAAAATGGTACCTCTTATGTCTTAATTTTTCTTTTTTATTTATTTTTTGGCGTGGCTCTTTATAACAAGTCTTATCTCACTAGGTAAATTCAACTATATAAATTACATGATGCCATTAGGCTCTCTTAGAAATCAAATTTTCAAGAATATCATTAATTAAGAAATCCCTTTTTATAACTTTTTCCAGTGCTCTTTTAGGTCTTTCTCTACACTGTCATAGGGCTAAATACTATATGATCAACCCTTTTCATAGATGCCTTTATCAGCCTTCTCTGTATATGTGCACATCAGCTTGATCATTTTTTTGTCCTTTAATGTGCAGCAACACATTCATTTTAGCATTCTTATCTTTGTTACCCTTACTTTGTGCTCATGTTGTCCATTCAAAGTAGTTTATGGTCACAAATAATTTTTTAAGCTTTTCTCCATTTTAACCATCGAACTTATATCCTATGTGTGACATTTTTGTCAATTTCCCCATCAATTTGTAATATAGAACCCAAATATTTGAGCTTAAAAACTTGTGATATAATATGTTTTTAAATTTTTACCTCCAGATGTCTCCATCTTGCCTCTCATTGAATTTCCAAGGTAGATACTCTTTCTTGCTCCTACTCAAGTGAAAGCCTTTTAATTCAAATGTTTATGAGACTCATTATCAGAAAAATTATAAAGCTTGACAAATAGTTTTAAAATGGTGAATGTATAAATCTTGAAATGTTAAACTCATTATCATAGAAAAATTATAAAGCTTGACAAGTAGTTTTAAAAAGGTGAATGTATAAATCTTGAGATATTTTGATATATAATTGTTTAAATCTTTTGTCATTGTGTTATGCCAAATTATTATAATATACAGTGGTATCTCAATTCTTATATTTTTGATATAGTCAATGTCACTGTGTATGTGACATGTCGTGTCCTATGTTCATGTCAAAAGATGAGAGGAAAACTTTAGGAAAACTTATTTTTACCTTATTGTTAGGAAAACTTTACAAAAGATGAGAGGAAAGACTACTGCTGAAAGACTTGGATGACTGGTTTTAGTTGAAGGGTCATATATACTTTGGTTGGATGTGGTTTTCTTTAGGCAAAGAGCATTACAATTTGTGGAAACAATGACTTTTTTTTTTCTTCTCTTTTTGGCAAAGGCAATTTGGTATTTCTGTTGAGTTATCTCTAGGAATACTTGAAGCATGAACTTGGTCAACGTTTATATTTTGGTTTATCAACTTATTTTTAAGACAACATATAAGTGAGTCCGACACCACTTTAGATTTGAAACCTTAAAGTTATATTTAGTTGGGTAAAATGAAATTTGGTATGAATGGAATAAACATGATGACAATAGACGTGTCTTTGGATTATAATTTTTTGAAAAAAAAAAAGAAAATTGGGATGAGAGGAGCTATATTTATACTAAGGCGAGAGCATGTCACAAAGCCTAAGCAAGGGATCCAACTATACTTATGGATTGTTTACCAATAGAGGAGAACTACTGATTTATAAAGGAGAACTACTGAAATAAAGTACAAGCATACATTACCGTGTTGACGGCAAAATATTTTAGGGTTGTCGTACCTAAGGGATTGATCAACAAATTACTAAAGTACCAAGTTCAAATTTTATTTAGGCATTTGAATTATTGCGAATGAACAAGCAAAAATAGGAAACAAATAAATGAGATCGCAAGTGATGATGTGAAATCAATGAGACATAGCCTAAGGTCTTGATTTCACCTCAATTGTTTGTATTGAATTACTTCATTTCCTCAATCCTATTAACTATAATAATTGCCAATTAGGATTACTATTGTGTTACTAAGTTTTTCCCATGGTCGAATTAACCTAACTTAAACTACCAATTCAATCATATCCCAATGTGAATTGTAATAGTCTAAATTGCATTGGGTTCTGTGAGTTCCCTTTTATGTTTGCATTGTGTCCTAGAATATCCCTATCCTAATCTCCTTTGTGGATCTAATTCTCATAGTCTAATTCCTACTAATTGGCCAGATCAATAAGAAGATGAATGGAGAGAAATAGAACAAAATTAATATAATAAAATTGAATTGATTCCACTATGTTTTGACTTTGGGTAATTTTAACAAATTCTTGGCTGATTTCCACTTAATTCCACTCTAGATACACGAACGTGTTTCCTTCCATTCGCAAAGTGTTAAAAAGTCCCAAAACATAATTCTAAAAGCCTATTTATAGTCTAGGTACACCATCCTCTGTAAATATGACTCCCAAACTAATTAAAAGGCCCAAAACGGCGAAGAGATCGCAATTCCTCGTGTTTGGCACTACAACACCATGAACATTCTTTTAGGTCTTCTTTGTTATACTTTGGCGCCATGGCATCACCAGGCTTGCGCCGCGGTGCCAACTTCATGCTTTTAGGTCCTCATTTGAAGTTCTTTAATCATGCATGGTAAGCAATTAAGGATCAAATACATTCCAATTTTCCAAAGATAAGGACTCCAATGCAAGAGATAGTAGCCTAATTTAATTATATAAAATGTATTTATCATTGTTGCAATGGGATTGAAACTCAAGCATTAAAAGCAAAATGAATTCTATCCATATGCGATGAACCAACCACCACAAGTTGATTTCCAATATTATAAACTACTAAAAGGTTGCATGTCCTATATCATGTGATTAGACAAAAATTTATCTTTTGTTTTAAATTTAAAATGTTTTAAAAAAAATTAACAATGCGAAGTGAAAATACAAGAGGAGGAAGAAGGAATTCAAAGAGAAGGTTTCGAGGAAGCTCAAGGATAGGTTGTGATGATAGAGAACAACACCATCACCCTTGCTTTATCGAAGGGAAGTTCTTGTAGCTCTCATAGTCCACAGAAGGAGTGTGTAAAAGTGCTTGTTTTTTTATTACAAAAGAAACTTTGAGAGATAATCTCATTCCAAGTCTAATAGCATAGGTATCTCTCTTTTTTCATTATCTTTTCTTTCTTCTTCTTGTGGCAGTGTCCAATATCTGTTCCTCAGGTTACCTAAAATATGATTCCCAATCATTTACCTATATAAATCCTAAACTTACATTATCCGTAATAAAGCTAGTCGTTTCCTCCTTTGTTCAACAAATTGTTTTTCTAACAAGTTTTAAGCTAATCAAATGACTATGAGTTGGATAATGTAGACAAAATTCATGAGGCAAAGAAAAGGGAGAGGTATAGCCACAATCCAAGCCATAGAGACAACAAATCCACCCACCTTTATTCTTCAGTTTGATTACCATGACTTTTATTTCCGAGTCACCAGAAGAAGTAACTGCATGCCTAACTTGGAACACAAATTTAGGTGGTTATGTTTGTGTTCTCTATGTTTTCTTGGCATATTTGTATAAGATATATATTAATTTATTGTTGTAAGTAAATTCTTTGGGTTTATGAACTGAGTTAAATATCATTTTAATTTCTAAGTTTTGAAATCCTAAATAATTTTTATCGTCGCACTTCAAAATTTCTTATCAATTTAGTCTCTCACATTTCCAAATTATTAATTTCATCTTTCAAATGTATCAATGCTAATGGTTATTTATGGATTTATTGGCCGTTTAAAACTCTAGAAATTCTATAAACTTGGAGTGTAAGAGACCAAATTGATTATGTTTTCAAGTGTTTGGTACTAAAATAGTATTTAACTCGTGTGTTTTAATAAAAATTTGAAGACAAAAGTACCGAAAGAAAAAAAGGAAGAATGCCATATGAAAATTGGTGAGAATTTTTATAGATTTTGTTAAGTTAAAACAAATATCCTATCCCCATGAAAAAAATAAGTACATTATTCAATTTCTATCCATTCTCAAAATTTCTATAGCAAATAAGGATTCCAATTACAAAAAAACTGTAAGCTTATAAAAAATCAAAAACAAGTTACAATAAAATCAATCACCCCTTGTACTCGAGTTCTCGAATCGTTTTTAGGATAGGTGCTCACATTTATTGTTCGAAACTACTTCAAATGGATTGTTTTTAATAGGAAGATACTAAGGGAAATTTAATATATATATACACACACACACACACACACACATACATAATTGGCTCCTTTTTTGACGGGGATTGTCTCTTAGTCATTAAGACGTGTTTAGAAGCTAGTTTTTGTGCATAGTTTGGAAGAGTTAAAGTTGAAAGTATGAATGTTATATAAGGTAAAGTAAAAAATTATGGAAGTTAGAAGGTTGGAGTTGATATGTCATGATCTACTTTATAACTCCTCGGTGATTAAGGTTTTAAGGCATCATGTAATTAGAAATAATTAGACTTTTTGATTGCTCTTGCCATAGTTACAATTTGAAGTCTTGAGAGTTCTTAAGAGTACAATATAAAGTGGTGAAGTATAAGTCTCAAAGGCATGAGTCTAGACAAGAATATTAAGGAAAAAATTCTTCTCCAGTTATTGCTCATCTATATTTTTTACAATACTTTACATTATTATCAAGACAACAAGAGAATTATCCTCAAATGCAATATCCGTGATATGAAAATCTTGAACAAGAAGAAATAATGCTTCTCTAGGAATCCAAGCCTTCAAGTTTGTATATTAAGAAATTTATTGGAAATATTTTGATCTTTGTGTCATCATAAACTATGTGACATACTTCAAAAAAATCTCAAGATTCCCTAGGAAAACTTTTATAAAAATTATTACATTATAATTTTAGTCATTCAGCTACCAAGAGGTAGAAGAGCCCCATCAATCCAGTGTATTGTTTCTTGTTGTTGTACTTAGAAACAAGTGTTAAAGTTTCGTCCTGAATTATCTGAATAGAACCTGGTCATGCATAACATGTTGTCATTCCTACAATGTAACCCTTCTCATTTCCTGCCTCCTTCCCCTTTCCATATTTAGGTAATGAGGTACAAATAATCCTTCCATCCTGGAATCATCAGAAAGAATTTCCAATTTAAGATGATATGGATTTGAAAAAAAAAGATGCACACCATTTGTGCTTTCTTAAAATGTTATGGATTAATTTTTTTTAATAAAAAGGAAGAATTGAAGGCAAAACTATAGATAAATTCCAAGGAATATAAGGACTACAAATCAAAATTTCCTCCAATCACGTACTTAGGAAGAATTTTCAGCAAGATGTTACATTGGTCTAGATTTTAAAATTGTAAAATAAGTGTCTCGCTAGATGTAGTATCCTTAATGATGCAAGGATCCTTCTTTTTTTGTTTTTTCTCAAAGGGTAGTTAATGCTATCTAGGTATATATCTTATATTCGTAAGATATATCAATTCCTTTTTCGAATATCAATTCTTGTGAATGTTCTGTGGTCTGAATATCTAGAATTAAACCATTTAAGTATAATGGTAAATAAAGAAAATCACCTGTCCATAGAGAGTTGAACCCGTTCCACCTGCATGCTGATGAGCAACTCCATAGATAACATATCCACTAGTTTTCATTTCGAAACTTGTCTTTTTGAGATCAATGCATCCACTACCATACTTTTGAGTAGTGTTGCAAGCTTCAACATCATACTCAATCTATCGAGAAAAGAAAAATCTATATTACTCTTGCTAAATTCAAAAGTGAAGATGTAATTAACAAATGGTTGCTGGTAATTTTATTACTTGGCCCTATAGACTAAACAACTAGAAGAAAGCTCTTGTTAGTTGTTACCTTATTAATATAAAATTTAAATTCTCTAAATATGTCTAATGGGGAACAAGGGAGTGAGTATTATTGAACCGAAATAACACAATATCATGAAATTGTAAAAAGAATACTCACTTGGCAGTTATGGCTCACATTTAATCTGCTTGGACCATTCGATATTTTCACAGTATCAGTCACATCAAAAACATAAACCTTCAAAGGAACTATAAGATTGTCCCAATCAACCCACTCCACTAAGTATCTAAGGGAGACTGTTCTAATTGACCCCTTATGGCTTTCCTTCAATCTGCACTGTGCATTATCACTGCAGCACCACCCACCACCTATGTAACCTGGTCTCAGAGGCTGGCCATTTCCATCCTTTGTTACATTATATAGATCACACCTGCATTCTGTGCACCCAATCCTATCTTCTACACCTCGTGTATCAATGACGTGAAGATTCACCATCCATTTCTCTTCATATCCAGCAGGAATTTCTGTTGGATTGCCAACCTCTACACCAAAAGGATCTGGAATACGTGTAGCTGTTTGTCGAGTTTCAGATCCAAGGCCAAAGTACTGTGAAAGAAGATTTTGCTGGCAAATGCCAGCATTTCTTGAAATAACTTTATCTTGAGGATCTGTAGAATTTTTGGGCTGATAGTATTTAATAACAGTCCAATGGTGAAGATAAGTTTCATAGAGAGGAATAGAATTCCCTTCATCATCAACTAGTTCGCCATAGAAATTCTTGATTGCAATATGTCCTTTGGGAAACTTCAAATCATGGTAGTTCTTGTTTGAACTTATTCCTGGTGCAAGTTCAACTTTGGGGGATAAAAAAACAGCCGATTTTATTTTACCTTTGGATTTCCCTGATGCTTTTGATGGTGTGCTGAGTGCTAGAAATAGTATTACTAATAAGATTGCCCAATCTTGATATATATGCCTCATTTTGACCTGCCAAAGTAATTTTAGTAAGATATTCATGGACTTTAAGTTTAAATTTATCATCTCTTAGACATTCAGGTAGACAATTAGTCTCACTTCAAATGGTAATGAGATAACTTGGACGTAAACAAAAAAAAAAAGAGAGACCAGTAACATGACAGTTTATGGGAAATGCCAAAATAGATATTTCTTCATTTTATTTTCTTTTGTTGAATATGTCAAAATAGTTTCTATCAGGATAATTTTAAGCAAAACAGTAGCCAATTTGAAGTGTGTTTGTGATGTGTAACAATGTGTACCCGGAGCATCAACCCTTTCTTCAAATATTTATGTTACAATTTTAATATAGAAACTATAGAATCAATGAGTTTTTGGCCTTAATTATGCTATGTTTTAGGTTTGTACTTTGATGACGTTCTAAACATCGACTCTTTGTCTACAAGTAACATGCTTGTTCTCTCTTCCTTACTACTTATAGCTTGCTTTTTGAGGCAGATGATTAATTAGAGAAAAATAGTTAAGTACTCATTTAATTAAATGATTTGCTAAATTTTTTAATTTATTCTTCTCTTGAGCTTCAACAGTCATGTTTAATCCATCAACTAGGTTAGGACAGAATAATCCTCCAAAGGCACATGATAACCTTGTTGATGGATTAAGGTTGATTGTCAAAATTAAAAAGAGAAAATTTTTAGCGAAACATTCAATTAAAAGTGTATGTTAAATGGGATGCCATAGTCAATTTGCACCTTTTCTTCCATTCCAGCATCCCCACCAAAATTTTTCTACTTGTGCAGTTGTACATGTCCTAAGAGATGGGAAAGGGATTATCTATCTATAATAATCTTACTCCCCATGCAAGTTGTGTCATGCCACCTTGTAACTAAAGGTCAATTTTTCAATTTTCTTTTCCTTCAAATATGACTAGTTAAAATAGGTAACAATTAGGGAAATGTGTGAATCCCCAAAACTTCATGTGATCTGCACTTTACCTCTAAATATTTCAAAATATGCATTTAACTTAAGCTTTTTAACATGAGGCACGTCACTTTCAAATCTTAATTGTTGTTAAAATATATATAAACACAAAAACTCATGTGCATGACACAATTAAAATCACCTACTATTGCAGTCTTTAAAACAAGAAGGGAAATTTTGCCAACACTTCTCTACAGCAAGGATCGCTAGGCCTCATTGGAGTTTGCATGGACTAAATTTATCAAATTTATTGGAAAAATTCCCAGCCATGCTAGTTGATAGATATAATAGAAGAAATATAATTAATTTGTTTTCAACGATTCTAACCTGCGGTGTGAGATCTCACCAACCCAGATGGGATCAATCTTGAACTTGGCTTACAAACCTTTGAATTTGGCGAAGACTTCGCGTGACTCTGCCTTTACAAAATCTTTATCGTCACATGGTAATTTGCAATGGAAATTCTTGATTTCCATTGATTCTCATAACAGCTATATATATATAAGTAAAGCATCATCAATCAACTACATGCAGCCAAATATAGCTACTTTTATATATGCTACTTCAAAATATAGCTAGATTAGTTATAACATATTACAATAGTTACAACTAATGACAATATTTCCAAATCATGATAGCAGATGTAGTATCCTAATAGCATCATCTAGTTGGAGCAAACAGACTTTGAATGCCTAACTTGCAAAAAAAAAAAATGGCTTTTGTTTTTTGTTGGATTCAAAGTGTATGTGACATTGTTTTTAAATTTAATTTTGTTGAAAATTCAAAGTGTGTGTGTATGTATTCTCTTAATCAAATTTGATTATTTGATTGAATAATTTAAATAAATAATATATAGAACAAGTTTAATTTAGCTTTTAATGTGAAAAAGAGAAAAGGAGTTCGTTCATCCTTCATAGTGGAGATGAGAAGGTAGTTAATAAATTTGATGCGTCAGGCTCAAGGACCATAGATAATTAATGAAATTATGACTTTAGTTGCTGATAGCATTAAAGAAAGCACTGAAAAAGCTTGCAATTATAGACTTTTTGTTGACAAAGTTCATAACCAAACAAAAAATAAATGTGAACTTGGCAAAACGAAACTGATGGAGATGTATAATAAAATATTTAACCTATTTTTGAAATTTACAACTTTAAAAAGAACTTCATTTCAACATTAAAATTGTTTCTTCATGTTTGGATTAAAAGGAAGAAAAAAGAAACATTATGACAATAGATGTGTCTTTGGATTATATTTTTTTTGATAAAAAAATAAAAATGCAAGAGTTTAGGATGAGAGGAGGCTATATTTATACTAAGGCGAGAGCATGTCACAAAACCTAAGCAAAGGATCCAACCATACTTATGAATTGTTTACCAATAGAGGACTGCTTGATGTTTATAAAAGAGAACTGTTGAAATGCAAGCATACATTACTGTGTTGCCCGCAATGTATTCCGGGGTTGTTGTATCCAAGCGATTGATCAATTAATTACTAAAGTACTAAGCTCAAAGTTTATTTAGGGGTTCGAATTATAGCGAATGAACAAGCAAAAATAGGAAACAAATAAATGAGATCGCAAGTGATGATGGGAAATCAATGAGACAAAACCTAGGGTCTCGATTTCAGCTTAACCGTTTGTATTGAATTACTTCATTTCCTTAATCCTATTAACTATACCAATTGCCAATGAGGATTCCTAATGCATTACTAAGCCTTTCCCATGGTCGAATTATCCTAACTAAAACTACCAATTTAATCATATCCCTATGTGAATTGTAATAGTCTAAATTGTCTTTCTCTTCTATTTCTTTTTCTCTAAATAATAATCCTTTTCTCTGGTGTTTTTTTTTTTCCTACATAGCTAACACTTTTTGGTTGCTATGATCATTAGTTTAGGGATCAAAACCAAACCTAAATGTCATTTTCCCTATATCCATATACAAGTAGCTAGGATTAAGAGAATCAGATGTAATGTAAACTAGAAGAAAAGAATGATAATCTGAATGTTAACCAAAATTATCCGAGTAAATAAATAGAAGACAAATAGCTAAATCCAAAAAACAACAGTAACAGAACAAGAAGAAAAAAAACAAAAAACGAAACATCGTTTGTATATCAATGGCAATTTTCTTGAGACACCCACTTCCTCATTTTGATCCCCATATTGTTCATCTTTCCAACATAAAGGCTAGAGAATAAACTTTTCTTCAGATTCTGCTTGATTTGGGAAACTAATTTGTCAAAGAGATGAAAGAGGTCAAGAACTTAACCTTTTGGCTTTCATTTCTAAATGAGTTTGCTATCATCTTTTACAGTTTACACTACATTTACAGCAATTGGTAGTGAAGAAATTTGGTGATATTTCGTTCAAAGGGAATGATTGTAAGTGTCCAACGTTGTTTAGAATTGTCTCAACAACTTCAGGAAAATCTACGAAGGTTACATGTGTAGTGTCTCTGTTTTATGGACCCCAAGGGTTTTATGATATGATCAAACGGTGGTTGTGGCTATTATTCATCGTCATCTTAAGAAACTTAGCTAGAGCACCTTGGTTATTTAATGTTACGTGGTTGTCAAATAATCTATAGAAGTTTCCAATTGAATTATTCCGCTTATAAGGCTTAAGTTTTTGAGATAGAAGTATCATATTTTCATCTCATTCAAAAAGTGCTAGCTCCCAAAACAGAAAGACATAGATTATCACCCATCTCTCTCGCTCTAAAGGACGTCTAACAAGAAAACAATCAACATCTACATGTAATGTATAGCTCCCAAAATATACGCCCATCTTTCTGCAAGGCACTATTGCATTTGTTCATAAAGAAAGTTGCATTGTCCATTTTCTACTCACCAGCGCACAAACACAGAAGTAAGACCCACGTCACATGTTTTCTATGCAATTCCAAGCAAATTATGGCATGGTATTAAATAAAGATTCCCGTCAAATTATGTTTATTCATGTCCGTCGAGCTTTTAATCAAGTAGTTGGGCATGTTCTTGGAGTACTTTGGGTTCCAAGATCAAATCTAAATAGTCATAGTCTATCCCAATCTAAGTTAAACACCTCTAGGTGCTCATTTACTTTGTGCAAGTCCTTTGTCGACTGGGATCTATGCATAAGTTTACTTTGCCTGATAGTCAAGCTTTGACACAATGTTAGTTGAAGCTCCGCTGAGAATTCACTGTTTAATGAAAAATAATTTTAAAAATTAAAATTGTAATAAGAAAAATCACCAATACTGAGAAGATGTTCTTCCCATAAAGCATTTGCTTTTCTCATGAATAATAGAATTGCTTTTGCCTTTTTGTTTATGCTTGAATCCACACGTAAAGCATCACAGAGTGGCGTTAGCAGATTCTTTTAGCAGTGCAATCAATAAGTGGGTAATTAAATAACCGATTATTATTATTATTGTGCACATATAATCTGAAAAACTTAAGTTTAATCAGTGACACCAACCGAAAAGAAGGTAACTTTGTGACAGATCAAGGTTTTGGCAAAACAATTGGTCAAGAACCTTGAACATCATGTGTGAATAAAAGGTTATCATCAAAAGAAAAGGCTTCTAGAATCCAATATTATTGTCTTGTTTTGAATAATGTATTCTGTATTTTCCTTCTATATTTGGTTGGTGGAAACACTCTGTTCAAGTATCTTATAATTGTGTGGGAAGCAGAAGATAATGTATACTGACAAAATCTACTACAGTACAATGCTGTATATCTTTTCACCCTTAATTGAAAGAGGGATAATACATGCACACCCACTTCTGGATACTCATATTTTACATCTCTTTTTCCTTTTTGTATCTCTCTTATTTTTCTGTTTACAATTTTATTCATACAAATAAAATAACTAAAATAAATAAGGTGTATATGGAGGTGTGTAAATTTTGGTGTGAAACTAGCTTTTCTCTTATTATAATATGGCCATACTTTTGCTCCGAAAGTCCACATTCTCTTCCATAAACTCAAAAAGCCTGTGAAAAAGTGACTTCGAAATCCCACTTCATTCCATATCCCCACTTTATTTTCATAAATTCATCTATTTCCATTCAACCACTTGTAGGTCTTCTCTTTTTCTTCCGAAGTGTTTCTTTCTTTTTTTGGTTCTGCAATCTGATAGTGAAGATAAGATTAGTGCTTCTAATCCTCACTCACAGTACACAAAGAGAAAGAAGAATAGAAAAAGAGGCATGTTTGGCTAATAGAAAAAGCACTTTTCTTTGAAGCTCACATTCTGAATGATTTTTCTGTGAAGATGAATCCTGAACTTCAGTTCCAGATTATAGTTCATGGGTTTCTCTTGTGGGCTGCAATGGGGTTCTTGATGCCGCTTGTATGCATATAATTCGAATTTCAAACAGAGAGGAGAATGGAAGAACGGCTAGAATAGTATTCTATCTTCATGCAGTTTTGCAGGCAAGTGCATATTCTAGATCTGCAGTTATATTATTTTGTTAGTTTAACAGTGCTATGATGAATACTTTGTGGACAATAAAGGGATTAAAATATACTATATCGTTACAAACTGATAGCTTTGTTTATCTCATTTTATGGACTGAGAATGTGAAAAAAAAAAAAAAAACAGTTATGCTGTATAAGCTTTTCTTGCATTGATTATGCTTTCCTTTTTCTAAAAAAATCTTTTCAATTTTTTGTGCAACAGATGCTTGCTGTTCTCCTGGGCACAGCAGGAGAAATAATGTCCATAAACAATTTCAACAACTTCAACAATAATCATCAAAGAGTAGGAGTGGCATTATATGGTATTATCTAGTCCAGATTAGTGATTAGTTAAAAAACTTTATAATAGATTTATATCTCACAATTAGTAATGGTCAAACAAAAAAAAGTTACTCCTTTACCATTTGCTAACCCAAACAACATAAAAGACAAGCAGTGAACAGATCAAGGATATATATATATCATTATGTAATATAATATATCATTATAATTATAATAAATTTATCAAAATATTTAGTCATTTATTGATGTAATTGCTTGCAATTAAACATCTCAAATATTTGAAGCTATAAAGAAATATACTTATGGTTTTATCTTGGTCACGTGCATAATCTCACATTTATGATTTTTTTTAATAAATTATTTATAGGACATAGAGATGTCCAAAATCAGCCCAACCTTGTCCCCGGTCCATTGTTTTTTATTTTTTATTTTTGAAAAATTAACTTTTGGGGTTGGACTCTCGAGTCACAAGTTGGCAAACATTGACCCAACTCAAGTAACCTATTTAATTTATTTAAAAAATATTAAAATTTAGTTTTTTTAAGCCTTTTTTTTGTATTTTATGGTATAAACTATAAATACTTTTAATAATATTATCATAACATATTTCTTTTTGTATAAGTTAATTATGTTTAATACTTAAAAAAATTACATCAACCTCCACTGTAGTTACCTTGTTTTCACTTATAACTTTTTATTTTAAAAACTTACACAAACTTCCTATGTAGTTTGAAAATATATTATACTTAAGTCTCACTTTTAACAATTGACTAACGAAAGTGTTAGTCAACAGTTAATATAATTAAAATATCATAAATACTCTTAATAATTTATAATTTTGATTTCTCTTATAATTAGCTTACTTTTCATTTGCTTTCCTCTATTATTAAAACATACATGTACTTCCTTATAATTAAAAAGGCACAACACTTAAATACAACCTATAAAATTACATTAACCAATACATTAATCATATTTTTTTAGGTAGAGGAATATATATATATATATATGTAGGAGTGATATATTATATATTATATTTTCTATAATATATTAGAATGCAATAAAAACTCACTTGCTAAACACATTATAAACCAATCATTTCAATTAGATGTTAAAAAATTTTAAAAATTAAATATATTCTATTTGTTTGGATTGTTTTAAAAGCATCCATTATACTTGTAAGATAAAAGTAATAATTAAAAAATTGAAAAAATATAAATAGTGCAACATGAGGCTAGAATTTAATTAGTTCAACTCAAATGAACTTTTGATGCGAATATAGTGTAGAATTTCTAATATTTTGAAAGAAAATTAATCTTGCTGACTTTTGACACCAACTTATTTGACATAAATTATTTTACACATTATTTTATTTCAAAATAAAGAGACAAAGACATAAAAAATACAATTTAATTAAATTAATAATAATAATGTTTAAAAATACTTCCAGATTTACATAAATATTTATTTTAAAAAATTATATGAAATATGGGGTATAAATAAATGAAGATTAATACAGGACATAAAAGAAAATAAGGTGAGTTACTCTTAGATAATTTTTATTTAAGTTTATTTATGAAATGTTTAAGAAAAATAAAAGGAAAAAATCTGAAAAAAAAATATTTCTTAATCATGTTAGTTAAAAATTAAATTCCCCCTTGGGTCCAGGATTGATTTTGTGCTTGGAATTCTTCCTTTGTCATTGTCAAGTATGCTTTTTCTTTTTAATGTATTGTGGGACCTTTTACTAGTCTAACCAACCTAATTATTTTTGTTGAAAAACTAGTCATCCCAATTATCAACATACCAATAAGTTTAATTTTTGTGATCATGCTTATTGATCTTGTGATCATTACCTAATTTATTTTACATTTTATAGTGCAAATATCTCAAATTTCCTATATATTGAATTATGCTTGTATGTAGTAATTTTTGTGATCATGCTTATTGATCTTGTGATCATTGCCTAATTTATTTTACATTTTATAGTGCAAATATCTCAAATTTGGCAAAATTTGACTTCGTCGCATTGGACATCATTGGGACGAATTACTTATCTTGAGTATTAGATGTTGAGATCCATTTAGATGCAAATGGTCTTGGTGACACTATCAGAAAGTGTTGTGAAACCCTAAAGTGGATCTTGAAGCTATCCACTCTAAAGTTATTCACATAGAAGTTGAATTGAATTTTGAAGTTATCCATGTATATTATAAGGTGGATCTTGGAGCTATCCACATAAGTAGTAAAGAAGATCCCAAAGTTATCCATTTAAGGTATAAATTGAATTTTGAAGTTATCCACTTGCAAGTATAAAGATATTACTGACTAGCTATCCATTTAATATTACTTATGATATATTATATATATTTGTAATTGGTCGGTTTGGTTGTTATCAATTTTTTTTAGATTGCCATCCAACAACTAAAAATTTAATCTAATCAATATGATTAAATAATTAGTTTTGATCGATTTTTGGCAATTTGGATTGGATCAGTTCAGTTGAGTTTGGTTTGGTTTGGATGTGAACACCCCTACTTGTTATGTAAAATGGTACCTCTTGACTCTAAATTTCTCTTTTTTTTTTTGGTGAGGCTCTTTATAACAAGTCTTATCTCACTAGGTAAATTCAACTACATAAATTACATGATGCCTTTAGGCTCTCTTAGAAATCAAATTTTCAAGAATATCATTAATTAAGAAATCCCTTTTTATAACCTTTTCCAGTGCTCTTTTAGGTCTTTCTCTACACTGTCATAGGGCTAAATACTATATGATCAACCCTTATCATAGATGCCTTTATCAGCCTTCTTTGTATATGTCCACATCATCTTGATCATTTTTTTTTTCATCTTCTCTATAATAGGTGTCACCACACTATCCTTTAATGCAATTGCTTTGTATTTTGTCCTTTAATGTGCGGCAACACATTCATTTTAGCATTCTTATCTTTGTTACCCCTACTTTGTGCTCATGTTGTCCATTCAAAGTTTAACATTCGCTACCATCAAACATAACTGGTTAAATATTAATACAATAAAACTTACTTTTAAGTTTGGTAGGTATGTACTTTATGGTTACAAATAATTTTTTTAAGCTTTTCTCCATTTTAGCCATCGAACTTATATCCTATGTGTGACATTTTTGTCAATTTCCCATCAATTTGCAATATAGAACCCAAATATTTGAACTTAAAAACTTGTGATAGAATAGGTTTTTTTAATTTTTACCTCCAGATGTCTCCATCTTGCCTCTCATTGAATTTGCAAGGTAGATACTCTTTCTTGCTCCTACTCAAGTGAAATCCTTTTAATTCAAATGTTTGTGAGACTCGTTATCAGAGAAATTATAAAGCTTGACAAATAGTTTTAAAAGGGTGAATGTATAAATCTTGAAATATTAAACACATTATCATAGAAAAATTATAAAATTTGACAGGTAGTTTTAAAAAGGTGAATGTATAAATCTTGAGATATTTTAATATATAATTGTTTAAATCTTTTTTCATTGTGTTATGTCAAATTATTATAATATATAGTGGTATCTCAATTCTTATATTTTTGATATAGTCAATGTCACTGTGTATGTGACATGTTGTGTCCTATGTTCATGTCAAAATAAATGCTTCATAGCATTCAAGTATTCCAAACCAGGAATATCATGTAGTCCTTCTAGGATTGATACAAACAAAGATGAAGGTATTATTCCATGGAAGGAATTTCCTTGTTAATAAAGTTACTTCAAGCTTATATAACCTCCAATGGTTCAAGGAATGTCACCGGATGGATGATTTTCTAAGATATCCAACTTACGAATGTTTTTAAGCCTGCCATCCTTAGCAGGGAGGGTGCCACATAATGGTTATTTATTTTTTTTAAAATAAGTTTAGAAGAATTGATAGAAAGAAAAACAACTCATAACTTCGAAGCTAAAACTATAGGTACCTTTTAATTTAGCAGTGTCAGGGTGTCCGGTACATTTCCAACACCAATATCAACATGACAACCATACAACATGTCTCTTCAAACAATGTCTAATAAATTTTTTTTTTTTAATAGTTTGAACACTTGAGACAATACCTTAAATTGACTTGGATACTTGGATTGGATACTCGAATAGGACACCTCTGTCTGATTTTTTTATTATTTTTTCTTCAAATGTTTAGCAAATAATTACGTAAAAAAATCCAAGATTTAGTAATACAATTCTTCACAACCATAAAACGCAAAAAAACAAAAGAACTATTTAATCTGGTCTTAATATATAATTAGTTACATCTTTTTTCACTGTGTTATATTAAAATATTATAATATATATATATAGATGTATATATATGAATATATATGTATATATATGAATATATATACATATATATACATCTATATATATATATATATATGTATATATATATATGATGTTTTGGTGTCTTATATTTTTGACATAAGCATTGTTCCCATGTCCATATCGGTGTTATGTTTAGTGTCTGTGTCAGAGTTTATGCTTCATAGCTTTTAAGGGTATAAGGTTGTTTTTTGAGAGATCCAGGTATTTAAATTTTTGCAATTTCCAACACTTGGTGGAATATTTCCTCGTAGCATGTTCTGTCACTGGTGCAATTGTGACAACCAACTGTGATTGCCTATAGAGGCACCTTTCCTAACAATTTGTTAACACTTAAGGTTAATACTTGCAACTTTTGAAGCATCCCAAAAGTGATTGGAATGCTCGAAATAAAATGGTTATTTCCCAAGTCCAGGGCAATTAAATTAATGAAATTTCCTGTTGTAGCAGCAATACATAGTTCCATATATTTGAAATTGATGGCCCCCAAAGTTATTAAAATTCAAAACCAAATATTCCAAATTGCTACAGTTTGTTAACGCTGCAATAAAATCCAAGTCATTGTCTGAATTATTCCTTAGATAATTAGCGCTTAGATCTAGGCTTCTAGCCACCAAAAATCCTGAAGATCTCCTATACTAAGAACTTGTTCCACAAAGTGGTTTATCGGTATATCAGGTAATAGAAGAACAGATGCGCTGGAGATAGAACTTGGGATAGGACCTGTGTTTTGATTCATACCAATGCCAAACATTTAGACTAGAGATAGTGAGGAACAAGTTGGCAGGAAGGGAGGCATTATTGGGATTAGGAAACACCAACGTGAGAGATGTGGGGGCAATCATACCAGAGGCATGCTTTACGTCCAATTGAACTATTATGGTTTACTCCTCCAGTCCAATCCATGTATTCCTATTAACAATACTCTTTTTGATTGGGAAATTACGAACTTCCATGATGTACCCTCGTATGTTCCGCATAGGTTTCTACAAGACTTTCCTCCCTACAAGAACAAATGGCAACTCAAGACATATGAAGAATCCAAGAAATATTCAAGGGCAATATGAAGAATAAGACTTTTTCATTTGATCCAATTAAGGAAGAGCAAGCTGCTTTCCCAATCACAACTAGCTTAGCTGATTTTTGGCACAAGAGGCCTGGTCATTTTCATTATTCGGGAATGGTTAAGTGTTTAAAAATCCAACTTGTTCGTGGAGTTCCTTCCTTGCCAGACAATTTAGCTGAGTGTGAAGTTTGTCAATTTGGGAAGCAAACAAAGAAGCCATTTCACTATTGCAACTGAAGGGCGAGCCAAAAGCTCCAGCTTGTTCACATTGACCCTTCTAGACCTGAAAGAACAGCATCAATTCTTTGGCATAATACAAATAGGCAAAGGCATTGTTATATTATGTGGAACTGTGTGTGACAATGTGATCTGTGTTGTCTTATTTCTAGTATTTGCACACATCACAATGATTAACTCTAGAGACAAATTTATAAAACACATTCCTGTGCAAATTATAAACAAGTCAATTCTATAGGTTGTCAATAAATAGAAAGCATTAATAACTGAATTAACTGCTCATAGAATGAAAATAGGCAATTGTATAACCCAAAATTTCAGTATATATGTAAAAATCCCTAAGCTACATCCCTCCCCTAGTGGGAGGTTTAGCAAGACAAGATCAACTTAGAAAAATAAAGAAAAAATTATATACTCATGGAGAAAAGGAAACTTCACTATGGTGTAATTTGCAAGAATCCTTGGTTGAATCGCTTGATCTCCACCTTCTAGAGCCATCTCATCTCCCCTTGTTCCTTTTCCAAAAGATTGCTTAACCCTCTTAGAAAAACCTTTTAAAATTGCTAATTAAGTAAAGCTACTTGGTGCTAAGCTACCTTATTTTAGGATAGTTAAAAAGCATCTTGTTACTGTACCTGAGAGATTTGAAGCTTCATTTTCTGCTTTAGAAAACACTAAAGATCTAGCAAGCATTTCTTTGCCAAAAGTTATCAATGCTTTACAGGCTTTTGAGGAGAGGATACTTCTTAGATGGAGAATGGAGATATAAGATTGGTTTACTTTATTGTTGCATCAGATAAGGTCAGCGTGAAACAAGATGGTGAGGTAGGTCGACAATTAAAACTTATTTCAATATCACATCATCTTCTGTGTCATGGCAAGACCAAACATTTCAATGTCAAATTATTTAATCGAGAGAAGTATAAGAGAATAAAGATATAAGATTGGTTTATTGAAGAACCAAAGAGGAGTCTTTTCCACTTTCTAGGTTGAGTTTCAAGAAACTTGGAGTTTGTAGCTTCCAAGAAAGAACTAGTGTTGAAAATGTTCCTTAGAAGACTTCAAAGTTTGATTTAGAGTTTGAATAGTCAAAGATCGAGTTTTATCTAGAATTTGTTAACTAGTTGTTGATAGGTGATCTTATTTCAATTTTTTAGCCAAGTCAATAGTCTGTGGGTTAGTGTTACCTAGAAGAGTGAGATTTAATTTATCTTTAATTAATTTTTAAATGTATTTATATCCAAGTCATATTTAATAACATTATAACTAAGTAAAAATTCTTAGCTTTTTTTTTTTCATCAACTACTTTGCAATAACTTTCTTTGCTATATTACTTGTTTTAAAAAACAACGCATGTTTTTAGGGTTGCACTATCACACTAAATTACTTTCCTAACCTCTGCTAACTGGCTAATTTCACAACTCAACAATATTATTTGTAAACTTTATATACAAGATATTCTTCTATAATCAAAACTCTTGGCAGCATCTGAAGATAAAATCCTCATAAGTAATTTTTTGGAGATTATATTTTTAATATATACTTTTTCGTTATTTCCTCATAATGATTCACCTAAAATAACAAAAAAAAAAAACAAAGAAAATTGACACTACTTATGATAAAAAGTGAAGATTTTCTAAATCATTCTAGGGGAAGCTCAATGCATAATGAGACATGAGTGTAGACACCATGTTTTGTCCAGTCATTTTTAAAATTAAAAAAAATAAAATTGAGAGACTGAAAATGAAAGTGGTTTCCAAAATATTTTGTGAAAAATCATCATTTATAAAATTGTTTCTCTTTGTAAAAATTTGGTTTTTATTTCAAAGATGTATAAAATTTTAGTTTAACTTGTAAGTTCTTTTTTTAAAAAAATTAAAATTAATTATTAATTGAGTTAGAATTCATTTATATTTTTAAACAAATAATAATAATAATAAAAGGGTAAAATATTTTTAGGTTTTTCTTTAAAATTTATTTTCCAAAAGCCATTTTCTTTGGATTCAATTTCATACTGGCTTCCATAAACCCAAGCCCATATAATAACAAAAAAAAGGCGGGGGGGGGGGGGGGGTGGGGAAGTTTAATAGTCGAAACACAAAGGAGCAGAAAGGCATAATGTAGTAGAAGGAATGAGGAACAAGCAAAATGTAGTAGAAGGAAGAAAACGACATCAACAAGGTTGCATTTTGGAGCAACCGAACAACCCAAAAGAAGGACAGATCAGATCATGGAGTAGCAGGTCTCAGAGCAAGACGCGTCTGTGGGGAACAGTAGAACTCCAGGGCAAAACATACACACCATTAATGCAGAAGCAGGGCTCCCCCAGCGTGCTAGATGACATCCCAAAGTGCAGGAGTGAGGCACAAGTAAATAGAGACAAGACATGAGCAGCATAAAAGGAGGAAAAGAGGAGAAGGGCATCGAGAGAGAGAGCAGCAGAAAGGGTGAATTGAAGATGGTGGAAAGATATAGGGACCGATAGAGTGTGAAGGCTATCAATATAAGGGGAAGGATTGTGAGAATTAGGTCAGACTTCACTGGCTTTCATTCTGTCTCTTTGAGGTGTCAGATTTGGAACGTGAACAGAGAGAAAGATTGAGAGGATAGCAATAGAGAGTGTAAGGTGAAGGGCTCAGACTAAGAGAGAAATCAAGAGGAGAAAGCTGTCTAATGAGAAGTCAAATGAACTTGTTGGGAGAGCAGTAGACCTTCTAATTTGGGGTTCTTTGGTACATCTCATATACTCTCTCTGTGATTATCAGCTTTGTTTGGGTTATTGATTTCTAAGTTTCAGTGTTGAGCTATGGAGGGTTTTGGGTGAATGTTACTTTGTCATTCTGTTATATTTTTATCCTTATTTTTTGTTGCTTTGGTCTTTGTACTGGTTGCTTATTGTTAGGATTAAAGTTCATTTCATATTTTTGTTGCTTTGTTAAATTTGCTGATGTCTGGTTGATAATTGATTCTAATTGTTGTCTGTTGTTCATAAAGATGGGAATGGTTTCGTATTTTTCTTTAGTCTAGCGTGTGAATCTGATCCCCACTTTGCTAAAGGAACTCACTAATTACTGAACCTGTTTATAGTTTTTCTGGTAATCATGATTTATGTTTGTGGTTTTCTTGAGTTACTATATTACTTATGTTTGGGGATTTCTTGAGTGATTGTTAGTTCATAGAATAACTATTTACTATATCAAGATAGAGTTTATTTTGTGAAAATGCTTCTAAATGGTTGATTGAAACTTTGAATCTCTGGTTTACATATGCACAGTGAGAAAGGCTTAATGCATTGTTTTAAATGTTTTAATTTAGTGTTGTGTTTTGAGTGTCTTGGTAAGATTTGGTCATGTTCTATTTGGTAGGTTGACAAATGCTTTTGTGGAGTTTGCATGAACTTTATGGTGATTTATTCTCTTAATGTTATAGTGCATTAGTTTTCATTTTAGCGTGACCACAACACTCCTTTTCAGTGTTTCCTTAAATAATGAAGGTTATTGATCATATTATTATATATTACCTTTTGGAAATGTTACTAGATGTATATATCGGAAGGTGTTTTATGATGAAATATTTAATGGATGACTTATGATTGATCCAAGGTTGGTTTCTTAAGTTGGAGTTTGTCTTAGTGCTAATGATATGAGTTCTATTAGGTGATGTGTGCTTCAAGGTTGAATTCACTCTTTGTGCTGTTTTTTGTTTTCATACTTGTCTTTTTTTGCTGTCATAGTTATTAGATAAGGCATTTTTGATTTTATGCTGTTGGGGATTATATGATTTCGTTGGTGATCATTAGTGATGATTTTGGTAACTGGATTATGGGATTTGCATAATGTGTTTCACTGTGAAATTTTATTGATCATGCTTATGTTTGATAAAGGGTTTTTTTCATTATTTCAATTTTTTGTTGATTAATTATTGAGGATGGGTTGTTTATTTTATTTGAGAATGTAAGAATTTAATTTATATCTTATTTCAACATCATTTATTGATTATTATTAATTGGGCCTCAATTAAATTTTCTTTTCTACTGAATCCCGATGGACAAATTCTGGTTTATGATTTACTAAACTTGTGGTTTAGTTCGAAACTTTGTTTTAAGATTCATTCTCGTGCTTGCTTTCATGGTTGTCTGAATGTGAAAAGAAAAATAATAAGATGAAAACAATTAGGAGTATGTGAAAAGAAAAATAATAAGATGAAAATTTGGGCAAGAACGGGCCGAAGGTTTGAATAGAAATTGATAGGATGTCAAGAGAAGGAAAAAAGCAGCAAGTGAATGGGTCAGGCTTGGCCCAGTTGGTCTGGATGTGTGAATAGAAAAGTGGAGGGTATAAAAAATCAAATTGGGTCTTAGGGTGTGGTTAGGAACTGATGGGTGAAAAAAGAAAACTTTAATGTTTAGGGAAGCGTCTTTAGTTTATTTGTTTTGTTTTATTTTAGTTGTTACTTATTTAATCAGAATTTACGTTTTGTCTCTCTTTTCTACAGTGATGAATTCCCTCTATGCAAGATTTATTATTCTTCTAGAAAAAGAAAATAACAGCAGCAAAGATTTAGATTGTGGTTGCGGTTGCGGTTGTGTTGTTGTAATTGCAAGAAAGTGATCCACAATTGCGGAAAATTACAGGTAGAAAGGTCACCATAATAACTAATTTTGTGGGCACATTTGTAGACTTTTATTTATTTATTTTTACTTATGAGAGATAATTGAACTCAAGTAATTTTATTATTAGACTATTTAGCATTGTTGTTTGGTAAACTCAAAATAAAAAGAAATTATAACGTTTAAAATTTAATTTTTGAAACATTATCTAAAATAATGTTTTAATTTTGAAAACTAACTACTAATATTTTATTCTCTTTTTACCCTTAATTTTTCAACAAATAACAAAATTTGTCTCTCACAAATTAGTCCCCTCGTTTCTTTTTCGCTGCCACTTATCATTTTCTTCCTCTCCTCTCATTCTAAAAATATAAATATTTAACACATAAAAAATAAATATTTAATATATGCAAAATAAATATTTAATTAATTAAGTAATTTGTTCATAATAAATAAATGAATATCAAAATATTTAATTTTAAATTAAATCACAATAATATTACATGCATTTTTAAATAATTTAACAAAATTCAATTAATTGTACAATTAGTTTTATTAAATAGTTTTAATTTAATCAACTATAAGCTTTCAACTCTAATCTTACAATTACAATCTCTTAACTTTCAACTAATTTTGTTAAAGTGTGTTTGAATTAACTTTTATCAACATCTTTTTGTTTTTAATTTGAAAAAAAAAAAAAAACAGTTTATACAAAATCTAGTTTTACATCATCGCATGGGGTTTACAGTTTGGTAAGTTTTTGAAAATATAAATTATAATAAGAGGGTTACATAATTATAAGTTAACAATCATAATGTATAATTAGCTTGTAATATTAAAATAAGAGAAAAATTTACAATAGTTTTAGTTTTAGGTGATGTATTACTCATGCAATCCCATGTCATGAGTTAAAATTATAAATAAATGAAAATAAATTTAATAGTACTATAATATAAAATCATTACTCGATTTATATTTGTCTAAATCTCCTTTGACTATAATATTTGTAGTTATATTTGAAATTTTCGTTTCCAATAAAATGCATATATACTAAATAAATATGTTTAATATGAAGACAAACTTACTTTTATGCTCTCACAATCTATTAAGAGAGAATCTAGTCAAATTAACAATAGAATAACTATATACCTACTTAGTACAATTTCAACATCAATATTTTTACCTTATTTTTAAGAAAACTTTACAAAAGATGAGAGGAAAAACTACTGCTGAAAGACTTGGATGACTGGTTTTAGTTGAAGGGTCTTATATACTTTGGTTGGATGTGGTTTTCTTTAGGCAAAGAGCATTACAATTTGTGGAAACAGTGACTTTTTTTCTCTTCTCTTTTTGGCAAAGGCAAAGAGCATTACAACTTCATGCTTTTAGGTCCTCATTTGCTTCTTAGGTGCTATCTTGTTTCTCTTGCCCCACACTTGCTCCTTTCCTTGCGTGTTGTAACCTTGAATTCCTTCCTTTGGCCATAATCCTTCAAATTCATCACTTTATGCTCAATTTCACACCTTGCTTCTCCAGTTCTTTAATCATGCAAGGTAAGCAATTAAGGATCAAATACATTCCAATTTTCCTAAAATAAGGACTCCAATGCAAGGGATTGTAGCCTAATTTAATTATATAAAATGTATTTATCATTGTTGCAATGGGATTGAAACTCAAGCATTAAAAGCAAAATGAATTCTATCCATATGCGATGAACCAACCACCACTAGTTGATTTCCAATATTATAAACTACTAAAAGGTTGCATGTCCTATATCATGTGATTAGACAAAAATTTATGTTTTCTTTTAAATTTAAAATGTTTTAAAAAAAATTAACAATGTGGAGTGAAAATACAAGAGGAAGAAGAAGGAATTCAAAGAGAAGGTTGTGAGGAAGCTCAATGATAGCTTGTGACAATAGAGAACAACACCATCACCATTGCTTTATCGAAGGGAAGTTCTTGCAGCTCTCATAGTCCACAGAAGGAGTTTGTAGAAGTGCTTGTTTTTTTATTACAAAAGAAACTGAGTGATAATCTCATTCCAAGTCTAATAGCGTAGGTATCTCTCTTTTTCATTCTCTTTTCTTTCTTCTTATTGTGGCAGTGTCCAATATTTGTTCCTCAGGTTACCTAAAAAATGATTCCCAATCATTTACCTATATAAATCCTAAACTTACATTATCCATAATAAAGCTAGTCGTTTCCTCCTTTGTGCAACAAATTGTTTTTCTAACAAGTTTTAAGCTAATCAAATGACTATGAGTTGGATAATGTAGACAAAATTCATGAGGCGAAGAAAATGGAGAGGTATAGCCACAATCCTAGCCATAGAGACAGCAAATCCACCCACCTTTATTCTTCAGTTTGATTACTATGACTTTTATTTCCGAGTCACCAGAAGAAGCAACTGCATGCCTAACTTGGAACACAAATTTAGGTGGTTATGTTTGTGTTCTCTATCTTTTCTTGGCATATTTGTATAAGATATATATTAATTTATTGTTGTAAGTAAATTCTTTGGGTTTATGAACTGAGTTAAATATCCTATCCCCATGAAAAAAATAAGTACATTATTCAATTTCTATCCATTCTCAAAATTTCTATAGCAAATAAGGATTCCAATTACAAAAGAACTATAAGCTTATAAAAAATCGAAAACAAGTTACAATAAAATCAATCACCCCTTGTACTCGAGTTCTCGAATCTTTTTTAGGAGAGGTGCTCACATTTATTGTTCGAAACTACTTCAAATGGATTGTTTTTAATAGGAGGATACTAGGGGAAATTTAATATATATATATATATACACACACACACACACACACACACATGCATACATAATTGGCTCCTTTTATGATGGGGATTGTCGCTTAGGCGTTAAGACATGTTTTTTTTTTTTTTTATTCTCCAATGTATTTTTGGAAAAACATTGTTCCCCATTGAAACACATTCGTGGGTGATTGAGGACATATTGAGAGTCACAAAGGAGAAGACCGTTGTTTCTATGAAACTTCTAGTACAATTATTATCTAGAAAAGGAGAATATAGTGAACAAAGTAAGTGTCATAGATGATAAAGGCTAATAGAGAGTCTGGTGATTTCTTTTGTAGAGAGAAAGAGAGATAGAGCACATTAACATTTGAATGATCAAAGACAAAGACAAGCAAAAGATGGATGGCGTGTAGTAGCTCTCTCTCTACTCTCTACTCTCAATATTCGATAGTGTTTTATTTTTCCTTTCTTTCCTCTGTCTTAAAACAAGTTCTTATAGGATTGCATATTTGGAATTTTGGTAAAGACGATACTATATTGTTCTGGGATATCAATAGTGAAGTTGAATGGAAAAGTGCCACAGATTTATTTATTTATTTTTTTAATAAACAAGATGCCATAAGGCAATGGGGTTTAAGAGGAAGGTCCTCCTTCAAAAGTCATTTCGCAGAATATAAGCATCTTTCGAAAAAAGTTAACTATGTGAGAAAAAAAAAAATTGGCACACTATCGTTGAATTAGCATCTACATTTATAAAATTAAACTAACAAATTTAGCTACATAAGTCATCCAATGTGGCACTTCACTTTTTGTAGAGTTATAATAGAGGACCATATTGATCACTCCTTAAATCTAAGATGTACCATTTTGATCTCTCTAATCTAAGGAGGACTGTTTTGATACCTTCCCAATCCTAAAGGACTAAAAAAATATTCTACTATTAAATAAAGTGAACCTTTTGAACCATTAAATTGTGAGTGGTTCATATGGATTAGAGTGGTTCAATGGTTCTTTGGTGGATTTTTTTTCCCCAGTTTCAATGCTTGGACCTGTTTTTTAGTTAAGTCGGAGGAGTTATAAAAGAAACAATTAGTTGATTTGTATTTTATCACTAGTTTAGAAGCTAGCTTTGTTGCATAGTTTGGAAGAGTTAAAGTTGAAAGTATGAATGTTATATAAGGTAAAGTAAAAAATTATGGAAGTTAGAAGGTTGGAGTTGATATGTCATGAGCTACTTTATAACTCCTCGGTGATTAAGGTTTTAAGGCATCATGTAATTAGAAATAATTAGATCTTTTTGATTGCTTTTGCCATAGTTACAATTTGAAGTCTTGAGAGTTCTTAAGAGTACAATATAAAGTGGTGAAGTATAAGTCTCAAAGGCATGAGTCTAGACAAGAATATTAAGGAAAAAATTCTTCTCCAGTTATTGCTCATCTATATTTTCTACAATACTTTACATTATTATCAAGACAACAATAGAATTATCCTCAAATGCAATATCCGTGATATGAAAATCTTGAACAAGAAGAAATAATGCTTCTCCGGGAATCCAAGCCTTCAAGTTTGTATATTAAGAAATTTATTGGGAATATATTGATCTTTGTGTCATCATAAACTATGTGACATACTTGAAAAAAAATCTCAAGATTCCCTAGGAAAACTTATATAAAAATTATAACATTATAATTTTAGTCGTTCAGCTACCAGGAGGTAGAAGAGCCCCATCAATCCAGTGTGTTGTTTCTTGTTGTTGTACTTAGAAACAAGTGTTAAAGTTTCATCCTGAATTATTTTAATAGAACCTGGTCGAGGATAACATGTTGTCATTCCTACAATGTAACCCTTCTCATTTCCTGCCTCCTTCCCCTTTCCATATTTAGGTAATGAGGTACAAATAATCCTTCCATCCTGGAATCATCAGAAAGAATTTCCAATTTAAGATGATATGGATTTGAAAAAAAAAAAAGATGCACACCATTTGCACTTTCTTAAAATGTTATGGATTGTTTTTTTTTAATAAAAAGGAAGAATTGAAGGCAAAACTATAGATAAATTCCAGGGAATATAAAGACTACAAATCAAAATTTCCTCCAATCACGTACTAAGGAAGAATTTTCAGCAAGATGTTACATTGGTCTAGATTTTAAAATTGTAAAATAAGTGTCTCGCTACATGTAGTATCCTTAATGATGCAAGGATCCTTCTCTTTTTTTTTTCCCAATGGGTAGCTAATGCTATCTAGGTATATATCTTATATTCGTAAGATATATCAATTCCTTTTTCGAATATCAATTATTGTGAATGTTCTGTGGTCTGAATATCTAGAATTAAACCATTTAAGTATAATGATAAATAAAGAAAAATCACCTGTCCATAGAGAGTTGAACCCATTCCACCTGCATGCTGATGAGCAACTCCATAGATAACATATCCACTAGTTTTCATTTGGAAACTTGTCTTTTTGAGATCAGTGCATCCACTACCATACTTTTGAGTAGTGTTGCAAGCTTCAACATCATACTCAATCTGTCAAAAAAAGAAAAATCTATATTACTCTTGCTAAATTCAAAAGCGAAGATGTAATTAACAAATGGTTGCTGCTAATTTTATTACTTGGTCCTACAGACTAAACTACTAGAAGAAAGCTCTTGTCAGTTGTTACCTTATTAATATAAAATTTAAATTCTCTAAATATGTCTAATGGGGAACAAGGGAGTGAGTATTATTGAACCGAAATAACACAATATCATGAAATTGTAAAAAGAATACTCACTTGGCAGTTATGGCTCACATTTAATCCGCTTGGACCATTCGATATTTTCACAGTATCGGTCACATCAAAAACATAAACCTTCAAAGGAACTATAAGATTGTCCCAGTCAACCCACTCCACTGTGTATCTAAGGTAGACTGTTCTAATTGTCCGCTTATGGCTTTCCTTCAATCTGCACTGTGCATTGTCGTTGCAGCACCACCCACCACCTATGTAACCTGGTCTTAGAGGCTGGCCATTTCCGTCCTTTGTTACATTATATAGATCACACCTGCATTCTGTGCACCCAATCCTATCTTCTACACCACTTGTATCAATGACGTGAAGATTCACCATCCATTTCTCTTCATATCCAGCAGGAATTTCTGTTGGATTACCAACCTCTATACCAAAAGGATCTGGAATACGTGTAGCTGTTTGTCGAGTTTCAGATCCAAGGCCAAAGTACTGTGAAAGAAGATTTTGCTGGCAAATGCCAGCATTTCTTGAAATAACTTTATCTTGAGGATCTGTAGAATTTTTGGGCTGATAGTATTTAATAACAGTCCAATGGTGAAGATAAGTTTTATAGAGAGGAATAGAATTCCCTTCATCATCAACTAGTTCGCCATAGAAATTCTTGATTGCAATATGTCCTTTGGGAAACTTCAAATCATGGTAGTTCTTGTTTGAACTTATTCCTGGTGCAAGTTCAACTTTGGGGGATAAAAAAACAGCTGATTTTATTTTACCTTTGGATTTCCCTGATGCTTTTGATGGTGTGCTGAGTGCTAGAAATAATATTACTAATAAGATTGCCCAATCTTGATATATATGCCTCATTTTGACCTGCCAAAGTAATTTTAGTAAGATATTCATGGACTGTAAGTTTAAATTTATCATCTCTAAGACATTCAGGTAGACAATTAGTCTCACTTCCAATGGTAATGAGATAACTTGGATGTAAACAAAAAAAAAAAAGAAGAGAGACCAGTAACATGACAGTTTTATGGGAAATGCCAAAATAGATATTTCTTCATTTTATTTTCTTTTGGTGAATATGTCAAAATAGTTTCTATAAGGATAATTTTAAGCAAAACAGTAGCCAATTTGAAGTGTGTTTGTGATGTGTAACAATGTGTACCCGGAGCATCAACCCTTTCTTCAAATATTTATTTTACAATTTTAATATAGAAACTCTAGAATCAATGAGTTTTTGGCCTTAATTATGCTATGTTTTAGGTTTGTACTTTGATGACGTTTCTAAACATCGACTCTTTGTCTACAAGTAACATGCTTGTTCTCTCTTCCTTCCTACTTATAGCTTGCTTTTTGATGCAGATGATTAATTAGAGAAAAATAGTTAAGTACTCATTTAATTAAATGATTTGCTAAAATTTTTAATTTATTCTTCTCTTGAGCTTCATCAATCATGTTTAATCCATCAACTAGGTTAGGACAGAATAATCCATCCAAAGGCACATGATAACCTTGTTGATGGATTAAGCTTGATTCTCAAAATTAAAAGAGAAATTTTTTAGCAAAACATGCAATTAAAAGTGTATGTTAAATGGGAAAGGGATGGGAAGGGGAAAGGGATTATCTACTTATGCAATTGTACATATCCTAAGAGATGGGAAAGGGATTATCCATCTATAATAATCTTACTCCCCATGCAAGTTGTGTCATGCCACCTTGTAACTAAAGGTCAATTTTTCAATTTTCTTTTCCTTCAAATATGACTAGTTAAAATAGGTAACAATTAGGGAAATGTGTGAATCCCCAAAACTTAATCTGATCTGCACTTTACCTCTAAATATTTCAAAATATGCATTTAACTTAAGCTTTTTAACATGTGGCACGTCACATTCAAATCTTAATTGTTGTTAAAATATATATAAACACAAAACTCATGTGCATGACACAATTAAAATCACCTACTATTGCAGTCTTTAAAATAAGAAGGGCAATTTTGCCAACACTTCTCTACAGCAAGGATCGCTAGGCCTCATTGGAGTTTGCATGGACTGAATTTATCAAATTTATTGGAAAAATTCCCAGCCGTGCTAGTTGATAGATATAATAGAAGAAATATAATGAATTTGTTTTCAACGATTCTAACCTGTGTTGTGAGTCTCACCAACCCAGATGGGATCAATCTTGAACTTGGCTTACAAACCTTTGAATTTGACGAAGACTTCGTCTGACTCTGCCTTTACGAAATCTTTATCGTCACGTGGTAATTCGGAATGGAAATTCTTGATCCATTGATTCTCATAACAGCTATATATATATATAAGTAAAGCATCATCAATCAACTACGTGCAGCCAAATATAGCCACCTTTATATATGCTACTTCAAAATATAGCTAGATTAGTTATAACATATTACAATAGTTACAACTAATCACAATATTTCCAAATCATGATAGCAGATATAGTAATCTAATAGCATCATCTAGTTGGAGCAAACAGATTTTGAATGCCTAACTTCCCCAAAAAAAAAATGGCTTTTGTTTTTTGGTGGATTCAAAGTGTATGTGACATTGTTTTTAAATTTTATTTTGTTGAAAATTCAAAGTGTGTGTGTATGTATTCTCTTAATCAATTTTGATTATTTGAATGAATAATTTAAATAAATAATATATAGAACAGGTTTAATTTAGCTTTTCATGTGAAGAAGAGAAAAGGAGCTCATCCTTCATAGTGGAGATGAGAAGGTAGTTAATAAATTTGATACATAAGGCTCAAGGACCATAGATAATTAAGGAAATTATGACTTTAGTAGTTGATAGCATTAAAGAAAGCAATGAAAAAACTTGCAATTACAGACTTTTTGTTGACAAAGTTCATAACCAAACAAAAAATAAACATGAATTTGGCAAAGCGGAATTGATGGGGATGTATAATGAAATATTTAAACTATTTTTGAAATTTACAACTTTAAAAAGAAATCCATTTCAACATTAAAATTGATTCTTCATGTTTGGATTAAAAGGAAGAAAAAAGAAACATTATGACAATAGACGTGTCTTTGGATTATATTTTTTTTGATAAAAAAAAAAAAAAGCAAGAGTATAGGATGAGAGGAGGCTATATTTATACTAAGATGAGAGCGTGTCACAAAACCTAAGCAGGGGATCCAACCATACTTATGAATTGTTTACCAATAGAGGACTGCTTGATGTTTATAAAAGAAAACTGTTGAAATGCAAGCATACATTACTGTGTTGCCGGCAATGTATTCCAGGGTTATCGTATCCAAGGGATTGATCAATTAATCACTAAAGTACTAAGCTCAAAGTTTATTTAGGCGTTCAAATTATTGCGAATGAACAAGCAAAAATAGGAAACAAATAAATGAGATCACAAGTGATGATGGGAAATCAATGAGACAAAGCCTAGGATCTTGATTTCAGCTCAACCGTTTGTATTGAATTACTTCATTTCCTTAATCCTATTAACTATACTAATTGCCAATCAGGATTCCTAATGCATTACTAAGCCTTTCCCATGGTCGAATTATCCTGACTTAAACTACCAATTTAATCATATCCCTATGTGAATTGTAATAGTCTAAATTGCCTTTCTCTTCTATTTCTTTTTCTCTAAATAATAATCCTTTTCTCTTGTGTTTTTTTTTTTTTTTCCTACATAGCTAACACTTTTTGGTTGCTATGATCATTAGTTTAGGGATCAAAACCAAACCTAAATGTCATTTTTCCTATATCCATATACAAGTAGCTAGGATTAAGAGAATCAGATGTAACGTAAACTAGAAGAAAAGAATGATAATCTGAATGTTAACCAAAATTATCTGAGTAAATAAATAGAAGACAAATAGCAAAATCCAAAAAACAACATTAACAGAACAAGAAGAAAAAAACAAAGAACGAAACATCATTTGTATATCAATGGCAATTTTCTTGCCACAGTATCATTGGTATTGTAACTTAAATTGGAGGGAAATTCCTCCAAGACACCCACTTCCTCTTTTCGATCCCCATATTGTTCATCTTTCCAACATAAAGACTAGAGAATGATTGGACATAAAGAACCCTAATCAAGTTTGAAAACACAGTTTGTTGCAGGGTTTGAATAAAGTTTAACTTTTCTTCAGATTCCGCTTGATATGGGAAACTAATATGTCAAAGAGATGAAAGAGGTCAAGAACTTAACCTTTTGGCTTTCATTTCTAAATGAGTTTGCTATCATCTTTTACAGTTTACACTTCATTTACAGCAATTGGTAGTGAAGAAATTTGGTGATATTTCTTTCAAAGGGAATGATTGTAAGTGGCCAATGTTGTTTAGAATTGTCTCAACAACTTCAGGAAAATCTACAAAGGTTACATGTGTAGTGTCTCTATTTTATGGACCCCAAGGGTTTTATGATATGATCAAATGGTGATTGTGGCTATTATTCATGGGCATCTTAAGAAGCTTAGCTAGAGCACCTTGGTTATTTAATGTTACATGGTTGTCAAATAATCTATAGAAGTTGCCAATTGAATTATTCCGCTTATAAGGCTTAAGTTTTTGAGATAGAAGTATCATATATTCATCTCATTCAAAAAGTGCTAGCTCCCAAAACAGAGAGACATAGATTATCGCACGTCTCTCTCACTCTAAAGGACGTCTAACAAGAAAACAATCAACATCTACATGTTATGTATAGCTCCCAAAATATACGCCCGTCTTTCTGCAAGGCACTATTGCATTTGTTCATCAAAAAAGTTGCATTGTCCATTTTCTACTCACCAGCGCACAAACACAGAAGTAAGACCCACGTCACATGTTTTCTATGCAATTCCAAGCAAATTATGGCATGGTATTAAATAAAGATTCCCCTCAAATTATGTTTATTCATGTCCGTCGAGAGTTTAATCAAGTAGTTGGGCATGTTCTTGGAGTACTTTGGGGTTCCACGATCAAATCTGAATAGTCATAGTCTATCCCAATCTAAGTTAAACACCTCTAGGTGCTCATTTACTTTGTGCAAGTCCTTTGTCGACTGGGATCTATGCATAAGTTTACTTTGCCTGATAGTCAAGCTTTGACACAATGTTAGTTGAAGCTCAGCTGAGAATTAACTGTTTAATGAAAAATAATTTTAAAAATTAAAATTGTAACAAGAAAAATGTCCAATACTGAGAAGATGTTCTTCCCATAAAGCATTTGCTTTTCTCATGAATAATAGAATTGCTTTTGTCTTTTCATTTATGCTTGAATCCACACATAAAGCATCACAGAGTGGTGTTAGCAGATTCTTTTAGCAGTGCAATCAATAAGTGGGTAATTAAATAACCGATTATTATTATTATTGTGCATATATAATCTGAAAAACTTAACTTTAATTCGTGACCAAACCGAAAAGAAGGTAACTTTGTGACAGATCAAGGTTTTGGCAAAACAATTGGTCAAGAAACTTGAACATCAAGTGTGAATAAAAGGTTGTCATCAAAAGAAAAGGCTTCTAGAATCCAACATTATTGTCATGTTTTGAATAATGTATTCTGTATTTGCCATCTATATTTGGTTGGTGGAAACACTCTGTTCAAGTATCTTATAAATGTGTGGGAAGCAGAAGATAATGTACACTGTCAAAATCTACTACAGTACAATGCTGTATATCTTTTCACCCTTAATTGAAAGAGGGATAATACATGCACACCCACTTCTGGATACTCGTATTTTACATCTCTTTTCTCTTTTTGTATCTCTCTTATTTTTCTGTTTACAATTTTATTCATACAAATAAAATAACTAAAATAAATAAGGTGTATACGGAGGTGTGTAAATTTTGGTGTGAAACTAGCTTTTCTCTTATTATAATATGGACATACTTTTGCTCTGAAAGTCCACATTCTCTTCCATAAACTCAAAAAGCCTGTGAAAAAGTGACTTCGAAATCCCACTTCATTCCATATCCCCACTTTATTTTCATAAATTCATCTATTTCCATGCAACCACTTGTAGGTCTTCTCTTTCTCTTCCGAAGTGTTTCTTTCTTTTTTTGGTTCTGCAATCTGATAGTGAAGATAAGATTAGTGCTTCTAATCCTCACTCACAGCACACAAAGAGAAAGAAGAAGAGAAAAAGAGGCATGTTTGGCTGATAGAAAAAGCACTTTTCTTTGAAGCTCACATTCTGAATGATTTTTCTGTGAAGATGAATCCTGAACTTCAGTTCCAGATTATAGTTCATGGGTTTCTCTTGTGGGCTGCAATGGGGTTCTTGATGCCCCTTGTATACATATAGCTCGAATTTCAAAAAGAGAGGAGAATGGAAGAACGGCTAGAATAGTATTCTATCTTCATGCAGTTTTGCAGGCAAGTGCATATTCTAGATCTGCAGTTATATTATTGTTGTTAGTTTAACAGAGCTATGATGAATACTTTGTGGACAATAAAGGGATTAAAATATACTGCATCGTTAGAAACTCATAGCTTTGTTTATCTCATTTTATGGACTGAGAATGTGAAAAAAAAAAAAAAAGTTATGCTGTATAAGCTTTTCTTGCATTGATTATGCTTTCCTTTTTCTAAAAAATCTTTTCAAGTTTTTGTGCAACAGATGCTTGCTGTTCTCCTGGGCACAGCAGGAGAAATAATGTCCATAAACAATTTCAACAACTTCAACAATAATCATCAAAGAGTAGGAGTGGCATTATATGGTATTATCTAGTCCATATTAGTGATGAGTTAAAAAACTTTATAATAGATTTATATCTCACAATTAGTAATGGTCAAACAAAATAAAAGTTACTCCTTTACCATTTGCTAACCCAAACAAGATAAAAGACAAGCAGTGAACAGATCAAGGATATATATATATATCATTATGTAATATATTATATCATTATAATTATAATAAATTTATCAAAATATTTAGTCATTTATTGATGTAATTGCTTGCAATTAAACATCTCAAATATTTGAAGCTATAAAGAAATATACTTATGGTTTTATCTTGGACACGTGCATAATCTCACATTTATGATTTTTTTTAATAAATTATTTGTAGGACATAGAGATGTCCAAAATCAGCCCAACCTTGTCCCTGGTCCATTGTTTTTTTTTTGAAAAATTAACTTTTGGGGTTGGACTCTCAAGTCACAGGTTGGCAAACATTGACCCAACTCAAGTAACCTATTTAAGTTATTTAAAAAATATTAAAATTTAGTTTTTTTAAGCCTTTTTTTTTGTATTTTATGGTATAAACTATCATAACATATTTTCTTTTTGTATAAGTTAATTATGTTTAATACTTAAAAAAATTACATCAACCTCCACTGTAGTTACCTTGTTTTCACTTGTAACTTTTTATTTTAAAAACTTGCACATACTTCCTATGTAGTTTGAAAATAGATTATACTTAGTCTAACTTTTAACAATCGACTAACGAAAGTGTTAGTCAACGGTTAATATAATTAAAATATCATAAATACTCTTAATAATTTATAATTTTGATTTCTCTTATAATTAGCTTACTTTTCATTTGCTTTCCTCTATTATTAAAACATACATGTACTTCCTTATAATTAAAAAGGCATAACACTTAAATACAACCTATAACAATTACATTAACCAATACATTAATCATATTTTTTTAGGTAGAGGAATATATATATATATATATATATATATATATATATATATATATATATATATATATATATATATATATATATATATATTGTAGGAGTGATATATTATATATTATATTTTCTATAATATATTAGAATGCAATAAAAACTCACTTGCTAAACACATTATAAACCAATCATTTCAATTCGATGTTAAAAATTTTTAAAAATTAAATATATTCTATTTGTTTAGATTGTTTTAAAAGCATCCATTATACTTGTAAGATAAAAGTAATAATTAAAAAAATGAAAAAAAATGAATAGTGCAACTTGAGGCTAGAATTTAATTAGTTCAACTCAAATGAACTTTTGATGCGAATATAGTGTAGAATTTCTAATATTTTGAAAGAAAATTAATCTTGCTGACTTTGACACCAACTTATTTGACATAAATTATCTTACACATTATTTTATTTCAAAATAAAGAGACAAAGGCATAAAAAATACAATTTAATAAATTAATAATAATGTTTAAAAATACTTCCAGATTTACATAAATATTTATTTTTAAAAATTATATGAAATATGGGGTATAAATAAATTAAGATTAATACAGGACATAAATGAAAATAAGGTGAGTTACTCTTAGATAATTTTTATTTAAGTTTATTTATGAAATGTTTTAGAAAAATAAAAGGAAAAAAATCTGAAAAAAATATTTCTTAATCATGTTAGTTAACTAAGTTTAAATGTAGGTTTTGAAAATAAAAAGAAGATAAATGAAAAATAAATTAATTATAAAGGAAGTTGGTGTAATTTTCTCTTAATATTTTTACCTTCACCGTATAACTTAATAACATTTGTAACGTGCAAAACTAGAAGTAAGAGGTAAAAATAATATTATGTTGTATTATTTTAAAAGTATTACGATGAATTTTAATTTAAATTTAAACTAAATTTACATTTTTGGGCTAATTTGTAAAAGCTTAATTTTTTTTAATCATTCTACCCGTCAACTCAACCCCATACATGGGTTGGGTTGAGTTGGATAAATAGTTTTTGTTAACGGATCCGACCCATATCTACACAGATGGGTTGGTTAAAAAATCCCATAAAACCCACACAACCCGACTTGTGGACATCATTATGTATGTGCTTTACTCCTATCATGCTCATGATAGTTTAATCTGTTGAAGAAGAAGAAATTTTCAACTCTGCCAGCGTTTAGATATCGGAAACTGTGTGGCGGCATCCTGGTGGCCGCCTCATTGGCATGGTATGGAATAATGATCAAACCCTTATCTGTGTCGTGCAGGATGGTACAATTTATCGGTACAATATCTACGCTGAGCTAATTGAACCCAAATTTACAGATACCATGATATAAAGTCTCAAATTTATAAAATTGTTCTAAACTATACATAATATAAAAGGAGTCCTTAAATTTGGCCAATTAGCCATGCCAAGTCAGCAACGAATTCCATCTCTAATTTTCACCCTCAATTAAAAATGTAAATCAATTCTTCCAACAGAAATAAAATAAAGTGGCATGCATTTGGCATTTAACCCATTGGAATATGTGATTAATTTTCATTCTCAATTAAATATATATGTGGTTAATATGTATGAAGAAATACAGTAACCCACTATTTTTGTTATAAATATTTATGATTTTTAAATGCCTATCTAATAAAAATTCTCTTAGGGCTGACTCAATTAATACTTATTTATTTATAATTTATTAAATAAACATTATCCTTTTTAAGGTTAGGGTTTCACTTACCTTGTATATGTACATCCCTTAGTATAAAGGACGTTCTCGGGAAGGCAATAGAAAACTCTTTTGTCAATTCTCTTAACTCATTCTCTGTATCTACTTTATCACAACATTTTTTCAGCAACACGCTTCTCTTCTACCATTTTTCCACTACGCTGGGTTGCCAAAATTTCATTAATTTAATTGTCGAGAAAAAGGCATCCACCACAAGGTAATTGCTCATCCTCACTTGATTTCTATTCACACTTTTCTTTTTTCTATCATCATATTCCTAGTCAAGAGGAAGCGATCACTTGGCTGCATCCATAGATTTAGTAATAATCAAATAGATGCATCCTTATATCAATGATATTTTGTGTTTTCATCTATTTGTTACTTGATATGCCTCATTTATGAAATATGAAGGCAGCTAATTTTTACCTTATGAGACAATTCAATTTCTTTAATACTTCTCATCCAAAAGCGTGAGAAAATTTGATTTCTTTAATTTGTCTCATCCAGAAGTATAAGATAATTTAATTCATTTGATACATGCTCATCCAAAAGTATAAGGAATTTTATTATGAATAATTAATTTTATATAGAGCGTATCCTAAAGTTATCAATTCAAATAAAACAAAGTGGATCCTAAAGTTATCTACACTCATATAATATATGGAATATAATTATGCATATTATTTCATCTTTTCTTTTACCCTTTTATTTTTGGGCTAGGTGCATAGTGTCCAAAAAGATAAAAAGGGAAAATTGCGCGACCATAATGAAATTTTTTTATTATTAACAATTAATTATACACTCATAAAGTAATCTGAAGTTATCCATTCAAATAGAATAAAATAGATCCTAAAGTTTTTTACACTCATATAATATATGGAAAATAATTATGCATTTTTTTTAGCTTTTCCTTTGCCCTTTTATTTTTGGGTTAGGCGCATAGAGTCCAGAAAGATAAATAGGGGAGAAAAGAGAAAATTGCATGACCATAATGGGAATCAAATCCATGAGCTTCTAATCCAACATCAAACACGTTACCATTGCACAATGGATCCAGTAATGTCTTATAGGCTGTTGGTTAAATACTTATTCAAAAAAACCAATATCCTTTTTATAGTTTAGTGCATTTTTTTTTCTTTGGTACTATAGCCAATATATTGAATTATGCTTCTACGTAGTAATTTTTGTGGTCATGCTTATTGATCTTGTGATCATTACCTAATTTATTTTACATTTTATAGTGCAAATATCTCAAATTTATCAAAATTTGACTTCGTCGCATTGGACATCATTGGGACGAATTACTTATCTTGAGTATTAGATGTTAAGATCCATTTAGATGCAAAAGGTCTTCGTGACACTATTAGAAAATGTTGTGAAACCCTAAAGTGGATCTTGAAGCTATCCACTATAAAGTTATTCACATAGAAGTTGAATTGAATTTTGAAGTTATCCATGTATATTATAAGGTGGATCTTGGAGCTATCCACATAAGTAGTAAAGAAGATCCCAAAGTTATCCATTTAAGGTATAAATTGAATTTTCAAGTTATCCACATGCAAGTATAAGGATATTACTGATTAGCTATCCATTTAATATTACTTACGATATATTATATATATTTGTAATTGGTCGGTTTGGTTGTTATCAATTTTTTTTAGATTGCCATCCAATAACCGAAAATTTAATCTAATCAATATGATTAAATAATTAGTTTTGATCGATTTTTGGCAATTTGGATTGGATTAGTTCAGTTGAGTTTGGTTTGGTTTGGATGTGAACACCCCTACTTGTTATGTAAAATGGTACCTCTGGACTCTTAATTTCTCTTTTTTTTTTTTTTTTTTTGGTGAGGCTCTTAATAACAAGTCTTATCTCACTAGGTAAATTTAACTACATAAATTACATGATGCCATTAGGCTCTCTTAGAAATCAAATTTTCAAGAATATCATTAATTAAGAAATCCCTTTTTATAATCTTTTCCAGTGCTCTTTTAGGTCTTTCTCTACACTGTCATAGGGCTAAATACTATATGATCAACCCTTTTCCTAGATGCCTTTATCAGCCTTCTTTGTATATGTCCACATTATCTTGATCATTTTTTTTTCATCTTCTCTATAATAGGTGTCACCACACTATCCATTAATGCAATTGCTTTGTATTTTGTCCTTTAATGTGCTGCCACGCATTCATTTTAGCATTCTTATCTTTGTTACCCCTACTTTGTGCTCATGTCCATTCAAAGTTTAACATTCGCTACCATCAAACATAATTGGTTAAATATTAATACAATAAAACTTACTTTTAAGTTTGGTAGGTATGTACTTTATGGTTACAAATAATTTTTTAATGTCTCATCCAGAAGTATGAGATAATTTAATTCATTTGATACATCCTCATCCAAAAGTATAAGGAATTTTATTATGAATAATTAATTTTATATAGAGCGTATCCTGAAGTTATCAATTCAAATAAAACAAAGTGGATCCTAAAGTTATCTACACTCATATAATATATGGAATATAATTATGCATATTATTTTAGCTTTTCTCCCTTTTATTTTTGGGCTAGGTGCATAGAGTCCAAAAAGATAAAAAGGGAAAAGAAGGGAAAATTGCGCGACCATAATGAAAAATTTTATTACGAACAATTAATATTATATAAAGTGTAATCTGAAGTTATCCATTCAAATAGAATAAAATAGATCCTAAAGTTTTTTACACTCATATAATATATGGAAAATAATTATGCATTTTTTTTAGCTTTTCTTTTGCCCTTTTATTTTTTGGTAAGGCGCATAGAGTCCAGAAAGATAAATAGGGGAGAAAATAGAAAATTGCATGACCATAATGGGAATCAAATCCATGAGCTTCTAATCCAACATCAAACACGTTACCACTGCACAATGGATCCAATAATGTCTTATAGGCTATTGGTTAATTACTTATTCAATAAAACCAATATCCCTTTTATAGTTTAGTGCATTTTCTTTGGTACTATAGCCAATATATTGAATTATGCTTCTACGTAGTAATTTTTGTGATCATGCTTATTGATATTGTGATAATTACCTAATTTATTTTACATTTTATAGTGCAAATATCTCAAATTTATCAAAATTTGACTTCGTCGCATTGGACATCATTGGGACGAATTACTTATCTTGAGTATTAGATGTTGAGATCCATTTAGATGCAAATGGTCTTGGCGACACTATCAGAAAGTGTTGTGAAACCCTAAAGTGGATCTTGAAGCTATCCACTCTAAAGTTATTCACATAGAAGTTGAATTGAATTTTGAAGTTATCCATGTATATTATAAGGTGGATCCTGGAGCTATTCACATAAGTAGTAAAGAAGATCCCAAAGTTATCCATTTAAGGTATAAATTGAATTTTGAAGTTATCCACTTGCAAGTATAAAGATATTACTGACTAAAAACTAAATAATGGTTTAATTAAGCATGTGGGTGGATTTTTATTTTGATACTCAAATCTATACTTTTGGGATCTTAAGATTTGCCTTTCGGGTTGAATTTTGAGACACTAGTGTTGTCACCACACTTAACCATATTTTCTAGGATTGAATCTCAAGTTGAATCCCAAATGCATAGATCTTTTTTGGTATGAGATTACAATTCTCGTTTCTACATGTATATGGCTGGCTCAGCTTTAGTGAATAATTAATAAATTATGGTATATAACTTTTGCTTTCTTTTGTATGGTTAAATGGTTATTTCATATATGCATGTATATACCGTTTATGTTTTAATAGTCATTGATTATGAGTATTCGGTTACATGCATATGAATATCATTATACAATGGATGCCATTGAAAAGTCCGAAAATTTATAAATCAAGCTTCAAAAATTGAAATTTATTTCTGGGGGCAATTTGTTTCTCAGATTGGACTATTCTCCATTCCCAAAAATTGTCATGTTTATTCTATATATATATTGGGCAATTCATTTCATGGATTTGATTATTAGTTTTCTGAGAAAGCTCGAGCTCTTTCTAGACTTAGCTTAATCTATTTTGCTTAGTTTCTAAGGGAGTTATTGTTCATTTTATTTATGTTAGATTAATTTTGCATTATCTTTATTTTTATTTGGTTCTTTTTGCTATTCATTGCTCTTGTTTCTCATTCGCTTCTATATATAGTTACTATGTTGTCTTATAAAATTATTTTACTTATGGATTAGCTAACATAGTAGCTATGATTAATTGGCAGTTTGACACTCTAAAATATGTGTTGCCAATATATGTTTATGCTGTGATATGATTTTGAAATATTATAGTGCAATAAAGGAAAATAAGTCTATTACTCAAAATCGTAAGCCATCATCCAATGTTTTTTCTCTAATCCTTGAAGTGAATGGAGAAGCTATCAAGAAATATGAGCACATACATGGCCATGAATAGGAAAATGTAATTGATTCTAATACTATAAATACCTCCCACTAGAAGTGAGAGAGCAATGAAGAAAAGTGGTAAAGGGATTTTTGGAAAACCACTATTATTTTGGCATGAAAGGCCATTAAGTTTGTAATTATTGTACATTTAAACATCTTCTAAATACTTTTCAAGCATCAATGAAATAAAAAGATTAATTGTTGAGACAATTTTGCTCAATGAAATGATATTTTTGACTCATTTATTTAATTTACTTTTAAGTTATTTGCTCTCTTGTTTAAACTTTATCAATTTCACATATTGTATGATACTAAATTATTTCTATTGTACAAAGATAATATTACTACTATATTCAATAGTGCAAAGACAATTGAGTACTCTTGAAGAGCTAGAAGAATGGAAATTATAATTAAAAGCTCATGAAGATGTAGTAAATTTTTACCTTGAGAAATTAGAAGTATATTCCCCAATTTGTACTACTGAAAAGTTTTGAACTTCTAGTCTAAACATCAAAAGTGTAAAGCCAATTATGGACAAATGGGCTTTTGCATGAATACAAAACGAAAATGATGCTTAAGGATTTTCATAAATAATTGGCATTGATTTTGAATAGATATACTTAATTGTGATGGATGCAAGTATCTAATGATGCTTATTTAGTTTGGCAGTATATGAATGACATTATTTACATCAATTTCATCACTCTAGCATTTCATGCAATTTAAACCACCGTTAAGTCGATAAATAACCGCTAGTATTGATAAGTTTAAGGGACGAAGTTATTGAGTTTAAAATGTGAGAGATTAAATTGATTAGAGTATTAAGTGTGAGGGACTAAAACAAGGTTTTACTCTATATCTTCTTGGAAGATGACCGGTGAAATTTCTTGGATCTTATCTTAACCAAGATTTGTTGAATTCTGGATTAACATAGGTTTTTGTGTGACCAAGATTATCAGGAAACTGCTAAATAAAATTTGAATGTAATGATATTACTAAAATTCTTTCAGGCCATTGAATCTCAGGATTTGAAAATGTCAATGCTCAGAGTATTGGAATAGGGAAAGAGGCTCTATGTCTGCTGGAAGTGCCAATGATGTGGACAAGTTCACATAGGGTTCTACTACTGCTTCTTTAAGTGACCTCACTACCAAAGATTTTGGCTTCAATTCAATAAAGCGGATGGAGACAATCTGCTAAGTTAAGCACAATCCATGAGTTATTCATCTCCAATATGGTGAATGTTTAGTGCAGAGAGATGTTCTTGAAGCTGATTGAGGAGATGCAGAAAAATATGTAGATAAAACAAGGATTAATCTCCATTCTTTCTGATTGAGGGTAGTCATATTTTCCATTCAGTCAACAGTTAGGCCCATAATTCGTTAGAAATAAATGGAAAAACAAAAGAAAAAAAACTAGTTAGGCCTATTCTTTCAAAAACCATGACAATGAAGAAGTTAGTGGATGAGATGAGGCCAGGAAAAATGTCATTTAGCCATTACAGATGTGCTAACTTTTCCAGTAGCTTTTGGTTGGGATGTAGGATTTACATCTTTCATCTTTATTATGATGATTTCCATTATCTCCAAATTGTTGTATGCAGAAAACAAATGTTTCTGTTCTTACTAATTATAGAAGTAGGTAGGGTACATGGAAGATGACGGGTATTCTCAGTTTTATGCCTGCAGCAATGCAGAAATGTCAAATTGCTGCAATTTTTATTCTCAAATTTTGGTCATCTAGTTATATATTGCTTCTCTTCAATTGATAATTCTATTAATCCTTCACATCTCTTGATTTAGTAGTGTGGAGTGTTTGACACATTTCACACTTGACACTTTGATGCATGCCCTGTAGTGTCGCTACTATAGGTTGCGGTCAAATTAAAAATTTCAAGTTCAAGTTTCAAACTAGGGTCGTGTTCTCAGAGAACCACTAATACAAGTTTCAATCAATTAGGCAAAATGGGGGGTTTTCAGCAATTCAACAGTAAATAAATGCGATGAACAGTAAATTAGAAGTAAACAGATGATGAAAATGCAGTTAACCTAGGGAACTATTAGACAACGGTGATTCTATCCTCGACCTAAAGATAAATTTAACTCCAGTTATGCCGATTAACTAGATTAACCCCGCAATCTTAAATTTAACCTACCTAATTAATTAATTTGGTTGAACCCTCACTAAGCCGGTATCCCTGCAACTAGCTCGGCAATTCCTACTACACACTCGCATAGATTATGGTCATTGGAACCAAATCTAACCCTAACCAACATCACAGCAAAGGATTAGAGCATCCAAGACCTAAATTTTGAATTTTTATCCAACTAAATCAAGTCTTACTCCGTGGAAATTACTCGTAGGTGATTAGGCCTAGAAATCCCCCAAACCCATCCAGCAATCATGAATAAAAATCATCATGCACAATCATAGAGAAAGAAATGAGGAGTAGAGAAGCATAACTATCATTAAATTCAAAATAAACACAATGCAGGTCTTAAGAATTAAACCGATAGTCTTCCAGTTATCACATATTGACTACAGATGCGCCTGGCCTTCCATTTTTTTGGAGGCAGCCATGGGAGAAGGAGAAAAAAATGAAGAAAACTAAGGAAGAAGATGAAATGGCGGCTAGGAATGGTGAAGGAGAAGGCTTGGCCGAATTTCCCTAGTCTAGTGCAAGAAAATTACAAGTTTTCCTTAATGAAGCCTAAATTACATAATTGCCATTAATGAGGCTCAAATTACAAAAATGCCCATCCATATGTTGCCAAAAGCCTTTTTCGCCCTTTTAAAGTTGAGAAAATATCCTTTGTACCCTTGCTTCATGAATTAATGACAATTATTGCTCCAATCCTAAGCTCGGACAAAAATCCCAACAGGTTCTGAGGCCTTCCAAGTCCAGTCCTGAAATTAAAAATCCCTAACAAGTAAAATTGGACCTTAAAGTGAGAAAATTACTATGAAATACAATAAATTCTAATTAGGTCTCAATGATAAAAATATATGCTTATTAAACAATTAAATAAAAATTGTAAATGATAGAAGTAAGTATAAGAGTACATAGATAAACACTAAAAAGTGTTTATCACACTCGTACGTACCTTAAATGATGTTCAATTTTAATATATATGTATATATATATATATATATATAAATTTTTATCACTTTTAAAATAATTTAGAAACTAGGATAGGATAGTTTTATTTGATCATTTTAATTTTTTTTCAGCGTTTTAACCATAAAAAAATAATAATTAAGGTTTAAAATTGAAATCCTCCAGAACTATAGCCTAAAAAAAAGGACAAGCAAAGATTAAAAGATTAAAAGTCTAAAAGTTTTTACTTAAAAGTTAAAACTAAAAAACCTTAAAAAGATAAATAAACACCGCACAACAATTCTATATACTAATTCTATTTATTGAGAGAAAAATTGCATGATCGTAATTTGATTATATTGGATTGGTTTTTTTTTTATTTATTTGGTCATCCAATTTGATTATATCAATTTTTCAAAAAACCTATGCAATTGATCTGATTATAAGGGTCATCCAAACAAATCTCATCTTTATTGGATCAATTTAGATTGAATTATTTTAATTGATTTTGCCATTCAAAAAATTTAAAAATTATATGTTCTTCAACTGTTCAACATGCAATAAATTTTACAAGACAACAATAACAAATAATAAATTCAACTAAAATTTGGTTAAAACTTAAATGAACTTAACTATAAAATGACGTAGCATTATACTTACGATATATTATATATATTTGTACTTGGTTGGTTTGGTTGTTATCAAATTTTTTTTTAGATTGCCATCCAAAAACCAAAAATTTAATCTAATCAATATGATTAAATAATTAGTTTTGATCGATTTTTGGCAATTTGGATTGGATCAATTCAGTTGAGCTTGGTTTGGTTTGGATGTGAACACCCCTACTTGTTATGTAAAATGGTACCTCTTCACTCTTAATTTCTCTGTTTTTTTTTTTTTTTTTTTTGGTGAGGCTCTTTATAACAAGTCTTATCTCACTAGGTAAATTCAACTACATAAATTACATGATGCCATTAGGCTCTCTTAGAAATCAAATTTTCAAGAATATCATTAATTAAGAAATCCCTTTTTATAACTTTTTCCAGTGCTCTTTTAGGTCTTTCTCTACACTGTCATAGGGCTAAATACTATATGATCAACCCTTTTCATAGATGCCTTTATCAGCCTTCTTTGTATATGTCCACATCATCTTGATCATTTTTTTGTCCTTTAATGTGCAGCAACACATTTATTTTAGCATTCTTATCTTTGTTACCCCATCTTTGTATATATATATATATATATATGATGTTTTGGTGTCTTATATTTTGGACCTAAGCATTGTTCCCGTGTCCATATCGGTGTTATGTTTAGTGTCTGTGTCAGAGTTTATGCTTCATAGCTTCTAAGGGTATAAGGTTGTTTTTTGAGAGATCCAGGTATTTAAATTTTTGCAATTTCCAACACTTGGTGGAATATTTCCTCCTAGCGTGTTCTGTCACTGGTGCAGTTGTGACACCCAACTGTGATTGCCTATAGAGGCACCTTTCCTAACAATTTGTTAACACTTAAGGTTAATACTTGCAACTTTTGAAGCATCCCAAAAGTGATTGGAATGCTCTTAATAAAATGGTTATTTCCCAAGTCCAGGGCAATTATGGCTTGGTATTAAATAAAGATTCCCCTCAAATTATGTTTATTCATGTCCGTCGAGCTTTTAATCAAGTAGTTGGGCATGTTCTTGGAGTACTTTGGGTTCCAAGATCAAATCTAAATAGTCATAGTCTATCCCAATCTAAGTTAAACACCTCTAGGTGCTCATTTACTTTGTGCAAGTCCTTTGTCGACTGGGATCTATGCATATGTTTACTTTACCTAATAGTCGAGCTTTGACACAATGTTAGTTGAAGCTCTGCTGAGAATTAACTGTTTAATGAAAAATAATTTTAAAAATTAAAATTGTATCAAGAAAAGTCACCAATACTGAGAAGATGTTCTTCCCATAAAGCATTTGCTTTTCTCATGAATAATAGAATTGCTTTTGTCTTTTCATTTATGCTTGAATCCACACATAAAGCATCACAGAGTGGCGTTAGCAGATTCTTTTACCAGTGCAATCAATAAGTGGGTAATTAAATAACTGATTATTATTATTATTGTGCACATATAATCTGAAAAACTTAACTTTAATCAGTGACACCAACCGAAAAGAAGGTAACTTTGTGACAGATCATGGTTTTGGCAAAACAATTGGTCAAGAAACTTGAACATCATGTGTGAATAAAAGGTTGTCATCAAAAGAAAAGGCTTCTAGAATCCAACATTATTGTCTTGTTTTGAATAATGTATTCTGTATTTGCCTTCTATATTTGGTTGGTGGAAACACTCTGTTCAAGTATCTTATAATTGTGTGGGAAGCAGAAGATAATGTATACTGACAAAATCTACTACAGTACAATGCTGTATATCTTTTCACCCTTAATTGAAAGAGGGATAATACATGCACACCCACTTCTGTTACAACTCTTTTTTCTTTTTGTATCTCTCTTATTTTTCTGTTTACAATTTTATTCATAAAAATAACATAACTAAAATAAATAAGGTGTATATGGAGGTGTGTAAATTTTGGTGTGAAACTGGCTTTTCTCTTATTATAATATGGCCATACTTTTGCTCTGAAAGTCCACATTCTCTTCCATAAACTCAAAAAGCCTGTGAAAAAGTGACTTCGAAATCCCACTTCATTCCATATCCCCACTTTATTTTCATAAATTCATCTATTTCCATGCAACCACTTGTAGGTCTTCTCTTTCTCCTCTGAAGTGTTTCTTTCTTGTTTTGGTACTGCAATCTGATAGTGAAGATAAGATTAGTGCTTCTAATCCTCACTCACAGTACACAAAGAGAAAGAAGAAGAGAAAAAGAGGCATGTTTGGCTAATTGTTATTCAACAGAAGAAGAAAGAATGGGAGTTGAGAAAAATGCAGTTGCTTCCCTCATTCAAGCAAGCCTTGTCGCTTACATGTTACCCTCTCTTAACTCTTCTCAGGAGCAAATCAAAGTCATAAACAGCCATTCAAACACCAGAGATAACCACCACAAGGTATTGCAACATAGAAGCACTTTTCTTATAACATTCCATTCCAAAATAGAAAAAGCACTTTTCTTTGAAGCTCACATTCTGAATGATTTTTCTGTGAAGATGAATCCTGAACTTCAGTTCCAGATTATAGTTCATGGGTTTCTCTTGTGGGCTGCAATGGGTTCTTGATGCCCCTTGTATACATATAATTCGAATTTCAAACAGAGAGGAGAATGGAAGAAGGGCTAGAATATTATTCTATCTTCATGCAGTTTTGCAGGCAAGTGCATATTCTAGATCTGCAGTTATATTATTTTTGTTAGTTTAACAGGGCTATGATGAATACTTTGTCGACAATAAAGGGATTAAAATATACTATATCATTAGAAACTCATAGCTTTGTTTATCTCATTTTATGGACTGAGAATGTGAAAAAAAAAAAAAAACAGTTATGCTGTATAAGCTTTTCTTGCATTGATTATACTTTCCTTTTTCTAAAAAATCTTTTCAATTTTTTGTGGAACAGATGCTTGCTGTTCTCCTGGGCACAGCAGGAGAAATAATGTCCATAAAAATTTCAACAACTTCAAAAATAATCATCAAAGAGTAGGAGTGGCATTATATGGTATTATCTGGCTATAAGCCATTCTCGGTCTTTTTAAACCACAAAGGTAATAATTGACCTGAGTTTTATAAAGGAAAAGCTTAATGGCCATTCATAATTTATTACATTTTAAAGATTTTTCATGTTCTTTTTTCTTACTTTGTTGATTTATTCAGTTATTTGTGATTTCTTTTCATTCAATGTTCCAATTTTCTGCTTATAGAATATGATGATTATGATTATGAATCTTTGTCTTTTTCTTCACAGGGAACCCAAAAGGAGAAGTGTATGGTTCTTTTCACGCTGGATAATTGGAACTGCAGTGACCTTTCTAGGTGTCTTATTACAGAGAACCACTAGATATAGGAATATAGGGATAGAAGAAATTAGGGATAAATTTTAGTTTCCTTTTTGGATTTTGAATTCTTATTTCTGAATTTTGTAACATGACATTTTTCTTCTGAAGATGCTTTTAGTTGAAAAATATTATTATATCACATTTAACTAAATTGATCACTAACACATGTGTTGATTTAAGTTGTAAATTAAAAAATTAAGATGATTTAAATATATTGATCTCGATTTAACTTTATATATATGTAAAAAATATTTTTGATAGAACTCACTTCTTTTTGGGTCTCTAGTATCTAGTCCAGATTAGTGATGAGTTAAAAACTTTATAATAGATTTATATCTCACAATTAGTAATGGTCAAACAAAAAAAAAGTTACTCCTTTACCATTTGCTAACCCAAACAAGATAAAAGACAAGCAGTGAACAGATCAAGGATATATATATATATATATATATATATATATATATATATATATATATATATCATTATGTAATATAATATATCATTATAATTATAATAAATTTATATATATATATATATATATATATATATATATAGTTATTTATTGATGTAATTGCTTGCAATTACACGTCTCAAATATTTGAAGCTATAAAGAAATATAGTTATGGTTTTATCTTGGTCAAGTGCATAATCTCACATTTATGATTCTTTTTAATAAATTATTTATAGGACATAGAGATGTCCAAAATCCACCCAACCTTGTCCCCGGTCCATTGTTTTTTTTTTTTTTTTGAAAAATTAACTTTTGGGTTGGACTCTTGGGTCACAGGTTGGCAAACATTGACCCAACTCAAGTAACCTATTTAAGTTATTTAAAAAAATTAAAATTTAGTTTTTTTAAGCCATTTTTTTTTGTATTTTAAGTCTAACTTTTAACAATTGACTAACGAAAGTGTTAGTCAACGGTTAATATAATTAAAATATCATAAATACTCTTAATAATTTATAATTTTGATTTCTCTTATAATTAGCTTCCTTTTCATTTACTTTCCTCTATTATTAAAACATACATGCACTGTCCTTATAATTAAAAAGGCATAACACGTAAATACAACCTGTAACAATTACATTAACTAATACACTAATCATATTTTCTTAGGTAGAAGAATATATATATATATATATATATATATATATTGTAGGAGTGATATATTATATATTATATTTTCTATAATATATTAGAATGCAATAAAAACTCACTTGCTAAACACATTATAAACCAATCATTTAAATTAGATGTTAAAAAATTTTAAAAAATTAAATATATTCTATTTCTTTAGATTGTTTTAAAAGCATCCATTATACTTGTAAGATAAAAGTAATAATTAAAAAAATGAAAAAAAAAATGATAAATGAATAGTGCAACATGAGGCTAGAATTTAATTGTTAGTTCAACTCAAATGAACTTTTGATGCGAATATAGCGTAGAATTTCTAATATTTTGAAAGAAAATTAATCTTGCTGACTCTGACACCAACTTATTTGACATAAATTATTTTACACAAAGGCATAAAAAATAAAATTAAATTAAATTAATAATAATGTTTAAAAAATTTATTTTTATTTAAATAATTTTTATATTTTTAAAAATACTTTCAGATTTACATAAATATTTATTTTAAAAAATTATATGAAATGTGGGGCATAAATAAATTAAAATTAATACAGGACATAAATGAAAATAAGGTGAGTTACTCATCGATAATTTTTATTTAAGTTTATTTATGAAATGTTTTAGAAAAATAAAAGGAAAAAAATCTAAAAAAAAATATTTCTTAATCGTGTTAGTTAACTAAGTTTAAATGTAGGTTTTGAAAATAAAAAGAAGATAAATGAAAAATAAATTAATTATAAAGGAAGTTGGTGTAATTTACTTTTAATATTTTTACCTTCACCGTATAACTTAATAAATTTTGTGGCGTGCAAAACTAGAAGTAAGAGGTAAAAATAACATTATGTTGTATTGTTTTAAAAGTATTATGATGAATTTTAATTTTAATTTAAACTAAATTTACATTTTTTGCACTAATTTGTAAAAGCTTAATTTTTTTTTTTTATCATTCTACCCGTCAACTCACTCCCATACATGTGTTGGGTTGAGTTGGATAGATAGATTTTTTGAACGGATCCGACCCATATCTACATAGATGGGTTGAGTAAAAAATCCCATAAAACCCACACAACCCGACTTATGGATATCTTTACTATGTGCTTTACTCCTATCATGCTCATGATAGTTTAATTTGTTGAAGAAGAATAAATTTTCAACTCTACCAGCATTTAGATATCGGAAATTGTGTGGCAGCATCCTAGTGGCCGCCTCATTGGCATGGTATGGACTAATGATCAAACCCTTATCTACGTGGTGTAGGATGGTACAATTTATTGGTACAATTTATAGGTACAATATCTATGCTGAGCTAATTGAACCCAAATTTATAGATACCATGATATAAAATCTCAAATTTATAAAATTTATAGGAGTCCTTAAATTTGGCCAATTAGCCATGCCAAGTCAGCAACTAATTTCATCTCTAATTTTCGCCCTCAATTAAAAATGTAAATCAATTTTTCCAAAAGAAATAAAATAAAGTGGCATGCGTTTGGCATTTAACCCATTGGAATATGTGATTAATTTTCATTCTCAATTAAATAATATATGTGGTTAATATTTATGAAGAAATGTAGTAACCCATTATTTTTGTTATAAATATTTATGATTTTTAAATGCCTGTCTAATAGAATATTCTCTTAGGGCTAACTCAATTAATACTTATTTAATTATAATTTATTAAATAAACATTATCCTTTTTAGGGTTAAGGTTTCACTTACCTTGTATATATTTATCCCCTAGTAAATGAATAAAGGATGTTCTTTGGAAGGCAGTAGAAAACTCTTTTCTCAATTCTCTCAACTCATTCTCTGTATCTACTTTTCACAATTTTCATTCTCTATATCTACTTTTTTACAACCTTCATTCTCTATATTTACTTTATCACAACATGTTATCAACACCACGTTCTACTTCTACCATTTTTCCGCTGCACAGGGTTGCCAAATTTTCATCAATTTAATTGTCGAGAAAAAGGCATCCACCACAAGGTTTGCTCATCCTCACTTGATTTCTATTCACACCTTTTGTTTTTTCTATTATCATATTCCTAATAAAGAGGAAGCGATCACTTGGCTGCATCCATAGATTTAGTAATAATCAAATAGATGCATCCTTAGATCAAAAATATTTTATGTCTTTTTGAAATATAAAAGAGATGCTTCACTTATAGCATGTGGACTATTTCATCTATTTGTTACTTGATATGCCTCATTTCTGAAATATGAAGGCAACTAATTTTTACCTTATGAGACAATTCAATTTCTTTTATACTTCTCAACCAGAAGCATGAGAAAATTTGATTTCTTTAATTTGTCTCATTCATAAGTATGAGATAATTTAATTCATTTGATACATCCTCATCCAAAAGTATAAGGAATTTTATTATGAATAATTAATTTTATATAGAGTGAATCCTGAAGTTATCAATTCAAATAAAATAAAGTGGATCCTAAAGTTATCTACACTCATATAATATATGGAATATAATTATGCATATTTTTTTAGCTTTTCTTTCACCCTTTTATTTTTGGGCTAGGTGCATAGAGTCCAGAAAAATAAAAAGGGAAAATTGTGCAACCATAATGAAAAATTTTATTATGAACAATTAATTTTATATAAAGTGTGTAATCTGAAGTTATCCATTTAAATAGAATAAAATAGATCCTAAAGTTTTTTACACTCATATAATATATGGAAAATAATTATGCATTTTTTTTTAGCTTTTCTTTTGCCCTTTTATTTTTGGGTTAGGAGCATAGAGTCCAGAAAGATAAATAGGGGAGAAAAGAGAAAATTGCATGACCATAATGGGAATCAAATCCATGAGCTTCTAATCCAACATCAAACAAGTTACCACTGCACAATGGATCCAATAATGTTTTATAGGCTATTGGTTAATTACTTATTCAATAAAACCAATACATTAAACAATTTCTTTTTATCCCTTTTATAGTTTAGTAAAAATTTTTTCTTTGGTACTATAGCCAATATATTGAATTATGCTTCTACGTAGTAATTTTTGTGATCATGCTTATTGATCTTGTGATCATTACCTAATTTATTTTATATTTTATAGTGCAAATATCTCAAATTTATCAACTTCACTTCGTCGCATTGGATATCATTGGGACGAATTACTTATCATGAGTATTAGATGTTGAGATCCATTTAGATGCAAATGGTCTTGGCGACACTATCAGAAAGTGTTGTGAAACCCTAAAGTGGATCTTGAAGCTATCCACTCTAAAGTTATTCACATAGAAGTTGAATTGAATTTTGAAGTTATCCATGTATATTATAAGGTGGATCCTGGAGCTATCCACATAAGTAGTAAAGAAGATCCCAAAGTTATCCATTTAAGGTATAAATTGAATTTTGAAATTATCCACTTGCAAGTATATGGCTGCCTCAGCTTTAGTGAATAATTAATAAATTATGGGATATAACTTTTGCTTTCTTTTGTATGGTTAAATGGTTATTTCATATATGCATGTATATATCGTTTATGTTTTAATAGTCATTGATTATGAGTATTCGGTTACATGCGTATGAATATGATTATACTATGGATGCCATTGAAAAGTCATAAAATTTATCAATCAAGCTTGAAAAATTGAGATTTATTTTTGGGGGCAATTTGTTTCTCAGATTAGACTATTCTCTATTCCCACAAATTGTCATGTTTATTCTATATATATATATATATATATATATATATTTGGGGCAATTCATTTCTTGGATTGGATTATTAGTTTTCTGAGAAAGCTCGAGCTCTTTCTAGACTTGGCTTAATCTATTGTGCTTAGTTTCTAAGGAAGTTATAGTTCATTTTATTTAAGGAAGATTAATTTTGCATTATCTTTATTTTTATTTGGTTCTTTATGCTATTCATTGCTCTTGTTTGTCATTCACTTCAATATATAGTTAATATGTTGTCTTATAAAATTATTTTACTTATGGATTAGCTAACATAGTAGCTATGATTAATTGGCAGTTTGACACTCTAAAATATGTGTTGCCAATATATGTTTATGTTGTGATAAGATTTTGAAATATTATAGTGCAATACAGGAAAATAAGTCTATTACTCGAAATCGTAAGCCATCATCCAATGATTTTTCTCTGTTCCCTGAAGTGAATGGAGAAGCTATCAAGAAATATGAGCACATACATGGCCATGAATAGGAAAACATAATTGATTCTAATACTATAAATACCTCCCACTAGAAGTGGGAGAGCAATGAAGAAAAGTGGTAAAGGGATATTTGGAAAACCACTATTATTTTGGCATGAAAAGGCCATTAAGTTTGTACTTATTGTACATTTAAACATCTTCTAAATACTTTTCAAGCATCAATGAAATAAAAAGATTATTGTTGAGACAATTTTCCTCAATGAAATGATATTTTTGACTCATTTATTTAATTTACTTTTAAGTTATTTGCTCTCATGTTTAAACTTTATCAATTTCACATATTGTATGATACTAAATTATTTCTATTGTACAAAGATAATATTACTACTATATTCAATAGTGCAAAGACAATTGAGTACTCTTGAAGAGCTAGAAGGATGGAAATTATAATTAAAAGCTCATGAAGATTTAGCAAATTTTTACCTTGAGAAATTATAAGTATATTCCCCAATTTGTACTCATGAAAAGTTTTGAACTTGTAGTCTAAACACCAAAAGTGTAAAGCCAATTATGGACAAATGGGCTTTTGCATGAATACAAAATGAAAATGATGCTTAAGGATTTTCATAAATAATTGGCATTGATTTTGAATAGATATACTTAATTGTGATGGATGCAAGTATCTAATGATACTTATTTAGTTTGGCAGTATATGAATGACATTATTTACATCAATTTCATCACTCTAGCATTTCCTGCAATTTAAACCACCGTTAAGTCGATAAAAAGCCGCCAGTATTGATAAGTTTAAGGGACGAAGTTGATGAGTTTAAAATGTGAGAGATTAAATTGATTAGAGTATTAAGTGTGAGGGACTAAAATAAGGTTTTACTCTATATCTTCTTGGAAGATGACTGGTGAAATTTCTTGGATCTTATCTTAACCAAGATTTGTTGAATTCTGGATTAACATAGGTTTTTCTGTGACCAAGATTATCAGGAAACTGCTGAATAAAATTTGCATGTAACGATATTACTAAAATTTCTTCAAGCCATTGAATCTCAGGATCTGAAACGTCAATGCTCAAAGTATTGGAATAGGGAAAGAGGCTCTGTGTCTACTGGAAGTGCCAGTGATGTGAATAAGTTCATAGATGGTTCTACTACTGCTTCTTTAAGTGACCTCACTACCAAAGATTTCAGCTTCAATTCAATAAAGTTGGATGGAGACAATCTGCTTAGTGAAGGAACTCATCATTCATTCCAAGAGATGAAAGCAATGTTACAAGGGTTTCTGAAAATGGCAAGCCTTGATAAGTTAAGCACAGTGCATGAGTTATTCATCTCCAATATGCTAAATGTTCAGTGTAGAGAAATGTTCTTGAAGCTGATTGAGGAGATGCAGAAAAATATGTTGATAAAAAAAGGATTAATCACCATTCTTTCTGATTGCGGGTAGTCATATTTTCCATTTAGTCAACAGTTAGGCCCATAATTCGTTAGAAAAAAAAAGGAAAAATAAAAGAAAAACAAAAACTAGTTAGGCCTATTCTTTCAGAAACCATGACAATGAAGAAGTTAGTGGATGAGATTAGGCCAGGAAAAATTTTGCTAGTCACCTACTCTCAGTGATGATCTGTTTATAGAAAATGTCATTTAGCCATTACAGATGTGCTAACTTTTCCAGTAGCTTTTGGTTGAGATATAGGATTTACATCTTTCATCTTTATTATGATGATCTCCATTATCTCCAAATTGTTGTATATATGCAAAAAACAAATGTTTATGTTCTTACTAATTATAGAAGTACGTAGGATACATGGATGATGATGATTATTCTCAGTCTTACATATAAGATCTCAGTTTTATGCTTGCAGCAATGCAGAAATGTCAAATTGCTGCAATTTTTATTCTCAAATTTTGGTCATCTAGTTATATATGGCTTCTCTTCAATTGATAATTCTATTAATCCTTCACATCTCTTGATTTAGTAGTGTGGAGTGTTTGACACATTTCACACTTGACATTTAACACATGCCCTATAGCGTCGCTACTATAGGTTGCAGTCAAATTAAAAATTCCAAGTTCAAGTTTCAAACCAGGGTTGTGTTCTCAAAGAACCACTAGTATAGGTTTCAGTAAATTAGGCAAAATTGGGGGGTTTTCAGCAATTCAACAGTAAATAAATGCGATGAAAAGTAAAATAAAGTAAACAGATGATGGAAATGTAATCAACCTAGGGAACTATCGGACAATGGTGATTCTATCCTCAACCTAAAGATAAATTTAACTCCAGTTATGCCAATTAACTAGATTAACCCCGAAATTTTAAAATTAACGTACCTAATTAATTAATTTGGTTGAACCCTCACTAAGCCGGTATCCCTGCACCTAACTCCACAATTCCTACAATGCAATCGCATAGATTATGGTCATTGGAACCAAATCTAACCCTAACCAACATCACAACAAAGGATTAGAGCATCCAAGACCTAAATTCTAAATTTCTATCTAACTAAATCAAGTTTTACTCCGTGGAAATTACTCGTAGGGTGAGTAGGCCTAGAAATCTCACAAACCCATCCAACAATCATGCATAAAAATCATCATACACAATCACAGAGAAAGAAAATGAGGAGTAGAGAAGCATAACTATCATTAAATTCAAAATAAACACAATACAAGTCTCAAGAACTAAACCGACAGTCTTCCAATTATCACAGATTGACTACAGATGCGTCTAGCCTTCCATTTTTATGGAGGCAGCCATGGGAGAAGGAGAAAAAAATGAAGAAAACCAAGGAAGAACATGAAATGGCGGCTAGGAATGGTGGAGAAGGCTTGGCCGAATTTCCCTAGGTCTAGTGCAAAAAAAATTACAAGTTTACCATTAATGAAGCCTAAATTACATAATTGCCATTAATGAGGCTCAAATTACAAAAATACCCCTCCTTATGTTGCCAAAAGCCTATTTCGCCCTTTTAAAGTTGAGAAAATATCCTTTGTACCCTTGCTTCATGAATTAATGAAAATTATTGCTCCAATCCTAAGCTCGGACAAAGGTTCTGAGGCTTTTCAGGTCCAGTCCTGAAATTAAAAATTCCTAACAAGGAAAATTGGACCTTAAAGTGAGAAAATTAATATGAAATATAATAAATTCTAATTAGGCCTCAATGATAAAAATAGATACTAATTAAACAATTAAATACAAATTAGAAATGCTAGAAGTAAGTATAAGAGCATATAGATAAACACTAAAAAGTGTTTATCACACTCGTACATACTGTAAATGATGTTTAATTTTAATATATATATATATATATATATATATATATATATATATATATATATATATATATATATATATATTTTAACACTTTGGAATAATTTAGAAACTAGGATAGGATAGTTTTATTTGATCATTTTAATTTTTTTTCAGAGTTTTAACCATAAAAAACATAAAAAATAAAAAATTAAGGTTTAAAATTGAAATCCTCCAGAACTATAGCCTAAAAAAAAGGACAAGCAAAGATTAAAAGATTCAAACTCTAAAAGTTTTTACTTAAAAGTTAAAACTAAAAAACCTTAAAAAGATAAATAAATACCACATAACTTTAGGTGAATTATCATTTTGGAATTCTATATACTAATTCTATTTATTGTGAGAAAAATTGCATGATTGTAATTTTATTATATTGGATTGGTTTTTTTTTTTATTTGGTCATCCAATTTGATTATATCAATTTTTCAAAAAACCTATCCAATTGATCCCATTATAAGGGATCCATTTAGATTGAATTATTTTAATTGATTTTTGCCATTCATACAATTTAAAAATTATATGTTCTTCAACTGTTCAACATGAAATAACAAATAATAAATTCAACTAAAATTAGGTTAAAACTTAAATGAACTTAACTATAAAATGACGTAGCATTATACTTATGATATATTATATATATTTGTAATTGGTCAGTTTGATTGTTATCAATGTTTTTTAGATTGCCATTCAACAACAGAAAATTTAATCTAATCAATATGATTAAATAATTAGTTTTGATCGATTTTTGGCAATTTGGATTGGATCAGTTCAGTTGAGTTTGGTTTGGTTTGGATGTGAACACCCCTACTTGTTATGTAAAATGGTACCTCTTGAGTCTTAATTTCTCTTTTTTTTTTTTTTGGTTGAGGCTCTTTATAACAAGTCTTATCTCACTAGGTAAATTCAACTACATAAATTACATGACGCCATTAGGCTTTCTTAGAAATCAAATTTTCAAGAATATCATTAATTAAAAAATCCCTTTTTATAAATTTTTCCAGTGCTCTTTTTGGTCTTTCTCTACACTATCATAGGGCTAAATACTATATGATCAACCCTTTTCATAGATGCCTTTATCAGCCTTCTTTGTATATGTCCACATCATCTTTATCATTTTTTTTTTCATCTTCTCTACAATAGGTGTCACCAAAATATCCTTTAATGCAATTGCTTTCTCTTTTGTCCTTTAATGTGCGGCAACACATTCATTTTAGCATTCTTATCTTTGTTACCCAGACTTTGTGCTCATGTTGTCCATTCAAAGTTTAACATTCGCTACCATCAAACATAACTGGTTAAATATTAATACAATGAAACTTACTTTTAAGTTTGGTAGGTATGTACTTTATGGTTACAAATAATTTTTTAAGCTTTTCTCCATTTTAACCATCGAACTTATATCCTATGTGTGACATTTTTGTCAATTTCCCCATCAATTTGAAATATAGAACCCAAATATTTGAACTTAAAAACTTGTGATATAATATGTTTTTTTAATTTTTACCTCCAGATGTCTGCATCTTGCCTCTCATTGAATTTGCAAGGTAGATGCTCTTTCTTGCTCCTACTCAAGTGAAAGCCTTTTAATTCAAATGTTTGTGAGACTCATTATCAGAAAAATTATAAAGCTTGACAAATAGTTTTAAAATGGTGAATGTATAAATCTTGAAATATTAAACTCGTTATCATAGAAAAATTATAAAGCTTGACAAGTAATTTTAAAAAGGTGAATGTATAAATCTTGAGATATTTTAATATATAATTGTTTAAATCTTTTGTCATTGTGTGATGTCAAATTATTATAATATATACTGGTATCTCAATTCTTATATTTTTGATATAGTCAATGTCACTGTGTATGTGACATGTCGTGTCCTATGTTCATGTCAAAATAAATGCTTCATAGCATTCAAGTATTCCAAACCAGGAATATCATGTAGTCCTTCTGGGATTGATCCAAACAAAGATGAAGGTATTATTCCAAGGAATTTCCTTGTTAATAAAGTTACTTCAAGCTTATACAACCTCCAATGGTTCAAGGAATGTCACCAGATGGATGATTTTCTAAGATATCCAACTTATCAATGTTTTTAAGCCTGCCATCCTTAGCAGGCAGGGTGCCACATAATGGTTATTTATTTTTTAAAAGATAAGTTTAGAAGAATTGATAGAAAGAAAAACAACTCATAACTTCTAAGCTAAAACTATAGGTACCTTTTAATTTAGCAGTGTCAGAGTGTCCGGTACATTTCCAACACCAATATCAACGTGACAACCATACAACATGTCTCTTCAAACAATGTCTAATAAAAAAAATATTTTTTTTTTATAGTTTGAACACTTGAGCTAATACCTTAAAATGGCTTGGATACTTGGATTGGATACTTGAATAGGACACCTCCGTCTTATTTTTTTATTATTTTTTCTTCAAAAGTTTAGCAAATAATTACGTAAAAAAATCTAAGATTTAGAAATACAATTCTTCACAACCATAAAAGTCAAAAAAACAAAAGAACTATTTAATCTGGTCTTAATATATAATTAGTTACATCTTTTTTCACTATGTTATATCAAAATATTATAATATATATATATATATATATATATATATATATATATATATATATATATATATATATATATATGATTTTTGGTGTCTTATATTTTTGACATAAGCATTGTTCCCATGTCCATATTGGTGTTATGTTTAGTGTCTATGTCAGAGTTTATGCTTCATAGCTTCTAAGGGTATAAGGTTGTTTTTTGAGAGATCCAGGTATTTAAATTTTTGCAATTTCCAACACTTGGTGGAATATTTCCTCCTAGCATGTTCTGTCACTGGTGCAATTGTGACAACCAACTGTGATTGCCTATAGAGGCACCTTTCCTAACAATTTGTTAACACATAAGGTTAATACTTGCAACTTTTGAATTAATGAAATGATTATTTCCCAAGTCCAAGGCAATTAATTTAATGAAATTTCCTATTGTAACAGGAATACATAGTTCCATATATTTAAAATTAATGGCCCCCAAAGTTATTAAAATTCAAAGCCAAATATTCCAAATTGCTACAGTTTGTTAATGATGCAATAAAATCCAAGTCATTGTCTGAATTATTCCTTAGATAATTAGCACTTAGGTCTAGACTTCTAGCCCCCAAAGATCCTGAAGATCTCCTATACTTGGAACTTGTTCCACAAAGTGGTTTATCGGTATATCAGATAATAGAAGAACAGATGCGCTGGAGATAGAACTTGGGATAGGACCTATGTTTTTGAGTCATACCAATGCCAAACATTTAGACTAGAGATAGTGAGGAACAAGTTGGCAGGAAGGGAGACATTATATTGATTGTCTGCAGTTGATATGACAGTGAGAGATGAAAAATTGTACAGAGAAGAAGGAAGCATGCTAGAGAGTTTAGTGGACAATATTGATATACAAGTTTCAGGTTTATGGAGAAACCAATTTGTTGTGGTAGATTCCCTTCTAGGTTATTTGCAACTATGGAAAGTATAGCTAGGGAAGAAAGATTTCCTATGGAAGCTGAGATTGAAACTGTTAAATTGTTTAAAGCAAGATACAAATGTTATTTTTCAACAAGCAATGAAATAGAGAAAGTAGTAGCAAAAGCAGATTTTACAGTGACAAGATCATCCCCCAGTTTGCACTTCGTGTTAGCCTTATTTGAAGTCAATAGCAACCTGTTACCTAATATGAACATAGAATTCCTTCATCACATTTAGGTATATATCTCTGGATTGTGCTTTATATGATTCTTGCAGGTGCTATAATTGAATCCTTTTGTTGCATCTGCAAGCACTAACACTTGTATGGATCGAAGAATGTTGTTTTTTTTAACACAATCAATCTAGATAGTTGTAAAAGTAGCTAACCGGAAAAATAAACAAGCTAAGAATAGATTACTTAGTGATAATTTTATTGAATATAAATAAATATACTTGAAAGTAACCAAAGATAAAGCAAATCGCATTATTTTAGGTACTACTAACCCAAAAACTTATAACATAGCTAACAAATCGAAACAAGCTGATAAATTTTAGCCAAAAAACAATCTTTGACTATTCAAACCTTAAAAAAAAAATTTGAAAACTTGGCACATTTTCAACACTCCTCCTTGCCTTGGAAGCTGCAAACTCCTAACTTCTTCCTCAAAATCTCAAACCTACTAAGTGGAAAAGACTTAGAAAAAATATCATTGGCTTGATCTTCAGTTCAATAATAGACCAATCATATATCTCCATTCTCTTGTGAAAGAATTTGGTATAGCAATTATATACATACTACAGGAGATCCATAGCATGTATTAGAGAAGTAGGGAGTTTAGAATTACTGGAAATTGGAGTGGATTCCATATGATTGGGAACGAGACAGAAAACTGTTCCTAGAGAGCAGTTCTAATCTCTTGCTATAATACAGGGAGTCACGAGCGTGTTACTTAATAGGTAGTAGCACTTGTATTTATAGTAGAGATCGGGGGCTCTCCATGACAACCGTAATGGGCTACTGGGTTAACCTACCCATCAACAGTTAACCCAATATCATGGCCTAATAACCTAAGTCCATTAAACAAAGGTGCAGCCCAATTATTGATAAATTCTTATATAATTAAATGGGCTATACAAAATCTCATCATTAATCTAATAATTAAATCTAAGTTTTAATAAACCAATCATATATCTCCATTCTCCTGCACTTTTCTCAAATAAGATAATTTGACATTGAAATGTTTGCTATTGCCATGACACATAGGAATATGTGATATTGAAATAGGTGCTTGATTATCAACTAAAATTTCAGTGCTTTGAACCTGTTCCAAGCCCAAATCAGCTAGGATATTCCTTAACCAAATAGCTTGATTAACAGATAATATTGCAACTACGAACTCAACTTCTACTATTGACTGAGTTACAATCTCTTGCTTCTTGGAACACTTAGAGAAAACACACTGCTTGTTCTAACAGCTACTGGGATTGATTTTTTTTTTTTTATAAACTTCCATTTCACCTCAATGATATTTCTAAGGTAAGGTCTAAGAACTAGCTAGCTCCCAGGTCTTTTTTTTTTTTCAATCAAGACAACTCCTTCTGCATTGCAACCATCCATTTTTGGTTTATCGCAGCTGATTCAATACTAGCTGGTTTGCACATAGCTAAATTGTACGTAAAATGCTATATTGCTTCATTGGTAACTGTCAACTTATTGACAAAATTTTTCAAGCCGATCTGCTACTAATTCCTTTTCCATTGTTAGATCTTAGAAATTGAATATTACAACTAGTTTAGTTTTCAACATGAGATTTACATTTCTAGAACACATAAGTTACTTCTGATTCATATCTAAGAAAATAAATCCAACATATTCTAGTTAAATCATCAATAAAAATGATATAGTAAAGGCTTCCCTTAGGGTAAATTAATTTAGGGAAGCGAGTTAGCTTGTTAAGGAATTGAGTTTTAACTAATTTATGGAATTAGATATTATAGAATTGATTAGAAAATTGTACAATGAGATTCTTCGCATTCATATGTATTGTCCTAGGTGAAATCCCAAACCTAGAATTCATTTGATTGTTTACTTCACTCGATATTTGTACACTTCAATTTTAGTTATTTGATTTAAAATTTCATCACTTTATGAGTGTTCAAGTAGTGATCTAAAATCGAAATTGGTACTTGGTTCCCAAATCCCTAAGAATGACACTCATACTCATTCTATACCACATGTCTGACTTAATGCACTTGCTAGAAACACAAACAAGTTTTTGGTGCCATTGCTGGCGGTGTGGTGTAATCAATATTGATTAGTAGTTCTAAGTTTCCTAATTTAAGCACTTATATTTTGTTTTTTGTAACCATATAGAGGCTTATTATTTTCTTCTTTGTGTATACAAGGTAACTTTAATATGGAATGGGATTATTGGGATTAGGAAACACCAACGTGGGAGATGTGGGGGCAATCATACCAGAGGCATGCTTTATGTCCAATTGAACTATTATGGTTTACTCCTCTAGTCCAATCCATGTATTCCTATTAACAATACTCTTTTTGATTGGGAAATTACGAACTTCCATGATGTACCCTCGTATGTTCCGCATAGGTTTCTATGAGACTTTCTTCCCCACAAGAACGAATGGCAACTCAAGACATATGAAGAATCCAAGAAATATTCAACGGCAATATGAAGAATAAGACTTTTTCATTTGATCCAATTAAGGAGGAGCAAGCTGCTTTCCCAATTACAACTAGCTTAGCTGATTTTTGGCACGAGAGGCTTGGTCATTTTCATTATTCGGGAATGGTTAAGTGTTTAAAAATCCAACTTGTTCTTGGAGTTCCTTCCTTGCCAGACAATTTAGCTGAGTGTGAAGTTTGTCAATTTGGGAAGCAAGCAAAGAAGCCATTTCTTGATTGCAGCTGAAGGGCAAGCCAATAGTCTGCGGGTTAGTGTTACCTAGAAGAGTGAGATTTAATTTATCTTTAATTAATTTTTAAATGTATTTATATCCAAGTCATATTTAATAACATTATAACTTAGTAAGAATTCTTAGCTTTTTTTTTTCTTTTCATCAACTACTTTGCAATAACTTTCTTTGCTATATTACTTGTTTTAAAAAAAACAACACTTATTTTTAAGGTTGCACTATTACACAAAATTACTTTCCTAGCCTCTGCTAACTGGCTAATTTCACAACTCAACAATATTATTTGTAAACTTTATATACAAGATATTCTTCTATAATCAAAACTCTTGCCAGCATCTGAAGATAAAATCCTCATAAGTAATTATTTTGGTGATTATATTTTTAATATATACTTTTTTGTTCATTTCCTCATAATGATTCACCTAAAATAACAAAAGAAAACAAAGAAAATTGACACTACTTATGCTTTAGCATAAAACACTTTATTTATTTTGGTTTTAGAGTTTACTAGACGCTACATATAACAAAGAAATTTGGTTTTTGTTTCAAAGATGTATAAAATTTTAGTTTAACTTGTAATTTCTTTTTTAAAAAAAATTAAAATTAAAATTAATTATTAATTGATTTAGAATTAATTTATATTTTTAATCAAATAATAATAATAATAAATGGGTAAAATATTTTTAGGCTATTCTTTAAAATTTATTTTCTAAAAGCCATTTTCTTTGGATTCAATTTCATACATGCTTCCATAAACCCAAGCCTATATACTCCCTTGAAAAATATATAGTGTAGGGCAAGTAGGATCGTTCCCACGAAGAATCGTGTATTTAATCTAATAGAATTGCTTTTAAAAGAAAATAAACTACGAATTGAAATAACAGAAAAGTAAACTACCTAGACGAATTACTTAAGGACTAACACACGAAAGCGGGGTTTTGAATAAGTTTGCTAAATTAAAATTCTGGGCAGTAAAATAGACAAAAGAGAATAAAGAAAAGTGAATAGATTGAATAATTGAGAGAAGCATGCTTAGCATCGACATATCCTCACCATGATTGACACAAATTCGATCATTGACTCATAGGTAAATTAATTTCGAATAGCTAGACTGCAGAACTTTGTACGACAAAATTCCTTATCTTCCCTTACCGTTTGTTTTGTAACTAGAACATCTGAGCACAAAACCTACCGGGTTCAATAACCTCAATACATCAGCGCATGAAATTTAATTGAACTCGGACCATTAAGATCCATGGAAAACATCATCTAACCTGAACCATAAAGGTCCACCAGCGGTTTTATGTCAGATCTGAAATTATTCTAACTAATCTAAGATTAACTAGTTGTTACTTGTGCCGACTAATTAAGGATCTAGACTTACTTAATTGGCTAACAATATGAATCAGTTGAAGATGTTGTCAGCTACTCCAATAAATCCAAACAGATTCAATTACAATGCTAACAAATAATTTCAGAATACTCAAATTAATTTATCTAACATTTAAACCATAATCTTGTCTCACAAATTTGGTATCATGGCTTAGATACGTCTAGCTAAGCGTAAAAAAAAATTAAGCTACCATGCTAACAGATCTAGCAAAATTCTGGAATGAAAGCATGGTCACTTTGAACAAAAATAAACAAAAGAAAAGAATACTAGTGTTTCGGCAAAAAGGGACAAGCAGCAAAATATGTCTTCAACTCTTGATGTGTGGCATGTTCAGTAGTGATGTGATGTGTTGCGTGGTGTGTCTCCTTTCCAGCCTCTTTAGCTATTTATAATATATCCACTCCTAGTTAGACTCAAAATAGGACTCTTCATCAAATTATAATTCTAAGTACAAGTCATTCCTAATTATACTCTAACTAGGACACTAAGTAGATATATTTTTCCAAGACTTTAATTCCACTTGAACCATGATTTCAGAGAGTCTTCTGAGCTTAGGAGTCCTAATCCTTGTATGACAAGGCTTCCCGGTAGTTTACTTGGCTTAGAACTCCTCAAAATCACACTAGTGTAGGTTCTGGGCGCCACGGCGTTGTGGTTTGGGCGCCACAGCGGTCTATGGCAAAACTAGCAGTATTGTCTCTAGAAGGTGGCGCCATGGCGCCCACTGGTAGAATTGTCATTCTTTAATTTTCCAGCTTGGCACTTCAATGCTTGTTCATGGCATGGAAATTAATCACTTGTGAAAATACAAAATGTTAGTTAAAGCATGCAATTAAGCTCAATTTCTATTATCATCCATATGAACTCAAGAATCTGAAAAGTAATTTAAATCAAATGAAATAGCCTAAGAATGTGTCACTAAACCAAGAAAATATGGGGCTGAAATGTGATTAAAATGAGTCCTAACAAGGTCTCAGAGCAAGATGCGTCTGTGGGGAATAGTAGAACTCCAAGGCAAAACATACACACCATTAATGCAGAAGTAGGGCTCCCCCAGCATGCTAGATGACATCCCAAAGTGCAGGAGTGAGGCACAAGTACATAGAGACAAGACATAAGCAACATAAAAGGAGGAAAAGAGGAGAAGGGCATCGAGATAGAGAGCAGTAGAAAGGGTTAATTGAAGATGGTGGAAAGATATAGGGACCGACAAAGTGTGAAGGCTATCAATATAAGGGGAAGGATTATGAGAATTACGTTAGACTTCACTGGCTTTCATTCTATCTCTTTAAGGTGTCAGACTGGGAACATGAACAGAGAGAAAGATTGAGAGGATAGCAATAGAGAGTGTAAGGTGAAGGGCTTAGACTAAGAGAGAAATCAAGAGGAGAAAGCTGTCTAATGAGAACTCAAATGAACTTGTTGGGAGAGCAGTAGAGCTTCTAATTTGAGGTTCTTTGGTACATCTCTTATACTCTCTTTGTGATTGTAAGCTTTGTTTGGGTTATTTATTTCTAAGTTTCAGTGTTGAGCTATGGAGGTGACGTGATCCGTGCAATGGTGAGGGTGATTATTGAGTGAGCACCGGCAAAGTCCCACATCGGTTGGCGAAGGAGGTCTTGGGTGTTTTATATATAGGTCCACAATCCTCCCCCTCCAAGCTAGCTTTCGGGGTAGAGTTAGGCAGGTTTTTATCATGTAGTATCAGAGCCTACCTTCGTTGGGCCATGTGTGGGTTGGCCAGATCGCCGACTGTGGCAGGCCAGGGCCAGATCGCCGACTGAGGCAGGTCCGCAAAGAGAGGGCGAATGACGTGATCCGTGCAATGGTGAGGGTGATTATTGAGAGAGCACCGGCAAAGTCCCACATCGATTGGCGAAGGAGGTCTTGCATGTTATATATATGGGTCCGCAATCCTCCCCCTACAAGCTAGCTTTTGGGGCGGAGTTAGGTGGGTTCGTATCATGTGCTATCAGAGCCTACCTTTGTTGATCGTGTGTGGGTTGGCCAGATCATCGACTGAGGCAGGTCGGGCCAGATCGCCTACTGAGGTAGGTCGTTAACTCGTGGTGTAGGCTATGACACCTTGCTCGAGAACGTGCAAGCCAAAGAGAGGGCGAATGACGTGAGACGTGCAATGGTGAGGGTGATTATCAAGTGAACACCGGCAAAGTCCCACATCAGTTAGCGAAGGAGGTCTTGGGTGTTATATATATGGGTCTGCAATCCTCCCCCTACAAGCTAGCTTTTGGGGCAGAGTTAGGCGGGTTCGTATCATGTGGTATCAGAGCCTACCTTCGTTGATCTTGTGTGGGTGTGGCCAAATCGCTGACTGAGGCAAGCCGGGCCAGATCGCCAGCCAAAGAGAGGACGAATGACGTGATCCATGCAATGGTGAGGGTGATTATTGAGTGAGCACCGGCAAAGTCCCACATCGGTTGGCAAAGTCCCGGCCTGCCTCAGTGGGTGATCTGGCCACACACGGCACAGTTTTGACTACCTGCCTCAGTCGATGATCTGGCTAACCCACACACGATCAACGAAGGTAGGCTTTGATACCACATGATACGAACTCGCCTAACTCCGCCCCAAAAGCTAGCTTGTAGGGGGAGGATTGTGGAACCATATATATAACACCCAAGACCTCCTTCGCTAACTGATGTGGGACTTTGCCGGTGCTCACTTAATAATCACCCTCACCATTGCACAGATCACGTCAGGAGTATTTTGCGTGAATGTTACTTTGTCATTCTGTTATATTTTTATCCTTATTTTTTGTTGCGTTGGTCTTTGTACTGGTTGCTTATTGTTAGGATTGAAGTTCATTTCATATTTTTGTTGCTTTGTTAAATTTGCTAATGTCTGGTTGATAGTTGATTCTAATTGTTGTATGTTGTTCATAAAGATAGGAATGGTTTGGTATTTTTCTTTAGTCTAGCATGTGAATCTGATCCCCACTTTGCTAAAGGAACTCACTAATTACTGAACCTGTTTATAGTTGTAATCATGATTTATGTTTGTGGTTTTCTTGAGTTACTATCATGACTTATGTTTGGGGATTTCTTGAGTGATTGTTAGTTCATAGAATATCTATTCACTATATCAAGATAGAGTTTATTTTGTGAAAATGTTTCTAAATGGTTGATTGAAACTTTGAATCTCTAGTTTACATATGCACAGTGAGAATGCCTTAATGCATTGTTTTAAATGTTTTAATTTAGTGTTGTGTTTTGAGTGTCTTGGTAAGATTTGTTCATGTTCTATTTGCTAGGTTGACAAATGCTTTTGTGGAGTTTTCATGAACCTTATGGTGATTTATTCTCTTAATGTTATAGTGCATTAGTTTCCATTTTAGTGTGACCACAACACTCCTTTTCAGTTTTTCCTTAAATAATGAAGGTTATTGATCATATTGTTATATATTACCTTTTGGAAATGTTACTAGATGTATATATTGGAAGGCGTTTTATGATGAAATATTTAATGGATGACTTATGATTGATCCAAGGTTGGTTTCTTAAGTTGGAGTTTGTCTTAGTGTTAATGATATGATTTCTATTAGGTGATGTGTGCTTCAAGGTTGAATTCACTCTTTGTGCTGTTTTTTATTTTCATACTTGTCTTTTTTTGCTATCATAGTTATTAGATAAGTTATTTTTGATTTTATGCTGTTGGGGATTATATGATTTTGTTGGTGATCATTAGTGATGATTTTGGTCACTAGATTTATGGGATTTGCATAATGTCTTTCACTGTGAAATTTTATTGATCATGCTTATGTTTGATAAAGGGTTTTTTCATTATTTCAATCTTTTGTTGATTAATTATTGAGGATGGGTTGTTGTTTATTTTATTTGAGAATGTAATAATTTAGTTTATTATCTTATTTTAACATCCTTTATTGATTATTAATTGGGCCTCAATTTAATTTTCTTTTTTACTGAATCCCGATGGACAAATTCTAGTTTATGATTTACTAAACTTGTGGTTTAGTTCGAAACTTTGTTTCAAGGTTCATTCTCGTGCTTGCTTTCATGGTTGTCTGAATGTGAAAAGAAAAATAATAAGATGAAAAGAATTAGGGGTATGTGAAAAGAAAAATAATAAGATGAAAATTTGGGCAAGTACGGGCCGAAGGTTTGAATAGAAATTGATAGGATGTGAAGAGAAGAAAAAGGAAGCAAGTGAAGGGGTTAGGCTTGGCCCAGTTGGTCTGGATGTGTGAATAGAAAAGTGGAGGGTATAAAAAATTAAATTGGGTATTAGGGTGTGGTTAGGAATTGATGGGGTGAAAAAAGAAAACTTTAATGTTTAGAGAGCGTCTTTAGTTTATTTGTTTTGTTTTATTTTAGTTGTTACTTATTTAATCAGAACACTGATTTACCTTTTGTCTCTCTTTTCTACAGTGACGAATTCCCTCTACGCAATATTTATTATTCTTCTAGAAAAAGAAAATAACAACAGTAAAGATTCAGATTGTGGTTGCAGTTGTGTTGTTGTAATTGCGGAAAATTACAGTTCGGTAAGTCACCATAATAACTAATATTGTGGGCACATTTGTAGACTTTTATTTATTTATTTTTACTTATGAGAAGGAGTTGAACTCAAGTAATTTTATTATTAGACTAGTTAGCATTGTTGTTTGGTAAACTCAAAATAAAAAGAAATTATAACGTTTAAAATTTAATTTTTGAAACGTTATCTAAAATAATGTTTTAATTTTGAAAACTAACTACTAATATTTTATTTTCTTTTTACCCTTAATTTTTCAACAAATAAAAAAATTTGTCTCTCACAAATTAGTCCCCTCGTTTCTTTTTCGCTGCCACTTATCATTTTCTTCCTCTCCTCTCATTCTAAATATGTAAATATTTAACACATAAAAATAAATATTTAATTAAATAAATATTTAATCTTGGAAAAATAAATATTTAATTAATTAAGTAATTTGTTCATAATAAATAAATGAATATCAAAATATTTAATTTTAATATTAAATCACAATAATATTAAATGCATTTTTAAATAATTTAACAAAATTCAATTAATCGTACAATTAGTTTTATTAAATAGTTTTAATTTAATCAACTATAAGCTTTCAACTCTAATCTTATAATTACAATCTCATAACTTTCAACTAATTTTGATAAAGTGTGTTTGAATTAACTTTTATCAACATCTTTTTGTTTTTAATTTGAAAAAAAAAAACACTTTATACAAAATCTAGTTTTACATCATCGAATGGGGTTTACAGTTTGGTACATTTTTGAAAATATAAATTATAATAAGAGGGTTATATAATTATAAGTTAACAATCATAATATATAATTAGCTTGTAATATTAAAATAAGAGAAAAATTTACAATAGTTTTAGTTTTAGGTGATCTATTACTCATGCAATTCCATGTCATGAGTTAAAATTATAAATAAATGAAAATAAATTTAATAGTACCATAATATAAAATCATTTAAATTAGATGTTAAAAATTTTTAAAAATTAAATATATTCTATTTGTTTAGATTGTTTTAAAAGCATCCATTATACTTGTAAGATAAAAGTAATAATTAAAACAATAAAAAAATTGAAAGATAAATGAATAGTGCAACATGAGGCTAGAATTTAATTGTTAGTTCAACTAAACTGAACTTTTGATGTGAATATAGCATAGAATTTCTAATATTTTGAAAGAAAATTAATTTTGCTGACTCTTACACCAACTTATTTGACATAAATTATTTTATTTCAAAATAAAGAGACAAAGGCATAAAAAATACAATTTAATTAAATTAATAATAATGTTCAAAAATTTTATTTTTATTTAAATAATTTTTATATTTTTAAAAATACTTTCAGATTTACATAAATATTTATTTTAAAAAATTATATGAAATATGGGGCATAAATAAATTAAAATTAATACAGGACATAAATGAAAATAAGGTGAGTTACTCATGGATAATTTTTATTTAAGTTTATTTATGAAATGTTTTAGAAAAATAAAAGGAAAAAAAATCTAGAAAAAAATATTTCTTAATCGTGTTAGTTAACTAAGTTTAAATGTAGTTTTAGAAAATAAAAAGAAGATAAATGAAAAATAAAATAATTATAAAGGAAGTTGGTGTAATTTTCTCTTAATATTTTTGCCTTACTTCACCGTACAACTTAATAAAGTTTGTGACGTGCAAAACTAGAAGTAAGTGGTAAAAATAACATTATGTTGTATTGTTTTAAAAGTATTGTGATGAATTTTAATTTAAATTTAAACTAAATTTGCATTTTTTGCACTAATTTGTAAAAGCTTAATTTGTTGTTTAATTGTTCTACTCGTCAACTCACCCCCATACATGTGTTGGGTTGAGTTAGACAGATATATTTTTTGAACGGATCCAACCCATATCTACACAGATGGGTTGGGTAAAAAATCCCATAAAACCCCCACAACCCGACTTATGGATATCTTTACTATGTGCTTTACTCCTATCATGCTCATGACAGTTTAATCTGTTGAAGAAGAATAAATTTTCAACTCTACCAACATTTAGATATCAGAAATTGTGTGGCGGCATCCTGGTGGCCGCCTCAATGGCAAGGTATGGACTAATGATCAAATGCTTATCTGCGTGGTGTAGGATGGTACAATTTATAGGTACAATATCTACGCTGAGCTATTTGAATCCAAATTGACAGATACCATGATATAAAATCTCAAATTTATAAAATTGTTCTAAACTATACATAATATAAAAGGAGTCCTTAAATTTGGCCAATTAGCCATGCCAAGTCAACAACTAATTTCATCTCTAATTTTCACCCTCAATTAAAAATGTAAATCAATTTTTCCAAAAGAAATAAAATAAAGTGGCATGCATTTGGCATTTAACCCATTGGAATATGTGATTAATTTTCATTCTCAATTAAATTTATATGTGGTTAATATATATGAATAAATGCAGTAACCCATTATTTTTGTTATAAAATATTTATGATTTTTAAATGCCTATCTAATAGAATATTCTCTTAGGGCTGACTCAATTAATACTTATTTATTTATAATTTATTAAATAAAAACTATCCTTTTTAGGGTTAGGGTTTTACTTACCTTGTATATATATATCCCTTAGTAAATGAATAAAGGACGCTCTTTGGAAGGCAGTAGAAAACTCTTTTCTCAATTCTCTCAACTCATTCTATCTACTTTTCACAATTTTCATTCTCTATATCTACTTTTTTACAACCTTCATTCTCTGTATCTATTTTATCAGCACCACGCTCTACTTCTACCATTTTTCTACAGTGCAGGGTTGCCAAATTTTCATCAATTTAATTGTCAAGAAAAAGGCATCCACCACAAGGTAATTGCTCATCCTCACTTGATTTCTATTCGCACCTTTTCTTTTTTCTATTATATTCCTAATCAAGAGGAAGCCATCACTTGGCTGCATCCACAGATTTAGTAATAATCAAATAGATGAATCCTTAGATCAAAGATATTTTATGTCTTTTTGAAAAATAAAAGAGATGCTGCACTTTTAGCATGTAGACTATTTCATCTATTTGTTACTTGATATGCCTCATTTCTAAAATATGAAGGCAACTAATTTTTACCTTATGAGACAATTCAATTTCTTTTATACTTCTCATCCAGAAGCATGAGAAAATTTGATTTCTTTAATTTGTTTCATCTAGAAGTATGAGATAATTTAATTCATTTGATACATCCTCATCCAAAAGTATAAGAAATTTTATTATGAATAATTAATTTTATATAGAGCGCATCCTGAAGTTATCAATTCAAATAAAACAAAGTAGATCCTAAAGTTACTACACTCATATAATATATGGAATATAATTAGCTTTTCTTTCGCCCTTTTATTTTTGGGCTATGTGCATAGAGTCCAAAAAGATAAAAAGGGAAAATTGCGCGACCATAATGAAAAAATTTATTATGAACAATTAATTTTATATAAAGTGTAATCTAAAGTTATTCATTCAAATAGAATAAAATAGATCCTAAAGTTTTTTACACTCATATAATATATGGAAAATAATTATGCATTTTTTTTTTTAGGTTTTCTTTTGCCCTTTTATTTTTGGGTTAGGCGCATAAAGTCCAAAAAGATAAATAGGGGAGAAAAGAGAAAATTGCATGACCATAATGGGAATCAAATGCATGAGCTTCTAATCCAACATCAAACACGTTACCACTGCACAATGGATCCAATAATGTCTTATAGGCTATTGGTTAATTACTTATTCAATAAAACCAATATCCCTTTTATATGTACTGCATTTTTTTTCTTTGGTACTATAGCCAATATATTGAATTATGCTTCTACATTGTAATTTTTGTGATCATGCTTATTGATCTTGTGATCATTACCTAATTTATTTTACATTTTATAGTGCAAATATCTCAAATTTAGCAAAATTTGACTTCGTTGCATTGGACATCATTGGGACGAATTACTTATCTTGAGTATTAGATGTTGAGATCCATTTAGATGCAAATGGTCTTGGCGGCACTATCAAAAAGTGTTGTGAAACCCTAAAGTGGATCTCGAAGCTATCCACTCTATAGTTATTCACATAGAAGTTGAATTGAATTTTGAAGTTATCCATGTATATTATAAGGTGGATCCTGGAGCTATCCACATAAGTAGTAAAGAAGATCCCAAAGTTATCCATTTAAGGTATAAATTAAATTTTGAACTTATCCACTTGCAAGTATAAAGATATTACTAACTAAAACCTAAATAATGGTTTAATTAAGCATGTAAAGGGATCTTAAGATTTTCCTTTCGAGTTGAATTTTGAGACAGTAGTGTTGTCACCACTGATTGCTCCTTAGTGAGTGTCGAGAATGGATAGATTTAGTATGGATATGAGGCGTGAATGGATGTAAATATATGGAACAATATGTTATGTGTTGGAACACAGTGCAAGTATACACTATCAGTGTAGTGAGCAAGTATTCCGGGGGTTGTCGTACCCAAGGTATTGTTATTGATTACCAAAGTAATATAACTCCAGTATTGTTCAAGCGATCGAATTGTGATGAGATAGGCAAGGTAATTAAATGCATAAAATAAGTAAGCAATAACAGAAAAGTATATAGCAGAATTATTTCAGAAAACAATGATGAGAGATCTAGGGATTCAGATTTCACCACAATCTTCATGTATAGACTTCCTTGATTCAGTTATGAAGTTGTAGAATTATCAATTGCTATCTAGGATTCCCTAAATTACTTAATCAGCCTTGGTATTAGGTCAGATCAAATCTAATTACAATTACCAACCCTGCTACTGGTCTGTGCGAGTTGTAGCAACTATAATTGCATTAAGATCTATGGACATCCCTTTAGGGAGATTAGGGGAACGCCCTAATTCCCATGTGACTACACAAGGTCCTCGGTACTGGTCTGTCCTTAGCTCCACTATGGATTTAATTCTCTTGGTCTAGGTTAACTAATATCTGGTCGGTCTCATAGCTAACCCACAGATTTCCCCCAATTAATTGGCCAGATCAATCAAGAGTAAAGTGCAGAAAAGTAAACCTCCATTGAATAAAACATGAACTGTCATAACTTCCTCAATTTGTCTATACAATCAGATCGGGCTACATCTTAGCCCTAGAGTGAAGTTTAGTTGCACATGATAATATGGGAACACATGATGGTAAATAAAGAAAACATAAAAGAGTAGAAGAAATAAACTAGAGTGGCGCCTTAGATCTTGATGGGTTGCTGCTGCTCTCTTCTCCTCTGCTCCTTTTTCTCCTCCTTGTGTTCAACCCTCTTAATCTATTTATAATGTATCTAATCCTTATTAGACTCTAAGTAGGATTCTAAATAATATTAAAAGACTAATTACAAGTAAATCCTAATCCTACTTTAACTAAGGCTTTAATTGAGCTTCATACTTCAAGGCTTTAATTCCTCTTGAAACTCTATTCCGGAGAGTCTTCTAGATTATGGACTTCTAATCCTTGTATGGCATAACTCCTCAGAAGTCCACTGGGCTTAGAAGTCCTCAAACTGCAGAAGTAGGTCCTGGACGCCACAGCGCCCATTGGTAGAATGGTCGATTTCTTCTCTGGTACACGGCGCCCAATGGTAGAATGATGAATTCTTCCATTTTTGCTTCTCTTTCCTTGTGTACCTGCAACATAATGAAATCTAATCAACAGCAAGGTGTTTTTACCATAATTGGGACTTAAAATGTAAGGGAATTGAGGCTAAATAATCTATACAAAATGTAATTATCAACCAAACTTAACCATATTTTGTAGGATTGAATCTCAAGTTGAATCCCAAATACATACATCTTTTTTGGTATGTGATTACAATTCTCGTTTCTACATGTATATGGCTGCCTCAACTTTAGTGAATAATTAATAAATTATGGGATATAACTTTTGCTTTCTTTTGTATGGTTAAATGGCTATTTCATATATGCATGTATATACCGTTTATGTTTTAATAGTCATTGATTATGATTATTCGGTTACATGCTTATGAATATGATTATACTATGGATGCCATTGAAAAGTCAGAAAATTTATCAATCAAGCTTCCAAAATTGAGATTTATTTTTGGGGGCAATTTGTTTCTCGGATTGGACTATTCTCCATCCCTACAAATTGTCATGTTTATTCTATATATATATTGGGGCAATTCATTTCTTGGATTTGATTATTAGTTTTCTGAGAAAGCTCGAGCTCTTTCTAAACTTTGCTTAATCTATTTTGCTTAGTTTCTAAGGAAGTTATAGTTCATATAATTTATGGTAGATTAATTTTGCATTATCTTTATTTTTATTTGGTTCTTTATGCTATTCATTGCTCTTGTTTGTCATTCACTTCAATATATAGTTAATATGTTGTCTTATAAAATTATTTTACTTATGGATTAGCTAACATAATAGCTATGATTAATTGGCAGTTTGACACTCTAAAATATGTGTTGCCAATATATGTTTATGATGTGATATGATTTTGAAATATTATAGTGCAATAAAGGAAAATAAGTCTATTACTCGAAATCATCATCCAATGATTTTTCTCTATTCCCTGAAGTGAATGGAGAAGCTTTCAAGAAATATGACAACATACATGGCCATGAATAGGAAAATATAATTGATTCTAATACTATAAATACCTCCCACTAAAAGTGGGAGAGCAATGAAGAAAAGTGGTAAAGGGATATTTGGAAAACCACTATTATTTTGGCATGAAAAGGCCATTAAGTTTGTACTTATTGTACATTTAAACATCTTCTAAACACTTGCCCAAAAAAGTTAACTATGTGAGAAAAAAAAATTTGGCACACTATCGTTGAATTAGCATCTACATTTATAAAATTAAACTAACAAATTAAGCTACATAAGTCATCCAATGTGGCACTTCACTTTTTGTATAGTTATAATAGAGGCTCATATTGATCACTCCTTTCCATATTGATCCCTCTAATCTAAGGAGGACTGTTTTGATACCTCCCCAATCCTAAAGGACTAAAAAGATATTCTACTATTAAATAAAGTGAACCTTTTGAACCATTAAACTGTGAATGGTTCATATGGATTAGAGTGGTTCAATGGTTCTTTGGTGGATTTTTTTTCCCCAGTTTCAATGCTTGGACCTATTTTTTAGTTAAGTCGGAGGAGTTATAAAAGAAACAATTAGTTGATTTGTATTTTATCGCTGGTTTAGAAGCTAGTTTTTGTGCATAGTTTGGAAGAGTTAAAGTTGAAAGCACGAATGTTATATAAGGTAAAGTAAAAAATTATGGAAGTTAGAAGGTTGGAGTTGATATGTCATGAGCTACTTTATAACTCCTCGGTGATTAAGGTTTTAAGGCATCATGTAATTAGAAAAAATTAGAACTTTTTGATTGCTCTTGCCATAGTTACAATTTGAAGTCTTGAGAGTTCTTAAGAGTACAATATAAAGTGGTGAAGTATAAGTCTCAAAGGCATGAGTCTAGACAAGAATATTAAGGAAAAAATTCTTCTCCAGTTATTGCTCATCTATATTTTCTACAATACTTTACATTATTATCAAGACAACAAGAGAATTATCCTCAAATGCAATATCCGTGATATGAAAATCTTGAACAAGAAGAAATAATGCTTCTCCAAGAATCCAAGCCTTCAAGTTTGTATATCAAGAAATTTATTGGGAATATTTTGATCTTTGATTCATCATAAATTATGTGACATACTTGAAAAAATCTCAAGATTCCCTAGGAAAACTTATATAAAAATTATAACATTATAATTTAGTCGTTCAGCTACCAGGAGGTAGAAGAGCCCCATCAATCCAGTGTGCTGTTTCTTGTTGTTGTACTTAGAAACAAATGTTAAAGTTTCATCCTAAATTATTTTAATAGAACCTGGTCGAGGGTAACATGTTGTCATTCCTACAATGTAACCCTTGTCATTTCCTGCCTCCTTCCCCTTTCCATATTTAGGTAATGAGGTGCAAATAATCCTTCCATCCTGGAATCATCAGAAAGAATTTCCAATTTAAGATGATATGGATTTGAAAAAAAAAAAGATGCACACCATTTGCGCTTTCTTCAAATGTTATGGATTATTTTTTTTTTAATAAAAAGGAAGAATTGAAGGCAAAACTATAGATAAATTCCAAGGAATATAAAGACTACAAATCAAAATTTCCTCCAATCACGTACTTAGGAAGAATTTTCAGCAAGATGTTACATTGGTCTAGATTTTAAAATTGTAAAATAAGTGTCTCGCTAGATGTAGTATCCTTAATGATGCAAGGATCGTTCTTTTTTTCTTTTCCCAATGGGTAGCTGATGCTATTTGGGTATATATCTTATATTCGTAAGATATATCAATTCCTTTTTCGAATATCAATTCTTGTGAATGTTCTGTGGTCTGAATATCTAGAATTAAACCATTTAAGTATAATGGTAAATAAAGAAAAATCACCTGTCCATAGAGAGTTGAACCCGTTACACCTGCATGCTGATGAGCAACTCCATAGATAACATATCCACTAGTTTTCATTTGGAAACTTGTCTTTTTGAGATCAACGCATCCACTACCATACTTTTGAGAAGTGTTGCAAGCTTCAACACCATACTCAATCTGTTGAAAAAAGAAAAATCTATATTACTCTTGCTAAATTCAAAAGGAAAGATGTAATTAACAAATGGTTGCTGCTAATTTTATTACTTGGCCCTACAGACTAAACTACTACAAGAAAGCTCTTGTCAGTTGTTAACTTATTAATATAAAATTTAAATTCTCTAAATATGTCAAATGGGGAACAAGGGAGTGAGTATTATTGAACCGAAATAACACAATATCATGAAATTCTAAAAAGCATACTCACTTGGCAGTTATGGCTCACATTTAATCCGCTTGGATCATTCGATATTTTCACAGTATCAGTCACTTCAAAAACATAAACCTTCAAAGGAACTATGAGATTGTCCCAGTTAATCCACTCCACTGTGTATCTAAGGTAGACTGTTCTAATTGACCCCTTATGGCTTTCCTTCAATCTGCACTGTGCATTATCACTGCAGCACCACCCACCACCTATGTAACTTGGTCTCAGAGGCTGGCCATTTCCGTCCTTTGTTACATTATATAGATCACACCTGCATTCTGTGCACCTAATCCTATCTCCTACACCACGTGTATCAATGACGTGAAGATTCACCATCCATTTCTCTTCATATCCAGCAGGAATTTCTGTTGGATTGCCAACCTCTATACCAAAAGGATCTGGAATACGTGTAGCTGTTTGTCGAGTTTCAGATCCAAGGCCAAAGTACTGTGAAAGAAGATTTTGCTGGCAAATGCCAGCATTTCTTGAAATAACTTTATCTCGAGGATCTGTAGAATTTTTGGGCTGATAGTATTTAATAACAGTCCAATGGTGAAGATAAGTTTCATAGAGAGGAATAGAATTCCCTTCATCATCAACTAGTTCGCCATAGAAATTCTTGATTGCAATATGTCCTTTGGGAAACTTCAAATCATGGTAGTTCTTGTTTAAACTTATTCCTGGTGCAAGTTCAACTTTGGGGGATAAAAAAACAGCTGATTTTATTTTACCTTTGGATTTCCCAGATGCTTTTGATGGTGTGTTGAGTTCTAGAAATAGTATTACTAATAAGATTGCCCAATCTTGATATATATGCCTCATTTTGACCTGCCAAAATAATTTTAGTAAGATATTCATGGACTGTAAGTTTAAATTTATCATCTCTAAGACATTCAGGTAGACAATTAGTCTCACTTCAAATGGTAATGAGATAACCTGGATGTAAACGAAAAAAAAAAAAAAGAGAGAGACCAGTAACATGACAGTTTATGGGAACTACCAAAATAGATTTTTCTTCATTTTATTTTCTTTTCATGAATATGTCAAAATAGTTTCTATAAGGATAATTTTAAGCAAAACGGTAGCCAATTTGAAGTGTGTTTGTGATGTGTAACAATGTGTATCTGGAGCATCAACCCTTTCTTCAAATATTTATTTTACAATTTTAATATAGAAACTCTAGAATCAATGGTTTTTGGCCTTAATTATGCTATGTTTTAGGTTTGTACTTTGATGATGTTTCTAAACATCGACTCTTTGTCTACAAGTAACATGCTTGTTCTATCTTCCTTCCTACTTATAGCTTGCTTTTTGATGCAGATGATTAATTAGAGAAAAATAGTTAAGTACTCATTTAATTAAATGATTTGCTAAAATTTTTAATTTATTCTTCTCTTGAGCTTCAACAATCATGTTTAATCCATCAACTAGGTTAGGATAGAATAATCCATCCAAAGGCACATGATAACCTTGTTGATGGATTAAGCTTGATTGTCAAAATTAAAAAGAGAAAATTTTTAGCAAAACATTCAATTAAAAGTGTATGTTAAATGGGATGCCATAGTCAATTTGCACCTTTTCTTGTATTCCAGCATCCCCACCAAAATTTTTCTATTTGTGCAGTTGTACATGTCCTAAGAGATGGGAAAGGGATTATCTATCTATAATAATCTTTCTCCCCATGCAAGTTGTGTCATGCCACCTTGTAACTAAAGGTCAATTTTTCAATTTTCTTTTCCTTCAAATATGACTAGTTAAAATAGGTAACAATTAGGGAAATGTGTGAATCCCCAAAACTTCATGTGATTTACACTTTACCTATAAATATTTCACAATATGCATTTAACTTAAGCTTTTTAACATGTGGCACGTCACATTCAAATTTGAATTGTTGTTAAAATATATATAAACACAAAAACTCATGTGCATGACAATTAAAATCACCTACTATTGCAGTCTTTAAAATAAGAAGGGAAATTTTGCCAACACTTCTCTACAGCAAGGATCGCTAGGCCTCATTGGAGTTTGCAAGGACTGAATTTATCAAATTTATTGGAAAAATTCCCAGCCGTGCTAGTTGATAGATATAATAGAAGAAATATAATGAATTTGTTTTCAACGATTCTAACCTACGCTATGAGATCTCACCAACCCAAATGGGATCAATCTTGAACTTGGCTTACAAACCTTTGAATATGACGAAGACTTCGTCTGACTCTGCCTTTACAAAATCTTTATCGTCACGTGGTAATTTGGAATGGAAATTCTTGATTTCCATTGATTCTCATAACAACTATATATATATATATATAAGTAAAGCATCATCAATCAACTACATGCAGCCAAATATAGCGACCTTTATATATGCTACTTCAAAATATAGCTAGATTAGTTATAACATATTACAATAGTTACAACTAATCACAATATTTCCAAATCATGATAGCAGATATAGTATCCTAATAGCATCATCTAGTTGGAGCAAATAGATTTTGAATGCCTAACTTGCAAAAAAAAAAGGCTTTTGTTTTTTGTTGGATTCAAAGTGTATGTGACATTGTTTTTAAATTTTATTTTGTTAAAAATTCAAAGTGTGTGTGTATGGATTCTCTTAATCAAATTTGATTATTTGAATGAATAATTTAAATAAATAATATATAGAACAAGTTTAATTTAGCTTTTAATGTGAAGAAGAGAAAAGGAGCTCATCCTTCATAGTGGAGATGAGAAGGTAGTTATTAAATTTGATACATAAGGCTCAAGGACCATAGATAATTAATGAAATTATGACTTTACTAGTTGATAGCATTAAAGAAAGCATTTAAAAAACTTGCAATTATAGAATTTTTGTTGACAAAGTTCTTAACCAAACAAAAAATAAACGTGAACTTGGCAAAGCGGAACTGATGGGGATGTATAATGAAATATTTAACCTATTTTTGAAATTTACAACTTTAAAAAGAAATCCATTTCAACATTAAAATTGATTCTTAAGGAAGAAAAAAGAAACATTATGACAATAGACGTGTCTTTTGATTATATTTTTTTGATTAAAAAAAAAAAAAAGCAAGAGTTTAGGATGAGAGGAGGCTATATTTATACTAAGGCGAGAGCATGTCACAAAACCTAAGCAAGGGATCCAACCATACTTATGAATTATTTACCAATAGAGGATTGCTTGATGTTTATAAAAGAGAACTGTTGAAATGCAAGCATACATTACCGTGTTGCCGGCAATGTATTCCAGGGTTGTCGTTCCTTACCGTCTATTCTCAGCCGTCTATATTCTTGCCGTCTATTTTTAGCCGTCTACTTTCTTGCCGTCTATTTCCAGCCGTCTAATTTTCTTGCTGTCTATTTTTAGTTGTTTAATTTATTGCCATCTATTTCCAGCCGTCTAATTTCTTGCCGTCTATTTTCAGCTGTCTATTTTCTTGAGGTGTATTTTTAGCTGTCTACTTTCTTGCGATCTATTTTCAGCAGTCTAATTTCTTGCCGTCTATTTTCTTGCGGTCTATTTCCAGCCGTCTACTTTCTTACCGTCTATTCTCAGTTGTCTATTTTCAGCCGTCTACTTACAGTCATCTAATTTCTTGCCGTCTATTTTCAGCCACCTAATTTCTTACTGTCTATTTTCAGCCGTCTAATTTCTTGCCATCAATTTTCAGCCGTCAAATTTCTTGCCATCAATGTTCAACCATCAAATTGCTTTTAGAAGAATGTTTTGGCTTGACCAATGTTGATTTCCAGTCATTAAATGTCTTGTCATTAATTTTGAGTCATTAAATCCCTTTCAGAAAAAAAAATATATCTTCTTGAACTAGCTTAGTCTGATTAATTTTAAGTTTAATCTATCGATTTTTTTTATGGTGTTGGTGTTTTAATGCCATTAATCTTCATTCGTTAAATTTATTACCATTAAGATTTCTTTGCAATTGATTTTTAGCCATCAAAATTTTTTCTTGAGCCATTTTAGTTTAAAATGTTATAAATTTCGTCTATTGACTTTTTTTCCATTGTTAATATTTTCCTCATTTTTGAATAACATGTGATATTTTTGGCCAAAATAAGCGTTCTTTTTTATCTTTACATGTTTTTTTACAGGAAACACCTAATAAACATAGCTTCTCTTTCGTCCCTGTAAGAAAAACATGTAAAGAGGGACAAACTATAGACACTATATTTTGTTCAGGTTTTCATTTAACTTTATTATTTTTTTATTTTTTTTATTTTACCAATTATTTATTTATTTATTTTTATTTTTTATTTTTCTATTATTTTATTTTATTGCATTTTATTTTTTTTTATATGTATATTTTAAAAAAAATGAAAGAAGAAAAAAGAAAAAAAAAAGGGGAAAAAAAAAAACAAAATAGTGACAGCAGAGAGAAGAGAAAAGAAGAAAGAAAAGGGGCAGTGGAAATTAGAAAGAAAGGAAAAATAAATAAAAAAAAAAAAGAGAGAAGGAAAAAAGGAAAAAGACGAATCGAGAAGGAGAATGAGAGGGAAGTTTGTTGCAGGAGCAAGTGGGTGAGCGGAAAAAGCGCGGAGTGGAAGTGAAAGAAAAGAGCCAAGAAGATTAGGTGAGAATTGAAGCGAGAGTGAAGAAATCCAAGAACAGAAACAATACTCTAAGGTGAACATGTCTCAATTCTTCCTCCACCTTCTTTGAACCATAATTTATCTAGTTTTTTTCTTTTTAATCTTGTTTGGATCCTTTCAGATTTTGTAATCCAAACTTGAATTTGTATCCTTGTGAATTTTTGTGGAGTAATTTGAATTATAGTAGTCATTGTGGAGTAATCTTGTTTCAATCTTCTTGTTATTCTATCTATTTTTTTTTGGTAATTGGTGCTGTTGATCTCGTGTGAATGCTGTATTCAGCTGGTTATTCTGCACGTTGAGGAGGTCTGGAAGCGGGTAAGGGGTGCAAAAAGAAGTCACGGGGTGTTGAGAGAAAAGCGTAGATGGGTGAGAGTAGAAATAATAGGCGTGTGGAAAGAAAAAGTTGGATCAGGAAGTTGACAAACAGGTGCGAATAGGAGTTGTAAGGGTGAGAACAGAAGAGAATTGGAGAATTGGGTGCAAATAGAAATTTAGAGTGTGAGAATAGAAAAGAATCAATTCAGGTGTAAATAGAAATTGTTGGGGTGCAGGAAGAAAATAAATGGTTGTAATGTAGAAGATTGGGTGCAGGTAGGAATTGTGGGGGTGTTGATAAAAACCTAATTGCAAGGGTGTGGAAAAAAGAGTGAGAGAAGGAAAATGCCCAGTAATTATTCTTTCATGCTATATTTCCCTTGTAATGTTAGATGTATCATGCTCCCAAATATTAAATTGTAATTAACATATATACACTTTAAGATAAATTTAAATTCTTAGGATCCAAGGCCCTTTACTTATTATGGAATGATAAGTAGTCCGGTCTTTTTATAAGACTGAGCTCATTATATCTAGCCTAAGTGAGGATAAGCGCCATCTGGAGGGATAGTTTATCTGTCTTGAAAAATTGAAGGATCTCAGGTTCATCCAGAAAACTCATGCATACATGTTTATCTTTTTGCCATTACTTTGAAGACTATAACATTTATTTTTGCAAAGAATAAAATACAATTTCAGGTCATATCTTATTTTGCTCAATCAATTTGGGTAATTATTTTTGACAAATGTTGTGAGGTGCTTAACTCCTTTCTCACACATAACTGACTCCCGAATTCATCTCTAGTTTGCATTCCAGTGCCTTTCCAATAAAATAAAATAAAATAAATATATAAATTCAAAATAAACAAGGTTCTCAATTGTACCCTAATTCTTAAACAATTGGTGGCGACTTCAAAACTAAATTTTTCTTAAAATAAAGTCGTTATATTCTTAGTCGTAGCGTTTTTACCCCCAAAGGGTACGACACTGTATTTTATCTAAATATTCATTATATTATTTTTCAATTTATCTATTTAACCAATTATTTTACTTTCTTCATTTTTATTTTGACTTTTCATCTTACTATGATTATTATTATTATTTCATTTTCTTATATATATATATGTTTTTTTTTTTTAAAAAAAAAAAAAGTGGTGGAAAAATAGAAGAAAAGGAAAAAGGAAAAAGGGAAAAAGAAGAATCGCGAAGCAGAAGCGGGGGATGGTTTGTTGTATGGGTGGGCACGGGCTGGGACGGGCCGGGAATTGGGCCGTCCCGGTCCCGTCCCAAAAAAAAAATTTGTCCCGTCCCGTCTCGACCTGAATTTTTTTTTGTCCCATCCTGTCCCATCCCGATTTTATATAACCTTGTCCCGGTTCCATCTCGATTCCCGTCCTGATCCATTTGTCCCGTCCCGTCCCGTCCCAGTTAAATTTAAAAAAAAAAAAAATAGGTGTAAAAAGTAATAAGAGGGGTGTTAAAAGCATGCTGAGAGACAATGGTGTGTGAACAGTAATAAACGGACGAATATTTACACTCACAGAAGAAAAAGGGGTGTGAACAGTAATAAAACGGGACAAATATATATACTTACTATGACAATTTCGAGATGGGACGGGACGGGACATACTTACAGAAAATTCAGGACGGGACCGGGACAGAATTTTGCTTATCCTGGTCCCGTCCCAAAAATTTATCGAGATACAAAAATTGCGTTCTGGTCTCGTCCCGAGTGTGTCTCGAACCCTTCTGGCCGGGTCGGGACACCAGGCCGTCCTGGCCCGTGCCCACCCCTAGTTTGCTGGAGGAGCAAGTGGGTGAGTGGAAAAAGTGCGGAGTGGAGGGGAAGGGAATTAAAAGGTAGAGAGGGCGTGAAGAGAGAGAGGATGACAAAGTGAGGAGCAAGAGAGAGAGCGAGAAGGCTGAGGGCGTGTTGAGAGAAATTTAGAGAGAGAAATGAAAGAGAAAAGCTCTGGGTTGTTGAGAGGGAGCTAGTAGAAGGCAAGAATTTGAAGATGTTTTCTGGGTTTTGGGTTATTGACCGAAAGAGAGACTAAAGCATTCTGCGATTGAGATTGAAACCTCCATTAATTTCTAGCTTGCACGCTTATTGTCCAGGCATGGTACTCATTCAACTTTACCTTCATCCATGAGCTAATGCTGTTATTTTTGTGATTTTTTTTGGTATGCTGTTCGGTTATTCCATATGATCTAGATGTTTGATTCTTAGTCTTTGTCATTTTTCATGTCTGTCTCCAATTCAGTAGTATCTATCCGATTTCCTCCTGTTTTTGCATTTATATGCTCATTTTAGTTGTTCATTGTTATTTGAGGATCCTGATGTGGGAAATTCAAGGTGCTTTGAGTTTCATGAAATTTTAGAGACGTGATGTTCCGTCCAGTGAGCTGAATCTTATGGGTTCTCTGGTTAAGTGATTGGATAATATTTGGGAATTCAGATTGTTTTGATGCTGGCCATGGTGGGTGCGAATAGCAATTTCTGGGGTGAGAAGAGAAAAGATTTGGGGCCAGATCAGAGATGGTGTGAATAGTAATTTCAGGAGTGAAAATAGAAAGCAGTTGGTCCAGTTAGAGAATTGGGTGCGAATAGGAGTTGGAGTTGCGAGGGTGAGAATAGAAGAGAATAGGTTCAGATTAGAGAATTAGGTGCGAATAGTGATTTTAGGGGTGAGAACAGAAAGCAGTTGGTCTGAGCAAGAGAAATGAGATGGGAGGTGAAAATAGAAATTTCTGGGGTGCGTAAAGAAAAGAGGTGAGAATGCGGATAAAAATCTGGTTGGAAAATAGGTGTGTGAATAGAAGTTATGGTGGAGTAAAAAAGGGAAGAGTGTGCGAAGGAAATACATAGTAATTCTTCTTTCACGCGACATTTACTTTATAATTTTGGATGTATCTTGTTCCCAAACTTTAAATTGTAATTAACATGCATAAACTTTAAGATGCATTTGAATTGTTGGGATCCCGAGGCCCCTCACTTATTATGGAATGATAGGTAGTCCGGTCTTTTTATAAAACTGAGCTCACCATATCTAACCTAGGTAAGGATAAACGCCATCTGGAGGAACAGTTTATCTGTCTTGAAGGATGGAAGGACCCTAGGTTCATCTAGAAAATTCATGCATGCATGTTTATCTCTTTGTCATTGTTTTAAAGATTATAATATTTATTTTAGCAAAAAATAAAATACAGTTTCGGGTCATATCTTATTTTGCGCAACTAATTTGGGTAATTATTTTTGACAAATGTTGTGAGGTGCCTAACACCTTCCTCACACATAAGTGACTCTCGAACTCATCTCTGGTTTATATTCCAGTGCCTTTCTAAAATAAAATAAAATAAATGTGTAAGTTTTAAAATAAATAAGGTTTTCAATTGTATCCTAATTCTTAAACAATTCGACTCTAAAACTAAATTGTTCTTAAATAAAGTCATTACATTATTCGTCGTAGCGTTTTTACCCCCAAAGGGTACGTTATGACACATATAATTTGAATTTCAAATAGAGAGGAGAATGGAAGAAGGGCTAGAATAGTATTCTATCTTCATGCAGTTTTGCAGGCAAGTGCATATTCCAGATCTGCAGTTATATTATTTTTGTTAGTTTAACAGGGCTATGATGAATACTTTGTGGACAATAAAGGGATTAAAATATACTATATCGTTAGAACTCATAGCTTTGTTTATCTCATTTTATGGATTGAGAATGTGAAAAAAAAAAAAAACAGTTATGCAGTATAAGCTTTTCTTGCATTGATTATGCTTTCCTTTTTCTAAAAAATCTTTTCAATTTTTTGTGCAACAGATGCTTGCTGTTCTCCTGGGCACAGCAGGAGAAATAATGTCCATAAAAAATTTCAACAACTTCAACAATAATCATCAAAGAGCAGGAGTGGCATTATATGGTATTATCTGGCTATAAGCCATTCTCGGTCTTTTTAAACCACAAAGGTAATAATTTACCTGAGTTTTATAAAGGAAAAGCTTAATGGCCATTCATAATTTATTACATTTTAAAGATTTTTCATGTTCTTTTTTCTTACTTTGTTGATTTATTCAGTTATTTGTGATTTCTTTTCATTCAATCTTCCAATTTTCTGCTTATAGAATATGATGATTATGATTATGAATCTTTGTCTTTTTCTTCACAGGGAATCCAAAAGGAGAAGTGTATGGTTCTTTTCACCCTGGATAATTGGAACTGCAGTGACCTTTCTAGGTGTCTTATTACAGAGAACCACTAGATATAGGAATATAGGGATAGAAGAAATTAGGGATAAATTTTAGTTTCCTTTTTGGATTTTGAATTCTTATTTCTGAATTTTATAACATGACATTTTTCTTCTGAAGATGCTTTTAGTTGAAAAATATGATTATATGACATTTAACTAAATTGATCACTAACACGTGTTGATTTAAGTTGTAAATTAAAAAGTTAAGATCATTTAAATATATTGATCTCGATATAACTTTATATATATGTAAAAAATATTTTTGATAGAACTCACTTCTTTTTGGGTCTCTAGTATCTAGTCCAGATTAGTGATGAGTTAAAAAACTTTATAATAGATTTATATCTCACAATTAGTAATGGTCAAACAAAAAATAGTTACTCCTTTACCATTTGCTAACCCAAACAATATATATATATATATATATATATATATATATATATATATATATATATATATATATATATATATAATATATATATATATATATATATATATATATCATTATAATTATAATAAATTTATAAATATATTTAGTTATTTATTGATGTAATTGCTTGCAATTACACATCTCAAATATTTGAAGCTATAAAGAAATATAGTTATGGTTTTATCTTGGTCACGTGCATAATCTCCCATTTATGATTTTTTTTAATAGATTATTTATAGGACATAGAGTTGTCCAAAATCCGCCCAACCTTGTCCCTGGTCCATTATTATTATTTTTTTTGAAAAATTAACTTTTGGGGTTGGACTCAGGTTGGGTCACGGGTTGGCAAACATTGACCCAACTCAAGTAACTTATTTAAGTTATTTAAAAAAATTAAAATTTAGTTTTTTAAGCCATTTTTTTTTTTTGTATTTTATGGTATAAACTATAAATACTTTTTAATAATACTATCATAACATATTTATAAGTTAATTATGTTTAATACTTAAAAAAATTACATCATCCTCCACTGTAGTTACCTTGTTTTCACTTATTTTTCTTTTTTATTTTTAAAACTTACACATACTTCCCATGTAGTTTGAAAATATATTATACTTAAGTCTAACTTTTAACAATTGACTAACGAAAGTGTTAGTCAACGGTTAAAATAATTAAAATATCATAAATATTCTTAATAATTTATAATTTTGATTTCTCTTATAATTACCTTACTTTCCATTTACCTTCCTCTATTATTAAAACATACATGTACTGTCCTTATAAATTAAAAGGTATAACACTTAAATACAACCTATCTATAACAATTACATTAACCAATACACTAATCATATTTTTTTAGGTAGAAGAATATATATATATATATATATATATATATATATATATATATATATATATATATATATATATATATATATATATATATATATATTGTAGGAGTGATATATTATATATTATATTTTCTATAATATATTAGAATGCAATAAAAACTCACTTGCTAAACACATTATAAACCAATCATTGAAATTAGATGTTAAAAAATTTTAAAAATTAAATATATTCTATTTGTTTAGATTGTTTTAAAAGAATCCATTATACTTGTAAGATAAAAGTAATAATTAAAACAATGAAGAAAAAGATAAATGAATAGTGCAAAATGAGGCTAGAATTTAATTGTTAGTTCAACTCAAATGAACTTTTGATGCGAATATAGTGTAGAATTTCTAATATTTTGAATGAAAATTAATCTTGCTGAGAAACCAACTTATGTGAAATAAATTATTTTACATATTATTTTATTTCAAAATAAAGAGACAAAGGCATAAAAAATACAATTTAATTAAATTAATAATAATAATGTTTTTAAAATTTTATTTTTATTTAAATAATTTTAGATTTTTAAAAATACTTTCAGATTTACATAAATATTTATTTTAAAAAATTATATGAAATATGGGATATAAATAAATTAAAATTAATACAGGAGATAAATGAAAATAAGCTGAGTTACTCATCGATAATTTTTATTTAAGTTTATTTATGAAATTTTTTAGAAAAATAAAAGGAAAAATATCTAAAAAAATTATATTTCTTAATCATGTTAGTTAACTAAGTTTAAATGTATGTTTTGAAAATAAAAAGAAGATAAATGAAAAAGAAATTAATTATAAAGGAAGTTGGTGTATTTTTCTCTTAATATTTTTTACCTTACTTTACCATATAACTTAATAAAGTTTGTGACGTGCAAAACTAGAAGTAAGAGGTAAAAATAACATTATGTTGTATTGTTTTAAAAGTATTACGATGAATTTTAATTTAAATTTAAACTAAATTTACATTTTTTGCACTAATTTGTAAAAGCTTAATTTTTTTTAATCATTCAACCCCTCAACTCAACCCCATACATGGGTTGGGTTGAGTTGGATAGATAGTTTTTTTGAACGGATTCGACCCATATCTACACAGATGGGTTGGGTAAAAAAACCCATAAAACCCACACAACCCGACTTATGGATATCTTTACGTATGTGCTTTACTCCTATCATGCTCATGACAGTTTAATCTATTGAAGAAGAAGAAATTTTCAACTCTGCCAGCGTCCAGATACCAGAAACTATGTGGCGGCATCTTGGTGGCCGCCTCATTGGCATGGTATGTACTAATGATCAAACCCTTATCTGCGTGGTGCAGGATAGTACAATTTATTGATACAATATCTACGCTGAGCTAATTGAACCCAAATTTATAGATACCATGATATAAAATCTCAAATTTATAAAATTGGTCTAAACTATACATAATATAAAAGGAGTCCTTAAATTTGGCCAATTAGCCATGCCAAGTCAACAACTAATTTCATCTCTAATTTTCTCCCTCAATTAAAAATGTAAATCATTTTTTCCAAAAGAAATAAAATAAAGTGGCATGCATCTGGCATTTAACCCATTGGAATATGTGATTAATTTTCATTCTCAATTAAATATATATGTGGTTAATATATATGAAGAAATGCCGTAACCCATTATTTTTGTTATAAATATTTATGATTTTTAAATGCATATCTAATAGAATATTCTCTTAGGGCTGACTCAATATTAATACTTATTTATTTATAATTTATTAAATAAATATTATCCTTTTTAGGGTTAGGGTTTCATTTACCTTGTATATATATACCCATTAGTAAATGAATAAATGACGTTCTTTGGAAGGCAGTAGAAAAATCTTTTCTCAATTCTCTCAACTCATTCTCTGTATCTACTTTTTCACAACATGTTATCAGCACCACGTTCTACTTCTACTATTTTTCCACTGCACAGGGTTGCCAAATTTTTATCAATTTAATTGTCGAGAAAAAGGCATCCACCACAAGGTAATTGCTCATCCTCACTTGATTTCTATTCACACCTTTTGTTTTTTCTATTATCATATTCTTAATCAAGAGGAAGCTATCACTTGGCTGCATCCATAGATTTAGTAATAATCAAATAGATGCATCCTTAGATCAAAGATATTTTATGTCTTTTTGAAAAATAAAAGAGATCTTGCACTTTTAGTATGTAGACTATTTAATTTATTTGTTACTTGATATGCCTCATTTCTGAAATATGAAGGCAACTAATTTTTACCTTATGAGACAATTCAATTTCTTTTATACTTCTCATCTAGAAGCATAAGAAAATTGGGCAATCATAATGGAAACTTTTATTATGAACAATTAATTTTATATAAAGTGTAATATGAAGTTATCCATTCAAATAGAATAAAATAGATCCTAAAGTTATTTACACTTATATAATATATGGAAAATAATTATGCTTTTTTTTTAGCTTTTCTTTTGCCCTTATATTTTTGGGTTAGGCGGATAGAGTCAAGAAAGATAAATAGGGAAGAAAAGAGAAAATTGCATGACCATAATGGGAATCAAATCCATGAGCTTCTAATCCAACATCAAACATGCTACCACTGCGCAATGGATCCAATAATGTCTTATATGCTGTTGGTTAATTACTTATTCAATAAAACCCATACATTAAACAATTTCATTTTATCCCTTTTATAGTTTAGTGCATTTTTTTTTTCTTTGGTACTATAGCCAGTATATTGAATTATGCTTCTACGTAGTAATTTTTGTGATCATGCTTATTGATCTTGTGATCATTACCTAATTTATTTTACATTTTATAGTGCAAATATCCCAAATTTAGCAAAATTTCACTTCGTTGCATTGGACATCATTGGGATGAATTACTTATCTTGACTATTTGATGTTGAGATCCATTTAGATGCAAATGGTCTTGGCGACACTATCAGAAAGTGTTGTGAAACCCTAAAGTGGATATTGAAGCTATCAATTCTAAAGTTATTCACATAGAAGTTGAATTGAATTTTGAAGTTAACCATGTATATTATAAGGTGGATCCTGGAGCTATCCACATAAGTAGTAAAGAAGATCCTAAAGTTATCCATTTAAGGTATAAATTGAATTTTGAAGTTATCCACTTGCAAGTATAAAGATATTTATGACTAAAAACTAAATAATGGTTTAATTAAGCATGTAGGTGGATTTTTATTTTGATACACAAATCTATACTTTTGGGATCTTAAGATTTGCCTTTCGAGTTGAATTTTGAGACACTAGTGTTGTCACCAAACTTAACCATATTTTCTAGGATTGAATCTCAAGTTGAATCCCAAATACATAGATCTTTTTTGGTATGAGATTACAATTCTCGTTTCTACATGTATATGGCTGCCTCAACTTTAGTGAATAATTAATAAATTATGGGATATAACTTTTGCTTTCTTTTGTATGGTTAAATGGTTATTTCATATATGCATGTATATACCGTTTATGTTTTAATAGTCATTGATTATGATTATTCGGTTACATGCATATGAATATGATTATACTATGGATGCCATTGAAAAGTCAGAAAATTTATCAATCAAGCTTCAAAAATTGAGATTTATTTTTGGGGGCAATTTGTTTCTCGGATTGGACTATTCTCCATCCCCACAAATTGTCATGTTTATTCTATATATATATTGGGGCAATTCATTTCTTGGATTTGATTATTAGTTTTCTGAGAAAGCTCGAGCTCTTTCTAAACTTAGCTTAATCTATTTTGCTTAGTTTCTAAGGAAGTTATAGTTCATATAATTTATGGTAGATTAATTTTGCATTATCTTTATTTTTATTTGGTTCTTTATGCTATTCATTGCTTTGTTTGTCATTCACTTCAATATATAGTTAATATGTTGTCTTATAAAATTATTTTACTTATGGATTAGCTAACATAGTAGCTATGATTAATTGGCAGTTTGACACTCTAAAATATGTGTTGCCAATATATGTTTATGCTGTGATATGATTTTGAAATATATTAGTGCAATAAAGGAAAATAAGTCTATTACTCGAAATCGTAAGCCATCATCCAATGATTTTTCTCTATTCACTGAAGTGAATAGAGAAGCTATCAAGAAATATGAGTACATACATGGCCATGAATAGGCAAATATAATTGATTCTAATACTATAAATACCTTCCACTAGAAGTGGGAGAGCAATGAAGAAAAGTGGTAAAGGGATATTTGGAAAGCACTATTATTTTGGCATGAAAAGGCCATTAAGTTTGTACTTATTGTACATTTAAACATCTTCTAATTACTTTTCAAGCATCAATGAAATAAAAACATTAATTGTTGAGACAATTTTGCTCAATGAAATGATATTTTTGACTCATTTATTTAATTTAATTTTAAGTTATTTTCTCTCTTGTTTAAACTTTATTAATTTCACATATTGTATGATACTAAATTATTTCTATTGTACAAAGATAATATTACTACTATATTCAATAGTGCAAAGACAATTGAGTACTCTTGAAGAGCTAGAAGAATGGAAATTATAATTAAAAGCTCATGAAGATTTAGTAAATTTTTACCTTGAGAAATTATAAGTATTTTCCCCAATTTGTAGTACTGAAAAGTTTTGAACTTGTAGTCTAAACACCAAAAGTGTAAAGCCAATTATGGACAAATGGGCTTTTGCATGAATACAAAATGAAAATGATGCTTAAGGATTTTCATAAATAATTGGCATTGATTTTGAATAGATATACTTAATTGTGATGGATGCAAGTATCTAATGATACTTATTTAGTTTGGCAGTATATGAATGACATTATTTACATAAATCTCATCACTCTAGCATTTCCTGCAATTTAAACAACTATTAAAGTCGATAAATAACCGCCAGTATTGATAAGTTTAAGGGACGAAGTTGATGAGTTTAAAATGTGAGAGATTAAATTGATTAGAGTATTAAGTGCGAGGGACTAAAATAGGGTTTTACTCTATATCTTCTTGGAAGATGACCGGTGAAATTTCTTGGATCTCATCTTAACCAATATTTGTTGAATTCTGGATTAACATCGGTTTTTGTGTGACCAAGATTATCAGGAAACTGCTGAATAAAATTTGAATGTAATGATATTACTAAAATTCTTTGAGGCCATTGAATCTCTAGATCTGAAACGTCAATGCTCAGAGTATTGGAATAGGGAAAAAGGCTCTGTGTCTTCTGGAAGTGCTAGTGATGTGGACAAGTTCACAAATGGTTCTACTACTGCTTCTTTTAAGTGACCTCACTACCAAAGATTTCAGCGTCAATTCAATAAAGCTGGATGGAGACAATCTGCTTAGTGAAGGAACGTCATTTATTCCAAGAGATGAAAGCAGTGTTACAAGGGTTTTTGAAAAAGGCAAGCCCTGATAAGTTAAGCACAATGCATGAGTTATTCATCTCCAATATGCAGAATGTTCAGTGCAGAGAGATGTTCTTGAAGCTGATTGAGGAGATGCAGAAAAATATGTAGATAAAACAAGGATTAATCTCCATTCTTTCTGATTGAGGGTAGTCATATTTTCCATTTAGTCAATAGTTATGCCCATAATTCGTTAGAAATAAAAGGAAAAACAAAAGAAAAAAAAAACTAGTTAGGCCTATTCTTTCAGAAACCATGACAATGAAGAAGTTAGTGGATGAGATGAGGCCAGGACAAATTTTGCTAGTCACCTACTGTCAGTGATGATCTGGTTATATAAAATGTCATTTAGCCATTATAGATGTGCTAAATTTTCCAGTAGCTTTTGGTTGGGATGTAGGATTTACATCTTTCATCTTTATTAGATGATCTCCATTATCTCCGAATTGTTGTATATATGCAGAAAACAAATGTTTCTATTCTTACTAATTATAGAAGTAGGTAGGGGTACATGGAAGATGACGAGTATTCTCAGTCTTACATATCAGATCTTAGTTTTATGCCTGTAACGATGCAAAAATGTCAAATTGCTACAATTTTTATTCTCAAATTTTGGTCATCTAGCTATATATGGCTTCTCTTCAATTGATAATTCTATTACTCCTTCACATCTCTTGATTTAGTAGTGTGGAGTGTTTGACACATTTCACACTTTGACGTGCGCCCTATAGCGTCGCTACTATAGGTTGTGGTCAAATTAAAAATTCCAAGTTCAAGTTTCAAACCAGGGTCGTATTCTCAGAGAACCACTAGCACAAGTTTCAGTCAATTAGGCGAAATGGGGGGGGGTGTTTTCAACAATTCAACAATAAATAAATAATAAACAGTAAAATAGAAGTAAACAGATAATGGAAATGCAATCAACCTAGGGAACTATCAGACAACGGTGATTCTATCCTCAACCTAAAGATAAATTTAACTCCAATTATGCCAATTAACTAGACTAACCCCGAAATCTCAAAATTAACCTACCTAATTAATTAATTTGGTTGAACCCTCACTAAGCCGGTATCCCTGCATCTAGCTCGGCAATTCCTACCACACAATCGCATAGATTATGGTCATTGGAACCTAATCTAACCCTAACCAACATCACAGCAAAAGATTAGAGCATCCAAGACCTAAATTCCAAATTTCTATCCAACCAAATCAAGTTTTACTCTGTGGAAATTACTCCTAGAGTGATCAGGCCTAGAAATCCCACAAACCCATCTAGCAATCATGCATAAAAATCATCATACACAATCACAAAGAATGAAATGAGGAGTAGAGAAGCATAACTATCATTAAATTCAAAGTAAACACAATATAGGTCTCAAGAATTAAACCAACAATCTTTCAGTTATCCCAGATTGACTATAGATGCACCTGGCCTTCCATTTTTATAGAGGTAGCCATGGGAGAAGGAGAAAAAAATGAAGAAAACCAAGGAAGAAGATGAAGTGGCGGCTAGGAATGATGAAGGAGAAGGCTTGGCCGAATTTCCCTAGGTCTAGTGCAAGAAAATTACAAGTTTTCCATTAATAAAGCCTAAATTACAAAATTGCCATTAATGAGGCTCAAATTACAAAAATGCCCCTTCTTATGTTGCCAAAAGCCTATTTCGCCCTTTTAAAGTTGAGAAAATATCCTTTGTACCCTTGCTTCATGAATTAATGAAAATTATTGCTCCAATCCTAAGCTCAGACCGAAATCCCAATAGGTTTTGAGGCATTCTAAGTCTAGTTCTGAAATTAAAAATCTCTAACAAGTAAAATTGGACCTTAAAGTGAGAAAATTAATATGAAATACAATAAATTCTAATTATGCCTCAATGATAAAAATATATGCTAATTAAACAATTAAATACAAATTGAAAATGCTATAAGTAAGTATAAGAGTACATAGATAAATACTAAAAAGTGTCCACAACTATAGCCTAAAAAAAAGGACAAGCAAAGATTAAAAGATTCAAACTCTAAAAGTTTTTACTTAAAAGTTAAAACTAAAAAACCTTAAAAAGATAAATAAACACCACACAACTTTAGGTGAATTATCATTTTGGAATTCTATATAATAATTCTATTTATTGAGAGAAAAATTGCATGATCGTAATTTGATTATATTGGATTGGTTTTTTTTTTTTATTTGGTCATCCAATTTGATTATATCAAATTTTCAAAAAACCTATCCAATTGATCTGATTATAAGGGTCATCCAAAAAAATCTCATCTTTATTGGATCAATTTAGATTGAATTATTTTAATTGGATTTTGCCATTCAAAAAATTTAAAAATTATATGTTCTTCAACTGTTCAACATGCAATAAATTTTACAAGACAACAATAACAAATAATAAATTCAACTAAAATTTGGTTAAAACTTAAATGAACTTAACTATAAAATGACGTAGCATTATACTTACGATATATCATATATATTTGTAATTGGTCGGTTTGGTTGTTATCAGTGTTTTTTAGATTGCCATCCAACAACTGAAAATTTAATCTAATCAATATGATTAAATAATTAGTTTTGATCGATTTTTGGCAATTTGGATTGGATCAATTCAGTTGAGTTTGGTTTGGTTTGGATGTGAACACCCCTACTTGTTATGTAAAATGGTACCTCTTGAGTCTTAATTTTGCTCTTTTCTTTTTTTGGTGAGGCTCTTTATAACAAGTCTTATCTCACTAGGTAAATTCAACTACATAAATTACATAACGCCATTAGGCTCTCTTAGAAATCAAATTTTCAAGAATATCATTAATTAAGAAATCCCTTTTTATAATTTTTTCCAATGCTCTTTTAGGTCTTTCTCTACACTGTCATAGGGCTAAATACCATATGATCAACTCTTCTCATAGATGTAGTGTTTATCTGTATACTCTTATACTTACTTCTAGCATTTCCAAATTGCATTTAATTGTTCAATTAGCATATATTTTTATCATTGAGGTCTAATTGGAATTTATTATATTTGATATTAATTTTCTCACTTTAAGGTCCAATTTTACTTGTTAGGGATTTTTAATTTCAGGAATGGACCCGGGAGGCCTCGAGATTTATGTCCAAGCTTAGGATTGGAGCAATAATTTTCATTAAATCATGAAGCAAGGGCACAAGGATAATTTCTAAATTCAAAGAGGGTGAAATAGGCTTTTGACAATATAAGGAGTGGCATTTTTGTAATTTTTGTAATTGGGGCTTCATTAATGGCAAACTTGTAATTATTGCCATCTAAGACATAAGGGAATTCGGCCAAGTAGCCTCCCAGCCGCAATTCACACTTTCCTCCATTTTTCCTTCACTTTTCTCCCTCTCCCATGGTTGCCTCCATGAAAATGGAAGGCTAGGCGCGTTTGTGGTCGATCTGGGAAGGCTGGAAGACCTTCGGTTTGACTCTTGAGACCTGTGATTATGTTTAATTTGAATTTAATGATAGTTATGCTTCTCTACTCATTCTTTTCTTCTCTATGATTGTGTATGGTGATTATTATGCATGATTACTGAATGGGTTTGTGGGATTTCTAGGCCTGATCACCCTAGGATTGATTTCCACGGAGTAGAACTTAATTTGGTTAGATAGAAATTCGGAATTTAAGTCTTGGATGTTCTAATCCTTTGCTACGATGTTGGTTGAGGTTAGATTTGGTTCCAATGACCATAATCTATGCGATTGTGTAGTAGGAATTGCCGAGCTAGGTGCAGAGATATCGGCTTAGTAAGGGTTCAACCAAATTAATTAATTAGGTAGGTTAATCTTGAGATTTTGGGGTTAATCTAGTTAATTAGCATAACTAGAATTAAATTTATCTTTAGGTTGAGGATAGAATCACTGTTGTCTGATAGTTTCCTAGGTCGATTGCATTTCCATCATCTGTTTACTTCTATTTTACTATTTTTCGCATTTATTCACTGTTGAATTGCTAAAACCCCCCTTTCGCCTAATTAATTGAAACCTATACTAGTGGTTCTCTGAGAATACGACCTTGGTTTGAAACTCGAACTTGGTATTTTTAATTTGACCGCAACCTATAGTAGCGACGCTATAGGGTGCGCGTCAATGCCATTATCAACCTTCTTTGTATATGTCCACATCATCTTGACCATTTTTTTTTTTTTCATCTTCTCTATAATAGGTGTCACCACAATATCCTTTAATGCAATTGCTTTCTATTTTGTCCTTTAATGTGCAGCAACACATTCATTTTAGCATCCTTATCTTTGTTACCCCTACTTTGTGCTCATGTTGTCCATTCAAAGTTTAACATTCACTACCATCAAACATAACTGGTTAAATAATAATACAATAAAACTTACTTTTAAGTTTGGTAGGTATGTACTTTATGGTCACAAATACTTTTTTAAGCTTTTCTCCATTTTAACCATCGAACTTATATCCTATATGTGACATTTTTGTCAATTTCCCCATCAATTTGTAATATAGAACCCCAATATTTGAACTTAAAAACTTGTGATATAATATGTTTTTTAATTTTTACCTCCAGATGTCTCCATCTTGCCTCTCATTGAATTTGCAAGGTAGATACTCTTTCTTGCTCCTACTCAAGTGAAAGCCTTTTAATTCAAATGTTTGTGAGACTCATTATCAGAAAAATTATAAAGCTTGACAAATAGTTTTAAAATGGTGAATGTATAAATCTTGAAATATTAATCTCATTATCATAGAAAAATTATAAAGCTTAACAAGTAGTTTTACAAAGGTGAATGTATAAATCTTGAGATATTTTAAGATATAATTGTTTAAATCTTTTGTCATTGTGTTATGTCAAATTATTATAATATATAGTGGTATCTCAATTCTTATATTTTTGATATAGTCAATATCTCTGTGTATGTGACATGTCGTGTCCTATGTTCATGTCAAAATAAATGCTTCATAACATTCAAGTATTCCAAACCAGGAATATCATGTAGTCCTTCTGGGATTGATCCAAACAAAGATGAAGGTATTATGCCATGGAAGGAATTTCCTTGTTAATAAAGTTACTTCAAGCTTATACAACCTCCAATGGTTCAAGGAATGCACCGGATGGATGATTTTCTAAGATATCCAACTTATCAATGTTTTTAAGCCTGCCATCCTTAGCAGGCAGGGTGCCACATAATGGTTATTTATTTTTAAAAAAATAGGTTTAGAAGAATTGATAGAAAGAAAAACAACTCATAACTTCTAAGCCAAAACTATAGGTACCTTTTAATTTAGCAGTGTCAGAGTGTCTGGTACATTTCCAACACCAATATCAACGTGACAACCACACAACATGTCTCTTCAAACAATGTCTAATCAAAAAATAGAATTTTTTTTTTTTTTTTTTATAGTTTGAACACTTGAGCCAATACCTTAAAATGGCTTGGATACTTGGATTGGATACCTGAATATGACACCTCTGTCTGGTTTTTTTATTATTTTTTTTTTCAAATGTTTAGCAAATAATTACGTAAAAAAAATCTAAGAGTTAGAAATACAATTCTTCACAACCATAAAACTCAAAAAAACAAAAGAACTATTTAATCTAGTCTTAATATATAATTAGTTGCATCTTTTTTCACAGTATTATATCAAAATATTTTATATATATATATATATATATATATATATATATATATATATATATATATATATATATATATATATATGATGTCTTGGTGTCTTACATTTTTAACATAAGCATTGTTCCTGTGTCCATATCAGTGTTGTGTTTAGTGTCTGTGTCAGAGTTTATGCTTCATAGCTTCTAAGGGTATAAGGTTGTTTTTTGAGAGATCCAGGTATTTAAGTTTTTGTAATTTCCAACACTTGGTGGAATATTTCCTACTAGCATGTTCTGTCACTGGTGCAATTGTGACAACCAACTGTGATTGCCTATAGAGGCACCTTTCCTAACAATTTGTTAACACTTAAGGTTAATACTTGCAACTTTTGAAGCATCCCAAAAGTGATTGGAATGCTCTTAATAAAATGATTATTTCCCAAGTCCAAGGCAATTAAATTAATGAAATTTCCTATTGTAGCAGGAATACATAGTTCCATATATTTGAAATTAATGGCCCCCAAAGTTATTAAAATTCAAAACCAAATATTCCAAATTGCTACAGTTTGTTAACGATGCAATAAAATCCAAGTCATTGTCTGAATTATTCCTTAGATAATTAGCACTTAGATCTAGGCTTCTAGCCACCAAAGATCCTGAAGATCTCCTATACTTGGAACTTGTTTCACAAAGTGGTTTATCGGTATATCAGATAATAGAAGAACAGATGCGCTGGAGATAGAACTTGGGATAGGACCTATTTTTTGATTCATACCAATGCCAAACATTTAGACGTGAGGAACATGTTGGCAGGAAGGGAGACATTAAATTGATTGTTTGCAGTTGATATGACAGTGAGAGTTGAAAAATTGTATAGAGAAGAAGGAAGCATGCTAGAGAGTTTGGTGGACAATATTGATATACAAGTTTCAGGTTTATGGAGAAACCAATTTGTTGTGGTAGATTCCCTTCTAGGTTATTTGCAACTATGGAAAGTATAGCTAGGGAAGAAAGATTTCCTATGAAAGCTGAGATTGAAACTGTTAAATTGTTTAAAGCAAGATACAAATGTTATTTTTCAACAAGCAATGAAATAGAGAAAGTAGTAGCAAAAGTAGTTTTTACAATGACAAGATCATCCCCTAGTTTGCACGTTATGTCAGCCTTATTTGAAGTCAACAGCAAGCTGTAACCTAATATGAACATAGAATTGCTTCATCGCATTAAGGTATATATCTCTGGATTGTGCTTTATATGATTCTTGCAGGTGCTATAATTGAATCCTTTTGTTGCATCTGCAAGCATTAACACTTGTATGAATCGAAGAATGCTATTTTTTTTGGTATAGCAATTATATACATACTACAGGAGATCCATAGCATGTATTAGAGAAGTAGGGAGTTTAGAATTACCTGAAATTGGAGTGGATTCCATATGATTGGGAATGAGAGAGAAAACCATTCCTAGAGAGCTGATCTCTTGCTATAATACAGGGAGTCACGAATGTGTTACTTAATGGGTAGTAGCACTTGTATTTATAGTAGAGATCGAGGGCTCTCCATGACAACCCTAATGGACAACTGGGTTAACCTACCCATCAACAGTTAACCCAATATCATGGCCTAATAACCGAAGTCCATTAAAAAAAGGTGCAGCCCAATAAAGGATAAATTATTATATAATTAATTGGGCTATACAAAATCTCATAATTAATCTAATAATTAAATCTAAGTTTTAATAAATCAATCATATATCTCCATTCTCCTGTACTTTTCTCAAATAAAATAATTTGACATTGAAATGTTTGCTATTGCCATGACACATAGGAATATGTGATATTGAAATTATGCAATTGGAACTGCTGAACGTAAATCTGTCAATAGGCATGTTAATTCCTTGATTTGGGAGCTTGAAACTCATATGCATGAAGGTCACATATGTAAATCATATTGAGAGTGATGAATTTTTCTTGTCTTGTGCTATTGATTCCTTGCTGCACTTTAAGGATAATATGGTTCTTAATTCTTCATGTCAGAGGAAAGTATCAATCCTTAATGCAAAGATGTTGGAATTTGACTACCGTGCTTTTGTGCCTTTCTTGCATGATTTTAAAAGTCATTTTATTCTTGATTTAGTATCACCAAGGAATGTACTTGTCTTTGCACTTGATTTGAATTCATTGGAATTTGATTTCATTAAAGCTTCAAGTACTGCTAAGCTGAACTGTTTTCATGTCTTCAATGGATGTGGAATTACATTGGACAATATTGATAGACATGATAGTCTTTTCTTAAAAGGAAATCAGTTGTGTGTGATTCATAGTTTCTTTTGTGCATTTTTGTGTAATTTTGCTATTGACTATTTTGGAAATGCTTTGATCTATAATGGGAATTTCATTGAACATCTTGAGCATTTGCAAAATGTGTTAATTGATTTGAGAAAAAGAAATTTGAAGAAATGGCATGAGAAGTGGCTTGAATTCGTGGAGCCCTTGCTATATGTCATCAAATGCAAGCATGAAAAAGAACATACAGGTGTTGAAAATCTTCCTTTAAGGTACATTCTTATTCCTATTTTATGTGAAGTGTCATTGGGATGTAAGTCTAATAGAAGATTACATGCTACTAATCTTGATTTTCAGAAAAAGCCCAATGCTTTTATGCAAATCCATGAACATGTGAAGTTTTGGAGAAATCAATTCTGTGAGGCCAAAATGATTAAGCTGAATAATGTCCATGAGAGAGTTTTCAATGCTTTTAAGGAGCTTTCTAATGCATCATTATTGTGTTTGCAACTGCATAGAGAACTTGAATGTGATAAATTTGCTCATTCTAAAACTTCATATTCTCTTTTTGCAAGTTTGTGTGGTGATGCAAGTATTCATAAGAGTGCTCATGTTTATGACAGTATGAATCCTAATTTGGTTTATATTCCTTCAATAAGGGTTACTTCTAATCCAATTTGGGATGAATAGTTGTTCGAATATAAGTACTTTGGAGAGTCTCGTGTTCTTAGCAATCCTTGTAACATGTTTAGTACTTGCTTGGAAATTGAGTTTTCAAAGTTCTTTGAGCATTTTACTTCGTTACTTGAAGAAGACAACAAGTTTGTGCTTGAAAATTCTTTGTGTGATTGGGAAGAACATATCAGAGGATCAGTAGGTTTTATCATTCCTAGTATGACATGGTTTGGTGATCCTATGGCATATGCAGTGAAATTTAAGAGGCCCATAAATAGAAAAGTATTTGTGTTGATTACTGATATGTTGTTATTTCACTTTGATTATAATTCATTAACCCACATGAATCAATTACTATCACATGTTGATAAGTATACCAGATTAAGTGGGAAAGTGAAAGTGGAGAAATTGCATAAGAAAATTCAACAAAATGTTGTCCAAAGGATAATATTTAACCCTGGAGGATTATTACACAAGAGAAAGGAGAAACAAATGTTTCCAACAAGATTTCAGTTGAAAACAAGAGAAGAAGTTTTGATCCAAGTTTTTCAATATATCAATACTAAAGTTGATATATTAGAGCTTCAAGGTATGCATAATTTGAGTAATGTAACTCTAGTTTCTAATATCTCCCCTTTTTGTTATGTAGGCCTTGAAGATTCGAGGACGAATCCTTTCAAAGAGGGAGGGAATGATAGAGATCCAGCTAGCCAACTTAAAGATTCCCTGCGAGGAATTGGAGGTCCCATGACTATAGCCAAGACAAAAGAGCGTGAAACAAGCATTACAAGGCCTAATTATGGAGATTCAAGAGAAAGAAGTCCAGCATGGAGTAAAGGCTACACCAGAATGGGTGAATTTCCTACAATTTGAAGAAGAGGATCTGAGCCCAAACTAAAGAGCAATTTGGAAGAGCCCAATCAGCATGTCCAAGATGCATTCATGGGGTACACTTGTGAAGATTAGAAGCCCATTATAGTTGGACTAAGCTAGCTATTAAATAAAGTCCAACTTTCATATTTTTCTATCTATTTTCGTAGGTATTTTTGGGCTTAATTTTTGGATGACCTTTTTAATTCCCTAAGTCATGTTTACAATGTCTTTTAGTTCCCCAAGTAGTGATAATTGCTTGTGGGTTATTTCTTTCCAAGCATTTACTTATTTTTAGGGAAATAAATGCATTTATTAGCTCATTGGTAACTGCACAATAGTATAACTCTTATTAGGGTAGAATTTTTATTATTGTAAAAGTCTATGAGGGTTTCAAGGGGATGATTTAGCCCCTAGTATTATAAATAGGACCATTGTAATTCAGAAACAACAAGACTTTTATGAATGATAATTTGAGTTTTGTCATAGTGAGAGCTTCCCTTTGTTCTTGGGTAAAGAACTACACCTTATAGTGTTGGTTCTACCGGCAGGTCGCATTCGAGGTCAAGCTCCTTTTTTTGTTAACATGTTTCAAGACAGTCCGAGTGTTAGAATAACTGTTGGTTTCTCCCAATTAGGGTAACCTACCAGAAATCCATCACCTTATGGCTTTCCTTCAATCTGCACTGTGCATTATTGTTGCAGCATCACCCACCACCTATGTAACTTGGTCTCAGAGGCTGGCCATTTCTGTCCTTTGTTACATTATATAGATCACATCTGCATTCTGTGCACCCAATCCTATCTTCTACACCACGTGTATCAATGACGTGAAGAGTCACCATCCACTTCTCTTCATATCCAGTAGGAATTTCTGTTGGATTGCCAACCTCTATACCAAAAGGATCTGGAATACGTGTAGCTATTTGTCGAGTTTCAGATCCAAGGCCAAAGTACTGTGAAAGAAGATTTTGCTGGCATTCCAAAGGTATTTTTGGGCAGATAGTATTTAATAACATTCCAAAGGTGAAGATAAGTTTCATAGAGAGGAATAGAATTCCCTTCATCATCAACTAATTCGCCATAGAAATTCTTGATTGCAATATGTCCTTTGGGAAACTTCAAATCATGGTAGTTCTTGTTTGAACTTATTCCTGGTGCAAGTTCAACTTTGGGGGATAAAAAAACAGCTGATTTTATTTTACCTTTGGATTTCCCATATGCTTTTGATGGTGTGCTGAGTGCTATAGATAATATTACTAATAAGATTGCCCAATCTTGATATATATGCCTCATTTTGACCTGCCAAAATAATTTTAGTAAGATATTCATGGACTGTAAGTTTAAATTTATCATCTCTAAGACATTCAGGTAGACAATTAGTCTCACTTCAAATGATAATGAGATAACTTGGATGTAAACAAAAAAAAAGAAAAGAAGAGAGACTAGTAACATGACAGTTTATGGGAAATGCCAAAATAGATATTTCTTCATTTTATTTTCTTTTGGTGAATATGTCAAAATAGTTTCTATAAGGATAATTTTAAGCAAAACGATAGCCAATTTGAAGTGTGTTTGTGATGTGTAACAATGTGTACCCGGAGCATCAACCCTTTCTTCAAATATATATTTTACAATTTTAATATAGAAACTCTAGAATCAATGAATTTTTGGCCTTAATTATGCTATGTTTTAGGTTTGTACTTTGAGACATTTCTAAACATCGACTCTTTGTCTACAAGTAACATGCTTGTTCTCTCTTCCTTCCTACTTATAGCTTGCTTTTGACGCAGATGATTAATTGGAGAAAAATAGTTAAGTAATCATTTAATTAAATGATTTGCCAAAATTTTTAATTTATTCTTCTCTTGAGCTTCAACAATCATGTTTAATCCATCAACTAGGTTAGGACAGAATAATCCATCCAAAGGCACATGATAACCTTGTTGATGGATTAAGCTTGATTGTCAAAATTAAAAAGAGAAATTTTTTATCAGAACATTCAATTAAAAGTGTATGTTAAATGGGATGCCATAGTCAATTTGCACCTTTTCTTGTATTCCAGCATCCCCACCAAAATTTTTCTACTTGTACAATTGTACATGTCCTAAGAGATGGGAAAGGGATTATCTATCTATAATAATCTTACTCCCCATGCAAGTTGTGTCATGCACCTTGTAACTAAAGGTCAATTTTTCAATTTTTTTTCCCTTCAAATATGACTAGTTAAAATAGGTAACAATTAGGGAAATGTGTGAATCCCCAAAACTTCACGTGATACACACTTTACCTCTAAATATTCCAAAATATGCATTTAACTTAAGCATTTTAACGCATGGCACGTCACATTCAAATCTTAATTGTTGTTAAAATATATAAAAACACAAAAACTCATGTGCATGACACAATTAAAATCACCTACTATTGCAGTCTTTAAAATAAGAAGGCAATTTTGACAACACTTCTCTACAGCAAGGATTGCTAGGCCTCATTGGAGTTTGCAAGGACTGAATTTATCAAATTTATTGGAAAAATTCCCAGCTGTGCTAGTTGATAGATATAATAGAAGAAATATAATGAATTTGTTTTCAACGATTCTAACCTACGCTATGAGATCTCACCAACCTAGATGGGATCAATCTTGAACTTGGCTTACAAACCTTTGAATTTGACAAAGACTTCGTCTGACCTTGCCTTTACAAAATCTTTATCGTCACGTGGTAATTTGGAATGGAAATTCTTGATTTCCATTGATTCTCATAACAGCCATATATATATATATATATATATATATAAGTAAAGCATCATCAATCGACTACATGCAGCCAAATATAGCTACCTTTATATATGCTACTTCAAATTTTCAAAATATAGCTAGACTAGTTATAGCATATTACAATAGTTACAACTAATCACAATATTTCCAAATCATGATAGCAGATATAGTATCCTAATAGCATCATCTAGTTGGAGCAAACAGATTTTGAATGCCTAACTTGCAAAACAAAAAATATGGCTTTTGTTTTTTGTTGGATTCAAAGTGTATGTGACATTGTTTTTAAATTTTATTTTGTTGAAAATTCAAAGTGTGTGTGTATGTATTCTCTTAATCAATTTTGATTATTTGAATGAATAATTTAAATAAATAATATATAGAACAAGTTTAATTTAGCTTTTAATGTGAAGAAGAGAAAAGGAGCTCATCCTTCATAGTGGAGATAGTTAATAAATTCGATACATAAGGCTCAAGGACCATAGATGATTAATGAAATTATGACTTTAGTAGTTGATAGCATTAAAGAAAGCATTGAAAAAACTTGCAATTATAGACTTTTTGTTGACAAAGTTCATAACCAAACAAAAAATAAACATGAACTTGGCAAAGCGGAACTGATGGGGATGTATAATGAAATATTTAACCTATTTTTGAAATTTACAACTTTAAAAAGAAATCCATTTCAACATTAAAATTGATTCTTCATTAATTATCTATACTAATTGCCAAATAGGATTCCTAATGCATTACTAAGCCTTTCCCATGGTCGAATTATCCTAACTTTCACTACCAATTTAATCATATTCTTATGTGAATTGTAATAGTCTAAATTGCCTTTCTCTTCTATTTATTTTTCTCTAAATAATAATCCTTTTCTCTTGTGTGTTTTTTTTTCCTACATAGCTAACACTTTTTGGTTGCTATGATCATTAGTTTAGGGATCAAAACCAAACCTAAATGTCGTTTTTCCTATATCCATATACAAGTAGCTAGGATTAAGAGAATCAGATGTAACGTAAACTAGAAGAAAAGAATGATAATCTGAATGTTAACCAAAATTATCTGAGTAAATAATAGAAGACAAATAGCAAAATCCAAAAAACAACATTAACTGAACAAGAAGAAAAACAACAAAGAACGAAACATCGTTTGTATATCAATGGCAATTTTCTTGCCACAATATCATTGGTATTCTGACTTAAATTGCAGGGAAATTCCTCCAAGACACCCACTTCCTCTTTTTGATCCTCATATTGTTCATCTTTCCAGCATAAAGACTAGAGAATGATTGGACATAAAGAACCCTAATCAAGTTTGAAAACGCAGTTTGATGCAGGGTTTGAATCAAGTTAAACTTTTCTTCAGATTCCACTTGATATGGGAAACTAATTTGTCAAAGAGATGAAAGAAGTCAAGAACTTAACCTTTTGTCTTTCATTTCTAAATGAGTTTGCTATCATCTTTTACAGTTTACACTACATTGTCAGCAATCATCTCAAATGGTAGTGAAGAAATTTGGTGATATTTCTTTCAAAGGGAATGATTGTAAGTGGCCAACGTTGTTTAGAATTGTCTCAACAACTTCAGGAAAATCTACGAAGGTTACATGTGTAGTGTCTCTGTTTTATGGACCCCAAGGGTTTTATGATATGATCAAACGGTGGTTGTGGCTATTATTCATGGGCATCTTAAGAAGCTTAACTAGAGCACCTTGGTTATTTAATGTTAGAGTACCTTGGTTATTTAATGTTACGTGGTTGTCAAATAATCTATAGAAGTTGCCAATTGAATTATTCCGCTTATAAGGCTTATAAAGCATTTGCTTTTCTCATGAATAATAGAATTGCTTTTGTCTTTTCATTTATGCTTGAATCCACACATAAAGCATCACAGAGTGGCGTTAGCAGATTCTTTTACCAGTGCAATCAATAAGTGGGTAATTAAATAACCGATTATTATTATTATTGTGCACATATAATCTGAAAAACTTAACTTTAATCAGTGACACCAACCGAAAAGAAGGTAACTTTGTGACAGATCAAGGTTTTGGCAAAACAATTGGTCAAGAAACTTGAACATCATGTGTGAATAAAAGGTTGTCATCAAAAGAAAAGGCTTCTAGAATCCAACATTATTGTCTTGTTTTGAATAATGTATTCTGTATTTGCCTTCCATATTTGGTTGGTGGAAACACTCGGTTCAAGTATCTTATAATTGTGTGGGAAGCAGAAGATAATGTATACTGACAAAATCTACTACAGTACAATGCTGTATATCTTTTCACCCTTAATTGAAAGAGGGATAATACATGCACACCCACTTCTGGATACTCATTTTACATCTCTTTTTTCTTTTTGTATCTCTCTTATTTTTCTGTTTACAATTTTATTCATACAAATAACATAACTAAAATAAATAAGGTGTACATGGAGGTGTGTAAATTTTGGTGTGAAACTAGCTTTTCTCTTATTATAATATGGCCATACTTTTGCTCTGAAAGTCCACATTCTCTTCCATAAACTCAAAAAGCCTGTGAAAAAGTGACTTCGAAATCCCACTTCATTCCATATCCCCACTTTATTTTCATAAATTCATCTATTTCCATGCAACCACTTGTAGGTCTTCTCTTTCTCTTCTGAAGTGTTTCTTTCTTTTCTTGGTTCTGCAATCTGATAGTGAAGATAAGATTAGTGCTTCTAATCCTCACTCACAGTACACAAAGAGAAAGAAGAAGAGAAAAAGAGGCATGTTTGGCTAATTGTTATTCAACAGAAGAAGAAAGAATGGGAGTTGAGAAAAATGCGGTTGCTTCCCTCATTCAAGCAAGCCTTGTCGCTTACATGTTACCCTCTCTTAGCTCTTCTCAGGAGCAAATCAAAGTCATAAACAGCCATTCAAACACCAGAGATAACCACCACAAGGTATTGCAACATAGAAGCACTTTTCTTATAACATTCTATTCCAAAATAGAAAAAGCACTTTTCTTTGAAGCTCACATTCTGAATGATTTTTCTGTGAAGATGAATCCTGAACTTCAGTTCCAGATTATAGTTCATGGGTTTCTCTTGTGGGCTGGAATGGGGTTCTTGATGCCCCTTGTATACATATAATTCGAATTTCAAACAGAGAGGAGAATGGAAGAAGGGCTAGAATAGTATTCTATCTTCATGCAGTTTTGCAGGCAAGTGCATATTCTAGATCTGCAGTTATATTATTTTTGTTAGTTTAACAGGGCTATGATGAATACTATGGGGACAATAAAGGGATTAAAATATACTATATCGTTAGAAACTCATAGCTTTGTTTATCTCATTTTATGGACTGAGAATGTGAAAAAAAAAAAAAAAAACAGTTATGCTGTATAAACTTTTCTTGCATTGATTATGCTTTCCTTTTTCTGAAAAATCTTTTCAATTTTTTGTGCAACAGATGCTTGCTGTTCTCCTGGGCACAGCAGGAGAAATAATGTCCATAAAAAATTTGAACAACTTCAACACTAATCATCAAAGAGTAGGAGTGGCATTATATGCTATTATCGGGCTATAAGCCATTCTCGGTCTTTTTAAACCACAAAGGTAATAATTAACCTGAGTTTTATAAAGGAAAAGCTTAATGACCATTCATAATTTATTACATTTTAAAGATTTTTCATGTTCTTTTTTCTTACTTTGTTGATTTATTCAGTTATTTGTGATTTCTTTTTATTCAATGTTCCAATTTTCTGCTTATAGAATATGATGATTATGATTATGAATCTTTGTCTTTTTCTTCACAGGGAATCCAAAAGGAGAAGTGTACGGTTCTTTTCACACTGGATAATTGGAACTGCAGTGACCTTTCTAGGTGTCTTATTACAGAGAACCACTAGATATAGGAATATAGGGATAGAAGAAATTAGGGATTAATTTTAGTTTCCTTTTTGGATTTTGAATTCTTATTTCTGAATTTTATAACATGACATTTTTCTTCTGAAGATGCTTTTAGTTTAAAAATATGATTATATGACATATAACTAAATTGATCACTAATACATGTGTTGATTTAAGTTGTAAATTAAAAAGTTAAGATCATTTAAATATATTAATCTCGATTTAACTTTATATATATGTAAAAAATATTTTTAATAGAACTCATTTCTTTTTGAGTCTCTAGTATCTAGTCCAGATTAGTGATGAGTTAAAAAACTTTATAATAGATTTATATCTCAAAATTAGTAATGGTCAAACAAAAAAAAGTTACTCCTTTACCATTTGCTAACCTAAACAAGATAAAAGACAAGCAGTGAACAGATCAAGGATATATATACATATACATATATATATATATATATATATATATATATATATATATATATATATATATATATATATATATATATATATATATATATCATTATGTAATATAATATATCATTATAATTATAATAAATTTATAAATATATTTAGTTATTTATTGATGTAATTGCTTGCAATTACACGTCTCAAATATTTGAAGCTATAAAGAAATATAGTTATGGTTTTATCTTGGTCACGTGCATAATCTCACATTTATGATTTTTTTAATAAATTATTTATAGGACATAGAGATGTCCAAAATCCGCCCAACCTTGTCCTTGGTCCATTGTTTTTTTTTTTTTTTTGAAAAATTAACTTTTGGGGTTGGACTCTTGGGTCACTGGTTGGCAAACATTGACCCAACTCAAGTAACCTATTTAAGTTATTTAAAAAAAAAAAAATTTGGTTTTTTAAGCCATTTTTTTTTTGTATTTTATGGTATAAACTATAAATACTTTTTAATAATATTATCATAACATATTTCTTATTGTATAAGTTTATTATGTTTAATACATAAAAAAATTACATCAACCTCCACAGTAGTTACCTTGTTTCACTTATTTTTCTTTTTACTTTAAAAACTTAGACATACTTCCTACGTGGATTGAATAACCTGGAGCCAAGGACATATAAAGTGAAGATAACCCTTGCACAATTAATAACTTAAACATTTGGCATTGAGTTGGGGGAAACAATTAGCTACCTACCTAATTGTGTGAAAATCAGTATGTTGGCACCAATTTTTACGCTATAGGCCTTGAGCAAGACATAAACTATGAGGAAAAAAATACACATGCACAAATTTTGGGTTATTAACTAAGTGATGATGACTAGGTACCTACCTGCCTAACTATTATTGGGTAAGTGATAACTAAGTAAATTTATTCTTATGTTTGGCTATTAACTAAGTTTCAACCCATTTACAAGGCTAATTTTCTTCTTAAAATGAGGGTATCATAAATTATACGTACTTTCTAAAATTTTCTAAGGAAATTTGAATAACCACCTATTTAGATGAGAATTTAAAAAATTAAAATCTTTTACATTTTAGTTTTCCATCAAACTTAAAATACTTAGTTAAGCTTTTTTTATATGTTCTAATAAATATGGGCAACTCATTTCTTTAGTGAGTGTCTTAAGAAAAAGAAAAACTTTCCCTGTAGTAAACACCCCCTAAGGCTTTTGCTTTGGTCCATATTTATAGTGGTGCAAAAATTAACCCCCTCTAATCAATGACCCATTTGATAACTTGAAATATTAGTCTAAATCTTTGTTTTCATTGCTGTCCATGATGTGTTCATCATCACTTATAAAATGAATTATAACTGCTGGTAGCACGGGCTTATAACCTAGGTTTTGTTTTGCCAGTGCCTAAATATTCATTTATAAGTGAAGAAAATAATTCATTTTTAGAGTGAGTAGCTATAGATAATTAGTAAATTCCCCACATATGAGTAATCTCCAAATGAGAAACAAATATTATGGGGCCAAAGTTGAAACTTGGCCATAATTAAAGAATCAAATTGAAATCTTTGTGAGACTTGAGTGGTGCAAACTAGGTTTATACTTTTTGGGTTCTTTATATATCATATCTACATAATAACGTAATTTACAATAAATGATTCTTTTTGGTATGATAAGATACATGGTTCTCAAAAATTGTGAATAATTGTATTTTGACATGAAAAAGAAAATCATCTTCTAGAATATTGAACCTAAAATGTTAAGAAATTTCTTATATATAGAACATTTGCAAGGAAAACCACCTAAATATATACAAGTTGCAGCAGTGCCATAAAAAAGTATTGAGTAAATTACATCAATAATCCTTATAATTAGCTTTCCTTTAATACTCAAAGACTTATACTTAAACATACAAGATGTGACTAAATTGGTAAATAAATTGAACTCAATGGTTAAGAGGTTTATGCAATGTTAAAAATTTGAGCTCATAAGAAAACACATGTCGAGAGGAGAAATTAGTCTTGCCTCAAATTAAATTATGAATACTTGTGGGTGAAGGTGAATAAAAAAAAAAATTCATTGTTCTACTATATTGTAGAAAATATAATATATGATATAGAACTCATGCAAAAAATTTATACTTTAAAATGCAATAAAGGTTTCAAGGATTCAGCTACTTAAAAAATTTAAAACTAATGCTTAGTTAGTGCAATATTATGGTTGAATTTAAATGTTGTGTCTTTTCAACTACAAAGGCTATATGCATAGATTTTAAAAGTAAGTGGTAAATGAAAAATAAAGTAACTATAAGAAATGTTAAATTTATGACTCATTAAAGGTATTTAGGATATTTTGGTTCAATTAAATGTAGTGCTTTTTCTAACTATTAGTGAGGTATTTGCTAAGGTTTTCAAAATGGAAAAAATGTAAATTAAAAATAAACTATCTACAACAAAGTTAATGTAATTTTCATAAAGCATAGCTGAATTTGCATTAATTATTCACATACAAATTGTGCAATATGTAAAAGTCTGAATGTTAACTTTTTTGTTTTTGCAATAAAAGAAGAATGTTTTCTTTTCTTTTTCTTTTTCTTTTTCCTTTTTAAATCATGTTCCAAGTACTAAACAACTAAAGCAAACACGCCCTTATACATCAATTCAACTTGAAAAAAAAATTCATAAATTGAACTAGAGATTTTTAAGTTTTATTCTAATAGTGTGAAAATTGAAACTCCACAATTTCACATTTGTCCAGAGGAAAAAAGAAAAAAAGAGAAATTGAAAAACCATTACGTGAAAGTTCATAAATTGAATTGCATGTTGGAGTTCCATGTTGAGGTCCATGATGAGGTCCCCGATATTCCTGTTGGAACTCCTTCAGAAAGTGGTCCATGTTGTGACCAAGCTCATCCCACTTCCAGCAGCATTCCATAACGTTCCCACGTCCCGTGAACACTTGCCATTTCCAGCACACGTTCTGACTCCTCCATGATGGACAGAGGAGTATAAAAGGCGTGCTGCTGCTCTCTATTGGTCACCAAGCTTGCTCCTGACTTCAGAAGACAGCACCATCGCGTTGAGGGAGTGAAAACCTTGGAAGAGAAACAAAGACCCGAAGAAAGGCATATTTGCAATGGCTGGAGGTAGGCTTTCTTGATCATCTTTCGCATTATGTTCGAACATGTTTATTATGTTCATGAAACATGTTTTGAATTATGAGTTTAACATTTGGTATTAGAGCTTCAATATGCCTCTGTCTTGCATTTTTCAAACACGGTTTGAAGTTCATATTTGGGCACAAAAATTTTGATGTTTTAATCTCTTTAAAGGTTAGAAATTGATATTAAATGGGATTTGTATGTGTTCTGGGCTATAAAACATCAGTTTTAACGTAAAAAAAATGGCTGGAAAATGTCAGGTTTTAGGTTTGGATCCGCGGGTCACAATCGGGTCGAATCGACCCGGTTGGAGGTTGAAGATGACTTAAATGACAAGTCGTTTTGGGTGAGGCTGGCCTGCACGTAAACGACATGTCATTTCATCGAGTGTGGCTGCTGGCTCACCTACACATAAATGACGTGTCGTTTTTGTTGTTGGTAAATGACCTATCGTTTTGGTTCTGCCAAAATAAACCGTTTTGTGTGGCTGCTGGGATTCGAACCTAGGTCCCCACGGCCACAACGTGGACCCTTTGCCACTGGACCACAACGCGCCCTTATGTCTCTGGAATTCAATTTCAAACATTATGTTTACTATTTTTGGGGTGTGTTTTAGGTCTTTGAAAAATCAATTTTCAGTTTTTGTGGCTACATAGATTCGAACCCAGTTCTCCATAGTTTGATAGTGGAATTTTTGCCACTGAACCACAACACCCTTTTTGTCTCTGGAATTCAATTTTCAACCTTAACTTTAGTACTGTTTGGTGATTTTTTTACAAATTACCGAATTTAGCTTATTTATTTGCATAAATTAAATTATTGTTCTAGATTTTATTTGTGTTTAAATTATTTATTTATTTTATTGAATTGTATGTTTTATTTTGGTATTTACTTAAGCATACAATTTTAAATTAAATAATTTATGCACATTGATATTTATGATTTTATGCATATATGGATTTATTTTATTGAGAAATAATTAATGTTAGGTGATTAATATAATTTTAATTAATTAGGGAGTAGCCACAACATCTTTAATTAATTAGAATTATATATTAAGGTTAAGGATCACATTAAAACATTAGCTGTAATTAATTATATGTGATATAACGAAATCTACCCACAGGAATTTTGTTATATTAGTATGGTTAGTTAGGATAAAATATTAATTATATTTCTTAATCTACCCACAGGAATTAAGAAAAGGAACATAATTTGATAGTTTTATCATAAAGTAATAAAATTGAATTTAAGTGAGTAGAACCTTGGCCCACATGCAAGTTTTATGTCACTTAATTCATGGATTAAAGCATGTTTTACATTGGTAAAACATGACATTCATTTTATGGCCTCAAATTTTAGTTAATTAGCATGTATGTTTGAAAATTTGCAGTTAATCAACCTGTGAACATTTTTGATATTAAATGTGACATTCCCGAATTAAGGGGTAATAATTATAAAGTGTGGAAAGAGAGAATCCTTCTCCATTTGGGATGGATGGATGTTGATTATGCCATAAGGAAAGACGAACCACCTGCCATCACTATAACCAGCACTCCAGATGCTATTGATCTTTATGAAAAATGGGAGCGATCTAATCGCCTCTCAGTTATGTTCACAAAGACTAAGATATCAAATGGCATCTGGGGTTCTGTCAAACAACATGATAAGGTCAAAGACCTTTTGAAAGCTATCGACTAGCAATTTACAACATCTAACAAGGCTCTTGCCAGCACTTTAATTATGCAATTTACATCCATGAAGCTCACCGGGATTAAAGGCGTGCGTGATCATATCATGCGCATGAGGGACATGGCAGCTCAGCTAGAAACTTTGGAAGTTAAGATGTCAGAATCTTTCCTAGTTCATTTCATCTTGAACTCTCTACCCCAACAATATAATCCCTTCAAAATATCTTACAACACACATAAAGATAAATGGTCAATTAATGAACTTATGACCATGTGTGTTCAAGAAGAAAGGAGGTTAGCAATGGAAGAGGGTGAAAAGGTGAACTTGATTACCCAAGGAAAGAAAAGAAATGATCAAGCCAAATATAAGGGAAATGACAAGATTCCACCTTAGTCTGACATAAAGAAAGAGTCAAAGTGTTTCTTCTGCAAGAAGAAGGGGCACATGAAGAAAGACTGCTTAAAGTTTAAGAGCTGGCTCGAGAAAAAAGGTACTCAACTTTCATTTTTTTTATGAATATAACATGGTTAGTGTTGATCATGACACATGGTGGATTAATTCTGGTGCTACAATCCATGTTTCCAATACCTTGCAGGATATGCAAAACCTAAGGAAACTAGTGGGAAGTGAACAATACATCTATTTAGGCAGCAAGATGAGTTCACGTGTAGAAGCCATTGGAACGTGTTGTTTGGTTTTAAGTAGTGGTTTTGTATTGCGTTTGGAAAAGACTTTTTATGTTCCAAATTTCTCTAGAAATTTATTTCTGTTTCAAGACTTGTACCTTTGGGTTTTCCCTATAACTTTTCGGATTATGGTTTTAGTTTATCATATAAATCTAAAGTTATTGGTTATGGTGCTTTGTCTGATGGTCTTTATTCTATTCAATTACAAAATAATGTTGCTTATAATTCTATGCATATTACTGCTGGGGTTAAACGATGTGTTGTGAATGAGGAATCCTCTATGTTGTGGCACCAGAGATTAGCATTGTAAGAGCTGTAGTAGGCTCACAAATTAATTCACTACTCCCTTGAAATTATATAATATAATATAGGGCAAGTAGGATCGATCCCACGATGAAGCATGTATTTAATCTAGTAAGATTGCTTTAAGAGAAAGGAAATAACAGAAAAATAAACTATTAAGACGAATTACCTAAGAACTAAACACACGAAAGGGGGGGGGTTTGATTATGAACTACTACTAAAAATTCTGGGCAGATTTAGAAGTTAATAAAAGAGAATAAAGAGAAGTAGAGCAAGTGAATTGAGTAGATTGAGTAACATAATTAATAAGGCATGCTTAGCATCGACATGTCCTCACCATGATAACACAAATTCGATCATTGACACATAGGTAAATTAATTTCGAATAGCTAGACTGTAGAACTTTGTACGAAAAAATTCCCTATCTTCCCTTACCGTTTGTTTTGTAACTAGAACGTCTGAGCTCAAAACCTACCAAGTCCAATAACCTCAATACACCAGCGCACAAGATTTAACCAAACTTGGAGCATTAAGATTTATGGAAAACATCATCTAACCTAAACCATAAAGGTTCACCAGTAGCTTTATGTAATTCAGATCTGAAATTATTCTAATCAATCCAATTCTAGGGTTAACTAGTTGTTACTTGTGCCGATTAATTAAGGTTCCAGACTTACTCAATTAGCTAACAATATGAATCATTCAAATAGGTTGGTTAGCTACTCTAAACCGATCCAAATAGATTCAATAACAATGCTGTCAAATAATTTCAGAATACCCAAAATCAATTTATCAAACATTCAAATCATAAACTTGACTCACAAACTTAGTATCATAGCTTAGATATGTCTAGCTAAGCATAAAAGAAATTAAGCTACCATACTAATAGATCCAGCAAAATTCTGGATTGAAAGCATGATCGCTTGAACAAAAATAAACAAAAGAGAAAATACTAGTTTTGGTCTCGGCAGTAGGGAACAATGGATGAGTGTCTTCTCAGCAGTGGCATGTGTAGATCCAGTTCTGGCAGTAGCTGTGGTGTGTCGTGGGTGTTGGCATGGTGCTCTACTCTCCAGCCCCTTTGGCTATTTATAATATATCCACTCCTAGTTAGACTCAAAATAGGACTCTTAATTAAATTATAATTCTAATTACAAGTCATTCCTAATCATACTCTAACAAGGACACTAAGTGGATATATTACTCCAAGACTTTAATTCCACTTTAATCATGCTTCCCAAGAGTCTTCCAAGCTTAAGAGTCCCAATCTTTGTATGATAAGGCTTTCTGGCAATTGAATTGGCTTAAGACTCCTCAGAATCACACCAAAAAATCTCTAGCGCGCCACGGCGAAGAGGGCAGGTTGCCACAACGAGCTCTAGCAGAATTGGCAGCATAGTCTCGGGTTCACCTCGCCACGGCAAGGAGAGTAGCTCGCCACGGCGAACTCTGGCAGAATTGCCATTCTGCTTCTTTTCAGCTTGGCTCTTCAATGCTTGGAAATTAATCACTTGTGAAAATACAAATGTTAGTTAAAAACATGCAATTAAGCTCAATTTATATTATCATCCATATGAACTCAAGAATCTAAAAAGTGATTTAAATCAATTGAATTATTCTAAGAATGTGCCACTCAACCAAGAAAATATGGGGCTGAAATGTGACTAAAATGAGTCTTAACAAATTCTCCCACACTTAAACTCTTGATCGTCCTCGATCAAACTAAGAACAAAACAAAGAAAACTCTCTTGAGATATGTAAGTCACCATGTCAAGCAAGTCATCACCTCACAAACATAAGTAGATATGTCATCAGGGAAAGACTTTTTATCTCAGATTTCACAATGCATAATGTGAATGATCCTCACTGAATATATGTGTTTACACTCAATTCTCTCAAGTGTTTAGGTTTAAAGTATTCACTCTCAAGTTCATAATCATAAAGCAAGAGCTACCAAAATTTGATTTTCAGTCTTACCTCCACTCCTTAGAGTACATTGCATACTTGAATCAAAAGGACTTTTCCTTGGTTGCAATGGGGCTTTTGGTAAGGTAAAAAGGATTAATGAATGATAGAATCAAGGGTTAAATTACACCAAGAAGAGATTATGTGAATTCAAAGCATACTTTTTCAGCTCACTCACTTTCCACTATCAAGCCTCATACTACATATTTTGCTTCTCCCTTCTTTTTCATTCTTTTGCTTTTGCTTGCAGAATTTTTTTCTTCTTTCCTTTTCTTTTTCAGCTCTTCCAGAATTTTTCCAGAATGCTTTTCTTTCCAGAATTTTTCTTTTTCTGGACTTTTTCTGCACTTTGCTTTGGGAGATTTTCACATTTTTAAGGCTTTTTCTTTCCACTTCCCTAGTTACTAACTAGGCAACAATTTGATGTTTTAAATTCACATATTCCTTCATAGTGTTGGGTTCAAAATATGGATATATCAAAGGAATGGTATATGGCTTATAATGTGCTTAAAAGAGAGGAAGGTTAAGGCTCAAAAATGGTCAACTAGAGGAGATTATGCAAGGTGGGTTATGAAAGGCTAAATTGGTTAAACCTAAGTGCCAAAATCACTTTCAAGCATATAGATGTAACTCTAAATATGTGGTAAGGCTTAGAGCAAATTTCAGAGGTCTATACCTTAGATTGAACAAAATACACACATGAAAAAAAATATATATCTGAACTCTCAAGTTGGCATGATTGTCCCAACCTTCACTCGGCGCAAATAGCTCACTTGGATTTCATGATCAATCACATTATACATTGCACAAGTTTGAAATTTGACTTTTGAGTTAGGGTCCATATCAGTCATATTCACTTATGTCATGGGTTATACTCATTTAATATGAGACTACACTTTCAAGAGGTTTTCTTGTTTTCTCTTGAATGCAGAATTAAGAAGAATGATGCAAGAATTTAGATGTAGGGAGTATTTATTGTCATGCAAACATGCAGAATTTTCCATTCTCCCCCCCACACTTAAATTTTGTATTGTCCCTAATGCAAGGAAAAAATAAAAACATACTAAAATGGAAAATTTGACAGAAATAAAAGTAAGAAAACATGGAGAAATAAAGAAAATAGAGAGAATTAAATATGCAAACTTCCCTGAAACTAACATGGGTTGCCTCCCAAGAAGCGCCTTTGTTTTATGTCATTGGCTCGACATTCATTTAGCTCATGGATCCTCCAACTGAATTGCTTCCACCATCTAGGCAACATCACCTTCATAAAATTTCTTCAACCTGTGTCCATTTACTTTGAAAATTTTATTAGTATCAAGGCTCCTAATCTCTACAGCTCCGTGAGGATGGACATGAGTGACAACAAAAGGTCCAAGCCATCTTGACTTAAGTTTTCCAGGAAATAATTTCAATCTTAAATTATAAAGCAACACCTTTTCCCCTACATGAAATTCTTTCCTAGTTAACTTAGCATCATGGAAAGCTTTGGATTTGCCCTTGTATATAACAGAATTGTCATAAGCTTCTAACCGTAATTCCTCTAGTTCCTGAAGCTGCAATTTTTGCTCTCTCCCAGCTAGATTGTAATCAAGATTACACTGCTTGATAGCCCAAGAAGATTTATGCTCTAGTTCTACAGGGAGGTGACAAGCTTTGCCAAAAGTAATTTTGTAAGGTGACATGCCAATGGGGGTTTTATAAGCTGTTCTTATGGCCTATAAAGCATCACCTAATCTTAAACTCCAGTCCTTCCTATCAGGTCTAACAATTTTTTCCAGAATCCCCTTGATTTCCCTATTAGTACTCTCGACTTGCCCATTTGTTTAGGGGTGGTAAGCAGTAGACACTTTATGAGTGACCTAAAATTTGTCTAATAAGGCTTTTAAGGTGCGGTTACAAAAGTGTGTGCCCGTGTCACTAATTATGGCTCTTGGCATCCCATATCTATTCAGAATGTCATTCTTTATATGCTTGACTACAATTTTTGCATCATCATTCCTAGTAGGGAAAGTTTCTACCCATTTTGACAAGTAATCAACACAAACCAAGATATATATATACCCAAAGGAAGAGGGAAATGGGCCCATGAAATCAATGCCCCATACATCAAATATTTCACAAAACAAAAACATTATAAAGTGGCATTTGATTTCTATTCCCAATATTACCAGTTTTCTGGCATAGTTCACATGCACGACAGAAGTGAAAACAATCTTTATGAATGGTGGGCTAATAGAAACCACATTCCAGCACCTTGTGTGCTATTCTTTTGGGTCCAAAGTGACCTCCTCCCTCACGGGAATGGCAAAATTCTAACACAGAAAAAATTTCAGCTTCATCTAAACAGCGCCTAATGACTTGATCGCTGCATGAGCACCATAAGTTAGGGTTATCCCATATGTAGAACCTAGCTTGGGATTTAATTTTCTCTCTAGCATGCCTAGGTAGGTCTGGGGGAAAAGTTTTAGTCACTAAATAGTTAACAATGTCAGCATACCAAGGGATATTACTAGTCAATGCATATAATTGCTCATTAGGAAAAAAATCCCCTAGTTCTCTACTAGTTTCCCCAGTTTGGATTCTACTTAGATGGTCGGCTATGTGGTGATCTAAACCTTTTCTATCCTTAATTTCAAGATCAAATTTCTGTAGGAGTAAAATCCCTCTAAGTAGCCTAGGTTTGGCCTCTTTCTTCTGCAATAAATATTTCACGGCAGCATGGTCAGAAAATACAATCACTTTAACACCAAGCAAATGTGATCTAAAATTTTCTAAAGCAAACACAATGGCAAACAATTCTTTCTCAGTGATAGTGTAATTGTATTGTGCGGGGTCTAAAGTGTGACTAGCATAGCATATAACATAAGATTCCTTAACTTTCCTTTGTCCAAGTGCGGCACCTACTGCCCTGTCTGAGGCATCACATAGTAATTCAAAAGGGAGTGCCCAATTTGGGGCTTGGACAATGGAAGGTGTGATCAAACATTTTTTTAATTCATCAAAAGCACACTTACAATCATCAGAAAAAATAAATTCAGCATCCTTAGTTAATAGGGTGCATAGGAGAGAGGAAATTTTTGAAAAATTCTTTATAAAATGCCTATAAAAACCCACATGCCCTAGAAAAGATCAAATTTCTTTAACTGTAGATGGATATGGTAAGGTCTGAATTGCTTCTACCTTAGCTTTGTCCACTTCCAACCCTTTAGCCGAAACAACATGCCCTAAGACAACACCATGATTTACCATAAAATGGCATTTTTTAAAATTCAAGATTAGCTTGTTTTCAATGCAACGCCTAAGGACTAATGCTAGATGATGCAAACACTTATCAAATGAATGTCCATGAATGGTAAAATCATCCATAAAAACTTCCATGAACTTTTCAATAAAATCAGAAAAAATGCTCATCATGCATCGTTGAAATGTGGCAGGTGCATTGCATAAACCAAATGGCAAGCGTTTGAATGCATATGTGCCAAACGGGCAGGTGAAGGTGGTTTTCTCTTGATCCTCTGGTGCAATGGGTATTTGCAAATATCTAGAATATCCATCTAGGAAACAAAAGAATGAATGACCAGCTAATCTCTCTAACATTTGGTCCATGAATGGGAGAGGAAAGTGGTCTTTTTTCGTGGCTTTATTTAGTTTCCTATAATCTATGCAAACTCTCCAACCTGTTTGAACACATGTGGGTATAAGTTCTCGCTGCTGGTTGGTCACTACCGTGGTTCCTCCCTTTTTAGGGACTGCATGAATAGGACTAACCCACTCTGAATTAGCTATGGGGTATATAACTCCTGCCTCCACCCACTTAAGGATTTCTTTCTGTACTACTTCCATCATGGGAGGATTAAGGCAGTGTTGAGGATCACACTTAGGGGCTGCATTAGGCTCTAAAGCTATCTTATGGGTGTATAGCGTGGGACTCAGACCTTTTAGGTCAGATAATGTCCACCCAATAGCTTCCTTATGTTCCCTAAGGACTCTAACTAATTTTTCTTCCTGTAATTCAGTCAAGGCATTTGAAATTATCACAGGTAATGTTTCCTTTTCCCCTAAATACACATACTTTAAATTTTCAGGCAAAGGTTTCAAGTCTAGGGTAGGAGGTGAAATGTGAGATGAAACAATTTTAACATGCTGTGTAGGGAGAAGTAAATATGATTATGCATGCATTTTATGTGAGGAGTTCAATGCTGAAATTGTATCTATCAAAGCATTATTCAACATAAAATCACTTTCAACTACATCCCTATCAAGCATGCTTTTAGTAATGACTGTTTCTAACTCATCAGATTTTTCTAATTCATAAACTTTTTGGGACATTTCATCAATAACATCCAATGCATATAAATAGTTAACATCAGCAAGATATATGATGGCATCAAATATATTAAATTTAATAACCTCACCATCAAATTCCATAGTTAAACTACCATTGTGCAAATTAATTTTAGTCCTTGAAGTTTTTAAGAATGGTCTCCCTAGAAGTAATGGAATGTCTCCCGAATTACCCTCATTTCCCATATCAAGCACATAAAAATCAGCAGGGAATACTAATTCATTTACTTGCACAAGGACATCTTCTATGACTCCATCCGGGTAAACATTGCTTCTGTCAACTAGTTGAATTCTTAAACCAGTCTCTTTCAAATTTCCTAGGTTCAATTTTTCATAGATATTTCTAGGCATGACATTAATTGAAGCTCTTAGGTCTAACATAGCTTTTCCAAAAGAAGTATTACCAATTTTATAGGGGATGGTGAACATCCCTGGATCTTAGCATTTAGTGGGAATTTTCTTTTGAAAAATAGCATAAACATTCTCTCCTACACTAATTTTCTCATTGCCAATTAATTTTCTTTTAGAAGTGCAAAGCTCTTTAAGAAATTTAGCATACCTTGGAACTTGCTTGATAGCATCCAGCAATGGAATATTTACCTCCACTTTTCGGAATGTCTCCAGAATTTCTTGATTGGCATACTCGTGCTTCTTTTGCATGAACCTTTGAGGGAATGGAGGCTTCGGAATGTACCTATTTTCTCCAGATTTTTCCAGCTTTGTTTCTTCCTTTTCCTGCAGCTGGAAGTTCATTTTATTTCCGCTGTTTTGCTGCCCAGAACTTGGCTGGCAGAACTGCTCTTGCAGCTGTCCAGATTTGCCTCGTTTCGGTGCTTCTTGCAAAATCTGTTCGGGTTGTTCAGGTGCTGGCAGCGGCTGTTGCAGTGGCTTCTTGAGATCTGGAACTTCTGTTTCATCTTCCTTATCTCTTGGTTGCATAGTAGATGAGCTGGGGTGCAGCTCACGCCCGCTTCGTAACATGATAGCACTCACATTTTCTTTTGGATTGGCAAACGGTTAGGAAGGTAACCTGTTGTTCATTTGGGCTTGGAAATTTCCAACCATCACTTCATTGTTTGAGATGCGGGTTTGTAGTTGCTTGAATTGACTTTCAAGATTTTGGAGTCTATTTTAAGAGTCACACTTCAAGTCACTGAAATCGTTCCTGAATTCGGTTTGCATAGAGCAAATTTGTTTCATAAGTTGTTCAAACATTATCTAAGTTTTGTCAGCAGCTTGAACTTGTGGTGGAGGGTGTTAAACTTGATCAAATCCTGGTTGATTATTTCTGGGTAGTTTATATCTCAGATTTGGGTGATCTCTCCACCCCTCATTGTAGGTAGGAGCAAAGGGATCATACCTTCTGTTATTGTACATGGCATTTACCTCTCCCGGTAGTTGTAAATTAGGACATGAATCAGTCATGTGTCCTGGAGCTGTGCATATACCACAAACAGGTGTTGTAGCTGAACCGACTACCATTTGATTTATTATGGCTTGCAGCTGGGTAAGCTGAGCATTAGGGTTACTTGTGGCATTAGGAGGGTGCAAGAAAGAACCACTCCTTTCCCCAAATTGTTGAGAGTTCTGAGCCATGTTGTTAATTAAAGCTTGGGCTTGTGCAGGTGTTTTGTCTACGAGGGCTCCACCACTTGCAACATCAATCATTCCTCGGTCATGGGGTGTTAATCCCTCATAAAAATATTGTATGAGAAGTTGGTCACTGATTTGGTGCTTCGGACATGATGCACATAGTTTGTTGAAGCGCTCCCAATACTCATACAAATTTTCACCACCGGCTTGCTTGATTCCAAAAATTTCTTTTCGAATTGAACTAATGCGAGATGCTGGAAAAAAAATTTCCATAAACATTTTGTGAAGTTGCTGCCATGAGGTGATAGATCCAGGCATTAGATAGTACAACCAATCTTTGGCTGCATCTTGCAATGTGAAAGGAAAAGCTCTCAGCATCACTTGATTTTCGGTTACTCCCTCTTGTTGAATGGTTGAGCAAGTGATAATAAATTCATTGATGTGGCAGTATGGATCTTCTCCTAGCCTTCCACGAAATTTGGGCAGCAAGTTGATGAATCCCGAATTGAGCTTCAAAGGCACAACAAGGGCAGGGTATGCTATTGCCAATGGCTGAATTATTAAGTCCGGTTCTGCCAACTGTTTCAAGGTTGCCATCTCCCTTTCTGATGTAGTGTTAGGTTCGAATAATGGGTTGATGTTGAACCTTTCTTCCAATTCTGTTTAGTCTTGGCGGCTAGAAATTATTCTTCCACTCCTCAAGAACATAAATCAATGAAACCTATAAAATTCAAAACAAAGAAAACACATAAAATACTAACAATCCTAAAAGATTAAATTGTTGCTTCCCCGGCAAAGGCGCCAAAATTTGTAAGAGTTGTCGTAGGCTCACAAATTAATTCACTACTCCCTTGAAATTATATAATATAATATAGGGCAAGTAGGATCGATCCCATGAGGCAGCGTGTATTTAATCTAGTAAGATTGCTTTAAGAGAAAGGAAATAACAGAAAAATAAACTATTAAGACAAATTACCTAAGAACTAAACACACGAAAGGGGGGGGGGTTTGATTATGAACTACTACTAAAAATTCTGGGCAGATTTAGAAGTTAATAAAAGAGAATAAAGAGAAGTAGAGCAAGTGAATTGAGTAGATTGAGTAACAGAATTAATAAGGCATGCTTTGCATCGACATGTCCTGACCATAATAACACAAATTCGATCATTGACACAGGTAAATTAATTTCAAATAGCTAGACTGTAGAACTTTGTACGACAAAATTCCCTATCTTCCCTTACCGTTTGTTTTGTAACTAGAATGTCTGAGCTCAAAACCTACCAAGTCCAATAACCTCAATACACCAGCGCACAAGATTTAACCGAACTTAGAGCATTAAGATTTATGGAAAACATCATCTAACCTAAACCATAAAGGTCCACCAGCGGCTTTATATAATTCAGATCTGAAATTATTCTAATCAATCTAATTCTAGGGTTAACTAGTTGTTACTTGTGTCGATTAATTAAGGTTCCAAACTTACTTAATTGGCTAACAATATGAATCATTCAAATAGGTTGGTTAGCTAATCCAAATAGATCCAAATAGATTCAATAACAATGTTGTCAAATAATTTCAGAATACCCAAAATCAATTTAGCAAACATTCAAATCATAAACTTATCTCACAAACTTGGTATCATGGCTTAGATATGTCTAGCTAAGCATAAAAGAAATTAAGCTACCATACTAATAGATCCAGCAAAATTCTAGATTAAAAGCATGATCGCTTGAACAAAAATAAACAAAAGAGAAAATACTAATTGCGGTCCCGGCAGTAGGGAACAATGGATGAGTGTCTTCTCAGCAGTGGCATGTGTAGATCCAGTTTTGGCAGCAGCTGTGGTGTGTCGTGGATGTTGGTATGGTGCTCTATTCTCCAGCCCCTTTGGCTATTTATAATATATCCACTCCTAGTTAGACTCAAAATATGACTCTTAATTAAATTATAATTCTAATTACAAGTCATTCCTAATCATACTCTAACTAGGACACTAAGTGGATATATTATTCCAAGACTTTAATTCCACTTTAATCATGCTTCCAAAGAGTCTTCCAAGCTTAGGAGTCCCAATCCTTGTATGATAAGGCTTCCCGGTAATTGAATTGGCTTAGGACTCCTCAGAATCACACTAGAAAATCTCCAGCTCGCCACGGCAAAGAGGGCGGGTCGCCACGGCGAGCTCTAGCAGAATTGGCAGCATAGTCTCGGGTTCACCTCGCCACGGCAAGGAGAGTAGCTCGCCACGGCGAGCTCTGGCAGAATTGCCATTCTGCTTCTTTTCAGCTTGGCTCTTCAATGCTTGGAAATTAATCAATTGTGAAAATACAAATTTTAGTTAAAAACATGCAATTAAGCTCAATTTATATTATCATCCATATGAACTCAAGAATCTAAAAAGTGATTTAAATCAATTGAATTAGTCTAAGAATGTGCCACTAAACTAAGAAAATATGGGGCTGAAATGTGACTAAAATGAGTCCTAACAAGCACACATCTCCATTGAAAGAATTAAAAGATTAGTAAATGAAGGGGTACTTTGTACTCTGGATTTTGCTGATTTTGAGACTTGTGTTGATTGCATTAAGGGTAAGCATACCAACAAGTCTAAAAGAGGTGCAAAGATGAGCACAAACCTGTTAGAAATCACACATACAGATATTTGCTATCTAGACATGGATGCAAGTAGTTTGAAATACTTTATCACCTTTATAGATGATTATTCATGATATATGTATCTCTACTTACTTCATTCGAAGGACGAAGCTTTGGATGCCTTTAAAGTTTTTAAGGCTGAAGTGGAGAAATTAAGATCGTGAGATCAAATAGAGGTGGAGAGTACTATGGTAGATACACCGAGAGTGGACAAGCACCTAGTCCATTTGCTAAGTTTCTTTAAGAACAAGGCATTGTTACCCAATACACCATGCCCGGTTGTCCGGATCAGAATAGTGTAGCAGAAAGAAGAAACCGAACCTTAATGGAAATGGTGAGAAGCATGCGGAGTAACAAAAAACTCCCAGAATTCTTGTGGACTGAAGCCTTAAAGATGGCTATGTATATATTAAACCAAGTTCCAACCAAGGCTGTCCTAAAGACGCCTTTTGAGTTATTCAAAGGTTGAAAACCGAGTTTGCGACATATATGCGTTTGGGGATGCCCGTCTGAAGTGAGAATTTATAACCCACAAGAAAAGAAGCTAGACCCAAGGACCATAAGTGGGTATTTCATTGGATATGCTGAAAGGTCCAAAGGGTATAGATTCTATTGTCCATCTTATAGCACTAGAATTGTGGAGTCAAGAAATGCAAAATTTCTTGAGAATGAATTGATCAATGGGAGTGATCAGTTACAAGATCATTATGAAGCTCAGCCCTCTGGTTCAAGTGATAGATTGATTGTCATTCACACTCCTCAAGTTCAAACGGGTGTTAGACAACCAATTGATTCCACAAGCTGCTGATATTGATCCTGTAGATCAAGTTGTTGTTGAGGAACAAGATAATATTGAACAACTAGTTGAACAACTGGTTGAACAACAAGTTCCTCAAGAAAATGCTGAAACAACATTAAGGAGATCTACTAGAGTTAGGAAATCAGCTATACCTAGTGATTATGAAGTGTTTCTGCAAGAATCGGACTACAACATTGAAGCCAAAAATGATCCTGAAACGTTTTCACAAGCCATGAGTTCTAAGGAATCAGACTTATGGTACAATGCCATGAAAGATGAGATGGATTCTATGGCTTCTAATAGGGTATGAGATCTTGTCGAGTTGCCTAATGGTGTAAAAGCCATTAGATCTAAGTGGGTCTTTAAAACAAAGAAAGACTCATGAGGCAACATTGAGAGACATAAAGCAAGACTCGTTGCCAAAGGGTTCACTCAACAGGAAGGAATCGACTACACGGAGACATTTTCTCCTATATCTAAGAAAGATTCTCTCTGAGTAATTATGGAATTGGTAGCTCATTTTGACTTTAAGTTACATCAAATGGATGTGAAAATGGCGTTCCTCAATGGTGACCTAGAGGAAGAGGTTTACATGAAATAACCAGAAGGATTCTCCTCTAGTGATGGTGAGCACTTGGTCTGCAAGCTTAATAAATCCATATATGGATTGAAACAGGCCTCCCCCCATCAACGGTATTTGAAATGTCCTGAAGTCATTACTTCATTTGGTTTTGAAGAACCTCATGGATCAGTGTATATACTAGAAGGTCAGTGGGAGCAAGATCTGTTTCCTTGTGCTGTATGTGGATGATATTTTACTTGCAACCAATGATAAGGGTTTGCTATATGAGGTGAAACAATTCCTCTCAAAGAACTTTGATATGAAGGATATGGGTGAGGCATCTTATGTCATTGGCATTAAGATCCATAGAGAAAGATCTCAAGGTATTTTAGGTTTGTCTCAAGAGACCTATGTCAACAAAGTTTTAGAGAGATTTCGGATGAAGGATTGCTCACCAAGTGTAGCACCCATTATGAAGGGTGACAAGTTCAATTTGAACCAATGCCCAAAGAATGATCTTGAGCGGGAACAAATGAAGAACATTCCTTATGCTTTAGTAATTGGAAGCATGATGGATGCTCAGGTATGCACAAGACCTGACATTGCATTTGCTGTTGGAGTATTGGGAAGATATCAAAGTAATCCAGGTATAGACCACTGGAGAGCTGCAAAGAAAGTGATGAGATACCTTCAAGGTACAAAAGACTACATGCTTATGTACAGACGGACTGATAATCTGGAAGTGATTAGCTACTCCAATTCAGACTTTGTTAGTTGCATTGATTCACAGAAATCAACATCCGGTTATATTTTCATGCTAGCTGGTGGAGCTATATCTTGGAGAAGTGCAAAGCAGACCTTGACTGCCACTTCCACTATGGAGGCTGAGTTCGTATCTTGTTTTGAGGCTACCTCGCATGGTGTATGGATGAAGAGTTTCATGTCTGGACTTAGAGTTGTGGACTATATTTCTAAGCCATTGAGGTTGTATTGTGACAACTTAGCTGCTATATTTATGGTTAAAAACAACAAAAGCGGTACTCGAAGTAAGTATATTGACATAAAGTATTTAGCCATAAGAGAACGTGTTAAGGAAAAGAAAGTGGTCATTGAGCACGTTAGCACAGAGTTGATGATTGCTGATCCTTTAACTAAAGGCATGCCACCTAGAAATTTTAAGGATCATGTAGTACGAATGGGACTTGGGTCCATGATATAATTTTCGTTGTAAGAACGATGTTGTTTTAATGAAACTCTATTTGTGATATTTTTCATTTCGGTTTTGTGCACATGTTGACTTATTTACTATGAGAAATATCATTTGGTTTGGACCTAGAATAAACATATGGTTTATTCATTAAGTATGAGGGCTAGTGTTGTGAGACTTTATATATTGTAATACATGGAAGATAATACTCACTATAAGAGGACTTATCTCCATGATTCATATATTTTGTTTTTCTATATGGTGAATGTTGAATTATATGGACCAAGTGGGAGAATGTTGGAGTTCCACGTTGAGGTCCACGATGAGGTCCCCGATATTCCCGTTGGAACTCCTTTAGAAAGTGGTCCATGTTGTGACCAAGCTCATCCCACTTCCAGCAGCATTCCATAACTCCCACATCCTGTGAACACTTGCAATTTCCAGCACACGTTCTAACTCCTCCATGATGGGCAAATGAGTATAAAAGGCATGTTGCTGCTCTCTATTGGTCACCAAGCTTGCTCCTGACTTCAGAAGATAGGACCATCGCGTTGAGGGAGTGAAAGCCTTGGAAGAGAAACAGAGACCCCAAGAAAGGCGTATTTGCAATGGCTGGAGGTAGGCTTTCTTGATCCGCTTCCTCATTCTGTTTGAACATGTTTATTATGTTCATGAAACATGTTTTGAATTATGAGTTTAACATTGCGCACTCTTAAATTTGATGCTAATTGCATGACAATTGAAAATCCACATTATCACCATCACTTTTTTTTTTTTTTAAAAAAAAAAAAAGGCTAAAAATGACTACATGAAAGATTGAGTGAATGTTTTTTTTAACCTACATATAATCCGAAGAGAAGAATTTCATAACTTTTCAATAAAACCATTAATTAAGCCTCAATTGAAGAAACTTTATCCGTTTCTTTTAGAAAGTAGTGGTCCATAAGGAATAACTTATTTTATAAAGAAAGGATTTAAAGATTTATATTTTCCACTCTCTAAAACAATGTCAAGGTACATAATATAAACATGCTAAAGAGTGCATTAACGACTTTGAACAAAGAAAGTGATTAATTGAGAAGTGGGTTTGGCGTAATCCTGCTCTAGCTCTCGTATCTTGAGTTCCAAACCAGCCCCTCCTCATATCCACAAAAAAGAAAGAAAGAATTCGCACAAAGAAAGCATGACAATATTGAGCCCTTATGACAATTTTACATATCACAAAATTTAAAATGATTTTCAAAGATTTAAGGCAATAAATATGTATGCGTAACATATCATCAAACACTCAGTAAACCGATTTCCTTAATAAACCACTTTCAGAATAACTCCAATCATCCAATGATGAGTTACTGTATTGCCGGACATATAAATCTGAATGTTCGATGCATTCATCCCCACCAACAAAACCTGAGCATAGCCATTACTCCAAAGTCAACTAGTCATCTTTAGAATATGGCGACATTCGGCAACTCCCTGTTGATGATGGTCTTTCTATTGGTTAGCAAAACTTTGTTGGCGTCAACTCTTTCCCCTGAAAACTCACCCAAGCCATCATCTGATTATGCTGATCATTTGCTCAAATGCGGAGCCAGATTGACTATGAAATGTGGCGATGAAACTGGTCTTGCTCTAATTTCTGCGGAAGAAACCGTCACTGATGAATGTTGTGATATGATTGTAAACCGTTTGGATGAAGGTTGTCACTTTGCTTTGGTCTATGCTTTATCAAATGATTCACGTTTTAAAAGTATGGCATCACAAATTTTGGAAAGAGGCATTACAATTTGGAAGAGATGTTCTTTGATTCCAGGACAACCATCGCCTTCACTATCACCTCTATAATTAATTGACTACTTTATGTAGCAAAGAATAAGAAATTTTACCTTGTACTAAATATGTGTAACAATTGGAATACAAGACTTCCCCATATTTTTGTATTGAAATGACAAATTTGAGGAAAATAATAAAATTCTAAAGAACTATTTTATTTTGCTTGGTAGCAGTTAGGGCTGATAAAATGTTCTAAGATTCTAGAATAGATGGAAAATAATGACTAGATAACCACTGTGATATGTTGGTAAGCTATGAATAATTGGTTCACGAGAAGTAAATTTATAAAGGTTTAATTATTCAATTGGTCTCTTTGATTTTATCCAAAATTAAATTCAAAAAAGTTACGTTGAAAACTTGTTTTACATTTCCCAAAACCCTTTCGAAGTTATTCTCTATGGCAAGGATTTTTTTTATACAGTTTTGGAAAATATATAAACAAATTTTTAATATTTTAAACTATAAGAACTTTTTAAAATTTTATATAAAACTATAAAGACCAACAGAATAATCAAATTAATTTACAATCAACAAAACAATAGAGAAAGTCTACAACATTTACTTCCTTTTGAGTGTAGTTGAAAGCTTATGTCGTCTGAGAATTGAAGACGCTTTTATCATATAAAATGTGATATTGTATTATACTTGACATATCTGGCAATTCATGGCAATATATTTGTAACCATCTTCTTTTTTGGCATCAAATTCTCTTTGGGTAATTCTGCTTTGGTGAAAGGTTAAATCTAATTTGATTTACATCGATTATGCCATAGTTGTTAATTTTAAATTAAGTGGGCAATCAAATTTGCACTATTTTAATTGCTTATCTTTCTTTATTATTAATGAGTTGTGCTATATGCATATTTATTTGTGTAAACCCACTTTTTATATAACCTTTTTTCTTTTTGTATATCTCTTTTTTTTAAAAAAAAAAAAATTCACTCACAACTCACTAAAATATAAAAGATGTACCAAAGAGTGTGCATAAATGTGTATGTAACATTTTCCTTATTATTTGTCTGGGTTTTTGTTAGATGCATGTCGAACAATACCGTCTGTAGGGGAACATAGCCCCATACTCCATTATTGCCCAGTCTTCAATGCATGTTGATTCTATACGCTCTTCACTTTCCAGAACACTGCGTAGTAGGACGACCCCGCCTTGTGGTTGCAGGTTTTTTTTTCCTAGAGAATCAAAGCAAGTTTGACAATCCAGTTCTAGAGCTTAAAGTCGTGCCTACCAACTTGTAGTAGACATGGTTTAAAGAATTTAAGGTGATAACACTTGACCTATGTAGTTGTGATTTAAGATGAATATCTAACTTGTTTATTTAAGATGATAACACTTGACCTATGTAGTTGTAATATTTTTTTTTTTAATTTTTCACTTACAACTCAGTAAATCACTTTGAAATTTTTGCAAAGATAAAATAATTGCTAAGATTTCCTTTTTAATAGTTGAGTAATTCTGTTGAGTAGGATTCTAGTTTTTTGAGAAAAAGGTAACAATTTTTTCATTGTTATCTTTTACTTGTTTAAGGATGCTATAGCAACCTAGATCTAATGCATCTGTTTTAACAATTTTATATGTAGTAGGTTTGAGATGTGCAAACATGTTAAACATTTGACTTCGGACTTAACTTATTTGACTATCCTAGTATGTAGATTCACCCACAAAGAAGGGTTTTTCCTAAGATGCTCATGCAAAGGTTTAATTAAATTGACTAAGTTGGGAATGAAGTTTACAACATAGTTAAGATATCTTAAGAATCTCTACAACTAATTCTTATCCAGTATTTGGTCTAAAAATTTATTAGCAAATTGTATTGCTCTTTCTAAAGAGTAATAGTTCCTTAAAAGATATAATGACCAAGAAATCTAATCTTAGTTTGGAATAGGACTATTTTATTTTTTGAGACAGCTAGTCCATTTTTCTGAGTTACTTCAAGGAAAACATTTAGATGCTTAAAATGATGATCTATATTTTTAGAGAAAACAAGAACATCATCTATATAAACAATTATGAATTTAGTGAAAGGATTATCAATTTCATTCATAATCCTTTGAAATTCCGAGGGAGCATTCTTCAGGCCAAAATCATCACATTCCATTCATACTGTGCAAATGGAACTTAAATGTTGTTTTGTACCTATCCTCAAGCTTAATTCGAATCTGCTAAAATTCAGATCTCATATCAAATTTGAAAAATCTCTAGGTAGAGTATAGTCTAGCTAAAAGATCTTTTTTTATCAGGTCTTAGATACCTAATCCATATTAATGCTTAATTTAGTGGCTCGTAATTGATTACAACCTAGGAGTTCCTGTTCAATTTCTGCAAAGCAAGACTAGGGAAAATGACTTTTTCTAATAATCCCTTTTTGTAAGAGACTATCAATTTCTTTTTGACAATATTCCATTAGCTCTTGATTCATCTTAATAGGACAAGCCTTGTTGGAATGTTTCTGTCTTCATATAGTAGTTCCACCATGTGTTGTTTTCTTTTCTAGAAAGCATTTAGAAAATCACAATATATTTGGTTTTGGAGAAGGTTTTCAATTTTTTTTTTTTTTTTTGGTTTGTACGATACTATCTCGAAGTTGTTGTTCAATTCTTTTGAACACTATTTCTTCATAAAGATAAATAATTTGATTTTGCTTGTATTCAAGCTGATTTAAATCCCTAAAAAAAGGTTTTTAAACAAATTTAAACAGAATTTTTTCCCCGACAATCAACTTCAATACCTTTAGAAGATTTGTAAAAATCTCCTATTGCATCTAAGGAATTGCCAAGAATTGTTTTACTAGTCAAGTCTTTCGCTAGTAGGAAATCAGTTGTCCATTTCAAATAGGAGTTTTGAACAATAACATTTGAAAGTTTGTAGCTAATAGAAAGACCTTTCCCATTGGCAATCTTAAGACTTTCAGTGGTTTTTTCAAAATATTTTGTAACAATTAATCCTTGCTTAATACAATTAAGATTTGCACCAGAATCAAGTATTGCTAGATCTTCAAGGATAAATTCATTTTTTATAATTAATTTAATTGGAACATACCACTTTTGAATTTTTAAGGAAGAAATCATTCTGAAGAGATCTTCATTATTATGAGATTCTTCAGGCTCTTTTCCATTAGCCTCACTTTTGGTTTGACTAATTTGATTTACTATCTAAGCTTGTTGAGTTTTTAAAAGCTTGATTTCTTGCTTTAATAAATTGATCTCATATTGCAAATCTTGAAGAGTTATAGGTCTTTCCTTCTTCTTCTTTTTTTTCAAAAAACCTATCTAATATTTCTTTTAAAATTGTAACTACTAATTACCTATGGTCTTGTAGTAGTTGAAGGAGGAGGTTGCTCAAGTGTGGTCTTGAGTTTTTGAAGGTAGCGCTTTTTCTTTTTCTTTTTTTTTTTTTTGTCAAGAAGCTTGCTAATAACCTCAAAAAGGAGTTCTTGATCTGTTGTTAGAGTGTTGATTGTTGACATATTGACTTGTTCTCCTTCTTCATCTTGATTAATATCGGAGGAGGAATAGTAATCATCACTCTAGGCTCCTGAATTATCTTCCCTTTTAGCAATCACATCTTCGTCCTCTTCTTCATGTTCTGAGGGAGTGTCTGCTAGGAGGTCTCTTAATTTATTTAGAGTATCTTCTTCTAGATCACATTCATTAACCCTTATGTTTAGTCTACAATATCTAGTTATATGACCAAGTTTATCGCATTTAAAACATATAAGTCTAGTATCTTTATTTGGAGGAGGTGCATACTTAGGCTTTCTGCTTTTTTTGAGAGGTTTGTTTCTTGTGGTAGATTTATGGGATTTTTGAGCATGTGAGCTTTTCTTTCTATGCCTTGGTTTGTAAGATTTGGGACATTTGTGACCAAATTGTTCATAGATATCTCCCATTTCTTTTCTGTTTTGAGTTCTTTCTCTTTTAATGTGCATTTGAATTTTATCCATTTGACAAATTTTGAGAGCAGTTTTAGTGACATAAGTAACTAGTTGGTTGTATGTGAGTTATTCATAAGAAATAATTCCATTGAATTAACTTCTTATCTTCTCTCGAACTTTGTTACCAAATGACTTGGGAAGACCTGCTAGAAATTTTTCTTTCCAAAAAGGCTAATTACTATCCTCTCTGGAGTATATTTGTGTATTATATTGTTGAAAATCATTGAGAGTTCTATACCTCAGATTGGATAGTAATATTTGGTGATAGTATAAAGTAAGGTATTAACTAAATCAACAATTAAGTTGCCATGATGATCCATTATAAGGTTTCCTTAATCATCAGTTTTGTAAGCATCTAAAATCTTATGTCTCTTAACAAGAGTAAGATGTTCGTCCCATTGTCCTTTGAGGAACCTAGAAGATCCAGCAACAAGGACATGGACCACAGCTGAGTCATCACATCCTTGCATAGTTTGATAAACAGTGCTTACCATAGTCATTTGCTAGAAAATCTTGAGTATCTTGTACTCAGTCATTCCATCTATGTTTCATTCATAGATATAATTTCTATTGTAGGCATTCTAACCAAGAGATGTCTTCATGTTAGGGTTAATGAGTTCATGTTGCTCTTTGGGTCTCCATGGAGTTATTGTCCTGATAATTTAAACTTTAGGATGATCTTCTAATCGAACTTCTAAAGCTCGATCCAAGGTTTTTATGTTTGTTGAAGCCTCTTCTTCTAGAGAATCTTCGACTACTAAAGATTTGCCTAGCTTCTTCTTTAGATTATTAAACATCTGGGTGACATTTTGAATTGCTCTGGCATTTGAGAGTTTTGTCCTATAAGGTCTATTTAAGGCCTTTTGTTTGTCAGGAGGAATCTCATGTGACTTGAATAAGGGTTTCTCTATTTTCTTAGAGCCTGAAGTTTCTCCTTGATAGAGTACAGGCTCTTTGAGAATATGTTGCCCCAAAGTCTGAAGATATTTGTTAGTATAATTATCTTGCTCATAAATGATAGTAATATCTCCAAGATTTACTTGTTGCTTAGTATCCTTGATTTTAAGAGGAGAGACAACAAGAGGTTTAGTAGGATCTTTGGTCTTCATATAAAAAAATTTTAGGGGAAGTAGTTCAGAAACAATTTTTTCCTTTTATGAAATAACCCAAGTTTGAGTTGATTTAGTAGTATTTAAAGTAGATCCAAAAGGATAATCAATATTTTCCTTTATGGTGGAATCGAGCATGAAGGAAAACCCAAATGTATTGACCACCCTTTGACCTAATGGAATCGAGCATGATAACCCCTCAGAAGGCGGGACCCAGCATGACGGTCCCTATTCCAGAAACCCCTACGCAACCTTTAGCCTCTCCCCCGCAAGCAAACTCCCCAAACCAAAACCCAAATGTATTGACCACCCTCCTCGTCCACATGGAGGAAATGAGGAAAGAGATTAATGACCTCAAGGAGCATAGGAATAGAGACAAACTGGAGATCCAGAGACTCCAAGCTGAACACAACGAAGCCTACATGTCCACTGAACAGATCGAAACCACCCAGTCACCTGTAGTAAACTGACCTAACTCGGTAACACACCGAACATCTTTCTGCTACCAGTACCCATTATCCTCTTCAGACCACGCCCACTAAACAACCCAAGCATCCATTCATGCCAAATATAATGTCTTGCCCACTACCAGGCCACTTCAAACAACCAGTTTTACACAATTAGGAAACTTGCTCAATCAGAAAATAAAAGAAATAAATATAATCTAATAAAATCTGCTTACTTCTAAAATTAGGAAAAGAAAATAGTTGACTAATCTTAATACAATCATTCCTAAAATATCTCAATCAATTTGTCGGTCAGCTTGGGCATGAATCACGTTGATTATCTTCGGTTGACCATGCTCCATGGGCCTCCACGAATTAGCTTGCTCCAATACTTCTTGAACCAGCCCATTTAGTGCTTCCTTGAACCTCTTTGTCCAAGCTCTTGTCATGGGGCCGAGTGGCACTTCAAGTAGGTCTCTACTCCACTTAGCAGCAACATTTCCATGTGCAGAGCTGGCAGCAATGTCTCCATTGGCAGCATTGGTGGTCACGTTTCCATCATTCCCCTCCTCTTGAAAAGGATTTAACCTCAAATCACACCTGTATCAAAATGGCTTAAGTCAGAAATATTAAAAGTAGCACTGACATTATACTCACCAGGCAAATCAACCTTGTAAGCATTGTCATTGATCCTTTCAATGACTTGAAATGGACCATCCCCTCAAGGTATTAGCTTTGATTTCCTTTGTTGTGGAAAATGTTCCTTTCTCATGTGAACCCACACCCAATCTCCGGGCTCAAAGATCATTGAATGACGCCCTTTGTTTACTTGCTTGGCATATTGTTCAGTTCTCCTTTCAATATTGAGTCGTGCCTTCTCATGAATCTGCTTGACAAAATCTGCCTTCTTTTGGCCATCTAAATTAACAAATTTTGTCATGGGTAAAGGAGATAAATCCAAAGGAGTTAATGGATTAAAACCATACACAATTTCAAATGGTGAAAATTTAGTAGTAGAATGGACAGTACGGTTGTAAGCAAACTCAACATGTGGCAAGCATTCCTCCCATGCTTTGATGTATCTTTTAATAACAACCCTTAATAGTGTGGATAAGGTCTTATTCACTACTTTTGTTTGACCGTCAATTTGTGGGTGGCAAGTAGCAGAAAATAGCAACTTAGTCCCTAGCTTACACCACAAGGTCTTCCAAAAATAACTCAAGAATTTAGTATCCCTATCCGAAACTATAGTCCTAGGAATTTCATTTAAACACACAACTTCCTTAAAGAATAAGGCAGCAATGTTTGAAGCATCGTCCGTCTTGTGACAAGGAATAAAATGTGCCATTTTAGAGAACCTGTCAACAATAACAAACACACTATCTTTCCCACGTTTAGTCGTAGGCAATCCTAACACAAAATCCATGGATATATCAGTCCAAGGTGCACTAGGGATGGGTAATGGTGTATAGAGTCCATGGGGTTGTGTCCTAGATTTAGCTTGTCTACAGGTGACACATCTACCACAAAGTCTCTCAACGTCTTTCTTCATGTGTGGCCAATAAAAATGTTCTTGTAAAACAACCAATGTTTTAGCTACCCCAAAGTGACCTATCAATCCCCCACCATGTGATTCCCTCACTAATAAGTCCCTAATTGAACAGTCGGGAATGCATAATTTATTTTCCCTAAACAGAAATCCTTCAAATCTATAAAACTTATAAGTAGCTGTCCTTTCACATGCTGTATATTCCTCACAAAATTATGGATCAGTAGGATATAATTCCTTAATATGCTCAAAACCTAACAGCTTTGCATCAAGAGTAGAAATAAGTGCATACCTACGAGAAAGGGCATCAACAACCACATTCTCCTTACCTTGCTTACACTGAATGACATAGGGAAATTGCTCTATGAATTCTACCCAGCGTACATGCCTCTTGTTCAGCTTGTGTTGGCCTTTAAGATGCTTTAAGAACTCATGATCAGTGTGAATTATGAACTGCTTAGGCCAAAGATAGTACTGCCAAGTCTCCAAAGTCCGAACCAATGCATACAGCTCCTTGTCATAAGTAAGGTACTTTAAAGCAGCCCCACTTAGCTTCTCACTAAAGTATGCAATTGGTTTACCTCCTTGCATAAGAACAGCGCCAATACCTATACCTGAAGCATCGCATTCAATCTCAAAAGCATTAGTAAAATCGGGTAAAACAAGTAAAGGAGCATGAGTTAATTTCTCCTTAAGCAACTGGAACGCCTTCTCTTGCTCCTCTCCCCAATTGAACATAACATTCTTCTTGATTACTTCGGTAATAGGTGCAACTATAGTGCTGAAATCTTTCACAAACTATCAATAGAAGCTGGAAAGTCCATGGAAACTCCGAATATGACTTACACTTGTTGGACTTGGCCACTCTTGGATGGCTCGGATCTTTTCTTCATCAACCTGTATGCCTTGTGCACTAACAACAAAACCGAGAAACACAAGCTTATCGGTGCAAAATGTGCACTTCTTTAGGTTAGCATACAATTTTTCTTTTCTAAGCACTTCAATAACAGTTCTTAAATGCAACAAATGATCATTTAAATTGTGGCTATAAATGAGAATATCATCAAAATAAATAACCACAAATTTCCCAATAAATGCATGCAAGACATGGTTCATCAATCTCATGAATGTACTAGGAGCATTAGTTAACCCAAATGGCATGACTAACCATTCATATAAAACAATGTTGTTTTCCATTCATCTCCTACATTCATCCTAATTTGATGATAACCACTTTTCAAATCAATCTTAGAAAAATACACTAAAACCATGCAGCTCATCTAACATATCATCTAAGCAAGGAATAGGGTGACGATACTTTACCGTGATGTTGTTTATGGCTCTGCAATCAACACACATCCTCCATGTTCCATCCTTTTTAGGCACCAAAATTACTGGAACAGCACAAGGATTCATGCTTTCCCTCACATACCCTTTCTCCATCAATTCACCAACTTGCCTCTGTAGCTCCTTCGATTCTTCAGGATTAGCTCTATAGGCTGGTCGGTTTGGGATGGCAGCTCCTGGAACAAAGTCAATCTGATGTTCAATCCCTCGAATTGGAGGTAGCCCATTAGGCACCTCTTCGTGAAAGACATCCTCATAATCCTACAAAATAGAGACAACTGAAGGTGGCAAGGTATCATTTAATTAGTTAGTATTCAAGAGTGCTTCTTTGTACAAGAGTACAAGCATTGGTTGATTTAAATTTAAAGCTCTCTTGATCTCACTTGCCTTGGCATACACATTTGTTTTTACCTTCACTCCACTCTTATCATTTTTTTTTCTCTCTCTCTTTTTCCTTTTGATTTCCCTTCAATTTTTTTCTGTCATTTTCTTTTTTATCTTGTCCACTCACTTTTTGCAGCCTCACTTGGTCTTCATAGACTTGTTGTGGCGTTAATGGTACGAGAGTAATTACTCTTTGGTTGTGAAAAAAAGAATACTTGTTGGTGTAGCTGTCATGCTTGGCTCTCCTATCAAATTGCCACAGCCTCCCTAACAGCAAATGTCCAGCTTGCATTGGAACCACATCACACAAGACTTCATCCTCGTACTTCCCAATGCGAAATGGAACTAGCACTTGTTTAAGCACATTTACCTCCCCACTGTTATTCAACCATTGCAGCTTGTAAGGCCGATGGTGCTTCATGGTTGGAAGGGATAATTTTTCTACCATGGTTATGCTAGCAACATTCGTACAGCTTCCCCCATCAATGATCATACTACACGCTTTGTCTTGGACTTGGCATCTAGTATGAAAAATGTTGTCCTGCTGCTCTTCATCCTTTACACAGACTTGCACACTTAAAGCCCTTCTTGCTACTAATAACTCCCCTTGGGCAGCACTCTCTTCATCATCATCGGCATCCTCCAATGGTGGCATAGAGTCATCATCCGACTCTTGGTCAGTTTCAATTTCCCCATTGTCTCTAAGCACCATTACTCTTTTATTCAAGCATTGATTAGCTAGGTGACCCCTGCCTTGACATCTATAGCATCTAATGTCACGGTTTCGAGGGTTGGGAAGATCTAGCTTACCTTGAGCCCCTTGGTTAGCCACGGCTGACTTGTGTTCTGGATTAGGCTTTGGCGTGGACAGCTTGTCATCTCACTTCCATTGGCTGGACTTCCAAGCCGGTGTGCTTGGGTTATGGCTGGCACGTGAGCTACTTTCCCTCTTGAGTTGCCTCTCGATTTTTATAGCCATGTGTATCATGTCTTCCAGCTCCACATAATGTTGTAATTCAACTGCATTGTGGATTTCCCGATTTAATCCAGCCAGAAATCTTGCCATTGTTACTTCTCGATCTTCTTTGATGTTAGCCCGGATCATAGTGACCTCCATCTCCTTAGAGTACTCCTCCACACTTTGTTTCCTTGCCTAAGGTTGCAACCTATTATACAGCTCCTGGTAGTAATAATTAGGCACGAACCGCTTCTTCATCACAACCTTCATTTCCTCCCAAGTATTGGGTGCTCCCCACTTCTTCTCCTGTTCATTATCAACTGATCCCACCAAATAATAGCATAGTCAGAAAAAGTTTGTGGCAGCCAGTTTTACTTTCTTTACCTCTGAATAATGGTGGCAATCAAACACCAACTCCACCTTCTTCTCCCACTCCGGGTAAACTTCTGGATCATTCTTCCCTTAGAACGATGGGATTGTCATCTTAATGCTACTTAAATTATTATCCTCCCGGTTCCTAGCTTCTCTAAACCGCCCACCATACCTCCTATGGTCCATTGTTGATCCCTGATCATCCTCATCATCAAAGCCTACCCCTTCATACTCCTCAGGTTCAGCTCTTGCTCCCCTTGGTGGAGCTCGGCCTCCTCTAGGCACATGAGGCGGCTCCCTTCGAGCATTTTCTATGCGGTCTATTCTGTCATGTAAGGCTTCCAGCTCCGCTCTCATCATTCTCCCCACTTCTCTTGTCACTACCTCCACCACCGGTTGTGGATCTACACCACCCCTTCCACTTACCGAAGCACTATCATGAGACATGTTTGCTGCAAGAAGAAATGTTAGTAAAATAAAATCCTCACTTCACACAACTCACATGTTTCCTCTCAAGGATTGACACTCTAATATCACTCGTGTTTACAAGGAGAATAATTTGGCTTTTGGCTCTCCGTAATGTATATCACTCTTGTCTTTTTCCACTCTTAATCCTCTCAAGAGTTCTTATTAAGCTACTCAACCCAAAACAGAATTATTCTGGGCACGATTCTCACCCGAAACAAGGCAATCAACTCTGGAAAATTTCAGAATTTTTTGGGCACAATTCACAGCCGAAACAAGACAATCAAATCTGGAAAAATTCAGAATTTTCTGGGCCAAAAGTATATGAATTAAGTGGCCAATTCTGAATCAATTAATTGACAATACCTAATCTGAATTCTGGAAGGTAGGAATGTAGAATTCAAACAATCAAATCTGGAAAATAGGAATGCAATAGCCGAATCTGGACAATTTCTTTTGTTGTTCTATTTTTATTTTTTTTTTATCAGAATTCCGAATGGAGAAGATTTAGGCAAGTTGGTTTGGAGTTTGTTACATGAGGAAAATAGACTCTCGGTTAGCCTCTAGTCCAGCAAATATGTTGAAGGCAATAATATCCTTCAATGTAAAGCTCCGTCATGGGCTTCTTATGCTTGGCGCTCTATCACCAAATGCGTTCCCTGGATCAAAAAAGGATTTGTTCATCGGGTGGGTAACGGGCATAGTGTCAAATTTTGGATTGATTGGTTGGTTGGAGGTGGTCCCTTACTCTCTCACATAGATGTTGATTATAATGGAATGGAATTAAACAAAAGGGTTAGTGAGTTCATTAACAATGGGCAGTGGAAGCTTGCTTTGCTCCCCGATCCTATCTTGGAAGACATAAGGGAAGTTATTGCTCACTTGAACCTCCCCTTCTTCTCTATAGGAAAGGATGCATGGGTGTGGAACCATGCAAATAATGGCATCTACACTACCCAATCTGCTTATCAGGGGTTAGTTGGCACCATTATTAGCTAGAATATTAATACCATTCCTTGGAAGAAAGTTTGGAGAATGAGATTCCCTGAGAAAATAAAAATTGTCTTTTGGCTGGTTCTTCATGGTAGTCTCCCAGTGAACCAACTTTGCTTTAATAGACATCTTGCTGGTTCGGCCCTTTGCGCAAGACGTGAATTTCATCCTGAAAGCATCATTCACTGTTGCGAGATTGCTACTTTTCCAAGAAACGTTGGCTTGAACTTGGAATGGGAAGCTACAATTATGTTTTCACTAGACCATCAAGTTTGTAGGCCTTTTGGGACAAAACTGTAAGTGGGATCTAGTCCTTTTTTACACCATAGCGTGGTGTCTTTGGAGTGCGACAAACATCAACGTTTTGGAAGGGGATCGTTTGAACCCAAACTTCATCCTTCATCAAGTTGCTTTATTGGCTCAAGACTCTGTCTCCATCTTCTTGGATGTCCTACTAGTGTTGTGAGAAACCACGCCTTGTTAAATGGAATCCTCTAAGGGATAGTTTTTTCAAACTCAATACTAATGGTAGCTCCTTTGGCAATCATGGAAGAGCTGTTGGAGGTGGCATTATTTGGAACTCTAGCGGCATGTGGATAGGTGGCTTCATGGGTTATCTTGGTTATATGTTAAATATCCATGTACAACTTGATGCTCTACATTGCGGGCTAGACATTGCTTGGTTGAAAGGTATTTGCAAGTTAAAAGTGAACAAAGATTGTCAAGATGTGATCTTTCTTCTACAAGCTCCTTCTCTATGTCACAAACATGGTGCACTCTTAAGTGATATCACTAAGTTATTAAGGAGAAACTAGATTGTTGAGATTTTGCACAATTACAGACAGGTTAACTCCAATGCTGACAAGCTAGCTAAAACAACGGCTAGAGATGGGATAGGGATGACTGAGCTGCAATATCCACGACGTTGGCTTTCACTTGAGTTATTGACACTTATTTGCCATTGTCTTCTTTAGGTCCTAGTTTTTCTTTTGTATCAAAATAAATAAATAAATAAATTTCTAGGGTGCTAGACCTCCATGACCCAAGCCTCTAAAAAGATTAATTAAAACAAAAAAGGGAAATCTTTTAGCTCACCCTATATGATAAATAATAGGATTTGGAGTGTGGGAGATAGTGGGGTGTTTAATTAGAAATTATGGGGTGTGTTAAAAGAATTTCACAACAAAAAATAGTGACTTTTAGACTTAAATTTGCTTATAGAACAATTCTTAGATTCTTCAACTAGGCCCAAGTTTATTGAAAACGAATCAAAATCGTAATAACTAAATTGTAAATAGAAAAATCTCAATAACTAAATAACAGTATAATAGTGTATAACTACATAATATAACATATTAGCCTATAAATGCATTTTAAGTTTGAGAATTAGACCAAGTTTCCTATCACTAGGCCCAATATTGGGCCATGCCATCTAAGCCTATTATTGGTGCTACTTCGGCTTTCATGTCATCACATCCTATGATTTTGTAATATACTAATTATGCATCAACTCTTGAATTGATTGAATAGAGGTCATTTTTCAACACACTCCATTTTCTCCTTCACACGCCCCCATTGGGTGAAAAGACCAAACACCCTTATTATTTTTAAAACAACATACGCCCTAGCTCAATGGAATGGCAATGCACACACTCTTACTCACTCGAAAAATCTTTGCCAAACGGATTGGTTTCAAGCTCCGAATGAAACCCATATATAATCGAGGCTCCTCTGGCAGCTCAATCTTTGGCACTTATGATGCAGTTTAGTAGAATAAATTATAGTGGAGAGCCACACAATAGAGGAAAATGAAGGTTTTTAAAAATCTGTGTGATCAGAATGATAAAACGGATTTCAAGCTCCAAATCACCAAGTATTCATAAAAAAAATGGATATCGAAATCTGTTGTAGCAGTAGCAGTATATCACGGATTACGAGATTTATTATTCCTCGAGATGTATGAACGGATGTTGAGATTCATAGTATTCTAACCGTGACCAAACAGAGATTGATATCCGTTTAAAGCAAATGGATATCAAGATCTATTTACCAATTACTCTATGCTTGTCTTGTTTTCAAATTTTGTTTAATTTTTAACTGTGTTGCCTTGGACTAGTTTCATATATGCCATTGTTTCATTTAAAATTATTGATAAGTTGACATCGTATTTATTTACAAGATTAAAGCCAACTTCGTTAGAATAAATAGCACATATCTAAAATAGATGAGCTAAAAATAAATATCACATATACACTAGGATATCTCAACTCCAGTATCATCGTATGTGTATTAATCTCAAAAAGAATAGTTAGAAATATATAAATATCTACTTTGAGGAGTCCTCCTCATCCTCATCCTCAACTGGTATGATGGACTTCCATCCTCCATTCTCCTTTGGTACCAGATGGGCGGCTCCTCCTAGAACTTCCTGGTCAAGGTATATGCTTAACGTATACGCTGCTCTGCACAAGATGAAAGGTCCTTTATGCTACGATCCAACACAGGCCTGAGGAGTCTAGCAATCTAGGTAAAACGATCCTATTTAAAAAAAAAAAAAAAAAATAGCATTTCATGGATTTCTGTCGTAATTAATAAGTTAAAATCCGTGTGATAAGAAAGTGGATGAAAATATTAACAGGCACTCCTCATAAATCGACGGGAGGTTGCAACGCCAACGACGTTTGCTCTCCCCATGGAGGACCGGTGGCTCAACGACTCAAGTGGAGGTGGGCAAGCAAGTATGGGTGTGAAATCCATTGATACCATTGCATGTAATCCGGCATGACTGCTCCGGCAACCTTGGCCACTGGTCCATGAGTAGCATCATCCAGAAATGAGCCTGGAAATCCTCCCATGTAGCATCCATGTCAGCAATGGAGATGCGGGCAGTAGTGACTCTACTAGGTGGCCTAGGAATACCTTGCACATGTCTTAGGTAGATGAGGTTCAACCTAAGATGCCCAAAGAAGAATGCCCTGTCTGCAGTGGATGGTGTAACATCCCAAATTTTTTAAGGGAATAATATAAATCTACACTAGAATAATTTAATTAGTGATATGTTTGCTAAATGCAAACGTGAAGTATAAGAATATTATGGATATGTATAAGGATGATATTTATGTGTACATGCACATATAGCTATGAAATTGATGTTATGTATTTATATGATTGTATATTAGCCCAAGTAAATGTAACATCCCTCTATTTTATTCATGATAGCCATATATAAGGTAATGTGATTTTATAATATGTTAAAGGACTATGAAATTTAATTTCTATCTTACTTGATAAAATATGATTGAAAGTGAATGGTGAACTCTTGGTTGCTTTCCATTGTATGTGCTTATGTAATTATAATTCTTATTATCATAAAAATGAAGTAAACTAATAGGAATGAACTTTAAATAATTAATCAAGGAATTAAAGAGTTAGAGGTGTGGTATAAGTAATGTAATTGGATTAAATGGCTATCTTAGTGAACTACTAGTTAGAGAGGTGGTTAGTATGTAACCACGTTGGTCACAATTGGACCAAAGGAAGGCAGCAGCTAGCCTCCCCAAGGACCCACGCCACTTTGCATGTTTTAGCCTCTAGAAAGTATGCAATTAAAGAGGGGACACTCCCACCAATCATAACTTGACAACATGCCATAGGTGATAATTGCACTTGTGGTGATATTTTGTAAGACTTGTTCATGAAAGGGAGACTTGTGTGAGGCTTGCGCAAGAGAGGAGGGGAATTAGGCGACTTGTGCAGCTGAAGCAAGGGAAGGTCGGTTTGGAAGAATGGTGAGTCAATGGAGACAACCAATCAAAACAAGCCACACTTGCCCTACCCCTAATTACCTATGATATTAATTAATATAAGGAAATAATTATAGCAACAAAAATAGGCAAAAAGCAAATAAATAAAAGGAGAAGGGAGAAGGGGAAGTCGGCAACCTCAAGGGAAAGAAATAGAGAGCTGCAGCAAAGGAAGGAAGAAAGGAGAAGAGAAAGAAGGCTAGGAGTTGAGGTAGCTAATGACTCCTTAACCTCTTCTTGCATGCCATGTAATTGCCTATGGATGTGAATATTTTTGATATGCTATTATCCATTCTCTTTGCTGTGTTTAAGTGATATTCAAGAGGAATATCATGTTGTGATGCTTATAGCTGCCAAGTAAGTGGTTCTAAATGGGTATGTGTTAGTATGTGCACCATGGTGTCTCCTTTGCATTCATATGCTGTTGGTTGAGATTATTAACTATTTCTAACCATGTATATTCACTAATTGACTCATTAGCTACTGAGACTTGAAGTCTCATATCCATTTTTGTGGAAATACCAATGATTTCCAGGTGGAGAAACACCAAGAGTGGCTGCCAAGCTTCACATAGAGTGTGATTGTGATTTAAATTAATATTATGATTAATGTGTAATTACTTGTTGTAATTGAACACTTGATGTATGAGGATGTATTGTATTGCTCATAAATGAGAAATGGACTGAATAGAGGGAAGAGGTAAATTAATAGAATTTTACTCAAGTATGTACAATAACCTTAAATTGGTTTTCTGGCAGTTAAGAGGATAAATCAAGTAATATGCTTTAAACCCCGAGTTTTAACTTGAAAATTTTATAGCAAGTATGTGACATAGTGAGTTTCATCTATACAAATTTTCGTGGCAATTGGAGTTCAACTCCATGCCCAAATAATTTTCCAAAATAGCTAAACCATATTCTCGCAGTACACAGGGCAGTGTACAAACTTTACTTAATTGACCCATCAAAACAATGAGATTTTATATGAAATTTTTACCACATGTTCTAGACACATTAAACTTGTAATCTGGAGCTTTTCATGATTTTATGATATTTATATATCACGTTTTCATATTTTACAAAAATAGGGCAGCAAGCTTTCTAAACCAGTAAGCTGTCTAATTGAGACTTAAACTTCTAAATTGGTAATTGCCTTATTGAATTGAGTCAAATGAAAAGATTTTTTCATGAATATAAGAGTTAAAATAAGGTGTTACAGATGGTGCACTCTAACAGACTCGTATGACATCAACACCACGTCTTGGGACCTCGGATAGTCTAGCTGACAACGATTGTGGATCACCTGCCCTTCGCCTCACCCAGCTATCCACCAAAGCTAACTGTGCAAGCCTTGAGAGATGCTCAAATATCCATGCCTTAAAGCAATCAAAAGAAAGCATAATCAACACATGGTCAAGCATGTGGCACCCCATTAGAAAGTATAATCAAAAGAAGAAACAGTTACAATAAGCACATACCAGTAGCAAAGTCACATAACTGGCAATTTGCTTGGCCTTATGCCTCCTCGCAAATCCCAGATGTGAGTATAGCATGGTCATGAATATGGCACCCCATGCAAATTCGCCTACTGCACTTAGGTCCCAAAAGAGCTCCAAATAACTCAATGCAGATTGCCATCATAGACTTGTCGATGAAGAACCTACAACCGACAAGGTGCATAAGGAATGTTGTGGCAGAGGTGTCCCATCTTTGGGCTGCTACATGTGTCTAGTACCAAGCACGAAGCTGCTCGAACTGTATGTTGGGCCCCTATTGGAGGACAACTCCTTTGATGGATCTTTATCCCGTATACCACAGCAGTGGTGCTGCATGCTCCACTATTAGCGATGACACGGAGACGGACTCCCCACGAACAGGAATGTGCAGTAAAGACAATACATTGTCAAGTGTGATCATCATCTCTCCATTAGTTTAGTTGTATAGCTGGTTTTGCCAAACAACTCTAAATCAATCTAGTTACATAGTTATAAGCTATGTAGCGGCTTTCGGTTAGCTTCATAGCTCGTAGTTGCAAACTTGTAGCTTTCAGCTAATTTTACTAAACAGACTCTTCATATTTTAACTTTTTAATAATTCAAAATACTTATAAAATCGGTTAATATTTGTAACCAATTTTAAAAACTTTCAAATTTGATTAAAAAATTACCCAATTTCATATGTTTTAACAATTTAATTATTTAAATTATTTTAAAATCGGCTAATTTTTGCACCCGCTATTAAAATATTTTGAAAATAGATTTATATTTTAATTGATGTTAAAAGTAAAATACAAATTTAATATAGCACAAAATTTAGTCTTTTAAGATCGAGTATTATTTAACCCATGTTAAAGATACATTTAAGATCAATTAAATTAAAAATGTAAAAAAAAAATTGCACATAATTTCAAAAATGCCACCGCATTTTTTTACGTTGGTTATTTTATAACAACTTTTAAATTCAATTCTTAAATCCATTTTCTATACTAGTGAAATTATTTAGAAACCATACCTTCAACCAAACGCCCCATTAAGTTGAGGATAGACCACTGGGAGGTTGGATTGTCACTTAGATTGATTGTGTTTTCATCACTATTTGATTTCTATTTTATTGCTTTGTTGTCTTCGATTACTGTTTAATTGCATTCACGTTATATTTTCAGTTAAAGCCCCCTCTTGTAGCCTAGATTAATTGAGAATTGTACTAAGTAATTCTCTCTAGATTAAAATTGGATTTGATTTGCCACCACGTATAGCTGCGATGCAATAGGCTGCGCATGCAAATTTTGGCATTGTTGCTTAGGAATCAATAGTTTCCTAGATTTTTCTTGGTGTCATTTTATATATCTTTTCCCTCCCTTCCTATCCCTCTTTGATTACCGTACATTTTTTCACTATTTTGCCAATTTCGCTAGGAAAAATTGAGACAGTTCAACTATTTTAAATTAACCTGAAAATTAGATTAGTAATAGATTTTGGCCTAGAGATCATAAAAATGAATAATAATAATAATAATTTGTTAAACAAGTGTAATTTGTTAAATTTTTATAGCAAAATTTAGATTAAGCGGCTTTAAAATGACATTATTTTTAATTAGGAAACTCTTAATTAATAGTATTATTTGATGGTCTCAAGGGAAACTCATGATATATTGAGGTTTTCATCTTTAAATCGTATTAGAAGCATGTGGGATGTGATTATCATCTCATTTTATGTAGCCTTCAATTAGCAAAAAGAAACAAAATTTTGTTGTAATTGTTTCTAAATTTGACATTATATTAGTAAAAGAAAAGCTGAATTTAGAAGCATTATCTGTCTTCTGGTTGTTTTCACTATTTTTCTTTCCCTTAGCTATTTTGCAAATGATTCTCTCAGCTTTTAGATGTATTCATTTCCTATTTAATGCCCCAAATGGAATCAGCCATCCATTGTGATCAATTATGGCATTCAAGGGCATCATCATGCTCCCACTATTCCTTATGGCCTTTCTCAGCTCATTGGTTGCTATTACGGAATAAGTTTAGCCCGTTCTTGATGTTTCTTCTCTCAATCGAAGCAGCTTCCCAAAAGGCTTTGTTTTTGGTACTGCATCCTCTGCGTACCAGGTATATTAAGCTTGAACTAATTTCTTAGGGGACCAAAGGGTTAGACAACTTTTTGGGGCTAAATTTGTTTGTTTAAATAAATTGTAGAGGAAAAATTGGGAGACTATAGCCCCAAGTTCATTGAAACAAAGCTCCTTTGATTTGAATTTGTGTATTGTATAGTTTGTTAATGCTTTCGTGTTGATTTATGTATAGTCTGAAGGTGCAGCAAATGCAAACGGTAGAGGACCAAGTATATGGGATACTTACACCCATAAGTCTCCTGGTATGTGTCCTATACAAATTAATTTTTCTTGAGCCTTCAGTCATATAAATTAAACAAATAAAAAAAAAATTAATTTTTCGAAAATAGATTTGGGGTAATTAATCATATGTTATTTTACAAATGATGTGTAAGAATCAAATTATAAATATACTGTTAGTCATTTTATACTATAATTTGTAAGAAAATAAATTAACAGAAAATTAGTGAAAATACACATAAAAGGTACAAGAGCTTGGTAAGCTGAAAGCTCCAAGATATTGCTTTTATGAAAAAGCTTTTGTGGTAGCTTATTAATGTGATATCATTCTATGGTATGTGGCCAAACAGGAGTTTGGACCTGAGAAAACTGGATTTGGTCTCATTTGATGTTTTATATTTTTTTATTGGTTAAAAAATAATAAAAATAATGCTGCATGTATTGTTAAGCTATTGAAAATAATTCTTTTCGACATAAGAGAAGAATGAAATTGATAGAGAAAGAAACAAAGAATGAGACAAAAGATAATATATCTTCGTTATAAAAAAAAAAAAAGAGGATAATATATCTTGTTATAAATGATAGAAAATTATCTTTATAAACTATACCTTTTATTATTATGATGGAGAATTCAATATTTATTGTGATAGATAATTGATTTTTCTTTTTGTTAGAGATAGAATATTTACATTATAATATATATCTACAACTTTTAGGAATAAAGTATGAGAAGTAGGGTCACCCCTAGTTAGTAGTAATTTATTTTTTCCAAAACAAGAATTAGTCTTACATAGCTAAAGGAAGTGAGGGTGCTCTTGGTATAAACAGAAAGACCATAATATGTAATAATACTAGGATTTGATGATTGATCCCAGGTCCTAAAATTCTGTTTAATCTTAACGACAAGGTACATAATTACTTGAGCTATTATTTTATAAAAAATAATCGATAGAAGCAATGCAGATGCATGTGCATATTAATAAGATGTTATCTTTACTTATTGACAAAATAAAATGCAGAAAAAATAGTGGATAGAAGCAATGGAGATGTAGCTGTTGACGGATATAGTCGCTATAAGGTATTTGTTTAAATTATTAATTTTAGCAACCAAAATTATTCTAACCTTATTTCATTATTTTCCTCTACAATATTAATCTATCCGATCCAAATTTTACAGAGGAAGATGTAGGAATCTTGAAGGATATGAATTTAGACGCTTACAGATTTTCCATATCTTGGTCTAGAATATTACCAAGTGAGTAAAATGTTGTATTTTCTCTCTTGTAAAATTTAACCAAATCGGTTATTCCAATAAACTGTGTTTGCAGAAGGAAAGTTAAGTGGAGGTATAAACCAAGAGGGAATCAAATATTACAACAACCTCATCAATGAGCTCCTAGCCAAGGGTCAAAATCCAACACCCATTTTTTTTTCTTGGTTAATTATTATAATTCATACCTAAAAAAACTTACTAACTCAATGAGATTAATTAATGCAGGTTTGCAACCATTTGTGACCATTTTTCACTTTGATCTTCCCCAAGCCTTAGAAGACGAGTATGGTGGTTTCTTAAGCTCCCATATTGTGTAAGTGCAACAATTTCTAATACATCTTGTGATAATAATTAGTCAATTCTTTTTGGGAAAAAGACTGAAGTGCTTGAAGTTAGTACTATGGAATAAAGTTTAATTTCTATATGTTAATCTCAAGACTAATTATTCAATGTTATTGATTAATTTCTAAACATGGTACACATATATGCATGCAGCAAGGATTTTCAGGAGTATGCAGATCTTTGCTTTAAGGAATTTGGTGATAGGGTGAAGCATTGGATCACTTTGAATGAGCCATGGACTGTGAGTCAGGGTGGCTATGCATCTGGCTCGATGGCACCAGGCCGTTGTTCTAATTGGATGAATCTAAATTACACCGGTGGTTATACAGGGACAGAGCCTTATTTGGCTTCACACCATCAACTTCTTGCTCATGCAACTGCTGTGAGATTGTACAGAAATAAATATAAGGTTTTGTATAGTAGTGGACGAGCTTTATTATTTTATTTTATTTTTGGAGGATTAGTCTCTTCTTTTTTTTTAATTTTTTTCTCAGAATACATAGACCTTTACTCATTGTTTCTAAGGAATATATATGGTATTATAGGAGGGAATAGAATATCTCTTATAATGTTCCTCGCATCTAACGTCTAATGAGAACAAGAGCACTTCAACAAATAAGCATACCCATTTTCTGTGCTTGCAGGCATCTCAGAAGGGTTTGATAGGCATAGCTCTGAATTCAAATTGGTATGTTCCAGTGTCAGATAACAAATCTGATCAAGATGCTGCTCAACGAGCCCTTGACTTCAACTATGGATGGTAAGCTCTTAATCCATGGACTGAGTCATTATACTAATTTATCACATATGTTCACAACAGTTCTTTTTTTTTTTTTTTTTTTGTAATCTACAATTCCACACCCTGTTGAAGCCATACTTTATTTCATTATAAGATATTGTTGATCTAAAGTACTCTCTTTTAATAAGAAAAAAATTCATATAAGATGAGAGTGGTTTATGTAAGCAAAATAACATGTGAACATATACAGCAGCTCCCTCTCTTTATTAAAGAAAGTAAACTTTAGCATATCATATAAAATTTGAAATTTGTTTTTCCAAATAAACCACACTCATGGTTTTAAGCCAAGATAAACGACTACAATAACATCTACAAAAGTGCAGTTTCAGCCAATTATGCAACCACATTTGTCTCAATATTGGATTGTTAATAGCACATTTTTGTGCAATTTTTGCATTTGTTTTACTTTAATGCAACTTGAGAAGACTATATTACTGGTTGTAGGCTTATGCAACCACTAACAACAGGTGAATACCCAGAAAGCATGCGATCTCTTGTGGGAACACGACTGCCCAAATTCACTAAGGAGAAGTCTGATCTAGTTAAAGGATCATATGATTTTTTGGGGCTAAACTACTACACTGCCCATACAACTAAACCAACCAATGCCAAACCCAGCTTTTTCACTGATTCTCTTGCCAATCTTACATGTAAGTCTTTCATCAAATCTTCAACAAACATGCAAGTGAGATGAGAAATATGAAAAAAAAAAAAAGAGTTTCAATGTGTAAGCAATCTATTAAGTCATGATCATTAAATCCAAATGCCATACATGAATTCAAATATGTTTTTAATTGGTAAAGACATAACTTTGGTTTGCTCATATGCATTATGACAGTTGAGAATGTTGGGAAGCCCATTGGACCAAGGGTACGTACTTACATCAATTCACCAAAAATTCTTAGCTACATCAAGAGTATTACACATAAAAGTGGACTATACTTTTATTTGTATATAAGAGCAAGCTTAGAATTTATTTGTCTTATTTCAATTGAAGTGGCAATTGCATATCCAAAGTTTTGTCTAGTTTTTTTTTTTCTTAATTTGTTATATAAAGAGACTTCTATTTTTATATCCAGGCTGCTTCATTTTGGTTATATATTTATCCAAGAGGAATTTATGAATTGCTTGTCTACACTAAGAGAACCTACAACAACCCTTTGATCTACATTACTGAAAATGGTAAATTGACCAGTGATATTTCTTTTCTTCTATTATTGCAATCCAATTATACTTATATATGCACATTTTTCTTTATCTAAAAACCAATTTGTACATGTAGATTTAAATTTTTTAATTTTCTTTTTTAAAAAAATTTAGGCATGGATGAGATCAATGATCCAACACTACCACGTGAGAAAGCTCTCACAGATACTAAGAGAGTTGAATTTTATCTACAACATCTCTATTATGTCAACAATGCAATCAAGTAAGTGGCACCCTAACGGATTCTCTCTCATCTTGTACATACTAAGGCTTATTTATTTCATAGCATAAACTTCGCACATTTTAATTAATGCCTTTTGTTGGCTTTTGATGTTTACAAGGGATGGCGTGAATGTAAAAGGATATTTTGCTTGGTCATTGTTGGACACCTTTGAATGGCCTTCAGGTTACACTGTACGATTTGGAATGAATTTCATGGATTTCAAAAATGGTTTGACAAGATATCCGAAACTCTCTGCCAAATGGTTCAAGAATTTTCTCAACAAATGCTCTCACATGTAGAGATGATTCCGACATGGAATTCAATAACGATATAATCATGATTATTTAATCATGTGATCATAGAGCACAAGCAAAGCTTGGGTCTTCTTATGTTTAAGTAAGGTAGGGAAAATTGTTAATTGCTATGCTATCTTAAATTCTGAAATAATATTATGACCAGAATGTATGAGCTCGACAGTCAAGCTTGTATTATAATAGTGACTGCCATAAAATAAACAATGAAACATGTAAAATTTCCTGAATTGTCACGTCTCTTTTGAGTGTCAGATTATGGTTAATTATATATATTGTTGGAGATGCAAATGTGGGATGGAATAACCTGGAGCCAAGGACATATAAAGTGAAGATAACCCTTGCACAATTAATAGTTTAAACATTTGGTATTGAGTTGGGGGAAGCAATTAGCTACCTACCTAATTGTGTGAAAATCAGTATGTTGGCACCAATTTTTACGTTATAGGCCTTGAGCAAGATATAAACTGTGAGGAAAAAATTAACACATGCACAAATTTTAGGTTATTAACTAAGTGATGATGACTAGGTACCTACCTACCTATTATTGGGTAAGTGATATCTAAGTAAATTTATTCTTATGTTTGTCTATTAACTAAGTTTCAACCCATTTACAAGGCTAATTTTCTTCTTAAAATGAAGGTATCATAAATTATACGTACTTTCTAAAAATTTTTAATGAAATTTGAATAACCACCTATTTAGATGAGAAATTAAAAAATTAAAATATTTTACATTTTAGTTTTCCATCAAACTTAAGATACTTAGTTAAGATTTTTTTATATGTTCTAATAAATATGGGCAACCCATTTCTTTAATGATTCTCTTAAGAAAAAGAAAAAATTTCCCTGTCGTAAACAACCCCTAAGGCTTGTGCTTTGGTCCATATTTATAGTGGTGCAAAAATTAACCCCCTCTAATCAATGATCCATTTGATAACTTGAAATATTAGTCTAAATCTTGATTTTCATTGCTGTCCATGATGTGCTCATCATCACTTATAAAATGAATTATAACTGCTGGTAGCACGGGCTTATAACCTAGGTTTTGTTTTGCTGGTGCCTAAATGTTCATTTATAAGTGAAGAAAATAATTCATTTTTAGAGTGAGTAGCTATAGATAATTAGTAAATTCCCCACATATTATCATAGTAATCTCCAAATGAGAAACAAATATTATGGGGGCAAAGTTGAAACTTGGCCATAATTAACGAATCAAATTGAAATTTTTGTGAGACTTGAGTGGTGCAAACTAGGTTTATACTTTTTGGGTTCTTTATATATCATATCTACATAAGAACGTAATTTACGATAAATGATTCTTTTTGGTATGATAAGATATATGGTTCTCAAAAATTGTGAATAATTGTATTTTGACATGAAAAAGAAAATCATCTTCTAAAATATTGAACCCAAAATGTTAAGAAATTTCTTATATATAGAACATTTGCAAAGAAAACCACCTAAATATATACAAGTTGCCGCAGTGCCATAAAAAATTATTGAGTAAATTACATCAATAATCCTTATAATTAGCTTTCCTTTTATACTAAAAAACTTATATTTAAACTTACAATATGTGACTAAATCGGTAAATAAATTGAACTCAATGGTTAAGAGGTTTCTGTAATGTTAAAAATTTGAGCTCATAAGAAAACACATGTTGAGAGAGAGAAATAATCATAATTACTCTATTAAGTTGGATGAAATTAGTCTTGCCCCAAATGTAAGTTATGAATACTTGTGGGTCAATAAAAAAAAAGTTTTCATTATGTTCCATTATATTGAAGAAAATATAATATATGATATAGAACTCATGCAAAAAATTTATACTTTAAAATGCAATAAAGGTTTCAAGGATTCAGCTACTTAAAAAATTTATAACTAATGCTTAGTTAGTGCAATATTATGGTTGAATTTAAATGTTATGTCTTTTCAACTACAAAGGATATATGTATAGATTTTAAAATTAAGTGATAAACGAAAAATAAAGTAACTATAGATAATTGCATTAATTATTCACATACAAATTGTGCAATATGTAAAAGTCTGAATGTTAACTTTTTTGTTTTTCCAATAAAAGAAGAATGTTTTCTTTTCATTTTTCCTTTTTTAATCACGTTCCAAGTACTAAACAACTAAAGCAAACATGCCCTTATACATCAATTCAATTTGAAAAAAAATTCATAAATTGAACTGGAGATTTTCAAGTTTTATTCTAATAGTGTGAAAATTGAAACTCCACTTTTTCACATTTGTATAGAGGAAAAAAGAAAAAAGAGAAATTGAAAACCCATTACGTGAAAGTTCATAAGTTGAATTGCACACTCTTAAATTTGATGCTAATTGCATGACAATTGAAAACCCACATTATCACCATCACTTTTTCAAAAAAAAAAAAAAAAAACAACAACAACAACTAAAAATGACTACATCAAAGATTGAGTGAATGTTTTTTTAACTTACATATAATCCGAAGAGAAGAATTTCATAACTTTTCAATAAAACCATTAATTAAGCCTCAATTGAAGAAACTTTATCCGTTTCTTTTAGAAAGTAGTGGTCCATCAGGAATGACTTATTTTATAAAGAAAGGATTTAAAGAAGTATATTTGCCACTCTCTCTAAAACAATGTCAAGGTACATAATATAAACATGCTAAAGAGTGCATTAAGGAATTTGAACAAAGAAAATGATTTATTGAAAAGTGGGTCTGGTGTAATCCTCAAAAATTAAGGCTCTAGCTCTTGTATCCTAAGTTCCAAACCAGCCCCTCCCTCATATCAAAATAAAAAAAAATAAAAAAATAAAAAGAAGAAGAAAGAAAGAAAGAATTCGCACAAAGAAAGCAAGAGTATATTGTGCACTTATGACAATTTTACCAATCACAAAATTTAAAATGATTTTCAAAGATTTAAGGCAATAAATATGTATGCGTAACATATCACCAAACACTTACTAAACCAATTTCCTTAATAAACGACTTTCAGAATAACTCCAATCATCCAATGATGAGTTACTGTATTGACGGAGTTTGATGCTTTCATTCCCACCAACAAAACCTGAGCATAGCCATTACTCCAAAGTCGACTAATCATCTTTAGAAATATGGCGAAATTCGGCATCTCCCTATTGATGATGGTCTTTCTGTTGATTAGCAGAACTTTGTTGGCATCATCTCTTTCCCCTGAAAACTCACCCAAGCCATCATCTGATTATGCTGATCATTTGCTCAAATGCGGAGCCAGATTGACTATGAAATGTGGCGATGAAACTGGTCTTGCTCTAATTTCTGGGGGAGAAATCGTCAGTGATGAATGTTGTGATATGATTGTAAACCGTTTGGGTGAAGGTTGTCACTTTGCTTTGGTCTATGTTTTTTTTATCAAATGATTCATGTTTCAAACGTATAGCATCACAAATTTTGGAGAGGCATTAAAATTTGGCAGAGATGTGCTTTGATTGCAGAATAACCATCGCCTTCACTATCACCTCTATAATTAATTGACTACTTTATGTAGCAAAGAACAAGAAATTTTACCTTGTACTAAATATGTGTAACAATTGGAAGATAAGACTTCCCCATATTTTTGTATTGAATTAACAAATTTGAGGAAAATAATAAAATTCTAAATAACTATTGTATTTTGCTTGGTAGCAGTTAGTATGACTGAAAAAATGTCGTAAGATTCTAGAATAGATGGAAAATAATGACTAGATAACCACTGTGATATGTTGGTAAGCTATGAATAATTGGTTTATGACAAGTAAATTTATAAAGGTTTAATTATTCAATTAGTAACGCGCGCCCCATAACATCGCTACTATAGGTTACGGTCAAATTAAATTTTCCAAGTTCAAGTTTCAAACCATGGACGTATTCTCAGAGAACCACTAGTACAGGTTTTAGTTAATTAGGCGAAATGGGGGGTTTTCAACAATTCAACAATAAATAAATGCGATAAATAGTAAAATAGGATGATGGAAATACAATCAACCTAAGAAACTATCAGACAATGGTGATTATATCCTCGACCTAAAGATAAATTTAATTCTAGTTATGCTAATTAACTAGATTAACCCCGAAATCTCAAGATTAACCTACCTAATTAATTAGCCGGTATCCTTGCACCTAGTTCGGCAATTCCTACTACACAATCGCATAGATTATGGTCATTGGAACCAAATCTAACCCTAACCAACATCGCAGCAAAGGATTAGACCATCCAATACCTAAATTCTGAATTTCTATCCAACCAAATCAAGTTCTACTCCGTGGAAATTACTCCTAGGGTGATCAGGCCTAGAAATCCCACAAACTCATCCAGCAATCATGCATAAAAATCATCCTACACAATCACAGAGAAAGAAATGAGGAGTAGAGAAGCATAACTATCATTAAATTCAAAATAAACACAATACAGGTCTCTAGAATCAAACTGACAGTCTTCCAATTATCCCAGATTGACTACAGACACTGTCATAACATACCCTTAGGGGGTAAAAACGTAACGACGAATAATGAAACGACTTTATTTTAAAACAAATTTAGTTTTGGAGTCGCCACCAATTGTTTAAGAATTAAGGTACAATTGAAAACCCTATTTATTTTAAAATTTATGCACTTATTTTATTATTATTTATTTATTTACTTTTTTTCTTGGAAAGACACTAGAATACAGACCAGAGATGAGTTCGGAAGTCACTTATGTGTGAGGAAGGTGTTAGGCATCTCACAACATTTGTCAAAAGACAATTACCCAAATTGATTGCGCAAAATAAGATATGACCCGAAATTGTATTTTATTCTTTGCAAAAATAAATATTACAATTTTTAAAGCAATGACAGAAAGATAAACATATATGCATGAGTTTTCTAGATAAAACTAAGGTCCTTCCACCCTTCAAGACAAAAACCATCCCTCCAGATGACACTTATCCTCACCTAGGTTAGATATGATGAGCTCAGTTTTATAAAAAGACCGGACTACCTGTTTTTTCATAATAAATGAGGGGCCTTGAAACCCTAAAAATTCAAATATACCTTAAAGTGTATGCATGTTAATTACCATTTAATATTTGAGAGTGGGATACATCTAACATTATAAGGGAAATATAGCATGAAAGAATAATTATATACTTCTCACACTTCTTTTTTCACACCTCCATAATTTCTATTCACACCATTTTCTTCAATCAGGTTTCTATCAACACCCCCACAATTCCTACCTGCACCCCTATCTTCTAGTAAACTCTTTTCTTTAGGCCCTGTTTACAACCATTTATTTTCTTCCTGCACCCAAACAATTTCTATTTACACCTCCCACTTCATTCCTGTGCACACCCAGAATTAATTCTTTTCTATTCTCACCCTCTCAATTTCTATTTGCCCCCAATTGTCTAACTGGACCAACTTCTTTCTGTGCTCACCCCTAAAATTATTATTCACACTCATTTCTCTAGTCTGCCCCAACTCTTTTCTGTTCTCACCAGAAAAATTACTATTCACACCCATTCCTCTAATCTGAATTGATTCTTTTCTATTCTCACACCTTCAATTCTATTTGCACCAAATTCTCTTCTATTCTCACCCTCGTGACTCCTATTCGCACCCGCTCTCTAATCTGAACAAATTCTCTTCTATTCTCACCCTCCATTTTCTGTTTGCACTACCTTTCTTCTCCACTCCAATCACGATTTACTGATCATAAACAGAAACCACGGTCTCGTCCAAAAGGCAAATTATGTACATTAAATCAAAACAAACATCTATGAGAATTTGAAATTAAATATTCAAGAGATCCACACTCCAAAATAATTTAAAAGCAAGAATTCAATGAACTTGAATCAATTCACTCTCTGGCTTTCAGCTTCTCGTTTTCTCTGTTTTGTTTTCTCTCTCTAGCTCTCTCTATTTTGCTTTCTCTCTCTAGCTCTCTCTGAATCAATCCCTTTTTCTTTTTTCTTTTCACGTCACTCTTTTCTTTCTATGTTCTTTCCTCTTTCGCATTTTTCTTCTTTTTTCCCTTTTTCTTTTTATTTTCTACCTCTGTTTCTTTCTTCTCTTTTTCCTTTTTTTCTTTTCTCTTCTCCTTCTCGTCTCTGTTTCCTTTTCTCTCTTTTTCTTTTTTTTTTCTTACTTCTTTTCTTTTCTTATCTTTTTTTTTTTCTTTTCTTTCTTCTTTTTTTTTTCTTTCTATTTTCACTGATCTCCTTTTCTTTTCTTCTTTCTCTTTTTTTTTTAATTATTATTTTTAAAAATATATATATAAAAGAAAAATAAAATGTAATAAAATAAAATAAAAATAAAATAAAGAAAAAATGTAAATAATTAATAAAACAAAAAAATCTGGACAAAATATACTGTTTACAAACGCGCTTAGCCTTCTATTTTCATGGAGACAGCCATGGGAGAAGGAGAAAATGAAGAAAGCTTGAAAAGAAATGAAAAGTGGCTGCTATGGAAAGGTCTTGGCCAAATATGCATATGTCTAGGTTTAGGAAAATTACGAAACTGCTATTAATGAGCCCCTAATTACAAAAATATCATTAATGAAGCTTAAATTATAAAAATGTCACTTTTTATGTTGTCAAAAACCTATTTCGTCCTTCTTGAGTTGCCAAAATATCTTTTATGCCCTTGCTTCATGAATTAATAAAAATTATGGCTCCAATCCTAAGCTTGGACATAAATCGTGAGGTCTCTCAAGTTCATTCCTGAAATTAAAAATCCCTGACAAGTAAAATTAGACCTTAAAGTGAGAAAATTAATATAAAATATAATAAATTTCAATAAGAACTCAATGATAAAAATAGATGTTAATTAAATACAAATTAAAAATATTAGAAATAAGTATAAGAGAGCACAAATAAACAATAAAAAGTGTTAATCTCTTTAATTTTACCTAAAATTAAATTCAAAAAAAAATTATAATTTAAAACGTTAAAAACTCGCCTTTACACTTTTCAAAACTTTTAAGTTAGTCTTTTATGGCAAGAATTCTTTTTATATAGTTTTAAAAAGTGTGTGGACAAATTTTTAATATTTTAAATTATAGATTTTTTTTTAATTTTATATAAAACTATAAGTACCCACTAAATAATTAAATCAATTTACAATCAACAAAACAATAGAGAAAGACTACAACATTTATTTCCTTTTGAGTCTATTTGAAAGCTTATGTCGTCTGAGAATTGAAGACAATTTTATCATATAAAATGTAATATTGTATTATATTTGACATATCAGGCAATTCATGGCAATATATTTGTAACCATCTTCTTTGGCATCAAATTCTCTTTGGGTAATTCTGCTTTGGTGAAAGTTTGAATCTAATTTGATGTACATCAATTATGCCATAATGCCATAGTTGTCGATTTTAAATTAAGTGGGCAATCAAATTTGCACTATTTTAATTCCTTATCTTTATTGAGTTGTGTTATATGTATATTTATTTGTACAAATTTATTTTTTATAAAAAAAATTTTCTGCATATTTTTTACTTTTTTTTTTTTTTTAATTTTACACTTATAACTCACTAAAATATAGAAGATGTACTAAGGAGTGTGCATGTATAAATGTGTACATAACATTTTCCGTATTATTTGTCTGGGTTTTGTTAGATGCATTTCGAACAATACCGTCTCTAGGGGAACGTAGCCCCTTCGTCCATTATTGCCCAGTCTTCAATGCATATTGATTCTATACGCTCTTCACTTTCCAGACCACTGCGTAGTAGGACGACCCCGTCTTGTTGTGGTTGCAGGTTTTTCTTTTCCTAGAGAATCAACGGAAGTTTGACAATCCATACCTAGAGCTTAAAGTCGTGCCCACCAACTTGTAGTAGACATGGTTTAAAGAATTTAAGGTGATAACACTTGACCTATTTAGTTGTAATTTAAGATGAATATCTAGTTTATTTTGGCAATGTAGCCAAATCCACAAGATCTTGAAGAAAAGTAGTGAGGTCATCCACAATAAGAGTAAGGGAACTTCCATGCAATGATTTTAGAAAACAGATTGCACATTCACTCGAAGAGATTATTTGTTTATCTTAAATGTGGAAAGTTAATTGTGGTTATCCCTTTATAATGAGAACAAGAACATCACTTTTTTTTTCAATGGAAATTTTAGAATCATTGCCAAAAACAATTTATTCTTTTTCCTTCTTGATAAACTCTTTTAAATGTTTAGACCCTCGTAATTAGCCCTTATAACGTCAAGATATTGAATTTGGGAAACCACAGTGCAACTTGGGTTATGTTAGCCTATGTCCAAGTTAGACTTCGAGCAAGCCAAATTTTGTGGGTCAACATGTGAAGGCTAAAGTGAGTATTTATCATGGGACATGGTTGGAATTTTTGAAAGTGTACTGAAGGGACATGGAAGGAACTTTTGGTATCTTCTTTCTAATTTCTAATAGGAGAAGTTGGATAAGTTTTGTTAAAATGCACATATTTCTTTTAACATGGCCTTGACACTTAGAATGTGTAAGTTTCTCTATTTGATACATATCAAGCTTATATTAGTAAAACTCTTTCATTCATTTTTAAACGTACTTAACTCTTTTTCTTCTTTTAATCTTCTTCTCAAATCAATCAATATTAATATAAATAAATAATAAATAAATCTAATATCAATATAGACATAGAATGAATTATTTCATGCTTCTTCCCCTCATGTGTTGACACTTGGCAGTTCCATTGGTTAACTATCATTTTTTTCTTTTTAAACATTTAAAATATGTAATATAAAAATTTTAAATATTATAACATTTTCTTTATAAATGTTTTGGCATTGCTATTTAATCTAGTCTAATCTTCTAACATACTATAGGAGAACTTGGATGGGTTTTGCTAAAATATATATCTTTTTCTCAACGTGGGCTTAACACTTGAAAGTGTGAGCTTCTATGCTTGACCCATGTCAAACTTATATTAGCAAAACTCTTCCATTCCTTCTTATTATGTCCTTCCTAAATCAATCAATTAATATATATAAATGATAAATAGATATGATATCAATATAGACATAGAATGAATGATTCCCTGAGTCTCCTCCTCATGTGTTGATACTTGGCTACTCTATTTGTTGATAATTATCACTTTTTTAAAAAAAAAAAATATTTTCACATTTTCTTTTTAAATATTTAAAAAATATAATTTAAATTTTTTAAGTTATATTATATTTTTACATTTTAAATATTATAAAAATTTTCAATATTATAATATTTCTTTTTAAATATTTTGATATTGTTAACAATTAGTAACATGATGTATTAGAATTAGTAGTATACTATGATTTTTTACATGCTTATTTCTTTAGACACGTACATTAAATCAATTAGAATTGGATGGGGGAAGAGAGAGTGACATTTTTCATTATTGGAACTAATAAGCAAGTTAAAGAAACTTAGCTACTTTTTATTTTTTCAGATTTTATTTCCAAGTAAAATCCTAAATTTTCACTTTGCAATTAATGGATCTATTTGGAGAGATCATGAAGAGTGTTGTAAAATTTTCACTTTGCAATTGATGGATCTATTTGGAGAGATCACGAGGAGTGTTGTAAAATTTTCACTTTACAATTGATGGATTTATTTGGAGAGATCACAGAGAGTGTTGTAAAATTGTCTAAATTTGATCATGACCTAATCAAACTCAACCCAATTTAACTCACACCTCCTGTGCTCGCGTCTAAATCTAGTTGTAGCATAGAGGGGGAATCATGAATTTTTTACACCTTCCCCCCTCCCCCTCCAAAAAAAAAAAATAGAACCATCTCCCCTTCCACTCATATGCCTTCCCAATTTTTCTTAGGGTTTCTCCACTTTCTTTTTACTCTTGGCAGCCACCATGACCATGGTGGTGTAGATACTTTATAGTCGGCTTAGGATGACTTGAAGATTCTTAGTGTAATTTTTGAAACTCGTGCATTGGATCTATTTGAATTTTATGAAAGTTATGCAATTTCTATTTATGCCTCTCTTAACTCACATTTATTTGGACATTTTCTTGTTTGTTCTTACTGGATTTGTGATCATTCTAAGCTAGATCACCTTAAGGTAATTTGCAATTAAATAGAACTTAACTTCGTTGGCTGGAAATTTCAATTTCAAAGCTAATGGTTGTCTAGGGCATACTGTCATTGCAGTTTAGTTGTTTCGGTTTGGGTTTCCTTGGCCATACCTTGTGGGATTGTGTAGTAGTAATTACCAAACTAGATGCCAAGATTCCGACTTAGCAAAGGGTTAAGTAAATTGGTTGATTAATTAGAATAACAGCAAATATTTTGGGTTAGCCTAGTTAAATTGTGTAACTGGACAAAAATTCTACCTTCAAGTTTAGGATAGACCAACGGGAGATTGAATAATCACTTAGGTTTATTTCTTTTTCATCACTATTTGATTTCTATTTTATTCATTGTTTTGTTCAATTACCATTTAATTGCATTCAAGTTATATTTCTGGTTAAAACCCCCTGTTATGGCCTAGATTAATTGAGAATTGTATTAAGTGGTTCTCAATTTTCAATGAATACAACCCATGTGAACTTAAAAATAGATTTAATTTGGCCACCACATATAATTGTGATGCTATAGGGTATCCATGTAGCATCATTGCATGGGAATCATTTCTATCCTCAATTATTCGGGGATGTCATTTTGTATATCATTTCCATCCCTCATCATTCCCCTTTGATTTCCATACTCTTTTTAGGGTCGTTTATTGCTATTTTGCCAGTTTCCCAAGAAAGAATCGGGATAGTTCAACTATTTTCAATTAACTTGACAATTAGCATAGTAATGGATTTTTGGCTTAGAGAGCATGTGTATATATATATATTCTACATTCTGCTGGTGTAACAATTGAAGGCATAAGTGATAAGGTAGTATGGATGTTGCGTCACCAGGAAGTAACGCCGACATTCAATTAGATCAAGGACAGAGTCAACACTTGCTCTTGTGGCCATATTAATTGCATCTGTGATATTTGCAGCTGGTTTTGCTGTGCCAAGTGGTGTTTTTGATGGCACAAAGACACAAGAAAGAGGAATGACAATTTTTGTTAATAGAACATGGTTCCAAGTATTCACTATTTGCAACACAATAGCTATGTCTAGCTCTACAGCTACATCCTTCATTCTCTTGGGGTCACAGTTGGGTGACGTTAACTTAGCAAGCAAGATATTTATTTTTGCTCTTCAACTTGTGGATTGGGCTATCATGGCATTGCTTCTTGCACTTATTGCTGCTTGACGTCTCGTTGTCTGCAGTGTGTCTTGGCTGGCCAACCTTCTAACTATTATTGGGATCATGTTCATGTTTGCAATCTTTGTATTCTTGTGTAATCATATGTTCCTATTGTACCTCGTTTTAGGTTCTTCCCATTTCGTCCGTTTTTTGACCTTCCTTTGAGTATGATTATCTTTGTATATGGAAGCCAAGACAAACAACATAAAATTTCAAAAGTGCAAGGATAGCAAAGGGACCTGTTCCATAATACCCAAGTAACATATCAAGAAAATAGTGTTCATTAACATGGAAAATTGACCATAAAGAAAGGACGTCGACTAGTCATCTTCTTTTCTTTTCTTTTTCTTTGTTTTTCCTTTGTGTATTACATTCACAGCTTTGTATTATTCATGTTATGTTGTTGTTTGCCTTTTTTTTTATGTAGAGATGAGTTTAAAATACCGAGAAGATGTTGAAAGTTTATCAAATAGGATTTTTGAGTATATGTTGAGTAAATTCATCTAGGCATTTTGATCAAAAGACAATGACACCTTGGGCTTCTGGTTGTCACTGTAAGAAAATATCCTACTTTCAAAAGCGTTTCCTTATATTAGTTTACACCTTTTGGGACATGTATTTTGTGAATATAGTAATTCTAGGGTTTGAGGCAATTTCGACAAAGTGACAGTACTAGTTGCTCTCTTACCCTAATAGGTGAAGAAATATCCTTGCTATTTAAAATAAGAATGCAGGCTAGGCTCCACATGAGATTATACAAAGGGCAGAAAAATATCCTATGTTTAGGCTGATGTGTTATTCCATTATTGGCTGACATTCTGCTGTTGCAGGGATTTTCTTATGAAACGCATTTCGCCAGTGGCTGCCTATCACTACTCTCAGCTAGCAAAGCTTGCTAGTAGAATATTATTGGAGGATGCGTAAAGCTTGTCCCCTCCATAGGATCAAGGAAAGAAGTCCCTTATCTGGTAGTGGGTAAAACGAAAAGTAATCAAGGTAATTTATCGATGAAAGGTGCTTCTAGAAGAGTTTTAGAGGTTACACTAAGTCAAAAAAAGTTGACACTTGATTTGAGAGTAATTAAATGGACTTAAGAATAATCAGAGATAAAAAAGACCCTATTAAAATAGTCGCATCATGTCCTTTTAGCAGGTTTCTTTAGCCTCCATCTTTTCCCTCAAAAGACCATCAAGAGGACAGTTTAATAAGCCTCTATCTGTTTATTTATTTCTGAGCTAGAAAAGCCTTCAAACTGCATACTCAAAGTTTTCCCACACTAAACCTTTTCACTTGAGACTCATTCCCATGCTATTGGGGATTTGACTACCGAAGTCCCTTAAACCTCAAGAAGTGACTCAAGATGCATCCTGGCCCTGGCCACAAAGCTTATACTCATGTTTGGGAAGCCTCTTTAGGCACGTTGCTTCTAGACCTCATCAGGGTGCTTACTTTGACATTCTTCCCTTACGCCTCATTGTAGCGTTAGGTGGGACTTTTCCCATTTACATAGTTCCCTTATGGAATGTGTTCAAGGGAACATGCTTTATAATTGAGAATAATAAATTTCTTTAATAAATACACACAATTGGTGTACTTTACCCATTCCTTTACCTTTGTCTTGAGCTTACCTCGTGGTGGGACTTATGCGGATTTGGGCTTTATCTCACGACCCATTTTAGATTATGTATATATGTATATCTTTAGTCTTCAGATGATTATTGGGATAATAGAGGTTCCACTCCTCCAATTTTGGATCTCTTATAGTGCATGGCATGCCTTGCTAACTAGAGTCTAAAAACTTTAATATCAAGTAGAGGTGGAAAAACAGGTTTTGTAGAACTCATATAGACCAGTTGGATTAAGACACATCAAACCCCACTTATATACTATTAGATTTTTGAAGTAGTTGAAGACAATGAGATCATGAAAGATATTTTTTTTTCCACCAATTACATAATAATTCAGCCAGTAATGTTGCAATATGAAGACTTTTCTCAAGGAGTCAACGGAAGCATGCATTTGTATCACAATATAGGTATAGTCTCAATTCAATTTGAGATACTTTGATTTTTCTATTAGATCTTTTAATTTTTAGTGTAAAAATATGAGAAAAACATGAGCATAAGTGACTAAGAAAACATTTATAGAATGTAAAGACAATTCCTTTCACATAAATTCAGCAATCTAATGAGTAAGACAAACTTACGTGAGTCTTTACATGGAAGACCAATAAGTCAATTTCTGTGAGTTACTTCTGTTAGGGTATCAGAGTATGTGTAGCAGATATAAAATAAATAGTGAGAGCAAAGCAAGAAGAATGGACACCCAAAGTTTAATGTGGAAAACACTCTAAATTTTAGAGCAAAAAAACACGGGTCAGACTGTGAAAAATATTTATTATGTGATAAAATTGATACAAGAGATATTTGAATGATTCAAACTAAATATTCTCTCCCCATCCCTAATCCTCACAAATTTATCAGTCCAATACTCTTAATATCAAAAGCATTGCCCACACTAAACCCATTGTGATACCTACACCTCAATATAAGAGAAGTTACTCTTTTTCTCTCACTAGAAGCCCTTTGCTTCTTCTCCTCAGTGTGTCCTATATTGGCTTCCATTAATGCATGGGTTGGACATTATTACAATTAGAAGCCCTTTGCTTCTTCTCCTCAATGTGTCCGACATTGGCTTCCATTAATGCACAGGTTGGACATTATTACAATTCTCCCCCTCAAGCCTATATATGACAAAGGGGAAGTATTGTTGTAAGTGGTCATTTGGTGATATGACCAAGAGCACTTGCCACTAGGCCAAAAGCTTAAGCTAGTAGAAAGGACGCAACTAATCACATATAACACCTTGTATTAGACGTGACTCTTCCTTATTTAAGCCATTGGACATGAGCCACCAGGTTCCATAAACCCAACATGAACCTTTGCGATATCATTCTCTCCCTCTTTTTGGGAAGGTTCACCCTCAAACCTTTAAATATTGTAAACATGTTGAACCTCTGCAACCAAAGTATTTCTTTTCCCTCTTCAGCTACTACAATATACTCTGCTTTGGTTGTAGATAAGGCAGCACATTTTTGCAATTTATACTGCCATGATATATCTCCCCCTAAGAAGATAAATACATATCCAAAAGTTGATTTTCTTTTGTCCAGTGTTAAGCTATAAGTTAGAAGTGGTTAGAGGTAACTAAAGTTTGTTGTAAGTGGATGAAATTAGTTATGGTTATTTGTCTGTTAATCCACGTGTATGGTAGCTAATAGATTGAGATGAATGGTTCTAATTAGAGTTTGACAATTATATAAGTCCAGGTTTACAGAGTTATGTAATTAAGGAAATAATATACAATTCCACTACACAATTATTCTCTCAAGCCCAACGTGTGAATTACTTCTTTCTTTTCTACACTTTCTTTATACTGGTGCTATCAATCTTTGATAGTATCAGAGCCATCAACAATGGTTGTTGCTACGCATACTTATCAGGAGACCATGAGTATTCCAATACTGGGACAAGCACTGACTGTGAAGCTGGGCAAAGACAATTACCTCATTTGGAGAAATCAAATTCTTAATGTGGTTATAGCAAATGGTTTAGAAGATATTCTTGAAGGCACAAGAATGAGTCCAGAAAAAGTTACAATAGATGTATCTGGGAATCTGGTCATCAATCTAGAATTCACCATGTGGCAAAGACAAGATTGGTTGGTTATGAGCTAGATTTATGCGTCTCTCACAGAACCTCTCATGGCACAAGTTATGGCCTGTAACACTGCACATGAGATTTGGGTATCCCTTGCAGAAAGTTTTGCATGTTCTTCTCGTGCTAGAATAATGGAATTAAAGCTTCAATTATAGACAATTTAGAAAGGAGGTCAAACCATGTGGGATTACTTGTTGAAAGTAAAAGAAATTTGTGACAATCTAAGAGCCATCGGTGAAAAGGTGAGTTCAGAAGATCATACAATGGCTATTCTTGGAGGTCTTGGTTCAGATTACAATACCCTAGTAGCTTCACTTAGTCTTGAGAAGATAACAATTAAATCTGTTCAAAGCCACTTGATGACATATGAGAGAAGGTTAGAAAGACAAAAATCTACTGAAGAACAAGTTGTCTTGCAAGCCAATGTTGCAATCTTAATGAAAGGAAGAAAAACTCCATTTGAGAATTATGGAGGAGGTCGCAATGGTGGAAGGTCAAACTCAAACAGAGGAAGGTTTACAAGAGGAAGAGGTTCTGGAAGAGTGATGGGTCAGAAACCTCAATGCCAAATCTGTTAGAAGTTTGGGCATATAGTTGTTGATTGTTGGTACAGATATGATAGTGAACATCAAACCAAACAGGCTTCAAGCCAAACTAAGAATCATCAAGCCTTTACAGCAGCTGTGACAAATGGAGAGGAAGCAGGAGATACTCCTTCTTTTCTTGATATAGGAGCCACACATCATGTGATAGCAGACCTGAATAATCTACAATTTCATAATCCTTTTGACAATGAAGATAAACTCAATTGGAAATGGTAAGAGGTTAAGAATTTCTAATGTTGGTATGACTTCAATTCAAAGTAGCAAAAGGCCTTTATTGCTCAAAAATACCTTACATGTCCCAAAAATTACATCAAATCTTGTTAGTGTACAGAAGTTATGTCTTGATAATGATGCTTACCTTGAGTTTTATCCTAATATTTTTGTGATTAAGGATCAGAAAACTAGAAAACCTCTACTTCAAGGAAAGCTTAAGGGTGGCATGTATACAATCAACCAAACCAAAAATCCAAGAGCTCGTAATATTGCTCAACAGATTGCTACTAACCTAGTGTCTATGTTTGATTCTCATTCAAAACCTGTTCATTCTACTTCTGCAAATTCCTTGTCTGCCCTTCAGGTGTTTTCTCATTCTAGTAATGGGTCTATCAATAAACTTCAGACCTGGCACAATAGATTAGGTCATTCTTCCTTTGAAACTATCAATAAAGTGATGTCCTTGTATGGCCTACCTCAGTTTAATATAAAAAATAAACCCATTTGTAGTTGTTGTCAAATTGCCAAGAGTCATCAATGACCTTTTGTAAATTCTTGTTCTCAAGCAATGAAACCTTTAGAATTGATACATGCTGACTTGTGGGGTTCTCCCTCTTGTCATTCAATGAATGGTACTTGTTATTTATTATTATTGATTGATGACTTTACCAGATACATGTGGCTCTATCTGTTAAAATCTAAAAGTGATACTTTAGCTGCATTCAATCAGTTTCAGTTGTTGGCAGAAAAACAACTTAACAACAAGATTAAGATTGTTCAATCTGACAATGGCAAGGAATTTACAGTTTTAACATCATATCTATAGAAGATGGGCCTTAATCATCGATTTTCCTGTCCATATACACCTAAACAAAATAGAAGAATCGAGAGAAAAAATATACATGTCATTGAAATGGCCTTAGCCATGCTTACAACAGCAAGAATGCCTACTAAATATTGGCCTTATGCAGTACAAACAGTTGTCTTTATCATCAATAGGTTACCTCATGCTGGTATTAATTTCCAAGTTCCCTATGTTCTTATTCATAACAAACAACCTGATATATCATCTCTTAAATCGTTTAGGTGTTTGTGCTTTCCATACTTAAGACCATATAGATATCATAAACTAGAACCTAGATCATCAAACTGTTGCTTTCTTGGGTATAATGACTGTCATAAAGGCTATTTATGTTTAGACATGGAAACTAGGAGGATTTACCTTTCAAGACATGTAGTATTTGCAGAAAATAATTTTCCCTTCAAGACTCTAGGTTCTAAAATTCCTTCACAGCAACAATCAGTACCAGTGCAAATTCCAGTCAGTCCAGTTCTTGTGTCTCCAATTTCAACAAATTCTGTAACTCCTGAAGCAACCACGGTTCAGTGCAAAATTCTTCACACTCTATCACTGCTGAAAATGTATCTACTGAAAGTTAACCTAATGCTGAAAACACTCCTGCAGCTACTACTGATCAAGTATTAGTATCTATGTTACCATCGAAGAGGATGACTAGTAGAAGTCAAAATGGAATTTTCAAACCCAAAGTATATGTTGCAACTATTGATCCTTTAACTACAGAACCTTCTACATACAAACAGGCTTCAAAATATGATCATTGGGTTGAAGCTATGAAAATAGAATATCAAGCACTTATGAAGAACAATACCTGGACCTTAGTACCTTGCCTTGCAGACACTAACGTTGTAGGTTGCAAGTGGATTTATAAAGTCAAGTACAAACCCACAAGAGAAATAAAAAGACACAAAGCCAGACTAGTCGCACAGGGATTTACTCAAACCCAAGGTTTGGACTACTTTGAGACTTTTAATCTTGTGGTTAAACCAGCAACCATACGTACTGTCCTCACAGTTGCAGTTGCTCACAACTGGCTTATCAAACAACTAGATGTCAACAATGCCTTTTTGAATTGAGATCTTGGAGAGTCAGTCTTTATGAGACAACCACAAGGATTTGAAAATTCCAAATTCCCAAATCATGTCTGTAAGTTGAACAAGGCGTTATATGGGCTCAAACAAGCTCCAAGGGCATAGTTTAATAAGTTGAAACAAACACTTCTTGCATGGAGATTTTGTTTCACAAAAGCTAATAATAGCCTTTTTGTACTTGCAAAATCAAATCAGCTTCTCTATTTGCTTGTCTATGTGAATGATATAATCTTAACAGGCTCATCTCTGCCCCTTATTGAAGAACTGGCCACAACTCTACACAATAGCTTTTCTCTAAAGGATCTTGGTGCTCTTAATTACTTCTTAGGTGTCCAAGTAACTAAGACTCCTAAAGGATTACACTTGTCTCAGTCTAAATATATTATTGATTTGTTACAGAAAACTAGCATGCAGAATTCCAAACTTGTTGTAACTCCAATGATCAGTTCCAAGATCATTTCAGCAACTGAGGGACAACCTCTACCTAATGCTACTTTATACAGGAGTATTGTAGGGGCATTACAATACTGCACCATTACTAGAGCAGATATTGCTTATAGTGTTAACAGACTTTGTCAATTTTTTCATCAACCTACAAACACACACTTCCAAGCTACAAGGAGGATATTAAGATATTTGAAAGGAATTGCCACTCATGGCCTTTTTCTCAGCAAAAGCCTATACTTATCACTGTTGGCTTACACAGATGCTGACTGGGCTGGCTGTCCTGATGATCGCAGAAGTACTAGTGGACATGTGGTCTTTTTAGGTCCTAATCCTGTCTCCTGGACCTCTGGAAAGCAAAAGGTTGTTTCAAGGTCCAGCATAGAGGCTGAGTATCGAGCTTTAGCAAATGCAGCTGCCGAACTTCAATGGTTGACATCTTTACTAACTGAATTACATGTTAAAACACCTAAAGTACCACTGTTGCTATGTGATAATATTAGTGCTACCTATCTTGCTGCTAATCCTATCATGCATGGTAGAATGAAACACATAAAGGTTGACTATCATTTTTTATGAGAGAAAGTCCAAGCAAAATCTTTACGCGTATGCCATGTTCCATCTTATGACCAAGTTGCTGATGTCTTTACCAATCCTCTCTCTTCTACATCATTTCTAGCAAATCGCAACAAACTCACTGTGAAGGCATCCCCATTTCGTTTGAAGGGGGGCTGTTAAGCTATAAGTTAGAAGTGGTTAGAGGTAACTAAAGTTTGTTGTAAGTGGTTGAAATTAGTTATGGTTGTTTGTCTGTTAATCCACGTGTATAGTAGCTGATAGATTGAGATGAATGATTTTGATTAGAGTTTGATAATTATATAAGTCCTGGTTTACAAAGTTATGTAATTAAGGAAATAATATACAATTCCACTACACAATTATTCTCTCAAGCCCAACGTGTGTATTACTTCTTTCTTTTCTACACTTTCTTTATACTGGTGCTATCAATCTTTGATCCAGGTCACCAGCCATGTTTGCATTTGTGTATCCTTCTAAAATTGGTTTCACTCCTCCAAAACATAAACACATTTTGGAGTTTCCTCTAAGGTATTTCAAGATCTACTTGATAGCTTCCCAGTGAGCTTTACCAAGGTTTGAGAGAAATCTACTTACAACTCCAACTGCATGAGCAAAATCTGGTCGAGTGCACACCATTACATACATTATGCTTCCAACTGCAGAGGAGTATGGTATTGCTGACATAGCATTCTTCTCTTTAACTATAGTAGGGCAATTTCTTTTGCTGAGTTTGAAGTGATTAACAAGCAGTGTGCGTACTAGCTTGTAGTTCTTCCTACCAAACCTATCTAGAATCCCCCCACGTATTTTTCTTGTGACAACTGAAGCTTTCTAGCTTCTCGATCTTGCAAAATCTACATTCTAAAAATCTGCCTTGTTGGGCCTAGATCCTTCAAGTCAAACATTTTTGACAATTCATTCTTTATGTCTCCAATCTTCTTCATGTCATGTCCCACTATTAGCACATCGTCTACATAGAGCAAAAGGATTGTGAGTTTACCATCGGTAAATTGTTTAACTTACACACAATGATTTGCATCATTCTTGGTATATCTTTAACTCATCATAAAAGAGTCAAATTTCTTATACCATTGCCAAGGAGCTTACTTCAAGCCATATATACTTTTCTTCAATTTGCAAACTATGTGCTCTTTCCCTGTTTCAACAAATCTTTCTGGTTGTTCCATGTAGATTTCCTACTCCAAATCATCATTGAGAAATGTAGTCTTCACATCAAGCTACTCCACTTCAGGATTCATACTCTTTTTACAGTTTGAATTGAATTTATCTTCACCATAGGTGAGAAGATCTCATGAAAGTTGTTACCTTTCTTTTGACTAAAGCCTTTAACCACTAGCTTTATACCTTAGCAGTTTGTCACCATCTTTCTTTAGTTTAAACACCCACTTGTTTTTTGAGTGCTTTCCTTCCTTTAGGAAGTTCTACCAGCTTGTAAGTGTTGTGTTTGTACAAGGACTCCATTTCTTCTTGCATAGCTTTGATCCATAATTTTTTCTCACTATGGGATTGGGCTTCTTGAAAATTTTCTGACTCCCCCTCTTCAAAAATTAGAATATACCTAGAATTATAATACCTAGTAGATGATAATCTCTTTCTAATTGACCTTCTCAACTGAGGTTCTACTGGTTGCGTTTGCTCCCCCTTCTCAACACCATCTCCTCCATCTACTATAGGTTCTTCTACAACTAGCCCTTCTTCATTCATCCTTGGTTCTAACACTTCCATATCTTCTTCATTGTTGGCACTTTCAGCTGGAGTGTGTAAGTGGCATTTGATCATCTACAAAAATGGTGGTTGTTACCTCTGGTGCTCCATTTTACTTGATTAAAAAAAAAGACGATTATCAAAATATAATAGTATTTGTAACTTTCATCATGAATAGATTTTTCTAAAACAAAACTTCCAACAGACATCTTCATCCATTACATATATCAGCATAAGTAAACGCATAATAAAGAACTTTGGGGATAATCCATTCATGGTCTAATAATTTTCTATTTTTTTGGTAGTAGTATTTTTAGGGTGTGTTTGGCACACCATATAAGGCCTGATTGTTTAAGGTTTTACAATACGGTTCACCCTTATATGGTGTTTGGATTGAATGTTGCATAGTATTATGTTATATGGTCAAATCCACTCAAGCCCATGTAATACAGCTCTCCACTGTGAAAGTGCAGGTAAATATGCCCTAGAGGGGGTGAATAGGACACTTAAAAATTTTCACAAAGGAAATCTTAAGTTCTAGAATCAAGTACAATATATTAACCTTGGTTTAAAACGGTTTAGGCTTGATTATGAAAACTTAACAGTTTTAAAGCTTGATAAATCAGAGTGAAATTTAAGCTCAAATAATATTATGAAAATAAAGAGTTTAAAGAAGAGAAATGACTCAGTGATTTATAGTGGTTCGGTCATAATAAGACCTACGTCCACTCCTCTCAAAATCCTTTGAGAGAGTTATCTTCACTAGTTTATAGGATTCCAGCAACCTTTGATAGCTATCCTGCAATTTGGTCTAAGCTTGGTTTTCCATGATACACCAAAAATCTTTACAGCTTTAACTATGTCTCTAAAAGACTATGTCTACCCTTTCCAGGGTTACAACAATAAGTATTAAGGCACGACAACCTTTACAAAGAATATTTAGATGATGAAGAAATCAAGCACCGAATGTGTTGCTATTTCAATAGATATCCCAGTAAGCTCGATACACCAAAATGATGTTCAAGATGAGAGAATTGGTGTATAAAAATGAAGAGGAGATGATGAAGACTTGAAATCTCTTGAGAGAATTTGCAAATGAAAAAATTCTTGCAATCTCTCTCTCTCTCTCTAACCTCTCACTTTGAAGCTTCTCATTCCTTATATAGCCTTCAAAAAATTGTCTGTTTGAGGCATCATCATTTCAAATATTGTTGTTGAGAAATATCTCTTTTCTAAGTGACTTTGTTACTTGTGCATCTCCTTTGTCCACTTGATAATATTTGGTTGGCCTTCTTTTGCATGATGCACGTTGGGCTTTTCTACATTGTCCACCAGAATTTTCTGTCATGTTTGCAAAGTATGGGCTAGCCCTGGCTGGACTAGCAGCTTTGCTTGGTTCTGGACAGTGAGCTTGTTGGACTGCAAAGGTTGTTAGACAACTTCTGCACACTTAAGAGACCCATGCTTGATAGATTTTGTGGCCAATAAAGTGGGCTAATATTGCATTGTCAAATGGATTAAGTCTATAACTCAAAATTAATACACAATTATCCAGTAAACCAGATTACTGAAGCTGGCTTTTGAAACACGTGAGGCAGATAAGGAGAGTCTGCAGCTACGGCAAATTGTTTTTCCAATGAAGTGTCATTCGTTGACTTGTGAAAAATAATACATCTACTACTGCCAAGACTTGCTCACCAAGTTATGTAAACGAGGACATCAACGGTAAAAAGAAAAGGCTTAAAAAATCATTTTCTTTATTGCAAAATAGAATGATTATATATTGTGGGAGGCAAGGAACAAATCTACAATATTTGCAGATTAATTTTACAGTAAAGAGGAAAAGTAAAAAATCAATTAATTAAAAAATGTTTTGACAATCTAATTGGAAAATTTATCTTTATATTTTGTCAAGATGAAGAAAGGGTCAATAATAGTGGACTTCGCCAAAATGATTTTCTTAAAAAATAATTCTAGAAAGCAAATACTAATTTTGTGTGAGAAGATATCTCATTAAAAATTTCTAAACAAATCTCAAAAATATTTTTCATTAAAATTATTTAAAAAATTAATTAAAATTCCTTTGAGCTAACACACCGTATTATTAATCAGGGCTCCTTATTAGCCTTGATAGTACGAGGAGAGGATTGGTAAAAAAAATAAATTTTCTCTATTTATCCCTATCGTGTCTCTTTCCATAACCTAACCACTGCTTCGTGACTGCTTCAAGGGCAAGAATCATCTGCTCTCAAACCACATGTTCGTTTCGTTTTCATCTTTGAATCTTTTTTTTTTTCACTGAAAATCTTTTTCTTTTTCTCTCATTTTACTAGTCAATTGGCAAAGAATGAATCTGCACCTCCACAGGGTATTGTGTTAAAAAAATCATCTGCTTCTTGAAATTTTCTCCCTTTCAATTCAGTAATTAACAGTGTGAAGTTAAATTTCCGATTTTTACTTTAACATATCCAAGTTCGAATTAAATGAAATTTCTTGAAATTATATCTTCCTTCCATCATTGTTTTTCACCAAGTTCATTTAGAAAAACAATTAAAATAAATAAATTCCATAAGTTGCGTTTGAGATTTTCAAATTTCATCTAATTGTGTGAAAACTAAAACTCCACATTTTCACAATTAATTTTCCAAAATTAAGAGAACTGAAAAATGACTAACTGAAAGTTGCTGATTCTTAAATTTGATACTAAATGCATGAATATTGAAACTCCACATATAACCATCAACTTTTTTAGAAATAAACAAAAAAAAAAAATTTGAAAATGATCACATTAAAATTGATAAATGTTTTTTGTAATATATCCATAATCGGAAGATAAGAATTTCATAACTTGTCAACAGTGCCATTAATTAATCTCAATTGGAGACACTTCAACCATTTACTTTACAAAGGAATAGTCTATAAGAGATAATTTATTTTACACGGAAAATAGAAAATGGGAAAGTTCTTTTACCACCCTCCCCAAAAACTTCTCAATTTACATAATATCAACATCACAAAAAGTGCAATTATGAATTTGAACAAAGAATAAAAAGTAATTTGATTTGCACAAAGAAAACATGAGTATTGTGGCTGAGTTTAGACTGTTGAATCCATTTGACGATCTTACAAATTTCAGAATTTAAAATGATTCTAAAAGATTTAAGAGCAATAAATATATATATATATATATTTGCAACAATCGAACTAATTTATTTAAAACAGAAATATGGTCTAAGTGAGTATAACTTCTTTTAATAAAACGTTTTTTATAAACATTATCAGAAACTTCTGTCAACATGATTAAGAGACCTAACTATTTATCAACTGTGCTAGAGTTTGTTACAATAACAAATTTTATCACAGTAAGTGAAATTAACATTTCATAACGTTAATGTGTTTTATCATAAATCAAATTTTTTAAAATATTATTAATTATAAAATTCTTTTATAGCTTTTCTAAATATTATTTTAAGCCTTTTTCTACACTTTTTATATGGCTAAATAAACCATTTTGTGCTAGGCTTTGTTAGCAAGGCAATAAATATTATGAGTAACGATAACATTAAATGCTTACTAAACCGATTTCCTTAATAAACCCCTTTGTGAATAACTCCAATTTATCCATTGATGACGTTACTGTATTGACGACTTATAAATCCAAATGTTTGATGCATTCATCCCCACCGACAAATCTTGAGCATAGCCATCACTCCAAAGATCAATCATCTTTAGAACGATGGCAACATTCAGAAACTCCCTACTGATTATGGTCTTTCTGTTGGCTAGCAGTACTTTGTTGGCATCAACTCTTTCCCAAGAAAACCCAAGCAAGCCATCATCTGACGTTAAACATTTGCTCAAATGTGGAGGCAGATTGAAGCAATATGGCTATGATGTTGGTCTTGCTCTAATTTCTGGGGATTTTGCAGCCATCTCTGACGAATGTTGTGACGAACTTATAAACCGTTTGGGCGAAAGTTGTCACTTTGATTTAGTATATGCCTTATCAAACGATTCACGTTTTAGAAAAATAGCAACCAAAATTTTGGAAAGAGGCATTACAATTTGGGAGAGGTGCACTTCGATTGCAGGATAGGCATAAGCTTCACCATCACCTCTATAATTAGCTACTTTAAATAGTCAAGAAAAAGAAATTTATCTTCTACAAAATGTGTAACAATTGGTAGACTCTTCCAAATTTCTAATATCTTCCTATATAATATTGAGAGAGTAAGTAATTGTAATTGTTTTATTTGCTAAATAAGTTAATCTTACCTCTTATATAGGTGAAATATTTGTGAGTTAATTAAAAAAATAAATAAATTGCTTGCTAAATCGATTTTTTTTCATAAACCTCCCTTTTAGTCACATAAGGGTAAAGATATTTGAACTCATTCTTTTATATATTAACTAAACCACTTTAAATATATATTAAAAATGATAATTTACTTTATCTTTTAAAATTAAGAGAATCAAATACTAAATCTTTTACTTATTATTAAAGCTTTTTACCATTATTATTATTACATTGTTAGACTTATAAATAAATTGAGAAAAACTACTTGTTATTTCTTTGTATTATCACTAATTTTAAAAAAAAATTTAACGTTTTAAAATAAACAAAATAAATTTTCAATAGCTAAAAACAAAAATAAACCTTATTAAAATATTTTTTGTATGTACAAAAAATTTACTTTTATTCTACACTTGAAATATAAAGATTTATTTTGTTCAGTTTAAAATATAATAATCTTTTTTAAATTGATGGTAGTGTAAAGTGCAAAAGAGAAGTTTTGTCAAAAAAAATTGATGCACTCACCCCTACCCACAAAAGTTACTCATCACGACAATGACAAATCAAAAAATGGCAACAAAAGTCTTGTTTTATGGATTGCACAACTTTGTAGATATCAACTGTCTTTTTTTTTTTTTTTTTTTTCTGATTGTTGGCATCAACTCTTTACAATTCCCCCAAAATTTTGAAAGAGTTAATACAATTTAACAATGTATTTTACCTACTAAGCAAATATCTCCTTAACCATCACCTTTGAAATTAACTAATTTACGTACTAAAAAATAAGAAAAATTTAACTTCTACCAATTAATACATAATTTTTTTGCAAAATTAAATATACCTAAAAAGAAACTATTGAACTTGGTAGTCAATATATATCTAATAAAACTAGAACTAATAATCTATGGAAGCGAATGAACTGAAAAGCATTATCCTCCAACTCAACACAAATCGCTATATATATATTCCTTCATCAACTCTAGGACTTAGTCCCAGGATAAAAGTATTCAATGACATTTTCTTTGATTTTGAACTGAAATTTGTGAACCTTAATGGGCGAGCTTCCATGTCGATTATGTATTTCCTTGTTCAACACCATCAACTACGAAAGAAAAAGATCAATAAGGTAAGCTAGAGCAAAACATATTTGTGATATGATCTGATCTACTCCAAAGATTAGCAAGAACTTGTTATAGCAAATTCACTTAAACAATTACTCAAAATCTTAGAAACCATGGCAAACAGCAGCATAAGCTTTTCTAAACCAAGGGGAAGTGGTCAAGAATAGCTTTTAAAGCCGAATGCAACTTCTGTGAGCCAAGGCCTGTCCTCTACAGCATGGGCTATTTGTAGTTGGATGCTCACAATGTTAGAACATTAGAGAGTAAGAGCAGAAAAAATGGCAAACTGTATTTATCTCAAAATAACAGGAATGATAGAATGATTCTCTTGTTGAAGTCAATTTCCTCACCCACGGCCTAGACAACCAAGGCAATCCCCCTGAGAATGGCTCAGTACAATTTCCTCATCAGGTAACACTTTGCCTTCCTTCAAGCTGCGCGCACGCCACTAAATAACTGCCTACTCAAACTACAGACATTCCCTATCCTGCCACTAACTGTAGCTACCGTACTATGATTCATTTGTGCCCTTTTTGCCTCCTGGATATACTTTCCACTTTCTTATCCAGGGCCTTTCAGCCCCTTCATCTATATATTAAAAACCAGCCAACATCAGAATTGGTTCTTTTTACCATAACACAACATAATTTACATTGGCAAGGAAAACTAATTTCATTTCTCCACTTATTTCTTCATTTCTTTTGGGTAATTCGAATCTCTTGCATCCTTTGATGCAACTATTTTTGTTGAATTTGCAGGTATATAGTTAGAATAACAGCTGTGATGTCACACATGATCCTAATAGAAGAAGAGACTACAATCCTTTCTCAAGGTCACTAGAAATTGCATTTTTTATGTCCTCTACTGCATTATGAGAAAGCTGTGGCCCTGATAAGCAGTTAGAGCAAACCAGCAATGGCAAAGGCAAGACAGAACAACATGACACTTTGCCTCAGTCATTGTGCTGCAAGACAGAAAGAATAACAATAGAATATGATCAATTGCCCTTGGAGCTACTTATATGGCTGTTTTAGTCCATGTTTGGGTTGCTTTGTTTCAAATCTAGTTCACAAAAACTAACCGAACTTGCAGAAAACTCTTCGCAAAAAAAAAAAAAAAAAAAAAAAAACACTATCTAGTGCCCAAGGACTGCATTTGTTCTAAAAGTTTAGCTTCAGTACCAGAAAGAAAAACACTATGGAGATATTAGGAAGTCTGTAGGACTCTGGGTCCTAGCGTAACAATAAACAGGGCTTGGTCTAGAAAATGGGTTAAGAAGCCCAAGGACTGGATCATATACTAAGAGGAAGAACTTCTAGGTGATGGAAGGAGCAGAGCTAGCAAGGTTGTTAGTGTGTATAAAGGGAGTCAATGTTAGTCTGATTGGGGATAGTTTTGTGTTAATTTTGGAAGGGAGGATATAGGAGCTTTTGCTATGGTGTTATTACTTGCCCCTTGTAATTTCAGCTTCTGTAGGAGCTTTAAACTCATTTTCCTTTCACCCATAATAAAATATTGACATTTGGATCGTAAAAAATGTAAATGAACTTCTTATTCTCTGTTCTGCCGTCCCTCATATCAATATGGGTGTCTGATTCTGCTGATTCTATTACATAGAGGTCAATTAGACTCAAAGATTCTTCATATTTTTGAGTGTACATACTGCATTTTGAGATTTAAGAAGTCAATCTGTTAGAAGCAACACATCTAAAAAAGTGGTTTTCCTACTGCCAATTACTAAGAACTATGAGACTGTAGGTAAGCTAAGAAGAAGTCGACACTAACCTTCATATTCACTTCTAGTGCTGAAGGAACAACAATTTTTTTTTTTTTGCATATTTGATAGGCCAATTCAGAATTACGAAACGGGTGAACCTAGCATTAATGGCTCAAAGAGATGGATAGTGTATAAGAAGAGAAAGAAGACAGTGATCATCTGAGAATAAGGATGAGACAGTTAGAATTGCCTCAGGCAAGGGAGAATGAATGAAGATAGTGGTTTTCCACTGTTATCTTTCTAGTTTTCTCTCTGGTTCGTTGCCACAACCATAGTAATTCTGCTATATCTTCCAGCAAATCCTTCACTAACAAATTTTGGGAAAAACTTTCCTTGAATTTCTTGATAGTCAGACTGTCCATATATATAGGGGATTGGAGATAACTGTTAATCTCTAAAAAAAGACCTAGCCAAATCTGAGGGATTACATATATAATCCTAATAAATACAATTAACCACAAGTATTTACATGATTAGTCATTGATCAACTATCCTTAGCAGACAAAAATTCCTAGAAGTTGTAGCTGTGATAAAGGTAGAATAAAAAGTAGGTCTCCAAAGAGTGCTTGCCTAGTAGCATTATGTTGATTTTATTTGGTTAAAAAGGAATAGGAGAACTTTTATGGGGTGAGTCCCTCATTATTAAGCTGAAGAGGGTTATGCTTTTTACCATTTAATTTTTATTTATAGTTCTTATCTCAAAAGTCCTATCATATAACCTGTTGTTGCTTTCTTACTGGTGTGCCCTCCTTTACACATTTTGTGCAGTAATGTTGAACCCTTCCATTCAGCTTGTATCTAAACTGCTATTTCTCCATGTACGAGGTTATTAAAGGTCACATGCCGCACTAAGAAGTCTGATTCATAGTATTTTAACTGTTATAAGACAATTATATACATAATGGGCAAAACTTAAGTAATTCTGGCGAGGGGAAGGGGAAAAAACCCATGATATAACCTAGCACGGTAAACATGAAATTACATAGTGTCATAAGAAGAATAAAATATAACAAATAGTAAAATACAAGAGGGAGGAATGGCAATAAGATGCACGGATCAACATAAAAATTCATATAAATAAATGAGTACCAAAGAATTCAAGAAGGAAAAAATGACTGCACAGAAAAATGACAGCCCACTCAAGAACAATATCGTTCAGAAATCAGAATGAGTATCCTTTTGAAAATTCAGCCTTGTTTTAACTGTCCAGTTACTGCGATATGAAACAATTATGAGTGAACATAATTACATAACACTAGGTTGACATCAACCTTTCCTATGAATTCTAGTTGCATTAAAAATTAAAAATTCACTTAATTATGTGACCGAATAAAGTAGAATACTCGGTACCCAGCAAAACCATGCATGTTAGTGACATTCACATTCTGGAAAGTGTTTATTTACTAAACGAGGAGAGTACACCACAAATTTAAGAGTAGAGCCAAATACATGGTTCAAGTATGAATACTACACAAAGAATGACAAAAATATACCTGTCCATGCACATCTTTTGCTAAACCAGTGGCCAATGGTTCCACCTTGACCAAGATGTCTGCAAGGTACTCCATCTCTAATGTAAGCATAGGCCTCTCTTCATTCAAATAAATATCTTTATGGTCAAGTGCAACAAATGTACAGCCCTGTTACAAAATAGATAACCTGGGTCAGAACAGCGTCAATCAAGAATAAAAGCATGGAAATATGATTTACAAAGACTCAATCAAAATTCACTTACATATTCTGATGTCAATGTGAGGCAATAATGCAGAAAGTCTAGTACGTCATTGGAAGAGCCATTGGAAGCCACTTCAAGAAGAGATATATCATCTATCATGATGATAATATCATTGCTGGCTGGATCTAATGTACTGATCACTTCTTGGATTTTCTCAAATAGAGTAAGAAGTCCATCTTGACTGGCCTTTCCTTCATCTGGTCATCAAAGTTGCAAGTTTTAAGGAAATTTTTAGGGTAATATGTTCAACATTTAATAGATCTTTAATGACAAGACTCTTTCTTTGCAGTTGTTTTTGCATAGGGTTGTTCACATCAGTGTTGTTAAAAGCGGCCGCCCGGGCGCCTAGGCGGCCAAGGCAGGAAGGGTTGAGGCCTTAATGCCTGACAACACTAGCAGGCGCTTGGGTTTGCAAAAGCTGGGGTGAGGCGGACATTTTTCCACCTCGGCGGCAAGGCACCAAGGTGGCCACCTGAAGTGCTTTCTCATGTTTAGCCTTAAATGTTTGTCTTTCTTTTTTAATAATTGTTTTTTTATTGAGTAGGTGGATTTTTTTAAGGGGCAGACAGTCAATTAGGTTACATAGGCTTTTAAAAAAAAGCATTCATCTCACCTTCACACCCCATTCCCGTTGTCGACACTTGAGCATGAACAAACAAAGAAAGAAGTACTGCTTTCCCTTTTCTTTCTCTCCATTTTCCCCACGATTTCTTTTTCTCTGTCCTTGCTCTCTGTTTCTCCTTCATCCCCTCTTCTCTTCATTTTTCAAAGGGTTTTCTGTTTCCTTTTTTTCCCCTTTTTGTCTGGTTAATCATTTATGCTTCCTCCATTCCTTGAGTGTATGCTTACGTTCAATCAACGTTGGTCTATTGCCTTATACATGTGAAAAAATATACACATGAAGGAAGCATGTTGATAACTGAGTGGGTGCAGCCATTAGAGAAGATAACACATGGTTTTGAAATCTATTTATTTAAAAATTAGTTGACTTTAGGCATGCCACTTAGGATAATGTTGCATCAGTATTGAATAAATTGCCAATATCTCAACTGTTGTCTTATGTTATGCACCTAAATTGAGATATTTTTTGTGTTTTCTATGTTTTTTAATATGTGTTTGGATTTATGCACTCAAATTGAGCCATTTTTGTGTTTTCTATCTTTTTTAAGATGTGTTTTAATGTTTTTGTGTATTTTTATTTTGTTGCCACCTCACTTCAATAAGGCCCTGCCCTGCCTCACTGCCTAGCCGCTTAGGCAGTTTGGAGAGGCTGCCGGCTCAAGCTGCTTTTTGCCTTTAACAACACTGGCTCACATGTCTTCGCTTTGTCACACAGTCCATGGATGCATATTTCTGGACTCTTTAGAACGACATTTTTGTTTGTACTCTGCACTTTCTCTCTCTGAGTCTCACTCTCACCATCTATCCATCAAGTTATATATAATAACTTTCAACAAGTAATAATTTCCTGTGGATCAAAAATTTCTTTTACAGGTTGGATTCATGCTTCAAAAGAGGCTGAGACTTTTCCAACCAGCTCAGGGATGATACATTAATAAATAGCACAGCTTGAATTGATCTTAGATAGATGTAATCAAAAGGCAATTCCACTTAAATTTAGATTCTATATTAATGACACAGAATGGATTAGTATCCAGGATGTCGAATTAGACAGATGCAAAGAATAGCGTAATTTTGCTTATTATTTTTGAATTTCATTTTGATTTGATCTATCATTTACGTCTATTATGTCAAAATATCAATCTCAATTACTACTGTTGGAATTCTGGTTCTCATTTATAGTGACAGTTATATGTCTCACAATCAAGGATATTTGAGATATTTTGCTTTTAAGAATGTCAAATAATCTCAGTGCTCTGTTTCAAATTAGTCCTGCAGACCTCTTGATTGTATGGTGCAATTAAACCTCAAGTGTGAATCATATGTTCTCTTCCTTCTTTTTTCTTCATTCTCTAGCAAGTTTAACTAGTTTACCTTAGCAACTCACCCCTTACTGTCAAAGGACCCACTCCCCTAAGCTACCAATTTCCACCTTTCTAGCCTTCAACCACACCTGACATCCCTAATTTCAGTCTCATCCATAAACTGTTCTATGTCAACAACCCCTTCCACCAAAGAAAGACAAAAGTAAGTTCTGGACAAAAGGACAAAACAGACAACTTTCATGTAGAAACTACCAGAAAGAACGATAATTATGTCTAATTATCTAACAACTAAAAGCTCAAACAAATATCCCTATACTAATATGAGAATTCATTGGTGAAACTGTGAAGGTTGTCAAAAAGGAAACCACAAATTTTAAAGGATAACCTCATGCAGTTGACCCTAAGCTACCAATTTCCCACCTTTCTACCCTTCAACCACACCTGACATCCCTAATTTCAGTCTCATCCATCAAATGTTCTATGTCAACAACCCCTTCCCCCAAAGAAAGACAAAAGTAAGTTCTGGACAAAAGGACAAAAACAGACAACTTCCATGTAGAAACTACTAGAAAGAACGACAATTATGTCTAATTATCTAACTAAAAGCTCAAACAAATATCCCTATACTAATATGAGAATTCATTGGTGAAGCTGTGAAAGTGGTCACAAATTTTGAAGGATAACCTCATGCAGTTGACTCTTTGGTTAATCTGGTTGACGAATTCAAGCAATTTAAGTAGAGATCAAAGTCTTCTGTGTCATAAATGGGAAAATTTCCATGGAGAGAACAGGCTTATTAGGTAAAAATAGTATTGAGAAAATATAAGTTTTTGATATACATTTACTACACCGTAAGAAAACACTAATTGAATTACTTTACTATTGACAAGAATCTCATGCTTAAATTATTTAATTTTAACAAAAATGGTAAGAATTAAGTATCAAGGGGACAAAAAGAGCCAGGGATAAATACCTGGTTTTCTCACCTGGAATATGAAACAGAAGCATGTCAATGAAAATGAATCTACTGTTATCTCTTTGGGCAGCTAAGTTGCAACCCTGAACAAATGCACCAAGTAAACGAAATGACAACCATGAATTAATAACACAACTATACAAATAGAAACATAGAAGTATTGAACATTCTACTGACTATTATGGAGGCTCTCCCTTAAAATAAACTGACGTAAAGATGTCTGGGGCAAAAAAGTTTTGTGGAAGGCAAAACCAATAGGTGATGGTAAACTATCACAGAGGTTTCTTCATTCCTTCCTTTATAAACTAGAGTTTTATGCATAATCAAATATTTAGTAGGAAAAACAGGTTCAGATTCAACTGAATTATTTTCAGCTGAGTTTATAATTTAGCATCAAACATAAGGTCAACTAAACTGCATTGAAGGCACATATCATATAAACATGCATTGATCAAATTGGGCACAACTAAACAGCACTAAGGTCAACTAAAACATCAAATGCAGAGGAAATTTGACAATGAAACAGAGATTAGAGCAAGAAAATTACAAGTTTTCTGAGTATGCGGTCGTAGTGAACAAAAGGATGAGAGAAAGCAAGGAAGATGACAACAGAAGAAGGGTGAGAAGACAGGGACCACTTAAGAAGATGGTGAAGAACGAAAGCACCACTGGTCTCTACGCAATCCTCAACAAGCAGAAATCGACCACAAAGCGAAGAGGGCTTGGCCTGGCTATTGAGGCTCAGTGCCTCATCCAACAAGTTCAAAGCATCATACTCCATTTGCTTACTCTGCGACACAAAATTTTGAAGTGTTACAACTTTTTTAAATAGGGTTGTCACAAAATAAAGAGGATTCGGCCCATTCAGCCCACAATAATAAGACGCACAGCCTAGAGGAGAAATAACAAAACAAAAGGCTTCCAATCTTCTTTTAGAGAAACAAGACTACCATCTCACAAAGCAAATCAAGCCCACAAACCCAAGTGCACATAACTCACCACTTGTTAACACACAAAGAGGACCAACCAGCAATATGAACCAAAGATCAACCATGCCACCACTCATGTGGAACCAAACAAGAAAATGAATCTTCAACACACTTTCATCGATGCAATATGAATGATGACATAGTAATTGAATTCATCAAATCATCTCAAACAAATTCCCAAGGCAAATAAAAGATGATGAAAGTCATGATGATTTCAAATATACACAGACTACCCTATTTTCATACATTCATTCAAGCAATTATAGGGTATGTGATTAAAGAAATGACCAGCATATATTCAGGCACACAACAATAATTTTGCATGCTAACTGTGACCTGTCACAACAAGATATACCCTTTTTATTTTTATTTATTTATTTATTGAAATTAAACCAAAAGATCTAAGAAAGTAGACAAAACTAAAGCCCCACAACCAATAAACCAATTTAAACCAAATTCTATTTTTACAACTCTTAGCCTAACACTAACCTTATCTAACTGAAGGCCGATCACCCCACTGGAAATACAAAGCACAGAACTGAGAAATCATAGGTAAAAATTAGAGCATATAAGAGCCATAAAGACTTGTACATACCCAACACTTTATACCAAGGAGAAAAAAAAAAAAAGAAAATTAGAATTAACAATCATGAAAAATGCAAACTTAACATTCCAAAAACTCTTTCACACATTCTTGCAAGTACCTATTGTACAACTTCAAAGAACATCAAGGAATGGGGTATAATTTCAGACCAAACAGCCAAACAAGTAAGGGGGCACATACAGGAGAATGTATTAGAATTTTTTTCTTTTATAATTGAACTTTTTAAGGTAAAAATTGAATAGATAATAAATGGGTAAAAAAAAAAAAACATAGGCCAGCAACTTGTTTAGACCAAAATATTCAATGTGATGATCAATAAAAATGGCCCACTATAACAAACGAAAACAACAAACCACAAGATCACCGTGGACTAAGGAAAACCTGATCAACTCATCGAAAATACCTAGTCCAATCCCATTGTAGCTTAAATGCCGATTACAAAATGATCTCAAAACCCATACCCAACAGCATATTTGAGATTCAAGTTCAAATTACCTTCGATCTAAAGGATATAAATCACAAACCACACAGTCAAATCACATTATTTCAGTCACAGTAAGCTCACAAATCAAAGGGTAAAAGACAACATATACGATTAAACCTTTTCTTAAGGCAAAAACACATGACAGCTTTTATCCAAATTAATCCAATCCTAACAGGAAAGAGAGTAAGATTCAACATATAAATCCCATGTTAAAGTTCCAATAACAACCATCACCAAAATAAACTCAACAACAAAATCCATTTAAGATCAAAACAATATCATCCATTGAGCATTCAATCCCCTTGTAAATGAGCTCTCCTAGCTAGAATGTAGACACGAAATTGGGGACATATCAAAGCAACACTTGTTATTTTATCAATAAGAACAAGACCAAGCAAACACCAATTCCATCCAAAATTTCCACCATATACCCAACGCCCCCTTTCTCTAATCTGCACCTCATCCTATTCTTCTTTTTTCCTTTTTTTTTTTTTTTTTTTTTTTTTTTTTTTATGTTTGCACACCCCACCAAGAAATACAAGCATACAAGACAGCCAAGTAGCATTCTTTTTCATCCATAGAACTCAGAAATGAAAGGCAAGGAAGCAGCAAATAAAATACATAATATTTGACCCTAAAAAGTTGACCAAAACAGCTAGGGAATTAGCACAAATTTCATACCAATTTATCTAGAAAGCCACTGAATAGTACAGAAAGCTTTACAAAAATTTATAGCACAAGAGAGACTAAAAACAGCCAATAAGATACCAGAATCTGCATGTTTAAGCTATTTGTCCACTAATGTGCAGGATATGGTCTTACTCAATAGATGCAAAACTAGACAAGCGATAGATGATGATCTCAAGCAAAAATGACAGTTGGAATGAAACAGGGCAGTGATGAAGTTGCAAAGGACAGGTGGCTGCTTGAAAGTCAAAGTAACTATGGTAAGAACATTAATAAATCAAAGAACAAGGCTGCAGGCCACATATGCAAATTTCCAATAACAAAGGCACTATTCCCACAAATTTTCAATGTAAATGACACAAGGATATAGTTCATTTAAAGGCAACGCAACAAGGGATAAGCCTCACACTCATGCTACAGGGATAATAATCTAAGAACGCACTTAAACACTAGATGTGTACAAGCTGAGAACCAGAACAGTGATGCAATAAAAATGAGAAAACAAAAAACTATATAAATAATAAGACTATACACCAAACCATCAACAGAAAATTAGGGAATTAGAGAATATCAATAATCTCATGTAATTTCAAACCAAACCATTAATACAAATAATCCAGAGACTTAAACATTAGGAATACCCCAAAGCTAAATGTCAAATATCCAAAAAATCAGCCCCTCATTCACGGCAATTAAACAGGGAACTTGCTGACCCAGAATGAGGCACAGAATGCACAATTATCCATCAACCAGAAAACCACGGTACCCAAAACAAAACTATGATCAGAATCCAATACTAGAAAATAAACTCAACAAACAGTAGCATAAAATGAACACTGGGGTCAAATTATTGCAGAATACGATTAGATGCTACTCACAGATTATAAATATACCAGAAAACTTTCAAAGCATGAAGCGAAAGAAACACATACCTGAGAACACCAGAACCTCTGCTTCTCTCGCTCTCTATTTCACTGAAGCTCACCCTCTTTTTTCGCTCTATTGCTCTGAGAACGCTCGCTCATTATCTCTCAAATCTCCTCCAATTTTCTCTTGCTCCCTACTGCTTGGTGCTTCCCTTCTCTATTCTTTTCATGCTTATGCTCCCTCCACCGTCACTCTGGGGGAGCGTCCTGATTTCTTTTTTCCTGGTCTCGTTATGTGTGTACCTTTTTTTTTTGGTATGCTTCAGTTTTCTTTTTTCCTTCCTTCTTTTCCTATTTTTTTTTTAATTTCTTTCCTCCTTTCTCCCGAGCTCTTCACGTGCATTCTTCATTTCTCTTTTTTTTTTATCCTTTTTCTTTTCTTTCTTTTTTTCTATGTCGCCTCCACCCTTTTCTTCTATTCTTAGCTGCTTCTTATTAATGTATTCGCACTAGGTTTGTGACTTATGTGGGGCTGGGCCAATCAGGTTTTGGGTTGGACTCAATTATGGATGTGGAGAGAATAACTTAACATCTTATTCTTGTATTATAGACTTATTTTTTTGCTCAACTTACAATTATAAAATTAAACGTATTTTTTTAAGAAATTTTTTTATTTTTTCATGTCATCATTAATTTTTTAATTTTTTTAATATTTTAAATTAAATTAACTTTCATAATTTAAATAAAGAACAAAAGTAAATTTTAAATTTATTTTATTTTATTTAAAATGTAATTTTTTTTAAAAAACTAATGATAATACGAGAGAAAAAAAAAATTTACATGAAGAAACTTAACTTAGTCTAAAAAATATAAGACTTAAAAATAAATAAAAATACTATAATTCAAAATAACATTTTTAAATTTGTTTTTTGTTTTGAGTAAACTTTATTTGTAAAATTAAATTTAAATTAATTAAAAAAAATTTGATTTTTTTTAGATAAAATTCGGATCAAATACATTGTCTACATTAACACAACCACTAAAGCATAAAATCACTTTGCAAATTGCAATATCACAGAGGTCCATCACAAGGCATAATCAACTTGCAAAAACTGAATGCACAAACCCTCCAAAGGAAATTCTCTCAAACAAAGGTTTATAAATCTCCCAAACAGAACTCCTTCTCCACAGAAATTACTCAAGACTAGAATGTTTCCCCGTGCAATGCACCGAAAGTACTTTTTTAATATATTACTTTATATACTAAGCATAAATTTAAGGAAATTATTGACTACACATTAATAAGACAATGATATTAGTACACAATATGAAAATAAGTGAAAGTAAAAATTGACTACACACGTTAATAAGACAATAATATATTGGACAAAAAATTTAATTTGGTATCTCTCAAACCATCCTATAATTCTTTATATTTTGACTCATTAAATCAATGGTGGCATGTCCTAAAAACGACCATCAACCGGTGAGGTACTGGTGACAGTTGGCGACCACTGAGGTATCGGCTACGACCAACGACCAACTACCCTTTTTTTAAATTTATATTTTTATAGAGTACTTTATTGTTATAAAATATCAAAATCTTATTATATACCTTTTAGAAAGCAATATAATATTGTAAATTAGATACAAATGGTATAAAAAATTTTGTCCAGTACATTGAGTAACAAACAGTGAACAGTACAAAAAGTTGTACTGTACTTCAACTCATTGTTACACTATTTTACTTGTGTTGTCCAATATTATGTATCAAACACACACTATGAATGCATACACATACATGACATCTTTGCCACAAGTTGCATATCCAGATGCATTACAAGATACACCTTTAACTAGGGGTGGGCAGAGGTCGGGTCGGGCTGGGGACACAATCAGGATGGGATAAATCGGGACTCGGGATGGAATCGGGACAATTTTTCAATGTCTCGGCTAATTTCGGGATGGTACCGGGACAGGCCTAATCCCATCTCGGCCCGGCCTGTTTGTGTAGAGATTAAGTTTTGTCCCGGCTCATCCCTGAACCAGTCTCGAATTGCACAAGCCCCGTCCCGACCTCTCAGGCAGCTGCTTGCTTCAGTCGCTTTCCATCGTCCACTAGTCTTTCTCATTCTCTCTTCATCATCGAAGGCTTGAAGCAAACCCTAAATCACCACTACAACGAGTTCATCAACTCAAGGTGCCACCGTCGGCGGTTTCTTTTCCAAATTTTAACTTCTGTGTTTTCTGTCCTTTGAGTTTCATCATTTGGGTTTGATCTGTCTTTCTTTCTTTTCTTTTCTTTTTTTTTTTTTTACTTGTTTCCAGTTTGGTTTTTCCTATCACGTGTTTGTCTTTATTTTTATGGTCATAAGGTAGATTGGAACTCCAATACTATCTAGATCCACTCCAGAAGGTGCACAAGATTATTTAGTTCCTTCTAGAATTCAGGTATATTTACATTTTCAAGTATTCTATGGATTACTGATTTTCCAATGCTTGAGTGGAATGATTCAGAGAATAGACTTGAGGTCTGTTATTTTTTTTAATAACATCTAGCGGTTTATTTCTATCGATTATAATATTCCTTATTATGCAATTTCATTATTGTTCTTTGTCATTACAGTTCTCTTTTCTTGTTCCTTCCTTCCTCGACACATATTCTACCATCTTCATGCCCTGTTTGCATATATGTGGTGCCTATTTGTCGCTTTTTGTGTGCTTTCCATGTGGCCATCATTTGATGTTATACTGGCAGATCAAGTCTCTGTGGTTATTCCAATCTTGAAACTTAAAAGGTCAACAAAGGTGATAAAAACTTTCATATACAAACTATATTTGGATTTGGATATTGTCATGGTAGTTTCTTCATATGCTGTATTTTCTCTTCAGGTTGTATTCTACTATCATTTTCCAGACTTGTTGCTGGCTCAACATTCAACTTTTCTTAGGAGGGTGTATAGAAAACCAATAGACTACATAGAAGAGATAACGACTTGTTTGAATTTTCAGACTTGGCTTTCTTTTTAAAACTTTTTTATTCTCACATATAATTTATCATTATTCTTATTAACTTTGCCAAATTGCAGGAATGGCTGATTTGATCCTTGTTAACAGCAAGTTCACCGCATCTACTTTTGCTAAGACTTTCAAGCGTCTTGATGCTCAAGGAAATCGACCAGCAGTTTTATACCCAGCAGTCAACTTGGATCATTTCAAGGAACCTCATTCTTTGAAGTAAGTAACACGTTTGTATCTCTTGGTGCCTTATTGTTGGAATGCTTTTCAAGATTATGCTTGTAACCTTTCTTACTTTACAACTTTAATATTCTTATTTTATATTCTTACTTGTGCCATAAGTTTAATTTTCTCTCTGTCAATTGGTTTGAAAGAAAGAAGAACATAGAATTAGCAATATCAGCTTTTGCTATGCTTTGCTCCCTTGAAAGAGATGTCCTTCACGGTCATGATATATCTGATGTTTCCTTGACTGTTGTAGGTGAGTGTCTCCTTGCTTATGGATTGCTATTATGAATCATAAATCAATAGCTATATAATGGTATTAGAAGTTTATTACTTGAAATGGAAGTGCTAGCTTCATATTGTCATTTGCAGCAGTTAAGGGACTGTGTTGTTGTATGCAGTGAAGTCTGATCATGATTATCTTGTGTGATATAGTGGTTCAGGTTCAGGGTTTCTTTTAGATCTTTTGGTAATTTCATGGAAAATGAATTAATGTAAATTTGAAATGCTCCTTTAATGTAGCGTCAAATATATTCATCTGATATACCATTTTTTCTGTTCGAGACTGGGTTCTGTCACAAATCGAGACGGGACACATTCGGGACATGACCCAAGGAGACATTTTTGATGTCTAGAAAGACAAGACCCTTTAGACAGCATTTTGGTGGCCCAATAAAGTCTATCTGTTGATACCAAGAGGTGTTGGCCTCGGTCTTTTTATTATCCATTGGATTAACAAATTATCTTGTAATAAAAACAGATTTATAGGTATAGCCAGCATAAATTATTCCTTAAATATTACTTAACGTAGTGGGTGAAGAGGACAAATCTGCATTTCTGCAGATTTTTGGATAGCAAGCTCTCATATATAAAAATTTCATTCGTTAAAATAGTGAGTTGACTTTCTAAAAGTAAAAATTTTATTTAAGTCTTTCTTTCTAAAAGGTTATCAAAAAATAATTTTTAAGGAGTAAATCAAAAATACATATTGGTTTGGTTAGAGTAACCAATAAAATTAGAATCCAAAGAGCATTATACAAAGAGATATTATTTAAAAAATCATAGAAAGTATATTTTGTAAATGAAAATACTTTAACAAATCAAATCTAAAAATATTTTTTATCAAAATCAATTAAAGGGATTGATAAACATCCCTTGAGCTAATAGATGCTCCTATATATAAAAGAGTCCAAAACTAGACTATTAGCCAAACACACCCTAGCTTATTTACTAATACCACTACTAACAACTACTCATAGCAACAATATCTTTTCTTGGGCCTCATCCTAGGCCCTGTAGCCCTCTTTAATGGTAATGGGCTCATTCCCTATCACTTTATACAGAGCAAAGCAGGAGATTAAAAAATCAAGTGTATAGAAAATAGTTAAAGTACTTCTGGTATATTACAGCAAGTGAAAGACTCACTGCTTCTGCATTAAGAGATAAAATAATAATTTACCATGAAATGGAAAGATAAAATAATAACTTTAATGTTTGAAATTTATATTTTGTTCCAGGTAATTGTCTTCAATATACTCAGTCCTTCTGAGCCATGTATGGCATAGTGCAATAGCACATGGAGCATTTAGATGTTGGTGCTCACCTTATGAATTTCCTCGCTTCCAATAGCAGAAATTGAAGATGCAACCACTACAAAGTTGAACATAATATTTCCTCACCTCAAATAGTAACCTTTTCCTTTTTGGCATATTACTGCTTTAAACTGCAAACTAAATACCAAGCCAACAAAAAAATGGTAAATAGGTAAGCCATAATGTGGTTCAGAAAAGTTGAGCAGCTCATTCCAAAAAATAAATAGGTAATAAATAAGCTGAAGGAGAAAAATTACCAGAAAATTTGCTTTCCTAGCCAGCCCCAAACTTCAAGCAAACATTAACTTATTTAATTCATGCATTTATTCAATTTTTCAATTCACATGCCAATATACTTAATGATTTTAACATCAATTTCAGGCTCTGAAGGCATATAAACAAACATCCTCACCCAGAAATTCAATCTTACAACAATAAGATATGTGAATGGCAAATGAATTCCATTGTCAGAGCAAAAGCTATAAAATCTTACTTTCAGAGAAAATTTTGTAATTTCACCCAACCTTCCAGATACTTAATAAGTAGTCCACATATATTTTCTCAAATTACTTGTGACCTTATAAAACACTAATTAACCAAAACAAAATAAGCAACTTTACAAATTAGCCATGACACACAAATATTAATAATCAAAAGGAAACTACAATTGCAAATCAAAGTTGAACTCAAAATTAGACTTAAAAACCTGGGATTCAATTAAATATAGATGCAGAACAATAAGAATAGGACCAACAATTTTGAAAAATATAGAGAAAAAAGAAATAGAACAATAAATACAATCCCTTTAAACTGAACCAATGCAAAGATCATTTCATATGGGAAAAAAAAATTCCCTCACCCAATAATCCCCACCTAATATCTATTGAACACCCTACAAGCAAACCCCACCTCACTCACACATAGAATATAGGAGAATAGAAGAAAGTTAATCACAAATCAATCTACAAATACAAAAGGAACTCACATTCTTCCAAATAAAGGGCAATGTCATTCCCAACCTTCCAACTAAAATACAAGAAGAATGATAAAAATAGAGCATGAAGAAAGCTTTTGAACTAAGCATAGAAATTACCCTTTCACAATTTCCTACAAGTCAAGTATCAAACACACTAAGAATCAATCTATCATTTTAATTACAAAGTGGGAACAAGATGGTATCTGATTTGCAATAATTGATTCAATGAGTAGAAACTTTCTTTAGCCCCAACACTCCAACATAGAAGCATTTCTTCAATCTTCAGCTAAGCCTCAAAACCTAGAACAAATAGTATCTTTCTTTGAAAAACTCCTCTCTTTTCATATAGACCAAAAAACTGAATCCCAAATGAGTAAGCCAGAAAGGAGTTTAGAAATTTCACTTGAGTCCATAAAATAAAGTTTCTCAAATTTACTCACCTCCACAAACACTCACCTAAACCAAATCAACACTCACATAAAATGTCTTTCTATGATTCAGACAGATATTATGCAGCTCTCCCTCTGCTGCAATTGCCTGTTATAGTAGGGGTGAGCTGATTGAGTGTATGTTCCTCTGCTACCCTTTATGTTCTTTACCCTGCAGAGAAGGAATATGTTTTTCACTCTGCTTTGTATGTGGTCTTGTGGATGAGTTAGCCTTAGAAACTAGGGATTCAATGAAATATAGATGCTGAAAAATAGGAGCATGACCAACATTTTGAAAGATGCAGAGAAAAAAAAGAACTAAAACAGTAAATACAATCCTTTTAAACCGTCCGGAAGTAGAGACCGTTTCAAAATTAAAAAAAATTAAAAAAAAAGAAGATTCCCTCACCCAAAAATCCACACCTAATATCCATTAAACGCCCTACAAGCAAACCCCATATCCCTCACACATAGAACAAAGGAGAACAGGACAAAATTAACCACAAATCAATCTACAAATCCAAAGGCAATTCACATTCTTCTAAATAAAGGTAACATCATGCCCAACCCTCCAACTTAAATACAAGAAGAATGATAAAAATAGAGCATGACGAAAGCCTTTGAGCTGAGCATAGAATTCACCCATTGACAATTTCCCACAAGCAAAGCATAGAATAGACCAAAGAATCCACTCTCAATTTTAATAACAAAGAGGGAACAAGATGGTACTTATTTTGCAGTGAGTGATTAGGAACCCTTTTTAGCTCCCATACTCAACATATAAATACTTTTAAGTCTTCAGTTAAGCCCTAAAACATAGAACAAATAATCTTTATTTTAAAAAAAGAACGTATCTCTTTCCTTAAGACCAAAAAATTGACCTTAAATTAGCAACCAGAAAGACCCCAAAAATTTTACTTGAGTCCTTTTTATAAGGGCTCTCAAATTCACTCACCTAGGGATGGCAAGTAGCAGGGTAGGGAGTATGGTGCCCATCCTCGGTCTTTGCTAAAGAATTTTTCTCATCCCCGTCCTCGCCCCTAAAATCTGAGAAAAATGGTTTTCTGCCTCCAATTCCCATGGGAGTCAAGGGCCTGTGGGTCCCCGTGGAGAATTTTTATAAAAATAATTTTATATAAAAATTAATATTTTAATTAAATAAAATTAATTTAATGTAAAAATAATTTATAAAATTATAAAATGAACCCTATCTTATATATATTTTATGTTAAACTTAAGAACATTTTAGTATTTTTACTAATTTGGGATCCCACGGATGAGGAGAGTAATATTTTTTAGTAAAATAAATAAATAAATTGGAGGAGTTGGAATCAGTTTTGGAAACTGACTAGAAGTGGGAGTTGTTTTTATTTTTACGGGCATAGCTCTTGCCATGAGATAGAAAAACAACTGTCCATCCTCCTAACAGTTTTTTTCGTGGAAAATTGAAAAAGTCTCAGAAATTTTTCTCTTGACAACCCTTGCTTCCTCCCTTCTTTTCTCTGTGTCTATGGTGCAGTTGTTGTGGACAAAGACCACAATCTATGGTGATTTGGTTGAACCGTGTGAGGCACAGTGTAGAGGAAGATCTATGGAGAAATCTCAACAAGTAAATAGTCCTTCCACCCTTCTATTTTCCTACATTGGTATTAGGGCCAGGTTTCTCTGTTTTTGCGTTCCCTAAATGAATTCTTGTGAGAAAAACTTATATAATTAGGAGTATATGTCTGTATTCCGCATATGTTGGATTTATTTTTTCTTTTCTCTCATAAGAGCATGCTGTATGGTTGTTCTTGGTTTGAAAAAATATATTTTTGTCAAGGCTGAGTGGATTCTGCTTTTATATATATATATATATATACCCAATTGCTCCCGGATGCTTCATCCATGATGCCAGACTGAATTGTCTTGATGCCACCACCCAGAATTGTGCTTTCAGTTATGTACAAGCAGCATATTTTGCTTGTTGAAAGCATATTGTGTGATGCTCGATGCTTTGATATTGACTAAGTGTGCTTTAATTCTTCTTTTGTTCTCAAATTGAGATAGATGTGTGAAAAGCATACTTTTTGTTTATGCTTTTGTTTCCGTATGCACAATCTGGTTGTTGAGGGAAATTTTTTTTATAGCACAAGACAATTATTTGATGAGCATATCTTATGGCATGAGAATTCTTTCATGGTAGAAAACCATGATAATGGATTCAAGTTTTCTTTAAACATCATTTTTTTCCTGATATTCTGTGATATCTTCCAAAAGGAAAAAAAAAAAAAAGATTTCTGAGAGCACTTTCTTAGATTCAAAAGAGAGTACTTGGGTTCTCCCAATAACTAAAAAGTGTATCATGCCTGAATCTAACTAGGGTTCGCAGTGGTGGAGGAACTGGACCAGAAAAAAGAGGTATTCTAATTGATGGAATTGATTTGAGTCATGTACGAAAAAGGATCAAGTCTACCGCTTTGTTAGGATGCCTCAATTGCATACATCATTGCACTTCCACTTGACACCTAGTTTCAAACCCCATTTTGAAGAGGAAAAGTATGCCATGCTAATGTGCCTTGGATGATCCATAGCTCAAGGTCAGGCACTGATGAACACATTGAATTATCCATGTGGCTCAGAGCCCTCACAACCCAGGCACAACGACATAATTATCAAGGGCGCGCTTTACCTCTAAGCTAATATATATATACACACACACATATAGGTCATCCCAATTAAAAGTGACATATGACAATGTTAGAGTGTGTAACTTCTCACGTAAGGAACTGTAGTGACTTCGGGTCAAAGGACTACGTACAAGTATGTCACATGAGAATTGCACTTAGAAAATAGAAAGGAAAGTTACTGTTCTATACGTATTATATTGCATTTTGTTTTTCTAATATTAAGGGTGTCCATGATATTGTACTATATTACTCTTTTCTATTTTTCAAATTGATGCTTGACTTACATTCATTTGTGTACTAGGCTATTATTTGTATATATTTTTTTGCTTTAATCTTCATCTCTGTGTATATAGATATGTAATAGCATAGTTCATTTGAGCCATATGATGCTATTTCATTTTAATATATATATATATATATATATATATATATATATATATATATATATATATATTTCACATTGCCCAAGCGTTGCTTCATTAAAGGAGAACTTCTTCATGTTACTTGTTTTGCTTTAGGTTAAGAATTTTATATGAGCAGACTCTCACATGTACCCTTTTTGGCACTTCTTCCCTTGTGACAAGACTTTAGAATCCCAATAGCCTCTATATCCAACAAGTACTCAGTACAAAACTCAATATCCTCTTCAGCAACATATCTTTAAACAATAGATACTTTTGGCTAGTATGGATTTTTGACATACCATTTTAAGATAGATATTATTGTATCTCTCAACTAGGTACATCCATCGTAAATGGACAGGGCCACATAACTTGATCTTCCGAACTAGATGAATGATCAAGTATACCATGATATCAAAGAATCACAGTGGAAACTATATCTCCAATTGGCATAATATAATAATAACATCATTCTCTAATTCATCCAATTTCTGTGAGTAAATGACTTTACTGCAAATAGCACTAAAAAAGAAGTACAATCTAATTATGGTCTGTCACAATTTTTTGACAATATGTCACGAGTAGTCATTGGTATTAATTATTGCATTAGAACATGACAATCGTGAGACTTTAAGCCAATTAATTTTAGATCTTTCATCGAGACAAGCCTTTTGATATTGGAAGAATAAACCATGTGACACTTCACGTCATGCAATCACTCACAGAAACTTCTCTTATGAATCTTTAACAATGTATGATAGGCTGAGGGTAAATATGTCCGCTTAGCCATTAACTTTGGAGCTAACTCCTCTCGTATCCCCCAACTCTAACAAATCAAGACAAGTATTCACACTATCCTTTATCTTGCTTTGTATGTTTAGAAAGGTTTCGATGAGACTATCACACTCATTTTTCTCTACATGCATCACATCAATACTACGTCTCACATCAAGAAAGTGTCAATATGGAGATCAAAGAAAATGAGCCTTTTCTTTCAAGGGGTCCTCTTGGTTGTTTGCTTCTATGTCTTACCAAAGATAACATTGATGCAAGACACCTGTTCATAGTCTTTCTTTCTAGTTAACGCAAATGGAGCACTTTCATTTTCTTGCAAATCATTGAAGGATTTTGGTAATCTATGATACGGGTGATCTTGCATGAGAAATCTTTGATGACCAAGGTGAACAATTTTCTTTACATGTTGTAGTTTATTAAAGCATGTGCTTTCTTCACATATTTTAACACTGTATTCAGGCAAATTCTCATATGCTTAACAGTCATTTATAGTATAGAATATCATGGCACACATCTTGAAAGATTCATTGTGATATATATCAAACACATCTACGTCTACATCCCAAGCATTTTCAAGTCTTCGATCAATGGCCCTAGAAAAACATTTATGTCATTTCTTGGCTACCTTGGCCCTTAAATCATCATGGACAACATAATATACTTGCGCTTCATGTATAACCAAGGAGGTAAGTTGTAAATCACCAATAGAACAAGCCATGCACTATTCTTACTACTAAGGTTACCATAAGATTCATTCCATCTATAGCAAGTCCAACCCTAAGGTTTCTTAGTTTATTCTTGAACTCTGGAAACAATTGATTGATTGTTTTCCATTGTGGAGAATTGGCTAGATGATAGAGCTTTCCATCATTTAGCCTCTCATTTGCATGCCATCTCATGTACTTTGCATCATTTGTATTAGTAAACAATCACTTGAAACGGGGAATAATTGGAAGATATCACAACACTTTCAACGGAGACCCCTTAGTTCTCACATCACTACTAGAAGCACTATCCTTTTGTTTGTAGCTTGACACCCCACACATCGAGCACTCATGCAGCCCTTCAAACTCTCTCTTGTATAATATGCAATCATTAGGGCATGCATGTATCTTCTGATACTCCATGCTCATTGGACACTATTTTTTTTTGTCTTATAGTTGCAATCTGGTAATGTATTACCGTTTGGAAGCATATCTTTCAACAACTCAAGCAATTCTATGAAACTCTTATCTGTCCACCCATTTTTAGCCTTCAAGTTGACCAACTTCAACACCCCTGACAACCGTGTGAATTTAGTGCACCCCAAGTACAAAACCTTATCTACATCATTGTGTAATTTATCAAATACATGTGATCGCCCCAAAAGACTGTGCTCCAATATCACGAATCATATCCTCTAGTCGATCATCCATATCCACATCAACCTCACCTTTTTGGGACATACTCGGCATCTCCAATTGTTCACCATGCTATATTCACTTTGTATAACTCTTACAAAACCCATTACAAAGTACGTGCTCTCTTATTTCAATAACACTTATTGTCTTTTATTTAAACATTTAACACAAGGACAATAAAACTTCCCATAATTGTCAAACACATTTTTCTGAGCAAATTCCAAGAATTCTTCCACCCCATTCTCATATTCATCAATTGTAACGCATAACATTTATCCAACTACAATCCATACCAACCTAAAAGATAATAACCAAATCCACAAGAACATATTTAAGTCATTACTAATGCATTCAATTGACACTCCTTGAAGTTCTTTAGTTTAATAAATTTTTTAAATCATTAATTAGAATCTAACAAAATATTCAAATAAATTATCAATTCATTAATCTTTACTAACACATTGACATTGCATGTTTTAAAAGGTTTCAAATATATTTATAAAATCTCATATGGCAAAAAGATCAATTTCTATGTTATTACATATTTTCAAACCTATTTAAAAATTTTAAATTCAATATAATAAACTAAAAATTTGTCCAACCCCATATAATAAAAATTTAATATTTCCAACCTATTTGAAAGTTCCAAATTTATTTAAATTTTTTTGAAGCTGAAAAAAATTTGTATGTTATTTCTTTGTTTCTATCCTATTTAAATTTTCAAATAAATTATCCAACCTCACATAATATATTTAATATTTCTAACATATGTAAAAGTTTCAAATTTATTTTAGTTTTTCTAAGTTAAAAAACAAATTTATATGTTATTTCACCCTTTCTATAACCCATTTAATAATGTCCAAACCTAATATAATATATATTTTAAATTTTTAACATATTTAAAAGTTACTTAGAAAAATAAATTTTCTTCTAACCTAGCTAGCCTCTAACCAATCTAAATCATAATATACATTATGTTTATATAGCACTAATTTCATGTAATATATATATATATATATATATATATATATATATATATATATATATATATATATATATATATATATAATACCTAATTAAAATTTTTACATACTATCTACTATTTGAAAAGTTAATATACTATTTTCTAACCTAATTTAAGTTTCTAACCACATATACTAGTTAAACAACATTTTTTCAAGTGCTTTAAAATTATACTACAAATACAAAAAATTCAAAAAAAAAATCAATGAATTTTCATCAATACTAGAACAACAAAATTAGTAAATTCTCAACAATAAAAATTATACAGAAATACAATAAAATAAAAAGATATAAAAAACAAAAATGAAAAAGAAAATCATCCACTAAATTCCCACCAATACTACAAAAACAAAATTAGTAAATTCCCAACAATAAAAATTATACACAAATAGAATAAAATAAAAAATAACAAGAAAAATATAAAAAAATGAAACAATCATCCACAGTAACACAAATAAGTAGATTCCTACAAAAAAAAAAAAATGAACACAGGTCGACCACATTGCATCCAGTAACAATCAAGAATAGAGAGACTGCTAATCGAGTACCTGTTGATGCAATGGAATGGTGGCTGGTGTACACAAGCAGTGGTGGCGGCAGGAATGGGAATGGCAATAATCTCCAACCAGTGTGGTAGCGATGAGCTTCGATTAGTCTTAATGGAGAGTTTCAAACTTTTTTCATTCACTGTTTCAACGCTTGTTCTATCGAGTAAGAAGAGTTAAATTTCAGAAGATATATCACATTGGTTGTAAGTAAACCGATGTTATATGTCTACTAGATTGGTTAAATTTAAAACTAGTGTAAAATACTTATGAAAACGGTTAAAGTAAAACCGGTGTAATATATCTTTCATTTAATTACATGTTTGTCATTGCGCAAAAACTACTAAATTGGTTATAGAATAAATCAGTGTAAAATATATTTATTGAATCTGTGTAATAAGTGTCCAAATAATTACAAAGTTACCACTACCTTTCTTTTATTTTACTATGTGGATTACAACTAGTGTAAAAGGTTGCTCTAAAATCCAATTTTTCCACTGGTATTAGGAACTGCTATTGATACGGACCAGGTTACCGCGGGCCTTTAAGAAGACCTTTGTGGCCGAAGCCCATAAGCGTGTCTCGATAGCCCAACTGTGCATAACCCCTCCAACAAGCCCAAAGCGACCCCGACCCAAATCCACAAGGCCTGAAGTCAAGCCTATATAAAAGAGAAGCCCCACATGCAGAAGAGGCATCTAGATTCACCCAACAACTATCAATTGTCCTTTGTCTATTATAGTGTATTTCTTTCGAACGCTCTAAATAATGCGTTGTTAAAAATCTTTTGTAGCATAGTGATCTTAAGTGTAGCACTTTCTAACTACATGAGAGATATGTGTAGATTTTCAAAACAGAAGAGAGGTGTAAGTGAGAAATAGGCTAATTATAAGATAAGGTGATGTATTTTTCTCTAAATATATAAATAATATAAGGATTGTTAAGCCTCAGTCTCGCAAGAATGTTGTTTAGGCCCCAAGAATTTTTGATATGGCCTGATTGATAGGAGTGGACACGGGTTAAGACGGCTCGAAGAGTTCGGGACACAATCGGGATGGGACGGGGACGCAATTTTGTGTTTAAAGATAAAAGGGTTTTCATTGTGCTTGATGATGTGGATACAACGGAGCAAATACATTATTTGATGGGAGATTTTGATTGGTTGGGACCAGGCAGTTGTGTGATCATAACAAGCAGAGACAAAGATGTGCTTCTTATTCCGCGAATTGATCATATACATGAAGTGATGGGATTGAGTTTTCAAGAATCCCTTCATCTTTTCTGCATGAATAACTTCAACCGAAACCATCCACAAATAGGATATGAAGAGATGTCAGAAAGTATTGTTGATTATGCCCAAGGCAACCCATTAGCATTAGGAATTTTGGGTCGACACTTTTATTCAAAAAGGAGCACAGAAATATGGAACAGCGAATTAGAAGGACTCAAAATGTATCCCAATAAAAATATTCAGGATGTGTTGAAATTCAGTTATCTTGGATTAACAATTTCAGAGAAGAAAATATTTCTGGATATTGCATGCCTTTTTCTTGAAAAAAGTGTAGAGTATGTAAAAGGGATTCTAGATGCTTGTGGATTTCTTGCAGCTTCTGGATTATACTCCCTCAAAATGAAGGCTTTGATAACTATTTCCCATTCAAATACAATAGAAATGCATGACTTGATAAGAGAAATGGGTAGGGGAATAGTCGTTGAAGAATCTCTTGGAAATCCTGAATGCCAAAGTGGATTGTGGGATGCTAAAGAAATATGGGTTGTGTTAGAATCCAACAAGGTAAGAGAAAATATACATTTATGAAAAGGAACATTAAATTAGTTCTGTTAGTTAGTACAATATCATCTCCTTAATGTCATTAAAATTTTAACTTGTTTTAGGGGACTGATAAAATTGAAGGAATGGTGTTTGACATGTCCCAAATTAAATATTTGAATCTATCCTTGAGTGTTGATACCTTCATACAGATGTCTAGACTACGATTGCTGATAATCTATAACCAGAGGGATGATAATTTGAATTTTCCTCATGGTCTGCGATCGTTGCCAGATAGCTTAAGGTAAATTGAATGGTATAACTACCCTTTGTACTCTTTGCCTCCAGCCTTTTTGTCCTGAGAAGCTTGTTAAGATTTCCATGTGGGACAGTAGCCTTCAAGAACTTTGGAAAGGAATCTAGGCATATATATTGATATTATTAACTCTAATTTTTTTTTTCCCTCTTTTTTTCACTTACAACAATAACAAACCTCTAAGTGAGATCCCCTGTCGCCATTGTGCTCAAGATATATATTTCTTTTTCTTAACTTAAATGTAATAAATTTAATATTTTCTACAATTGGTCATGTAAATATTGTCTTTGGTAATTGGTGCAGGATCTTGAAAATTTGAAGAGACTTGACTTGACAGGGTCTAAAAATCTCATAGAGCTCCCAGATTTTTCAAGGGCATTGAAACATGAAGATGTTGATCTGCGTGGTTGTACAAGTTTACGCGATGTCCATCCATCTATTTTATCTCTCCAGAATCTGGTTACACTACTTTTAGATGGCTGCAATAGCCTCCAGCGTCTGGAAAGTTCGGTTCATTTAGGATCTCTCAGCAATCTCGGTATCTGGGGGTGTAAAAATGTCAAGAAATTTTCAGTGACATCGGAGAAGATGGAAGTGTTACATCTAGATGAGATGGATATCGTTGAATTGTCCTCATCTATTGGGCAACTCAATAAGCTCAGAAATTTATATATAACTAACTGTTCTCAACTCAAGAATCTTCCAAATCAGTTATGTAGCCTGAAGTCTCTATATACTTCACATTTCTGACTGCCAACAAGTGGACACATCAAATCTTGGTATTATTCTTAATGGCCTGCAGTCATTACACGTTCTAACTCTGAGAAATTGTTATAACTTATACGAAGTCCCTGACAATATCATTCTCTTATCACACTTAAAGAAAGTAGATCTCTCAGATTGCAGGAGACTTCAGTTTGTACCAGAGCTTCCGAAATCTGTTCAAGATTTAGTTGCTGATAATTGCATATCCTTGAAGAAAGTTTTGATTAATTCGTCCTAGGCTTGTGTTGGTGATAAAGAATTTGTAATTTGGTAGCTAAATTGAATGGAATTGGATGAACAGTCAGTGAACACAATGCTGAGCAGAATGAAGGAAGTAAAAATTCATGAAATTATTTATCCAGGAAGCGAAGTTCCGAGATGGTTTAGCTGTGAAAGTCAAGGGTCTACTGTGACAATTGATTATGGTCCTACTGCTCATTCTTATGGTGCCATTTGCTGTGTCATCATCTCTCAGGACTCAATAAATGCAGGGGACAGAGATCAATTTGAAATTTTCTGTACTGTCACCATACGCCAGAGTCATGAAGTGGATACCAAAATCAGAGGTTTCAGAAGAAGCCGTTTTATCTATGATTCTTCTATAGTTGTTGTTCCGGAAAGAACAGTTGCTACCATATCAGATCATGTGTACATATGGTGTAATCAAATTTTACCAAAATCAGTTGGCGGAAAAGTTCGCTTTAGATTTTGGGTTGAATCTGATGAGAAAAAATTCACAGTAAAAGGGTGTGGGGTGCAGCCCATATTTTACACTGACTTGGGCAGATGGAATTAAGATTGGAAGTTCTACAACAGCTTCTGCAAGAATAAAAGTCAGAAGGAATTGAACACGAGAACCTACTCTCCTTCCTCTTCCCCAGCTAAATATGAAGGACAACTGGTATCTTATAAGGCATGGAGGATATTTCAAAGATAACAAAGAAGATCCAAGAGTGGTTCCACGACATCAGAAACACACAGCACAGGTAACTATCGCAATTTTTTTTTTTTTTTAATCTCAAGGATTATTGAATCATGCTTGCACATTTAGTATATATGCTTCTGTATCAGGTTTCCTTTGAAAGATCGTCAAGGTTGTCGTTGGCAGGACAAGTCAAATTAAATTAGGCTTTTAGTTTTTTGGTACATAAAGATAAGAAAAGAAAAGACTAACATCTAGAAAAGGACACAGTTGACATATCAAATTAAATTAGGCTTTATTTGGCTATTTCAATCATTTCTCATATTACTATCATATATTTTATAGCATTAAAATATAAGGCATGTTTCACAACCACACAAGAAAGATACGGGTTAGGAATCTTCTAGCTAGAAAGATTGATGCTATACTACTGAAATCTCTTTCTATTATGCTGAGATGGTTCTTTTATTTTTGCTCTTAATCAAGCAATATAAATCATGGAAGCTGTTCCTATATTTTCATAAATTAGAATTACATGACACGAGAAATATATATATATTCCCTTCTATGACGAGGGAATGATATATCTTGCTAATTATTAAGAATTATTCTATGTGCCTTTCTAACATTTTGTTAAAGAATTGACAGGCACTTAATAGTAATATTAAGGAAAACATGTCATGCACTTATTGATGATAGAATGAAACCTTTGTACTTTGACAAGTTGCAGTTGTTTCCTTTTAAATGAAATTAATATATAAGGGCAAAAGCTTATACAATCATGTGTCACGTTGTACTTGATCATCTCTATATTTACTTTTTTTTCCTTTTTATGTCAATGATAGAATTTCATTGATATGAAAGCAAGAGGAGCCTTACAACCACCCTCAGGCATCTCTGTACAAAAATTACATCAACCTCCACAGTATTTACCTTGCGCCGTTTGTATTGAATTACTTCATTTCCTTAATCCTATTAACTAGACTAATTGCCAATCAGGATTCCTAATGCATTACTAAGCCTTTCCCATGGTCGAATTATCCTAACTTAAACTACCAATTTAATCATATCCCTATGTGATTGTAATAGTCTAAATTGCCTTTCTCTTCTATTTCTTTTTCTCTAAATAATAATCCTTTTCTCTTGTGTTTTTTTTTTTTTTTCCTACATAGCTAACACTTTTTGGTTGCTATGATCATTAGTTTAGGGATCAAAACCAAACCTATATGTCGTTTTTCGTATATCCATGTACAAGTATCTAGGATTAAGAGAATCAGATGTAACGTAAACTAGAAGAAAAGAATGATAATCTGAATGTTAACCAAAATTATCTGAGTAAATAAATAGAAGACAAATAGCAAAATCCAAAAAACAACATTAACAGAACAAGAAGAAAAAAAACAAAGAACGAAACTTCGTTTGTATATCAATGGCAATTTTCTTGCCACAATATCATTCGTATTCTGACTTAAATTGCCGGGAAATTCCTCCAAGACACCCACTTCCTCTTTTTGATCCCCATATTGTTCATCTTTCCAACATAAAGACTAGAGAATGACTGGACATAAAGAACCCTAATCAAGTTTGAAAACACAGTTTGTTGCAGGGTTTGAATCAAGTTAAACTTTTCTTCAGATTCCACTTGATATGTGGAACTAATTTGTCAAAGAGATGAAAGAAGTCAAGAACATAACCTTTTGGCTTTCATTTCTAAATGAGTTTGCTATCATCTTTTACAGTTTACACTACATTTTCAGCAATCATCTCAAATGGTAGTGAAGAAATTTGGTGATATTTCTTTCAAAGGGAATGATTGTAAGTGGCCAAGGTTGTTTAGAATTGTCTCAACAACTTCAGGAAAATCTACGAAGGTTACATGTGTAGTGTCTCTGTTTTATGGACCCCAAGGGTTTTATGATATGATCAAACGGTGGTTGTGGCTATTATTCATGGGCATCTTAAGCAGCTTAGCTAGAGCACCTTGGTTATTTAATGTTACGTGGCTGTCAAATAACCTATAGAAGTTGCCAACTGAATTATTCCGCTTATAAGGCTTAAGTTTTTGAGATAGAAGTATCATATATTCATCTCATTCAAAAAATGCTAGCTCCCAAAACAGAGAGACATAGATTATCGCCCGTCTCTCTCGCTCTAAAGGACGTCTAACAAGAAAACAATCAACATCTACATGTAATGTATAGCTCCCAAAATATACACCCGTCTTTCTGCAAGGCACTATTGCATTTGTTCATCAAAAAAGTTTCATTGTCCATTTTCTACTCATTCTATTCCCAGCGCAAAAACACAGAAGTAAGACCCACGTCACATGTTTTCTATTGCATTTGTTCATAAAAAAAAAAAAAAAAAAGTTATGCTGTATAAGCTTTTCTTGCATTGATTATGCTTTCCTTTTTCTAAAAAATCTTTTCAATTTTTTGTGCAACTGATGCTTGCTGTTCTCCTGGGCACAGCAGGAGAAATAATGTCCATAAAAAATTTCAACAACTTCAACAATAATCATCAAAGAGTAGGAGTGGCATTATATGGTATTATCTGGCTATAAGCCATTCTCGGTCTTTTTAAACCACAAAGGTAATAATTGACCTGAGTTTTATAAAGGAAAAGCTTAATGGCCATTCATAATTTATTACATTTTAAAGATTTTTCATGTTCTTTTTTCTTACTTTGTTGATTTATTCAGTTATTTGTGATTTCTTTTCATTAAGTGTTCCAATTTTCTGCTTATAGAATATGATGATTATGATTATGAATCTTTGTCTTTTTCTTCACAGGGAATCCAAAAGGAGAAGTGTATGGTTCTTTTCACACTGGATAATTGGAACTGCAGTGACCTTTCTAGGTGTCTTATTACAGAGAACCACTAGATATAGGAATATAGGGACAGAAGAAATTAGGGATAAATTTTAGTTTCCTTTTTGGATTTTGAATTCTTATTTCTGAATTTTATAACATGACATTTTTCTTCTTAAGATGCTTTCAGTTGAAAAGTATGATTATATGACATTTAACTAAGTTGATCACTAACACGTGTTGATTTAAGTTGTAAATTAAAAAATTAAGATCATTTAAATATATTGATCTCGATTTAATTTTATATATATGTAAAAAATATTTTTGATAGAACTCACTTTTTTTTGGGTCTCTAGTATCTAGTCCAGATTAGTGATGAGTTAAAAAACTTCATAATAGATTTATATCTTACAATTACTAATTACTAATTGTCAAACAAAAAAAAGTTACTCCTTTACCATTTGCTAACCCAAACAAGATAACAGAGAAGCAGTGAACAGATCAAGGATATATATATATATGTAATATAATATATCATTATAATTATAATAAATTTATAAATATATTTAGTTATTTATTGATGTAATTGCTTGCAATTACACGTTTCAAATATTTGAAGCTATAAAGAAATATACTTATGGTTTTATCTTGGTCACGTGCATAACCTCACATTTATGAATTTTTTAATAAATTATTTATAGGACATGGAGATGTCCAAAATCTGTCTAACCTTGTCCCCGGTCCATTGTTTTTTTTTTGAAAAATTAACTTTTGGGGTTGGACTCATGTTGGGTCACGGGTTGGCAAACATTGACCCAACTCAAGTAACCTATTTAAGTTATTTAAAAAAATTAAAATATAGTTTTTTTAAGCCTTTTATTTTGCATTTTATGGTATAAACTATAAATAATTTTTAATAATATTATCATAAGTATAAGTTAATTATTATCATAAGTATAAGTTAATTATGTTTAATACTTAAAAAAATTACATCAACCTCCACTGTAGTTACCTTGTTTTCACTTATTTTTCTTTCTATTTTAAGAACTTACGCATACTTCCAATTAGGGGTGGGCACGGGCCGGGATGGGCTGGGTTTCTGGCTGTCCCGGTCCTGTCCCGAGAGTACACCGGGACTGAAGTTGGAGTCTCGGTCCCGACCTCAAAGTGATCTCGTCCTGTCCCGGAAAATAAAACATGTGTCCCAGTGCCAGCCCGGGTTCCGTCCCGGCATTGTCCCGAGATTGTCCCGATTCTGTGGAGAAAGAAAGAATGATAAAAAGAATGACCGAATAAGCCCATTCAAGCACACCCACTACTAATTGTTTCAACCTAAAAAGAGAATTTTTCATGTAGCAATGCCCATATCAGCAGCTTAATCTCAAAAGTTGAAAAATATTCAAGGAGCAAATCAAATTAACCAATTTGTTGAATACATTAATCTGAAATCCAAAATCAGTCATTGAGCAAATGATCATCAGCAACAGAGGCATTTAACCAACGACAATGGACATAAATGATTAAACACTCTTTGAGTCAACAACACAACAACAAAGTGATGGGGATAACAATCCAAGTTTTCACATATGAGATAATTATATCTAATAAAACTTGCAAAAGAGCTAATCAAGAAGAACCCACTGCATTTAAAAGTGCCAAATAACCTCATTATTTGAGAGGGAAAGTAATCATCTTTGAACTAAAAAAAAGAAACAGAACTTGCTAGCTTTCTTCTCATACGGTGGTGACTTTAAGACATTCATACTTTGAAAATTCAAAGTCCCTCAAAAAAGTAATTAGATGAAAAGATTTTTGGATTACAACTAGAGATATTTTCTTCTTTATTTAGTAGATAGATAGTAAAGTTACAGGAAAAGAAAAGAAATGACAATGACCATAAGGATTTGGGACATATATTGTCTTTATATTATTCATTCATTAACACTATCTGGAATCTTGGGATATCTTACTATTAAATGCTTAAGTGTTAAAAAGGTGAACTTTGTTTTAGTTATTTTGTCATTTACGTATATCTTCCAAGATCTGTCTATATTGTCCAAAACTAATGGGAAAAAAATGTTTAGCCAAACAGCAATTAGTGCGTAGAGTCCTTGTCTTATCCGATTCAGCAAGCACATACAAAACAGACTGCATTTGATAATTCCAACAAAAGTGGAAAGATAAGAGTGAGTGAGTCATACATATCGTGGCTCAACATATCATGAGGTTGAATAATTTACCACTATAGCATGCATTATCTTGGTCAAATTTCCAAGCTTTTTCATTATGAGATATGAGCAATATATCCAATGACAGCAGTATAACAAAAGCCTAAACCCAACAGAATCACCCAGTAGACACACACAGACCAACACAGCAGTAAACATGAACCAATCATTAAGGTCATAATAGTAGTTGTCTAACTCATTATAAAAATGATGATGAGACCAAACAGAGCACTAAAGAAAATTAAATTATTCCAAATTCATCACATCATATTTTCATTCTCCTTCAATGAAGCCAGAGAATTAGGATGATGCATAATTAGGTAGAATTAAACAGAAAATCCTACATAATCTGAGATGATGTAGAAAAGAGAAAAAAAAAAAAAAATTAATCAAGATCATAGTTTACAGAAAACAGAGCAATTTAACAAATTTAATGCATTCTAAACCCAATGAAATTCCTTCACTTATAAGCTAAAATGACCAAATCCTTGGACTTCATTTGGCAATCTAGTAAGTAACCTTTTATAAAGATTTAATTTTTAAAATCTATTCCAATGAACAAATATTCCTCTAAAGTTAAAAGCATGACAGAAATCCTAGTCTAAAGAAAGGAGTTTACTTGTTCTTATCAAAAGGATTTTTTATAAGATTCATTTATTGACTTGATGAACAGGATATATAATAAATATTCAATGCATGACTATGAAGTAAGGAATTTTCTATGCAAAAGGTCCTTGGAGAAAGTTAAGAATTCCAAAGTCATCAATTCCATCTTCAACTTCAATAAAGTCGTGAATCATGAGATATATATAGAATACAAGTTATTGACTCACTTAATTTCTAACGACAAAACATCCAGTAGCAAGATAGTATTTCAAGAACTCTCAACCAATTATTGTACACTTTTAGGTGCTTTTAGGTGTTGTAAAGTGAAGTTACATTGCAGTTCACTCCTCCAAGTAATTACTATAGGGAGAGATAAGGAGTTATCGTATAAAAAATTTTCATATTTTCAGGGACACGTTCTAAGCAAAATTTTCCATTAAAATGATAAATGTTTGCCAAGCTTAAATAGCCTCAACTATTTGTCAACTCAAGAATTCAATTTACCTGCGAGAATGTCTGGGTGCTTTGTCCAGATGCAGATCTGACTGCCACACTAAGCAAACACACAAAGGAGAAAAGAAGATATCAACACGGATAGTAGTACCCAATGACAATCATGCAAGAGGTGCGATGAAGAAATTTTAGACTAGGAAACAGAATAGGGATGCTTACCGATTACCGTCGGCGTCAACTACTTGCTGCCGTATGAGTGCCGTGTCAAGCAAAGGCCAGAGGGGAGAAAATTTTAGCCCAAGCTACAAGAAACAAAGTGAATCAAGGAGGGGAGGTCGAAGTCTCTGCTAGGTAGTGGGTAGCTAGGGCAAGGCTGCGAGTAAGTAAGAATGAAGCTTGTGTAATCGGGAGTTCGGGACTAACCAGACAGAGGCTACGAGTAAGAACTAAGCATGTGCAGGACGGGCCGGGCTAAAATTTACTCTACACACATACGGGCCGGGCCAGGATGGGACCCGGGCTAGAATTGGACCTGTCCCGGTCCCGACCCGAAATTTACCAGGACACCAAAAACTTGTCTCGGTCCCGTCCCGAGTCCCGATTTGTCCCGAACCCTTCGGGTCGGGCCGGGACACCGGGCCGACCCGACCCGACCCGTGCCCACCCCTACTTCCTATGTAGTTTGAAAATATATTATACTTAAGTCTAACTTTTAAGAATTGGCTAACGAAAGTGTTAGTCACGGTTAATATAATTAAAATATCATAAATACTCTTAATAATTTATAATTTTGATCTCTCTTATAATTTCTTTACTTTTCATTTACCTTCTTCTATTATTAAAACATACACGTATTGTCCTCATAATTAAAAAGGCATAACACTTAAATACGACCTATAACAATTACATTAACCAATACACTAATCATATTTTTTTAGGTAGAAGAATACATATATATATATATATATATTGTAGGAGTGATATATTATATATTATATTTTCTATAATATATTAGAATGCAATAAAAACTCACTTGCTAAACACATTATAAACCAATCATTTAAATTAGATGTTAAAAAAATTAAATATATTCTATTTATTTAGATTGTTTTAAAAGCATCCATTATACTTGTAAGATAAAAGTAATAATTAAAACAATGAAAAAAAAGAAGATAAATCAATAGTGCAACATGAGGCTACAATTTAATTGTTAGTTCAACTCAAATGAACTTTTGATGCGAATATAGCGTAGAATTTCTAATATTTTGAAAGAAAATTAATCTTGATGAGACAAAGGCATAAAAAATACAATTTAATTAATTTAATAATAATAATGTTTTTAAAATTTTATGTTATTTAAATAATTTTTATATTTTTAAAAATACTTTCAGATTTACTTAAATATTTATTTTAAATTTTTTTATGAAATATGGGGTATAAATAAATAAAAAATAATACAGGACATAAATGAAAATAAGGTGAGTTACTCATCGATAATTTATATTTAAGTTTATTTATAAAAAAAATTAGAAAAATAAAAGGAAAAAATCTAAAAAAAATATTTCTTAATCGTGTTAGTTAACTAAGTTTAAATGTATGTTTTGAAAATAAAAAGTAGATAAATGAAAAATAAATTAATTATAAAGGAAGTTGGTGTAATTTTCGCTTAATATTTTTACCTTACTTCACCATATAACTTAATAAAGTTTGTGATGCAAAACTAGAAGTAAGAGGTAAAAATAACATTATGTTGTATTGTTTTAAAAGTATTACAATGAATTTTAATTTAAATTTAAACTAAATTTACATTTTTTGCACTAATTTGTAAAAGCATAATTTTTTTAATCATTCTACCCATCAACTCAACCCCATACATGGGTTGGGTTGAGTTGGATAGATAGTTTTTTTGAACAGATCCGACCCATATCTACACAGATGGGTTGGGTAAAAAATCCCATAAAACCCACACAACCCGACTTATGGATATCTTTATGTATGTGCTTTACTCCTATCATGCTCATGATAGTTTAATTTATTGAAGAAGAAGAAATTTTCAACTCTGCCAGCATTTAGATATCAGAAACTGTGTGGCAGAATCCTGGTGGCCACCTCATTGGCATGGTATGGACTAATGATCAAACCCTTATCTGCGTGGTGCAGGATGGTACAATTTATCGGTACAATATCTACGCTAAGCTAATTGAACCCAAATTTACAGATACCATGATATAAAATCTCAAATTTATAAAATTGTTCTAAACTATACATAATATAAAAGGAGTCCTTAAATTTGGCTAATTAGCCATGCCAAGTCAGCAACTAATTTCATCTCTAATTTTCACTCTCAATTAAAAATGTAAATCAATTTTTCCAAAAGAACTAAAATAAAGAGGCATGCGTTTGGCATTTAACCCATTGGAATATGTGATTAATTTTCATTCCCAATTAAATATATATGTGGTTAATATATATGAAGAAATGTCGTAACCCATTATTTTTGTTATAAATATTTATGATTTTTAAATACCTATCTAATAGAATATTCTCTTAGGGCTGACTCAATATTAATACTTATTTATTTATAATTTATTAAATAAACATTATCCTTTTTAGGGTTAGGGTTTCACTTACCTTGTATATATATACCCCTTAGTAAATGAATAAAGAACATTCTTTGGAAGGCAATAGAAAACTCTTTTCTCAATTCTCTCAACTCATTCTTTGTATCTACTTTTCACAATTTTCATTCTCTATATCTACTTTTTTACAACCTTCATTCTTTGTATCTACTTTTTCACAACATGTTATCAACACCACGTCTACTTCTACCATTTTTCCACTGCACAGGGTTGCCAAATTTTCATCAATTTAATTGTCGAGAAAAAGGCATCCACCACAAGGTCATTGCTCATCCTCACTTGATTTCTATTCACACATTTTTTTTTTATTGTCATATGCCTAATCAAGAGGAAGCGATCACTTGGCTGCATCCATAGATTTAGTGATAATCAAATAGATGCATCCTTAGATCAAAGATATTTTATGTCTTTTTGAAAAATAAAAGAGATGCTGCACTTAGTATGTAGACTATTTAATCTATTTGTTACATGATATGCCTCATTTCTGAAATATGAAGGCAACTAATTTTTACCTTATGAGACAATTCAATTTCTTTTATACTTCTCATCCATAAGCATGAGAAAATTTGATTTCCTTAATTTGTCTCATCTAGAAGTATGAGATACTTTAATTCATTTGATACATCCTCATCCAAAAGTATAAGGAATTTTATTATGAATAATTAATTTTTTATAGACTGTATCTTGAAGTTATCAATTCAAATAAAATAAAGTGGATCCTAAAGTTATCTACACTCATATAATATATGGAATATAATTATGCATTTTTTTTTAGCTTTTCTTTCACCCTTTTATTTTTGGGCTAGGTGCATAGAGTCCAGAAAGGTAAAAAGGGAAAAAAACAAGGGAAAATTGCGCGACCATAATGGAAAATTTTATTATGAACAATTAATTTTATATAAAGTGTAATCTGAAGTTATCCATTCAAATAGAATAAAATAGATCCTAAAGTTATTTACACTCATATTATATGGAAAATAATTATGTATTTTTGTAGCTTTTCTTTTCCCTTTTATTTTTGGGTTAGGCGCATAGAGTCCAGAAAGATAAATAGGGGAGAAAAGAGAAAATTGCACGACCATAATAGGAATTAAATCCATGAGCTTCTAATCCAACATCAAACATGCCACCACTGCGCAATGGATCCAATAATGTCTTATAGGCTATTGGTTAATTACTTATTAAATAAAACCAATACATTAAAGAATTTCTTTTTATCCCTTTTACAGTTTAGTGCATTTTTTTTCTTTGGTACTATAGCCAATATATTGAATTATGCTTCTACGTAGTAATTTTGTGATCATGCTTATTGATCTTGTGATCATTACCTAATTTATTTTACATTTTATAGTGCAAATATCTCAAATTTAGCAAACTTTGACTTCGTCGCATTGGACATCATTGGGACGAATTACTCATCTTGAGTATTAGTTGTTGAGATCCATTTAGATGCAAATGGTCTTGGCGACACTATCAGAAAGTGTTGTGAAACCCTAAAGTGGATCTTGAAGCTATCCACTCTAAAGTTATTCACATAGAAGTTGAATTGAATTTTGAAGTTATCCATGTATATTATAAGGTGGATCCTAGAGCTTTCCACATAAGTAGTAAAGAAGATACCAAAGTTATCCATTTAAGGTATAAATTGAATTTTGAAGTTATCCACTTGCAAGAATAAAGATATTACTGACTAAAAACTAAATAATGGTTCAATAAAGCATGTAGGTGGATTTTTATTTTGATACTCAAATCTATACTTTTGGGATCTTAAGATTTGCCTTTTGAGTTGAATTTTGAGACACTAGTGTTGTCACCACACGTAACCATATTTTCTAGGATTGAATCTCGAGTTGAATCCCAAATACATAGATCTTTTTTGGTATGAGATTACAATTCTCATTTCTACTTGTATATGGCTGCCTCAACTTTAGTGAATAATTAATAAATTATGGGATATAACTTTTGCTTTCTTTTGTATGGTTAACTGGTTATTTCATGTATGCATGTATATATTTATGTTTTAATAGTCATTGATTATGATTATTCGGTTACATGCATATGAATATGATTATACTATGGATGCCATTGAAAAATCAGAAAATTTATCAATCAAGCTTCAAAAATTGAGATTTATTTTTGGGGTCAATTTGTTTCTAAGATTGGACTATTCTCCATTCCCACAAATTGTCATGTTTATTCTATATATATATATATATATATATATATATATATATATATATATATATATATATATATATATTTGGGCAATTCATTTCTTGGATTTGATTATTAGTTTTCTGAGAAAGCTTGAGCTCTTTCTAGACTTAGATTAATCTATTTTGCTTAATTTCTAAGGAAGTTATAGTTCATTTTATTTATGGTAGATTAATTTTGCATTATCTTTATTTTTATTTGGTTCTTTATGCTATTCATTGCTCTTGTTTGTCATTCATTTCAATATATAGTTAATATGTTGTCTTATAAAATTATTTTACTTATGGATTAGCTAACATAGTAGCTATGATTAATTGGCAGTTTGACACTCTAAAATATGTGTTGCCAATATATGTTTATGCTGTGATATGATTTTGAAATATTATAGTGCAATAAAGGAAAATAAGTCTATTACTCGAAATCTTAAGCCATCATCCAATGATTTTTCTCTATTCTCTGAAGTGAATAGAGAAGCTATCAAGAAATATGAGCACATACATGGCCATGAATAGGCAAAGAGAGCAATGAAGAAAAGTGGTAAAGGGATATTTGGAAAATCACTATTATTTTGGCATGAAAAGGCCATTAAGTTTGTACTTATTGCTCAATGAAATGATATTTTTGACTCATTTATTTAATTTACTTTTGAGTTATTTGCTCTCTTGTTTAAACTTTATCAATTTCACATATTGTATGATGCTAAATTGTTTCTATTGTACAAAGATAATATTACTATTATATTTAATAGTGCAAAGACAATTGAGTACTCTTGAAGAGCTAGAAGAATGGAAATTATAATTAAAAGCTCATGAAGATTTTGTAAATTTTTACCTTGAGAAATTATATAAGTATTTTCCCCAATTTGTACTACTGAAAAGTTTTGAACTTGTAGTCTAAACGCCAAAAGTGTAAAGCCAATTATGGACAAATGGGCTTTTGCATGAATACAAAATGAAAATGATGCTTAAGGATTTTCATAAATAATTGGCATTGATTTTGAATAGATATACTTAATTGTGATGGATGCAAGTATCTAATGATACTTATTTAGTTTGGTAGTATATGAATGACATTATTTACATCAATTTCATCACTCTAGCATTTCCTACAATTTAAACCACTGTTAAGTCGATAAATAACCGCCAATATTGATAAGTTTAAGGGACGAAGTTGATGAGTTTAAAATGTGAGAGATTAAATTGATTAGAGTATTAAGTGTGAGGGACTAAAATAGGGTTTTACTCTATATCTTCTTGGAAGATGACCAGTGAAATTTCTTGGATCTTATCTTAACCAAGATTTGTTGAATTCTGGATTAAAATAGGTTTTTGTGTGACCAAGATTATCAGGAAACTGATGAATAAAATTTGAATGTAACGATATTACTAAAATTCTTTCAGACCATTGAATCTCAGGATCTGAAACGTCAATGTTGAAAGTATTGGAATAGGGAAAGAGGCTCTGTGTCTGCTGGAAGTGCTAGTGATGTGGACAAGTTCACAGATGGTTCTATTACTGCTTCTTTAAGTGACCTCACTACCAAAGATTTTGGCGTCAATAAAATAAAGCCGGATGGAGACAATCTGCTTAGTGAAGGAACTCGTCATTCATTCCAAGAGATGAAAGTAAGGTTACAAGGGTTTCTGAAAAAGGCAAGCCCTGATAAGTTAAGCACAATGCATGAGTTATTCATCTCCAATATGCAGAATGTTCAGTGCAAAGAGATGTTCTTGATGTTGATTGAGGAGATGCAAAAAAATATGTAGATAAAACAAGGATTAATCTCCATTCTTTCTGATTGAGGGTAGTCATATTTTCCATTCAGTCAACAGTTAGGCCCATAATTCGTTAGAAATAAAAGGAAAAACAAAAGAAAAAAAAAAACTATTTAGGCCTATTCTTTCAGAAACCATGACAATGAAGAAGTTAGTGGATGAGATGAGGCCAGGACAAATTTTGCTAGTCACCTACTCTCAGTGATGATCTGGTTATAGAAAATGTCATTTAGCCATTACAGATGTGCTAACTTTTCCAGTAGCTTTTGATTGGGATGTAGGATTTACATCTTTCATCTTTATTATGATGATCTCCATTATCTCCAAATTGTTGTATATATGCAGAAAACAAATGTTTATGTTCTTACTAATTATAGAAGTAGGTAGGGTACATGGAAGATGACGAGTATTCTCAGTCTTACATATCAGATCTCAATTTTATGCCTGCAGCAATGCAGAAATGTCAAATTGCTGCAATTTTTATTCTCAAATTTTGGTCATCTAGTTATATATGGCTTCTCTTCAATTGATAATTCTATTAATCCTTCACATCTCTTGATTTAGTAGTGTGGAGTGTTTGACACATTTCACACTTGACACTTTGACGCGTGCCCTATAGCATCGCTAATATAGGTTAAATTAAAAATTTCAAGTTTAAGTTTCAAACCAAGGTCGTGTTCTCAGAGAACAACTAGTACAAGTATTAGTCAATTAGGTGAAATTGGGGGGGGGGTTTTAGCAATTTAACAGTAAATAAATGCGATAAATAGTAAAATAGAAGTAAACAGATAATGGAAATGCAATCAACCTAGGGAACTATCAAACAATGGTGATTCTATCCTTAACCTAAAGATAAATGTAACTCCAATTATACCAATTAACTAGATTAACCCCGAAATCTCAAAATTAACCTACCTAATTAATTAATTTGGTTGAACCCTTACTAAGCCAGTATCCCTGCACCAAACTCGACAATTCCTACCACACAATCACAAGGATTATGGTCATTGGAACCAAATCTAACCCTAACCAACATCACAGCAAAGGATTAGAGCATGCAAGACCTAAATTCTAAATTTCTATCTAAACAAATCAAGTTCTACTCTGTGGAAATTACTCCTAGGGTGATCAGGCCTAGAAATCCCACAAACCCATCCAGCAATAATACATAAAAATCATCATACACAATCACAAAGAAAGAAATGAGGAGTAGAGAAGCATAACTATCATTAAATTCAAAATAAATATAATACAGATCTCAAGAATCAAACTGACAGTCTTTTAGTTATCCCAGATTGACTACAGATGCGCTTGGCCTTCCATTTTTATGGAGGCAGCCACGGGAGAAGGAGAAAAAAAAATGAAAAAACCAAGGAAGAAGATGAAGTGGTGGCTAGGAATGATGAAGGAGAAGGCTTGGCTGAATTTCCCTAGGTCTAGTGCAAGAAAATTACAAGTTTGCCATGAATGAAGCCTAAATTATATAATTGCCATTGATGAGGCTCAAATTACAAAAATGCCCCTTCTTATGTTGCCAAAAGCCTATTTCGCCCTTTTAAAGTTGAGAAAATATCCTTTGTACCTCTGCTTCATGTATTAATGAAAATTATTGCTCCAATCCTAAGCTCGGACAAAAATCCCAATAGGTTATGAGGCCTTCTAGGTCCAGTCCTGAAATTAAAAATCCCTAACAAGTAAAATTAGACCTTAAAGTGAGAAAATTAATATGAAATACAATAAATTCTAATTAGGCCTCAATGATAAAAATAAATGCTAATTAAACAATTAAATATAAATTGAAAATTCTAGAAGTAAGTATAAGAGTACATAGATAAACACTAAAAAATGTTTATCACATTTGTACGTACTTTAAATGATGTTCAATTTTAATATATATATATATATATAAATTTTAACACTTTAAAATAATTTAGAAACTAGGATAGGATAGTTTTATTTGATCATTTTAATTTTAATTTTCAGAGTTTTAACCATAAAAAACATAAAAAAAATTAAGGTTTAAAATTGAAATCCTCCACAACTATAGCCTAAAAAAAAGGACAAGCAAAGATTAAAAGATTCAAACTCTAAAAGTTTTTACTTAAAAGTTAAAACTAAAAAACCTTAAAAAGATAAATAAACACCACACAACTTTAGGTGAATTATCATTTTGGAATTCTATGTGCTAATGCTATTTATTGAGAAAAATTGCATGATCGTAATTTGATTATATTGGATTGGTTTTTTTTTTTTTTTTATTTGGTCATCCAATTTGATTATATCAATTTTTCGAAAAACCTATCCAATTGATCCGATTATAAGGGTCATCCAAACAAATCTCATCTTTATTGGATCAATTTAGATTGAATTATTTTAATTGGTTTTTCCCATTCAAAAAATTTAAAAATTATATGTTCTTCAACTGTTCAACATGCAATAAATTTTACAAGACAACAATAACAAATAATAAATTTAACTAAAATTAGGTTAAAACTTAAATGAACTTAACTATAAAATGACATACCATTATACTTACAATATATTATATATAATTGTAATTGGTCAGTCTGGTTGTTATCAGTGGTTTTTAGATTGCTATCCAACAACCAAAAATTTAACCTAATCAATATGATTAAATAATTAGTTTTGATCGATTTTTGGCAATTTGGATTGGATCAGTTCAGTTGAGTTTGGTTTGGTTTGGATGTGAATACCCCTACTTGTTATGTAAAATGGTACCTCTAGAGTCTTAATTTCTCTTTTTTTTTTTTTTGTTTTTAGGTGAGGCTCTTTATAATAAGTCTTATCTCACTAGGTAAATTCAACTACATAAATTACATGACGCCATTAGGCTCTCTTAGAAATCAAATTTTCAAGAATATCATTAATTAAGAAATCCCTTTTTATAACTTTTTCCAGTGCTCTTTTAGATCTTTCTCTACACTGTCATAAGGCTAAATACCATATGATCAACCCTTTTCGTAGATGCCTTTATCAGCCTTCTTTGTATATGTCCACATCATCTTGATCATTTTTTTTTTCTTTTTCATCTTCTCTATAATAGGTGTCACCACAATATCCTTTAATGCAATTGCTTTGTATTTTGTCCTTTAATGTGCGGCAACACATTCATTTTAGCATTCTTATCTTTGTTACCCCTACTTTGTGCTCATGTTGTCCATTCAAAGTTTAACATTCGCTACCATCAAACATAACTGGTTAATTAATAATACAATAAAACTTACTTTTAAGTTTTGTAGGTATGTACTTTATGGTCACAAATAATTTTTTAAGCTTTTCTCCATTTTAACCATCAAACTTATATCCTATGTGTGACATTTTTGTCAATTTCCCCATCAATTTGTAATATAGAACCCAAATATTTGAACTTAAAAACTTGTGATGTAATATGTTTTTTTAATTTTTACCTCCAGATGTCTCCATCTTGCTTCTCATTGAATTTGCAAGGTAGATACTCTTGCTCCTACTCAAATGAAAGCCTTTTAATTCAAATGTTTGTGAGACTCATTATCAGAAAAATTATAAAGCTTGACAAATAGTTTTAAAATGGTGAATGTATAAATCTTTAAATATTAAACTCATTATCATAGAAAAATTATAAAGCTTGACAAGTAGTTTTAAAAAGGTTAATGTATAAATCTTGAGATATTTTAATATATAATTGTTTAAATCTTTTGTCATTGTGTTATGTCAAATTATTATAATATATAGTGGTATCTCAATTCTTATATTTTTGATATAGTCAATGTCACTGTGTATGTGACATGTCGTGTCCTATGTTCATGTCAAAATAAATGCTTCATAGCATTCAAGTATTCCAAACCAGGAATATCATGTAGTCCTTCTGGGATTGATGTAAACAAAGATGAAGGTATCATTCCATGGAAGGAATTTTCTTGTTAATAAAGTTACTTCAAGCTTATACAAGCTGCAATGGTTCAAGGAATGTCACCGGATGGATGATTTTCTAAGATATCCAACTTATCAATGTTTTTAAGCCTGCCATCCTTAGCAGGCAGGGTGCCACATAATGTTTATTGATTTTTTTAAAAATAAGTTTAGAAGAATTGATAGAAAGCAAAACAACTCATAACTTCTAAGCTAACTCTATAGGTACCTTTTAATTTAGTAGTGTCAGAGTGTCCCATACATTTCCAACACCAATATCAACGTGACAACCATACAACATGTCTCTTCAAACAATGTCTAATAAAAAAAAATATTTTTTTTATAGTTTGAACACTTGAGCCAATACCTTAAAATGGCTTGGATAATTGGATTGGATACTCGAATAGGACACCTCTGTCTGATTTTTTTTTTTCTTCAAATGTTTAGCAAATAATTACGGAAAAAAATCTAAGATTTAGAAATACAATTCTTCACAACCATAAAACTCAAAAAAAACAAAAGAACTATTTAATCTAGTATTAATATATATATATATATATATATATATATATATATATATATATATATATATGGTGTTTTGATGTCTTATATTTTTGACATAAGCATTACTCCCGTGTCCATATCGGTGATGTTTTGATGTCTTATATTTTTGACATAAGCATTGCTCCCGTGTCCATATCGGTGTTGTGTTTAGTGTCTGTGTCAAAGTTTATGCTTCATAGCTTCTAAGGGTATAAGGTTGTTTTTTGAGAGATCCAGGTAGTTAAATTTTTGCAATTTACAACACTTGGTGGAATATTTCCTCCTAGCATGTTCTGTCACTGGTGCAATTGTGAGAACCAACTGTGATTGCCTATAGAGGCACCTTTCCTAACAATTTGTTGACACTTAAGGTTAATACTTGCAACTTTTGAAGCATCCCAAAAGTGATTGGAATGCTCTTAATAAAATGGTTATTTCCCAAGTCCAAGGCAATTAAATTAATGAAATTTCCTATTGTAGCAGGAATACATAGTTCCATATATTTGAAATTAATGGCCCCCAAAGTTATTAAAATTCAAAACAAATATTCCAAATTGCTACAGTTTGTTAACAATGCAATAAAATCCAAGTCATTGTCTGAATTATTCCTTAGATAATTAGGACTTAGATCTAGGCTTCTAGTCACCAAAGATCCTGAAGATCTCCTATACTTGGAACTTGTTGCGCAAAGTGGTTTATCGGTATATTAGATAATAGAAGAACAGATGCGCTGGAGATAGAACTTGGGATAGGATCTATGTTTTGATTCATACCAATGCCAAACATTTAGACTAGAGATAGTGAGGAACATGTTGGCAGGAAGGGAGACATTAAATTGATTGTCTGCAGTTGATATGACAGTGAGAGATGAAAAATTGTATAGAGAAGAAGGAAGAATACTAGAGAGTTTGGTGGACAATATTGATTTACAAGTTTCAGGTTTATGGAGAAACCAATTTGTTGTGGTAGATTCCCTTCTAGGTTATTTGCAATTATGGGAAGTATAGCTAGGGAAGAAAGATTTCCTATGGAAGCTGAGATTGAAACTGTTAAATTGTTTAAAGCAAGATACAAATGTTATTTTTCAACTAGCAATGAAATAGAGAAAGTAGTAGCAAGAGTAGTTTTTACAGTGACAAGATCATTCCCCAGTTTGCACGTCGTGTCAGCCTTATTTGAAGTCAACAGCAAGCTGTTACCTAATATGAACATAGAATTGCTTCATCGCATTTAGGTATATATCTCTGGATTGTACTTTATATGATTCTTGCAGGTGCTATAATTGAATCCTTTTGTTGCATCTGCAAGCACTAACACTTGTATGGATCGAAGAATGCTGTTTTTTTTTTTTGAAACAATCAATCTAGATAGTTGTAAAAGTAGCTAACCGAAAAATTAAACAAGCTAAGAATAGATTACTTAGTGATAATTTTATTGAATATAAATAAATATACTTGATAGTAACCAAAGATAAAGCAAATCTCATTATTTTAGGTACTACTAACCCAAAAACTTATAACATAGCTAACAAATCGAAACAAGCTGATAAATTTTAGCCAAAAAACAATCTTTGACTATTCAAACCTTAAAACAAAATTTGAAAACTTGGCACATTTTCAACACTCCTCCTTGCCTTGGAAGCTGCAAACTCCAAGCTTCTTCCTTAAAATCTCAAACCTACTAAGTGGAAAAGACTTAGAAAAAATATCATTGGCTTGATCTTCGATTCAATAATAAACCAATCATATATCTCCATTCTCTTGTGAAAGAATTTGGTATAGCAATTATATACATACTACAGGAGATCCATAGCATGTATTAGAGAAGTAGGGAGTTTAGAATTACTTGAAATTGGAGTGGATTTCATATGATTGGGAATGAGAGAGAAAACCGTTTCTAGAGAGGAGTTATGATCTCTTGCTATAATACATGGAGTCACGAATGTGTTACTTAATGGGTAGTAACACTTGTATTTATAGTAGAGATCGAGGGCTCTACATGACAACCCTAATGGGCTACTGGGTTAACCTACCTATTAACAATTAACCTAATATCATGGCCTAATAATCAAAGTCCATTAAACAAAGGTGCAGCCCAATAAATGATAAATTATTATATAATTGATTGGGCTATACGAAATTTCATAATTAATCTAATAATTAAATCTATGTTTTAATAAATAAATCATATATCTCCATTCTCCTACACTTTTCTCAAATAAAAGAATTTGACATTGAAATGTTTGCTATTGCCATGACACATAGGAATATGTGATATTGAAATAGCTGCTTGATTATCAACTAAAATTTCCGTGCTTTGAACCTGTTCCAAGCCCAAATCAGCTAGGATATTCCTTAACCAAATAGCTTGATTAACAGATGATGTTGAAACTACGAACTCAACTTCTACTATTGACTGAGTTACAATCTCTTGCTTCTTATAACACTTAGAGAAAACATACTGCTTGTTCTTACAGCAACTGGGATTGATTTTTTTTTCTTTTTTTTTTTGTTAATAAACTTCCATTTCACCCCAATGATATTTCTAAGGTAAGGTCTAAGATCTAGCTGGCTCCCAGGTCTTATTTTTTTTCAATCATAGACAGCTCCTCCTGCATTGCAACCATCCATTTTTGGTTTATCGCAGCTGATTCAAAACTAGCTGGTTTGCATATAGCTAAATTGTACGTAAAATGCTATATTGCTTCTTTGGTAAATGTCACCTTCTTCACAATTTTTCAAGCTGGTCTGCTACTAATTCCTTTTCCATTGTTAGATCATAGAACTTGAATATTACAACTACTTTGGTTTTCAACATGAGATTTAAATTTCCAGAACACATAAGCTACATCTGATTCGTATCTAAGAAAATAAATCCAACATATTCTAGTTAAATCATCAATAAAAATGATATAGTAAAGGCTTCCCTTAGGGTAAATTAATTTAGGGAAGTATGTTAGCTTGTTAAGGAATTGAGTTTTAAATAATTTAAGGAATTAGATATTATAGAATTGATTAGAAAATTGTATAATGAGATTCTTCGCATTCATATGTATTGTCTTAGGTGAAATCCCAAACCTAGAATTCATTTGATTGTTTACTTCACTCGATATTTGTACACTTCAATTATAGTTGTTTGATTTAAAATTTCATCACTTTATGAGTGTTCAAGTAGTGATCTAAAATCGAAATTGGTACTTGGTTCCCAAATCCCTAAGAATGACACTCATACTCATTCTATACTATATGTGTGACTTAATGCACTTGCTAGAAACACAAACAAGTTTTTGGTGCCATTACTGGCGGTGTGGTGTAATCAATATTGATTAGTAGTTCTAAGTTTCCTAATTTGAGCACTTATATTTTTTTTTTTTTGTAACCATATAGAGGCTTATTATTTTCTTCTTTGTGTATACAAGGTAACTTCAATGTGGAATGGGATTAGGAAACACCAACGTGGGAGATGTGGGGGCAATCATACCAGAGGCATGCTTTATGTCCAATTGAACTATTATAGTTTACTCCTCCAGTCCAATCCATGTATTCCTATTAACAATACTCTTTTTGATTGGGAAATTACGAACTTCCATGATGTACCCTCGTATGTTCCGCATAGGTTTCTACAAGACTTTCATCCCCACAAGAACAAATGGCAACTCAAGACATATGAAGATTCCAAGAAATATTCAAGGGCAATATGAAGAATAAGACTTTTTCATTTGATCCAATTAAGGAGGAGCAAGCTGCTTTCCCAATCACAACTAGCTTAGCTGATTTTTGGCACAAGAAGCTTGGTCATTTTCATTATTCGGGAATGGTTAAGAGTTTAAAAATCCAACTTGTTCGTTTAGTTCCTTCCTTGCCAGACAATTTAGCTGAGTGTGAAGTTTGTCAATTTGGGAAGCAAGCAAAGAAGCCATTTCTTGATTGCAGCTGAAGGGCGAGCCAAAAGCACCAGCTTGTTCACATTGACCTTTCTAGACCTCAAAGAACAGCATCAATTCTTTGGCATAATACAAATAGGCAAAGCCATTGTTATATTATGTGGAACTGTGTGTGACAATGTGATCTGTGTTGTCTTATTTCTAGCATTTGCACACATCACAATGATTAATTCTAGAGACAAATTTATAAAACACATTCCTGTGCAAATTATAAACAAGTCAATTCTATAGGTTGTCAATAAATAGAAAGCATTAATAACTGAATTAACTGCTCATAGAATGAAAATAGGCAATTGTATAACTCAAAATTTCAGTTTATATGTAAAAATCCCTAAGCTACATCCCTCCCCTAGTGGGAGGTTTAGCAAGACAAGATAAACTTAGAAAAATACAGAAAAAATTATATACTCATGGAGAAAAGGAGAAAAGGAAACTTCACTATGGTGTAATTTGCAAGAATCCTTGGTTGAATCGCTTGATCTCCACCTTCTAGAGCCATCTCCTCTTGTTCCTTTTCCAAAAGATTGCTTAACCCTCTTAGAAAAACCTTTTAAAATTGCTAATTAAGTGAAGCTACTTGGTGCTAAGCTACCTTATTTTAGGATAGTTCAAAAGCATCTTGTTATTGTACCTGAGAGATTTGAAGCTTCATTTTCTGCTTTAGAAAATACTAAAGATCTAGCACGTATTTCTTTGCCAAAAGTTATCAATCCTTTACAGGCTTTTGAGGAGAGGATACTTCTTAGATGGAGAATGGAGATATAAGATTGGTTTACTTTATTGTTGCATCAGATAAGGTCAGCGTGAAACAAGATGGAGAGTTAGGTCGACAATTAAAACTTATTTCAATATCACATCATCCTGAGTGTCATGGCAAGACCAAACATTTCAATGTCAAATTATTTTATCGAGAGAAGTATAAGAGACTGAAGATATAAGATTGGTTTATTAAAGAACCAAAGAGGAGTCTTTTCCACTTTCTAGGTTGAGTTTCAAGAAACATGGAGTTTGTAGCTTCCAAGAAAGAACTAGTGTTGAAAATGTGCCTTAGAAGATTTCAAAGTTTGATTTATAGTTTGAATAGTCAAAGATTGAGTTTTATCTAGAATTTGTTAACTAGTTGTTAATAGGTGATCTTATTTCAAGTTTTTAGCCAAGTCAATAGTCTACAGGTTAGTGTTACCTAGAAGAGTGAGATTTAATTTTTCTTTAATTCATTTTTAAATGTATTTATATCCAAGTCATATTTAATAACATTATAACTTAGTAAGAATTCTTAGCTTTTTTTTTTTTTTTCATCAACTACTTTGCAATAACTTTCTTTGCTATATTACTTGTTTTAAAAAACAACACTTATTTTTAGGGTTGCACTATTACACCAAATTAATTTCCTAGACTCTGCTAACTGGCTAATTTCACAACTCAACAATATTATTTGTAAACTTTATATACAAGATATTCTTCTATAATCAAAACTCTTGCCAGCATTTGAAGATAAAATCCTCATAAGTAATTATTTTGGTGATTATATTTTTAATATATACTTTTTCGTTTATTTCCTCATAATGATTCACCTAAAATAACAAAAGAAAAAAAAAGAAATTGACACTACTTATGCTTTAGCATAAAACACTTTATGTATTTTGGTTTTAGAGTTTACTAGATGCTACATAATAGGAGAAAGCTTATCCCATTATATAAATATAACCACTTACCAGAGAGATCTGAACACGTATGTTCTTCAACCATTAGGCTATTCTCTCTTGACATTAAAAAATAACTATATAGAAGAACTTCTACTAGATGTAGAACAAACATTTCAAAGCAGCAATACAAGTAAAGCAGGTTTTTGTTTTTGGTGAACAAGCTAGATACTGGAAGAAAATATGTTGTTTCACTTTTGTCTTATATATTCTATCTCATCCATTAGTCAAAATATTATAAAAATAAAACCATATAAAGAGTGGTCTTATTCATTTAAACCAAACACAATAAATAAGACAAAGAATGAGATATTATATAGAACAACAAATTTTGCTCCCTACTGCTCTCTAGTATATAATCAGTTCTTACAAGGAAAATAACACAAATCTCATTGAGTTGTCACATTGTCCCGAAGATGAATTATCATTTTTTTTGCATAAGTCATTGCAAGGTTCATTGTCCAAACAAGCACCATGCAAAAGTCCACTAAGCTTGTAATAATATACTTGGTCCAAATTTCGTATCCATGCACATATAAAAAATGAAAAATAATATATATATATATATATATATATATATATATATATATATATATATATATATATATATATATATAGAAACGGAGTCATTGGAGTTAAGCATCTTCCACCTTTTGGTCGTATACTTGTCTTTGCTTCTTGTCATGTTTCTTTCTTTGCTATCCTTGTGATGGTGGTTGGCAGTAGGCAAATTAAGTGAAATACACAATGGGAGGCACAAAGAAATTTTATTTTGCAAAATTTAAATCTGCATATCAAATATGCTCTGTATTCCAGTAATAATAGTCTCCAATTAGAATTTCTTACAATAAGTCGTCCCAAATATTAATTTTAATGTTATTTAATTCAAAACGATAAGAAATAGGACATGTCACAGCTGTAAAATAATTTTTTATATGGGCTCTTTTTAAGATTGAGAAACATCTAAGATAAAAAGTGAAGATTTTCTAAATCATTCTAGGGGAAGCTCAATGCATAATGAGACATGAGTGTAGACACCATGTTTTGTCCAGCCATTTTTAAAATTAAAAAAAAAAAATTGAGAGATTGAAAATGAAAGTGGTTTTCAAAATATTTTTGTGAAAAATCATCATTTATAAAATTGTTTCTCTTTGTAAAAATTTGGTTTTTATTTCAAAGATGTATAAAATTTTAGTTTAACTTGTAAGTTCTTTTTTTTTAAAAAATTAAAATTAAAATTAATTATTAACTGATCAAATAATAATAATAATAATAAATGGGTAAAATATTTTTAGGTTTTTCTTTAAAATTTATTTTCTAAAAGCTATTTTCTTTGGATTCAATTTCATACATGCTTCCATAAACCCAAGCCCATATAATAACAAAAAGGGGGGGGGGGGGGGAGTTTAATAGTCGAAACACAAAGGAGCAAAAAGGCATAACAGATAAATGGATGGACCAAACACAATTGAATGAGGAACAAGCAAAATGTAGTAGAAGGAAGAAAACGACATCAACAAGGTTGCATTTTGGAGCAACCGAACAAGCCAAAAGAAGGACAGATCAGATCATGGAGTAGGAGGTCTCAGAGCAAGACGCGTCCGTGGGGAACAGTAGAACTCCAGGTCAAAATACACACACCATTAATGCAGAAGCAGGGCTCCCCCAGCGTGCTAGATGACATCCCAAAATGCAGGAGTGAGGCACAAGTAAATAGAGACAAGACATGAGCAGCATAAAAGGAGGAAAAGAGGAGAAGGGCATCGAGAGAGGGAGCAGCAGAAAGGGTGAATTGAAGATGGTGGAAAGATATAGGGACCGATAGAGTGTGAAGGCTATCAATATAAGGGGAAGGATTGTGAGAATTAGGTCAGACTTCACTGGCTTTCATTCTATCTCTTTGAGGTGTCAGATTGGGAACGTGAACAGAGAGAAAGATTGAGAGGATAGCAATAGAGAGTGTAAGGTGAAAGGTGAAGGGCTCAGACTAAGAGAGAAATCAAGAGGAGAAAGCTGTCTAATGAGAAGTCAAATGAACTTGCTGGGAGAGCAGTAGAGCTTCTAATTTGGGGTTCTTTGGTACATCTCTTATACTCTCTTTGTGATTATCAGCTTTGTTTGGGTTATTGATTTCTAAGTTTCAGTGTTGAGCTGTGGAGGGTTTTGGGTGAATGTTACTTTGTCATTCTGTTATATTTTTATCCTTATTTTTTATTGCTTTGGTCTTTGTACTGGTTGCTTATTGTTAGGATTGAAGTTCATTTCATATTTTTGTTGCTTTGTTAAATTTGCTGATGTCTGGTTGATAGTTGATTCTAATTGTTGTCTGTTGTTCATAAAGATGGGAATGGTTTGGTATTTTTCCTTAGTCTAGCATTTAAATCTGATCCCCAGTTTGCTAAAGGAACTCACTAATTACTGAACCTATTTATAGTTTTTCTGGTAATCATGATTTATGTTTGTGGTTTTCTTGAGTTACTATCATGACTTATGTTTGGCGATTTCTTGAGTGATTGTTAGTTCATAGAATATCTATTCACTATATCAAGATAGAGTTTATTTTGTGAAAATGCTTCTAAATGGTTGATTGAAACTTTGAATCTCTGGTTTACATATGCACAGTGAGAATGGCTTAATGCATTGTTTTAAATGTTTTAATTTAGTGTTGTGTTTTGAGTGTCTTGGTAAGATTTGGTCATGTTCTATTTGCTAGGTTGACAAATGCTTTTCTGGAGTTTGCATGAACTTTAGGTGATTTATTCTCTTAATGTTATAGTGCATTAGTTTTCATTTTAGTGTGACCACAACACTCCTTTTCAGTGTTTCCTTAAATAATGAAGGTTATTGATCATATTATTATATATTACCTTTTGGAAATGTTACTAGATGTATATATCGGAAGGTGTTTTATGATGAAATATTTAATGGATGACTTATGATTGATCCAAGGTTGGTTTCTTAAGTTGGAGTTTGTCTTAGTGTTAATGATATGACTTCTATTAGGTGATGTGTGCTTCAAGGTTGAATTCACTCTTTGTGCTGTTTTTTGTTTTCGTACTTGTCTTTTTTTGCTGTCATAGTTATTAGATAAGGTATTTTTGATTTTATGCTATTGGGGATTATATGATTTCGTTGGTGATCATTAGTGATGATTTTGGTAACTGGATTATGGGATTTGTATAATGTCTTTCACTGTGAAATTTTATTGATCATGTTTATGTTTGATAAAGGGTTTTTTATTTTTTCATTATTTCAATTTTTTGTTGATTAATTATTGAGGATGGGTTGTTGTTTATTTTATTTGAGAATGTAAGAATTTAATTTATTATCTTATTTCAACATACTTTATTGATTATTATTAATTGGGCCTCAATTTAATTTTCTTTTCTACTGAATCCCGATGGACAAATTCTGGTTTATGATTTACTAAACTTGTGGTTTAGTTCGAAACTTTGTTTTAAGATTCATTCTCATGCTTGCTTTCATGGTTGTCTGAATGTGAAAAGAAAAATAATAAGATGAAAAGAATTAGGGGTATGTGAAAAGAAAAATAATAAGATGAAAATTTGGGCAAGTACTGGCCGAAGGTTTGAATAGAAATTGATGGGATGTGAAGAGAAGAAAAAAGAAGCAAGTGAATGGGTCAGGCTTGGCTCAGTTGGTCTGGATGTGTGAATAGAAAAGTGGAGGGTATAAAAAATCAAATTAGTGTGGTTAGGAACTAATGGGGTGGAAAAAGAAAACTTTAATGTTTAGGGAAGCGTCTTTAGTTTATTTGTTTTGTTTTATTTTAGTTGTTACTTATTTAATCAGAATTTACCTTTTGTCTCTCTTTTCTACAGTGACAAATTCCCTCTACGTAATATTTATTATTCTTTTAGAAAAAGAAAATAACAGCAGCTAAGATTCAGATTGTGATTGCGGTTTTGTTGTTGTAATTGCAAGAAAGTGATCCACAATTACAGAAAATTACAGTTCGAAAGGCCACCATAATAACTAATATTGTGGGCCCATTTGTAGACTTTAATTTATTTATTTTTACTTATGAGAGAGAATTGAACTCAAGTAATTTTATTATTAGACTATTTAGCATTGTTGTTTGGTAAACTCAAAATAAAAAGAAATTATAACGTTTAAAATTTAATTTTTGAAACGTTATCTAAAATAATCTTTTAATTTTGAAAACTAATTACTAATATTTTATTCACTTTTTACCCTTAATTTTTCAACAAATAACAGAATTTGTCTCACAAATTTGTCCCCTCTCGCTGCCACTTATCATTTTCTTCCTCTCCTCTCATTTTAAAAATATAAATATTTAACACATAAAAAATAAATATTTAATATATGAAAAAAAATATATTTAATTAATTAAGTAATTTGTTCATAATAAATAAATGAATATCAAATATTTAATTTTAATATTAAATCACAATAATATTACATGCATTTTTAAATAATTTAACAAAATTCAATTAATTGTACAATTAGTTTTATTAAATAGTTTTAATTTAATCAACTATAAGCTTTCAGCTCTAATCTTACAATTACAATCTCTTAACTATCAACTAATTTTGTTAAAGTGTGTTTGAATTAACTTTTATCAACATCTTTTTGTTTTTAATTTGAAAAAAAAAAACACTTTATACAAAATCTAGTTTTACATCATCGCATGGGTTTTACAGTTTGGTAAGTTTTTGAAAATATAAATTATAATAAGAGGGTTATATAATTATAAGTTAACAATCATAATGTATAATTAGCTTGTAATATTAAAATAAGAGAAAAACTACAATAGTTTTAGTTTTAGGTGATGTATTACTCATGCAATCCCATGTCATGAGTTAAAATTGTAAATAAATGAAAATAAATTTAATAGTACTATAATATAAAATCATTACTCGATATATATTTGTCTAAATCTCCTTTGACTATAATATTTGTAGTTATATTTGAAATTTTTGTTTTCAATAAAATGCATATATACTAAATAAATATGTTTAATATGAAGACAAACTTACTTTTATGCTCTCACAATCTATTAAGAGAGAATCTCAGTCAAATTAACAATAGAATAACTATATACCTACTTAGTACAATTTCAACATCAATATTTTTACCTTATTTTTAGGAAAACTTTACAAAAGATGAGAGGAAACACTACTGCTGAAAGACTTGGATGACTGGTTTTAGTTGAAGGGTCATACATACTTTGGTTGGATGTCGTTTCTTTACGCAAAGAGCATTACAATTTGTGGAAACAATGACTTTTTTTTTCTTCTCTTTTTGGCAAAGGCAATTTGGTATTTCTGTTGAGTTATCTCTAGGAATAGTTGAAGCATGAGCTTGGTCAAAGGTTATATTTTGGTTTATCAACTTATTTTTAAGACAACATATAAGGGAGTCCGACACCACTTTAGATTTAAAACCTTAAAGTTATATTTAGTTGGGTAAAATGAAATTTGGTATGAACGAAAATAAGAATAAAAAGGATATTTTTTTTGTTTGGTAGGTTAAGATGAAATTGAAGGAATGGAATGGTTCACCATTAAAAAGACAAATTTACTCTTTAAAAATATAAATTAAATAAAAATAAAATAATTGTACTGATAAAATTAACAAATTAAAATATCTATTTATATAATTACATATTATTTTTAAAATAAATTCAATTGAAATAAACAATTAAAAAAAAAAAAGCACACAGAGGAAGCTTCTTCCTCTACAACCATGGACGACAAACGTGCGAACGAGAACCTTAGCACTGGCGTCCTTGCTTGATCTCAAGCAAAACCCCATTCCCAAGCACAAAGCTATTCGCAACAGTGCACTATCTTCCCAAATATGTCGCTGGTTAGCCATGCCTTCACCAAATTCATGACGGTGGATGGTCCTATCCAGCAATAACTTCTTCACTGGCAATGAAACTCTCATTTTGGTAGTGGCTTCTGCCCAACTTGGTGGAAACAAGGTATTATGGGCACTGGGGTCTCATTCTGGTGCGAAAGAAGCTTTCTTCCCAATTTTTGGGGGAAGAGCTAATCTAGATTTTAATAAAAAAAAGTTGATAACGAAAAAAAAAAAAAAGAATTTGGAAAAGCAGAACTGATGGGGATGTATAATGAAATATTTAACTTATTTTTGAAATTTACAACTTTATAAAGAAATCCATTTCTATATTAAAATTGATTTTTCATGTTTGGATTAAAAGGAAGAAAAAATAAACATGATGACAATAGACGTGTCTTTGGATTATATTTTTTTGAACAAAAAGAAGAAAGAAAATTGGGATGAGAGGAGGCTATATTTATACTAAGGCGAGAGCATGTCACAAAGCCTAAGCAAGGGATCCAACCATACTTATGGATTGTTTACCAATAGAGGACTGTGTGATGTTTATAAAGGAGAACTACTGAAATAAAGTACAAGCATACATTACCCTGTTGACGGCAAAATATTTTACTAAAGTACCAAGTTCAAATTTTATTTAGGCATTTGAATTATTGCGAATGAACAAGCAAAAATAGGAAACAAATAAATGAGATCGCAAGTGATGATGTGAAATCAATGAGACATAGCCTAAGGTCTTGATTTCACCTCAATTGTTTGTATTGAATTACTTCATTTCCTCAATCCTATTAACTATAATAATTGCCAATCAGGATTACTATCGTGTTACTAAGTTTTTCCCATGGTCGAATTAACCTAACTTAAACTACCATTTCAATCATATCCCAATGTGAATTGTAATAGTCTAAATTGCATTAGGTTTTGTGAGTTCCCTTTTATGTTTGCATTGTGTTCTAGAATATCCCTATCCTAATCTCCTTTGTGGATCTAATTCTCATAGTCTAATTCTTACTAATTGGCCAGATCAATAAGAAGATGAATGGAGAGAAACAGAACAAAATAAGATATAATAAAATTGAATTGATTTCACTACTATGTTTTGACTTTGGGTAATTTTAACAAATTCTTGGCTGATTTCCACTTAATTCCACTCTAGATACATGAACGTGTTTCCTTCCATTCGCAAAGTGTTAAAAAGTCCCAAAACATAATTCTAAAAGCCTATTTATAGTCTAGGTACACCATCCTCTGTAAATATGACTCCCAAACTAATTAAAAGGCCCAAAACAGCAAAAAGATGGCAATTCCTCGTGTTTGGCACTACAACACCATGAACATTCTTTCAGGTCTTCTTTGTTATACTTTCGCACCATGGTGCACAAGGCTTGCGCCGCGGCGCCAACTTCATGCTTTTAGGTCCTCATTTGCTTCTTAGGTGCTATCTTGTTTCTCTTGCCACACACTTGCTCCTTTCCTTGCTTGTTGTAACCTTGAATTCCTTCTTTTGGCCATAATCCTTCAAATTCATCACTTTATGCTCAATTTCACACCTTGCTTCTCCAGTTCTTTAATCATGCAGGGTAAGCAATTAAGGATCAAATACATTCCAATTTTCCGAAGATAAGGACTCCAATGCAAGGGATTGTAGCCTAATTTAATTATATAAAATGTATTTATCATTGTTGCAATGGGATTGAAACTCAAGCTTTAAAAGCAAAATGACTTCTATCCATATGCGATGAACCAACCACCACTAGTTGATTTCCAATATTATAAACTATTAAAAGGTTGCATGTCCTATATCATGTGATTAGACAAAAAATTATCTTTTGTTTTAAATTTAAAATATTTTAAAAAAAATTAACAATGCGAAGTGAAAATACGAGAGGAAGAAGAAGGAATTCAAAGAGAAGGTTGCGAGGAAGCTCAAGGATAGCTTGTGACGATAAAGAACAGCACCATCACCCTTGCTTTATCGAAGGGAAGTTCTTGTAGCTCTCATAGTCCATAGAAGGAGTTTGTAGAAGTGCTTTTTTTTTTTTTATTACAAGAGAAACTTTGAGAGATTTTCTCATTCCAAGTCTAATAGCATAGGTATCTCTCTTTTTTCATTCTCTTTTCTTTCTTCTTATTGTGGCATTGTCCAATATCTGTTCCTCAGGTTACCTAAAAAATGATTCCCAATCATTTACCTATATAAATCCTAAGCTTACATTATCTGTAAGAAAGCTAGTCGTTTCCTCCTTTGTGCAACAAATTGTTTTTCTAACAAGTTTTAAGCTAATCAAATGACTATGAGTTGGATAATGTAGACAAAATTCATGAGGCAAAGAAAAGGGAGAGGTATAGCCACAATCCAAGCCATAGAGACAGCAAATCCACCCACCTTTATTCTTCAGTTTGATAACCATGGCTTTTATTTCCAAGTCACCAGAAGAAGCAACTGCATGCCTAACTTGGAACACAAATTTAGGTGGTTATGTTTGTGTTCTCTATCTTTTCTTGGCATATTTGTATAAGATATATGATAATTTATTGTTGTAAGTAAATTCTTTGGGTTTATGAACTGAGTTAAATATCATTTTAATTTCTAAGTTTTGAAATCCTAAATAATTTTGTTCGTCACACTTCAAAATTTCTTATCAATTTAGTCTCTCACATTTCCATATTATTAATTTCGTCTTTCAAACGTATCAATGCTAATCGTTATTTATGGATTTATTGGCGGTTTAAAACTCCAGAAATTCTATAAACATAAAGGGTAAGAGACCAAATTGATTATGTTTTCAAGTGTTGGTACTAAAATAGTATTTAACCCGTGTGTTTTAATGCAAATTTGAAGCCAAAAGTACCAAGAGAAAAAAAGGAAGAATGCCATATGAAAATTGGTGAGAATTTTTATAGCTTTTGTGAAGTTAAAACAAATATCCTATCCCCATGAAAAAAATAAGTAAATTATTCAATTTCTATCCATTCTCAAAATTTCTATAGCAAATAAGGATTCCAATTACAAAAGAACTGTAAGCTTATAAAAAATCAAAAACAAGTTACAATAAAATCAATCACCCCTTGTACTCGAGTTCTCAAATATTTTTTAGGAGAGGTGCTCACATTTATTGTTCTAAACTACTTCAAATAGATTGTTTTTAATAGGAGGATACTAGGGGAAATTTAATACACACACACACACACACACACATATAACTGGCTCCTTTTATGACGAGGATTGTCTCTTAGGCGTTAAGACATTTTTTTTTTCCATTTTTATTCTCCAATGTATTTTTGGAAAAGCATTGTTCCCCATTGAAACACATTCGTGGGTGATTAAAGACGTATTGAGAGTCACAAAGGAGAAGATCGTTGTGTATATGAAACTTCCAGTACAATTATTATCTAGAAAAGGAGAATATAGTGAACAAAGAAGTGTCATAGATGATAAAGACTAATAGAGAGTTTGGTGATTTCTTTTGTAGAGAGAAAGAGAGATAGAGCACATTAACGTTTGAATGATCAAAGACAAGTGATGTTGGTTGTGGGGGTGTATATGAAATAGGTGTAGATGGATGTCATGTAGTAGCTCTCCCTCTACTCTCTACTCTCTACTCTCTACTCTCAATATTCGATAGTGTTTTATTTTTCCTTTCCTTCTGCTGTGTTAAAACAAGTTCTTATAGGATTGCATATTTGGAATTTGGATAAAGACGATGCTTTTTTTCTTTTTCTTTTTCTGGGATATCAATAGTGAAGTTGAATGGAAAAGTGCCACAGATTTATTATTTATTTATTTTTTTGGTATACAAGATGTCATAAGGCAATGGGGTTTAAGAGGAAGGTCCTCCTTCAAATAGTCATTTCGCAGAAGATAAGCATCTTTCGAAAAAAGTTAACTATGTGAGAAAAAAACATTTGGCACACTATCGTTGAATTAGCATCTACAGTTATAAAATTAAACTAACAAATTAAGATACATAAGTCATCCAATGTGGCACTTCACTTTTTGTGGAGTTATAATAGAGGCCCATATTGATCACTCCTTAAATCTAAGATGTACCATTTTGATCTCTCTAATCTAAGGAGGACTGTTTTGATACCTCCCCAATCCTAAAGGACTGAAAAGATATTCTACTATTAAATAAAGTGAACCTTTTGAACCATTAAATTGTGAATGGTTCATATGGATTAGAGTGGTTCAATGGTTTTTTGGTGGATTTTTTTTCCCCAGTTTCAATGCTTGGACCTGTTTTTTAGTTAAGTCGGAGGAGTTATAAAAGAAACAATTAGTTGATTAGTATTTTATCACTAGTTTAGAAGCTAGTTTTTTTTGCATAGTTTGGAAGAGTTAAAGTTGAAAGTATGAATGTTATATAAGGTAAAGTAAAAATTATGGAAGTTAGAAGGTTGGAGTTGATATGTCATGAGCTACTTTATAACTCCTCGGTGATTAGGTTTTAAGGCATCATGTAATTGGAAATAATTAGATCTTTTTGATTGCTCTTGCCATAGTTACAATTTGAAGTCTTGAGAGTTCTTAAGAGTACAATATAAAGTGGTGAAGTATAAGTCTCAAAGGCATGAGCCTAGACAAGAATATTAAGGAAAAAATTCTTCTCCGGTTATTGCTCATCTATATTTTCTACAATAGTTTACATTATTATCAAGACAACAAGAGAATTATCCTCAAATGCAATATCCATGATATGAAAATCTTGAACAAGAAGAAATAATGCTTCTCCAGGAATCCAAGCCTATAAGTTTGTATATTAAGAAATTTATTGGAAATATTTTGATCTTTGTGTCATCATAAACTATGTGACATACTTGAAAAAATCTCAAGATTCCCTAGGAAAACTTATATAAAAATTATAACATTATAATTTTAGTCGTTCAGCTACCAGGAGGTAGAAGAGCCCCATCAATCCAGTGTGTTGTTTCTTGTTGTTGTACTTAGAAACAAGTGTTAAAGTTTCATCCTGAATTATCTTAATAGAACCTGGTCGAGGATAACATGTTGTCATTCCTACAATGTAACCCTTCTCATTTCCTGCCTCCTTCCCCTTTCCATATTTAGGTAATGAGGTACAAATAATCCTTCCATCCTGGAATCATCAGAAAGAATTTCCAATTTAAGATGATATGGATTTGAAAAAAAACAGATGCACACCATTTGCGATTTCTTAAAATGTTATGGATTAATTTTTTTTTAATAGAAAGGAAGAATTGAAGGCAAAACTATAGATAAATTCCAAGGAATATAAAGACTACAAATCAAAATTTCCTCCAATCACGTACTTAGGAAGAATTTTCAGCAAGATGTTACATTGGTCTAGATTTTAAAATTGTAAAATAAGTGTGTTGCTAGATGTAGTATCCTTAATGATGCAAGGATCCTTCTTCTTCTTTTTTTCTCAATTGGTAGCTAATGCTATCTGGTTATATATATCTTATATTCGTAAGATATATCAATTCCTTTTTCGAATATCAATTCTTGTGAATGTTTTGTGGTTTGAATATCTAGAATTAAACCATTTAAGTATAATGGTAAATAAAGAAAAATCACCTGTCCATAGAGAGTTGAACCCGTTCCACTTGCATGCTGATGAGCAACTCCATAGATAACATATCCACTAGTTTTCATTTGGAAACTTGTCTTTTTGAGATCAGTGCATCCACTACCATACTTTTGAGTAGTGTTGCAAGCTTCAACATCATATTCAATCTGTCAAAAAAAGAAAAATCTATATTACTCTTGCTAAATTCAAAAGTGAAGATGTAATTAACAAATGGTTGCTGCTAATTTTATTACTTGGCCCTACAGACTAAACTACTAGAAGAAAGCTCTTGTCAGTTGTTACCTTATTAATATAAAATTTAAATTCTCTATATATGTCTAATGGGGAACAAGGGAGTGAGTATTATTGTACCGAAATAGCACAATATCATGAAATTCTAAAAAGAATACTCACTTGGCAGTTATGGCTCACATTTAATCCCCTTGGACCATTCGATATTTTCACAGTATCAGTCACATCAAAAACATAAACCTTCAAAGGAACTATAAGATTGTCCCAGTCAATCCACTCCACTGTGTATCTAAGGTAGACTGTTCTAATTGACCCCTTATGGCTTTCCTTCAATCTGCACTGTGCATTATCACTGCAGCACCACCCACCACCTATGTAACCTGGTCTCAGAGGCTGGCCATTTCCATCCTTTGTTACATTATATAGATCACACCTGCATTCTGTGCACCCAATCCTATCTTCTACACCACGTGTATCAATGACGTGAAGATTCACCATCCATTTCTCTTCATATCCAGCAGGAATTTCTATTGGATTGCCAACCTCTATACCAAAAGGATCTGGAATATGTGTAGCTGTTTGTCGAGTTTCAGATCCAAGGCCAAAGTACTGTGAAAGAAGATTTTGCTGGCAAATGCCAGCATTTCTTGAAATAACTTTATCTTGAGGATTTGTAGAATTTTTGGGCTGATAGTATTTAATAACAGTCCAATGGTGAAGATAAGTTTCATAGAGAGGAATAGAATTCCCTTCATCATCAACTAGTTCGCCATAGAAATTCTTGATTGCAATATGTCCTTTGGGAAACTTCAAATCATGGTAGTTCTTGTTTGAACTTATTCCTGGTGCAAGTTCAACTTTGGGGGATAAAAAAACAGCTGATTTTATTTTACCTTTGGATTTCCCAGATGCTTTTGATGGTGTGCTGAGTGCTAGAAATAGTATTACTAATAAGATTGCCCAATCTTGATATATATGCCTCATTTTGACCTGCCAAAATAATTTTAGTAAGATATTCATGAACTGTAAGTTTAAATTTATCATCTCTAAGACATTCAGGTAGACAATTAGTCTCACTTCAAATGGTACTGAGATAACATGGATGTAAACGAAAAAAAAAAAAAAAAAAAGAGAGACCAGTAACATGACAGTTTATGGGAAATGCCAAAATAGATATTTCTTCATTTTATTTTCTTTTGGTGAATATGTCAAAATAGTTTCTATAAGGATAATTTTAAGCAAAACGGTAGCCAATTTGAAGTGTGTTTGTGATGTGTAACAATGTGTACCCGGAGCATCAACCCTTTCTTCAAATATTTATTTTACAATTTTAATATAGAAACTCTAGAATCAATGAGTTTTTGGCCTTAATTATGCTATGTTTTAGGTTTGTACTTTGATGACGTTTCTAAACATCGACTCTTTGTCTTCAAGTAACATGCTTGTTCTCTCTTCCTTCCTACTTATAGCTTGCTTTTTGATGCAGATGATTAATTAGAGAAAAATAGTTAAGTACTCATTTAATTAAATGATTTGCTAAAATTTTTAATTTATTCTTCTCTTGAGCTTCAACAATCATGTTTAATCCATCAACTAGGTTAGGACAGAATAATCCACCCAAAGGCACATGATAACCTTGTTGATGGATTAAGCTTGATTGTCAAAATTAAAAAGAGAAAATTGTTAGCAAAACATTCAATGAAAAGTGTATGTTAAATGGGATGCCATAGTCAATTTGCACCTTTTCTTGCATTCCAGTATCCCCACTAAAATTTTTCTACTTGTGCAGTTGTACATGTCCTAAAAGATGGGAAAGGGATTATCTATCTATAATAATCTTCCTCCCCATGCAAGTTGTGTCATGCCACCTTGTAACTAAAGGTCAATTTTTCAATTATCTTTTCCTTCAAATATGACTAGTTAAAATAGGTAACAATTAGGGAAATGTGTGAATCCCCAAAACTTCATGTGATCTGCACTTTACCTCTAAATATTTCAAAATATACATTTAACTTAAGCTTTTTAGCATGTGGCACGTCACATTCAAATCTTAATTGTTGTTAAAATATATATAAACACAAAAACTCATGTGCATGACACAATTAAAATCACCTATTATTGCAGTCTTTAAAATAAGAAGGGAAATTTTGCCAACACTTCTCTACAGCAAGGATCACTAGGCCTCATTGGAGTTTGCAAGGACTGAATTTATCAAATTTATTGGAAAAATTCCCAGCTGTGCTAGTTGATAGATATAATAGAAGAAAAATAATGAATTTGTTTTCAACGATTCTAACCTGCGCTATGAGATCTCACCAACCCAGATGGGATCAATCTTGAACTTGGCTTACAAACCTTTGAATTTGACGAAGACTTCTTCTGACTCTGCCTTTACAAAATCTTCATCGTCACATGGTAATTTGGAATGGAAATTCTTGATTTCCATTGATTCTCATAACAGCTATATATATATATAAGTAAAGCATCATCAATCCACTACATGCAGCCAAATATAGCTACCTTTATATATGCTACTTCAAAATATAGCTAGATTAGTTATAACATATTACAATAGTTACAACTAATCACAATATTTCCAAATCATGATAGCAGATATAGTATCCTAATAGCATCATCTAGTTGGAGCAAACAGATTTTGAATGCTTAACTTGCAAGAAAAAAAAAAATGGCTTTTGTTTTTGTTAGATTCAAAGTGTATGTGACATTGTTTTTAAATTTAATTTTGTTGAAAATTCAAAGTGTGTGTGTATGTATTCTCTTAATCAAATTTGATTATTGGAATGAATAATTTAAATAAATAATATATAGAACCAGTTTAATTTAGCTTTAAATGTGAAGAAGAGAAAAGGAGCACATCCTTCATAGTGGAGATGAGAAGGTAGTTAATAAATTTGATACATAAGGCTCAAGGACCATAGATAATTAATGAAATTATGACTTTAGTAGTTGATAGCATTAAAGAAAGCATTGAAAAAACTTGCAATTATAGACTTTTTGTTGACAAAGTTCATAACCAAACAAAAAATAAACGTGAACTTGGCAAAGCGGAACTGATGGGGATGTATAATAAAATATTTAATCTATTTTTGAATTTTACAACTTTAAAAAGAAATCCATTTCAACATTAAAATTGATTCTTCATGTTTGGATTAAAAGGAAGAAAAAAGAAACATTATTTGGAATATATTTTTTTTGATAAAAAAAAAAAAGGCAAGAGTTTAGGATGAGAGAAGGCTATATTTATTCTAAGGCGAGAGCATGTCACAAAACCTAAGCAAGGGATCCAGCCAAACTTATGAATTGTTTACCAATAGAGGACTGCTTGTTGTTTATAAGAGAGAACTATTGAAATGCAAGCATACCTTACCGTGTTGCTGGCAATCTATTCCAAGGTTGTCGTATCCAAGGGATTGATCAATTAATTACTAAAGTACTAAGCTCAAAGTTTATTTAGGCATTCGAATTATTGCGAATGAACAAGTAAAAATAGGAAACAAATAAATGAGACCACAAGTGATGATGGGAAATCAATGAGACAAAGCCTAGGGTCTCGATTTCAGCTCAACCGTTTGTATTGAATTACTTCATTTCCTTAATCCTATTAACTATACTAATTGCCAATCAGGATTCCTAATGCATTACTAAGCCTTTCCCATGATCGAATTATCCTAACCGAAACTACCAATTTAATCATATCCCTATGTGAATTGTAATAGTCTAAATTGCCTTTCTCTTCTATTTCTTTTTTTCGTACATAGCTAATACTTTTTGGTTCCTATGATCACTAGTTTAGGGATCAAAACCAAACCTAAATGTCATTTTTGCTATATCCATATACAAGTAGCTAGGATTAAGAGAATCAGATGTAACGTAAACTAGAAGAAAAGAATGATAATCTGAATGTTAACCAAAACTATCTGAGTAAATAAATAGAAGACAAATAGCAAAATCCAAAAAACAACATTAACAGAACAAGAAGAAAAAAAACAAAGAATGAAACAATCGTTTGTATATCAATGGCAATTTTCTTGCCACAATATCATTGGTATTCTGACTTAAATTGCAGGGAAATTCCTCCAAGACACCCACTTCCTCTTTTTGATCCCCATATTGTTCATCTTTCCAACATAAAGACTAGAGAATGATATGGGAAAATTTTCTTCAGATTTCGCTTGATATGGGAAACTAATTTGTCAAAGAGATGAAAGAGGTCAAGAACTTAACCTTCTGGCTTTCATTTCTAAATGAGTTTGCTATCATCTTTTACAGTTTACACTACATTTTCAGCAATCATCTCAAATGGTAGTGAAGAAATTTGGCGATATTTCTTTCAAAGGGAATGATTGTAAGTGGCCAACGTTGTTTAGAATTGTCTCAACAACTTCAGGAAAATCTACGAAAGGTTACATGTGTAGTGTCTCTGTTTTATGGACCCCAAGGGTTTTATGATATGATCAAACGGTGGTTGTGGCTATTATTCATGGGCATCTTAAGAAGCTTAGCTAGAGCACCTTGGTTATTTAATGTTACGCGGTTTTCAAATAATCTATAGAAGTTGCCAATTGAATTATTCCGCTTATAAGGCTTAAGTTTTTGAGATAGAAGTATCATATATTCATCTCATTCAAAAAGTGCTAGCTCCCAAAACAGAGAGACATAGATTATTGCCTGTCTCTCTCGCTCTAAAGGACATCTAACAAGAAAACAATCAACATCTACATGTAATGTATAGCTCCCAAAATATACGCCGGTCTTTCTGCAAAGCACTATTGCATTTGTTCATCAAAAAAGTTGCATTGTCCATTTTCTACTCACCAGCGCACAAACACAGAAGTAAGACCCACGTCACATGTTTTCTATGCAATTCCAAGAAAATTATGGCTTGGTATTAAATAAAGATTCCCCTCAAATTATGTTTATTCATGTCCGTCGAGCTTTTTATCAAGTAGTGGGGCATGTTCTTGGAGTACTTTGGGGTTCCAAGATCAAATCTAAATAGTCATAGTCTATCCCAATCTAAGTTAAACACCTCTAGGTGCTCATTTACTTTGTGCAACTCCTTTGTCGACTGGGATCTATGCATAAGTTTACTTTGCCTAATAGTCGAGCTTTGACACAATGTTAGTTGAAGCACCACTGAGAAATAACTGTTCAATGAAAAATAATTTTAAAAATTAAAATTGTATCAAGAAAAGTCACCAATACTGAGAAGATGTTCTTCCCATAAAGCATTTGCTTTTCTCATGAATAATACAATTGCTTTTGTCTTTTCATTTATGCCTGAATCCACACATAAAGCATGGCGTTAGCAGATTCTTTTACCAGTGCAATCAATAAGTGGGTAATTAAATAACCGATTATTATTATTGTGCACATATAATCTGAAAAACTTAACTTTAATCAGTGACACCAACCGAAAAGAAGGTAACTTTGTGATAGATCAAGGTTTTGGCAAAACAATTGGTCAAGAAACTTGAACATCATGTGTGAATAAAAGGTTGTCATCAAAAGAAAAGGCTTCTAGAATCCAACATTATTGTCTTGTTTTGAATAATGTATTCTGTATTTGCCTTCTATATTTGGTTGGTGGAAACGCTCTGTTCAAGTATCTTATAATTGTGTGGGAAGCAGAAGATAATGTATACTGACAAAGTCTACTACAGTACAATGCTGTATATCTTTTCACCCTTAAGTGAAAGAGGGGATAATACATGCACACCCACTTCTGGATACTCATATTTTACATCAATTTTTTTCTTTTTGTATCTCTCTTATTTTTCTGTTTACAATTTTATTCATTCAAATAACATAACTAAAATAAATAAGGTGTATATGGAGGTGTGTAAATTTTGGTGTGAAACTAGCTTTTCTCTTATTATAAAATGGCCATACTTTTCCTCTGAAAGTCCACATTCTCTTCCATAAACTCAAAAAGCCTGTGAAAAAGTGACTTCGAAATCGCACTTCATTCCATATCCCCACTGTATTTTCATAAATTCATCTATTTCCATGCAACCACTTGTAGGTCTTCTCTTTCTCTTCTGAAGTGTTTCTTTCTTTTTTTGGTTCTGCAATCTGATAGTGAAGATAAGATTAGTGCTTCTAATCCTCACTCACAGTACACAAAAAGAAAGAAGAAGAGAAAAAGAGGCATGTTTGGCTAATTGTTATTCAACAGAAGAAGAAAGAATGGGAGTTGAGAAAAATCGGTTGCTTCCCTCATTCAAACAAGCCTTGTCGCTTACATGTTACCCTCTCTTAGCTCTTCTCAGGAGCAAATCAAAGTCACAAACAGCCATTTAAACACCAGAGATAACCACCACAAGGTATTGCAACATAGAAGCGCTTTTCTTATAATCTATTCCAAAATAGAAAAAGCACTTTTCTTTGAAGCTCACATTCTGAATGATTTTTCTGTGAAGATGAATCCTGAACTTCAGTTCCGGATTATAGTTCATGGGTTTCTCTTGTTGGCTGCAATGGGGTTCTTGATGCCCCTTGTATACATATAATTCGAATTTCAAACAGAGAGGAGAATGGAAGAAGGGCTAGAATAGTATTCTATCTTCATGCAGTTTTGCAGGCAAGTGCATATTCTAGATCTGCAGTTATATTATTTTTGTTAGTTTAACAGGGCTACGATGAATACTCTTTGGACAATAAAGGGATTAAAATATACTATATCGTTAGAAACTCATAGCTTTGTTTATCTCATTTTATGGACTGAGAATGTGAAAAAAAAAAAAAAAAAACAGTTATGCTGTATATGCTTTTCTTGCATTGATTGTGCTTTCCTTTTTCTAAAAAATCTTTTCAATTTTTTGTGCAACAGATGCTTGCTGTTCTCCTGGGCACAGCAGGAGAAATAATGTCCATAAAAATTTCAACAACTTCAACAATAATCATCAAAGAGTAGTAGTGGCATTATATGGTATTATCTGGCTATAAGCCATTCTCGGTCTTTTTAAACCACAAAGGTAATAATTGACCTGAGTTTTATAAAGGAAAAATTTAATGGCCATTCATAATTTATTACATTTTAAAGATTTTGCATGTTCTTTTTTCTTACTTTGTTGATTTATTCAGTTATTTGTGATTTCTTTTCATTCAATGTTCCAATTTTCTGCTTATAGAATATGATGATTATGATTATGAATCTTTGTCTTTTTCCTCACAGGGAATCCAAAAGGAGAAGTGTATGGTTCTTTTCACACTGGATAATTGGAACTGCAGTGACCTTTCTAGGTGTCTTATTACAGAGAACCACTAGATATAGGAATATAGGGATAGAAGAAATTAGGGATAAATTTTCGTTTCTTTTTTGGATTTTGAATTCTTATTTCTGAATTTTGTAACATGACATTTTTCTTCTGAAGATGCTTTTAGTTGAAAAATATGATTATATGACATTTAACTAAATTGATCACTAACACGTGTTGATTTAAGTTGTAAATTAAAAAGTTAAGATCATTTAAATATATTGATCTCGATTTAACTTTATATATATGTAAAAAATATTTTTGATAGAACTCACTTCTTTTTGGGTCTCTAGTATCTAGTCCAGATTAGTGATGAATTAAAAAACTTATAATAGATTTATATCTCACAATTAGTAATGGTCAAACAAAAAAAGTTACTCCTTTACGATTTGATAACCCAAACAAGATAAAAGACAAGCAGTGAACAGATCAAGGATATATATATATATATATATATATATATATATATCATTATACTTACAATAAATTTATAAATATATTTAGTTATTTATTGATGTAATTGCTTGCAATTACACGTCTCAAATATTTGAAGCTATAAAGAAATATACTTATGGTTTTATCTTGGTCAAGTGCATAATCTCACATTTATGATTCTTTTTAATAAATTATTTATAGGACATAGAGATGTCCAAAATCCGCCCAACCTTGTCCCCGGTCCATTGTTTTTTTATTTTTTTTTTGAAAAATTAACTTTTGGGGTTGGACTCTTAGGTCACAGGTTGGCAAACATTGACCCAGCTCAAGTAACCCATTTAAGTTATTTAAAAAAATTAAAATTTAGTTTTTTGTATTTTATGGTATAAACTATAAATACCTTTTAATAATATTATCATAACATATTTCTTATTGTATAAGTTAATTATGTTTAATACTTAAAAAAATTACATCAACCTCCACTGTAGTTACCTTGTTTACACTTATTTTTCTTTTTGTTTTAAAAACTTACACATACTTCCTATGTAGTTTGAAAATATATTATACTTAAGTCTAACTTTTAATAATTGACTAACGAAAGTGTTAGTCAACAGTTAATATAATTAAAATATCATAAATACTCTTAATAATTTATAATTTTGATTTCCCTTATAAGTAGCTTACTTTTCATTTACTTTCCTCTATTATTAAAACATACATGTACTGTCCTTATAATTAAAAAGGCATAACACTTAAATACAACCTGTAACAATTACATTAACCAATACACTAATCATATTTTTCTTCGGTAGAAGAATATATATATATATATATATATATATATATATATATATATATTGCAGGAGTGATATATTATATATTATTTTTTCTATAATATATTAGAATGCAATAAAAAATCACTTGCTAAACACATAATAAACCAATCATTTAAATTAGATGTTAAAAAATTTTAAAAATTAAATATATTCTATTTGTTTAGATTGTTTTAAAAGCACCCATTACACTTGTAAGATAAAAGTAATAATTAAAACAATGAAAAAAAAAAGATAAATGAATAGTGCAACACTAGAATTTAATTGTTAGTTCAACTCAAATGAACTTTTGATGCAAATATAGCGTAGAATTTCTAATATTTTGAAAGAAAATTAATCTTGCTGACTCTGACACCAACTTATTTGACATAAATTATTTTACACATTATTTTATTTCAAAATAAAGAGCCAAAGGCATAAAAAAATACAATTTAATTAAATTAATAATTATAATGTTTAAAAATTTTATTCTTATTTAAATAATTTTTATATTTTTAAAAATACTTTCAGATTTACATAAATATTTATTTTAAAATATTATATGAAATATGGGGCATCATTAACCTAAAATTAATACAGGACATAAATGAAAATAAGGTGAGTTACTTTTCAATAATTTTTATCTAAGTTTATTTATGAAATGTTTTAGAAAAATAAAAGGAAAAAATTCTGAAAAAAATATTTCTTAATCATGTTAGTTAACTAAGTTTAAATGTAGGTTTTGAAAATAAAAAGAAGACAAATGAAAAATAAATTAATTATAAAGGAAGTTGGTGTAATTTTCTCTTAATATTTTTTCCTTACTTCACCGTATAACTTAATAAAGTTTGTGACGTGCAAAACTAGAAGTAAGAGGTAAAAATAACTTTATGTTGTATTGTTTTTTAAAAGTATTATGATGAATTTTAATTTTAATTTAAACTACATTTACATTTTTTGCGCTATTTTGTAAAAGCTTAATTTTTTTTTTTAATCATTCTACCTGTAAACTCACCCCCATACATGTGTTGGGTTAAGTTGGATAGACAGATTTTTTGAACAGATCCGACCCATATCTACACAGATGGGTTGGGTAAAAAATCCCATAAAACCCACACAACCCGACTTATGAATATCTTTACTATGTGTTTTACTCCTATCATGCTCATCACAGTTTAATCTATTGAAGAAGAATAAATTTTCAACTCTACCAGCATTTAGATATCGGAAATTGTGTGGTGGCATCCTGGTGGCCACCTCATTGGCATGGTATGGACTAATGATCAAACCCTTATCTGCGTGGTGTAGGATGGTACAATTTATAGGTACAATATCTATGCTGAGCTAATTGAACCCAAATTTACAGATACCATGATATAAAATCTCAAATTTATAAGTTATTCTAAACTATACATAATGTATAAGGAGTCCTTAAATTTGGCCAATTGGCCATGCCAAGTCAGCAACTAATTTCATCTCTAATTTTCACCTCAATTAAAAATGTAAATCAATTTTTCCAAAAAAAATAAAATAAAGTGGCATGTGTTTGGCATTTAACCCATTGGAATATGTGATTAATTTTCATTCTCAATTAAATATATATGTGGTTAATATTTATGAAGAAATGCAGTAACCCATTATTTTTGTTATAAACATTTATGATTTTAAATGCCTATCTAATAGAATATTCTCTTAGGGCTGACTCAATTAATACTTATTTATTTATAATTTATTAAATAAACATTATCCTTTTTAGGGTTAAGGTTTCACTTACCTTATATATATATATATCCCTTAGTAAATGAATAAAGGACGTTCTTTGGAAGGCAGTAGAAAACTCTTTTCTCAATTTTCTCAACTCATTCTCTGTATCTACTTTATCACAACATGTTATCAGCACCACGCTCTACTTCTACCATTTTTCCATTACGCAAGGTTGCCAAATTTTCATCAATTTAATTGTCGAGAAAAAGGCATCCACCACAAGGTAATTGCTCATCCTCACTTGATTTCTATTCACACCTTTTCTTTTTTCTATTATCATATTCCAAATCAAGAGGAAGCGATCACTTGGCTGCATCCATAGATTTAGTAATAATCAAATAGATGCATCCTTAGATCAAAGATATTTTATGTCTTTTTGAAAAATAAAAGAGATGCTTCACTTTTAGCATGTAGACTATTTCATCTATTTGTTACTTGATATGCCTCATTTCTGAAATAAGAAGGCAACTAATTTTTACCTTATGAGACAATTCAATTTCTTTTATACTTCTCATCCAAAAGCATGAGAAAATTTGATTTCTTTAATTTGTCTCATCCATAAGTATGAGATAATTTAATTCATTTGATACATCCTCATCCAAAAGTATAAGGAATTTTATTATGAATAATTAATTTTATATAGAGTGTATCCTGAAGTTATCAATTCAAATAAAATAAAGTGGATCCTAAAGTTATCTACACTCATATAATATATGGAATATAATTATGCATATTTTTTTAGCTTTTCTTTCACCCTTTTATTTTTGGGCTAGGTGCATAGCATCCAGAAAGGAAAATTGTGCAACCATAATGAAAAATTTTATTATGAACAATTAATTTTATATAAAGTGTAATTTGAAGTTATCCATTCAAATAGAATAAAAGAGATCCTAAAGTTTGTTACACTCATATAATATATTGAAAATAATTATGCATTATTTTAAGCTTTTCTTTTGCCCTTTTATTTTTGGGTTAGGTGCATAGAGTCCAAAAAGATAAATAGGGGAGAAAAGAGAAAATTGCAAGACCATAATGGGAATCAAATCCATGAGCTTCTAATCCAACATTAAACACGATACCACTACGCAATGGGTCCAATAATGTCTAATAGGCTGTTGGTTAATTACTTATTCAATAAAACCAATACATTAAACAATTTCTTTTTATCCCTTTTATAGTTTAGTGCATTTTTTTTCTTTGGTACTATAGCCAATATATTGAATTATGCTTCTACGTAGTAATTTTTGTGATCATGTTTATTGATCTTATGATCATTACCTAATTTATTTTACATTTTATAGTGCAAATATCTCAAATTTAGCAAAATTTGACTTCGTCGCATTGGACATCATTGGGACGAATTACTTATCTTGAGTATTAGATGTTGAGATCCATTTAGATGCAAATGGTCTTGGCGACACTATCAGAAAATGTTGTGAAACCCTAAAGTGGATCTTGAAGCTATCCACTCTAATGTTATTCACATAGAAGTTGAATTGAATTTTGAAGTTATCCATGTATATTATAAGGTGGATCCTGGAGCTATCCACATAAGTAGTAAAGAAGATCCCAAAGTTATCCATTTAAGGTATAAATTGAATTTTGAAGTTATCCACTTGCAAGTCTAAAGATATTACTGACTAAAAACTAAATAATGGTTTAATTAAGCATGTAGGTGGATTTTTATTTTGATACTCAAATCTATACTTTTGGGATCTTAAGATTTGCCTTTCGAGTTGAATTTTGAGACAGTAATGTTGTCACCACACTTAACCATATTTTATAGGATTGAATCTCGAGTTGAATCCCAAATACATAGATCTTTTTGGTATGAGATTACAATTCTTGTTTCTACATGTATATGGCTGCCTCAGCTTTAATGAATAATTACTAAATTATGGGATATAACTTTGGCTTTTCTTTTGTATGGTTAAATGGTTATTTCATATATGCATATATATACCGTTTATGTTTTAGTAGTCATTGATTATGAGTATTCGGTTACATGCATATGAATATGATTATACTATGGATGCCATTGAAAAGTCAGAAAATTTATCAATCAAGCTTCAAAAATTGAGATTTATTTTTGGGGGCAATTTGTTTCTCAGATTGGACTATTTTCTATTCCCACAAATTGTCATGTTTATTCTATATATATATATATATATATATATATATATATATATATATATTGGGGCAATTCATTTCTTGGATTTGATTATTAGTTTTCTGAGAAAGCTCGAGCTCTTTCTAGACTTGGCTTAATCTATTTTGCTTAGTTTCTAAGGAAGTTATAGTTCATTTTATTTATGGTAGATTAATTTTGCATTATGTTTATTTTTATTTGGTTCTTTATGCTATTCATTGCTCTTGTTTGTCATTCACTTCAATATATAGTTAATATGTTCTCCTATAAATTATTTTACTTATGGATTAGCTAACATAGTAGCTATGATTAATTGGCAGTTTGACACTCTAAAATATGTGTTGCCAATATATGTTTATGTTGTGATATGATTTTGAAATATTATAGTGCAATAAAGAAAAATAAGTCTATTACTCGAAATCGTAAGCCATCATCCAATGATTTTCTCTATTCCCTAAAGTGAATGGAGAAGCTATCAAGAAATATGAGCACATACATGGCCATGAATAGGAAAACATAATTGATTCTAATACTATAAATAACTCCCACTAGAAGTGGGAGAGCAATGAAGAAAAGTGGTAAAGGGATATTTGGAAAACCATTATTATTTTGGCATGAAAAGGCCATTAAGTTTGTACTTATTGTACATTTAAACAACTTCTAAAAACTTTTCAAGCATCAATGAAATAAAAAGATTAATTGTTGAGACAATTTTGCTCAATGAAATGATATTTTTGACTCATTTATTTAATTTACTTTTAAGTTATTTTTCTCTCTTGTTTAAACTTTATCAATTTCACATATTGTATGATACTAAATTATTTTTATTGTACAAAGATAATATTACTACTATATTCAGTAGTGCAAAGACAATTGAGTACTCCTGAAGAGCTAGAAGAATGGAAATTATAATTAAAAGCTCATGAAGATTTAGTAAATTTTTACCTTGAGAAATTATAAGTATATTCCCCAATTTGTACTACTGAAAAGTTTTGAACTTGTAGTCTAAACGCCAAAAGTGTAAAGCCAATTATGGACAAATGGGCTTTTGCATGAATACAAAACGAAAATGAGGCTTAAGGATTTTCATAAATAATTGGCATTGATTTTGAATAGATATACTTAATTGTGATGGATGCAAGTATCTAATGATACTTATTTAGTTTGGCAGTATATGAGGCTTAAGGATTTTCATAAAACAAGCATTAATCTCCATTCTTTCTGATTGAGGGTAGTCATATTTTCCATTCAATCAATAGTTAGGCCCATAATTCGTTAGAAATAAAAGGAAACACAAAAGAAAAAAAAAACTAGTTAGGCTTATTCTTTCAGAAATCATGACAATGAAGAAGTTAGCGGATGACATTAGGCTAGGACAAATTTTGCTAGTGACCTACTCTCAGTGATGATCTGGTTATAGAAAATGTCATTTAACCATTGCAGATGTGCTAACTTTTCCAGTAGCTTTTGGTTGGGATGTAGGATTTACATCTTTCATCTTTATTATGATGATCTCCATTATCTCCAAATTGTTGTATATATGCAAAAGACAAATGTTTATGTACTTACTAATTATAGAAGTAGGTAGGATACATGGATGATGACGATTATTCTTAGTCTTACATATCAGATCTCAGTTTTATGCCAACAGCAATGCAGAAATGTCAAATTGCTACAATTTTTATTCTTAAATTTTGGTCATCTAGTTATATATGGCTTCTCTTCAATTGATAATTCTATTAATCCTTCACATCTCTTGATTTAGTAGTGTGGAGTGTTTGACACATTTCACACTTGACACTTTGACACGCGCCCTATAGCATCGCTACTATAGGTTGTGGTCAAATTAAAAATTCCAAGTTCAAGTTTCAAACCAGGGTCATGTTCTCAGAGAACCACTAGTACAAATTTCAGTCAATTAGGCGAAATGGGGGGGGGGGTTTTCAACAATTGAACAGTAAATAAATGTGATGAATAGTAAAATAAAAGTAAACAGATGATGGAAATGCAATCAACCTAGGGAACTTTTAGACAACGGTGATTTCTATCCTCAACCTAAAGATAAATTTAATTCCAGTTATGCCAATTAACTAGATTAACCCCGAAATCTCAAAATTAACCTACCTAATTAATTAATTTGGTTGAACCCTCACTAAGCCGGTATCCCTGTACCTAGCTCGAAAATTCCTACTACACAATTGCATAGATTATGGTCATTGGAACCAAATCTAACCCTAACCAACATCATAGCAAAGGATGAGCACATCCGAGACCTAAATTCCGAAATTACTCGTAGGGTGATTAGGCCTAAAAATCCCACATACCCATCCAGCAATCATGCATAAAAATCATCATACACAATCATAGAGAAAGAAATGAGGAGTATAGAAGCATAACTATCATTAAATTCAAAATAAACACAACACAGGTCTGAAGAATTAAACCGACAATCTTCCAGTTATCACAGATTGACTATAGATGCGTCTGGCCTTCCATTTTTATGGAGGCAACCATGGGAGAAGGAGAAAAAAATGAAGAAAACCAAGGAAGAAGATGAAATGGCGGCTAGGAATAGTGAAGGATAAGGCTTCGCCGAATTTCCCTAGGTCTAGTGCAAGAAAATTACAAGTTTTCAATTAATGAAGCCTAAATTACATAATTGCCATTATGCGGCTCAAATTGCAAAAATGACCCTCCTTATATTGCCAAAAGCCTATTTTGCCCTTTTAAAGTTGAGAAAATATCCTTTGCACCCTTGCTTCATGAATTAATGAAAATTATTGCTCTAATCCTAAGCTCAGACAAAAATCCCAACAGGTTCTGAGGCCTTCCAGGTTCAGTCCTAAAATTAAAAATTCCTAACAAGTAAAATTGGACCTTAAAGTGAGAAAATTAATATGAAATATAATAAATTCTAATTAGGCCTTAATGATAAAAATAGATGCTAATTAAATAATTAAATACAAATTAGAAATGCTAGAAGTAAGTATAAGAGTACATAACACTCGTACGTACTTTAAATGATGTTCAATTTTAATATATATATATATATATATATATATATATATATATATATATATATATATATGTAAATTTTAACACTTTAAAATAATTTAGAAACTAGGATAGGATAGTTTTATTTGATCATTTTATTTTTTTTCTGTTTTTTAACCATAAAAAACATAAAAAAAAAATTAAGGTTTAAAATTGAAATCCTCCAGAGCTATAGCCTAAAAAAAAGGACAAGTAAAGATTAAAAGATTCAAACTCTAAAATTTTTTACTTAAAAGTTAAAACTAAAAAACCTTAAAAAGATATATAAACACCACACAACTTTAGGTGAATTATCATTTTGGAATTCTATATACCAATTCTATTTATTGAGAGAAAAATTGAATGATCGTAATTTGATTATATTGGATTGGTTTTTTTTTTTTTTTTATTTGGTCATCCAAGTTGATTATATCAATTTTTCAAAAAACCTATCCAATTGATCCAATTATAAGGGTCATCCAAAAAAATCTCATCTTTATTGGATCAATTTAGATTGAATTATTTTAATTGGTTTTTGCCATTCAAAAAATTTAAAAATTATATGTTCTTCAACTGTTCAACATGCAATAACAAATAATAAATTCAACTAAAATTAGGTTAAAACTTAAATGAACTTAACTATAAAATGACGTAGCATTATACTTACGATATATTATATATATTTGTATGTGAACACCCCTACTTCTTATGTAAAATGGTACCTCTTGAGTCTTAATTTCTCTTTTTTTTTTTTTGTTTTGGTGAGGCTCTTTATAACAAGTCTTATCTCACTAGGTAAATTCAACTACATAAATTACATGACACCATTAGGCTTTCTTAGGAAATCAAATTTTCAAGAATATCATTAATTAAGAAATCCCTTTTTATAACTTTTTCCAGTGCTCTTTTTGGTCTTTCTCTACACTGTCATAGGGCTAAATACTATATGATCAACCCTTTTCATAGATGCCTTTATCAGCCTTCTTTGTATATGTCCACATCATCTTGATCATTTTTTTTTTCATCTTCTCTATAATAGGTGTCACCACAATATCCTTTAATGCAATTGCCTTGTATTTTGTCCTTTAATGTGCGGCAACACATTCATTTTAGCATTCTTATCTTTGTTACCCCTACTTTGTGCTCATGTTGTCCATTCAAAGTTTATCATTCACTACCATCAAACATAACTGGTTAAATATTAATACAATAAAACTTACTTTTAAGTTTGGTAGGTATGTACGTTATGGTCACAAATAATTTTTTAAGCTTTTCTCCATTTTAACCATCGAACTTATATCCTATGTGTGACATTTTTCTCAATTTCCCCATCAATTTGTAATATAGAACCCAAATATTTGAACTTAAAAACTTGTGATATAATATGTTTTTTAATTTTTACCTCCAGATGTCTGCATCTTGCCTCTCATTGAATTTGCAACGTAGATACTCTTTCTTGCTCCTATTCAAGTGAAAGCCTTTTAATTCAAATGTTTGTGAGACTCATTATCATAAAAATTATAAAGCTTGACAAATAGTTTTAAAATGGTGAATGAATAAATCTTGAAATATTAAACTCATTATCATAGAAAAATTATAAAGCTTGACAAGTAGTTTTAAAAAGGTGAATGTGTAAATCTTGAGATATTTTAATATATAATTGTTTAAATCTTTTGTCATTGTGTTATGTCAAATTATTATAATATATAGTGGTATCTCAATTCTTATATTTTTGATATAGTCAATGTCACTGTGTATGTGACATGTCATGTCCTATGTTCATGTCAAAATAAATGCTTCATAGCATTCAAGTATTCCAAACCAGGAATATCATGTAGTCCTTCTGGGATTGATCCAAACAAAGATGAAGGTATTATTCCATGGAAGGAATTTCCTTGTTAATAAAGTTAATTCAAGCTTATACAACCTCCAATGGTTCAAGGAATGTAACCGGATGGATGATTTTCTAAGATATCCAACTTATCAATCTTTTTAAGCCTGCCATCCTTAGCAGGCAGGGTGCCACATAATGGTTATTTATTTTTTTTTTAAATAAGTTTAGAAGAATTGATAGAAAGAAAAACAACTCATAACTTCTAAGCTAAAACTATACCTTTTAATTTAGCAGTGTCAGAGTGTCTGGTACATTTCCAACACCAATATCAACGTGACAACCATACAACATGTCTCTTCAAACATGTCTAATTAAATTTTTTTTTTTTTTTTTTTATAGTTTGAACCCTTGAGCCAATACCTTAAAATAGCTTGGATACTTGGATTGGATACTCGAATAGGACACCTCCGTCAGATTTTTTTTTTTTTTTCTTCAAAAGTTTAGCAAATAATTACGTAAAAAATCTAAGATTTAGAAATACAATTCTTCACAACCATAAAACTCAAAAAAACAAAAGAACTATTTAATCTGGTCTTAATATATAATTAGTTACATCTTTTTTCACTGTGTTATATCAAAATATTATAATATATATATATATATATATATATATATATATATGATGTTTTGGTGTCTTATATTTTTGACAGAAGCATTGTTCCCGTGTCCATATCGGTGTTATGTTTAGTGTCTATGTCAGAGTTTATGCTTCATAGCTTCTAAGGGTATAAGGTTGTTTTTTGAGAGATCCAGGTATTTAAAGCTTTGCAATTTCCAATTGGTGGAATATTTCCTCCTAGCATGTTCTGTCACTGGTGCAATTGTGACAACCAACTGTGATTGCCTATAGAGGCACCTTTCCTAACAATTTTTTAACACTTAAGGTTAATACTTGCAACTTTTGAAGCATCCCAAAAGTGATTGGAATGCTCTTAATAAAATGATTATTTTCCAAGTCCAAGGCAATTAAATTAATGAAATTTCCTATTGTAGCAGGAATACATAGTTCCTTATATTTGAAATTAATGGCCCCCAAAGTTATTAAAATTCAAAACCAAATATTCCAAATTGCTACAGTTTGTTAACGATGCAATAAAATCCAAGTCATTGTCTGAATTATTCCTTAGATAATTAGCACTTAGATCAAGCTTCTAGCCACCAAAGATCCTGAAGATCTCCTATACTTGGAATTTGTTCCACAAAGTGGTTTATCGGTATATCAGATAATAGAAGAACAGATGCACTGGAGATAGAACTTGGGATAGGACCTATGTTTTGATTCATACCAATGTCAAACATTTAGACTAGAGATAGTGAGGAACAAGTTGGCAGGAAGGGAGACATTAAATTGATTGTCTGCAGTTGATATGACAGTGAGAGATGAAAAATTGTATAGAGAAGAAGGAAGCATGCTAGAGAGTTTGGTGGACAATATTGATATACAAGTTTCAGGTTTATGGAGAAACCAATTTGTTGTGGTAGATTCCCTTCTAGGTTATTTGCAACTATGGAAAGTATAGCTAGGGAAGAAAGATTTCCAATGGAAGCTGAGATTGAAACTGTTAAATTGTTTAAAGCAAGATACAAATGTTATTTTTCAACAAGCAATGAAATAGAGAAAGTAGTAGCAAAAGTAGTTTTTACAGTGACAAGATCATCCCCCAGTTTGCACTTCGTGTCAGCCTTATTTGAAGTCAACAGCACGCTGTTACCTAATATGAACATAGAATTGCTTCATCGCATTTAAGTATATGAGTGTTCAAGTAGTGATCTAAAATTTCATCACTTTATGTGGAACTATGTGCAACAATGTGATCTGTGTTGTCTTATTTCTAGCATTTGCACACATCACAATGATTAATTCTAGAGACAAATTTATAAAACACATTCCTGTGCAAATTATAAACAAGTCAATTCTATAGGTTGTCAATAAATAGAAAGCATTAATAAATGAATTAACTGCTCATTGAATGAAAATAGGCAATTGTATAACTCAAAATTTCAGTTTATATGTAAAAATCCCTAAGCTACATCCCTCCCCTAGTGGGAGATTTAGCAAGACAAGATAAACTTAGAAAAATACAGAAAAAATTATATACTCATGGAGAAAAGGAAACTTCACTATGGTGTAATTTGCAAGAATCCTTGGTTGAATCGCTTGATCTCCACCTTCTAGAGCCATCTCCTCTTGTTCCTTTCCCAAAAGATTGCTTAACCCCCTTAGAAAAACCTTTTAAAATTGCTAATTAAGTAAAGCTACTTGGTGCTAAGCTACCTTATTTTAGGATAGTTCAAAAGCATCCTGTTACTGTACCTGAGAGATTTGAAGCTTCATTTTCTGCTTTAGAAAATACTAAAGATCTAGCAAGTATTTCTTTGCCAAAAGTTATCAATCCTTTACAGGCTTTCGAGGAGAGGATACTTCTTAGATGGAGAATGGAGATATAAGATCGGTTTACTTTATTGTTGCATCAGATAAGGTCAGCGTGAAACAAGATGGAGAGTTAGGTCGACAATTAAAACTTATTTCAATATCACATCATCCTGTGTGTCATGGCAAGACCAAACATTTCAATGTCAAATTATTTTATCGAGAGAAGTATAAGAGAATGAAGATATAAGATTGGTTTATTAAAGAACCAAAGAGGAGTCTTTTCCACTTTCTAGGTTGAGTTTCAAGAAACTTGGAGTTTGTAGCTTCCAAGAAAGAACTAGTGTTGAAAATGTGCCTTAGAAGATTTCAAAGTTTGATTTGTAGTTTGAATAGTCAAAGATTGAGTTTTATCTAGAATTTGTTAACTAGTTGTTAATAGGTGATCTTATTTCAATTTTTTAGCCAAGTAAATAGTCTGGGGGTTAGTGTTACCTAGAAGAGTGAGATTTAATTTATCTTTAATTAATTTTTAAATGTATTTATATCCAAGTCATATTTAATAACATTATAACTTAGTAAGAATTCTTAGCTTTTTTTTTTTTTCATCAACTACTTTGCAATAACTTTCTTTGCTATATTACTTGTTTTAAAAAACAACACTTATTTTTAGGGTTGCACTATTACACTAAATTAATTTCCTAGCCTCTGCTAACTGGCTAATTTCACAACTCAACAATATTATTTGTAAACTTTATATACAAGATATTCTTCTATAGTCAAAACTCTTGCCAGCATCTGAAGATAAAATCCTCATAAGTAATTATTTTGGTGATTATATATTGAATATATACTTTTTCTTTCATTTCCTCATAATGATTCACCTAAAATAACAAAAGAAAACAAAGAAAATTGACACTACTTATGCTTTAGCATAAAACACCTTATATAGAAGAACTTCTACTAGATGTAGAACAAAAATTTCAAAGGAGCAATACAAGAAAAGCAGGTTTATGTGTTTGGTGAACAAGCTAGATACTGGAAGAAAATATGTTTTTTTCACTTTGATGTTATATATTCTATCTCATCCATTAGTCAAAATATTATAAAAATAAAACTATATAAAGAGTGATCTTATTCATTTAAACCAAACACAATAAATAAGACAAAGAATGAGATATTATATAGAACAACAAATTTGCTCCCTACTGCTCTCTAGTATTTAATCAGTTCTTACAAGGAAAATAACACAAATCTCATTGAGTTGTCACATTGTCCCGAAGATGAATTATCGTTTTTTTTCCATAAGTCATTGCAAGGTTCATTGTCCAAACAAGCACCATGAAAAAGTCCACTAAGCTTGTAATAATATACTTGCTCCAAATTTCGTATCCATGCATATATAAAAAATGAAAAATAATATATATAAGGTGAAACGGAGGCATTGGTGTTAAGCGTCTTCCACCTTTTTGGTCGTATACTTTGTCATTGCTTCTTGTCATGTTTCTTTCTTTGGTATTCTTGTGATGGTGGTTGGCAGTAGGCAAATTTAGTGAAATACACAATGGAAGGCACATAGAAATTTTATTCTGCAAAATTTAAATCTGCATATCAAATATGCTCTGTATTCCAGTAACAATAGTCTGCAATTAGAATTTCTTACAATAAGCCATCCCAAATATTAAATTTAATATTATTTAATTCAAAACGATAAGAAATAGGGCATGTCACCTCTACAAAATAATTTTTTATATAGGCTCTTTTAAGATTTAGAAACAACTAAGAAAAAGTGAAGATTTTCTAAATCATTCTAGGGGAAGCTCAATGCATAATGAGACAGGAGTGTAGACACCCTGTTTTGTCCAGCCATTTTTAAAATTAAAAAAAAATTGAGAGAATGAAAATGAAAGTGGTTTTCAAAATATTTTGGGACAAATTATAATTTGTAAATTGTTTCTCTTTGTAAAAATTTGGTTTTTATTTCAAAGATGTATAAAATTTTAGTTTAACTTGTAAGTTCTTTTTTAAGAAAAAATAAAAATAAAAATAATTATTAATTGGGTTAGAATTAATTTATATTTTTATCAAATAATAGTAATAATAATAATAATAATAAATGGGTAAAATATTTAGGTTTTTCTTTAAAATTTATTTTCTAAAAGCCATTTTCTTTGGATTCAATTTCATACGTGCTTCCATAAACCCAAGCCCATATAATAACAAAAAAGGGGGGGGGGGGTGTGGGGAAGTTTAATAGTCGAAACACAAAGGAGCAAAATGGCATAACAGATAAATGGATGGACCAAACACAACTGAATGAGGAACAAGCAAAATGTTGTAGAAGGAAGAAAACGATATCAACAAGGTTGCATTTTGGAGCAACCGAACAAGCCAAAAGAAGGACAGATCAGATCATGGAGTAGCAGGTCTCAGAGCAAGACGCGTCTGTGGGGAACAGTAGAACTCCAGGGCAAAACATACACACCATTAATGCAGAAGCAGGGCTCCCCCAGCGTGCTAGATGCATCGCAAAGTGCAGGAGTGAGGCACAAGTAAATAGAGACAAGACATGAGCAGCATAAAAGGAGGAAAAGAGGAGAAGGGCATCGAGATAGAGAGCAACAGAAAGGGTTAATTGAAGATGGTGGAAAGATATAGGGACCGACAGAGTGTGAAGGCTATCAATATAAGGGGAAGGATTGTGAGAATTAGGTCAGCCTTCACTGGCTTTCATTCTGTCTCTTTGAGGTGTCAGATTGGGAACGTGAACAGAGAGAAAGATTGAGAGGATAGCAATAGAGAGTGTAAGGTGAAAGGTGAAGGGCTCAGACTAAGAGAGAAATCAAGAGGAGAAAGCTGTCTAATGAGAAGTCAAATGAACTTGTTGGGAGAGCAGTAGAGCTTCTAATTTGGGGTTCTTTGGTACATCTCTTATACTCTCTTTGTGATTATCAGCTTTGTTTGGGTTATTGTTTTCTAAGTTTCAGTATTGAGCTATGGAGGGTTTTGGGTGAATGTTACTTTGTCATTCTGTTATATTTTTATCCTTATTTTTTGTTGCTTTGGTCTTTGTACTGGTTGCTTATTGTTAGGATTGAAGTTCATTTCATTTTTTTGTTGCTTTGTTAAATTTGCTGATGTATGGTTGATAGTTGATTCTAATTGTTGTCTGTTATTCATAAAGATGGGAATGGTTTGGTATTTTTCTTTAGTCTAGCATGTGAATCTGATCCCCACTTTGCTAAAGGAACTCACTAATTACTGAACCTGTTTATAGTTTTTCTGGTAATCGTGATTTATGTTTGTGGTTTTCTTGAGTTACTATCATGACTTATGTTTGTGGATTTCTTTAAGTGATTGTTAGTTCATAGAATATCTATTCACTATATCAAGATAGAGTTTATTTTGTGAAAATGCTTCTAAATGGTTGATTGAAACTTTGAATCTCTGGTTTACATATGCACAGTGAGAATGGCATAATGCATTGTTTTAAATGTTTTAATTTAGTGTTGTGTTTTGAGCGTCTTGGTAAGATTTGGTCATGTTCTATTTGCTAGGTTGACAAATGCTTTTGTGGAGTTTGCATGAACTTTATGGTTATTTATTCTCTTAATGTTGTAGTGCATTAGTTTTCATTTTAGTGTGACCACAACACTCCTTTTTAGTTTTTCCTTAAATAATGAAGGTTATTGATCATATTGTTATACATTACCTTTTGGAAATGTTACTAGATGTATATATCGGAAGGTGTTTTATGATGAAATATTTAATGGATGACTTATGATTGATCCAAGGTTGGTTTCTTAAGTTGGAGTTTGTCTTAGTATTAATGATATGACTTCTATTAGGTGATGTGTGCTTCAAGGTTGAATTCACTCTTTGTGCTGGTTTTTGTTTTCATACTTGTCTTTTTTTGGTGTCATAGTTATTTGATAAGGTATTTTTGATTTTATGCTGTTAGGGATTATATGATTTCGTTAGTGATCATTAGTGATGATTTTGGTAACTGGATTATGGGATTTGCATAATGTCATTCACTGTGAAATTTTATTGATCATGCTTATATTTGATAAAGGGTTTTTTTCATTGTTTCAATTTTTTGTTGATTAATTATTGAGGATGGGTTGTTGTTTATTTTATTTGAGAATGTAAGAATTTAGTTTATTATCTTATTTCAACATCCTTTATTGATTATTAATTGGGCCTCAATTTAATTTTCATTTCTACTGAATCCGGATGGACAAATTATGGTTTATGATTTACTAAACTTGTGGTTTAGTTCGAAACTTTGTTTTAAGGTTCATTCTCGTGCTTGCTTTCATGGTTGTTTGAATGTTAAAAGAAAAATAATAAGATGAAAAGAATTAGGGGTATGTGAAAAGAAAAATAATAAGATGAAAATTTGGGCAAGTACGGGCCGAAGGTTTGAATAGAAATTTATAGGATGTGAAGAGAAGAAAAAAGAAACAAGTGAATGGGTCAGGCTTGGCCTAGTTGGTCTGGATGTGTGAATAGAAAAGTGGAGGGTATAAAAAATCAAATTGGGTCTTAGGGTGTGGTTAGGAACTGATGGGGTGAAAAAATAAAACTTTAATGTTTAGGCGTCTTTAGTTTATTTGTTTTGTTTTATTTTAGTTGTTACTTATTTAATCAGAACATAGATTTACCTTCTGTCTCTCTTTTCTACAGTGACGAATTCCCTATACGCAATATTTATTATTCTTCTAGAGAAAGAAAATAACAGCAACAAAGATTCAGATTGTGGTTGCGGTTGTGTTATCGTAATTGCAAGAAAGTGATTCACAATTGCGGAAAATTACAGTTCGGAAGGTCACCATAATAACTAATATTGTGGGCACATTTGTAGACTTTTATTATTTATTTTTACTTATGAGAGAGAATTGAACTCAAGTAATTTTATTATTAGACTAATTAGCATTGTTATTTGGTAAACTCAAAATAAAAAGAAATTATAACGTTTAAAATTTAATTTTTGAAACGTTATCTAAACTAATGTTTTAATTTTGAAAACTAACTACTAATATTTTATTCTCTTTTTACCCTTAATTTTTCAACAAATAACAAAATTTGTCTCTCACAAATTAGTCCCCTCTTTTCTTTTACGCTGCCACTTATCATTTTCTTCCTCTTCTTTCATTCTAAATATATATGAAAAATAAATATTTAATTTTAATATTAAATCAAAATAATATTACATGCATTTTTAAATAAATGAAAATAAATTTAATAGTTCTACAATATAAAATCATTACTCGATTTATATTTGTCTAAATCTCCTTTGACTATAATATTTGTAGTTACATTTGAAACTTTTGTTTCCAATAAAATGCATATATACTAAATAAAGATGTTTAATATGAAGACAAACTTACTTTTATGCTCTCACAATCTATTAAGAGAGAATCTCAGTCAAATTAACAATAGAATAACTATATACCTACTTAGTACAATTTCAACATCAATATTTTTACCTTATTTTTAGGAAAACTTTACAAAAGATGAGAGGAAAGACTACTGCTGAAAGACTTGGATGACTGGTTTTAGTTGAAGGGTCATATATACTTTGGTTGGATGTGGTTTTCTTTAGGCAAAGAGCATTACAATTTGTGGAAACAATGACTTTTTTTTTTCTTCTCTTTTTGGCAAAGGCAATTTGGTATTTCTGTTGAGTTACCTCTAGGAATAGTTGAAGCATGAGCTTGGTCAAAGGTTATATTTTGGTTTATCAACTTATTTTTAAGACAACATATAAGTGAGTATGACACCACTTTAGATTTAAAACCTTAAAGTTATATTTAGTTGGGTAAAATGAAATTTGGTATGAACGGAAATAAGAATAAAAACGATATTTATTTTGTTTGGTAGGTTAAGATGAAATTGAAGGAATGGAATGGTTCACCATTAAAAAGAAAAATTTACTCTTTAAAAATATAAATTAAAAAAAATAAAATAATTGTACTGATAAAATTAACAAATTAAAATGTCTATTTATATAATAACATATTACTTTTAAAATAAATTAAATTGAAATAAACAATTAAAAAAAAAAAAGAAAAGCACACAGAGGAAGCTTCTTCCTCTACAACCAAGGATGACCAATGTGCGAACGAGAACCTTAGCACTGGCGTCCTTGCTTGATCTCAAGCTCAAATCTTGATCTCAAGCAAAACCCCATTCCCAAGCACAAAGCTATTCGCAACAGTGTACTATCTTCCCAAATATGTCGCCGAATAGCCATGCCTTCACCAAATTCACGACGGTGGATGGTCCTCTCCAGCAATAACTTCTTCACTGGCAATGAAACTCTCATTTTGGTAATGGCTTCTGCTCAACTTGGTGGAAACAAGGTATTATGGGCACTGGGGTCTCATTCTGGTGCGAAAGAAGCTTTCTTCCCAATTTTTGGGGGAAGAGCTAATCTAGATTTTAATAAAAAAAAGTTAATAACAAAATAAAAAAGAATTTGGCAAAGCAGAACTGATGGGGATGTATAATGAAATATTTAACCTATTTTTGAAATTTACAACTTTATAAAGAAATCTATTTCGACATTAAAATTGATTTTTCATGTTTGGATTAAAAGGAAGAAGAAATAAACATGATGACAATAGACTTGTCTTTGGATTATATTTTTTTGAAAAAAAGAAGAAGAGAAAATTGGGATGAGAGGAGGCTATTTATGCATTGTTTACCAATAGAGGACTGTTTGATGTTTATAAAGGAGAACAATTGAAATAAAGTACAAGCATACATTATCGTGTTGATGGCAAAATATTTTAGGGTTATCATACCTAAGGGATTGATCAATTAATTACTAAAGTACCAAGTTCAAATTTTATTTAGGCATTGGAATTATTCCGAATGAACAAGCAAAAATAGGAAACAAATAAATGAGATCGCAAGTGATGATGTGAAATCAATGAGACATAGTCTAAGGTCTTGATTTCACCTCAATTGTTTGTATTGAATTACTTCATTTCCTCAATCCTATTAACTATAACAATTGCCAATCAAGATTACTATTGTGTTACTAAGCTTTTCCCATGGTCGAATTAACCTAACTTAAACTATCAATTCAATCATATCCCAATGTGAATTGTAATAGTCTAAATTGCATTATGTTTTGTGAGTTCCCTTTTATGTTTGCATCGTGTCCTAAAATATCCCTATCCTAATCTCCTTTGTGGATCTAATTCTCATAGTCTAAGTATCTAATTCTTTCCCAGTTCAAAAACAGTAACAAATCTTCCTACTAATTGGCCAGATCAATAAAAAGATGAATGGAGAGAAATTCTTGGCTGATTTCCACTTAATTCCACTCCAGATACACAAACGTGTTTCCTTCCATTCGCAAAGTGTTAAAAAGTCCCCAAAACATAATTCTAAAAGCCTATGTGTAGTCTAGGTACACCATTCTCTGTAAATATGACTCCCAAACTAATTAAAAGGCCCAAAACAGCGAAGAGATCGCAATTCCTTGGGTTTGGCACTGCAACACAATGAACATTCTCTCAGGTCTTCTTTGTTATACTTTGGCACCATGGTGCCACCAGGCTTGCGCCGGGGCGCCAACTTCATGCTTTTAGGTCCTCATTTGCTTCTTAGGTGCTATCTTGTTTCTCTTGCCACACACTTGCTCCTTTCCTTGCTTGTTGTAACCTTGAATTTCTTCCTTTGGCCATAATCCTTCAAATTCATCACTTTATGCTCAATGTCACACCTTGCTTCTCTAGTTCTTTAATCATGCAAGGTAAGCAATTAAGCATCAAATACATTCCAATTTTCCGAAAATAAGGACTCTAATGCAAGGGATTGTAGCCCAATTTAATTATATAAAATGTATTTATCATTGTTGCAATGGGATTGAAACTCAAGCATTAAAAGCAAAATGAATTCTATCCATATGCGATGAACCAACCACCACTAGTTGGTTTCCAATATTATAAACTACTAAAAGGTTGCATGTCCTATATCATGTGATTAGACAAAAATTTATCTTTTCTTTCAAATTTAAAATGTTTTAAAAAAAATTAACAATGCAAAGTGAAAATACGCGAGGAAGAAGAAGGAATTCAAAGAGAAGGTTGCGAGGAAGCTCAAGCATAGCTTGTGACGATAGAGAACAACACCATCACCCTTGCTTTATCGAAGGGAAGTTCTTGCAGCTCTCATAGTCCACAGAAGGAGTTTGTAGAAGTGCTTTTTTTATTATTACAAAAGAAACTTTGAGAGATAATCTCATTCCAAGTCTAATAGCATAGGTATCTCTCTTTTTTCATTCTCTTTTCTTTCTTCTTATTGTGGCAGTGTCCAATATCTGTTCCTTAGGTTACCTAAAAAATGATTCCCAATCATTTACCTATATAAATCCTAAACTTACATTATCCGTAATAAAGCTAGTCGTTTCCTCCTTTGTGCAACAAATTGTTTTTCTAACAAGTTTTAAGCTAATCAAATGACTGAGTTGGATAATGTAGACAAAATTCATGAGGCAAAGAAAAGGGAGAGGTATAGCCACAATCCTAGCCATAGAGACAGCAAATCCACCCCCTTTTATTCTTCAGTTTGATTACCATGACTTTTATTTCCAAGTCACCAGAAGAAGCAACTGCATGCCTAACTTGGAACACAAATTTAGGTGGTTATGTTTGTGTTCTCTATCTTTTCTTGGCATATTTGTATAAGATATATATTAATTTATTGTTGTAAGTAAATTCTTTGGGTTTATGAACTGAGTTAAATATCATTTTAATTTCTAAGTTTTAAAATCCTAAATAATTTTGATCATCACACTTCAAATTTCTTATCAATTTAGTCTCTCACATTTCCAAATTAGTAATTTCATCTTTCAAACGTATCAATGCTAATGGTTCTTTATGGTTTTATTGGCTGTTTAAAACTCCAGAAATTCTATAAACTTGTAGTCTAAGAGACCAAATTGATAATCTTTTCAAGTGTTTGGTACTAAAATAGTATTTAACTTGTGTGTTTTAATACAAAGTTGAAGCCAAAAGTACCAAAAGAAAAAAAGGAAGAATGCCATATGAAAATTGGTGAGAATTTTTATAGCTTTTGTTAAGTTAAAACAAATATCCTATCCCCATGAAAAAAATAAGTACCTTATTCAATTTCTATCCATTCTCAAAATTTCTATAGCAAATAAGGATTCCAACTACAAAAGAACTGTAAGCTTATAAAAAATCAAAAACAAGTTACAATAAAATCAAACACCCCTTGTACTCGAGTTCTCGAATCTTTTTTAGGAGAGGTGCTCACATTTATTGTTAGAAACTACTTCAAATGGATTGTTTTTAATTGGAGGATAATAGGGGAAATTTAATATATATATATACACACACACATACATAATTGGCTCCTACGTGTTTTTTTTTTTTTTTTTCCATTTTTATTCTCCAATGTATTTTTGGAAAAAACATTGTTTCCCATTGAAACACATTTGTGGGTGATTAAGGACATATTGAGAGTCACAAAGGAGAAGACCGTTGTGTATATGAAACTTCCAGTACAATTATTATTTAGAAAAGAAGAATATAGTGAACAAAGAAGTGTCATAGATGATAAAGGCTAATAGAGAGTCTGGTGATTTCTTTTGTAGAGAGAAAGTGAGATAGAGCACATTAATGTTTGAATGATCAAAGACAAGCAAAAGATGGATGGCGTGTAGTAGCTCTCTCTCTACTCTCTACTCTCAATATTCGGTAGTGTTTTATTTTTCCTTTCTTTCCTCTGTCTTAAAACAAGTTCTTATAGGATTGCATATTTGGAATTTGGGTAAAGATGATGCTATATTGTTCTAGGATATCAATAGTGAAGTTGAATGGAAAAGTGCCACAGAATTTTTTTTTTTTTTTGGTAAACAAGATGTCATAAGGCAATGGGGTTTAAGAGGAAGGTCCTCCTTCAAATAGTCATTTCACAGAAGATAAGCATCTTTCGAAAAAAGTTAACTATGTGAGAAAATTTTTTTTGGCACACTATCATTGAATTAGCATCTACATTTATAAAATTAAACTAACAAATTAAGCTACATAAGTCATCCAATGTGGCACTTCACTTTTTGTAGAGTTATAATAGAGGCCCATATTGATCACTCCTTAAATCTAAGATGTACCATTTCCATCTCTCTAATCTAAGGAGGACTGTTTTGATACCTCCCCAATCCTAAAGGACTAAAAAGATATTCTACTATTAAATAAAGTGAACCTTTTGAACCATTAAATTGTGAATGATTCATATGGATTAGAGAGGTTCAATGGTTCTTTGGTGGATTTTTTTTTCCCCAGTTTCAATGCTTGGACCTGTTTTTTAGTTAAGTCGGAGGAGTTATAAAAGAAACAATTAGTTGATTTGTATTTTATCACTAGTTTAGAAGCTACTTTTTGTGCATAGTTTGGAAGAGTTAAAGTTGAAAGTATGAATGTTATATAAGGTAAAGTAAAAAATTATGGAAGTTAGAAGGTTGGAGTTGATATGTCATGAGCTACTTTATATCTAAGATGTACCATTTTGATCTCTCTAATCTAAGGAGGACTGTTTTGATACCTCCCCAATCCTAAAGGACTAAAAAGATATTCTACTATTAAATAAAGTGAACCTCTTGAACCATTAAATTGTGAATGGTTCATATGGATTAGAGTGGTTCAATGGTTCATATGGATTAAGTCGGAGGAGTTATAAAAGAAACAATTAGTTGATTTGTATTTTATCACTAGTTTAGAAGCTAGTTTTGTTGCATAGTTTGGAAGAGTTAAAGTTGAAAGTATGAATGTTATATAAGGTAAAGTAAAAAATTATGGAAGTTAGAAGGTTGGAGTTGATATGTCATGAGCTCCTTTATAACTCCTCGGTGATTAAGGTTTTAAGACATCATGTAATTTGAAATAATTAGATCTTTTTGATTGCTCTTGCCATAGTTACAATTTGAAGTCTTGAGAGTTTTTAAGAGTACAATATAAAGTGGTGAAGTATAAGTCTCAAAGGCATGAGTCTAGACAAGAATATTAAGGAAAAAATTCTTCTTCAGTTATTGCTCATCTATATTTTCTACAATACTATATTAAGAAATAATATTCATGATATTAAGAGAAGAGACTTAATTGGGAATATCCATGATATGAAGAGAACAAGAGAACAAGAAGAAATAATGCAATATCCTTCTTGTTCTATCCACTACAATACTACATTATTATCAAGAGAACAAGAGAATTATCCTCAAATGCAATATCCATGATATGAAAATCTTGAACAAGAAGAAATAATGCTTCTCCAAGAATCCAAGCCTTCAAGTTTGTATATTAAGAAATTTATTGGGAATATTTTGATCTTTGTGTCATCATAAACTATGTGACATACTTGAAAAAAAATCTTAAGATTCCCTATGAAAACTTATATAAAAATTATAACATTATAATTTTAGTCGTTTAGCTACCAGGAGGTAGAAGAGCCCCATCAATCCAGTGTGTTGTTTCTTGTTGTTGTACTTAGAAACAAGTGTTAAAGTTTCGTCCTGAATTATCTTAATAGAACCTAGTCGAGGATAACATGTAGTCATTCCTACAATGTAACCCTTTTCATTTCCTGCCTCCTTCCCCTTTCCATATTTAGGTAATGAGGTACAAATAATCCTTCCATCCTGGAATCATCAGAAAGAATTTCTAATTTAAGATGATATGGATTTGAAAAAAAAAAAAAGATGCACACCATTTGTGCTTTCTTAAAATGTCATGGATTTTTTTTTGTTTTAATAAAAAGGAAGAATTGAAGGCAAAACTATAGATAAATTCCAAGGAATATAAAGACTACAAATCAAAATTTCCTCCAATCACATACTTAGGAAGAATTTTCAGCAAGATGTTACATTGGTCTAGATTTTAAAATTGTAAAATAAGTGTCTCGCTAGATGTAGTATTCTTAATGATGCAAGGATCCTTCTTTTTTCTTTTCTCAATTGGTAGCTAATGCTATCTGGGTATATATCTTATATTCGTAAGATATATCAATTCCTTTTTCGAATATCAATTCTTGTGAATGTTCTGTGGCCCCAATATCTAGAACTAAACCATTTAAGTATAATGGTAAATAAAGAAAAATCACCTGTCCATTGAGAGTTGAACCCGTTCCACCTGCATGCTGATGAGCAACTCCATAGATAACATATCCACTAGTTTTCATTTGGAAACTTGTCTTTTTGAGATCAATGCATCCACTACCATACTTTTGAGTAGTGTTGCAAGCTTCAACATCATACTCAATCTGTTGAAAAAAGAAAAATCTATATCACTCTTGCTAAAGTCAAAAGTGAAGATGTAATTAACAAATGGTTGCTGCTAATTTTATTACATGGCCCTACAGACTAAACTACTAGAAGAAAGCTCTTGTCAGTTGTTACCTTATTAATATAAAATTTAAATTCTCTAAATATGTCTAATGGGGAACAAGGGAGTGAGTATTATTGAATCAAAATAACATAATATCATGAAATTCTAAAAAGAATACTAACTTGGCAGTTATGGCTCACATTTAATCCGCTTGGACCATTCGATATTTTCACAGTATCGGTCACATCAAAAACATAAACCTTCAAAGGAACTATAAGATTGTCCCAGTCAACCCACTCTACTGTGTATCTAAGGTAGATCGTTCTAATTGACCCCTTATGGCTTTCCTTCAATCTGTGCATTATCGTTGCAGCACCATCAACCACCTATGTAACCTGGTCTCAGAGGCTGGCCATTTCCGTCCTTTGTTACATTATATAGATCACACCTGCATTCTGTGCACCCAATCCTATCTTCTACACCACGTGTATTAGAATATATAATATTAGGAGTATGAAATGAATGTGGACATGTTAATGGTTAGGTGCAAATAGTTGTACCCTCCCCTACCTATATAAAGTTTTTCTTGTAATTGCTTTTCTCATATTTTTTCAATAATACAAAACAAATTTCCTTTCCTTTATTTTTTCCAATATGGTATCAGAGAGCTATTTGCTCTCGCTTCCACGTGCTGCCATAACTGAACCAAGTTCTTTCTCCTTTATGCATTCACTGATTCTGTTTGGCTCGTTCGGCCTGGAAGATCATGAATTGCAACTAGTCAATGTAGAGTCTCCTTCAGAATTCCAATCTCCTGCTTCACCATCCATTCAACTTCCTAGTGATCTTGAAATTCCAGATTTAGAAATTAAATTTGGATCTTATGGAACTAGATCACCGATCCTCACTTCATCTTCTTCCTCGGTAGATTTAAACATAGAGCTTCAGAATATTTCCATGGCTTCAACAGATTCCTCTCCTCCTCCGCAATTATATTCATCCTCTGCCACGGTTAGTCATGAACAGATCATGTCTGTTGAAGGCAAATTTGAAGAAGATGCTACAAAAGCAGTTACAGAGATATTTGAAAACATGTTTGAAGATGAACTTGAAGAAGAAGCTGATTCTGATGATCTTATTCTTTCATAATTCAACAGAAGCAAAGAAAATTCTGTGAGTGGTGGATCAATCCTACCAATTGCAGAATATGTTATTTTCAACGATATCTCCGACGATGAGAAACTCGAAGAAGAGGCTAAGGTTACGGAATCAGACACGGAGGTCTTTAAAGAAGAACTTGAATTCTCTCTTTCGTTGCCACTGGTGGTGAGTGATTTAATTCTTGAAACTTCTACATTTTGCTACATTACAGCAACGCAGATATGTTCATTCTTTAGTTCCATTATTTTTCCTCGGGTTTATTCTGGTTCAGTTTTCAAGCAACATCCAATGGATGAGTCTCTTTGTGCTCATAAGATTAATGGTTTGGATTATGATGTTCATGAGTTATTTGATGTCAAGGAAAATAGTGCACACCATGCGTTTGATGTTATTCCTCAGAAAAATGTTCAGTGCATGACTTCATGTGTTGGTGGCTTCAACATTCTTAGTGCCATCTCTAATACACGCAGGGCTACTTTGGCTTCTTACTTGACACCCTTCAGAGTCCATTTCACTAGCAAGTTCTCTAAGGACATTCACTGGCAATTGGAGATTGATTTTATGAAATCTGTCAAGGCTGAGGTCATTGAAAGAAGTTACTTGTTTCTGGAGAGACCTAATACAAGACATGTTATGGAACTTTGCAAGCCTGAGTACCTTGGAGAGGATGTTTGCAATGTCAGTGATGCTCTAGACAAAGGAGCTGCACTTCTTCTTAATATATGGAAGATGTTTGAGCATAGTTCTTCTACTAATATATGGAGTGTTGGCTGGATATGGAGACCTCCCTGGAGAAAGAACAGAGGATATGGAGAAATGCTCTCTGCTCAAGATATGAAGGATACAACCTCTAGCAATGTTGAATATGAAACCTTTGGTTCTGGTGGTCCCGTTGCTGGTGGTGGTGCTACTGGCATCACAAGCATTATGGTGGACAAATCAGTGGAATTCTTATATGAAGAACTAGCCAATGCCACAAATAAATTCAGTGTAGCTAATAAGATTTGTCGAGGTGGTTTTGGAGTTGTCTGCTATGGAGAGCTGAGAGGAAAGAATGTTGCCATAAAGAAGATGGACATGAAAGCATCTAAAGAGTTTATTGCTGAAGTGAAAGTCTTGATTAATGTTCAAGTGATTGTTTTGGTTTGTTATATTTTTGATCCTGGAGGACTCCTAAGCATGGTCTTCATACATTCAAGCTGCACTTTGAAGTTTCCAAAGTACAGCTTGAGGGGCGGGTATTAGAATATATAATATTAGGAGTATGAAATGAATGCGGACATGTTAATGGTTAGGTGCAAATAGTTGTACCCTCCCCTACCTATATAAAGTTTTTCTTGTAATTGCTTTTCTCATATTTTTTCAATAATACAAAACAAATTTCCTTTCCTTTATTTTTTCCAATAACGTGTATCAATGACATGAAGATTCACCATCCATTTCTCTTCATATCCAGCAGGAATTTCTGTTGGATTGCCAACCTCTATACCGAAAGGATCTGGAATACGTGTAGCTGTTTGTCGAGTTTCAGATCCAAGGCCAAAGTACTGTGAAAGAAGATTTTGCTGGCAAATGCCAGCATTTCTTGAAATAACTTTATCTTGAGGATCTGTAGAATTTTTGGGCTGATAGTATTTAATAACAGTCCAATGGTGAAGATAAGTTTCATAGAGAGGAATAGAATTCCCTTCATCATCAACTAGTTCGCCATAGAAATTCTTGATTGCAATATGTCCTTTGGGAAACTTCAAATCATGGTAGTTCTTGTTTGAACTTATTCCTGGTGCAAGTTCAACTTTGGGGGATAAAAAAACAGCTGATTTTATTTTACCTTTGGATTTCCCAGATGCTTTTGATGGTGTGCTGAGTGCTAGAAATAATATTACTAATAAGAGTGCCCAATCTTGATATATATGCCTCATTTTGACCTGCCAAAGTAATTTTAGTAAGATATTCATGGACTGTAAGTTTAAATTTACCATCTCTAAGAAATTCAGGTAGACAATTAGTCTCACTTCAAATGGTAATGAGATAACTTGGATGTAAACGAAAAAAAAAAAAAAAAAGAAGAGACCAGTAACATGACAATTTATGGGAAATGCCAAAATAGATATTTCTTCATTTTATTTTCTTTTGCTGAATATGTCAAAATAGTTTCTATAAGGATAATTTTAAGCAAAACGGTAGCCAATTTGAAGTGTGTTTGTGATGTGTAACAATGTGTACCCAGAGCATCAACCCTTTCTTCAAATATTTATTTTACAATTTTAATATAGAAACTCTAGAATCAGAGCTTTTGGCCTTAATTATGCTATGTTTTAGGTTTGCACTTTGATGACGTTTCTAAACATCGACTCTTTGTCTACAAGTAACATGCTTGTTCTCTCTTCCTTCCTACTTATAGCTTGCTTTTTGATGCAGATGATTAATTAGAGAAAAATAGTTAAGTACTCATTTAATTAAATGATTTGCTAAAATTTTTAATTTATTCTTCTCTTGAGCTTCAACAATCATGTTTAATCCATCAACTAGGTTAGGACAGAATAATCCATCCAAAGGCACATGATAACCTTGTTGATGGATTAAGCTTGATTGTCAAAATTAAAAAGAGAACATTTTTAGCAAAACTTGCAATTAAAAGTGTATGTTAAATGGGAAAGGGAAATGGATTAGCTACTTGTGCAATTGTACATGTCCTAAGAGATGGGAAAGGGATTATCTATCTATAATAATCTTACTCCCCATGCAAGTTGTGTCATGCCACCTTGTAACTAAAGGTCAATTTTTCAATTTTCTTTTCCTTCAAATATGACTAGTTAAAATAGGTAACAATTAGGGAAATGTGTGAATCCCCAAAACTTCATGTGATCTGCAGTTTACCTCTAAACATTTCAAAATATGCATTTAACTTAAGCTTTTTAACATGTGGAACGTCACATTCAAATCTTAATTGTTGTTAAACTATATATAAACACAAAAACTCATGTGCATGACACAATTAAAATCACCTACCATTGCAGTCTTTAAAATAAGAAGGGCAATTTTGCCAACACTTCTCTACAGCAAGGATCGCTAGGCCTCATTGGAGTTTGCAAGGACTGAATTTATCAAATTTATTGGAAAAAGTCCCAGCCGTGCTAGTTGATAGATATAATAGAAGAAATATAATGAACTTGTTTTCAACGATTCTAACCTGCGCTGTGAGATCTCACCAACCCAGATGGGATCAATCTTGAACTTGGCTTACAAACCTTTGAATTTGATGAAGACTTCGTCTGACTCTGCCTTTACAAAATCTTTATCGTCACGTGGTAATTTGGAATGGAAATTCTTGATTTCCATTGATTCTAATAACAACTATATATATATAAGTAAAGCATCATCAATCAACTACATGCAGCCAAATATAGCCACCTTTATATATGCTACTTCAAAATATAGCTAGATTAGTTATAACATATTACAATAGTTACAACTAATCACAATATTTCCAAATCATGATAGCAGATATAGTATCCTAATAGCATCATCTAGTTGGAGCAAACAGATTTTGAATGCCTAACTTGCCAAAAAAAAAAAAATGGCTTTTGTTTTTTGGTGGATTCAAAGTGTATGTGAATTGTTTTTAAATTTTATTATGTTGAAAATTCAAAGTGTGTGTGTATGTATTCTCTTAATCAATTTTGATTATTTGAATGAATAATTTAAATAAATAATATATAGAACAAGTTTAATTTAGCTTTTAATGTGAAGAAGAGAAAAGGAGCTCATCCTTCATAGTGGAGATGGGAAGGTAGTTAATACATTTGATACATAAGGCTCAGGGACCATAGATAATTAACGAAATTATGACTTTAGTAGTTGATAGCATTAAAGAAAGCATTGAAAAAACTTGCAATTATAGACTTTTTGTTGACAAAGTTCATAACCAAACAAAAAATAAACGTGAACTTGGCAAAGCGGAATTGATGGGGATGTATAATGAAATATTTAACCTATTTTTTAAATTTACAACTTTAAAAAGAAAATCCATTTCAACATTAAAATTGATTCTTCATGTTTGGATTAAAAGGAAGAAAAAAGAAACATTATGACAATAAATGTGTCTTTGGATTATATTTTTTTTGATAAAAAAAAAAGAAGCAAGAGATTAGGATGAGAGGAGGCTATATTTATACTAAGGCGAGAGAGCATGTCACAAAACCTAAGCAAGGGATCCAACCATACTTATGAATTGTTTATCAATAGAGGACTGCTTGATGTTTATGAAAGAGAACTGTTGAAATGCAAGCATACATTACCGTGTTGCCGGCAATGTATTCCAGGGTTGTCGTATCCAAGGAATTGAACAATTAATTACTAAAGTACTAGGCTCAAAGTTTATTTAGGCATTCAAATTTTTGCGAATGAACAAGCAAAAATAGGAAACAAATAAATGAGATTGTAAGTGATGATGGGAAATCAATGAGACAAAGCCTAGGGTCTCAATTTCAGCTCAACCGTTTTTATTGAATTACTTCATTTCCTTAATCCTATTAACTATACTAATTGCCAATCAGGATTCCTAATGCATTACCAAGCCTTTCCCATGGTCAAATTATCCTAACTTAAACTACCAATTTAATCATATCCCTATGTGAATTGTAATACTCTAAATTGCCTTTCTCTTCTATTTCTTTTTCACTATATAATAATCCTTTTCTCGTGTTTTTTTTTTTTTTTCCTACATAGCTAACACTTTTTGGTTGCTATGATCATTAGTTTAGGGATCAAAACCAAACCTAAATGTCGTTTTTCCTATATCCATATACAAGTAGCTAGGATTAAGAGAATAAGATGTAACGTAAACTAGAAGAAAAGAATGATAATCTTAATGTTAACCAAAATTATCTGAGTAAATAAATAGAAGACAAATAGAAAAATCCAAAAAACAACATTAACAGAACAAGAAGAAAAAAAAAACAAAGAACGAAACATCGTTAGTATATCAATGGCAATTTTCTTGCCACAGTATCATTGGTATTCTGACTTAAATTGGAGGGAAATTCCTCCAAGACACCCACTTCCTCTTTTTGATCCCCATATTGTTCATCTTTCCAACATAAAGACTAGAGAATGATTGGACATAAAGAACCCTAATCAAGTTTGAAAACACAGTTTGTTGCAGGGTTTGAATCAAGTTAAACTTTTCTTCAGATTCCGCTTGATATGGGAAACTAATTTGTCAAAGAGATGAAAGAGGTCAAGAACTTAACCTTTTGGCTTTCATTTCTAAATGAGTTTGCTATAATCTTTTACAGTTTACACTACATTTTCAGCAATCATCTCAAATGGTAGTGAAGAAATTTGGTGATATTTCCTTCAAAGGGAATGATTGTAAGTTGCCAACGTTGTTTAGAATTGTCTCAACAACTTCAGGAAAATCTACGAAGGTTACATGTGCAGTGTCTCTGTTTTATGGACCCCAAGGGCTTATGATATGATCAAACTGTGGTTGTGGCTATTATTCATAGGCATCTTAAGAAGCTTAGCTAGAGCACCTTCGTTATTTAATGTTACGTGGTTGTCAAATAATCTATAGAAGTTGCCAATTGAATTATTCCACTTATAAGGCTTAAGTTTTTGAGATAGAAGTATCATATATTCATCTCATTCAAAAAGTGCTAGCTCCCAAAACAGTGAGACATAGATTATCGCACGTCTCTCTCACTCTAAAGGACGTCTAACAAGAAAACAATCAACATCTACATGTAATGTATAGCTCCCAAAATATACGCCCGTCTTTCTGCAAGGCACTATTGCATTTGTTCATCAAAAAAGTTGCATTGTCCATTTTCTACTCTCCAGCGCACAAACACAGAAGTAAGACCCATGTCACATGTTTTCTATGCAATTCCAAGCAAATTATGGCATGTTACTAAATAAAGATTCCCCTCAAATTATGTTTATTCATGTCTGTCGAGCTTTTAATCAAGTAGTTGGGCATGTTCCTGGAGTACTTTGGGGTGCCAAGATCAAATATAAATAGTCACAGTCTATCCCAATCTAAGTTAAACACCTCTAGGTGCTCATTTACTTTGTGCAAGTCCTTTGTTGATTGGGATCTTTGCATAAGTTTACTTTGCCTGATAGTCGAGCTTTGACACAATGTTAGTTGAAGCTCCGCTGACAATTAACTGTTTAATGAAAAATAATTTTAAAAATTAAAATTGTATCAAGAAAAATCACCAATACTGAGAAGATGTTCTTCCCATAAAGCATTTGCTTTTCTCATGAATAATACAATTGCTTTTGTCTTTTCATTTATGCTCGAATCCACACATAAAGCATCACAGAGTGGCGTTAGCAGATTCTTTTACCAGTGCAATCAATAAGTGGGTAATTAAATAACCAATTATTATTATTAATGTGCACATATAATCTGAAAAAACTTAACTTTAATCAGTGACACCAACCAAAAAGAAGGTAACTTTGTGACAGATCAAGGTTTTGGCAAAACAATTGGTCAAGAAAACATCATGTGTGAATAAAAGGTTGTCATCAAAAGAAAAGGCTTCTAGAATCCAACATTATTGTCTTGTTTTGAATAATGTATTCTGTATTTGCCTTCTATATTTGGTTGGTGGAGTATCTTATAATTGGGTGGGAAGCAGAAGATAATGTATACTGACAAAATCTACTACAGTACAATGCTGTATATCTTTTCACCCTTAATTCAAAGAGGGATAATACATGCACACCCACTTCTGGATACTCATATTTTACATCTCTTTTTTCTTTTGGTATCTCTCTTATTTTTCTGTTTACAATTTTATTCATACAAATAACATAACTAAAATAAATAAGGTGTATATGGAGGTGTGTAAATTTTGGTGTGAAACTAGCTTTTCTCTTATTATAATATGGCCATACTTTTGCTCTGAAAGTCCACATTCTCTTCCATAAACTCAAAAAGCCTGTGAAAAAGTGACTTCGAAATCCCACTTCATTCCATATCCCCACTTTATTTTCATAAATTCATCTATTTCCATGCAGCCACTTGTAGGTCTTCTCTTTCTCTTCTGAAGTGTTTCTTTCTTTTTTTGGTTCTGCAATCTGATAGTGAAGATAAGATTAGTGCTTCTAATCCACTCACAGTACACAAAGAGAAAGAAGAAGAGAAAAAGAGGCATGTTTGGCTAATTGTTATTCAACAGAAGAAGAAAGAATGGGAGTTGAGAAAAATGTGGCTGCTTCCCTCATTCAAGCAAGCCTTGTCGCTTACATGTTACCCTCTCTTAGCTCTTCTCAGGAGCAAATCAAGGTCATAAACAGCCATTCAAACACCAGAGATAACCACCACAAAGTAATTCAACATAGAAGCACTTTTCTTATAACATTCTATTCCAAAATAGTAAAAGCACTTTTCTTTGAAGCTCACATTCTGAATGATTTTTCTGTGAAGATGAATCCTGAACTTCAGTTCCAGATTATAGTGCATGGGTTTCTCTTGTGGGCTGCAATGGGGTTCTTGATGCCCCTTGTATACATATAATTCGAATTTCAAACAGAGAGGAGAATGGAAGAACGGCTAGAATAGTATTCTATCTTCATGCAGTTTTGCAGGCAAGTGCATATTCTAGATCTGCAGTTATATTATTTTTGTTAGTTTAACAGCGCTATGATGAATACTTTGTGGACAATAAAGGGATTAAAATATACTGTATCTTTAGAAACTCATAGCTTTGTTTATCGCATTTTATGGACTGAGAATGTGAAAAAAAAAAAAAAAAACAGTTATGCTGTATAAGCTTTTCTTGCATTGATTATGCTTTCCTTTTTCTAAAAAATCTTTTCAATTTTTTGTGTAACAGATGCTTGCTGTTCTCCTGGGCACAGCAGGAGAAATAATGTCCATAAAAATTTCAACAACTTCAACAATAATCATCAAAGAGTAGGAGTGGCATTATATGGTATTATCTGGCTAGAAGCCATTCTCGGTCTTTTTAAACCACAAAGGTAATAATTGACCTGAGTTTTATAAAGGAAAAGCTTAATGGCCATTCATAATTTATTACATTTTAAAGATTTTTCATGTTCCTTTTTCTTACTTTGTTGATTTATTCAGTTATTTGTGATTTCTTTTCATTCAATGTTCCAATTTTCTGCTTATAGAATATGATGATTGTGATTATGAATCTTTGTCTTTTTCTTCACAGGGAATCCAAAAGGAGAAGTGTATGGTTCTTTTCACACTGGATAATTGGAACTGCAGTGACCTTTCTAGGTGTCTTATTACAGAGAACCACTAGATATAGGAATATAGGGATAGAAGAAATTAGGGATAAATTTTAGTTTCCTTTTTGGATTTTGAATTCTTATTTCTGAATTTTGTAACATGACATTTTTCTTCTGAAGATGCTTTTAGTTGAAAAATATGATTATATGACATTTAACTAAATTGATCACTAACACATGTGTTGATTTAAGTTGTAAATTAAAAAGTTAAGATCATTTAAATATATTGATCTCGATTTAACTTTATATATATGTAAAAAATATTTTTGACAGAACTCACTTCTTTTTGGGTCTCTAGTATCTAGTCCAGATTAGTGATGAGTTAAAAAACTTTATAATAGATTTATATCTCACAATTAGTAATGGTCAAACAAAAAAAAAGTTACTCCTTTACCATTTGCTAACCCAAACAAGACAAAAGACAAGCAGTGAACAGATCAAGGATATATATATATATATATATATATATATATATATATATATATATCATTATAATTATAATAAATTTATAAATATATTTAGTTATTTATTGATGTAATTGCTTGCAATTACACGTCTCAAATATTTGAAGCTATAAAGAAATATACTTATGGTTTTATCTTGGTCACGTGCATAATCTCACATTTATGAATTTTTTTAATAAATTATTTATAGGACATAGAGATGTCCAAAATCAGCCCAACCTTGTCCCCGGTCTATTCTTTGTTGTTTTTTTTGAAAAAATTAACTTTTGGGGTTGGACTCTTGGGTCACAGGTTGGCAAACATTGACCCAACTCAAGTAACCTATTTAAGTTATTTAAAAAAATTAAAATTTAGTTTTTTTAAGCCAATTTTTTTTTTGTATTTTATGGTATAAACTATAAATACTTTTTAATAATATTATCATAACATATTTCTTATTGCATAAGTTAATACATCAACCTCCACTGTAGTTACCTTGTTTTCACTTATTTTTCTTTTTATTTTAAAAACTTACACATACTTCCTATGTAGTTTGAAAATATATTATATTAAGTCTAACTTTTAACAATTGACTAAAAAAAGTGTTAGTCAGCGGTTAATATAATTAAAATATCATAAATACTCTTAATAATTTATAATTTTGATTTCTCTTATAATTAGCTTACTTTTCATTTACTTTCCTCTATTATTAAAACATACATGTACTGTCCTCATAATTAAAAAGGCATAACACTTAAATACAACCTATAACAATTACATTAACCAATACACTAATCATATTTTTTTAGGTAGAGGAATATATATATATATATATATATATATATATATATATATATATATATTGTAGGAGTGATATATTATATATTATATTTTATATAATATGTTAGAATGCAATAAAAACTCACTTGCTAAAACACATTATAAACCAATCATTTAAATTAGATGTTAAAAAATTTTAAAAATTAAATATATTCTATTTGTTTAGATTGTTTTAAAAGCATCCATTATACTTGTAAGATAAAAGTAATAATTAAAAAAATGAAAAAAAAAGATAAATGAATAGTGCAACATGAGGCTAGAATTTAATTGTTAGTTCAACTCAAATGAACTTTTGATGCGAATATAGCATAGAATTTCTAATATTTTGAAAGAAAATTAATCTTGCTAACACCAACTTATTTGACATAAATTATTTTACACATTATTTTATTTCAAAATAAAGAGACAAAGGTATAAAAAATACAGTTTAATTAAATTAATAATTATAATGTTTCAAAATTTTATTTTTATTTAAATAATTTTTATATTTTTAAAAATACTTTCAGATTTACATAAATATTTATTTTAAAATATTATATGAAATATGGGGTATAAATAAATTAAAATTAATACAGGACATAAATGAAAATATGGTGAGTTACTCTTCGATAATTTTTATTTAAGTTTATTTATGAAATGTTTAAGAAAAATAAAAAGAAAAAAATCTGAAAAAAATATTTCTTAATCATGTTAGTTAACTAAGTTTAAATGTAGGTTTTGAAAATAAAAAGAAGATAAATGAAAAATAAATTAATTATAAAGGAAGTTTGTGTAAATTTCTCTTAATATTTTTACCTTACTTCACAGTTTAACTTAATAAAGTTTGTGACGTGCAAAACTAGAAGTAAGAGGCAAAAATAACATTATGTTGTATTATTTTAAAAGTATTACGATGAATTTTAATTTAAATTTAAACTAAGTTTCCTTTTTTGCACTAATTTGTAAAAGCTTAATTTTTTTTAATCATTCTACCTGTCAACTCAACCCCATAAATGGGTTGGGTTGTGTTTGATAAACAGTTTTTTTGAACGGATCTGACCCATATCTACACAGATGGGTTGGGTAAAAAATCCCATAAAACCCACACAACCCGACTTGTGGACATTTTTACGTATGTGCTTTACTCCTATCATGCTCAGGACAGTTTAATCTGTTGAAGAAGAAGAAATTTTCAACTCTGCCAGCATTTAGATATTGGAAACTATGTGGTGGCATCCTGGTGGCCGCCTCATTGGCATGGTATGGACTAATGATCAAACCCTTATTTGCGTGGTGCAGGATGGTACAATTTATCGGTACAATATCTTCGCTGAGCTAATTGAACCCAAATTTAAAAATACCATAATATAAAATCTCAAATTTATAAAATTGTTCTAAACTATACATAATATAAAAGGAGTCCTTAAATTTGGCCAATTAGCCATGCCAAGTCAGCAACTAATTTCATCTCTAATTTTAACCCTCAATGAAAAATGTAAATCAATTATTCCAAAAGAAATAAAATAAAGTGGCATGCGTTTGGCATTTAACCCATTGGAATATGTGATTAATTTTCATTCTCAATTAAATATATATGTGGTTAATATGTATGAAGAAATGCAGTAACCCATTATTTTTGTTATAAATATTTATGATTTTTAAATGCCTATCTAATAAAATATTCTCTTAGGGCTGACTCAATTAATACTTATTTATTTATAATTTATTAAATAAACATTATCCTTTTTAGGTTTAGGGTTTCACTTACCTTGTATATATATATCCCTTAGTATAAAGGACGTTCCTTGGAAGGCAGTAGAAAACTCTTTTCTCAATTCTCTCAACTCATTCTCTATATCTACTTTTCACAATTTTCATTCTCTATATCCACTTTTTTACAACCTTCATTCTCTGTATCTATTTTTCACAACATGTTATCAGCACCACGTTCTACTTCTACCATTTTTCCACTGCGCAGGGTTGCCAAATTTTCATCAATTTAATTGTCTAGAAAAAGGCATCCACCACAAGGTAATTGCTCATCCTCACTTGATTTCTATTCACACCTTTTCTTTTTTCTGTTATCATATTCTTAGTCAAGAGGAAGTGATCACTTGGCTGCATCCATAGATTTAGTAATAGTCAAATAGATGCATCCTTAGATCAAAGATATTTTATGTCTTTTTGAAAAATAAAAGAGATCTTGCACTTTTAGTATGTAGACTATTTAATCTATTTGTTACTTGATATGCCTCATTTCTAAAATATGAAGGCAGATAATTTTTACCTGATGAGACAATTCAATTTCTTTTATACTTCTCATCCAGAAGCATAAGAAAATTGTGCGACCATAATGGAAAATTTTATTATGAACAATTAATTTTATATAAAGTGTAATCTAAAGTTATCCATTCAAATAGAATAAAATAGATCCTAAAGTTATTTACACTCATATAATATATGGAAATAATTATGCATTTTTTTTAGCTTTTCTTTTGCCCTTTTATTTTTGGGTTAGGCACATAGAGTCCAGAAAGATAAATAGGGGAGAAAAGAGAAAATTGCATGACCATAATGGGAATCAAATCTTTATAGTTTAGTGCATTTTTTTTCTTTGGTACTATAGCCAATATATTGAATTATGCTTCTACGTTGTAATTTTTGTGATCATGCTTATTGATCTTGTGATCATTACGTAATTTATTTTACATTTTATAGTGCAAATATCTCAAATTTAGCATAATTTCACTTCGTCGCATTGGACATCATTGGGACGAATTACTTTTCTTGAGAATTAGATGTTGAGATCCATTTAGATGCAAATGGTCTTGGTGACACTATCAGAAAATGTTGTGAAACCCTAAAGTAGATCTTGAAGCTATCCATTCTAAAGTTATTCACATAGAAGTTGAATTGAATTTTGAAGTTATCCATGTATATTATAAGGTGGATCCTGGAGCTATCCACATAAGTAGTAAAGAAGATCCCAAAGTTATCCATTTAAGGTATAAATTGAATTTTGAAGTTATCCACTTGCAAGTATAAAGATATTTTTGACTAAAAACTAAATAATGGTTTAATTAAGCATGTAGGTGGATTTTTACTTTGATACTCAAATCTACATTTTTGGGATCTTAAGATTTGCCTTTCGAGTTGAATTTTGAGACACTAGTGTTGTCACCACACTTAACCATATTTCTAGGATTGAATCTCGAGTTGAATCCCAAATACATAGATCCTTTTTGGTATGAGATTACGATTCTCATTTCTACATGTATATGGCTGCCTCAGCTTCAGTGAATAATTAATAAATTATGGGATATAACTTTTGCTTTCTTTTGTATGGTTAAATGGTTATTTCATATATGCATGTATATACCATTTATGTTTTAATAGTCATTGATTATGATTATTCGGTTACATGCATATGAATATGATAATACTATGGATGCCATTGAAAAGTCAGAAAATTTATCAATCAAGCTTCAAAAATTGAGATTTATTTTTGGGGGGCAATTTGTTTCTCAGATTGGACTATTCTCTATTCCCACAAATTGTCATGTTTATTCTATATATATATTGGGGTAATTCATTTCTTGGATTTGATTATTAGTTTTCTGAGAAAGCTCGAGCTCTTTCTAGACTTAGCTTAATCTATTTTGCTTAGTTTCTAAGGAAGTTATAGTTCATTTTATTTATGGTAGATTAATTTTGCATTATCTTTATTTTTATTTGGTTCTCTATGCTATTCATTGCTCTTGTTTGTCATTCACTTCAATATATAGTTAATATGTTGTCTTATAAAATTATTTTAGTTATGGATTAGCTAACATAGTAGCTATGATTAATTGGCAGTTTGACACTCTAAAATATGTGTTGCCAATATATGTTTATGTTGTGATATGATTTTGAAATATTATAGTGCAATAAAGGAAAATAAGTCTATTACTCGAAATCATAAGCCATCATCCAATGATTTTTCTCTATTCCCTGAAGTGAATAGAGAAGCTATCAAGAAATATGAGCACATACATGGCCATGAATAAGAAAACATAATTGATTCTAATACTATAAATACCTCCCACTAGAAGTGGGAGAGCAATGAAGAAAAGAGGTAAAGGGATATTTTTGACTCATTTATTTAATTTACTTTTAAGTTATTTTCTCTCTTGTTTAAACTTTATCAATTTCACATATTGTATGATACTAAATTATTTCTATTGTACAAAGATAATATTACTACTATATTCAATAGTGCAAAGACAATTGAGTACTCTTGAAGAGCTAGAAGAATGGAAATTATAATTAAAAGCTCATGAAGATTTAGTAAATTTTTACCTTGAGAAATTATAAGTATTTTACCCAATTTGTACTACTGAAAAGTTTTCAACTTGTAGTCTAAACACCAAAAGTGTAAAGCCAATTATGGACAAATGGGCTTTTGCATGAATACAAAACAAAAATGATGCTTAAGGATTTTCATAAATAATTGGCATTCATTTTGAATAGATTTACTTAATTGTGTTGGATGCAAGTATCTAATGATACTTATTTAGTTTGGCAGTGTATGAATGACATTATTTACATCAATTTGATCACTCTAGCATTTCCTGCAATTTAAACCACCGTTAAGTCGATAAATAACTGCCAGTATTGATAAGTTTAAGGGATGAAGTTGATGAGTTTAAAATTGTGTGAGATTAAATTAATTAGAGTATTAAGTGTGAGGGACTAAAACAGGGTTTTACTCTATATCTTCTTGGAAGATGACCGGTGAAATTTCTTGGATTTTATCTTAACCAAGAGTTGTTGAATTCTGGATTAACATAGGTTTTTGTGTGACCAAGATTATCAGGAAACTGCTGAATAAAATTTGAATGTAACGATATTACTAAAATTCTTTCAAGCCATTGAATCTCAGGATCTGAAACGTCAATGCTCAAAGTATTGGAATAGGGACAGAGGCTCTGTGTCTGAGGAGAGATGTTCAGTGCAGAATGTTCCAATATGCAGAATGTTCAGTGCAGAGAGATGTTCTTGAAGCTGATTGAGGAGATGCAAAAAAATATGTAGATAAAACAAGGATTAATCTCCATTCTTTCTGATTGCGGGTAGTCATATTTTCCATTCAGTAAACAGTTAGGCCCATAATTCGTTAGAAATAAAAGGAAAAACAAAAGAAAAAAAACTAGTTAGGCCTATTCTTTCAGAAACCATGACAATGAAAAAGTTAGTGGATGAGATGAGGCCAGGACAAATTTTGCTAATCACCAACTCTCAGTGATGATCTGGTTATAGAAAATGTCATTTAGCCATTACAGATGTGCTAACTTTTCCATTAGCTTTTGGTTGGGATGTAGGATTTACATCTTTCATCTTTATGATGATGATCTCCATAATCTCCAAATTGTTGTATATATGCAGAAAACAAATGTTTTTGTTCTTACTAATTATAGAAGTAGGTAGGGTACATGGAAGATGACGAGTATTCTCAGTCTTACATATCAGATATCAGTTTTTATGCCTATTGTAGCAGGAATACATAGTTCCATATATTTGAAATTAATGGCCCCCAAAGTTATTAAAATTCAAAACCAAATATTCCAAATTGCTACAGTTTGTTAACGATGCAATAAAATCCAAGTCATTTTCTGAATTATTCCTTAGATAATTAGCACTTAGATCTAGGCTTCTAGCCACCAAAGATCCTGAAGATCTCCTATACTTGGAACTTGTTCCACAAAATGGTTTATCGGTATATCAGATAATAGAAGAACAGATGCGCTGGAGATAGAACTTGGGATAGGACCTATGTTTTTATTCATACCAATGCCAAACATTTAGACTAGAAATAGTGAGGAACAAGTTGGCAGGAAGGGAGATGTAACATCCCAAATTTTCTAAGAGAAGAACATAAATCTACACTAGAATAATTAAATTAGTGGTATGTTTGCTAAATGCAAATGTGAAATGTGAGAATATTAAGTATATGTATAAGGGTGATATTTAGGTGTACATGCACATATAGCTAGGAAATGGATGTTATGTATTTATATGGTTGAATATTAGCCCAAGAAATGTAACATCCCCTAATTGAATAATTATGCAAGTGTACATGTGCATTATTCTCATATATAAGCATGTACAAGGCATTCTTTAATTGAATTTCTTGAGCTGAATTTCTTATATGTATGTAGTTGTACTAATTACATTTACAATCTTATGTGAGTAAGAATATGTGTATGCTTGTGGCAAATAGAAATTGGATACCTTGCATGAGCATGTGTAATTGGAATCATGTTATTTTATTTATGAAGACCAAATTGAATAAGATTTAGATAACTAGTTGCATATTTATAAATAATGAAAGTATGAAACAACTAATTGAAATAGAATGAAGGAAACTAGAATAGGCTAGTTACATTAGAAGGATCTAGTCCTAATTGAACTAAGAAGGCGGCAGCCCCTTTCCCTTAAATCCCTCACGCCACTCACCATGCATAAGGCCCCAAAGACTTTCCTTGAATTGGTCAAAATGCCAACCAATAGTAGCATGACACTAGTAATGGCTTTTATGATATTTTGTATGATATTTTGGTGATATTTTAGTGAAGGCTGCGCATGAGGAAAGGCATAATGGAGGTTGCGCATGAAGGAGGGGAGCTGATGGCTTGTGAGTCGGTTAAGGGAAGTGTGACTCAATGAAGACAACCAATCATCAAGCCACACTTGCCCTACCCTTAATTACCTATAATATTAATTAATTCAAGAAAATAATTATGAAAAATAAATTAGACAAAAAGTAAATAAATAAAGGGGGAGGAGAGGGAAGTAAGTCGGCAGAGAGAGCTGCAGAGGAAAGGAGGAAGAGGAGAAAAGAAAGAAGAGAAACAAAGCTAGGAGTTGAGGTAGCTAATGACTCTCCTAAACCTCTTCTTGCATACTACATAGTTGCCTATGGATGTAAATGCTTGTGGTATGCTATTATCTATTCCTTGCTGTGCTTGAATGATAATCAAAAGGATTATCATGTTGTGATGCTTAGAGCTGCCAAGTAAGTGGTTCTAAGTGAGTATGTGTTATTATGTGCACCATGGTGTCTCCTTTGCATTCATATGCTGTTTATTGAGATTATTAACTATTCCCAATCTTGTATGTTTACTAATTGGCTCATTAGCTACTGAGACTTGAGATCTCATATCCATTTCTGTGGAAATACCAATGATTTCCAGGTGGAGAAGCACCAAGGGTGGCTGCCAAGCTTAACATAGAGTGTAGTTGTGGTTCAAATTGTAATATGTTATGACTAAAGTGTAATTATTTGCTTTAGTTGAATATTTGATGTATATGGATGTATATTTATGTTCATGAATGAGGAATGAACTGAATAAGATGGAAGAGGTAAACTAATAGAATTTTACTCAAGCATGTACAATAACCCTAAACCGGTTTTCTGGCAGTTAAGAGGATAAATCAAGTAATATGCTTTAAACCCAGGTTTTTAACTTGAAAATTTTTTAGAAAGTATTTGACATATTGAATTTCATCCATTCAAATTTTCGTGACAATTGGAGCTCAACTCCATGCCCAAATAATTTTCCAAAGTAGCTAAACAGTATTCTCGCAGTACACAGGGCAGTGTACAAACTTTGTTTAATTGACCAATCAAACCAATGATATTTTGCATGAAATTTTTACCACATGTTCTAGACACATCATACTTGTAATCTGGAGCTTTTCATGATTTTCTGACATTTACATGTCACGTTTTCATATTTTACAAAAACAGGGCAGCAAGCTGTCTAATTGAGACTTAAACATCTAATTGGTAATTGTCTTATTGAATTGAGTCAAATGAAAGGTGTTTTCATGAATATAAGAGTTAAAATAAGGTGCTACAGGAGACATTAAATTGATTGTCTGCAGTTGAAATGACAGTGAGAGACGAAAAATTGTATAGAGAAGAAGGAAGCATGCTAGAGAGTTTGGTGGACAATATTGATATACAAGTTTCAGGTTTATGGAGAAACTAATTTGTTCTGGTAGATTCCCTTCTACGTTATTTGAAACTGTGGAAAGTATAGCTAGGGAAGAAAGATTTCCTATGGAAGCTGAGATTGAAACTGTTAAATAGTTTAAAGCAAGATACAAAAGTTATTTTTCAACAAGCAATGAAATAGAGAAGTAGTAGCAAAAGTAGTTTTTACAGTGACAAGATCATCCCCCAGTTTGCACTTCGTGTCAGCCTTATTTGAAGTCAACAGCAAGCTGTTATCTAATATGAACATAGAATTGCTTCATCGCATTTAGGTATATATCTCTGAATTGTGCTTTATATGATTCTAGCTAGTTCTTAGAACATATAATTGAACCTATTCCAAGCCCAAATCAGCTAGGATATTCCTTAACCAAATAGATTGATTAAGAGATGATGTTGCAACTACGAGCTCAACTTCTACTATTGACTGAGTTACAATCTCTTGCTTCTTGGAACACTTAGAGAAAACACACTGCTTGTTCTTACAGCTACTGGGATTGATTTTTTTTTTTTTTTTTTAAAAAACTTCTATTTCACCCCAATGATATTTCTAAGGTAAGGTCAAAGAACTAGCTAGCTCCCAGGTCCTATTTTTTTTCAATCATAGACAGCTCCTCCTGCATTGCAACCATCCATTTTTGGTTTATTGCAGCTGATTCAAAACTAGCTGGTTTGCATATAGCTAAATTGTACGTAAAATGCTATATTGCTTCTTTGGTAAATGTCAGCTTCTTAACAAAATTTTTCAAGCTGGTCTGCTACTGATTCCTTTTCCATTGTTAGATCTTAGAACTTGAATATTACAACTACTTTGGTTTTCAACATGAGATTTAAATTTCCAGAACACATAAGCTACTTCTGATTCTTATCTAAGAAAATAAATCCAACATATTCTAGTTAAATCATCAATAAAAATGATATAGTAAAGGCTTACCGTAGGGTAAATTAATTTAGGGAAGCGAGTTAGCTTGTTAAGGAATTGAGTTTTAACTAATTTAAGGAATTAGATATTATAGAATGGATTAGAAAATTGTATAATGAGATTCTTCGCATTCATATGTATTGCCCCTAGGTGAAATCCCAAACCTAGAATTCATTTGATTGTTTACTTCACTCGATATCTGTACACTTCAATTTTAGTTGTTTGATTTAAAATTTCATCACTTTATGAGTGTTCAAGTAGTGATCCAAAATCAAAATTGGTACTTGGTTCCCAAATCCCTAAGAATGACACTCATACTCATTCTATACTACATGTGTGACTTAATGCACTTGCTAGAAACACAAACAAGTTTTTGGTGCCATTACTGGCGGTGTGGTGTAATCATTATTGATTAGTAGTTCTAAGTTTCCTAATTTGAGCACTTATATTTTGTTTTTTGTAACCATATAGAGGCTTATTATTTTCTTCTTTGTGTATACAAGGTAACTTTAATGTGGAATGGGATTATTGGGATTAGGAAACACCAACGTGGGAGATGTGGGGGCAATCATACCAGAGCCATGCTTTATGTCCAAGTGAACTATTATGGTTTACTCTTCCAGTCCAATCCATGTATTCCTATTAACAATACTCTTTTTGATTGGAAAATTACGAACTTCCATGATGTACCCTCGTATGTTCCGCACAGGTTTCTACAAGACTTTCTTCCCCACAAGAACAAATGGCAACTCAAGACATATGAAGAGTCCAAGAAATATTCAAGGGCAATATGAAGAATAAGACTTTTTCATTTGATCCACTTAAGGAGGAGCAAGCTGCTTTCCCAATCACAACTAGCTTAGCTGATTTTTGGCACAAGAGGCTTGGTCAGTTTCATTATTTCGGAAATGGTTAAGTGTTTAAAAATCTAACTTGTTCATGGAGTTCCTTCGTTGCCAGACAAATTAGCTGAGTGTGAAGTTTGTCAATTTGGGAAGCAAGCAAAGAAGCCATTTCTTTGTTGCAGCTGAAGGGCGAGCCAAAAGCTCCAGCTTGTTCACATTGACCTTTCTAGACCTCAAAGAACAGCATCAATTCTTTGGCATAATACAAATAGGGAAAGGCATTGTTATATTATGTGGAACTGTGTGTGACAATGTGATCTGTGTTGTCTTATTTCTAGCATTTGCACACATCACAATGATAAATTCTAGAGACAAATTTATAAAACACATTCCTGTGCAAATTATAAACAAGTCAATTCTATAGGTTGTCAATAAATAGAAAGCATTAATAACTAAATTAACTGCTCATAGAATGAAAATAGGCAATTGTATAACTCAAAATTTCAGTATATATGTAAAAATCCCTAAGCTACATCCCTCCCCAAGTGGGAGGTTTAGCAAGACAAGATAAACTTAGAAAAATACAGAAAAAATTATATACTCATGGAGAAAAGGAGAAAAGGAAACTTCACTATGGTGTAATTTGCAAGAATCCTTGGTTGAATCGCTTGATCTCCACCTTCTAGAGCCATCTCCTCTTGTTTCTTTTCCAAAAGATTGCTTAACCCTCTTAGAAAAACCTTTTAAAATTGCTAATTAAGTAAAGCTACTTGGTGCTAAGCTACCTTATTTAGGATAGTTCAAAAGCATCTTGTTACTGTACCTGAGAGATTTGAAGCTTCATTTTCTGCTTTAGAAAATACTAAAGATCTAGCAAGTGTTTCTTTGCCAAAAGTTATCAATCCTTTACAGGCTTTTGAGGTGAGGATACTTCTTAGATGGAGAATGGAGATATAAGATTGGTTTACTTTATTGTTGCATCAGATAAGGTCAGCGTGAAACAAGATGGAGAGTTAGGTCGACAATTAAAACTTATTTCAATATCACATCCTCCTATGTGTCATGGCATGACCAAACATTTCAATGTCAAATTATTTTATCGACCGAAGTATAAGAGAATGAAGATATAAGATTGGTTTATTGAAGAACCAAAGAGGAGTCTTTTCCACTTTCTAGGTTGAGTTTCAAGAAACTTGGAGTTTGTAGCTTCCAAGTAAGAACTAGTGTTGAAAATGTGCCTTAGACGATTTCAAAGTTTGATTTATAGTTTGAATAGTCAAAGATTGAGTTTTATCTAGAATTTGTTGACTAGTTGTTAATAGGTGATCTTATTTCAATTTTTTAGCCAAGTCAATAGTCTGCGGGTTAGTGTTACCTAGAAGAGTGAGATTTAATTTGTCTTTGATTAATTTTTAAATGTATTTATATCCAAGTCATATTTAATAACATTATAACTCAGTAAGAATTCTGAGCTTTTTTGTTTTTCATCAACTACTTTGCAATAACTTTCTTTGCTATATTACTTCTTTTAAAAAACAACACTTATTTTTAGGGTTGCACTACTACACTAATTTACTTTCCTAGCCTCTGCTAACTGGCTAATTTCACAACTCAACAATAGTATTTGTAACCTTTATATACAAGATATTCTTCTATAATCAAAACTCTTGCCAGCATCTGAAGATAAAATCCTCATAAGTAATTATTTTGGTGATTATATTTTTAATATGTACTTTTTCGTTCATTTCCTCATAATGATTCACCTAAAATAACAAAAGAAAACAAAGAAAATTGACACTACATATGCTTTAGCATAAAACACTTTATTTATTTTGGTTTTAGAGTTTACTAGACGCTACATAATAGGAGAAAGCTTATCCCATTATATAAATATAACCACTTACCAGAGAGATCTGAACAAGTATGTTCTTCAACCATTATGCTATTCTCTCTTGACATTAAAAAATAACTATATAGAAGAACTTCTACTAGATGTAGAACAAAAATTTCAAAGGAGCAATACAAGAAAAGCAGGTTTATGTTTTTGGTGAACAAGCTAGATACTGGAAGAAAATACGTTTTTTCACTTTGATGTTATATATTCTATCTCATCCATTAGTCAAAATATTATAAAAATAAAACTATATAAAGAGTGGTCTTATTCATTTAAACCAAACACAATAAATAAGACAAAGAATGAGATATTATATAGAACAACAAATTTTGCTCCCAACTGCTCTCTAGTATTTAATCAGTTCTTACAAGGAAAATAACACAAATCTCATTGAGTTGTCACATTGTCCCGAAGATGAATTATCATTTTTTTTGCATAAGTCATTGCAAGGTTCATTGTCCAAACAAGCACCATGAAAAAGTCCACTAAGCTTGTAATAATATACTTGCTCCAAATTTTTTATCCATGCATATATAAAAAATGAAAAATAATATATATATATATATATAAGGTGAAACGGAGGCATTGGTGTTAAGCATCTTCCACATTTTGGTGGTATACTTGTCTTTGCTTCTTGTCATGTTTCTTTCTTTGCTATCCTTGTGATGGTGGTTGGCAGTAGGCAAATTGAGTGAAATACACAATGGGAGGCACAAAGAAATTTTATTTTGCAAAATTTAAATCAGCATATCAAATATGCTCTGTATTCCAGTAATAATAGTCTACAATTAGAATTTCTTACAATAAGTCGTCCCAAATATTAAATTTAATGTTATTTAATTCAAAACGATAAAAATAGGACATGTCACCGCTACAAAATATTTTTTTATATGGGCTCTCTTTAAGATTGAGAAACAACTAAGATAAAAAGTGAAGATTTTCTAAATCATTCTAGGGGAAGCTCAATGCATAATGAGACATGAGTGTAGATACCTTGTTTTGTCCAGCCATTTTTAAAATTAAAAAAAAATAAAATTGAGAGATTGAAAATGAAAGTGGTTTTCCAAATATTTTGTGAAAAATCATCATTTATAAAATTGTTTCTCTATGTAAAAATTTGGTTTTTATTTCAAAGAAGTATAAAATTTTAGTTTAACTTGTAAGTTCTTTTTTTAAAAAAATTAAAATTAAAATTAATTATTAACTGAGTTAGAATTAATATATATTTTTAATCAAATAATAATAATAATAAAAAATGGGTAAAATATTTTTAGGTTTTTCTTTAAAATTTATTTCTAAAAGCTATTTTCTTTGGATTCAATTTCATACATGCTTCCATAAACCCAAGCCCATATAATAACAAAAAAGGGGGGGGGGGGGGGGGGGGGGAGAAGTTTAATAGTCGAAACACAAAGGAGCAAAAAGGCATAACAGATAAATGGATGGACCAAACACAATTGAATGAGGAACAAGCAAAATGTAGTAGAAGGAAGAAAACGACATCAACAAGGTTGCATTTGGAGCAACCGAACAAGCCAAAAGAAGGACAGATCAGATCATGGAGTAGCAGGTCTCAGAGCACGACGCGTCTGTGGGGAACTTAAAATATCTATTTACATAATTACATATTATTTTTAAAATAAATTAAATTGAAATAAACAATTAAAAAAAAAAAGAAAAGCACACAGAGGAAGCTTCTTCCTCTACAACCATGGACCACAAACGTGCGAACGAGAACCTTAGCACTGGCATCCTTGCTTGATCTCAAGCAAAACCCCATTCTTAAGCACAAAGCTATTCGCAACAGTGCACTATCTTCCCAAATATGTCGCCGGTTAGCCATGCCTTCACCAAATTCATGATGGTGGATGGTCCTATCCAGCAATAACTTCTTCACTGGCAATGAAACTCTCATTTTGGAAGTGGCTTCTGCCCAACTTGGTGGAAACAAGGTACTATGGGCACTGGGGTCTCTTCCCAATTTTTGGGGGAAGAGCTAATCCAGATTTTAATAAAAAAAAGTTGATAACGAAAAAAAAAAAAAGAATTTGGCAAAGTAGAACTGATGGGGATGTATAATGAAATATTTAACCTATTTTTGAAATTTACAACTTTATAAAGAAATCCATTTCTACATTAAAATTGATTTTTCATGTTTGGATTAAAAGGAAGAAAAAATAAACATGATGACAATATACGTGTCTTTGGATTATATTTTTTTGAACAAAAACAAAAAAAAAAAGAAAATTGGGATGAGAGGAGGCTATATTTATACTAAGGCGAGAGCATGTCACAAAGCCTAAGCAAGGGATCCAACCATACTTATGGATTGTTTACCAATAGAGGACTGTGTGATGTTTATAAAAGAGAACTACTGAAATAAAGTACAACATACATTACCCTGTTGACGGCAAAATATTTTAGGGTTGTCGTACTTAAGGGATTGATCAATTAATTACTAAAGTACCAAGTTCAAATTTTCTTTAGGCATTTGAATTATTGCGAATGAACATGCAAAAATAGGAAACAAATAAATGAGATCGCAAGTGATGATGTGAAATCAATGAGACATAGCCTAAGGTCTTGATTTGACCTCATTGTTTGTATTGAATTACTTCATTTCCTCAATCCTATTAACTATAATAATTGCCAATCAGGATTACTATCATGTTACTAATTTTTCCCATTGTCAAATTAACCTATGATGAGTATGATTATGAATCTTTGTCTTTTTCTTCACAGGGAATCCAAAAGGGGAAGTGTATGGTTTTTTTCACACTGGATAATTGGAACTGCAGTGACCTTTCTAGGTGTCTTATTACCGAGAACCACTAGATATAGGAATATAGGGATAGAAGAAATTAGGGATAAATTTTAGTTTCCATTTTGGATTTTGAATTCTTATTTCTGAATTTTATAACGTGACATTTTTCTTCTGAAGATGCTTTTAGTTGAAAAATATGATTATATGACATTTAACTACATTGATCACTAACACGTGTTGATTTAAGTTGTAAATTAAAAAGCTAAGATCATTTAAATATATTGATCTCGATTTAACTTTATATATATGTAAAAAATATTTTTGATAGAACACACTTCTTTTTGGTTCCCTAGTATCTAGTCCAAAATAGTGATGAGTTAAAAAACTTTATAATGGATTTATATCTCACAATTAGTAATGGTCAAACAAAAAAAAGTTACATATAATATATCATTATAATTATAATAAATTTATAAATATATTTAGTTATTTATTGATGTAATTGCTTGCAATTACATGTCTCAAATATTTGAAGCTATAAAGAAATATACTTATGGTTTTATCTTGGTCACGTGCATAATCTCACATTTCTGATTTTTTTAATAAATAATTTAGAAGACATAGAGATGTCCAAAATCTGGCCAACCTTGTCCCCGGTCCATTGTTTTTTTTTTTTTTTTTTTTTGAAAAATTAACTTTTGGGGTTGGACTTAGGTTGGGTCACGGGTTGGAACTATGACCCAACTCAAGTAACCTATTCAAGTTATTTAAAAAAATTAAAATTTAGTTTTTTAAGCCATTTTTTTTTTGTATTTTATGGTATAAACTATAAATAATTTTTAATAATATTATCATAACATATTTCTTATTGTATAAGTTAATTATGTTTAATACTTAAAAAAAATTACCTCAACCTACACTGTAGTTACCTTGTTTTCACTTATTTTTCTTTTTATTTTAAAAACTTACACATACTTCCTATGTAGTTTGAAAATATATAATACTTAAAATATATTACACTGTAGTCAACGGTTAATATAATTAAAATATCATAAATACTCTTAATAATTTATAATTTTGATCTCTCTTATAATTACCTTTTAATTTACCTTCCTCTATTATTAAAACATACACGTATTGTCCTTATAATTAAAAAGGCATAACACTTAAATACAACCGATAACAATTACATTAACCAATACACTAATCATATTTTTTTAGGTAGAAGAATATATATATATATATATATATATATATATATATTGTAAGAGTGATATATTATATATTATATTTTCTATAATATATTAGAATGCAATAAACATGATGACAATAGACGTGTCTTTGGATTATATTTTTTTGAACAAAAAGAAAAAAGAAAATTGGGATGAGAGGAGGCTATATTTATACTAAGGCGAGAGCATGTCACAAAGCCTAAGCAAGGGATCCAACCGTACTTATGGATTGTTTACCAATAGAGGACTGTGTGATGTTTATAAAGGAGAACTACTGAAATAAAGTACAAGCATACATTACCCTGTTGACAGCAAAATATTTTACTAAAGTACCAAGTTCAAATTTTATTTAGGCATTTGAATTATTGCGAATGAACAAGCAAAAATAGGAAACAAATAAATGAGATCGCAAGTGATGATGTGAAATCAATGAGACATAGCCTAAGGTCTTGATTTCACCTCAATTGTTTGTATTGAATTACTTCATTTCCTCAATCCTATTAACTATAATAATTGCCAATCAGGATTACTATCGTGTTACTAAGTTTTTCCCATGGTCGAATTAACCTAACTTAAACTACCATTTCAATCATATCCCAATGTGAATTGTAATAGTCTAAATTGCATTAGGTTTTGTGAGTTCCCTTTTATGTTTGCATTGTGTTCTAGAATATCCCTATCCTAATCTCCTTTGTGGATCTAATTCTCATAGTCTAATTCTTACTAATTGGCCAGATCAATAAGAAGATGAATGGAGAGAAACAGAACAAAATAAGATATAATAAAATTGAATTGATTTCACTACTATGTTTTGACTTTGGGTAATTTTAACAAATTCTTGGCTGATTTCCACTTAATTCCACTCTAGATACATGAACGTGTTTCCTTCCATTCGCAAAGTGTTAAAAAGTCCCAAAACATAATTCTAAAAGCCTATTTATAGTCTAGGTACACCATCCTCTGTAAATATGACTCCCAAACTAATTAAAAGGCCCAAAACAGCAAAAAGATGGCAATTCCTCGTGTTTGGCACTACAACACCATGAACATTCTTTCAGGTCTTCTTTGTTATACTTTCGCACCATGGTGCACAAGGCTTGCGCCGCGGCGCCAACTTCATGCTTTTAGGTCCTCATTTGCTTCTTAGGTGCTATCTTGTTTCTCTTGCCACACACTTGCTCCTTTCCTTGCTTGTTGTAACCTTGAATTCCTTCTTTTGGCCATAATCCTTCAAATTCATCACTTTATGCTCAATTTCACACCTTGCTTCTCCAGTTCTTTAATCATGCAGGGTAAGCAATTAAGGATCAAATACATTCCAATTTTCCGAAGATAAGGACTCCAATGCAAGGGATTGTAGCCTAATTTAATTATATAAAATGTATTTATCATTGTTGCAATGGGATTGAAACTCAAGCTTTAAAAGCAAAATGACTTCTATCCATATGCGATGAACCAACCACCACTAGTTGATTTCCAATATTATAAACTATTAAAAGGTTGCATGTCCTATATCATGTGATTAGACAAAAAATTATCTTTTGTTTTAAATTTAAAATATTTAAAAAAAAATTAACAATGCGAAGTGAAAATACGAGAGGAAGAAGAAGGAATTCAAAGAGAAGGTTGCAAGGAAGCTCAAGGATAGCTTGTGACGATAAAGAACAACACCATCACCCTTGCTTTATCGAAGGGAAGTTCTTGTAGCTCTCATAGTCCATAGAAGGAGTTTGTAGAAGTGCTTTTTTTTTTTTATTACAAGAGAAACTTTGAGAGATTATCTCATTCCAAGTCTAATAGCATAGGTATCTCTCTTTTTTCATTCTCTTTTCTTTCTTCTTATTGTGGCATTGTCCAATATCTGTTCCTCAGGTTACCTAAAAAATGATTCCCAATCATTTACCTATATAAATCCTAAGCTTACATTATCTGTAAGAAAGCTAGTCGTTTCCTCCTTTGTGCAACAAATTGTTTTTCTAACAAGTTTTAAGCTAATCAAATGACTATGAGTTGGATAATGTAGACAAAATTCATGAGGCAAAGAAAAGGGAGAGGTATAGCCACAATCCAAGCCATAGAGACAGCAAATCCACCCACCTTTATTCTTCAGTTTGATAACCATGGCTTTTATTTCCAAGTCACCAGAAGAAGCAACTGCATGCCTAACTTGGAACACAAATTTAGGTGGTTATGTTTGTGTTCTCTATCTTTTCTTGGCTTATTTGTATAAGATATATGATAATTTATTGTTGTAAGTAAATTCTTTGGGTTTATGAACTGAGTTAAATATCATTTTAATTTCTAAGTTTTGAAATCCTAAATAATTTTGTTCGTCACACTTCAAAATTTCTTATCAATTTAGTCTCTCACATTTCCATATTATTAATTTCGTCTTTCAAACGTATCAATGCTAATCGTTATTTATGGATTTATTGGCGGTTTAAAACTCCAGAAATTCTATAAACATAAAGGGTAAGAGACCAAATTGATTATGTTTTCAAGTGTTGGTACTAAAATAGTATTTAACCCGTGTGTTTTAATGCAAATTTGAAGCCAAAAGTACCAAGAGAAAAAAAGGAAGAATGCCATATGAAAATTGGTGAGAATTTTTATAGCTTTTGTGAAGTTAAAACAAATATCCTATCCCCATGAAAAAAATAAGTAAATTATTCAATTTGTATCCATTCTCAAAATTTCTATAGCAAATAAGGATTCCAATTACAAAAGAACTGTAAGCTTATAAAAAATCAAAAACAAGTTACAATAAAATCAATCACCCCTTGTACTCGAGTTCTCAAATCTTTTTTAGGAGAGGTGCTCACATTTATTGTTCTAAACTACTTCAAATAGATTGTTTTTAATAGGAGGATACTAGGGGAAATTTAATACACACACACACACACACACACATATAACTGGCTCCTTTTATGACGAGGATTGTCTCTTAGGCGTTAAGACATTTTTTTTTTCCATTTTTATTCTGCAATGTATTTTGGAAAAGCATTGATCCCCATTGAAACACATTCGTGGGTGATTAAAGACGTATTGAGAGTCACAAAGGAGAAGATCGTTGTGTATATGAAACTTCCAGTACAATTATTATCTAGAAAAGGAGAATATAGTGAACAAAGAAGTGTCATAGATGATAAAGACTAATAGAGAGTTTGGTGATTTCTTTTGTAGAGAGAAAGAGAGATAGAGCACATTAATGTTTGAATGATCAAAGACAAGTGATGTTGGTTGTGGGGGTGTATATGAAATAGGTGTAGATGGATGTCATGTAGTAGCTCTCTCTCTACTCTCAATATTCGATAGTGTTTTATTTTTCCTTTCCTTCTGCTGTGTTAAAACAAGTTCTTATAGGATTGCATATTTGGAATTTGGATAAAGACGATGCTTTTTTTCTTTTTCTTTTTCTGGGATATCAATAGTGAAGTTGAATGGAAAAGTGCCACAGATTTATTTTTTATTTATTTTTTTGGTATACAAGATGTCATAAGGCAATGGGGTTTAAGAGGAAGGTCCTCCTTCAAATAGTCATTTCGCAGAAGATAAGCATCTTTCGAAAAAAGTTAACTATGTGAGAAAAAAACATTTGGCACACTATCGTTGAATTAGCATCTACAGTTATAAAATTAAACTAACAAATTAAGATACATAAGTCATCCAATGTGGCACTTCACTTTTTGTGGAGTTATAATAGAGGCCCATATTGATCACTCCTTAAATCTAAGATGTACCATTTTGATCTCTCTAATCTAAGGAGGACTGTTTTGATACCTCCCCAATCCTAAAGGACTGAAAAGATATTCTACTATTAAATAAAGTGAACCTTTTGAACCATTAAATTGTGAATGGTTCATATGGATTAGAGTGGTTCAATGGTTTTTTGGTGGATTTTTTTTCCCCAGTTTCAATGCTTGGACCTGTTTTTTAGTTAAGTCGGAGGAGTTATAAAAGAAACAATTAGTTGATTAGTATTTTATCACTAATTTAGAAGCTAGTTTTTTTTGCATAGTTTGGAAGAGTTAAAGTTGAAAGTATGAATGTTATATAAGGTAAAGTAAAAATTATGGAAGTTAGAAGGTTGGAGTTGATATGTCATGAGCTACTTTATAACTCCTCGGTGATTAGGTTTTAAGGCATCATGTAATTGGAAATAATTAGATCTTTTTGATTGCTCTTGCCATAGTTACAATTTGAAGTCTTGAGAGTTCTTAAGAGTACAATATAAAGTGGTGAAGTATAAGTCTCAAAGGCATGAGCCTAGACAAGAATATTAAGGAAAAAATTCTTCTCCGGTTATTGCTCATCTATATTTTCTACAATAGTTTACATTATTATCAAGACAACAAGAGAATTATCCTCAAATGCAATATCCATGATATGAAAATCTTGAACAAGAAGAAATAATGCTTCTCCAGGAATCCAAGCCTATAAGTTTGTATATTAAGAAATTTATTGGAAATATTTTGATCTTTGTGTCATCATAAACTATGTGACATACTTGAAAAAATCTCAAGATTCCCTAGGAAAACTTATATAAAAATTATAACATTATAATTTTAGTCGTTCAGCTACCAGGAGGTAGAAGAGCCCCATCAATCCAGTGTGTTGTTTCTTGTTGTTGTACTTAGAAACAAGTGTTAAAGTTTCATCCTGAATTATCTTAATAGAACCTGGTCGAGGATAACATGTTGTCATTCCTACAATGTAACCCTTCTCATTTCCTGCCTCCTTCCCCTTTCCATATTTAGGTAATGAGGTACAAATAATCCTTCCATCCTGGAATCATCAGAAAGAATTTCCAATTTAAGATGATATGGATTTGAAAAAAAACAGATGCACACCATTTGCGATTTCTTAAAATGTTATGGATTAATTTTTTTTTAATAGAAAGGAAGAATTGAAGGCAAAACTATAGATAAATTCCAAGGAATATAAAGACTACAAATCAAAATTTCCTCCAATCACGTACTTAGGAAGAATTTTCAGCAAGATGTTACATTGGTCTAGATTTTAAAATTGTAAAATAAGTGTGTTGCTAGATGTAGTATCCTTAATGATGCAAGGATCCTTCTTCTTCTTTTTTTCTCAATTGGTAGCTAATGCTATCTGGTTATATATATCTTATATTCGTAAGATATATCAATTCCTTTTTCGAATATCAATTCTTGTGAATGTTTTGTGGTTTGAATATCTAGAATTAAACCATTTAAGTATAATGGTAAATAAAGAAAAATCACCTGTCCATAGAGAGTTGAACCCGTTCCACTTGCATGCTGATGAGCAACTCCATAGATAACATATCCACTAGTTTTCATTTGGAAACTTGTCTTTTTGAGATCAGTGCATCCACTACCATACTTTTGAGTAGTGTTGCAAGCTTCAACATCATACTCAATCTGTCAAAAAAAGAAAAATCTATATTACTCTTGCTAAATTCAAAAGTGAAGATGTAATTAACAAATGGTTGCTGCTAATTTTATTACTTGGCCCTACAGACTAAACTACTAGAAGAAAGCTCTTGTCAGTTGTTACCTTATTAATATAAAATTTAAATTCTCTAAATATGTCTAATGGGGAACAAGGGAGTGAGTATTATTGTACCGAAATAGCACAATATCATGAAATTCTAAAAAGAATACTCACTTGGCAGTTATGGCTCACATTTAATCCCCTTGGACCATTTGATATTTTCACAGTATCAGTCACATCAAAAACATAAACCTTCAAAGGAACTATAAGATTGTCCCAGTCAATCCACTCCACTGTGTATCTAAGGTAGACTGTTCTAATTGACCCCTTATGGCTTTCCTTCAATCTGCACTGTGCATTATCACTGCAGCACCACCCACCACCTATGTAACCTGGTCTCAGAGGCTGGCCATTTCCATCCTTTGTTACATTATATAGATCACACCTGCATTCTGTGCACCCAATCCTATCTTCTACACCACGTGTATCAATGACGTGAAGATTCACCATCCATTTCTCTTCATATCCAACAGGAATTTCTATTGGATTGCCAACCTCTATACCAAAAGGATCTGGAATATGTGTAGCTGTTTGTCGAGTTTCAGATCCAAGGCCAAAGTACTGTGAAAGAAGATTTTGCTGGCAAATGCCAGCATTTCTTGAAATAACTTTATCTTGAGGATTTGTAGAATTTTTGGGCTGATAGTATTTAATAACAGTCCAATGGTGAAGATAAGTTTCATAGAGAGGAATAGAATTCCCTTCATCATCAACTAGTTCGCCATAGAAATTCTTGATTGCAATATGTCCTTTGGGAAACTTCAAATCATGGTAGTTCTTGTTTGAACTTATTCCTGGTGCAAGTTCAACTTTGGGGGATAAAAAAACAGCTGATTTTATTTTACCTTTGGATTTCCCAGATGCTTTTGATGGTGTGCTGAGTGCTAGAAATAGTATTACTAATAAGATTGCCCAATCTTGATATATATGCCTCATTTTGACCTGCCAAAATAATTTTAGTAAGATATTCATGAACTGTAAGTTTAAATTTATCATCTCTAAGACATTCAGGTAGACAATTAGTCTCACTTCAAATGGTACTGAGATAACATGGATGAAAACGAAAAAAAAAAAAAAAAAAGAGAGACCAGTAACATGACAGTTTATGGGAAATGCCAAAATAGATATTTCTTCATTTTATTTTCTTTTGGTGAATATGTCAAAATAGTTTGTATAAGGATAATTTTAAGCAAAACGGTAGCCAATTTGAAGTGTGTTTGTGATGTGTAACAATGTGTACCCGGAGCATCAACCCTTTCTTCAAATATTTATTTTACAATTTTAATATAGAAACTCTAGAATCAATGAGTTTTTGGCCTTAATTATGCTATGTTTTAGGTTTGTACTTTGATGACGTTTCTAAACAACGACTCTTTGTCTACAAGTAACATGCTTGTTCTCTCTTCCTTCCTACTTATAGCTTGCTTTTTGATGCAGATGATTAATTAGAGAAAAATAGTTAAGTACTCATTTAATTAAATGATTTGCTAAAATTTTTAATTTATTCTTCTCTTGAGCTTCAACAATCATGTTTAATCCATCAACTAGGTTAGGACAGAATAATCCACCCAAAGGCACATGATAACCTTGTTGATGGATTAAGCTTGATTGTCAAAATTAAAAAGAGAAAATTGTTAGCAAAACATTCAATGAAAAGTGTATGTTAAATGGGATGCCATAGTCAATTTGCACCTTTTCTTGCATTCCAGTATCCCCACTAAAATTTTTCTACTTGTGCAGTTGTACATGTCCTAAAAGATGGGAAAGGGATTATCTATCTATAATAATCTTCCTCCCCATGCAAGTTGTGTCATGCCACCTTGTAACTAAAGGTCAATTTTTCAATTTTCTTTTCCTTCAAATATGACTAGTTAAAATAGGTAACAATTAGGGAAATGTGTGAATCCCCAAAACTTCATGTGATCTGCACTTGACCTCTAAATATTTCAAAATATACATTTAACTTAAGCTTTTTAGCATTTGGCACGTCACATTCAAATCTTAATTGTTGTTAAAATATATATAAACACAAAAACTCATGTGCATGACACAATTAAAATCACCTATTATTGCAGTCTTTAAAATAAGAAGGGAAATTTTGCCAACACTTCTCTACAGCAAGGATCACTAGGCCTCATTGGAGTTTGCAAGGACTGAATTTATCAAATTTATTGGAAAAGTTCCCAGCTGTGCTAGTTGATAGATATAATAGAAGAAAAATAATGAATTTGTTTTCAACGATTCTAACCTGCGCTATGAGATCTCACCAACCCAGATGGGATCAATCTTGAACTTGGCTTACAAACCTTTGAATTTGACGAAGACTTCTTCTGACTCTGCCTTTACAAAATCTTCATCGTCACATGGTAATTTGGAATGGAAATTCTTGATTTCCATTGATTCTCATAACAGCTATATATATATATAAGTAAAGCATCATCAATCCACTACATGCAGCCAAATATAGCTACCTTTATATATGCTACTTCAAAATATAGCTAGATTAGTTATAACATATTACAATAGTTACAACTAATCACAATATTTCCAAATCATGATAGCAGATATAGTATCCTAATAGCATCATCTAGTTGGAGCAAACAGATTTTGAATGCTTAACTTGCAAGAAAAAAAAAAATGGCTTTTGTTTTTTGTTAGATTCAAAGTGTATGTGACATTGTTTTTAAATTTAATTTTGTTGAAAATTCAAAGTGTGTGTGTATGTATTCTCTTAATCAAATTTGATTATTGGAATGAATAATTTAAATAAATAATATATAGAACCAGTTTAATTTAGCTTTAAATGTGAAGAAGAGAAAAGGAGCACATCCTTCATAGTGGAGATGAGAAGGTAGTTAATAAATTTGATACATAAGGCTCAAGGACCATAGATAATTAATGTAGTAGTTGATAGCATTAAAGAAAGCATTGAAAAAACTTGCAATTATAGACTTTTTGTTGACAAAGTTCATAACCAAACAAAAAATAAGCGTGAACTTGGCAAAGCGGAACTGATGTATAATAAAATATTTAACCTATTTTTGAAATTTACAACTTTAAAAAGAAATCCATTTCAACATTAAAATTGATTCTTCATGTTTGGATTAAAAGGAAGAAAAAAGAAACATTATTTGGAATATATTTTTTTTGATAAAAAAAAAAAGCAAGAGTTTAGGATGAGAGAAGGCTATATTTATTCTAAGGCGAGAGCGTGTCACAAAACCTAAGCAAGGGATCCAACCATACTTATGAATTGTTTACCAATAGAGGACTGCTTGATGTTTATAAGAGAGAACTGTTGAAATGCAAGCATACATTACCGTGTTGCTGGCAATGTATTCCAGGGTTGTCGTATCCAAGGGATTGATCAATTAATTACTAAAGTACTAAGCTCAAAGTTTATTTAGGCGTTCGAATTAGTGCAAATGAACAAGCAAAAATAGGAAACAAATAAATGAGATCGCAAGTAATGATGGGAAATCAATGAGACAAAGCCTAGGGTCTCGATTTCAGCTCAACCATTTGTATTGAATTACTTCATTTCCTTAATCCTATTAACTATACTAATTGCCAATCAGGATTCCTAATGCATTACTAAGCCTTTCCCATGGTCGAATTATCCTAACTGAAACTACCAGTTTAATCATATCACTATGTGAATTGTAATAGTCTAAATTGCCTTTCTCTTCTATTTCTTTTTCTCTAAATAATAATCGTTTTCTCTTGTGTTTTTTTTTTTTTCCTACATAGCTAACACTTTTTGGTTGCTATGATCATTAGTTTAGGGATCAAAACCAAACCTAAATGTCGTTTTTCCTATATCCATATACAAGTAGCTAGGATTAAGAGAATCAGATGTAATGTAAACTAGAAGAAAAGAATGATAATCTGAATGTTAACCAAAATTATCTGAGTAAATAAATAGAAGACAAATAGCAAAATCCAAAAAACAACATTAACAGAACAAGAAGAAAAAAAGAATGAAACATCATTTGTATATCAATGGCAATTTTCTTGCCACAATATCATTGGTATTCTGACTTAAATTCCAGGGAAATTCCTCCAAGACACCCACTTCCTCTTTTTGATCCCCATATTGTTCATCTTTCCAACATAAAGACTAGAGAATGATATGGGAAACTTTTCTTCAGATTTTGCTTGATATGGGAAACTAATTTGTCAAAGTGATGAAAGAGGTCAAGAACTTAACCTTTTGGCTTTCATTTCTAAATGAGTTTGCTATCATCTTTTACAGTTTGCACTACATTTTCAGCAATCATTTCAAATGGTAGTGAAGAAATTTGGTGATATTTCTTTCAAAGGGAATGATAGTAAGTGGCCAACGTTGTTTAGAATTGTCTCAACAACTTCAGGAAAATCTACGAAGGTTACATGTGTAGTGTCTCTGTTTTATGGACCCCAAGGGTTTTATGATATGATCAAACGGTGGTTGTGGCTATTATTTATGGGCATCTAAAGAAGCTTAGCTAGAGCACCTTGGTTATTTAATGTTACGTGGTTGTCAAATAATCTATAGAAGTTGCCAATTGAATTATTCCACTTATAAGGCTTAAGTTTTTGAGATAGAAGTATCATATATTCATCTCATTCAAAAAGTGCTAGCTCCCAAAACAGAGAGACATAGATTATCGCCCGTCTCTCTCGCTCTAAAGGACGTCTAACAAGAAAACAATCAACATCTACATGTAATGTATAGCTCCCAAAATATATGCCCGTCTTTCTGCAACCACTATTGCATTTGTTCATCAAAAAGGTTGCATTGTCCATTTTCTACTTACCAGCGCACAAACACAGAAGTAAGACCCACGTCACATGTTTTCTATGCAATTCCAAGCAAATTATGGCTTGGTATTAAATAAAGATTCCCCTCAAATTATGTTTATTCATGTCTGTCAAGCTTTTAATCAAGTAGTTGGGCATGTTCTTGGAGTACTTTGGGGTTCCAAGATCAAATCTAAATAGTCATAGTCTATCCCCATCTAAGTTAAACACCTCTAGGTGCTCATTTACTTTGTGCAACTCCTTTGTCGACTGGGATCTATGCATAAGTTTACTTTGCCTAATAGTCGAGCTTTGACACAATGTTAGTTGAAGCTCCACTGAGAATTAACTGTTTAATGAAAAATAATTTTAAAAATTAAAATTGTATCAAGAAAAGTCACCAATACGGAGAAGATGTTCTTCCCATAAAGCATTTGCTTTTCTCATGACTAATACAATTGCTTTTGTCTTTTCATTTATGCTTGAATCCACACATAAAGCATGGCGTTAGCAGATTCTTTTACCAGTGCAATCAATAAGTGGGTAATTAAATAACCGATTATTATTATTATTGTGCACATATAATCTGAAAAACTTAACTTTAATCAGTGACACCAACCGAAAAGAAGGTGACTTTGTGACAGATCAAGGTTTTGGCAAAACAATTGGTCATGAAACTTGAACATCATGTGTGAATAAAAGGTTGTCATCAAAAGAAAAGGCTTTTAGAATCCAACATTATTGTCTTGTTTTGAATATTGTATTCTGTATTTGCCTTCTATATTTGGTTGGTGGAAACACTCTGTTCAAGTATCTTATAATTGAGTGGGAAGCAGAAGATAATGTATACTGACATAATCTACTACAGTACAATGTTGTATATCTTTTCACCCTTAATTGAAAGAGGGGATAATACATGCACCCCCACTTCTGGATACTCATATTTTACATCAATTTTTTTCTTTTTGTATCTCTCTTATTTTTCTGTTTACAATTTTATTCATTCAAATAAAATAACTAAAATAAATACGGTGTATATGGAGGTTTGTAAATTTTGGTGTGAAACTAGCTTTTCTCTTATTATAATATGGCTATACTTTTGCTCTGAAAGTGCACATTCTCTTCCATAATTATTGTAATTAGGGTTTCATTAATGGTAAACTTGTAATTTTTCCAAAAGGAGACATAAGAAATTCGGCCAAGGGAGCCTCCTAGCCGCCACTTTGCTTTTCTTCAAGTTTTTCTTCATTTTCTCCTTCTCCCATGGCTTCCTCCATGAAAATGGAAGGCTGGGCGCGTTTGTGATCAATCTGGGATAGCTGGAAGACTGTCGATTTGATTCTTGAGACATGTATTGTGTTTTTTTTGAATTTAATGATAGTTATGCTTCTCTACTCCTTATTTCTTTCTCTGTGATTGTGTATGATGATTATTATGCATGATTGTTAGATGGGTTTGTGGGATTTCTAGGCCTGATCACCCTACGAGTAATTTCCACGGAGTAGAACTTGATTTGGTTGGATAGAAATTCAGAATTGAGGTCTTGGATGCTCCAATCCTTTGCTGCGATGTTGTTTAGGGTTAGATTTGGTTCCAATTACCATAATCTATGCGATTGTGTAGTAGGAATTGCCGAGCTAGGTGCAGGGATACCGGCTTAGTGAGGGTTCAACCAAATTAATTAATTAGGTAGGTTAATCTTGAGATTTTAGGGTTAATCTAGTTAATTAGCATAACTGGAATTAAATTTATCTTTAGGTCGATGATAGAATCACCATTGTTTGATAGTTCCCTAGGTTGACTACATTACCATCATCTATTCATTTCGATTTTATTGTTTAGTGCATTTATTTTATTGTTGAATTGCTGAAATCATCCCCCCATTTTGCTTAATTGACTGAAACCTGTACTAGTGATTCTCTGAGAATACGATCTTGGTTTGAAACTCGAACTTCGTATTTTTAATTTGACCGTAACCTATAGTAGCGACGCTATAAGGCGCGCTTCAAACCAACCAAAAAGAAGGTAACTTTGTGATAGATCAAGGTTTTGGCAAAACAATTGGTCAAGAGACTTGAACATCATGTGTGAATAAAAGGTTGTCATCAAAAGAAAAGGCTTCTAGAATCCAACATTATTGTCTTGTTTTGAATATTGTATTCTGTATTTGCCTTCTATATTTGGTTGGTGTAAACACTCTGTTCAAGTATCTTATAATTGTGTGGGAAGCAGAAGATAATGTATATTGACAAAATCTACTACTGTAGAATGCTGTATATCTTTTCACCCTTAATTGAAAGAGCGATAATAAATGCACACCCACTTCTGGATACTCATATTTTACATCTCTTTTTTCTTTTTGTATCTCTCTTATTTTCCTGTTTACAATTTTATTCATACAGATAACATAACTAAAATAAATAAGGTGTATATGGAGGTGTGTAAATTTTGGTGTGAAACTAGCTTTTCTCTTATTATAATATGGCCATCCTTTTGCTCTGAAAGTCCACATTCTCTTCCATAAACTCAAAAACCCTGTGAAAAAGTGACTTTGAAATCCCACTTCATTCCATATCCCCACTTTATTTTCATAAATTCATCTATTTCCATGCAACCACTTGTAGGTCTTCTCTTTCTCTTCTGAAGTGTTTCTTTCTTTTTTTGGTTCTGCAATCTGATAGTGAAGATAAGATTAGTGCTTCTAATCCTCACTCACAGTACACAGAGAGAAAGAAGATAAAAAGAGGCATGTTTGGCTAATTGTTATTCAACAGAAGAAGAAAGAATGGGAGTTGAGAAAAATGCGGTTGCTTCCCTCATTATAGCAAGCCTTGTCGCTTACATGTTACCCCCTCTTAGCTCTTCTCAGGAGCAAATCAAGGTCATAAACAGCCATTCAAACACCAGAGATAACCAACACAAGGTATTGCAACATAGAAGCACTTTTCTTATAACATTCTATTCTAAAATAGAAAAAAAACACTTTTCTTTGAAGCTCACATTCTGAATGATTTTTCAGTGAAGATGAATCCTGAACTTCAGTTCCAGATTATAGTTCATGGGTTTCTCTTATGGGCTGCAATGGGTTCTTGATACCCCTTGTATACGTATAATTAGAATTTCAAACAGAGAGGAGAATCGAAGAAGTACAAGAATAGTATTCTATCTTCATGCAGTTTTGCAGGCAAGTGTATATTCTAGATCTGCAGTTATATTATTTTTGTTAGTTTAACAGGGCTATGATGAATACTTTGTGGACAATAAAGGGATTAAAATATACTATATCGTTAGAAACTCATAGCTTTGTTTATCTCATTTTATGGACTGAGAATGTGAAAAAAAAAAAAAAAAAACAGTTATGCTGTATAAGCTTTTCTTGCATTGATTATGCTTTCCTTTTTCTAAAAAATCTTTTCAAGTTTATGCAACAGATGCTTGCTGTTCTCCTGGGTACAGCAGGAGAAATAATGTCCATAAAAAATTTCAACAACTTGAACAATAATCATGAAAGAGTAGGAGTGGCATTATATGGTATTATCTGGCTATAAGCCATTATCGGTCTTTTTAAACCACAAAGGTAATAATTGACCTGAGTTTTATAAAGGAAAAGCTTAATGGCCATTCATAATTTATTACATTTTAAAGATTTTTTGTGTTCTTTTTTCTTACTTTGTTGATTTATTCAGTTATTTGTGATTTCTTTTCATTCAATGTTCCAATTTTCTGCTTATAGAATATGATGATTATGATTATGAATCTTTGTCTTTTTCTTCACAGGGAATCCAAAAGGAGAAGTGTATGGTTCTTTTCACACTGGATAATTGGAACTGCAGTGACCTTTCTAGGTGTCTTATTACCGAGAACCACTAGATATAGGAATATAGGGATAGAAGAAATTAGGGATACATTTTAGTTTCCATTTTGGATTTTGAATTCTTATTTCTGAATTTTATAACATGACATTTTTCTTCTGAAGATGCTTTTAGTTGAAAAATATGATTATATGACATTTAACTACATTGATCACTAACACATGTGTTGATTTAAGTTGTAAATTAAAAAGTTAAAATCATTTAAATATATTGATCTCGATTTAACTTTATATATATGTAAAAAATATTTTTGATAGAACACACTTCTTTTTGGTTCTCAAGTATCTAGTCCAAAATAGTGATGAGATAAAAAACTTTATAATGGATTTATATCTCACAATTAGTAATGGTCAAACAAAAAAAAGTTACTCCTTCACCATTTGCTAACCCAAACAATATATATATATATATATATATATATATATATATATATATATATATATATATATATATATATATATCATTATGTAATATAATATATCATTATAATTATAAAGAGACAAAGGCATAAAAAATACAATTTAACTAAATTAATAATAATAATGTTTTTACAATTTTATTTTTATTTAAATAATTTTTATATTTTTAAAAATACTTTCAGATTTACATAAAAATTTATTTAAAAAAATTATATGAAATATGGGGTATAAATAAATTAAAATTAATACAGGACATAAATGAAAATAAGGTGAGTTACTCATCGATAATTTTTATTTAAGTTTATTTATGAAATGTTTTAGAAAAATAAAGGAAAAAAATATAAAGAAATATTTCTTAATCGTGTTACTTAAGTAAGTTTAAATGTCAGTTTTGAAAATAAAAAGAAGGTAAATGAAAAATAAATTAATTATAAAGGAAGTTATTGTAAATTTCTCTTAATATTTTTACCTTACTTAATAAAGTTTGTGTAATTTTTACCTTACTTCACCATATAACTTAATAAAGTTTGTGACGTGCAAAACTTGAAGTAAGAGGTAAAAATAACATTATGTTGTATTGCTTTAAAAGCATTACGATGAATTTAAATTTAAATTTAAACTAAATTTACATTTTTTGCACTAATTTGTAAAAGCTTAATTTTTTTTAATCATTCTACCCATCAAATCAACCCCATACATGGGTTGGGTTGGGTTGAGTTGGATAAATAGTTTTTTTGAACGGATCCGACCCATATCTACACAGATGGGTTAGGTAAAAAATCCCATAAAACCCACATAACCCAACTTATGGATATCTCTACGTATGTGCTTTATTCCTATCATGCTCATGACAGTTTAATCTGTTGAAGAAGACTCTGCCAGCGTTCAGATATCAGAAACTGTGTGGCAGCATCCTGGTGGCTGCCTCATTGGCATGGTATGGACTAATGATCAAACCCTTATCTGCGTGGTGCAGGATGGTACAATATCTAGGCTGAGCTAATTGAACCCAAATTTACATATACCATAATATAAAATATCAAATTTATAAAATTGTTCTAAACTATACATAATATAAAAGGAGTCCTTAAATTTGGCCAATTAGCCATACCAAGTCAGCAACTAATTTTATCTCTAATTTTCACCCTCAATTAAAAATGTAAATCAATTTTTCCAAAAGAAATAAAATAAAGTGGCATGTGTTTGGCATTTAACCCATTGGAATATGTGATTAATTTTCATTTTCAATTAAATATATATGTGGTTAATATATATGAAGAAATGCCGTAACCCATTATTTTTGTTATAAATATTTATGATTTTTAAATGCCTATCTAATAGCATATTCTTTTAGGGCTGACTCAATATTAATACTTATTTATTTATAATTTATTAAATATAAATTATCCTTTTTAGGGTTAGGGTTTCACTTACCTTGTATATATATACCCCTTAGTAAATGAATAAAGAATGTTTTTTCGAAGGCAGTAGAAAACTCTTTTCTCAATTCTCTCAACTCATTCTCTATATCTACTTTTCACAATTTTCATTCTCTATATCTACTTTTTTACAACCTTCATTCTCTGTATCTACTTTTTCACAACATGTTAACAGCACCACGTTCTACTTCTACCATTTTTCCACTGCGCAGGGTTGCCAAATTTTCATCAATTTAATTGTTGAGAAAAAGGCATCCACCACAAGGTAATTGCTCATCCTCACTTGATTTCTATGCACACCTTTTCTTTTTTCTATTATCATATTCCTAATCAAGAGGAAGCGATCACTTGACTACATCCATAGATTTAGTAATAGTCAAATAGATGCATCCTTAGATCAAAGATATTTTATGTCTTTTTGAAAAATAAAAGAGATCTTGCACTTTTAGTATGTAGACTATTTAATCTATATGTTACTTGATATGCCTCATTTCTGAAATATTAAAGCAACTAATTTTTACCTTATGAGACAATTCAATTTCTTTTGTACTTCTCATCCAGAAGCATAAGAAAATTGCGCGACCATAATGGAAAATTTTATTATGAACAATTAATTTTATATAAAGTGTAATCTGAAGTTATCCATTCAAATAGAATAAAATAGATCCTAAAGTTATTTACACTCATATAATATATAGAAAATAATTATGCATTTTTTTAGCTTTTCTTTTGCCCTTTTTATTTTGGGTTAGTCGCATAGAGTCCAGAAAGATAAATAGGGGAGAAAAGAGAAAATTGCATGACCATAATGGGAATCAAATCCATGAGCTTCTAATCCAACATCAAACACACTACCACTGCGCAATGGATCCAATAATGTCTTATAGGCTGTTGGTTAATTACTTATTCAATAAAACCAATACATTAAACAATTTCTTTTATCCCTTTTATAGTTTAGTGCATTTTTTTTCTTTGGTACTATAGCCAATATATTGAATTATGCTTCTACGTTGTAATTTTTGTGATCATGCTTATTGATCTTGTGATCATTACCTAATTTATTTTACATTTTATAGTGCAAATATCTCAAATTTAGCAAAATTTGACTTCGTGGCATTGGACATCATTGGGACAAATTACTCATCTTGAGTATTAGTTGTTGAGATGCATTTAGATGCAAATGGTCTTGGCGACACTATCAGAAAGTGTTGTGAAACCCTAAAGTGGATCTTGAAGCTATCCATTCTAAAGTTATTCACATAGAAGTTGAATTGAATTTTGAAGTCATCCATGTATATTATAAGGTGGATCCTGGAGCTATCCACATAAGTAGTGAAGAAGATCCCAAAGTTATCCATTTAAGGTATAAATTGAATTTTGAAGTTATCCACTTGCAAGTATAAAGATATTTTTGACTAAAAACTAAATAGTGGTTTAATTAAGCATGTAGGTGGATTTTTATTTTGATACTCAAATCTATACTTTTGGGATCTTAAGATTTGCCTTTCGAGTTGAATTTTGAGACACTAGTGCTGTCACCACACTTAACCATATTTTCTAGGATTGAATCTCGAGTTGAATCCCAAATACATAGATCTTTTTTGGTATGAGATTACAATTCTCGTTTCTACATGTATATGGCTGCCTCAGCTTTAGTAAATAATTAATAAATTATGGGATATAACTTTTGCTTTCTTTTGTATGGTTAAATGGTTATTTCATATATCCATGTATATACCGTTTATGTTTTAATAGTCATTGATTATGATTATTTGGTTACATGCATATGAATATGATTATACTATGGATGCCATTGAAAAGTCAGAAAATTTATCAATCAAGCTTCAAAAATTGAGATTTATTTTTGGGGACAATTTGTTTCTCAGATTGGACTATTCTCCAACCCCTCAAATTGTCATGTTTATTCTATATATATATTGGGCTATTCATTTCTTAGGATTTGATTATTAGTTTTCTGAGAAAGCTCGAGCTCTTTCTAGACTGAGCTTAATCTACTTTGCTTAGTTTCTAAGGAAGTTATAGTTCATTTTATTTATGGTAGATTAACTTTGCATTATCTTTATTTTATTTCGTTCTTTATGCTATTCATTGCTCTTGTTTGTCATTCACTTCAATATATAGTTAATATGTTCTCCTATAAAATTATTTTACTTATGGATTAGCTAACATAGTAGCTACGATTAATTAGCAGTTTGATACTGTAAAATATGTGTTGCCAATATATTACTCTAACATAGTAGCTAACATAGTGGCTATTACTTGAAATCGTAAGCCATCATCCAATGATTTTTCTCTATTCCCTGAAGTGAATAGAGAAGCTATCAAGAAATATGAGCACATACATGGCCATGAATAGGCAAATATAATTGATTCTAATACTAAAAATACCTCCCACTAGAAGTGGGAGAGCAATGAAGAAAAGTGGTAAAGGGATATTTGGAAAACCACTATTATTTTGGCATGAAAAGGCCATTAAGTTTGTACTTATTGTACATTTAAACATCTTCTAAATACTTTTCAAGCATCAATGAAATAAAAAGATTAATTGTTGAGACAATTTTGCTCAATGAAATGATATTTTTGACTCATTTATTTAATTTACTTTTAAGTTATTTTCACTCTTGTTTAAACTTTATCAATTTCACATATTGTATGATACTAAATTATTTCTATTGTACAAAGATAATATTACTACTATATTCAATAGTGCAAAGACAATTGAGTACTCTTGAAGAGCTAGTAGAATGGAAATTATAATTAAAAGCTCATGAAGATTTAGTAAATTTTTACATTGAGAAACTATAAGTATTTTACCCAATTTGTACTACTGAAAAGTTTTGAACTTGTAGACTAAACACCAAAAGTGTAAAGCCAATTATGGACAAATGGGCTTTTGCATGAATACAAAACGAAAATGATGCTTAAGGATTTTCATAAATAATTGGCATTGATTTTGAATAGATATACTTAATTGTGATGGATGCAAGTATCTAATGATACTTATTTAGTTTGGCAGTATATGAATGACATTATTTACATCAATTTCATCACTCTAGCATTTCCTGCAATTTAAACCACTGTTAAGTCGATAAATAACTGCCAGTATTGATAAGTTTAAGGGACAAAGTTGATGAGTTTAAAATGTTAGAGATTAAATTGATTAGAGTATTAACTGGGAGGGGCTAAAACAGGGTTTTACTCTATATCTTCTTGGAAGATGACTGGTGAAATTTCTTGGATCTTATCTTAACCAAGATTTGTTGAATTCTGGATTAACATAGGTTTTTGTGTGACCAAGATTATCAGGAAACTGCTGAATAAAATTTGAATGTAACGATATTACTAAAATTCTTTCAGGCCATTGAATCTCAGGATCTGAAACGTCAATGCTCAGAGCATTGGAATAGGGAAAGAGGCTCTGTGTCTGCTGGAAGTGCCAGTGATGTGGACAAGTTCACAGATGGTTCTACTACTGCTTCTTTAAGTGACCCCACAGAGCATTGGAATAGGGAAAGAGGCTCTGTGTCTGCTGGAAGTGCCAGTGATGTGGACAAGTTCACAGATGGTTCTACTACTGCTTCTTTAAGTGACCCCACTACCAAAGATTTTTGCGTCAATTCAATAAAGCCGGATGGAGACAATTTGCTTGGGGAAGGAAGTCGTCATTCATTCCAAGAGATGAAAGCAATGTTACAAGGGTTTATGAAAAAGGCAAGCCCTGATAAGTTAAGCACAATGCATGAGTTATTCATCTCCAATATGCAGAGTGTTCAGTGCAGAGAGATGTTCTTGAAGCTGATTGAGGAGATGCAGAAAAATTTGTAGATAAAACAAGGATTAATCTCCATTCTTTCTGATTGAGGGTAGTCATATTTTCCATTCAGTCAACCGATAGGCCCATAATTTGCTAGAAATAAAAGGAAAAACAAAAGAAAAAAAAAAACTAGTTAGGCTTATTCTTTAAAAAACCATGACAATGAAGAAGTTAGTGGATGAGATGAGGCCAGGACAAATTTTTCTAGTCACCTACTCTCAGTGATGATATGGTTATAGAAAATGTCATTTAGCCATTACAGATGTGCTAACTTTTCCATTAGCTTTTGGTTGGGATGTAGGATTTACATCTTTCATCTTTATTATGATGATCTCCATTATCTCCAAATTTTTGTATATATGCACAAAACAAATGTTTCTGTTCTTACTAATTATAGAAGTAGGTAGGGTACATGGAAGATGACGAGTATTCTCAGTCTTACATATCAGATCTTAGTTTTATGCCTGCAACAATGCTGAAATGTCAAATTGCTGCAATTTTTATTCTCAAATTTTGGTCATCTCTTTATATATGGCTTCTCTTCAATTTATAATTCTATTAATCTTTCACATCTCTTGATTTAGTAGTGTGGAGTGTTTGACACATTTCACACTTGACACTTTGACGCGCACCCTATAGCGTCGCTACTATAGGTTGCGGTCAAATTAAAAATTTTAGGTTCAAGTTTCAAACCAGGGTCGTGTTCTCAAAAAATCACTAGCACAGGTTTTAGTTAATTAGGCGAAATCGGGGGGGGGGGGGGTGTTTAGCAATTCAACAGTAAATAAATGCGATGAACAACAAAATAGAAGAAAACAAATGATGGAAATGTAATTAACCTAGGGAATTATCAGACAACGGTGATTCTATCCTCAACCTAAAGATAAATTTAACTCCAATTATGCCAATTAACTAGATTAACCCTGAAATCTCAATATTAACCTACCTAATTAATTAATTTGATTGAACCCTCACTAAGCTGGTATCCCTACACCTAGCTTGGCAATTCCTACTACACAATCACATAGATTATGGTTATTGGAATCAAATCTAACCCTAAGCAACATCACAACAAAGGATTAGAGCATCCAATACCTAAATTTCGAATTTCTATCCAACTAAATCAAGTTTTACTCCATGGAAATTACTCCTAGGGTGATTAGGCCTAGAAATCCCATAAACCCATCCAACAATCATGCATAAAAATCATCATACACAATCACAGAGAAAGAAATGAGGAGTAGAGAAGCATAACTATCATTAAATTCAAAATAAACACAATACAGGTCTCAAGAATCAAACCAACAGTTTTCTCAATTCTTATATTTTTGGTATAGTCAATGTCACTGTGTATGTGACATGTTGTGTCCTGTGTTCATGTCAAAATAAATGCTTCATAGCATTCGAGTATTCTAAACCAGGAATATCATGTAGTCCTTCTGGGATTGATCCAAACAAAGATGAAGGTATTATTCCATGGAAGGAATTTCCTTGTTAATAAAGTTACTTCAAGCTTATACAACCTCCAATGGTTCAAGGAATGTCACCGGATGGATGATTTTCTACGTTATCCAACTTATCAATGTTTTTAAGCCTGCCATCCATTGCAGGCAGGGTGCCACATAATGGTTATTTATTTTTTTAAAATTAAGTTTAGAAGAATTGATAGAAAGAAAAACAACTCATAACTTCTAAGCTAAAACTATAGGTACCTTTTAATTTAGCAGTGTCAAAGTGTCCGGTATATTTCCAACACCAATATCAACGTGACAACCATACAACATGTCTCTTCAAACAATATCTAATCAATTTTTTTTTTTTTTTTTTTTTTTTTATAGTTTGAACACTTAAGCCAATACCTTAAATTGGCTTGGATACTTGGATTGGATACTCGAATAGGACACCTCTGTCTGATTTTTTTATTTTATTTTTTCTGCAAATGTTTAGCAAAGAATTATGTAAAAAAATCTAAGATTTAGAAATACAATTCTTCACAACCATAAAACTCAAAAAAACAAAAGAACTATTTAATCTGGTCTTAATATATAATTATTTACATCTTTTTTCACTGTGTCATATCAAAATATTATAATATATATATATATATATGTATATATATATATATATATATATGTATATATATATATATATATATATATATGTATGTATATATACATATATATGTATATATGATGTTTTGGTGTCTTATATTTTTGACATAAGCGTTGTTCCTGTGTCCATATCGGTGTTATGTTTAGTGTCTGTATCAGAGTTTATGCTTCATAGCTTCTAAGGGTATAAGGTTGTTTTTTGAGAGATCCAGGTATTTAAAGCTTTGCAATTTCCAACATTTGGTGGAATATTTCCTCCTAGCATGTTCTGTCACTGGTGCAATTGTGACAACCAACTGTGATTGCCTATAGAGGCACCTTTCCTAACAATTTGTTAACACTTAAGGTTAATACGTGCAACTTTTAAAGCATCCCAAAAGTGATTGGAATGCTCTTAATAAAATGGTCATTTCCTAACTCCAGGGCAATTAAATTAATGAAATTTCCTATTGTAGCAGCAATACGTAGTTCCATATATTTGAAATTAATGGCCCCTAAAGTTATTAAAATTCAAAACCAAATATTCCAAATTGCTACAGTTGTTAAAGATGCAATAAAATCCAAGTCATTGTCTGAATTATTCCTTAGATAATTAGGACTTAGATCTAGGCTTCTAGCCACCAAAGATCCTGAAGATCTCCTATACCTGGAACTTGTTCCACAAAGTGGATTATCGGTATATCAGATAATAGAAGAACAGATGCGCTGGAGATAGAACTTGGGATAGGACCTATGTTTTGATTCATACCAATGCCAAACATTTAGACTAGAGATAGTGAGGAACAAGTTGGCAGGAAGGGAGACATTAAATTGATTGTCTGCAGTTGATATGACAGTGAGAGATGAAAAATTGTATAGAGAAGAAGGAAGCATGCTAGAGAGTTTGGTGGACAATATTGATATACAAGTTTCAGGTTTATGGAGAAACTAATTTGTTGTGGTAGATTCCCTTCTAGGTTATTTGCAACTATGGAAAGTATAGCTAGGGAAGAAAGATTTCCTATGGAAGCTGAGATTGAAACTGTTAAATTGTTTAAAGCAAGATACAAAAGTTATTTTTCAACAAGCAATGAAATAGAGAAGTAGTAGCAAAAGTAGTTTTTACAGTGACAAGATCATCCCCCAGTTTGCACTTCGTGTCAGCCTTATTTGAAGTCAACAGCAAGCTGTTATCTAATATGAACATAGAATTGCTTCATCGCATTTAGGTATATATCTCTGAATTGTGCTTTATATGATTCTAGCTAGTTCTTAGAACATATAATTGAACCTATTCCAAGCCCAAATCAGCTAGGATATTCCTTAACCAAATAGCTTGATTAAGAGATGATGTTGCAACTACGAACTCAACTTCTACTATTGACTGAGTTACAATCTCTTGCTTCCTGGAACATTTAGAGAAAACACACTGCTTGTTCTTACAGCTACTGGGATTGATTTTTTTTTTTTAATAAACTTCCATTTCACCTCAATGATATTTCTAAGGTAAGGTCTAAGAACTAGCTAGATCCCAGGCCTTATTTTTTTTCAATCATAGACAGCTCCTCCTGCATTGCAACCATCCATTTTTGGTTTGTCGCAGCTGATTCAAAACTAGCTGGTTTGCATATAGCTAAATTGTACGTAAAATGCGATATTGCTTCTTTGGTAAATGTCAGCTTCTTCACAAAATTTTTCAAGCTGGTCTGCTACTAATTCTTTTTCCATTGTTAGATCTTAGAACTTGAATATTACAACTAGTTTGGTTTTCAACATGAGATTTAAATTTACAGAACACATAAGCTACTTCTGATTCATATCTAAGAAAATAAATCCAACATATTCTAGTTAAATCATCGATAAAAATGATATAGTAAAGGCTTCCCTTAGGGTAAATTAATTTAGGGAAGCGAGTTAGCTTGTTAAGAAATTGAGTTTTAACTAATTTAAGGAATTAGATATGATAGAATTGATTAGAAAATTGTATAATGAGATTCTTCGCATTCATATGTATTGTCCTAGGTGAAATCCCAAACCTAGAATTCATTTGATTGTTTACTTCACTATATATTTGTACACTTCAATTTTAGTTGTTTGATTTAAAATTTCATCACTTTATGAGTGTTCAAGTAGTGATCTAAAATCGAAATTGGTACTTGGTTCCCAAATCCCTAAGAATGACACTCATACTCATTCTATACTACATGTGTGACTTAATGCACTTGCTAGAAACACAAACAAGTTTTTGGTGCCATTACTGGCGGTGTGGTGTAATCAATATTGATTAGTAGTTCTAAGTTTCCTAATTTGAGAAATTATATTTTGTTTTTTGTAACCATATAGAGGCTTATTATTTTCTTCTTTGTGTATACAAGGTAACTTTAATGTGGAATGGGATTATTGGGATTAGGAAACACCAACGTGGGAGATGTGGGGGCAATCATACCAGAGCCATGCTTTATGTCCAATTGAACTACCAGTTCAATCCATGTATTCCTATTAACAATACTCTTTTTGATTGGGAAATTACGAACTTCCATGATGTACCCTCGTATGTTCCGCATAGGTTTCTACAAGACTTTCTTCCCCACAAGAACAAATGGCAACTCAAGACATATGAAGAATCCAAGAAATATTCAAGGGCAATATGAAGAATAAGACTTTTTCATTTCATCCAATTAAGGAGGAGCAAGCTGCTTTCCCAATCACAACTAGCTTAGATGATTTTTGGCACAAGAGGCTTGGTCATTTTCATTATTCGGGAATGGTTAAGTGTTTAAAAATCCAACTTGTTCGTGGAGTTCCTTCCTTGCCAGACAATTTAGCTGAGTGTGAAGTTTGTCAATTTGGGAAGCAAGCAAAGAAGCCATTTCTTTATTGCAGCTGAAGGGCGAGCCAAAAGCTCCAGCTTGTTCACATTGACCTTTCTAGACCTCAAAGAACAGCATCAATTCTTTGGCATAATACAAATAGGCAAAGGCATTGTTATATTATGTGGAACCGTGTGTGACAATGTGATCTGTGTTGTCTTATTTCTAGTATTTGCACACATCACAATGATTAATTCTAGAGACAAATTTATAAAACACATTCCTGTGCAAATTATAAACAAGTCAATTCTATAGGTTGTCAATAAATAGAAAGCATTAATAACTGAATTAACTGCTCATAGAATGAAAATAGGCAATTGTAGAACTCAAAATTTCAGTTTATATGTAAAAATCCCTAAGCTACATCCCTCCCCTAGTGGGAGGTTTAGTAAGACAAGATAAAATTAGAAAAATACAGAAAAAATTATATGATCATGGAGAAAAGGAGAAAAGGAAACTTCACTATGGTGTAATTTGCAAGAATCCTTGGTCGAATCGCTTGATCTCCACCTTCTAGAGCCATCTCCTCTTGTTCCTTTCCCAAAAGATTGCTTAACCCTCTTAGAAAATCCTTTTAAAATTGCTAATTAAGTAAAGCTACTTGGTGCTAAGCTACCTTATTTTAGGATAGTTCAAAAGCATCTTGTTACTGTACCTGAGAGATTTGAAGCTTCATTTTCCGCTTTAGAAAATACTAAAGATCTAGCAAGTATTTCTTTGCCAAAAGTTATCAATGCTTTACAGGCTTTTGAGGAGAGGATACTTCTTAGATGGAGAATGGAGATATAAGATTGGTTTACTTTATTGTTGCATCAGATAAGGTTAGCATGAAACAAGATGGAGAGTTAGGTCGACAATTAAAACTTATTTCAATATCACATCATCCTATGTGTCATGGCAAGACCAAACATTTCAATGTCAAATTATTTAATCGAGAGAAGTATAAGAGAATGAAGATATAAGATTGGTTTATTGAAGAACCGAAGAGGAGTCTTTTCCACTTTCTAGGTTGAGTTTCAAGAAACTTGGAGTTTGTAGCTTCCAAGAAAGAACTAGTGTTGAAAATATGCCTTATAAGACTTCAAAGTTTGATTTATAGTTTGAATAGTCAAAGATTGAGTTTTATCTAGAATTTGTTAACCAGTTGTTAATAGGTGATCTTATTTCAATTTTTTAGCCAAGTCAATAGTCTGCGGGTTAATGTTATCTAGAAGAGTGAGATTTTACTTATCTTTAATTAATTTTTAAATGTATTTATATCCAAGTCATATTTAATAACATTATAACTCAGTAAGAATTCTTAGCTTTTTTTTTTTCATCAACTACTTTGCAATAACTTTCTTTGCTATATTACTTCTTTTAAAAAACAACACTTATTTTTAGGGTTGCACTATTACACTAATTTACTTTCCTAGCCTCTGCTAGCTGGCTAATTTCACAACTCAACAATAGTATTTGTAAACTTTATATACAAGATATTCTTCTATAATCAAAACTCTTGCCAGCATCTGAAGATAAAATCCTCATAAGTAATTATTTTGGTGATTATATTTTTAATATATACTTTTTCGTTCATTTCCTCATAATGATTCACCTAAAATAACAAAAGAAAACAAAGAAAATTGACACTACATATGCTTTATCATAAAACACTTTATTTATTTTGGTTATAGAGTTTACTAGACGCTACATAATAGGAGAAAGCTTATCCCATTATATAAATATAACCACTTACCAGAGAGATCTGAACAAGTATGTTCTTCAACCATTAGGCTATTCTCTCTTGACATTAAAAAATAACTATATAGAAGAACTTCTACTAGATGTAGAACAAAAATTTCAAAGCAGCAATACAAGAAAAGCAGGTTTTTGTTTTTGGTGAACAAGCTAGATACTGGATGAAAATATGTTGTTTCACTTTGATGTTATATATTCTATCTCATTCATTAGTCAAAATATTATAAAAATAAAACTATATAAAGAGTGGTCTTATTCATTTAAACCAAACATAATAAATAATAATAATAATAAATGGGTAAAATATTTTTAGGTTTTTCTTTAAAATTTATTTTCTAAAAGCCATTTTCTTTGGATTCAATTTCATACATGCTTCCATAAACCCAAGCCCATATAATAACAAAAAAGGGGGGGGGGGGTTGTGGGGAAGTTTAATAGTCGAAACACAAAGGAGCAAAAAGGCATAACAGATAAATGGATGGACCAAACACAACTGAATGAGGAACAAGCAAAATGTAGTAGAAGGAAGAAAACGATATCAACAAGGTTGCATTTTGGAGCAACCGAACAAGCCAAAAGAAGGACAGATCAGATCATGGAGTAGCAGGTCTCAGAGCAAGACGCGTCTGTGGGGAACAGTAGAACTCCAGGGCAAAACATACACACCATTAATGCAGAAGCAGGGCTCCCCCAGCGTGCTAGATGACATCCCAAAGTGCAGGAGTGAGGCACAAGTAAATAGAGACAAGACATTGGTAGCATAAAAGGAGGAAAAGAGGAGAAGGGCATCGAGATAGAGAGCAGCAGAAAGGGTTAATTTAAGATGGTGGAAAGATATAGGGACCGATAGAGTGTGAAGGCTATCAATATAAGGGGAAGAATTGTGAGAATTAGGTCAGACTTCACTGGCTTTCATTCCGTCTCTTTGAGGTGTCTGATTGGGAACGTGAACAGAGAGAAAGATTGAGAGGATAGCAATAGAGAGTGTAACGTGAAAGGTGAAGGGCTCAGACTAAGAGAGAAATCAAGAGGAGAAAGCTGTCTAATGAGAAGTCAAATGAACTTGTTGGGAGAGCAGTAGAGCTTCTAATTTGGGGTTCTTTGGTACATCTCTTATACCCTCTTTGTGATTATCAGCTTTGTTTGGGTTATTGATTTCTAAGTTTCAGTGTTGAGCTATGGAGGGTTTTGGGTGAATGTTACTTTGTCATTCTGTTATATTTTTATCGTTATTTTTTGTTGCTTTGGTCTTTGTACTGGTTGCTTATTGTTAGGATTGAAGTTCATTTCATATTTTTGTTGCTTTGTTAAATTTTCTGATGTATGGTTGATAGTTGATTCTAATTGTTATCTGTTGTTCATAAAGATGGGAATGGTTTGGTATTTTTCTTTAGTCTAGCATGTGAATCTGGTCCCCACTTTGCTAAAGGAACTCACTAATTACTGAACCTGTTTATCGTTTTTCTGGTAATCATGATTTATGTTTGTGGTTTTCTTGAGTTACTATCATCACTTATGTTTGGGCATTTCTTGAGTGATTGTTAGTTCATATAATATCTATTCACTATATCAAGATAGAGTTTATTTTGTGAAAATGTTTCTAAATGGTTGATTGAAACTTTGAATCTCTGGTTTACATATGCACAGTGAGAATGGCTTAATGCATTGTTTTAAATGTTTTAATTTAGTGTTGTGTTTTGAGTGTCTTGGTAAGATTTGGTCATGTTCTATTTGCTAGGTTGACAAATGCTTTTGTGGAGTTTGCATGAACTTTATGGTGATTTATTCTCTTAATGTTATAGTGCATTAGTTTTCATTTTAGTGTGACCACAACACTCCTTTTCAGTTTTTTCTTAAATAATGAAGGTTATTGATCTTATTGTTATACATTACCTTTTGGAAATGTTACTAGATGCATATATCGGAAGGTGTTTTATGATGAAATATTTAATGGATGACTTATGATTGATCCAAGGTTGGTTTCTTAAGTTGAAGTTTGTCTTAGTGTTAATGATATAAGTTGAAGTTTGTCTTAGTGTTAATGATAGTTATTAGATAAGGTATTTTTGATTTTATGCTGTTGGGGATTATATGATTTCGTTGGTGATCATATGATTTTGGTAATTGGATTATGGGATTTGCATAATGTCTTTCACTGTGAAATTTTATTGATCATGCTTATGTTTGATAAAGGGTTTTTTTCATTATTTCAATTTTTTGTTGATTAATTATTGAGGATGGTTTGTTGTTTATTTTATTTGAGAATATAAGAATTTAGTTTATTATCTTATTTCAACATCCTTTATTGATTATTTATTGGGCCTCAATTTAATTTAATTTTCTACAGATTCGATGGACAAATTCTGGTTTATGATTTACTAAACTTGTGGTTCAGTTCGAAACTTTGTTTTAAGGTTCATTCTCGTGCTTGCTTTCATGGTTGTCTGAATGTGAAAAGAAAAATAATAAGATGAAAAGAATTAGGGATATGTGAAAAGAAAAATAATAAGATGAAAATTTGGGCAAGTACGAAGGTTTGAATAGAAATTGATAGGATGTGAAGAGAAGAAAAAAGAAGCAAGTGAATGGGTCAGGCTTGGCCCAGTTGGTCTGGATGTGTGAATAGAAAAGTAGAGGGTATAAAAAATCAAATTGGGTCTTAGGGTGTGGTTAGGAACTGATGGGGTGAAAAAAGAAAACTTTAAAGTGTAGGGAAGGGTCTTTAGTTTATTTGTTTTGTTTTATTTTAGTTGTTACTTATTTAATCAGATTTTACCTTTTGCTCTCTTTTCTACAGTGACGAATTCCCTCTACGCAATATTTATTATTCTTCTAGAAAAAGAAAATAATAGCAACAAAGATTCATATTGTGGTTACGGTTGTGTTGTTGTAATTGCAAGAATGTGATCCACATTTGCGGAAAATTACAGTTCAGAAGGTCACCATAATAACTAATATTGTGGGCACATTTGTAGACTTTTATTTATTTATTTTTACTTATGAGAGAGAATTGAACTCAAGTAATTTTATTATTAGACTATTTAGCATTGTTGTTTGGTAAGCTCAAAATAAAAAGAAATTATAACGTTTAAAATTTAATTTTTGAAACGTTATCTAAAATAATGTTTTAATTTTGAAAACTAATTACTAATATTTTATTCTCATTTTACCCTTAATTTTTCAGCAAATAACAAAATTTGTCTCTCACGAATTAGTACACTTGTTTCTTTTTCGCTGCCACTTATCATTTTCTTGCTCTCCTCTCATTCTAAATATATAAATATTTAACACATAAAAAAATAAATATTTAATTAAATAAATATTTAATATATGAAAAAATAAATATTTAATTAATTAAGTAATTTGTTCATAATAAATAAATTAATATAAAAAATATTTAATTTTAATATTAAATCACAATAATATTACATGCATTTTTAAATAATTTAACAAAATTCAATTAATTGTACAATTAGTTTTATTAAATAGTTTTAATTTAATCAACTATAAGCTTTCAACTCTAATCTTACAATTACAATCTCATAACTTTCAACTAATTTTGTTAAAGTGTGTTTGAATTAACTTTTATCAACTTCTTTTTGTTTTTAATTTGAAAAAAAAAAAAAAAACACTTTATACAAAATATAGTTTTACATGACTGCATGGTGTTCACAGTTTGGTAAGTTTTTGAAAATATAAATTATAATAAGAGTGTTATATAATTATAAGTTAACAATCATAATATATAATTAGCTTGTAATATTAAAATAAGAGAAAAATTTACAATAGTTTTAGTTTTAGGTGATGTATTACTCATGCAATCCCATGTCATCAGTTAAAATTATAAATAAATGAAAATAAATTTAATAGTACTATAACATAAAATCATTACTCGATATGTATTTGTCTGAATCTCCTTTGACTATAATATTTGTAGTTATATTTGAAATTTTTGTTTCCAATAAAATGCATATATACTAAATAAATATGTTTAATATGAAGACAGACTTACTTTTATGCTTTCACAATCTATTAAGAGAGAATCTCAGTCAAATTAACAATAGAATAACTATATACCTACTTAGTATAATTTCAACATCAATATTTTTACCTTATTTTTAGGAAAACTTTACAAAAGATGAGAGGAAAGACTACTGTTGAAAGACTTGGATGACTAGTTTTAGTTGAAGGGTCATATATACTTTGGTTGGATGTGGTTTTCTTTAGGCAAAGAGCATTACAATTTGTGGAAACAATGACTTTTTTTTTACTTTTCTTTTTGGCAAAGGCAATTTGGTATTTCTGTTGAGTTATCTCTAGGAATAGTTGAAGCATGAGCTTGGTCAAAGGTTATTGATGTGGACCTTCCCCAAAGGCCACCGAGCCCTGCTTATGGGCCTGGCGCAGGGCCCAGCCCATAATCCACACCAGTATAAAGCCTCTCCAGAAACCCTAAAAGGCAGACCTTACCTATCAGCGCCGCGTCTAACAGTAGTAAAAAGCTCTTACCACCATCAGACTCATAACTCCACCACCCAACGAGACCCTAGAATCCCGCGTCCTCATATAAACCTTCATATCCTCATTAACGTTGAGTAATACCCTTAACATTGGTGCGGTGAGCGTGGATCTTCACCTTCAGGTTTTTCGGTTCGACGCGTTTATAACCTATGGACCCCACTACCCCACAAAAAGATACCCTCGGTACCGCCCCGGACCCAATAGGCGCACCACCGTTCCTCAAAAATACCCTTGGCACCGCCTCGGACCCGGTAGGCGCATCCTAGTTGCTAGAAGGCGCCGAGCCGCGGGACCCAAATCAATCAGTCCTTGCAACCCTATTGGACCATTTACAAGATATGAAGCGCAAGATACATGAGTTAAAAGCACAAAGGCAGGAAGACATGAGGGAAATACACAAGTTACGAAGCAAAGGCGACGCTCATGTCCCGACTACAGTAGAAGGTACAGCACAGTCTACAGGTCAATCTTCCCCGTACGTCGATCCAGAGGTAATTTCTACTGAGATTGTAAATCTGACTGGTTCCCGAGCACCTCCTCTGCTGACGACAGGTAGGCAACCCAAACATCCTTTTGTCGAGCAGATCATGACTTATCCATTACCAAGTCACTATAAACAGCCTGTCCTAGATTTATATGACGGATCAACAGATCCAGTTGAACATATATGTAGTTTTGAAAATGTAATGTTAATTTCTAGAGTGGAAGATGAGATAAAATGCAGGACGTTTCTGACTTCGTTAAGAAAAGCTGCGTTACAGTGGTTCAACAACTTACCCCCGAGATCTATAGTTGGGTTTGACCAGTTAGCAGATCAGTTTGTGGCACGCTTCTCCACGAGTATTCCCTCGAAGAAGACTTCAGCTGTATTGGCGACTTTGCGTCAAACGGACGAAGAATCTTTGAGGTCATATATCCAGCGGTTTACGGCACTATCCCTGCAGATTCGAGATTTGAAGGATGAAGTGGCGGTACACACCCTTATGGCGGGGCTTAGAACTGGACGGTTCAGGGAAAATATTACTTTGAATCCTCCAGGTTCTCTCCAGGAACTGTTGCAGAGAGCGGGAAAGTACATTAATTTAGAAGAAGTGGAGAGGGCGGTTCCAAAGGAAAGCAAGCCCTGCGAGGGTGGAAGAGATAGAGAAAGAGATAGGGAAGTCTGACCTCGGCCGTTTCCCAAGTTCACGCCCCTAAACCAAAATAGGGCGCGCGTGTTGCACGAGATATGTCAGGCGGGGTTGGTTCAACTCCCTCCACCGATGAAGTTATGATTGGGTCACCCCTTCTTTATTGACGAAAGAGGAAAAGCAAAGTTCCCACTCCGGTGGCGCAAGAACTTTGGGTGAGTCGAGGAGGTTTCTAGCGCGGACCTTGGACCGGCCGCTTATTATTTGGTAAAGGAGCTAGAATCTAGGGTCTATGCCGACCCGACAGAAGCTTTCTATCGTGCCCTCCAATATATTGGTGTGTCATTAGTCCTTTGTTGTTGTTGTATAGCATGTTGAAACATAACTGATGTTTGTTAATATTGCAGATCGAAAGACGATGCCGAACCTAAGGAAATTATTGGAGCGCACTGGATGCGATACTAGTGGCATTCCTAAGAGGAGGAAAATCACAGCTTCCCAGTCTAGGATGGAAGCGGCAAGACCAGTGACTCGGGTAGAGTCGTCCAGCCAGTTAATTTGCAATCAAGAGGGGCATTTCTCAGGGTTAATCTTCATCCCAAATTCGCTCAGCGTGGCAAAAGTTTGTCTCAAGTCCTCCAAATGCTGGGTAAAACTCATGGACTTTGTCAGAATGTCATCCACGTATACTGCCAGATTCCTACCTATTTGTCCTTTAAACATCTTATTCATTAGGCGCTGATAAGTCGCCCCAGCATTCTTTAATCCGAATGGCATTACTTTATAGCAATAACATCCTTCCTCGGTAACAAAAGTGGTTTTGTCCTCATCCACGGGATCCATTTTTATTTGGTTGTAATCAGAGTAGGCGTCCATAAAACTCAACAGAAGATGTCCAGCCGCCTCATCTACTAGTCGGTCTATATTGGGCAGGGGGTAAGGATCCTTAGGGCATGCCTTATTCAAATCAGTGAAGTCCGTACACATCCTCCACCTTCCGTTTGATTTCTTTACCATAACTACATTGGATATCCAAGAAGAATATTCGACCTCACGGATAAACCCCACATTTAACAACTTTTGTACTTCCTCCCTTATAGCCGCTTGCCTTTCCGAACTAAATAACCTTTTCTTTTGAGCTACAGGTTTAGTTCCAGGTTTAATGCAAAGTTTATGAGTTATAACGGAAGGATGGATACCTGGCATATCGGCAGTAGTCCAGGCGAAGGCGGCGGCATTTTCCCTCAGAAGAAGTTCGAGTTCCTATTGTTGCTCCGTACTCAAATGTGTTGAGATCCGGACGGTCCGTCCCTGTTCCCCTAACTGGATCTCCTTGAATTCTCCTGATGGTGCCGGCCTTTCCTGAGTGAAATCTGCTCGAACATCAACCTCCCTCATAGGTAAGGTTCTCGCCCCCGGTTCCATGTCCTCCTTGCACATCGTCTCTTGCTGGCCCTTGACCGCCGTGATCACCAGTCCCTTCTAATATAATTCCCTGGCCACCATTTGATTCCCCTTTATAATACCCACACCTCCTTACAAGGTCGGGTATTTAATTACAAGATGACGGGTTGAAACTACTGCCCTAAGTTGGTTAAGCACCGGTCTTCCCAGGATCACATTATATGGCGAAGAACAGTCCACTACCAAGAATTCGACAGTCTTAGTGACCTGGTCGGGGGCGTCACCGAATGTTGCCAATAGCTTGATCGCCCCTTCCACTCGGGTTTTTGCCCCGGAAAAACCTATCAAAGTCCCCCTGTATGGCTCTAGCATTTTTCTATCAATTGCCATTTGCTGAAAAGTTCGCAAAAATAGAATGTCTGCCGAACTCCCCTGATCGACCAAAATCTTTTTGACCAAACAATTTGCAATCATAACTTCTATCACAGATTATCGAGTATAGAGGCTCGATCACGCGGAAGAACCAGCCTTTGAATTGTTTGGCTAAATCCTTCGCCGGAAGAATCAAGGATTTCCCTTTTTTGGCGGAGAAAGAAAGATACCCGACTGAACGTTTCTTTGGATTCTTTAAAGTATAGAAATAAAAGAAGACATCTGTGCGGGGCGACCTATTTAGTGCAATACATATTTTCTGGAAAGCATGGAGGGTCGCCCACGCATTTGGATGAAGCTGGGAAGGCGCTACTTGGAGGGTTCTAAGGATTCTCATTTCAAAATCGTTAAGGGGGAGCGTTACCCCACATCTATAGGAATAGTATAAGTTCCAAGTAAAAAATCGATCTCCATACCGACCCTCACTAACCCCAAAACCCGGCGGACAAGCGGACGCGCCGAAATTAGCGGCTGAACCTACGTCCCCGTATATCGAATCCCTAAGATTATTTAGGGATTCTTCGGTTATACACAAACTCGTCGTCGTAATTTCTTGGGTCACCCACCAAGCCTCTTGCAGATCATAATTAAAAGGGGCACCCTCTACCCTAAGGTCGTCGACCCCAAGTGTTTTAGGGTCGTAGGTAACCTCTACGACGTCGACTTCCCCCGCCGAGCGAGGAATCGCGACGGTAACTTCGCTGGGATCACCACCGGAAGTGGCCTCACCCATTGCAGCTACCGCACCAGTTGAACTTGGTTCGCTAATCGAAGCCATTTTATGACCCAACAACACCCCTGAAAGCTAGTAAGGTAGAGCAAATAGGCAAACTTGAAGAAGAACGGCGGTGAGAGAAGCCCTACGGTGAGTAGAAAGGTGGAGAAAGAAGCAATGGAGGAGGTCGGAGGTTGACTAGGAGAGAAACCGAAAACGCAGACGCTCGAGGACTAGCAGAAATAAACAGTAGAACACAGCAGTGACCCACGCGGGGACCACTTATATAGGCTAATGGGACAATTGCGAAAACGCTTCGAGAAATGGTATATGTGTCGATAACGACAAAACAATAATGTCTCATAAATGCGAAAGGAGATGGACAATTAATGCGGGAACACGTACAGGCAACACGGGGTAATGATGTCCAGGGAAAGGTACGATGGGACAGGTGCGAAGTCTGCGCCACTTCCCTCGACATAATCCTCTTGAGAAGCGCAAAGGTACATAATCCACTCGAGAAGTGCAAAGGGACGAAATCTGCATAACCCTTTTTTTTGACATAATCCCCTCGAGGTACACAACACGCAATAGGTGTGACGATTGAATAGCTGCCTACACCAAGGTAATATGACACAAACAATTTCCCGCGTAACCGCAGCTGGATTCTATTCCCAAAATATTAGTCGGGCACAAATATGGGTCGGGTCAAAATTGAAGAATATTGGTCGGTACAAATTCACACATTCGTCCTGGATCTTCGTAAGCCGGAATCTCCGGCCTAGTTGTTTCGGTCGACGTATAAGACAAACTCCGCCCACTTTACAGGTTCAAGTCGTTAAAATCAAAATATAACAATATAATAATAATAAAATAACAATAATACTGAACGTGTATACAACATAGCTCGGCAGTTTTCCCCGCCAAACCGCCGACCTAGGGGGCAAATGATGTGGACCTTCCCCAAAGGCCACCGGGCCCTGCTTATGGGCCTGGCACAGGGCCCAGCCCATAATCCACACCAGTATAAAGCCTCTCCAGAAACCCTAAAAGGCAGACCTTACCTATCAGCGCCGCGTCTAATAGTAGTAAAAAGCTCTTACCACCATCAGACTCATAACTCCACCACCCAACGAGACCCTAGAATCCCGCGTCCTCATATAAACCTTCATATCCTCATTAACGTTGAGTAATACCCTTAACAGTTATATTTTGGTTTATCAACTTATTTTTAAGACAACATATAAGTGAGTCCGACACGACTTTAGATTTAAAACCTTAAAGTTATATTTAGTTGGGTAAAATGAAATTTGGTATGAACGAAAATAAGAAGAAAAAGGATATTTATTTTGTTTGGTAGGTTAAGATGAAATTGAAGGAATGGAATGGTTCACCATTAAAAAGACAAATTTACTCTTTAAAAATATAAATTAAAAAAAATAAAATAATTGTACTGATAAAATTAACAAATTAAAATATCTATTTATATAATTACATATTATTTTTAAAATAAATTAAATTGAAATAAACAATTAAAAAAAACAGAAAAGCACACAGAGGAAGCTTCTTCCTCTACAACCATGGACGACAAACGTGCAAACGAGAACCTTAGCACTGGCGTCCTTGCTTGTTCTCCAGTAAAACCCCATTCCCAAGCAAAAGCTATTTGCAACAGTGCACTATCTTCCCAAATATGTCGCCGGTTAGCCATACCTTCACCAAATTCATGACGGTGGATGGTCCTATCCAGCAATAACTTCTTCACTAGCAATGAAACTCTCATTTTGGTAGCGGCTTCTGCCCAACTTGGTGGAAACAAGGTATTATGGGCATTGGGGTCTCATTCTGGTGCGAAAGAAGCTTTCTTCCCAATTTTTGGGGGAAGAGCTAATCTAGATTTTATTAAAAAAAAGTTAATAACGAAAAAAAAAAGAATTTGGTAAAGCAGAACTGATGGGGATGTATAATGAAATATTTAACCTATTTTTGAAATTTACAACTTTATAAAGAAATCCACTTCTACATTAAAATTGATTTTTCATGTTTGGATTAAAAGGAAGAAAAAATAAACATGATGACAATAGACATGTCTTTGGATTATATTTTTTGAAAAAAAAAAAAAAAGAAAATTGGGATGAAAGGAGGCTATACTTATATTAAGGCGAGAGCATGTCACAAAGCCTAAGCAAGGGATCCAACCATACTTATGGATTGTTTACCAATAGAGGACTGTGTGATGTTTATAAAGGAGAACTACTGAAATAAAGTACAAGCATACATTACCGTGTTGACGGCAAAATATTTTAGGGTAGTCGTACCCAAGGGATTGATCAAATAATTACTAAATTACCAAGTTCAAATTTTATTTAGGCATTTGAATTATTGCGAATGAACAAGCAAAAATAGGAAGCAAATAAATGAGATCGCAAGTGATGATGTGAAATCAATGAGACATAGCCTAAGGTCTTGATTTCACCTCAATTGTTTGTATTGAATTACTTCATTTCCTCAATCCGATTAACTATAATAATTGCCAATCAGGACTACTATCGTGTTACTAAGTTTTTCCCATGGTCGAATTAACCTAACTTAAACTACCAATTCAATCATATCCCAATGTGAATTGTAATAGTCTAAATTGCATTAGGTTTTGTGAGTTCCCTTTTATGTTTGCATTGTGTCCTAGAATATCCTTATCCTAATCTCCTTTGTAGATCTAATTCTCATAGTCTAATTCCTACTAATTGGCCAGATCAATAAGAATAAGAAGATGAATGGAGAGAAATAGAACAAAATTAGATATAATAAAATTGAATTGATTCCACTACTATGTTTTGACTTTGGGTAATTTTAACAAATTCTTGGCTAATTTCCACTTAATTCCACTCTAGATACACGAACGTGTTTCCTTCCATTCGCAAAGTGTTAAAAAGTCCCAAAACATAATTCTAAAAGCCTATTTATAGTCTAGGTACACCATCCTCTGTAAATATGACTCCCAAACTAATTAAAAGGCCCAAAACAGTGAAAAGATCGCAATTCCTCGTGTTTGGCACTACAACACCATGAACATTCTTTCAGGTCTTCTTTGTTATACTTTGGCACCATGGCGCACCAGGCTTGCGCCGCAGCGCCAACTTCATGCTTTTAGATCCTCATTTGCTTATTAGGTGCTATCTTGTTTCTCTTGCCACACACTTGCTCCTTTCCTTGCTTGTTGTAACATTGAATTCCTTCTTTTGGCCATAATCCTTCAAATTCATGACTTTATGCTCAATTTCACACCTTGCTTCTCCAGTTCTTTAATCATGCAAGGTAAGCAATTAAGGATCAAATACATTCCAATTTTCCGAAGATAAGGACTCCAATGCAAGGGATTGTAGCCTAATTTAATTATATAAAATGTATTTATCATTGTTGCAATGGGATTGAAACTCAACCATTAAAGGCAAAATGAATTCTATCCATATGCGATGAACCAAACACCCCTAGTTTATTTCCAATATTATAAACTACTAAAAGGTTGCATGTCCTATATCATGTGATTAGACAAAAATTTATCTTTTGTTTTAAATTTAAAATGTTTTAAAAAAATTAACAATGCGAAGTGAAAATACGAGAGGAAGAAGAAGGAATTCAAAGAGAAGGTTGCGAGGAGAACAACACCATCACCCTTGCTTTATTGAAGGGAAGTTCTTGTAGCTCTCATAGTCCATAGAAGGAGTTTGTAAAAGTGCTTGTTTTTTTATTAAAAAAAGAAACTTTGAGAGATAATCTCGTTCCAAGTCTAATAGCATAGGTATCTTTCTTTTTTCATTCTCTTTTCTTTCTTCTTATTGTGGCATTGTCCAATAACTGTTCCTCAGGTTACCTAAAAAATGATTCCCAATCATTTACCTATATAAATCCTAAACTTACATTATCTGTAAGAAAGCTAGTCGTTTCCCCCTTTGTGCAACAAATTGTTTTTCTAACAAGTTTTAAGCTAATCAAATGACTATGAGTTCGATAATGTAGACAAAATTCATGAGGCAAAGAAAAGGGAGAGGTATAGCCACAATGCAAGCCATAGAGACAGCAAATCCACCCACCTTTATTCTTCAGTTTGATTACCATGACTTTTATTTCCAAGTCACCAGAAGAAGCGACTGCATGCCTAACTTGGAACACAAATTTAGGTGGTTATGTTTGTGTTCTCTATGTTTTCTTGGCATATTTGTATAAGATATACGATAATTTATTGTTGTAAGTAAATTCTTTGGGTTTATGAACTGAGTTAAATATCATTTTAATTTCTAAGTTTTGAAATCCTAAATAATTTTGTTCGTCACACTTCAAAATTTCTTATCAATTTAGTCTCTCACATTTCCAAATTATTAATTTCGTCTTTCAAACGTATCAATGCTAATGGTTATTTATGGATTTATTGGCAGTTTAAAACTCCAGAAATTCTATAAACATGAAGGGTAAGAGACCAAATTGATTATGTTTTCAAGTGTTTGGTACTGAAATAGTATTTAACTCGTGTGTTTTTATACAAATTTGAAGCCAAAAGTACCAAGAGAAAAAAAGGAAGAATGCCATATGAAAATTGGTGAGAATTTTTATAGCTTTTGTTAAGTTAAAACAAATATCCTATCCCCATGAAAAAAATAAGTACATTATTCAATTTCTATCCATTCTCAAAATTTTTAAAGCAAATAAGGATTCCAATTACAAAAGAACTGTAAGCTTATAAAAAATCAAAAACAAGTTACAATAAAATCAATCACCCCTTGTACTTGAGTTCTCGAATCTTTTTTAGGAGAGGTGCTCATAAATAACTACTTCAAATGGATTGTTTTTAATAGGATACTAGGGGAAATTTAATATATACACACACACACACATATATAATTTGCTCCTTTTATGACGGGGTTTTTCCATTTTTATTCTCCAATCTATTTTTGGAAAAACATTGTTCCCCATTGAAACACATTCGTGGGTGATTGAGGACATATTGAGAGTCACAAAGGAGAAGACCGTTGTGTATATGAAACTTCCAGTACAATTATTATCTAGAAAAGGAGAATATAGTGAACAAAGAAGTGTCATAGATGATAAAGGCTAATAGAGAGTTTGGTGATTTCTTTTGTAGAGAGAAAGAGAGATAGAGCACATTAACATTTGAATGATCAAAGACAAGTGATGTTGGTTGTGGGGGTGTATATGAAATAGGTGTAGATGGATGGCATGTAGTAGCTCTCTCTCTACTCTCTACTCTCAATATTCGATAGTGTTTTATTTTTCCTTTCTTTCCTCTGTCTTAAAACAAGTTCTTAGAGGATTGCATTTTTGGAATTTGGGTAAAGACGATGCTTTTTTTTTTTTTTTGTGGGATATCAATAGTGAAGTTGAATGGAAAAGTGCCATAGATTTATTTATTTATTAATTTTTTTGGTAAACAAGATGTCATAAGGCAATGGGGTTTAAGAGGAAGGTCCTCCTTCAAATAGTCATTTCGCAGAAGATAAGCATCTTTCGAAAAAAGTTAACTATGTGAGAAAAAAAATTTTGGCACACTATCGTTGAATTAGCATCTACATTTACAAAATTAAACTAACAAATTAAGATACATAAGTCATCCAATGTAGCACTTCACTTTTTGTAGAGTTATAATAGAGGCCCATATTGATCACTCCTTAAATCTAAGATGTACCATTTTGATCTCTCTAATCTAAGGAGGACTGTTTTGATACCTCCCCAATCCTAAAGGACTAAAAAGATATTCTACTTTAAATAAAGTGAACCTTTTGAACCATTAAATCGTGAATGGTTCATATGGATTAGAGTGGTTCAATGGTTCTTTCGTGGATTTTTTTTTTCCCCAGTTTCAATGCTTGGACCTGTTTTTTAGTTAAGTTGGAGGAGTTATAAAAGAAACAATTAGTTGATTAGTATTTTATCACTAGTTGAGAAGCTAGTTTTTTTGCATAGTTTGGAAGAGTTAAAGTTGAAAGTATGAAAGTTATATAAGGTAAAGTAAAAAATTATGGAAGTTAGAAGGTTGGAGTTGATATGTCATGAGCTACTTTATAACTCCTTGGTGATTAAGGTTTTAAGGCATCATGTAATTAGAAATAATTAGATCTTTTTGATTGCTCTTGCCATAGTTACAATTTGAAGTCTTGAGAGTTCTTAAGAGTACAATATAAAGTGGTGAAGTATAAGTCTCAAAGGCATGAGTCTAGACAAGATTATTAAGGAAAAAATTCTTCTCTGGTTATTGCTCATCTATATTTTCTACAATACTTTACATTATTATTAAGACAACAAGAGAATTATCCTCAAATGCAATATCTGTGATATGAAAATCTTGAACAAGAAGAAATAATGCTTCTCCAGGAATCCAAGCCTTCAAGTTTGTATATTAAGAAATTTATTGGAAATATTTTGATCTTTGTGTCATCATAAACTATGTGACATACTTGAAAAAAATCTCAAGATTCCCTAGGAAAACTTATATAAAAATTATAACATTATAATTTTAGTCGTTCAGCTACCAGGAGGTAGAAGAGCCCCATCAATCCAGTGTGTTGTTTCTTGTTGTTGTAATTAGAAACAAGTGTTAAAGTTTCGTCTTGAATTATCTTAATAGAACCTGGTCGAGGATAACATGTTGTCATTCCTACAATGTAACCCTTCTCATTTCCTGCCTCCTTCCCCTTTCCATATTTAGGTAATGAGGTACAAATAATCCTTCCATCCTGGAATCATCAGAAAGAATTTCCAATTTAAGATGATATGGATTTGAAAAAAAAAGATGCACAACATTTGCACTTTCTTAAAATGTGATGGATTAATTTTTTTTTTTAATAGAAAGGAAGAATTGAAGGCAAAACTATAGATAAATTCCAAGGAATATAAAGACTACAAATCAAAATTTCCCCCAATCACGTACTTAGGAAGAATTTTCAGCAAGATGTTACATTGGTCTAGATTTTAAAATTGTAAAATAAGTGTCTCGCTAGATGTAGTATCCTTAATGTTGCAAGGATCCTTCTTTTTTTTTATTTTTTTTTCCTCATTTGGTAGCTAATGCTATCTGGGTATATATCTTATATTCGTAAGATATATCAATTCCTTTTTCGAATATCAATTCTTGTAAATGTTCTGTGGTCTGAATATCTAGAATTAAACCATTTAAGTATAATGGTAAATAAAGAAAAATCACCTGTCCATAGAGAGTTGAACCCATTCCACTTGCATGCTGATGAGCAACTCCATAGATAACATATCCACTAGTTTTCATTTGGAAACTTGTCTTTTTTAGATCAATGCATCCACTACCATAATTTTGAGTAGTGTTGCAAGCTTCAACATCATACTCAATCTGTCGAAAAAAGAAAAATCTATATTACTCTTGCTAAATTCAAAAGTGAAGAAAGCTCTTGTCAGTTGTTACCTTATTAATATAAAATTTAAATTCTCTAAATATGTCTAATGGGGAACAAGGGAGTGAGTATTATTGAACTGAAATAACACAATATCATGAAATTCTAAAAAGAATACTCACTTGGCAGTTATGGCTCACATTTAATCCGCTTGGACCATTCGATATTTTCACAGTATCGGTCACATCAAAAACATAAACCTTCAAAGGAACTATAAGATTGTCCCAGTCAATCCACTCCACTGTGTATCTAAGGTAGACTGTTCTAATTGACCCCTTATGGCTTTCCTTCAATCTGCACTGTGCATTATCACTGCAGCACCACCCACCACCTATGTAACCTGGTCTCAGAGGCTGGCCATTTCCGTCCTTTGTTACATTATATAGATCACACCTGCATTCTGTGCACCCAATCCTATCTTCTACACCACGTGTATCAATGACGTGAAGATTCACCATCCATTTCTCTTCATATCCAGCAGGAATTTCTGTTGGATTGCCAACCTCTATACCAAAAGGATCTGGAATATGTGTAGCTGTTTGTCGAGTTTCAGATCCAAGGCCAAAGTACTGTGAAAGAAGATTTTGCTGGCAAATGCCAGCATTTCTTGAAATAACTTTATCTTGAGGATTTGTAGAATTTTTGGGCTGATAGTATTTAATAACAGTCCAATGGTGAAGATAAGTTTCATAGAGAGGAATAGAATTCCCTTCATCATCAACTAGTTCGCCATAGAAATTCTTGATTGCAATATGTCCTTTGGGAAACTTCAAATCATGGTAGTTCTTGTTTGAACTTATTCCTGGTGCAAGTTCAACATTGGGGGATAAAAAAACAGCTGATTTTATTTTACCTTTGGATTTCCCAGATGCTTTTGATGGTGTGCTGAGTGCTAGAAATAGTATTACTAATAAGATTGCCCAATCTTGATATATATACCTCATTTTGACCTGCCAAAACAATTTTAGTAAGATATTCATGAACTGTAAGTTTAAATTTATCATCTCTAAGAAATTCAGGTAGACAATTAGTCTCACTTCAAATGGTAATGAGATGACTTGGATGTAAACGAAAAAAAAAAAAAAGAGAGACCAGTAACATGACAGTTTATGGGAAATGCCAAAATAGATATTTCTTCATTTTATTTTCTTTTGGTGAATATGTCAAAATAGTTTCTATAAGGATAATTTTAAGCAAAACGGTAGCCAATTTGAAGTGTGTTTGTGATGTGTAACAATGTGTACCCAGAGCATCAACCCTTTCTTCAAATATTTCTTTTACAATTTTAATATAGAAACTCTAGAATCGATGAGTTTTTGGCCTTAATTATGCTATGTTTTAGGTTTGTACTTTGATGACATTTCTAAACATCGACTCTTTGTCTACAAGTAACATGCTTGTTCTCTCTTCCTTCCTACTTATAGCTTGCTTTTTGATGCAGATGATTAATTAGAGAAAAATAGTTAAGTACTCATTTAATTAAATGATTTGCTAAAATTTTTAATTTATTCTTCTCGTGAGCTTCAACAATCATGTTTAATCCATCAACTAGGTTAGGACAGAATAATCCACCCAAAGGCACATGATAACCTTGTTGATGGATTAAGCTTGATTGTCAAAATTAAAAAGAGAAAATTGTTGGCAAAACATTCAATGAAAAGTGTATGTTAAATGGGATGCCATAGTCAATTTGCACCTTTTCTTGCATTCCAGTATCCCCACCAAATTTTTTCTACTTGTGCAGTTGTACATGTCTAAGAGATGGGAAAGGGATTATCTATCTATAATAATCTTACTTCCCATACAAGTTGTGTCATGCCACCTTGTAACTAAAGGTCAATTTTTCAATTTTCTTTTCCTTCAAATATGACTAGTTAAAATAGGTAACAATTAGGGAAATGTGTGAATCCCCAAAACTTCATGTGATCTGCACTTTACCTCTAAATATTTCAAAATATACATTTAACTTAAACTTTTTAGCATGTGGCACGTCACATTCAAATCTTAATTGTTGTTAAAATATATATAAACGCAAAAACTCATGTGCATGGCACAATTAAAATCACCTACTATTGCAGTCTTTAAAATAAGAAGGGCAATTTTGCCAACACTTCTCTACTGCAAGGATCGCTAGGCCTCATTGGAGTTTGCAAGGACTGAATTTATCAAATTTATTGGAAAAATTCCCAGCCGTGCTAGTTGATAGATATAATAGAAGAAATATAATGAATTTGTTTTCAACGATTCTAACCTGTGCTGTGAGATCTCACCAACCCAGATGGGATCAATCTTGAACTTGGCTTACAAACCTTTGAATTCGACGAAGACTTCGTCTGACTCTGCCTTTACAAAATCTTTATCGTCACGTGGTAATTTGGAATGGAAATTCTTGATTTCCATTGATTCTCATAACAGCTATATATATATGAGTAAAGCATCATCAATCCACTACATGCAGCCAAATATAGCTACCTTTATATATGCTACTTCAAAATATAGCTAGATTAGTTATAACATATTACAATAGTTACAACTAATCACAATATTTCCAAATCATGATAGCAGATATAGTATCCTAATAGCATCATCTAGTTGGAGCAAACAGATTTTGAATGCCTAACTTGCCAAAAAAAAAAAAATGGCTTTTGTTTTTTGTTAGATTCAAAGTGTATGTGACATTGTTTTTAAATTTAATTTTGTTGAAAATTCAAAGTGTGTGTGTATGTATTCTCTTAATCAGATTTGATTATTTGAATGAATAATTTAAATAAATAATATATAGAACAAGTTTAATTTAGCTTTAAATGTGAAGAAGAGAAAAGGAGCACATCCTGCATAGTGGAGATGAGAAGGTAGTTAATAAATTTGATACATAAGGCTCAAGGACCATAGATAATTAATGAAATTATGACTTTAGTTGTTGATAGTATTAAAGAAAGCATTGAAAAAACTTGCAATTATAGAGATTTTGTTGACAAAGTTCATAACCAAACAAAAAATAAACGTGAACTTGGCAAAGCGGAACTAATGGGGATGTATAATAAAATATTTAACCTATTTTTGAAATTTACAACTTTAAAAAGAAATCCATTTCAACATTAAAATTGATTCTTCATGTTTGGATTAAAAGGAAGAAAAAAGAAACATTATGATAATAGACGTGTCTTTGGAATATATTTTTTTTGATAAGAAAAAAGCAAGACTTTAGGATGAGAGGAGGCTATATTTATTCTAAGGCGAGAGCATGTCACAAAACCTAAGCAAGGGATCCAGCCAAACTTATGAATTGTTTACCAATAGAGGACTGCTTGTTGTTTATAAGAGAGAACTATTGAAATGCAAGCATACCTTACCGTGTTGCTGGCAATATATTCCAAGGTTGTCGTATCCAAGGGATTGATCAATTAATTACTAAAGTACTAAGCTCAAAGTTTATTTAGGCATTCGAATTATTGCGAATGAACAAGCAAAAATAGGAAACAAATAAATGAGACCACAAGTGATGATGGGAAATCAATGAGACAAAGCCTAGGGTCTCGATTTCAGCTCAACCGTTTGTATTGAATTACTTCATTTCCTTAATCCTATTAACTATACTAATTGCCAATCAGGATTCCTAATGCATTACTAAGCCTTTCCCATGATCGAATTATCCTAACCGAAACTACCAATTTAATCATATCCCTATGTGAATTGTAATAGTCTAAATTGCCTTTCTCTTCTATTTCTTTTTTTCGTACATAGCTAATACTTTTTGGTTCCTATGATCACTAGTTTAGGGATCAAAACCAAACCTAAATGTCATTTTTGCTATATCCATATACAAGTAGCTAGGATTAAGAGAATCAGATGTAACGTAAACTAGAAGAAAAGAATGATAATCTGAATGTTAACCAAAACTATCTGAGTAAATAAATAGAAGACAAATAGCAAAATCCAAAAAACAACATTAACAGAACAAGAAGAAAAAAAACAAAGAATGAAACAATCGTTTGTATATCAATGGCAATTTTCTTGCCACAATATCATTGTTATTCTGACTTAAATTGCAGGGAAATTCCTCCAAGACACCCACTTCCTCTTTTTGATCCCCATATTGTTCATCTTTCCAACATAAAGACTAGAGAATGATATGGGAAAATTTTCTTCAGATTTCGCTTGATATGGGAAACTAATTTGTCAAAGAGATGAAAGAGGTCAAGAACTTAACCTTCTGGCTTTCATTTCTAAATGAGTTTGCTATCATCTTTTACAGTTTACACTACATTTTCAGCAATCATCTCAAATGGTAGTGAAGAAATTTGGCGATATTTCTTTCAAAGGGAATGATTGTAAGTGGCCAACGTTGTTTAGAATTGTCTCAACAACTTCAGGAAAATCTACGAAAGGTTACATGTGTAGTGTCTCTGTTTTATGGACCCCAAGGGTTTTATGATATGATCAAACGGTGGTTGTGGCTATTATTCATGGGCATCTTAAGAAGCTTAGCTAGAGCACCTTGGTTATTTAATGTTACGCGGTTTTCAAATAATCTATAGAAGTTGCCAATTGAATTATTCCGCTTATAAGGCTTAAGTTTTTGAGATAGAAGTATCATATATTCATCTCATTCAAAAAGTGCTAGCTCCCAAAACAGAGAGACATAGATTATTGCCTGTCTCTCTCGCTCTAAAGGACATCTAACAAGAAAACAATCAACATCTACATGTAATGTATAGCTCCCAAAATATACGCCGGTCTTTCTGCAAAGCACTATTGCATTTGTTCATCAAAAAAGTTGCATTGTCCATTTTCGACTATTACATGCATTGTCCATTTTCTACTCACCAGCGCATTGTCATAGTCTATCCCAATCTAAGTTAAACACCTCTAGGTGCTCATTTACTTTGTGCAACTCCTTTGTCGACTGGGATCTATGCATAAGTTTACTTTGCCTAATAGTCGAGCTTTGACACAATGTTAGTTGAAGCACCACTGAGAAATAACTGTTCAATGAAAAATAATTTTAAAAATTAAAATTGTATCAAGAAAAGTCACCAATACTGAGAAGATGTTCTTCCCATAAAGCATTTGCTTTTCTCATGAATAATACAATTGCTTTTGTCTTTTCATTTATGCCTGAATCCACACATAAAGCATGGCGTTAGCAGATTCTTTTACCAGTGCAATCAATAAGTGGGTAATTAAATAACCGATTATTATTATTGTGCACATATAATCTGAAAAACTTAACTTTAATCAGTGACACCAACCGAAAAGAAGGTAACTTTGTGACAGATCAAGGTTTTGGCAAAACAATTGGTCAAGAAACTTGAACATCATGTGTGAATAAAAGGTTGTCATCAAAAGAAAAGGCTTCTAGAATCCAACATTATTGTCTTGTTTTGAATAATGTATTCTGTATTTGCCTTCTATATTTGGTTGGTGGAAACGCTCTGTTCAAGTATCTTATAATTGTGTGGGAAGCAGAAGATAATGTATACTGACAAAGTCTACTACAGTACAATGCTGTATATCTTTTCACCCTTAATTGAAAGAGGGGATAATACATGCACACCCACTTCTGGATACTCATATTTTACATCAATTTTTTTCTTTTTGTATCTCTCTTATTTTTCTGTTTACAATTTTATTCATTCAAATAACATAACTAAAATAAATAAGGTGTATATGGAGGTGTGTAAATTTTGGTGTGAAACTAGCTTTTCTCTTATTATAAAATGGCCATACTTTTCCTCTGAAAGTCCACATTCTCTTCCATAAACTCAAAAAGCCTGTGAAAAAGTGACTTCGAAATCCCACTTCATTCCATATCCCCACTGTATTTTCATAAATTCATCTATTTCCATGCAACCACTTGTAGGTCTTCTCTTTCTCTTCTGAAGTGTTTCTTTCTTTTTTTGGTTCTGCAATCTGATAGTGAAGATAAGATTAGTGCTTCTAATCCTCACTCACAGTACACAAAAAGAAAGAAGAAGAGAAAAAGAGGCATGTTTGGCTAATTGTTATTCAACAGAAGAAGAAAGAATGGGAGTTGAGAAAAATCGGTTGCTTCCCTCATTCAAACAAGCCTTGTCGCTTACATGTTACCCTCTCTTAGCTCTTCTCAGGAGCAAATCAAAGTCACAAACAGCCATTTAAACACCAGAGATAACCACCACAAGGTATTGCAACATAGAAGCGCTTTTCTTATAATCTATTCCAAAATAGAAAAAGCACTTTTCTTTGAAGCTCACATTCTGAATGATTTTTCTGTGAAGATGAATCCTGAACTTCAGTTCCGGATTATAGTTCATGGCTTTCTCTTGTTGGCTGCAATGGGGTTCTTGATGCCCCTTGTATACATATAATTCGAATTTCAAACAGAGAGGAGAATGGAAGAACGGCTAGAATAGTATTCTATCTTCATGCAGTTTTGCAGGCAAGTGCATATTCTAGATCTGCAGTTATATTATTTTTGTTAGTTTAACAGGGTTACGATGAATACTCTTTGGACAATAAAGGGATTAAAATATACTATATCGTTAGAAACTCATAGCTTTGTTTATCTCATTTTAAGGACCGAGAATGTGAAAAAAAAAAAAAAAAAAAACAGTTATGCTGTATATGCTTTTCTTGCATTGATTGTGCTTTCCTTTTTCTAAAAAATCTTTTCAATTTTTTGTGCAACAGATGCTTGCTGTTCTCCTGGGCACAGCAGGAGAAATAATGTCCATAAAAATTTCAACAACTTCAACAATAATCATCAAAGAGTAGTAGTGGCATTATATGGTATTATCTGGCTATAAGCCATTCTCGGTCTTTTTAAACCACAAAGGTAATAATTGACCTGAGTTTTATAAAGGAAAAGTTTAATGGCCATTCATAATTTATTACATTTTAAAGATTTTGCATGTTCTTTTTTCTTACTTTGTTGATTTATTCAGTTATTTGTGATTTCTTTTCATTCAATGTTCCAATTTTCTGCTTATAGAATATGATGATTATGATTATGAATCTTTGTCTTTTTCCTCACAGGGAATCCAAAAGGAGAAGTGTATGGTTCTTTTCACACTGGATAATTGGAACTGCAGTGACCTTTCTAGGTGTCTTATTACAGAGAACCACTAGATATAGGAATATAGGGATAGAAGAAATTAGGGATAAATTTTCTTCTTTTTTGGATTTTGAATTCTTATTTCTGAATTTTGTAACATGACATTTTTCTTCTGAAGATGCTTTTAGTTGTAAAATATGATTATATGACATTTAACTAAATTGATCACTAACACGTGTTGATTTAAGTTGTAAATTAAAAAGTTAAGATCATTTAAATATATTGATCTCGATTTAACTTTATATATATGTAAAAAATATTTTTGATAGAACTCACTTCTTTTTGGGTCTCTAGTATCTAGTCCAGATTAGTGATGAATTAAAAAACTTATAATAGATTTATATCTCACAATTAGTAATGGTCAAACAAAAAAAGTTACTCCTTTACGATTTGACAACCCAAACAAGATAAAAGACAAGCAGTGAACAGATCAAGGATATATATATATATCATTATAATTATAATAAATTTATAAATATATTTAGTTATTTATTGATGTAATTGCTTGCAATTACACGTCTCAAATATTTGAAGCTATAAAGAAATATACTTATGGTTTTATCTTGGTCAAGTGCATAATCTCACATTGATGATTCTTTTTAATAAATTATTTATAGGACATAGAGATGTCCAAAATCCGCCCAACCTTGTCCCCGGTCCATTGTTTTTTTTTTTTTTTTTTGAAAAATTAACTTTTGTGGTTGGACTCTTAGGTCACAGGTTGGCAAACATTGACCCAGCTCAAGTAACCCATTTAAGTTATTTAAAAAAATTAAAATTTAGTTTTTTGTATTTTATGGTATAAACTATAAATACCTTTTAATAATATTATCATAACATATTTCTTATTGTATAAGTTAATTATGTTTAATACTTAAAAAAATTACATCAACCTCCACTGTAGTTACCTTGTTTACACTTATTTTTCTTTTTGTTTTAAAAACTTACACATACTTCCTATGTAGTTTGAAAATATATTATACTTAAGTCTAACTTTTAACAATTGACTAACGAAAGTGTTAGTCAACAGTTAATATAATTAAAATATCATAAATACTCTTAATAATTTATAATTTTGATTTCCCTTATAAGTAGCTTACTTTTCATTTACTTTCCTCTATTATTAAAACATACATGTACTGTCCTTATAATTAAAAAGGCACAACACTTAAATACAACCTGTAACAATTACATTAACCAATACACTAATCATATTTTTCTTAGGTAGAAGAATATATATATATATATATATATATATATATATATATATATTGCAGGAGTGATATATTATATATTATTTTTTCTATAATATATTAGAATGCAATAAAAAATCACTTGCTAAACACATAATAAACCAATCATTTAAATTAGATGTTAAAAAATTTTAAAAATTAAATATATTCTATTTGTTTAGATTGTTTTAAAAGCACCCATTACACTTGTAAGATAAAAGTAATAATTAAAACAATGAAAAAAAAAAGATAAATGAATAGTGCAACACTAGAATTTAATTGTTAGTTCAACTCAAATGAACTTTTGATGCAAATATAGCGTAGAATTTCTAATATTTTGAAAGAAAATTAATCTTGCTGACTCTGACACCAACTTATTTGACATAAATTATTTTACACATTATTTTATTTCAAACTAAAGAGCCAAAGGCATAAAAAAATACAATTTAATTAAATTAATAATTATAATGTTTAAAAATTTTATTTTTATTTAAATAATTTTTATATTTTTAAAAATACTTTCAGATTTACATAAATATTTATTTTAAAATATTATATGAAATATGGGGCATCATTAACCTAAAATTAATACAGGACATAAATGAAAATAAGGTGAGTTACTTTTCAATAATTTTTATCTAAGTTTATTTATGAAATGTTTTAGAAAAATAAAAGGAAAAAATTCTGAAAAAACTATTTCTTAATCATGTTAGTTAACTAAGTTTAAATGTAGGTTTTGAAAATAAAAAGAAGACAAATGAAAAATAAATTAATTATAAAGGAAGTTGGTGTAATTTTCTCTTAATATTTTTTCCTTACTTCACCGTATAACTTAATAAAGTTTGTGACGTGCAAAACTAGAAGTAAGAGGTAAAAATAACTTTATGTTGTATTGTTTTTTAAAAGTATTATGATGAATTTTAATTTTAATTTAAACTAAATTTACATTTTTTGTGCTATTTTGTAAAAGCTTAATTTTTTTTTTTAATCATTTTACCTGTAAACTCACCCCCATACATGTGTTGGGTTAAGTTGGATAGACAGATTTTTTGAACAGATCCGACCCATATCTACACAGATGGGTTGGGTAAAAAATCCCATAAAACCCACACAACCCGACTTATGAATATCTTTACTATGTGTTTTACTCCTATCATGCTCATCACAGTTTAATCTGTTGAAGAAGAATAAATTTTCAACTCTACCAGCATTTAGATATCAGAAATTGTGTGGCGGCATCCTGGTGGCCACCTCATTGGCATGGTATGGACTAATGATCAAACCCTTAACTGCATGGTGTAGGATGGTACAATTTATAGGTACAATATCTATGCTGAGCTAATTGAACCCAAATTTACAGATACCATGATATAAAATCTCAAATTTATAAGTTATTCTAAACTATACATAATATATAAGGAGTCCTTAAATTTGGCCAATTGGCCATGCCAAGTCAGCAACTAATTTCATCTCTAATTTTCACCTCAATTAAAAATGTAAATCAATTTTTCCAAAAAAAATAAAATAAAGTGGCATGTGTTTGGCATTTAACCCATTGGAATATGTGATTAATTTTCATTCTCAATTAAATATATATGTGGTTAATATTTATGAAGAAATGCAGTAACCCATTATTTTTGTTATAAACATTTATGATTTTAAATGCCTATCTAATAGAATATTCTCTTAGGGCTGACTCAATTAATACTTATTTATTTATAATTTATTAAATAAACATTATCCTTTTTAGGGTTAAGGTTTCACTTACCTTATATATATATATATATCCCTTAGTTAATGAATAAAGGACGTTCTTTGGAAGGCAGTAGAAAACTCTTTTCTCAATTTTCTCAACTCATTCTCTGTATCTACTTTATCACAACATGTTATCAGCATCACGCTCTACTTCTACCATTTTTCCATTACGCAAGGTTGCCAAATTTTCATCAATTTAATTGTCGAGAAAAAGGCATCCACCACAAGGTAATTGCTCATCCTCACTTGATTTCTATTCACACCTTTTCTTTTTTCTATTATCATATTCCAAATCAAGAGGAAGCGATCACTTGGCTGCATCCATAGATTTAGTAATAATCAAATAGATGCATCCTTAGATCAAAGATATTTTATGTCTTTTTGAAAAATAAAAGAGATGCTTCACTTTTAGCATGTAGACTATTTCATCTATTTGTTACTTGATATGCCTCATTTCTGAAATAAGAAGGCAACTAATTTTTACCTTATGAGACAATTAAATTTCTTTTATACTTCTCATCCAGAAGCATGAGAAAATTTGATTTCTTTAATTTGTCTCATCCATAAGTATGAGATAATTTAATTCATTTGATACATCCTCATCCAAAAGTATAAGGAATTTTATTATGAATAATTAATTTTATATAGAGTGTATCCTGAAGTTATCAATTCAAATAAAATAAAGTGGATCCTAAAGTTATCTACACTCATATAATATATGGAATATAATTATGCATATTTTTTTAGCTTTTCTTTCACCCTTTTATTTTTGGGCTAGGTGCATAGCATCCAGAAAGGAAAATTGTGCAACCATAATGAAAAATTTTATTATGAACAATTAATTTTATATAAAGTGTAATTTGAAGTTATCCATTCAAATAGAATAAAAGAGATCCTAAAGTTTGTTACACTCATATAATATATTGAAAATAATTATGCATTATTTTAAGCTTTTCTTTTGCCCTTTTATTTTTGGGTTAGGTGCATAGAGTCCAAAAAGATAAATAGGGGAGAAAAGAGAAAATTGCAAGACCATAATGGGAATCAAATCCATGAGCTTCTAATCCAACATTAAACACGATACCACTACGCAATGGGTCCAATAATGTCTAATAGGCTGTTGGTTAATTACTTATTCAATAAAACCAATACATTAAACAATTTCTTTTTATCCCTTTTATAGTTTAGTGCATTTTTTTTCTTTGGTACTATAGCCAATATATTGAATTATGCTTCTACGTAGTAATTTTTGTGATCATGTTTATTGATCTTATGATCATTACCTAATTTATTTTACATTTTATAGTGCAAATATCTCAAATTTAGCAAAATTTGACTTCGTCGCATTGGACATCATTGGGACGAATTACTTATCTTGAGTATTAGATGTTGAGATCCATTTAGATGCAAATGGTCTTGGCGACACTATCAGAAAATGTTGTGAAACCCTAAAGTGGATCTTGAAGCTATCCACTCTAATGTTATTCACATAGAAGTTGAATTGAATTTTGAAGTTATCCATGTATATTATAAGGTGGATCCTGGAGCTATCCACATAAGTAGTAAAGAAGATCCCAAAGTTATCCATTTAAGGTATAAATTGAATTTTGAAGTTATCCACTTGCAAGTCTAAAGATATTACTGACTAAAAACTAAATAATGGTTTAATTAAGCATGTAGGTGAATTTTTATTTTGATACTCAAATCTATACTTTTGGGATCTTAAGATTTGCCTTTCGAGTTGAATTTTGAGACAGTAATGTTGTCACCACATTTAACCATATTTTATAGGATTGAATCTCGAGTTGAATCCCAAATACATAGATCTTTTTGGTATGAGATTACAATTCTTGTTTCTACATGTATATGGCTGCCTCAGCTTTAATGAATAATTACTAAATTATGGGATATAACTTTGGCTTTTCTTTTGTATGGTTAAATGGTTATTTCATATATGCATATATATACCGTTTATGTTTTAGTAGTCATTGATTATGAGTATTCGGTTACATGCATATGAATATGATTATACTATGGATGCCGTTGAAAAGTCAGAAAATTTATCAATCAAGCTTCAAAAATTGAGATTTATTTTTGGGGGCAATTTGTTTCTCAGATTGGACTATTTTCTATTCCCACAAATTGTCATGTTTATTCTATATATATATATATATATATATATATATATATTGGGGCAATTCATTTCTTGGATTTGATTATTAGTTTTCTGAGAAAGCTCGAGCTCTTTCTAGACTTGGCTTAATCTATTTTGCTTAGTTTCTAAGGAAGTTATAGTTCATTTTATTTATGGTAGATTAATTTTGCATTATGTTTATTTTTATTTGGTTCTTTATGCTATTCATTGCTCTTGTTTGTCATTCACTTCAATATATAGTTAATATGTTCTCCTATAAATTATTTTACTTATGGATTAGCTAACATAGTAGCTATGATTAATTGGCAGTTTGACACTCTAAAATATGTGTTGCCAATATATGTTTATGTTGTGATATGATTTTGAAATATTATAGTGCAATAAAGGAAAATAAGTCTATTACTCGAAATCGTAAGCCATCATCCAATGATTTTCTCTATTCCCTGAAGTGAATGGAGAAGCTATCAAGAAATATGAGCACATACATGGCCATGAATAGGAAAACATAATTGATTCTAATACTATAAATAACTCCCACTAGAAGTGGGAGAGCAATGAAGAAAAGTGGTAAAGGGATATTTGGAAAACCATTATTATTTTGGCATGAAAAGGCCATTAAGTTTGTACTTATTGTACATTTAAACAACTTCTAAAAACTTTTCAAGCATCAATGAAATAAAAAGATTAATTGTTGAGACAATTTTGCTCAATGAAATGATATTTTTGACTCATTTATTTAATTTACTTTTAAGTTATTTTTCTCTCTTGTTTAAACTTTATCAATTTCACATATTGTATAATACTAAATTATTTTTATTGTACAAAGATAATATTACTACTATATTCAGTAGTGCAAAGACAATTGAGTACTCCTGAAGAGGTAGAAGAATGGAAATTATAATTAAAAGCTCATGAAGATTTAGTAAATTTTTACCTTGAGAAATTATAAGTATATTCCCCAATTTGTACTACTGAAAAGTTTTGAACTTGTAGTCTAAACGCCAAAAGTGTAAAGCCAATTATGGACAAATGGGCTTTTGCATGAATACAAAATGAAAATGAGGCTTAAGGATTTTCATAAATAATTGGCATTGATTTTGAATAGATATACTTAATTGTGATGGATGCAAGTATCTAATGATACTTATTTAGTTTGGCAGTATATGAGGCTTAAGGATTTTCATAAAACAAGCATTAATCTCCATTCTTTCTGATTGAGGGTAGTCATATTTTCCATTCAGTCAATAGTTAGGCCCATAATTCGTTAGAAATAAAAGGAAACACAAAAGAAAAAAAAAACTAGTTAGGCTTATTCTTTCAGAAATCATGACAATGAAGAAGTTAGCGGATGAGATTAGGCTAGGACAAATTTTGCTAGTGACCTACTCTCAGTGATGATCTGGTTATAGAAAATGTCATTTAGCCATTGCAGATGTGCTAACTTTTCCAGTAGCTTTTGGTTGGGATGTAGGATTTACATCTTTCATCTTTATTATGATGATCTCCATTATCTCCAAATTGTTGTATATATGCAAAAAACAAATGTTTATGTACTTACTAATTATAGAAGTAGGTAGGATACATGGATGATGACGATTATTCTTAGTCTTACATATCAGATCTCAGTTTTATGCCAACAGCAATGCAAAAATGTCAAATTGCTACAATTTTTATTCTTAAATTTTGGTCATCTAGTTATATATGGCTTCTCTTCAATTGATAATTCTATTAATCCTTCACATCTCTTGATTTAGTAGTGTGGAGTGTTTGACACATTTCACACTTGACACTTTGACACGCGCCCTATAGCGTCGCTACTATAGGTTGTGGTCAAATTAAAAATTCCAAGTTCAAGTTTCAAACCAGGGTCGTGTTCTCAGAGAACCACTAGTACAAATTTTAGTCAATTAGGCGAAATGGGGGGGGGGTTTTCAACAATTCAACAGTAAATAAATGTGATGAATAGTAAAATAGAAGTAAACAGATGATGGAAATGCAATCAACCTAGGGAACTTTTAGACAACGGTGATTTCTATCCTCAACCTAAAGATAAATTTAATTCCAGTTATGCCAATTAACTAGATTAACCCCGAAATCTCAAAATTAACCTACCTAATTAATTAATTTGGTTGAACCCTCACTAAGCCGGTATCCCTGTACCTAGCTCGAAAATTCCTACTACACAATTGCATAGATTATGGTCATTGGAACCAAATCTAACCCTAACCAACATCATAGCAAAGGATGAGCGCATCCGAGACCTAAATTCCGAAATTACTCGTAGGGTGATTAGGCCTAAAAATCCCACATACCCATCCAGCAGTCATGCATAAAAATCATCATACACAATCATAGAGAAAGAAATGAGGAGTAGAGAAGCATAACTATCATTAAATTCAAAATAAACACAACACAGGTCTCAAGAATTAAACCGACAATCTTCCAGTTATCACAAATTGACTACAGATGCGTCTGGCCTTCCATTTTTATGGAGGCAACCATGGGAGAAGGAGAAAAAAATGAAGAAAACCAAGGAAGAAGATGAAATGGCGGCTAGGAATAGTGAAGGATAAGGCTTCGCCGAATTTCCCTAGGTCTAGTGCAAGAAAATTACAAGTTTTCAATTAATGAAGCCTAAATTACATAATTGCCATTATGCGGCTCAAATTGCAAAAATGACCCTCCTTATATTGCCAAAAGCCTATTTTGCCCTTTTAAAGTTGAGAAAATATCCTTTGTACCCTTGCTTCATGAATTAATGAAAATTATTGCTCTAATCCTAAGCTCAGACAAAAATCCCAACAGGTTCTGAGGCCTTCCAGGTTCAGTCCTAAAATTAAAAATTCCTAACAAGTAAAATTGGACCTTAAAGTGAGAAAATTAATATGAAATATAATAAATTCTAATTAGGCCTCAATGATAAAAATAGATGCTAATTAAATAATTAAATACAAATTAGAAATGCTAGAAGTAAGTATAAGAGTACATAACACTCGTACGTACTTTAAATGATGTTCAATTTTAATATATATATATATATATATATATATATATATATATATATATATATATATATATATATATATGTAAATTTTAACACTTTAAAATAATTTAGAAACTAGGATAGGATAGTTTTATTTGATCATTTTAATTTTTTTTTCTGTTTTTTAACCATAAAAAACATAAAAAAAAAATTAAGGTTTAAAATTGAAATCCTCCAGAGCTATAGCCTAAAAAAAAGGACAAGTAAAGATTAAAAGATTCAAACTCTAAAATTTTTTACTTAAAAGTTAAAACTAAAAAACCTTAAAAAGATATATAAACACCACACAACTTTAGGTGAATTATCATTTTGGAATTCTATATACCAATTCTATTTATTGAGAGAAAAATTGAATGATTGTAATTTGATTATATTGGATTGGTTTTTTTTTTTTTTTTTATTTGGTCATCCAAGTTGATTATATCAATTTTTCAAAAAACCTATCCAATTGATCCAATTATAAGGGTCATCCAAAAAAATCTCATCTTTATTGGATCAATTTAGATTGAATTATTTTAATTGGTTTTTGCCATTCAAAAAATTTAAAAATTATATGTTCTTCAACTGTTCAACATGCAATAACAAATAATAAATTCAACTAAAATTAGGTTAAAACTTAAATGAACTTAACTATAAAATGACGTAGCATTATACTTACGATATATTATATATATTTGTATGTGAACACCCCTACTTCTTATGTAAAATGGTACCTCTTGAGTCTTAATTTCTCTTTTTTTTTTTTTTTTTGGTGAGGCTCTTTATAACAAGTCTTATCTCACTAGGTAAATTCAACTACATAAATTACATGACGCCATTAGGCTTTCTTAGGAAATCAAATTTTCAAGAATATCATTAATTAAGAAATCCCTTTTTATAACTTTTTCCAGTGCTCTTTTTGGTCTTTCTCTACACTGTCATAGGGCTAAATACTATATGATCAACCCTTTTCATAGATGCCTTTATCAGCCTTCTTTGTATATGTCCACATCATCTTGATCATTTTTTTTTTTCATCTTCTCTATAATAGGTGTCACCACAATATCCTTTAATGCAATTGCCTTGTATTTTGTCCTTTAATGTGCGGCAACACATTCATTTTAGCATTCTTATCTTTGTTACCCCTACTTTGTGCTCATGTTGTCCATTCAAAGTTTATCATTCACTACCATCAAACATAACTGGTTAAATATTAATACAATAAAACTTACTTTTAAGTTTGGTAGGTATGTACGTTATGGTCACAAATAATTTTTTAAGCTTTTCTCCATTTTAACCATCGAACTTATATCCTATGTGTGACATTTTTCTCAATTTCCCCATCAATTTGTAATATAGAACCCAAATATTTGAACTTAAAAACTTGTGATATAATATGTTTTTTAATTTTTACCTCCAGATGTCTGCATCTTGCCTCTCATTGAATTTGCAACGTAGATACTCTTTCTTGCTCCTATTCAAGTGAAAGCCTTTTAATTCAAATGTTTGTGAGACTCATTATCATAAAAATTATAAAGCTTGACAAATAGTTTTAAAATGGTGAATGAATAAATCTTGAAATATTAAACTCATTATCATAGAAAAATTATAAAGCTTGACAAGTAGTTTTAAAAAGGTGAATGTGTAAATCTTGAGATATTTTAATATATAATTGTTTAAATCTTTTGTCATTGTGTTATGTCAAATTATTATAATATATAGTGGTATCTCAATTCTTATATTTTTGATATAGTCAATGTCACTGTGTATGTGACATGTCATGTCCTATGTTCATGTCAAAATAAATGCTTCATAGCATTCAAGTATTCCAAACCAGGAATATCATGTAGTCCTTCTGGGATTGATCCAAACAAAGATGAAGGTATTATTCCATGGAAGGAATTTCCTTGTTAATAAAGTTAATTCAAGCTTATACAACCTCCAATGGTTCAAGGAATGTAACCGGATGGATAATTTTCTAAGATATCCAACTTATCAATCTTTTTAAGCCTGCCATCCTTAGCAGGCAGGGTGCCACATAATGGTTATTTATTTTTTTTTAAATAAGTTTAGAAGAATTGATAGAAAGAAAAACAACTCATAACTTCTAAGCTAAAACTATACCTTTTAATTTAGCAGTGTCAGAGTGTCTGGTACATTTCCAACACCAATATCAACGTGACAACCATACAACATGTCTCTTCAAACATGTCTAATTAAATTTTTTTTTTTTTTTATAGTTTGAACCCTTGAGCCAATACCTTAAAATAGCTTGGATACTTGGATTGGATACTCGAATAGGACACCTCCGTCAGATTTTATTTTATTTTTTCTTCAAAAGTTTAGCAAATAATTACGTAAAAAATCTAAGATTTAGAAATACAATTCTTCACAACCATAAAACTCAAAAAAACAAAAGAACTATTTAATCTGGTCTTAATATATAATTAGTTACATCTTTTTTCACTGTGTTATATCAAAATATTATAATATATATATATATATATATATATATGATGTTTTGGTGTCTTATATTTTTGACAGAAGCATTGTTCCCGTGTCCATATCGGTGTTATGTTTAGTGTCTATGTCAGAGTTTATGCTTCATAGCTTCTAAGGGTATAAGGTTGTTTTTTGAGAGATCCAGGTATTTAAAGCTTTGCAATTTCCAATTGGTGGAATATTTCCTCCTAGCATGTTCTGTCACTGGTGCAATTGTGACAACCAACTGTGATTGCCTATAGAGGCACCTTTCCTAACAATTTTTTAACACTTAAGGTTAATACTTGCAACTTTTGAAGCATCCCAAAAGTGATTGGAATGCTCTTAATAAAATGATTATTTTCCAAGTCCAAGGCAATTAAATTAATGAAATTTCCTATTGTAGCAGGAATACATAGTTCCTTATATTTGAAATTAATGGCCCCCAAAGTTATTAAAATTCAAAACCAAATATTCCAAATTGCTACAGTTTGTTAACGATGCAATAAAATCCAAGTCATTGTCTGAATTATTCCTTAGATAATTAGCACTTAGATCAAGGCTTCTAGCCACCAAAGATCCTGAAGATCTCCTATACTTGGAATTTGTTCCACAAAGTGGTTTATCGGTATATCAGATAATAGAAGAGCAGATGCACTGGAGATAGAACTTGGGATAGGACCTATGTTTTGATTCATACCAATGCCAAACATTTAGACTAGAGATAGTGAGGAACAAGTTGGCAGGAAGGGAGACATTAAATTGATTGTCTGCAGTTGATATGACAGTGAGAGATGAAAAATTGTATAGAGAAGAAGGAAGCATGCTAGAGAGTTTGGTGGACAATATTGATATACAAGTTTCAGGTTTATGGAGAAACCAATTTGTTGTGGTAGATTCCCTTCTAGGTTATTTGCAACTATGGAAAGTATAGCTAGGGAAGAAAGATTTCCAATGGAAGCTGAGATTGAAACTGTTAAATTGTTTAAAGCAAGATACAAATGTTATTTTTCAACAAGCAATGAAATAGAGAAAGTAGTAGCAAAAGTAGTTTTTACAGTGACAAGATCATCCCCCAGTTTGCACTTCGTGTCAGCCTTATTTGAAGTCAACAGCACGCTGTTACCTAATATGAACATAGAATTGCTTCATCGCATTTAAGTATATATCTCTGGATTGTGCTTTATATGATTCTTGCAGGTGCTATAATTGAATCCTTTTGTTGCATCTGCAAGCACTAACACTTGTATGGATCGAAGAATGTTGCTTTTTTTGAAACAATCACTCTAGATAGTTGTGAAAGTAGCTAACCGAAAATATAAACAAACCAAGAATAGATTACTTAGTGTTAATTTTATTGAATATAAATAAATATACTTGAAAGTAACCAAAGATAAAGCAAATCTCATTATTTTAGGTACTACTAACCCAAAAACTTATAACATAGCTAACGAATCGAAACAAGCTGATAAAGTTTAGCCAAAAAACAATCTTTGACTATTCAAACCTTAAAACAAATTTTGAAAACTTGGAACATTTTCAACACTCCTCCTTGCCTTGGAAGCTGCAAACTCCAAGCTTCTTCCTCAAAATCTCAAACCTACTAAGTGGAAAAGACTTAGAAAAAATATCACTTGATCTTTGGTTCAATAATAAACCAATCATTTGGTATAGCAATTATATACATACTACAGGAGATCCATAGCATGTATTAGAGAAGTAGGAAGTTTAGAATTACTTGAAATTGGAGTGGATTCCATATGATTGGGAATGAGAAAGAAAACTGTTCCTAGAGAGCAGTTTTGATCTCTTGCTATAATACATGGAGTCACGAACGTGTTACTTAATGGGTAGTAGCACTTGTATTTATAGGAGAGATCGGGGGCTCTCCATGACAACCCTAATGGGCTACTGGGTTAACCTACCCATCAACAATTAACCCAATATCATGGCCTAATAACTTAACTCCATTAAACAAAGGTGCAGCCCAATAAATGATAAATTATTATATTATTAATTGGGCTATACAAAATCTCATAATTAATCTAATAATTAAATCTAAGTTTTAATAAACCAATCATATATCTCCATTCTCTTGCACTTTTCTCAAATAAAATAATTTGACATTGAAATGTTTGCTATTGCCACGACACATAGGAATATGTGATATTGAAATAGCTGCTTGATTATCAACTAAAATTTCAGTGCTTTGAACCCGTTCCAAGCCCAAATCAGCTAGGATATTCCTTAACCAAATAGCTTGATTTACAGATGATGTTGCAACTACGAACTCAACTTCTACTATTGACTGAGTTACAATCTCTTGCTTCTTGGAACACTTAGAGAAAACACACTGCTTGTTCTTACAGCTACGGGGATTGATTTGTTTTTTTTTTAATAAACTTCCATTTCACCTCAATGATATTTCTAAGGTAAGGTCTAAGAACTGGCTAGCTCCCAGGCCTTATTTTTTTTCAATCATAGACAGCTCCTCCTGCATTGCAACCATCCATTTTTGGTTTGTCGCAGCTGATTCAAAACTAGCTGGTTTGCATATAGCTAAATTGTACGTAAAATGCTATATTGCTTCTTTGGTAAATGTCACCTTCTTCAAAAAAAATTTCAAGCTGGTCTGCTACTAATTCCTTTTCCATTGTTAGATCTTAGAACTTGAATATTACAACTACTTTGGTTTTCAGCATGAGATTTAAATTTCCAGAACACATAAGCTACTTCTGATTCGTATCTAAGAAAATAAATCCAACATATTCTAGTTAAATCATCAATAAAAATAATATAGTAAAGGCTTCCCTTAGGGTAAATTCATTTAGGGAAGCGAGTTAGCTTGTTAAGGAATTGAGTTTTAACTAATTTAAGGAAATAGATATTATAGAATTGATTAGAAAATTGTATAATGAGATTCTTCGCATTCATATGTATTGTCCTAGGTGAAATCCCAAACCTAGAATTCATTTGATTGTTTACTTCACTCGATATTTGTACACTTCAATTTTAGTTGTTTGATTTAAACTTTCATCACTTTATGAGTGTTCAAGTAGTGATCTAAAATTTCATCACTTTATGTGGAACTATGTGCAACAATGTGATCTGTGTTGTCTTATTTCTAGCATTTGCACACATCACAATGATTAATTCTAGAGACAAATTTATAAAACACATTCCTGTGCAAATTATAAACAAGTCAATTCTATAGGTTGTCAATAAATAGAAAGCATTAATAAATGAATTAACTGCTCATAGAATGAAAATAGGCAATTGTATAACTCAAAATTTCAGTTTATATGTAAAAATCCCTAAGCTACATCCCTCCCCTAGTGGGAGATTTAGCAAGACAAGATAAACTTAGAAAAATACAGAAAAAATTATATACTCATGGAGAAAAGGAAACTTCACTATGGTGTAATTTGTAAGAATCCTTGGTTGAATCGCTTGATCTCCACCTTCTAGAGCCATCTCCTCTTGTTCCTTTCCCAAAAGATTGCTTAACCCCCTTAGAAAAACCTTTTAAAATTGCTAATTAAGTAAAGCTACTTGGTGCTAAGCTACCTTATTTTAGGATAGTTCAAAAGCATCCTGTTACTGTACCTGAGAGATTTGAAGCTTCATTTTCTGCTTTAGAAAATACTAAAGATCTAGCAAGTATTTCTTTGCCAAAAGTTATCAATCCTTTACAGGCTTTCGAGGAGAGGATACTTCTTAGATGGAGAATGGAGATATAAGATCGGTTTACTTTATTGTTGCATCAGATAAGGTCAGCGTGAAACAAGATGGAGAGTTAGGTCGACAATTAAAACTTATTTCAATATCACATCATCCTGTGTGTCATGGCAAGACCAAACATTTCAATGTCAAATTATTTTATCGAGAGAAGTATAAGAGAATGAAGATATAAGATTGGTTTATTAAAGAACCAAAGAGGAGTCTTTTCCACTTTCTAGGTTGAGTTTCAAGAAACTTGGAGTTTGTAGCTTCCAAGAAAGAACTAGTGTTGAAAATGTGCCTTAGAAGATTTCAAAGTTTGATTTGTAGTTTGAATAGTCAAAGATTGAGTTTTATCTAGAATTTGTTAACTAGTTGTTAATAGGTGATCTTATTTCAATTTTTTAGCCAAGTAAATAGTCTGGGGGTTAGTGTTACCTAGAAGAGTGAGATTTAATTTATCTTTAATTAATTTTTAAATGTATTTATATCCAAGTCATATTTAATAACATTATAACTTAGTAAGAATTCTTAGCTTTTTTTTTTTTTTCATCAACTACTTTGCAATAACTTTCTTTGCTATATTACTTGTTTTAAAAAACAACACTTATTTTTAGGGTTGCACTATTACACTAAATTAATTTCCTAGCCTCTGCTAACTGGCTAATTTCACAACTCAACAATATTATTTGTAAACTTTATATACAAGATATTCTTCTATAATCAAAACTCTTGCCAGCATCTGAAGATAAAATCCTCATAAGTAATTATTTTGGTGATTATATTTTGAATATATACTTTTTCTTTCATTTCCTCATAATGATTCAGCTAAAATAACAAAAGAAAACAAAGAAAATTGACACTACTTATGCTTTAGCATAAAACACCTTATATAGAAGAACTTCTACTAGATGTAGAACAAAAATTTCAAAGGAGCAATACAAGAAAAGCAGGTTTATGTTTTTGGTGAACAAGCTAGATACTGGAAGAAAATATGTTTTTTTCACTTTGATGTTATATATTCTATCTCATCCATTAGTCAAAATATTATAAAAATAAAACTATATAAAGAGTGATCTTATTCATTTAAACCAAACACAATAAATAAGACAAAGAATGAGATATTATATAGAACAACAAATTTGCTCCCTACTGCTCTCTAGTATTTAATCAGTTCTTACAAGGAAAATAACACAAATCTCATTGAGTTGTCACATTGTCCCGAAGATGAATTATCGTTTTTTTTGCATAAGTCATTGCAAGGTTCATTGTCCAAACAAGCACCATGAAAAAGTCCACTAAGCTTGTAATAATATACTTGCTCCAAATTTCGTATCCATGCATATATAAAAAATGAAAAATAATATATATAAGGTGAAACGGAGGCATTGGTGTTAAGCGTCTTCCACCTTTTTGGTCGTATACTTTGTCATTGCTTCTTGTCATGTTTCTTTCTTTGGTATTCTTGTGATGGTGGTTGGCAGTAGGCAAATTTAGTGAAATACACAATGGGAGGCACATAGAAATTTTATTCTGCAAAATTTAAATCTGCATATCAAATATGCTCTGTATTCCAGTAACAATAGTCTGCAATTAGAATTTCTTACAATAAGCCATCCCAAATATTAAATTTAATATTATTTAATTCAAAACGATAAGAAATAGGGCATGTCACCTCTACAAAATAATTTTTTATATAGGCTCTTTTAAGATTTAGAAACAACTAAGAAAAAGTGAAGATTTTCTAAATCATTCTAGGGGAAGCTCAATGCATAATGAGACAGGAGTGTAGACACCCTGTTTTGTCCAGCCATTTTTAAAATTAAAAAAAAAATTGAGAGAATGAAAATGAAAGTGGTTTTCAAAATATTTTGGGACAAATTATAATTTGTAAATTGTTTCTCTTTGTAAAAATTTGGTTTTTATTTCAAAGATGTATAAAATTTTAGTTTAACTTGTAAGTTCTTTTTTAAGAAAAAATAAAAATAAAATTAATTATTAATTGGGTTAGAATTAATTTATATTTTTATCAAATAATAGTAATAATAATAATAATAATAAATGGGTAAAATATTTAGGTTTTTCTTTAAAATTTATTTTCTAAAAGCCATTTTCTTTGGATTCAATTTCATACATGCTTCCATAAACCCAAGCCCATATAATAACTAAAAAGGGGGGGGGGGGGGGTGTGGGGAAGTTTAATAGTCGAAACACAAAGGAGCAAAATGGTATAACAGATAAATGGATGGACCAAACACAACTGAATGAGGAACAAGCAAAATGTTGTAGAAGGAAGAAAACGATATCAACAAGGTTGCATTTTGGAGCAACCGAACAAGCCAAAAGAAGGACAGATCAGATCATGGAGTAGCAGGTCTCAGAGCAAGACGCGTCTGTGGGGAACAGTAGAACTCCAGGGCAAAACATACACACCATTAATGCAGAAGCAGGGCTCCCCCAGCGTGCTAGATGACATCGCAAAGTGCAGGAGTGAGGCACAAGTAAATAGAGACAAGACATGAGCAGCATAAAAGGAGGAAAAGAGGAGAAGGGCATCGAGATAGAGAGCAACAGAAAGGGTTAATTGAAGATGGTGGAAAGATATAGGGACCGACAGAGTGTGAAGGCTATCAATATAAGGGGAAGGATTGTGAGAATTAGGTCAGCCTTCACTGGCTTTCATTCTGTCTCTTTGAGGTGTCAGATTGGGAACGTGAACAGAGAGAAAGATTGAGAGGATAGCAATAGAGAGTGTAAGGTGAAAGGTGAAGGGCTCAGACTAAGAGAGAAATCAAGAGGAGAAAGCTGTCTAATGAGAAGTCAAATGAACTTGTTGGGAGAGCAGTAGAGCTTCTAATTTGGGGTTCTTTGGTACATCTCTTATACTCTCTTTGTGATTATCAGCTTTGTTTGGGTTATTGTTTTCTAAGTTTCAGTATTGAGCTATGGAGGGTTTTGGGTGAATGTTACTTTGTCATTCTGTTATATTTTTATCCTTATTTTTTGTTGCTTTGGTCTTTGTACTGGTTGCTTATTGTTAGGATTGAAGTTCATTTCATTTTTTTGTTGCTTTGTTAAATTTGCTGATGTATGGTTGATAGTTGATTCTAATTGTTGTCTGTTATTCATAAAGATGGAATGGTTTGGTATTTTTCTTTAGTCTAGCATGTGAATCTGATCCCCACTTTGCTAAAGGAACTCACTAATTACTGAACCTGTTTATAGTTTTTCTGGTAATTGTGATTTATGTTTGTGGTTTTCTTGAGTTACTATCATGACTTATGTTTGTGGATTTCTTTAAGTGATTGTTAGTTCATAGAATATCTATTCACTATATCAAGATAGAGTTTATTTTGTGAAAATGATTCTAAATGGTTGATTGAAACTTTGAATCTCTGGTTTACATATGCACAGTGAGAATGGCTTAATGCATTGTTTTAAATGTTTTAATTTAGTGTTGTGTTTTGAGCGTCTTGGTAAGATTTGGTCATGTTCTATTTGCTAGGTTGACAAATGCTTTTGTGGAGTTTGCATGAACTTTATGGTTATTTATTCTCTTAATGTTGTAGTGCATTAGTTTTCATTTTAGTGTGACCACAACACTCCTTTTTAGTTTTTCCTTAAATAATGAAGGTTATTGATCATATTGTTATACATTACCTTTTGGAAATGTTACTAGATGTATATATCGGAAGGTGTTTTATGATGAAATATTTAATGGATGACTTATGATTGATCCAAGGTTGGTTTCTTAAGTTGGAGTTTGTCTTAGTATTAATGATATGACTTCTATTAGGTGATGTGTGCTTCAAGGTTGAATTCACTCTTTGTGCTGGTTTTTGTTTTCATACTTGTCTTTTTTTGGTGTCATAGTTATTTGATAAGGTATTTTTGATTTTATGCTGTTAGGGATTATATGATTTCGTTAGTGATCATTAGTGATGATTTTGGTAACTGGATTATGGGATTTGCATAATGTCATTCACTGTGAAATTTTATTGATCATGCTTATATTTGATAAAGGGTTTTTTTCATTGTTTCAATTTTTTGTTGATTAATTATTGAGGATGGGTTGTTGTTTATTTTATTTGAGAATGTAAGAATTTAGTTTATTATCTTATTTCAACATCCTTTATTGATTATTAATTGGGCCTCAATTTAATTTTCATTTCTACTGAATCCGGATGGACAAATTATGGTTTATGATTTACTAAACTTGTGGTTTAGTTCGAAACTTTGTTTTAAGGTTCATTCGCGTGCTTGCTTTCATGGTTGTTTGAATGTTAAAAGAAAAATAATAAGATGAAAAGAATTAGGGGTATGTGAAAAGAAAAATAATAAGATGAAAATTTGGGCAAGTACGGGCCGAAGGTTTGAATAGAAATTTATAGGATGTGAAGAGAAGAAAAAAGAAACAAGTGAATGGGTCAGGCTAGGCCTAGTTGGTCTGGATGTGTGAATAGAAAAGTGGAGGGTATAAAAAATCAAATTGGGTCTTAGGGTGTGGTTAGGAACTGATGGGGTGAAAAAATAAAACTTTAATGTTTAGGCGTCTTTAGTTTATTTGTTTTGTTTTATTTTAGTTGTTACTTATTTAATCAGAACATAGATTTACCTTCTGTCTCTCTTTTCTACAGTGACGAATTCCCTATACGCAATATTTATTATTCTTCTAGAGAAAGAAAATAACAGCAACAAAGATTCAGATTGTGGTTGCGGTTGTGTTATCGTAATTGCAAGAAAGTGATTCACAATTGCGGAAAATTACAGTTCGGAAGGTCACCATAATAACTAATATTGTGGGCACATTTGTAGACTTTTATTATTTATTTTTACTTATGAGAGAGAATTGAACTCAAGTAATTTTATTATTAGACTAATTAGCATTGTTATTTGGTAAACTCAAAATAAAAAGAAATTATAACGTTTAAAATTTAATTTTTGAAACGTTATCTAAACTAATGTTTTAATTTTGAAAACTAACTACTAATATTTTATTCTCTTTTTACCCTTAATTTTTCAACAAATAACAAAATTTGTCTCTCACAAATTAGTCCCCTCTTTTCTTTTACGCTGCCACTTATCATTTTCTTCCTCTTCTTTCATTCTAAATATATATGAAAAATAAATATTTAATTTTAATATTAAATCAAAATAATATTACATGCATTTTTAAATAAATGAAAATAAATTTAATAGTTCTACAATATAAAATCATTACTCGATTTATATTTGTCTAAATCTCCTTTGACTATAATATTTGTAGTTACATTTGAAACTTTTGTTTCCAATAAAATGCATATATACTAAATAAAGATGTTTAATATGAAGACAAACTTACTTTTATGCTCTCACAATCTATTAAGAGAGAATCTCAGTCAAATTAACAATAGAATAACTATATACCTACTTAGTACAATTTCAACATCAATATTTTTACCTTATTTTTAGGAAAACTTTACAAAAGATGAGAGGAAAGACTACTGCTGAAAGACTTGGATGACTGGTTTTAGTTGAAGGGTCATATATACTTTGGTTGGATGTGGTTTTCTTTAGGCAAAGAGCATTACAATTTGTGGAAACAGTGACTTTTTTTTTTCTTCTCTTTTTGGCAAAGGCAATTTGGTATTTCTGTTGAGTTACCTCTAGGAATAGTTGAAGCATGAGCTTGGTCAAAGGTTATATTTTGGTTTATCAACTTATTTTTAAGACAACATATAAGTGAGTATGACACCACTTTAGATTTAAAACCTTAAAGTTATATTTAGTTGGGTAAAATGAAATTTGGTATGAACGGAAATAAGAATAAAAACGATATTTATTTTGTTTGGTAGGTTAAGATGAAATTGAAGGAATGGAATGGTTCACCATTAAAAAGAAAAATTTACTCTTTAAAAATATAAATTAAAAAAAATAAAATAATTGTACTGATAAAATTAACAAATTAAAATGTCTATTTATATAATAACATATTACTTTTAAAATAAATTAAATTGAAATAAACAATTAAAAAAAAAAAAAAAGCACACAGAGGAAGCTTCTTCCTCTACAACCAAGGATGACCAATGTGCGAACGAGAACCTTAGCACTGGCGTCCTTGCTTGATCTCAAGCTCAAATCTTGATCTCAAGCAAAACCCCATTCCCAAGCACAAAGCTATTCGCAACAGTGTACTATCTTCCCAAATATGTCGCCGAATAGCCATGCCTTCACCAAATTCACGACGGTGGATGGTCCTCTCCAGCAATAACTTCTTCACTGGCAATGAAACTCTCATTTTGGTAATGGCTTCTGCTCAACTTGGTGGAAACAAGGTATTATGGGCACTGGGGTCTCATTCTGGTGCGAAAGAAGCTTTCTTCCCAATTTTTGGGGGAAGAGCTAATCTAGATTTTAATAAAAAAAAGTTAATAACAAAATAAAAAAGAATTTGGCAAAGCAGAACTGATGGGGATGTATAATGAAATATTTAACCTATTTTTGAAATTTACAACTTTATAAAGAAATCTATTTCGACATTAAAATTGATTTTTCATGTTTGGATTAAAAGGAAGAAAAAATAAACATGATGACAATAGACTTGTCTTTGGATTATATTTTTTTGAAAAAAAGAAGAAGAGAAAATTGGGATGAGAGAAGGCTATTTATGGATTGTTTACCAATAGAGGACTGTTTGATGTTTATAAAGGAGAACAATTGAAATAAAGTACAAGCATACATTATCGTGTTGATGGCAAAATATTTTAGGGTTATCGTACCTAAGGGATTGATCAATTAATTACTAAAGTACCAAGTTCAAATTTTATTTAGGCATTGGAATTATTCCGAATGAACAAGCAAAAATAGGAAACAAATAAATGAGATCGCAAGTGATGATGTGAAATCAATGAGACATAGTCTAAGGTCTTGATTTCACCTCAATTGTTTGTATTGAATTACTTCATTTCCTCAATCCTATTAACTATAACAATTGCCAATCAGGATTACTATTGTGTTACTAAGCTTTTCCCATGGTCGAATTAACCTAACTTAAACTATCAATTCAATCATATCCCAATGTGAATTGTAGTCTAAATTGCATTATGTTTTGTGAGTTCCCTTTTATGTTTGCATCGTGTCCTAAAATATCCCTATCCTAATCTCCTTTGTGGATCTAATTCTCATAGTCTAAGTATCTAATTCTTTCCCAGTTCAAAAACAGTAACAAATCTTCCTACTAATTGGCCAGATCAATAAAAAGATGAATGGAGAGAAATTCTTGGCTGATTTCCACTTAATTCCACTCCAGATACACAAACGTGTTTCCTTCCATTCGCAAAGTGTTAAAAAGTCCCCAAAACATAATTCTAAAAGCCTATGTGTAGTCTAGGTACACCATTCTCTGTAAATATGACTCCCAAACTAATTAAAAGGCCCAAAACAGCGAAGAGATCGCAATTCCTTGGGTTTGGCACTGCAACACAATGAACATTCTCTCAGGTCTTCTTTGTTATACTTTGGCACCATGGTGCCACCAGGCTTGCGCCGCGGCGCCAACTTCATGCTTTTAGGTCCTCATTTGCTTCTTAGGTGCTATCTTGTTTCTCTTGCCACACACTTGCTCCTTTCCTTGCTTGTTGTAACCTTGAATTTCTTCCTTTGGCCATAATCCTTCAAATTCATCACTTTATGCTCAATGTCACACCTTGCTTCTCTAGTTCTTTAATCATGCAAGGTAAGCAATTAAGCATCAAATACATTCCAATTTTCCGAAAATAAGGACTCCAATGCAAGGGATTGTAGCCCAATTTAATTATATAAAATGTATTTATCATTGTTGCAATGGGATTGAAACTCAAGCATTAAAAGCAAAATGAATTCTATCCATATGCGATGAACCAACCACCACTAGTTGGTTTCCAATATTATAAACTACTAAAAGGTTGCATGTCCTATATCATGTGATTAGACAAAAATTTATCTTTTCTTTCAAATTTAAAATGTTTTAAAAAAAATTAACAATGCGAAGTGAAAATACGAGAGGAAGAAGAAGGAATTCAAAGAGAAGGTTGCGAGGAAGCTCAAGCATAGCTTGTGACGATAGAGAACAACACCATCACCCTTGCTTTATCGAAGGGAAGTTCTTGCAGCTCTCATAGTCCACAGAAGGAGTTTGTAGAAGTGCTTTTTTTATTATTACAAAAGAAACTTTGAGAGATAATCTCATTCCAAGTCTAATAGCATAGGTATCTCTCTTTTTTCATTCTCTTTTCTTTCTTCTTATTGTGGCAGTGTCCAATATCTGTTCCTTAGGTTACCTAAAAAATGATTCCCAATCATTTACCTATATAAATCCTAAACTTACATTATCCGTAATAAAGCTAGTCGTTTCCTCCTTTGTGCAACAAATTGTTTTTCTAACAAGTTTTAAGCTAATCAAATGACTATGAGTTGGATAATGTAGACAAAATTCATGAGGCAAAGAAAAGGGAGAGGTATAGCCACAATCCTAGCCATAGAGACAGCAAATCCACCCCCTTTTATTCTTCAGTTTGATTACCATGACTTTTATTTCCAAGTCACCAGAAGAAGCAACTGCATGCCTAACTTGGAACACAAATTTAGGTGGTTATGTTTGTGTTCTCTATCTTTTCTTGGCATATTTGTATAAGATATATATTAATTTATTGTTGTAAGTAAATTCTTTGGGTTTATGAACTGAGTTAAATATCATTTTAATTTCTAAGTTTTAAAATCCTAAATAATTTTGATCATCACACTTCAAATTTCTTATCAATTTAGTCTCTCACATTTCTAAATTAGTAATTTCATCTTTCAAACGTATCAATGCTAATGGTTCTTTATGGTTTTATTGGCTGTTTAAAACTCCAGAAATTCTATAAACTTGTAGTCTAAGAGACCAAATTGATAATCTTTTCAAGTGTTTGGTACTAAAATAGTATTTAACTTGTGTGTTTTAATACAAAGTTGAAGCCAAAAGTACCAAAAGAAAAAAAGGAAGAATGCCATATGAAAATTGGTGAGAATTTTTATAGCTTTTGTTAAGTTAAAACAAATATCCTATCCCCATGAAAAAAATAAGTACCTTATTCAATTTCTATCTATTCTCAAAATTTCTATAGCAAATAAGGATTCCAACTACAAAAGAACTGTAAGCTTATAAAAAATCAAAAACAAGTTACAATAAAATCAATCACCCCTTGTACTCGAGTTCTCGAATCTTTTTTAGGAGAGGTGCTCACATTTATTGTTCGAAACTACTTCAAATGGATTGTTTTTAATTGGAGGATAATAGGGGAAATTTAATATATATATACACACACACACATACATAATTGGCTCCTACGTGTTTTTTTTTTTTTCCATTTTTATTCTCCAATGTATTTTTGGAAAAAACATTGTTTCCCATTGAAACACATTTGTGGGTGATTAAGGACATATTGAGAGTCACAAAGGAGAAGACCGTTGTGTATATGAAACTTCCAGTACAATTATTATTTAGAAAAGAAGAATATAGTGAACAAAGAAGTGTCATAGATGATAAAGGCTAATAGAGAGTCTGGTGATTTCTTTTGTAGAGAGAAAGTGAGATAGAGCACATTAATGTTTGAATGATCAAAGACAAGCAAAAGATGGATGGCGTGTAGTAGCTCTCTCTCTACTCTCTACTCTCAATATTCGGTAGTGTTTTATTTTTCCTTTCTTTCCTCTGTCTTAAAACAAGTTCTTATAGGATTGCATATTTGGAATTTGGGTAAAGATGATGCTATATTGTTCTAGGATATCAATAGTGAAGTTGAATGGAAAAGTGCCACAGAATTTTTATTTTTTTTTGGTAAACAAGATGTCATAAGGCAATGGGGTTTAAGAGGAAGGTCCTCCTTCAAATAGTCATTTCACAGAAGATAAGCATCTTTCGAAAAAAGTTAACTATGTGAGAAAATTTTTTTTGGCACACTATCATTGAATTAGCATCTACATTTATAAAATTAAACTAACAAATTAAGCTACATAAGTCATCCAATGTGGCACTTCACTTTTTGTAGAGTTATAATAGAGGCCCATATTGATCACTCCTTAAATCTAAGATGTACCATTTCCATCTCTCTAATCTAAGGAGGACTGTTTTGATACCTCCCCAATCCTAAAGGACTAAAAAGATATTCTACTATTAAATAAAGTGAACCTTTTGAACCATTAAATTGTGAATGATTCATATGGATTAGAGTGGTTCAATGGTTCTTTGGTGGATTTTTTTTCCCCAGTTTCAATGCTTGGACCTGTTTTTTAGTTAAGTCGGAGGAGTTATAAAAGAAACAATTAGTTGATTTGTATTTTATCACTAGTTTAGAAGCTACTTTTTGTGCATAGTTTGGAAGAGTTAAAGTTGAAAGTATGAATGTTATATAAGGTAAAGTAAAAAATTATGGAAGTTAGAAGGTTGGAGTTGATATGTCATGAGCTACTTTATATCTAAGATGTACCATTTTGATCTCTCTAATCTAAGGAGGACTGTTTTGATACCTCCCCAATCCTAAAGGACTAAAAAGATATTCTACTATTAAATAAAGTGAACCTCTTGAACCATTAAATTGTGAATGGTTCATATGGATTAGAGTGGTTCAATGGTTCATATGGATTAAGTCGGAGGAGTTATAAAAGAAACAATTAGTTGATTTGTATTTTATCACTAGTTTAGAAGCTAGTTTTGTTGCATAGTTTGGAAGAGTTAAAGTTGAAAGTATGAATGTTATATAAGGTAAAGTAAAAAATTATGGAAGTTAGAAGGTTGGAGTTGATATGTCATGAGCTCCTTTATAACTCCTCGGTGATTAAGGTTTTAAGGCATCATGTAATTTGAAATAATTAGATCTTTTTGATTGCTCTTGCCATAGTTACAATTTGAAGTCTTGAGAGTTTTTAAGAGTACAATATAAAGTGGTGAAGTATAAGTCTCAAAGGCATGAGTCTAGACAAGAATATTAAGGAAAAAATTCTTCTTCAGTTATTGCTCATCTATATTTTCTACAATACTATATTAAGAAATAATATTCATGATATTAAGAGAACAAGAGACTTAATTGGGAATATCCATGATATGAAGAGAACAAGAGAACAAGAAGAAATAATGCAATATCCTTCTTGTTCTATCCACTACAATACTACATTATTATCAAGAGAACAAGAGAATTATCCTCAAATGCAATATCCATGATATGAAAATCTTGAACAAGAAGAAATAATGCTTCTCCAAGAATCCAAGCCTTCAAGTTTGTATATTAAGAAATTTATTGGGAATTTTGATCTTTGTGTCATCATAAACTATGTGACATACTTGAAAAAAAATCTTAAGATTCCCTATGAAAACTTATATAAAAATTATAACATTATAATTTTAGTCGTTCAGCTACCAGGAGGTAGAAGAGCCCCATCAATCCAGTGTGTTGTTTCTTGTTGTTGTACTTAGAAACAAGTGTTAAAGTTTCGTCCTGAATTATCTTAATAGAACCTAGTCGAGGATAACATGTAGTCATTCCTACAATGTAACCCTTTTCATTTCCTGCCTCCTTCCCCTTTCCATATTTAGGTAATGAGGTACAAATAATCCTTCCATCCTGGAATCATCAGAAAGAATTTCTAATTTAAGATGATATGGATTTGAAAAAAAAAAAAGATGCACACCATTTGTGCTTTCTTAAAATGTCATGGATTTTTTTTTTTTTTAATAAAAAGGAAGAATTGAAGGCAAAACTATAGATAAATTCCAAGGAATATAAAGACTACAAATCAAAATTTCCTCCAATCACGTACTTAGGAAGAATTTTCAGCAAGATGTTACATTGGTCTAGATTTTAAAATTGTAAAATAAGTGTCTCGCTAGATGTAGTATTCTTAATGATGCAAGGATCCTTCTTTTTTCTTTTTTCTTTTTTCTCAATTGGTAGCTAATGCTATCTGGGTATATATCTTATATTCGTAAGATATATCAATTCCTTTTTCGAATATCAATTCTTGTGAATGTTCTGTGGCCCCAATATCTAGAACTAAACCATTTAAGTATAATGGTAAATAAAGAAAAATCACCTGTCCATTGAGAGTTGAACCCGTTCCACCTGCATGCTGATGAGCAACTCCATAGATAACATATCCACTAGTTTTCATTTGGAAACTTGTCTTTTTGAGATCAATGCATCCACTACCATACTTTTGAGTAGTGTTGCAAGCTTCAACATCATACTCAATCTGTTGAAAAAAGAAAAATCTATATCACTCTTGCTAAAGTCAAAAGTGAAGATGTAATTAACAAATGGTTGCTGCTAATTTTATTACATGGCCCTACAGACTAAACTACTAGAAGAAAGCTCTTGTCAGTTGTTACCTTATTAATATAAAATTTAAATTCTCTAAATATGTCTAATGGGGAACAAGGGAGTGAGTATTATTGAACCAAAATAACATAATATCATGAAATTCTAAAAAGAATACTAACTTGGCAGTTATGGCTCACATTTAATCCGCTTGGACCATTCGATATTTTCACAGTATCGGTCACATCAAAAACATAAACCTTCAAAGGAACTATAAGATTGTCCCAGTCAACCCACTCTACTGTGTATCTAAGGTAGACCGTTCTAATTGACCCCTTATGGCTTTCCTTCAATCTGTGCATTATCGTTGCAGCACCATCAACCACCTATGTAACCTGGTCTCAGAGGCTGGCCATTTCCGTCCTTTGTTACATTATATAGATCACACCTGCATTCTGTGCACCCAATCCTATCTTCTACACCACGTGTATCAATGACATGAAGATTCACCATCCATTTCTCTTCATATCCAGCAGGAATTTCTGTTGGATTGCCAACCTCTATACCGAAAGGATCTGGAATACGTGTAGCTGTTTGTCGAGTTTCAGATCCAAGGCCAAAGTACTGTGAAAGAAGATTTTGCTGGCAAATGCCAGCATTTCTTGAAATAACTTTATCTTGAGGATCTGTAGAATTTTTGGGCTGATAGTATTTAATAACAGTCCAATGGTGAAGATAAGTTTCATAGAGAGGAATAGAATTCCCTTCATCATCAACTAGTTCGCCATAGAAATTCTTGATTGCAATATGTCCTTTGGGAAACTTCAAATCATGGTAGTTCTTGTTTGAACTTATTCCTGGTGCAAGTTCAACTTTGGGGGATAAAAAAACAGCTGATTTTATTTTACCTTTGGATTTCCCAGATGCTTTTGATGGTGTGCTGAGTGCTAGAAATAATATTACTAATAAGATTGCCCAATCTTGATATATATGCCTCATTTTGACCTGCCAAAGTAATTTTAGTAAGATATTCATGGACTGTAAGTTTAAATTTACCATCTCTAAGAAATTCAGGTAGACAATTAGTCTCACTTCAAATGGTAATGAGATAACTTGGATGTAAACGAAAAAAAAAAAAAAAAAGAAGAGACCAGTAACATGACAATTTATGGGAAATGCCAAAATAGATATTTCTTCATTTTATTTTCTTTTGCTGAATATGTCAAAATAGTTTCTATAAGGATAATTTTAAGCAAAACGGTAGCCAATTTGAAGTGTGTTTGTGATGTGTAACAATGTGTACCCAGAGCATCAACCCTTTCTTCAAATATTTATTTTACAATTTTAATATAGAAACTCTAGAATCAGAGCTTTTGGCCTTAATTATGCTATGTTTTAGGTTTGTACTTTGATGACGTTTCTAAACATCGACTCTTTGTCTACAAGTAACGTGCTTGTTCTCTCTTCCTTCCTACTTATAGCTTGCTTTTTGATGCAGATGATTAATTAGAGAAAAATAGTTAAGTACTCATTTAATTAAATGATTTGCTAAAATTTTTAATTTATTCTTCTCTTGAGCTTCAACAATCATGTTTAATCCATCAACTAGGTTAGGACAGAATAATCCATCCAAAGGCACATGATAACCTTGTTGATGGATTAAGCTTGATTGTCAAAATTAAAAAGAGAACATTTTTAGCAAAACTTGCAATTAAAAGTGTATGTTAAATGGGAAAGGGAAAGGGATTAGCTACTTGTGCAATTGTACATGTCCTAAGAGATGGGAAAGGGATTATCTATCTATAATAATCTTACTCCCCATGCAAGTTGTGTCATGCCACCTTGTAACTAAAGGTCAATTTTTCAATTTTCTTTTCCTTCAAATATGACTAGTTAAAATAGGTAACAATTAGGGAAATGTGTGAATCCCCAAAACTTCATGTGATCTGCAGTTTACCTCTAAACATTTCAAAATATGCATTTAACTTAAGCTTTTTAACATGTGGAACGTCACATTCAAATCTTAATTGTTGTTAAACTATATATAAACACAAAAACTCATGTGCATGACACAATTAAAATCACCTACCATTGCAGTCTTTAAAATAAGAAGGGCAATTTTGCCAACACTTCTCTACAGCAAGGATCGCTAGGCCTCATTGGAGTTTGCAAGGACTGAATTTATCAAATTTATTGGAAAAAGTCCCAGCCGTGCTAGTTGATAGATATAATAGAAGAAATATAATGAACTTGTTTTCAACGATTCTAACCTGCGCTGTGAGATCTCACCAACCCAGATGGGATCAATCTTGAACTTGGCTTACAAACCTTTGAATTTGATGAAGACTTCGTCTGACTCTGCCTTTACAAAATCTTTATCGTCACGTGGTAATTTGGAATGGAAATTCTTGATTTCCATTGATTCTAATAACAACTATATATATATAAGTAAAGCATCATCAATCAACTACATGCAGCCAAATATAGCCACCTTTATATATGCTACTTCAAAATATAGCTAGATTAGTTATAACATATTACAATAGTTACAACTAATCACAATATTTCCAAATCATGATAGCAGATATAGTATCCTAATAGCATCATCTAGTTGGAGCAAACAGATTTTGAATGCCTAACTTGCCAAAAAAAAAAAAAAATGGCTTTTGTTTTTTGGTGGATTCAAAGTGTATGTGAATTGTTTTTAAATTTTATTATGTTGAAAATTCAAAGTGTGTGTGTATGTATTCTCTTAATCAATTTTAATTATTTGAATGAATAATTTAAATAAATAATGTATAGAACAAGTTTAATTTAGCTTTTAATGTGAAGAAGAGAAAAGGAGCTCATCCTTCATAGTGGAGATGGGAAGGTAGTTAATACATTTGATACATAAGGCTCAGGGACCATAGATAATTAACGAAATTATGACTTTAGTAGTTGATAGCATTAAAGAAAGCATTGAAAAAACTTGCAATTATAGACTTTTTGTTGACAAAGTTCATAACCAAACAAAAAATAAACGTGAACTTGGCAAAGCGGAATTGATGGGGATGTATAATGAAATATTTAACCTATTTTTTAAATTTACAACTTTAAAAAGAAAATCCATTTCAACATTAAAATTGATTCTTCATGTTTGGATTAAAAGGAAGAAAAAAGAAACATTATGACAATAAATGTGTCTTTGGATTATATTTTTTTTGATAAAAAAAAAGAAGAAGCAAGAGATTAGGATGAGAGGAGGCTATATTTATACTAAGGCGAGAGAGCATGTCACAAAACCTAAGCAAGGGATCCAACCATACTTATGAATTGTTTATCAATAGAGGACTGCTTGATGTTTATGAAAGAGAACTGTTGAAATGCAAGCATACATTACCGTGTTACCGGCAATGTATTCCAGGGTTGTCGTATCCAAGGAATTGAACAATTAATTACTAAAGTACTAGGCTCAAAGTTTATTTAGGCATTCAAATTTTTGCGAATGAACAAGCAAAAATAGGAAACAAATAAATGAGATTGTAAGTGATGATGGGAAATCAATGAGACAAAGCCTAGGGTCTCAATTTCAGCTCAACCGTTTTTATTGAATTACTTCATTTCCTTAATCCTATTATCTATACTAATTGCCAATCAGGATTCCTAATGCATTACCAAGCCTTTCCCATGGTCGAATTATCCTAACTTAAACTACCAATTTAATCATATCCCTATGTGAATTGTAATACTCTAAATTGCCTTTCTCTTCTATTTCTTTTTCACTATATAATAATCCTTTTCTCGTGTTTTTTTTTTTTCCTACATAGCTAACACTTTTTGGTTGCTATGATCATTAGTTTAGGGATCAAAACCAAACCTAAATGTCGTTTTTCCTATATCCATATACAAGTAGCTAGGATTAAGAGAATAAGATGTAACGTAAACTAGAAGAAAAGAATGATAATCTTAATGTTAACCAAAATTATCTGAGTAAATAAATAGAAGACAAATAGAAAAATCCAAAAAACAACATTAACAGAACAAGAAGAAAAAAAAAAACAAAGAACGAAACATCGTTTGTATATCAATGGCAATTTTCTTGCCACAGTATCATTGGTATTCTGACTTAAATTGGAGGGAAATTCCTCCAAGACACCCACTTCCTCTTTTTGATCCCCATATTGTTCATCTTTCCAACATAAAGACTAGAGAATGATTGGACATAAAGAACCCTAATCAAGTTTGAAAACACAGTTTGTTGCAGGGTTTGAATCAAGTTAAACTTTTCTTCAGATTCCGCTTGATATGGGAAACTAATTTGTCAAAGAGATGAAAGAGGTCAAGAACTTAACCTTTTGGCTTTCATTTCTAAATGAGTTTGCTATAATCTTTTACAGTTTACACTACATTTTCAGCAATCATCTCAAATGGTAGTGAAGAAATTTGGTGATATTTCTTTCAAAGGGAATGATTGTAAGTTGCCAACGTTGTTTAGAATTGTCTCAACAACTTCAGGAAAATCTACGAAGGTTACATGTGCAGTGTCTCTGTTTTATGGACCCCAAGGGCTTATGATATGATCAAACTGTGGTTGTGGCTATTATTCATGGGCATCTTAAGAAGCTTAGCGAGAGCACCTTCGTTATTTAATGTTACGTGGTTGTCAAATAATCTATAGAAGTTGCCAATTGAATTATTCCGCTTATAAGGCTTAAGTTTTTGAGATAGAAGTATCATATATTCATCTCATTCAAAAAGTGCTAGCTCCCAAAACAGTGAGACATAGATTATCGCACGTCTCTCTCACTCTAAAGGACGTCTAACAAGAAAACAATCAACATCTACATGTAATGTATAGCTCCCAAAATATACGCCCGTCTTTCTGCAAGGCACTATTGCATTTGTTCATCAAAAAAGTTGCATTGTCCATTTTCTACTCTCCAGCGCACAAACACAGAAGTAAGACCCATGTCACATGTTTTCTATGCAATTCCAAGCAAATTATGGCATGTTACTAAATAAAGATTCCCCTCAAATTATGTTTATTCATGTCTGTCGAGCTTTTAATCAAGTAGTTGGGCATGTTCCTGGAGTACTTTGGGGTGCCAAGATCAAATATAAATAGTCACAGTCTATCCCAATCTAAGTTAAACACCTCTAGGTGCTCATTTACTTTGTGCAAGTCCTTTGTTGATTGGGATCTATGCATAAGTTTACTTTGCCTGATAGTCGAGCTTTGACACAATGTTAGTTGAAGCTCCGCTGACAATTAACTGTTTAATGAAAAATAATTTTAAAAATTAAAATTGTATCAAGAAAAATCACCAATACTGAGAAGATGTTCTTCCCATAAAGCATTTGCTTTTCTCATGAATAATACAATTGCTTTTGTCTTTTCATTTATGCTCGAATCCACACATAAAGCATCACAGAGTGGCGTTAGCAGATTCTTTTACCAGTGCAATCAATAAGTGGGTAATTAAATAACCAATTATTATTATTAATGTGCACATATAATCTGAAAAAACTTAACTTTAATCAGTGACACCAACCAAAAAGAAGGTAACTTTGTGACAGATCAAGGTTTTGGCAAAACAATTGGTCAAGAAAACATCATGTGTGAATAAAAGGTTGTCATCAAAAGAAAAGGCTTCTAGAATCCAACATTATTGTCTTGTTTTGAATAATGTATTCTGTATTTGCCTTCTATATTTGGTTGGTGGAGTATCTTATAATTGGGTGGGAAGCAGAAGATAATGTATACTGACAAAATCTACTACAGTACAATGCTGTATATCTTTTCACCCTTAATTCAAAGAGGGATAATACATGCACACCCACTTCTGGATACTCATATTTTACATCTCTTTTTTCTTTTGGTATCTCTCTTATTTTTCTGTTTACAATTTTATTCATACAAATAACATAACTAAAATAAATAAGGTGTATATGGAGGTGTGTAAATTTTGGTGTGAAACTAGCTTTTCTCTTATTATAATATGGCCATACTTTTGCTCTGAAAGTCCACATTCTCTTCCATAAACTCAAAAAGCCTGTGAAAAAGTGACTTCGAAATCCCACTTCATTCCATATCCCCACTTTATTTTCATAAATTCATCTATTTCCATGCAGCCACTTGTAGGTCTTCTCTTTCTCTTCTGAAGTGTTTCTTTTTTTGGTTCTGCAATCTGATAGTGAAGATAAGATTAGTGCTTCTAATCCACTCACAGTACACAAAGAGAAAGAAGAAGAGAAAAAGAGGCATGTTTGGCTAATTGTTATTCAACAGAAGAAGAAAGAATGGGAGTTGAGAAAAATGTGGCTGCTTCCCTCATTCAAGCAAGCCTTGTCGCTTACATGTTACCCTCTCTTAGCTCTTCTCAGGAGCAAATCAAGGTCATAAACAGCCATTCAAACACCAGAGATAACCACCACAAAGTAATTCAACATAGAAGCACTTTTTCTTATAACATTCTATTCCAAAATAGTAAAAGCACTTTTCTTTGAAGCTCACATTCTGAATGATTTTTCTGTGAAGATGAATCCTGAACTTCAGTTCCAGATTATAGTGCATGGGTTTCTCTTGTGGGCTGCAATGGGGTTCTTGATGCCCCTTGTATACATATAATTCGAATTTCAAACAGAGAGGAGAATGGAAGAACGGCTAGAATAGTATTCTATCTTCATGCAGTTTTGCAGGCAAGTGCATATTCTAGATCTGCAGTTATATTATTTTTGTTAGTTTAACAGCGCTATGATGAATACTTTGTGGACAATAAAGGGATTAAAATATACTGTATCTTTAGAAACTCATAGCTTTGTTTATCGCATTTTATGGACTGAGAATGTGAAAAAAATAAAAAAAACAGTTATGCTGTATAAGCTTTTCTTGCATTGATTATGCTTTCCTTTTTCTAAAAAATCTTTTCAATTTTTTGTGTAACAGATGCTTGCTGTTCTCCTGGGCACAGCAGGAGAAATAATGTCCATAAAAATTTCAACAACTTCAACAATAATCATCAAAGAGTAGGAGTGGCATTATATGGTATTATCTGGCTAGAAGCCATTCTCGGTCTTTTTAAACCACAAAGGTAATAATTGACCTGAGTTTTATAAAGGAAAAGCTTAATGGCCATTCATAATTTATTACATTTTAAAGATTTTTCATGTTCCTTTTTCTTACTTTGTTGATTTATTCAGTTATTTGTGATTTCTTTTCATTCAATGTTCCAATTTTCTGCTTATAGAATATGATGATTATGATTATGAATCTTTGTCTTTTTCTTCACAGGGAATCCAAAAGGAGAAGTGTATGGTTCTTTTCACACTGGATAATTGGAACTGCAGTGACCTTTCTAGGTGTCTTATTACAGAGAACCACTAGATATAGGAATATAGGGATAGAAGAAATTAGGGATAAATTTTAGTTTCCTTTTTGGATTTTGAATTCTTATTTCTGAATTTTGTAACATGACATTTTTCTTCTGAAGATGCTTTTAGTTGAAAAATATGATTATATGACATTTAACTAAATTGATCACTAACACATGTGTTGATTTAAGTTGTAAATTAAAAAGTTAAGATCATTTAAATATATTGATCTCAATTTAACTTTATATATATGTAAAAAATATTTTTGACAGAACTCACTTCTTTTTGGGTCTCTAGTATCTAGTCCAGATTAGTGATGAGTTAAAAAACTTTATAATAGATTTATATCTCACAATTAGTAATGGTCAAACAAAAAAAAAGTTACTCCTTTACCATTTGCTAACCCAAACAAGACAAAAGACAAGCAGTGAACAGATCAAGGATATATATATATATATATATATATATATATATATATATATATATCATTATAATTATAATAAATTTATAAATATATTTAGTTATTTATTGATGTAATTGCTTGCAATTACACGTCTCAAATATTTGAAGCTATAAAGAAATATACTTATGGTTTTATCTTGGTCACGTGCATAATCTCACATTTATGATTTTTTTTAATAAATTATTTATAGGACATAGAGATGTCCAAAATCAGCCCAACCTTGTCCCCGGTCTATTCTTTGTTGTTTTTTTTTGAAAAAATTAACTTTTGGGGTTGGACTCTTGGGTCACAGATTGGCAAACATTGACCCAACTCAAGTAACCTATTTAAGTTATTTAAAAAAATTAAAATTTAGTTTTTTAAGCCAATTTTTTTTTGTATTTTATGGTATAAACTATAAATACTTTTTAATAATATTATCATAACATATTTCTTATTGCATAAGTTAATAAATCAACCTCCACTGTAGTTACCTTGTTTTCACTTATTTTTCTTTTTATTTTAAAAACTTACACATACTTCCTATGTAGTTTGAAAATATATTATATTAAGTCTAACTTTTAACAATTGACTAAAAAAAGTGTTAGTCAGCGGTTAATATAATTAAAATATCATAAATACTCTTAATAATTTATAATTTTGATTTCTCTTATAATTAGCTTACTTTTCATTTACTTTCCTCTATTATTAAAACATACATGTACTGTCCTCATAATTAAAAAGGCATAACACTTAAATACAACCTATAACAATTACATTAACCAATACACTAATCATATTTTTTTAGGTAGAGGAATATATATATATATATATATATATATATATATATATATATTGTAGGAGTGATATATTATATATTATATTTTATATAATATATTAGAATGCAATAAAAACTCACTTGCTAAAACACATTATAAACCAATCATTTAAATTAGATGTTAAAAAATTTTAAAAATTAAATATATTCTATTTGTTTAGATTGTTTTAAAAGCATCCATTATACTTGTAAGATAAAAGTAATAATTAAAAAAATGAAAAAAAAGATAAATGAATAGTGCAACATGAGGCTAGAATTTAATTGTTAGTTCAACTCAAATGAACTTTTGATGCGAATATAGCATAGAATTTCTAATATTTTGAAAGAAAATTAATCTTGCTAACACCAACTTATTTGACATAAATTATTTTACACATTATTTTATTTCAAAATAAAGAGACAAAGGTATAAAAAATACAGTTTAATTAAATTAATAATTATAATGTTTGAAAATTTTATTTTTATTTAAATAATTTTTATATTTTTAAAAATACTTTCAGATTTACATAAATATTTATTTTAAAATATTATATGAAATATGGGGTATAAATAAATTAAAATTAATACAGGACATAAATGAAAATATGGTGAGTTACTCTTCGATAATTTTTATTTAAGTTTATTTATGAAATGTTTAAGAAAAATAAAAAGAAAAAAATCTGAAAAAAATATTTCTTAATCATGTTAGTTAACTAAGTTTAAATGTAGGTTTTGAAAATAAAAAGAAGATAAATGAAAAATAAATTAATTATAAAGGAAGTTTGTGTAAATTTCTCTTAATATTTTTACCTTACTTCACAGTTTAACTTAATAAAGTTTGTGACGTGCAAAACTAGAAGTAAGAGGCAAAAATAACATTATGTTGTATTATTTTAAAAGTATTACGATGAATTTTAATTTAAATTTAAACTAAGTTTCCTTTTTTTGCACTAATTTGTAAAAGCTTAATTTTTTTTAATCATTCTACCTGTCAACTCAACCCCATAAATGGGTTGGGTTGTGTTTGATAAACAGTTTTTTTGAACGGATCTGACCCATATCTACACAGATGGGTTGGGTAAAAAATCCCATAAAACCCACACAACCCGACTTGTGGACATTTTTACGTATGTGCTTTACTCCTATCATGCTCAGGACAGTTTAATCTGTTGAAGAAGAAGAAATTTTCAACTCTGCCAGCATTTAGATATTGGAAACTATGTGGTGGCATCCTGGTGGCCGCCTCATTGGCATGGTATGGACTAATGATCAAACCCTTATTTGCGTGGTGCAGGATGGTACAATTTATCGGTACAATATCTTCGCTGAGCTAATTGAACCCAAATTTAAAAATACCATAATATAAAATCTCAAATTTATAAAATTGTTCTAAACTATACATAATATAAAAGGAGTCCTTAAATTTGGCCAATTAGCCATGCCAAGTCAGCAACTAATTTCATCTCTAATTTTAACCCTCAATGAAAAATGTAAATCAATTATTCCAAAAGAAATAAAATAAAGTGGCATGCGTTTGGCATTTAACCCATTGGAATATGTGATTAATTTTCATTCTCAATTAAATATATATGTGGTTAATATGTATGAAGAAATGCAGTAACCCATTATTTTTGTTATAAATATTTATGATTTTTAAATGCCTATCTAATAAAATATTCTCTTAGGGCTGACTCAATTAATACTTATTTATTTATAATTTATTAAATAAACATTATCCTTTTTAGGTTTAGGGTTTCACTTACCTTATATATATATATCCCTTAGTATAAAGGACGTTCCTTGGAAGGCAGTAGAAAACTCTTTTCTCAATTCTCTCAACTCATTCTCTATATCTACTTTTCACAATTTTCATTCTCTATATCTACTTTTTTACAACCTTCATTCTCTATATCTATTTTTCACAACATGTTATCAGCACCACGTTCTACTTCTACCATTTTTCCACTGCGCAGGGTTGCCAAATTTTCATCAATTTAATTGTCGAGAAAAAGGCATCCACCACAAGGTAATTGCTCATCCTCACTTGATTTCTATTCACACCTTTTCTTTTTTCTGTTATCATATTCTTAGTCAAGAGGAAGTGATCACTTGGCTGCATCCATAGATTTAGTAATAGTCAAATAGATGCATCCTTAGATCAAAGATATTTTATGTCTTTTTGAAAAATAAAAGAGATCTTGCACTTTTAGTATGTAGACTATTTAATCTATTTGTTACTTGATATGCCTCATTTCTGAAATATGAAGGCAGATAATTTTTACCTGATGAGACAATTCAATTTCTTTTATACTTCTCATCCATAAGCATAAGAAAATTGTGCGACCATAATGGAAAATTTTATTATGAACAATTAATTTTATATAAAGTGTAATCTAAAGTTATCCATTCAAATAGAATAAAATAGATCCTAAAGTTATTTACACTCATATAATATATGGAAAATAATTATGCATTTTTTTTAGCTTTTCTTTTGCCCTTTTATTTTTGGGTTAGGCACATAGAGTCCAGAAAGATAAATAGGGGAGAAAAGAGAAAATTGCATGACCATAATGGGAATCAAATCTTTATAGTTTAGTGCATTTTTTTTCTTTGGTACTATAGCCAATATATTGAATTATGCTTCTACGTTGTAATTTTTGTGATCATGCTTATTGATCTTGTGATCATTACGTAATTTATTTTACATTTTATAGTGCAAATATCTCAAATTTAGCATAATTTCACTTCGTCGCATTGGACATCATTGGGACGAATTACTTTTCTTGAGAATTAGATGTTGAGATCCATTTAGATGCAAATGGTCTTGGTGACACTATCAGAAAATGTTGTGAAACCCTAAAGTAGATCTTGAAGCTATCCATTCTAAAGTTATTCACATAGAAGTTGAATTGAATTTTGAAGTTATCCATGTATATTATAAGGTGGATCCTGGAGCTATCCACATAAGTAGTAAAGAAGATCCCAAAGTTATCCATTTAAGGTATAAATTGAATTTTGAAGTTATCCACTTGCAAGTATAAAGATATTTTTGACTAAAAACTAAATAATGGTTTAATTAAGCATGTAGGTGGATTTTTACTTTGATACTCAAATCTTCATTTTTGGGATCTTAAGATTTGCCTTTCGAGTTGAATTTTGAGACACTAGTGTTGTCACCACACTTAACCATATTTCTAGGATTGAATCTCGAGTTGAATCCCAAATACATAGATCCTTTTTGGTATGAGATTACGATTCTCATTTCTACATGTATATGGCTGCCTCAGCTTCAGTGAATAATTAATAAATTATGGGATATAACTTTTGCTTTCTTTTGTATGGTTAAATGGTTATTTCATATATGCATGTATATACCATTTATGTTTTAATAGTCATTGATTATGATTATTCGGTTACATGCATATGAATATGATAATACTATGGATGCCATTGAAAAGTCAGAAAATTTATCAATCAAGCTTCAAAAATTGAGATTTATTTTTGGGGGCAATTTGTTTCTCAGATTGGACTATTCTCTATTCCCACAAATTGTCATGTTTATTCTATATATATATTGGGGTAATTCATTTCTTGGATTTGATTATTAGTTTTCTGAGAAAGCTCGAGCTCTTTCTAGACTTAGCTTAATCTATTTTGCTTAGTTTCTAAGGAAGTTATAGTTCATTTTATTTATGGTAGATTAATTTTGCATTATCTTTATTTTTATTTGGTTCTCTATGCTATTCATTGCTCTTGTTTGTCATTCACTTCAATATATAGTTAATATGTTGTCTTATAAAATTATTTTAGTTATGGATTAGCTAACATAGTAGCTATGATTAATTGGCAGTTTGACACTCTAAAATATGTGTTGCCAATATATGTTTATGTTGTGATATGATTTTGAAATATTATAGTGCAATAAAGGAAAATAAGTCTATTACTCGAAATCATAAGCCATCATCCAATGATTTTTCTCTATTCCCTGAAGTGAATAGAGAAGCTATCAAGAAATATGAGCACATACATGGCCATGAATAAGAAAACATAATTGATTCTAATACTATAAATACCTCCCACTAGAAGTGGGAGAGCAATGAAGAAAAGAGGTAAAGGGATATTTTTGACTCATTTATTTAATTTACTTTTAAGTTATTTTCTCTCTTGTTTAAACTTTATCAATTTCACATATTGTATGATACTAAATTATTTCTATTGTACAAAGATAATATTACTACTACATTCAATAGTGCAAAGACAATTGAGTACTCTTGAAGAGCTAGAAGAATGGAAATTATAATTAAAAGCTCATGAAGATTTAGTAAATTTTTACCTTGAGAAATTATAAGTATTTTACCCAATTTGTACTACTGAAAAGTTTTCAACTTGTAGTCTAAACACCAAAAGTGTAAAGCCAATTATGGACAAATGGGCTTTTGCATGAATACAAAACAAAAATGATGCTTAAGGATTTTCATAAATAATTGGCATTCATTTTGAATAGATTTACTTAATTGTGTTGGATGCAAGTATCTAATGATACTTATTTAGTTTGGCAGTGTATGAATGACATTATTTACATCAATTTGATCACTCTAGCATTTCCTGCAATTTAAACCACCGTTAAGTCGATAAATAATTGCCAGTATTGATAAGTTTAAGGGATGAAGTTGATGAGTTTAAAATTGTGTGAGATTAAATTAATTAGAGTATTAAGTGTGAGGGACTAAAACAGGGTTTTACTCTATATCTTCTTGGAAGATGACCGGTGAAATTTCTTGGATCTTATCTTAACCAAGAGTTGTTGAATTCTGGATTAACATAGGTTTTTGTGTGACCAAGATTATCAGGAAACTGCTGAATAAAATTTGAATGTAACGATATTACTAAAATTCTTTCAAGCCTTTGAATCTCAGGATCTGAAACGTCAATGCTCAAAGTATTGGAATAGGGACAGAGGCTCTGTGTCTGAGGAGAGATGTTCAGTGCAGAATGTTCCAATATGCAGAATGTTCAGTGCAGAGAGATGTTCTTGAAGCTGATTGAGGAGATGCAAAAAAATATGTAGATAAAACAAGGATTAATCTCCATTCTTTCTGATTGCGGGTAGTCATATTTTCCATTCAGTCAACAGTTAGGCCCATAATTCGTTAGAAATAAAAGGAAAAACAAAAGAAAAAAAACTAGTTAGGCCTATTCTTTCAGAAACCATGACAATGAAAAAGTTAGTGGATGAGATGAGGCCAGGACAAATTTTGCTAATCACCTACTCTCAGTGATGATCTGGTTATAGAAAATGTCATTTAGCCATTACAGATGTGCTAACTTTTCCATTAGCTTTTGGTTGGGATGTAGGATTTACATCTTTCATCTTTATTATGATGATCTCCATAATCTCCAAATTGTTGTATATATGCAGAAAACAAATGTTTTTGTTCTTACTAATTATAGAAGTAGGTAGGGTACATGGAAGATGACGAGTATTCTCAGTCTTACATATCAGATCTCAGTTTTATGCCTATTGTAGCAGGAATACATAGTTCCATATATTTGAAATTAATGGCCCCCAAAGTTATTAAAATTCAAAACCAAATATTCCAAATTGCTACAGTTTGTTAACGATGCCATAAAATCCAAGTCATTTTCTGAATTATTCCTTAGATAATTAGCACTTAGATCTAGGCTTCTAGCCACCAAAGATCCTGAAGATCTCCTATACTTGGAACTTGTTCCACAAAATGGTTTATCGGTATATCAAATAATAGAAGAACAGATGCGCTGGAGATAGAACTTGGGATAGGACCTATGTTTTTATTCATACCAATGCCAAACATTTAGACTAGAAATAGTGAGGAACAAGTTGGCAGGAAGGGAGATGTAACATCCCAAATTTTCTAAGAGAAGAACATAAATCTACACTAGAATAATTAAATTAGTGGTATGTTTGCTAAATGCAAATGTGAAATGTGAGAATATTAAGGATATGTATAAGGTTGATATTTAGGTGTACATGCACATATAGCTAGGAAATGGATGTTATGTATTTATATGGTTGAATATTAGCCCAAGAAATGTAACATCCCCTAATTGAATAATTATGCAAGTGTACATGTGCATTATTCTCATATATAAGCATGTACAAGGCATTCTTTAATTGAATTTCTTGAGCTGAATTTCTTATATGTATGTGGTTGTACTAATTACATTTACAATCTTATGTGAGTAAGAATATGTGTATGCTTGTGGCAAATAGAAATTGGATACCTTGCATGAGCATGTGTAATTGGAATCATGTTATTTTATTTATGAAGACCAAATTGAATAAGATTTAGATAACTAGTTGCATATTTATAAATAATGAAAGTATGAAACAACTAATTGAAATAGAATGAAGGAAACTAGAATAGGCTAGTTACATTAGAAGGATCTAGTCCTAATTGAACTAAGAAGGCGGCAGCCCCTTTCCCTTAAATCCCTCACGCCACTCACCATGCATAAGGCCCCAAAGACTTTCCTTGAATTGGTCAAAATGCCAACCAATAGTAGCATGACACTAGTAATGGCTTTTATGATATTTTGTATGATATTTTGGTGATATTTTAGTGAAGGCTGCGCATGAGGAAAGGCATAATGGAGGTTGCGCATGAAGGAGGGGAGCTGATGGCTTGTGAGTCGGTTAAGGGAAGTGTGACTCAATGAAGACAACCAATCATCAAGCCACACTTGCCCTACCCTTAATTACCTATAATATTAGTTAATTCAAGAAAATAATTATGAAAAATAAATTAGACAAAAAGTAAATAAATAAAGGGGGAGGAGAGGGAAGTAAGTCGGCAGAGAGAGCTGCAGAGGAAAGGAGGAAGAGGAGAAAAGAAAGAAGAGAAACAAAGCTAGGAGTTGAGGTAGCTAATGACTCTCCTAAACCTCTTCTTGCATACTACATAGTTGCCTATGGATGTAAATGCTTGTGGTATGCTATTATCTATTCCTTGCTGTGCTTGAATGATAATCAAAAGGATTATCATGTTGTGATGCTTAGAGCTGCCAAGTAAGTGGTTCTAAGTGAGTATGTGTTATTATGTGCACCATGGTGTCTCCTTTGCATTCATATGCTGTTTATTGAGATTATTAACTATTCCCAATCTTGTATGTTTACTAATTGGCTCATTAGCTACTGAGACTTGAGATCTCATATCCATTTCTGTGGAAATACCAATGATTTCCAGGTGGAGAAGCACCAAGGGTGACTGCCAAGCTTAACATAGAGTGTAGTTGTGGTTCAAATTGTAATATGTTATGACTAAAGTGTAATTATTTGCTTTAGTTGAATATTTGATGTATATGGATGTATATTTATGTTCATGAATGAGGAATGAACTGAATAAGATGGAAGAGGTAAACTAATAGAATTTTACTCAAGCATGTACAATAACCCTAAACCGGTTTTCTGGCAGTTAAGAGGATAAATCAAGTAATATGCTTTAAACCCAGGTTTTTAACTTGAAAATTTTTTAGAAAGTATTTGACATATTGAATTTTATCCATACAAATTTTCGTGACAATTGGAGCTCAAATCCATGCCCAAATAATTTTCCAAAGTAGCTAAACAGTATTCTCGCAGTACACAGGGCAGTGTACAAACTTTGTTTAATTGACCAATCAAACCAATGAGATTTTGCATGAAATTTTTACCACATGTTCTAGACACATCATACTTGTAATCTGGAGCTTTTCATGATTTTCTGACATTTATATGTCACGTTTTCATATTTTACAAAAACAGGGCAGCAAGCTGTCTAATTGAGACTTAAACATCTAATTGGTAATTGTCTTATTGAATTGAGTCAAATGAAAGGTGTTTTCATGAATATAAGAGTTAAAATAAGGTGCTACAGGAGACATTAAATTGATTGTCTGCAGTTGAAATGACAGTGAGAGACGAAAAATTGTATAGAGAAGAAGGAAGCATGCTAGAGAGTTTGGTGGACAATATTGATATACAAGTTTCAGGTTTATGGAGAAACTAATTTGTTCTGGTAGATTCCCTTCTACGTTATTTGAAACTGTGGAAAGTATAGCTAGGGAAGAAAGATTTCCTATGGAAGCTGAGATTGAAACTGTTAAATAGTTTAAAGCAAGATACAAAAGTTATTTTTCAACAAGCAATGAAATAGAGAAGTAGTAGCAAAAGTAGTTTTTACAGTGACAAGATCATCCCCCAGTTTGCACTTCGTGTCAGCCTTATTTGAAGTCAACAGCAAGCTGTTATCTAATATGAACATAGAATTGCTTCATCGCATTTAGGTATATATCTCTGAATTGTGCTTTATATGATTCTAGCTAGTTCTTAGAACATATAATTGAACCTATTCCAAGCCCAAATCAGCTAGGATATTCCTTAACCAAATAGATTGATAAAGAGATGATGTTGCAACTACGAGCTCAACTTCTACTATTGACTGAGTTACAATCTCTTGCTTCTTGGAACACTTAGAGAAAACACACTGCTTGTTCTTACAGCTACTGGGATTGATTTTTTTTTTTTTTTTTAAAAACTTCTATTTCACCCCAATGATATTTCTAAGGTAAGGTCAAAGAACTAGCTAGCTCCCAGGTCCTATTTTTTTTCAATCATAGACAGCTCCTCCTGCATTGCAACCATCCATTTTTGGTTTATTGCAGCTGATTCAAAACTAGCTGGTTTGCATATAGCTAAATTGTACGTAAAATGCTATATTGCTTCTTTGGTAAATGTCAGCTTCTTAACAAAATTTTTCAAGCTGGTCTGCTACTGATTCCTTTTCCATTGTTAGATCTTAGAACTTGAATATTACAACTACTTTGGTTTTCAACATGAGATTTAAATTTCCAGAACACATAAGCTACTTCTGATTCTTATCTAAGAAAATAAATCCAACATATTCTAGTTAAATCATCAATAAAAATGATATAGTAAAGGCTTACCGTAGGGTAAATTAATTTAGGGAAGCGAGTTAGCTTGTTAAGGAATTGAGTTTTAACTAATTTAAGGAATTAGATATTATAGAATTGATTAGAAAATTGTATAATGAGATTCTTCGCATTCATATGTATTGCCCCTAGGTGAAATCCCAAACCTAGAATTCATTTGATTGTTTACTTCACTCGATATCTGTACACTTCAATTTTAGTTGTTTGATTTAAAATTTCATCACTTTATGAGTGTTCAAGTAGTGATCCAAAATCAAAATTGGTACTTGGTTCCCAAATCCCTAAGAATGACACTCATACTCATTCTATACTACATGTGTGACTTAATGCACTTGCTAGAAACACAAACAAGTTTTTGGTGCCATTACTGGCGGTGTGGTGTAATCATTATTGATTAGTAGTTCTAAGTTTCCTAATTTGAGCACTTATATTTTGTTTTTTGTAACCATATAGAGGCTTATTATTTTCTTCTTTGTGTATACAAGGTAACTTTAATGTGGAATGGGATTATTGGGATTAGGAAACACCAACGTGGGAGATGTGGGGGCAATCATACCAGAGCCATGCTTTATGTCCAAGTGAACTATTATGGTTTACTCTTCCAGTCCAATCCATGTATTCCTATTAACAATACTCTTTTTGATTGGAAAATTACGAACTTCCATGATGTACCCTCGTATGTTCCGCACAGGTTTCTACAAGACTTTCTTCCCCACAAGAACAAATGGCAACTCAAGACATATGAAGAGTCCAAGAAATATTCAAGGGCAATATGAAGAATAAGACTTTTTCATTTAATCCACTTAAGGAGGAGCAAGCTGCTTTCCCAATCACAACTAGCTTAGCTGATTTTTGGCCCAAGAGGCTTGGTCAGTTTCATTATTTCGGAAATGGTTAAGTGTTTAAAAATCTAACTTGTTCATGGAGTTCCTTCGTTGCCAGACAAATTAGCTGAGTGTGAAGTTTGTCAATTTGGGAAGCAAGCAAAGAAGCCATTTCTTTGTTGCAGCTGAAGGGCGAGCCAAAAGCTCCAGCTTGTTCACATTGACCTTTCTAGACCTCAAAGAACAGCATCAATTCTTTGGCATAATACAAATAGGGAAAGGCATTGTTATATTATGTGGAACTGTGTGTGACAATGTGATCTGTGTTGTCTTATTTCTAGCATTTGCACACATCACAATGATAAATTCTAGAGACAAATTTATAAAACACATTCCTGTGCAAATTATAAACAAGTCAATTCTATAGGTTGTCAATAAATAGAAAGCATTAATAACTAAATTAACTGCTCATAGAATGAAAATAGGCAATTGTATAACTCAAAATTTCAGTATATATGTAAAAATCCCTAAGCTACATCCCTCCCCAAGTGGGAGGTTTAGCAAGACAAGATAAACTTAGAAAAATACAGAAAAAACTACATACTCATGGAGAAAAGGAGAAAAGGAAACTTCACTATGGTGTAATTTGCAAGAATCCTTGGTTGAATCGCTTGATCTCCACCTTCTAGAGCCATCTCCTCTTGTTTCTTTTCCAAAAGATTGCTTAACCCTCTTAGAAAAACCTTTTAAAATTGCTAATTAAGTAAAGCTACTTGGTGCTAAGCTACCTTATTTAGGATAGTTCAAAAGCATCTTGTTACTGTACCTGAGAGATTTGAAGCTTCATTTTCTGCTTTAGAAAATACTAAAGATCTAGCAAGTGTTTCTTTGCCAAAAGTTATCAATCCTTTACAGGCTTTTGAGGTGAGGATACTTCTTAGATGGAGAATGGAGATATAAGATTGGTTTACTTTATTGTTGCATCAGATAAGGTCAGCGTGAAACAAGATGGAGAGTTAGGTCGACAATTAAAACTTATTTCAATATCACATCCTCCTATGTGTCATGGCATGACCAAACATTTCAATGTCAAATTATTTTATCGACCGAAGTATAAGAGAATGAAGATATAAGATTGGTTTATTAAAGAACCAAAGAGGAGTCTTTTCCACTTTCTAGGTTGAGTTTCAAGAAACTTGGAGTTTGTAGCTTCCAAGGAAGAACTAGTGTTGAAAATGTGCCTTAGACGATTTCAAAGTTTGATTTATAGTTTGAATAGTCAAAGATTGAGTTTTATCTAGAATTTGTTGACTAGTTGTTAATAGGTGATCTTATCTCAATTTTTTGGCCAAGTCAATAGTCTGCGGGTTAGTGTTACCCAGAAGAGTGAGATTTAATTTGTCTTTGATTAATTTTTAAATGTATTTATATCCAAGTCATATTTAATAACATTATAACTCAGTAAGAATTCTGAGCTTTTTTGTTTTTCATCAACTACTTTGCAATAACTTTCTTTGCTATATTACTTCTTTTAAAAAAAAAAACACTTATTTTTAGGGTTGCACTACTACACTAATTTACTTTCCTAGCCTCTGCTAACTGGCTAATTTCACAACTCAACAATAGTATTTGTAACCTTTATATACAAGATATTCTTCTATAATCAAAACTCTTGCCAGCATCTGAAGATAAAATCCTCATAAGTAATTATTTTGGTGATTATATTTTTAATATGTACTTTTTCGTTCATTTCCTCATAATGATTCACCTAAAATAACAAAAGAAAACAAAGAAAATTGACACTACATATGCTTTAGCATAAAACACTTTATTTATTTTGGTTTTAGAGTTTACTAGACGCTACATAATAGGAGAAAGCTTATCCCATTATATAAATATAACCACTTACCAGAGAGATCTGAACAAGTATGTTCTTCAACCATTATGCTATTCTCTCTTGACATTAAAAAATAACTATATAGAAGAACTTCTACTAGATGTAGAACAAAAATTTCAAAGGAGCAATACAAGAAAAGCAGGTTTATGTTTTTGGTGAACAAGCTAGATACTGGAAGAAAATATGTTTTTTCACTTTGATATTATATATTCTATCTCATCCATTAGTCAAAATATTATAAAAATAAAACTATATAAAGAGTGGTCTTATTCATTTAAATCAAACACAATAAATAAGACAAAGAATGAGATATTATATAGAACAACAAATTTTGCTCCCAACTGCTCTCTAGTATTTAATCAGTTCTTACAAGGAAAATAACACAAATCTCATTGAGTTGTCACATTGTCCCGAAGATGAATTATCATTTTTTTTGCATAAGTCATTGCAAGGTTCATTGTCCAAACAAGCACCATGAAAAAGTCCACTAAGCTTGTAATAATATACTTGCTCCAAATGTTGTATCCATGCATATATAAAAAATGAAAAATAATATATATATATATATAAGGTGAAACGGAGGCATTGGTGTTAAGCATGTTCCACATTTTGGTGGTATACTTGTCTTTGCTTCTTGTCATGTTTCTTTCTTTGCTATCCTTGTGATGGTGGTTGGCAGTAGGCAAATTAAGTGAAATACACAATGGGAGGCACAAAGAAATTTTATTTTGCAAAATTTAAATCAGCATATCAAATATGCTCTGTATTCCAGTAATAATAGTCTGCAATTAGAATTTCTTACAATAAGTCGTCCCAAATATTAAATTTAATGTTATTTAATTCAAAATGATAAAAATAGGACATGTCACCGCTAGAAAATATTTTTTTATATGGGCTCTCTTTAAGATTGAGAAACAACTAAGATAAAAAGTGAAGATTTTCTAAATCATTCTAGGGGAAGCTCAATGCATAATGAGACATGAGTGTAGATACCTTGTTTTGTCCAACCATTTTTAAAATTAAAAAAAAATAAAATTGAGAGATTGAAAATGAAAGTGGTTTTCCAAATATTTTGTGAAAAATCATCATTTATAAAATTGTTTCTCTATGTAAAAATTTGGTTTTTATTTCAAAGAAGTATAAAATTTTAGTTTAACTTGTAAGTTCTTTTTTTAAAAAAATTAAAATTAAAATTAATTATTAACTGAGTTAGAATTAATATATATTTTTAATCAAATAATAATAATAATAATAAAAAATGGGTAAAATATTTTTAGGTTTTTCTTTAAAAATTTATTTCTAAAAGCTATTTTCTTTGGATTCAATTTCATACATGCTTCCATAAACCCAAGCCCATATAATAACAAAAAAGGGGGGGGAGAAGTTTAATAGTCGAAACACAAAGGAGCAAAAAGGCATAACAGATAAATGGATGGACCAAACACAATTGAATGAGGAACAAGCAAAATGTAGTAGAAGGAAGAAAACGACATCAACAAGGTTGCATTTGGAGCAACCGAACAAGCCAAAAGAAGGACAGATCAGATCATGGAGTAGCAGGTCTCAGAGCACGACGCGTCTGTGGGGAACAGTAGAACTCCAGGTCAAAATATACACACCATTAATGCAGAAGCAGGGCTCCCCCAGCGTGCTAGATGACATCCCAAAATGCAGGAGTGAGGCACAAGTAAATAGAGACAAGACATGAGCAGCATAAAAGGAGGAAAAGAGGAGAAGGGCATCGAGATAGAGAGCAGCAGAAAGGGTGAATTGAAGATGGTGGAAAGATATAGGGACCGATAGAGGGTGAAGGCTATCAATATAAGGGGAAGGATTGTGAGAATTAGGTCAGACTTCACTGGCTTTCATTCTATCTCTTTGAGGTGTCAGATTAGGAACGTGAACAGAGAGAAAGATTGAGAGGATAGCAATAGAGAGTGTAAGGTGAAGGGCTCAGACTAAGAGAGAAATCAAGAGGAGAAAGCTGTCTAATGAGAAGTCAAATGAACTTGTTGGGAGAGCAGTAGAGCTTCTAATTTGGGGTTCTTTGGTACATCTCTTATACTCTCTTTGTGATTATCAGCTTTGGTCTTTGTACTGGTTGCTTATTGTTAGGATTGAAGTTCATTTCATATTTTTGTTGCTTTTTTAAATTTGCTGATGTCTGGTTGATAGTTGATTCTAATTGTTGTCTGTTGTTCATAAAGATGGGAATGGTTTGGTATTTTTCCTCAGTCTAGCATTTGAATCTGATCCCCACTTTGCTAAAGGAACTCACTAATTACTGAACCTATTTATAGTTTTTCGGGTAATTATGATTTATGTTTGTGGTTTTCTTGAGTTACTATCATGACTTATGTTTGGGGATTCCTTGAGTGATTGTTAGTTCATAGAATATCTATTCACTATATCAAGATAGAGTTTATTTTGTGAAAATGCTTCTAAATGGTTGATTGAAACTTTGAATCTCTGGTTTACATATGCACAGTGAGAATGGCTTAATGCATTGTTTTAAATGTTTTAATTTAGTGTTGTGTTTTGAGTGTCTTGGTAAGATTTGGTCATGTCCTATTTGTAGGGTTGACAAATGCTTTTGTGGAGTTTGCATGAACTTTATGGTGATTTAGTCTCTTAATGTTATAGTGCATTAGTTTTCATTTTAGTGTGACCACAACACTCCTTTTCAGTGTTTCCTTAAATAATGAAGGTTATTGATCATATTATTATATATTACCTTTTGGAAATGTTACTAGATGTATATATCGAAAGGTGTTTTATGATGAAATATTTAATGGATGACTTATGATTGATCCAAGGTTGGTTTCTTAAGTTGGAGTTTGTCTTAGTGTTAATGATATGAGTTCTATTAGGTGATGTGTGCTTCAAGGTTGAATTCACTCTTTGTGCTGTTTTTTGTTTTCATACTTGTCTTTTTTGGCTGTCAGAGTTATTAGAAAAGGTATTTTTGATTTTATGCTGTTGGGGATTATTTGATTTCGTTGGTGATCATTAGTGATGATTTTGGTAACTGGATTATGGGATTTGCATAATGTCTTTCACTGTGAAATTTTATTGATCATGCTTATGTTTGATAAAGGGTTTTTTTCATTATTTTAATTTTTTGTTGATTAATTATTGAGGATGGGTTGTTGTTTATTTTATTTGAGAATATGAGAATTTAATTTATTATCTTATTTCAACATCCTTTATTGATTATTATTAATTGGGCCTCAATTTAATTTTCTTTTCTACTGAATCCCGATGGACAAATTCTGGTTTATGATTTACTAAACTTGTGGTTTAGTTCGAAACTTTGTTTTAAGATTCATTCTCATGCTTGCTTTCATGGTTGTCTGAATGTGAAAAGAAAAATAATAAGATGAAAAGAATTAGGGGTATGTGAAAAGAAAAATAATAAGATGAAAATTTGGGTAAGTACCGGCCGAAGGTTTGAATAGAAATTGATGGGAAGTGAAGAGAAGAAAAAAAGAAGCAAGTGAATGGGTCAGGCTTGGCCTAGTTGGTCTGGATGTGTGAATAGAAAAGTGGAGGGTATAAAAAATCAAATTGGGTCTTAGGATGTGGTTAGGAACTAATTGGGTGAAAAAAGAAAAGTTTAATGTTTAGGGAAGCGTCTTTAGTTTATTTGTTTTGTTTTATTTTAGTTGTTACTTATTTAATCAGAATTTACCTTTTGTCTCTCTTTTCTACAGTGACAAATTCCCTCTACGTAATATTTATTATTCTTCTAGAAAAAGAAAATAATAGCAGCTAAGATTCAGATTGTGGTTGCGGTTGTGTTGTTGTAATTGCAAGAAAGTGATCCACAATTGCAGAAAATTACAGTTCGAAAGGTCACCATAATAACTAATATTATTGGCCCATTTGTAGACTTTAATTTATTTATTTTTACTTATGAGAGAGAATTGAACTCAAGTAATTTTATTATTAGACTATTTAGCATTGTTGTTTGGTAAACTCAAAATAAAATGAAATTATAACGTTTAAAATTTAATTTTTGAAACGTTATCTAAAATAATCTTTTAATTTTGAAAACTAATTACTAATATTTTATTCTCTTTTTACCCTTAATTTTTCAACAAATAACAGAATTTGTCTCTCACAAATTTGTCCCCCTCGTTTCTTTTTCGCAGCCACTTATCATTTTCTTCCTCTCCTCTCATTTTAAAAATATAAATATTTAACACATAAAAAATAAATATTTAATATATGAAAAAAAAATTAATTAATTAAGTAATTTGTTCATAATAAGTAAATGAATATCAAATATTTAATTTTAATATTACATGCATTTTAAAATAATTTAACAAAATTCAATTAATTGTACAATTAGTTTTATTAAATAGTTTTAATTTAATCAACTATAAGCTTTCAACTCTAATCTTACAATTACAATCTCTTAACTTTCAACTAATTTTGTTGAAGTGTGTTTGAATAAACTTTTATCAACATCTTTTTGTTTTTAATTTGAAAAAAAAAAAAAAACACTTTATACAAAATCTAGTTTTACATCATCGCATGGGGTTTACAATTTGGTAAGTTTTTGAAAATATAAATTATAATAAGAGGGTTATATAATTATAAGTTAACAATCATAATCTATAATTAGCTTGTAATATTAAAATAAGAGAAAAACTACAATAGTTTTAGTTTTAGGTGATGTATTACTCATGCAATCCCATGTCATGAGTTCAAATTGTAAATAAATGAAAATAAATTTAATAGTACTATAATATAAAATCATTACTCAATATATATTTGTCTAAATCTCCTTTGACTATAATATTTGTAGTTATATTTGAAATTTTTGTTTCCAATAAAATGCATATATACTAAATAAATATGTTTAATATGAAGACAAACTTACTTTTATGCTCTCACAATCTATTAAGAGAGAATCTCAGTCAAATTAACAATAGAATAACTATATACCTACTCAGTACAATTTCAACATCAATATTTTTACCTTATTTTTAGGAAAACTTTACGAAAGATGAGAGGAAAGACTACTACTGAAAGACTTGGATGACTAGTTTTAGTTGAAGGGTCATATATACTTTGGTTGGATGTAGGGGTGGGCACGGGTCGGGACAGCCCAATGTCCTGACCCGGCCCGAAGGGTTCGGGACACAATCGGGACGGGACAAATCGGGACTCGGGACGGGACCGGGACGTAATTTTTTGTCCCGATGAATTTTCAGGACTGGACCGGGACAAGCAGAATCCCGTCCCGGTCCTGTCCCGAAAATGTCCTGATATTATATATATTTTGTCTCGGATATTACTGTTTACACCTCACTTTCTTATTTTTCTGCATGTTTTCAACACCCCTCTTATTACTTTTTATACCCATTTTATTTTATTTTTTAAACTTAACCGGGACGGGCCGAGACAAATGGATCGGGACGGACCGGGACAAGGTTATATAAAATCGGGACGGGACAAAAAAAAATTCGGGACGAGACAAATTTTTTTTTTTTTTTTCAGGATGGGATCGATACATTCCTGGCCCATCCCGACCTGTGCCCACCCCTAGTTGGATGTGGTTTTCTTTATGCAAAGAGCATTACAATTTGTGGAAACAATGACTTTTTTTTTCTTCTCTTTTTGGCAAAGGCAATTTGGTATTTCTATTGAGTTATCTCTAAGAATAGTTGAAGCATGAGCTTGGTCAAAGGTTATATTTTGGTTTATCAACTTATTTTTAAGACAACATATAAGTGAGTTCGACACCACTTTAGATTTAAAACCTTAAAGCTATATTTAGTTGGGTAAAATGAAATTTGGTATGAACGAAAATAAGAATAAAAAGGATATTTATTTTGTTTAGTAGGTTAAGATGAAATTGAAGGAACGGAATGGTTCACCATTAAAAAGACAAATTTACTTTACTCTTTAAAAATATAAATTAAATAAAAATAAAATAATTGTACTGATAAAATTAACAAATTAAAATATCTATTTATATAATTACATATTATTTTTAAAATAAATTAAATTGAAATAAACAATTAAAAAAAAAAAGAAAAGCACACAGAGGAAGCTTCTTCCTCTACAACCATGGACCACAAACGTGCGAACGAGAACCTTAGCACTGGCATCCTTGCTTGATCTCAAGCAAAACCCCATTCTTAAGCACAAAGCTATTCGCAACAGTGCAGTATCTTCCCAAATATGTCGCCGGTTAGCCATGCCTTCACCAAATTCATGATGGTGGATGGTCCTATCCAGCAATAACTTCTTCACTGGCAATGAAACTCTCATTTTGGAAGTGGCTTCTGCCCAACTTGGTGGAAACAAGGTACTATGGGCACTGGGGTCTCATTCTAGTGCGAAAGAAGCTTTCTTCCCAATTTTTGGGGGAAGAGCTAATCCAGATTTTAATAAAAAAAAGTTGATAACGAAAAAAAAAAAAAGAATTTGGCAAAGTAGAACTGATGGGGATGTATAATGAAATATTTAACCTATTTTTGAAATTTACAACTTTATAAAGAAATCCATTTCTACATTAAAATTGATTTTTCATGTTTGGATTAAAAGGAAGAAAAAATAAACATGATGACAATATACGTGTCTTTGGATTATATTTTTTTGAACAAAAACAAAAAAAAAAAAAAAAGAAAATTGGGATGAGAGGAGGCTATATTTATACTAAGGCGAGAGCATGTCACAAAGCCTAAGCAAGGGATCCAACCATACTTATGGATTGTTTACCAATAGAGGACTGTGTGATGTTTATAAAAGAGAACTACTGAAATAAAGTACAACATACATTACCCTGTTGACGGCAAAATATTTTAGGGTTGTCGTACTTAAGGGATTGATCAATTAATTACTAAAGTACCAAGTTCAAATTTTCTTTAGGCATTTGAATTATTGTGAATGAACATGCAAAAATAGGAAACAAATAAATGAGATCACAAGTGATGATGTGAAATCAATGAGACATAGCCTAAGGTCTTGATTTGACCTCATTGTTTGTATTGAATTACTTCATTTCCTCAATCCTATTAACTATAATAATTGCCAATCAGGATTACTATCATGTTACTAATTTTTCCCATTGTCAAATTAACCTAACTTAAACTACCAATTCAATCATATCCCAATGTGAAATGTAATAGTCTAAATTGCATTAGGTTTTGTGAGTTCCCTTTTATGTTTGCATTGTGTCCTAGAATATCCCTATCCTAATCTCCTTTGTGGATCTAATTCTCATAGTCTAATTCCTACTAATTGGCCAGATCAATAAGAAGATGAATGGAGAGAAATAGAACAAAATTAGATATAATAAAATTGAATTGATTCCACTACTATGTTTTGACTTTGGGTAATTTTAACAAATTCTTGGCTGATTTCCACTTAATTCCACTCTAGATATAGGAACGGGTTTCCTTCCATTTGCAAAGTGTTAAAAAGTCCCAAAACATAATTCTAAAAGCCTATTTATAGTCTAGGTACACCATCCTCTGTAAATATGACTCCCAAACTAATTAAAAGGCCCAAAACAGCGAAAAGATCGCAATTCCTCGTGTTTGGCACTACAACACCAAGAAAATTCTTTCAGGTCTTCTTTGTTATACTTTGGCACCATGGCGCACAAGGCTTGCGCCGCGGCGCCAACTTCATGCTTTTAGGTCCTCATTTGCTTCTTACGTGCTATTTTGTTTCTCTTGCCACACACTTGCTCCTTTCCTTGCTTGTTGTAACCTTGAATTCCTTCTTTTGGCCATAATCCAGTTCTTTAATCATGCAAGGTAATCAATTAAGGATCAAATACATTCCAATTTTCCGAAGATAAGGACTCCAATGCAAGGGATTGTAGCCTAATTTAATTATATAAAATGTATTTATCAGTGTTGCAATGGGATTGAAACTCAAGCATTAAAAGCAAAATTACTTCTATCCATATGCGATGAACCAACCACCAATAGTTGATTTCCAATATTATAAACTACTAAAAGGTTGCATGTCCTATATCATATGATTAGACAAAAAATTATCTTTTTTTTTTAAATTTAAAATGTTTTAAAAAAAATTAACAATGAGAAGTGAAAATAAGAGAGGAAGAAGAAGGAATTCAAAGAGAAGGTTGCGAGGAAGCTCAAGGATAGCTTGTGACGATAAAGAACAACACCATCGCCCTTGCTTTATCGAAGGGAAGTTCTTGTAGCTCTCATAGTCCATAGAAGGAGTTTGTAGAAGTGCTTGTTTTTTTATTACAAAAGAAATTTTGAGAGATAATCTCATTCCAAGTCTAATAGCATAGGTATCTCTCTTTTTTCATTCTCTTTTCTTTCTTCTTATTGTGGCATTGTCCAATATCTGTTCCTCAGGTTACCTAAAAAATGATTCCCAATCATTTACCTATATAAATCCTAAACTTACATTATCTGTAAGAAAGCTAGTCGTTTCCTCCTTTGTGCAACAAATTGTTTTTCTAACAAGTTTTAAGCTAATCAAATGACTGAGTTGGATAATGTAGACAAAATTCATGAGGCAAAGAAAAGGGAGAGGTATAGCCACAATCCAAGCCATAGAGACAGCAAATCCACCCACCTTTATTCTTCAGTTTGATTACCATGACTTTATTTCCAAGTCACCAGAAGAAGCAACTGCATGCCTAACTTGGAACACAAATTTAGGTGGTTATGTTTGTGTTCTCTATCTTTTCTTGGCATATTTGTATAAGATATATGATAATTTATTGTTGTAAGTAAATTCTTTGGGTTTATGAACTGAGTTAAATATCATTTTAATTTCTAAGTTTTGAAATCCTAAATAATTTTGTTCGTCACACTTCAAAATTTCTTATTAATTTAGTCTCTCACATTTCCATATTATTAATTTCGTCTTTCAAACGTATCAATGCTAATGGTTATTTATGGATTTATTGGCGGTTTAAAACTCTATAAATTCTATAAACATGAAGGGTAAGAGACCAAATTGATTATGATTTCAAGTGTTTGGTACTAAAATAGTGTTTGGTAACTCATGTGTTTTAATGCAAATTTGAAGCCAAAAGTACCAAGAGAAAAAAAGGAAGAATGCCATATGAAAATTGGTGAGAATTTTTATAGCTTTTGTTAAGTTAAAACAAATATCCTATCCCCATGAAAAAAATAAGTACATTATTCAATTTCTATAGCAAATAAGGATTCCAATTACAAAAGAACTGTAAGCTTATAAAAAATCAAAAACAAGTTACAATAAAATCAATCACCCCTTGTACTCGAGTTCTCGAATCTTTTTTAGGAGAGGTGCTCACATTTATTGTTCTAAACTACTTCAAATGGATTGTTTTTAATAGGAGGATAGTAGGGGAAATTTAATACACACACACACACACACACATATATATTGGCTCCTTTTATGACGGGGATTGTCTCTCAGGCATTAAAACATGTTTTTTTTTTTTTCCACTTTTATTCTCCGATTTATTTTTGGAAAAACATTGTTCCCCATTGAAACACATTCATGGGTGATTAAGGACATATTGAGAGTCACAAAGGAGAAGATCGTTGTGTATATGAAACTTCCAGTACAATTATTATCTAGAAAAGGAGAATACAGTGAACAAAGAAGTGTCATAGATGATAAAGGCTAATAGAGAGTTTGGTGATTTCTTTTGTAGAGAGAAAGAGAGATAGAGCACATTAACGTTTGAATGATCAAAGACAAGTGATGTTGGTTGTGGGGGTGTATATGAAATAGGTGTAGATGGATGGCATGTAGTAGCTCTCTCTCTCCTCTCTACTCTCAATATTCGATAGTGTTTTATTTTTCCTTTCTTTCCTCTGTCTTAAAACAAGTTCTTATAGGATTGCATTTTTGGAATTTGGGTAAAGACGATGCTTTTTTTTTTTTTTTTTCTGGGATATCAATAGTGAAGTTGAATGGAAAAGTGCCACAGATTTATTTATTTGGTAAACAAGATGTCATAAGGCAATGGGGTTTAAGGAGGACTGTTATGATACCTCCCCAATCCTAAAGGACTAAAAAGATATTCTACTATTAAATATAGTGAACCTTTTGAACCATTAAATTGTGAATGGTTCATATGGATTAGAGTGGTTCAATGGTTCTTTCGTGGATTTTTTTTCCCCAGTTTCAATGCTTGGACCTGTTTTTTAGTTAAGTCGGAGGAGTTATAAAAGAAACAATTAGTTGATTAGTATTTTATCACTAGTTTAGAAGCTAGTTTTTCTGCATAGTTTGGAAGAGTTAAAGTTGAAAGTATGAATGTTATATAAGGTAAAGTAAAAAATTATGGAAGTTAGAAGGTTGGAGTTGATATGTCATGAGCTACTTTATAACTCCTCGGTGATTAAGGTTTTAAGGCATCATGTAATTAGAAATAATTAGATCTTTTTGATTGCTCTTGCCATAGTTACAATTTGAAGTCTTGAGAGTTCTTAAGAGTACAATATAAAGTGGTGAAGTATAAGTCTCAAAGGCATGAGTCTAGACAAGAATATTAAGGAAAAAATTCTTCTCCGGTTATTGCTTAACTATATTTTCTACAATACTTTACATTATTATTAAGACAACAAGAGAATTATCCTCAAATGCAATATCCATGATATGAAAATCTTGAACAAGAAGAAATAATGCTTCTCCAGGAATCCAAGCCTTCAATTGTATATTAATAAATTTATTGGAAATATTTTGATCTTTGTGTCATCATAAACTATGTGACAGACTTGAAAAAAATCTCAAGATTCCCTAGGAAAACTTATATAAAAATTATAACATTATAATTTTAGTCGTTCAGCTACCAGGAGGTAAAAGAGCCCCATCAATCCAGTTTGTTGTTTCTTGTTGTTGTACTTAGAAACAAGTGTTAAAGTTTCGTCTTGAATTATCTTAATAGAACCTGGTCGAGGATAACATGTTGTCATTCCTACAATGTAACCCTTCTCATTTCCTGCCTCCTTCCCCTTTCCATATTTAGGTAATGAGGTACAAATAATCCTTCCATCCTGGAATCATCAGAAAGAATTTCCAATTTAAGATGATATGGATTTGAAAAAAAAAAGATGCACAACATTTGCGCTTTCTTAAAATGTTATGGATTAATTTTTTTTAATAGAAAGGAAGAATTGAAGGCAAAACTATAGATAAATTCCAAGGAATATAAAGACTACAAATCAAAATTTCCTCCAATCACGTATTTAGGAAGATTTTTCAGCAAGATGTTACATTGGTCTAGATTTTAAAATTGTAAAATAAGTGTCTCGCTAGATGTAGTATCCTTAATGATGCAAGGATCCTTCTTCTTCTTCTTTTTTCTCAATTGGTAGCTAATGCTATCTGGGTATATATCTTATATTCGTAAGATATATCAATTCCTTTTTTGAATACCAATTCTTGTAAATGTTCTGTGGTCTGAATATCTAGAATTAAACCATTTAAGTATAATGGTAAATAAAGAAAAATCACCTGTCCATAGAGAGTTGAACCCATTCCACTTGCATGCTGATGAGCAACTCCATAGATAACATATCCACTAGTTTTCATTTGGAAACTTGTCTTTTTGAGATCAATGCATCCACTACCATACTTTTGAGTAGTGTTGCAAGCTTCAACATCATACTCAATCTGTCGAGAAAAGAAAAATCTATATTACTCTTGCTAAATTCAAAAGTGAAGATGTAATTAACAAATGGTTGCTGCTAATTTTATTACTTGGCCCTACAGACTAAACTACTAGAAGAAAGCTCTTGTCAGTTGTTACCTTATTAATATAAAATTTAAATTCTCTAAATATGTCTAATGGGGAACAAGGGAGTGAGTATTATTGAACCGAAATAACACAATATCATGAAATTCTAAAAAGAATACTCACTTGGCAATTATGGCTCACATTTAATCTGCTTGGACCATTCGATATTTTCATAGTATCGGTCACATCTAAAACATAAACCTTCAAAGGAACTATAAGATTGTCCCAGTCAATCCACTCCACTGTGTATCTAAGGTAGACTGTTCAAATTGACCCCTTATGGCTTTCCTTCAATCTACACTGTGCATTATCACTGCAGCACCACCCACCACCTATGTAACCTGGTCTCAGAGGCTGGCCATTTCCGTCCTTTGTTACATTATATAGATCACACATGCATTCTGTGCACCCAATCCTATCTTCTACACCACGTGTATCAATGACGTGAAGATTCACCATCCATTTCTCTTCATATCCAGCAGGAATTTCTGTTGGATTGCCAACCTCTATACCAAAAGGATCTGGAATACGTGTAGCTGTTTGTCGAGTTTCAGATCCAAGGCCAAAGTACTGTGAAAGAAGATTTTGCTAGCAAATGCCAGCATTTCTTGAAATAACTTTATCTTGAGGATCTGTAGAATTTATAGGCTGATAGTATTTAATAACAGTCCAATGTGAAGATAAGTTTCATAGAGAGGAATAGAATTCCCTTCATCATCAACTAGTTCACCATAGAAATTCTTGATTGCAGTATGTCCTTTGGGAAACTTCAAATCATGGTAGTTCTTGTTTGAACTTATTCCTGGTGCAAGTTCAACTTTGGGGGATAAAAAAACAGCTGATTTTATTTTACCTTTGGATTTCCCAGATGCTTTTGATGGTGTGCTGAGTGCTAGAAATAGTATAACTAATAAGATTGCCCAATCTTGATATATATGCCTCATTTTGACCTGCCAAAATAATTTTAGTGAGATATTCATGGACTGTAAGTTTAAATTTATCATCTCTAAGACATTCAGGTAGACAATTAGTCTCACTTCAAATGGTAATGAGATAAATTGGATGTAAACGAAAAAAAAAAAAAAAAAAGAGAGACCAGTAACATGACAGTTTATGGGAATTGCCAAAATAGATATATCTTCATTTTATTTTCTTTTGGTGAATATGTCAAAATAGTTTCTATAAGGATAATTTTAAGCAAAACGGTAGCCAATTTGAAGTATGTTTGTGATGTGTAACAATGTGTACCCGGAGCATCAACCCTTTCTTCAAATAGTTATTTTACAATTTTAATATAGAAACTCTAGAATCAATGAGTTTTTGGCCTTAATTATGCTATGTTTTAGGTTTGTACTTTGATGACGTTTCTAAACATCGACTCTTTGTCTACAAGTAACATGCTTGTTCTCTCTTCCTTCCTACTTATAGCTTTCTTTTTGATGCAGATGATTAATTAGAGAAAAATAGTTAAGTACTCATTTAATTAAATGATTTGCTAAAATTTTTAATTTATTCTTCTTTTGAGCTTCAACAATCATGTTTAATCCATCAACTAGGTTAGGACAGAATAATCCACCCAAAGGCACATGATAACCTTGTTGATGGATTAAGCTTGATTGTCAAAATTAAAAAGAGAAAATTGTTAGTAAAACATTCAATGAAAAGTGTATGTTAAATGGGATGCCATAGTCAATTTGCACCTTTTCTTGCATTCCAACATCCCCACCAAAATTTTTCTACTTGTGCAGTTGTACATGTCCTAAGAGATGGGAAAGGGATTATCTATCTATAATAATCTTACTCCCCATGCAAGTTGTGTCATGCCACCTTGTAACTAAAGGTCAATTTTTCAATTTTCTTTTCCTTCAAATATGACTAGTTAAAATAGATAAGAATTAGGGAAATGTGTGAATCCCCAAAACTTCATGTGATCTGCACTTTACCTCTAAATATTTCAAAATATACATTTAACTTAAGCTTTTTAGCATGTGGCACGTCACATTCAAATCTTAATTGTTGTTAATATATATATAAACACAAAAACTCATGTGCATGACACAATTAAAATCACCTACTATTGCAGTCTTTAAAATAAGAAGGGCAATTTTGCCAACACTTCTCTACAGCAAGGATTGCTAGGCCTCATTGGAGTTTGCAAGGACTGAATTTATCAAATTTATTGGAAAAATTTCCAGTCATGCTAGTTGATAGATATAATGAATTTGTTTTCAACGATTCTAACTTGCGCTATGAGATCTCACCAACCCAGATGGGATCAATCTTGAACTTGGCTTACAAACCTTTGAATTTGACGAAGACTTCATCTGACTCTGCCTTTACAAAATCTTTATCGTCACGTGGTAATTTGGAATGGAAATTCTTGATTTCCATTGATTCTCATAACAGCTATATATATATAAGTAAAGCATCATCAATCCACTACATGCAGCCAAATATAGCTACCTTTATATATGCTACTTCAAAATATAGCTAGATTAGTTATAACATATTACAATAGTTACAACTAATCACAATATTTCCAAATCATGATAGCAGATATAGTATCCTAATAGCATCATCTAGTTGGAGCAAACAGATTTTGAATGCCTAACTTGCAAGAAAAAAAAAATGGCTTTTGTTTTTTGTTAGATTCAAAGTGTATGTGACATTGTTTTTCAAATTTAATTTTGTTGAAAATTCAAAGTGTGTGTGTATGTATTCTCTTAATCAAATTTGATTATTTGAATGAATAATTTAAATAAATAATATATAGAACCAGTTTTAGTTAGCTTTAAATGTGAAGAAGAGAAAAGGAGCACATCCTTCATAGTGGAGATGAGAAGGTAGTTAATAAATTTGATACATAAGGCTCAAGGACCATAGATAATTAATGAAATTATGACTTTAGTAGTTGATAGCATTAAAGAAAGCATTGAAAAAACTTGCAATTATAGACTTTTTGTTGACAAAGTTCATAACCAAACAAAAAATAAACGTGAACTTGGCAAAGCGGAACTAATGGGGATGTATAATAAAATATTTAACCTATTTTTGAAATTTACAACTTTAAAAAGAAATCCATTTCAACATTAAAATTGATTCTTCATGTTTGGATTAAAAGGAAGAAAAAAGAAACATTATGACAATAGACGTGTCTTTGGAATATATTTTTTTTGATAAAAAAAAAAAAAGCAAGAGTTTAGGATGAGAGGAGGCTATATTTATTCTAAGGCGAGAGCATGTCACAAAACCTAAGCAAGGGATCCAACCATACTTATGAATTGTTTACCAATAGAGGACTGCTTGATGTTTATAAGAGAGAACTGTTGAAATGCAAGCATACATTACCGTGTTGCTGGCAATGTATTCCAGGGTTGTTGTATCCAAGGGATTGATCAATTAATTACTAAAGTACTAAGCTCAAAGTTTATTTAAGCGTTCGAATTAGTGCGAATGAACAAGCAAAAATAGGAAACAAATAAATGAGATTGCAAGTGATGATGGGAAATCAATGAGACAAAGCCTAGGGTCTGGATTTCAGCTCAACCGTTTGTATTGAATTACTTCATTTCCTTAATCCTATTAACTATACTAATTGCCAATCAGGATTCCTAATGCATTACTAAGCCTTTCCCATGGTCGAATTATCCTAACTGAAACTACCAGTTTAATCATATCCCTATGTGAATTGTAATAGTCTAAATTGCCTTTCTCTTCTATTTCTTTTTCTCTAAATAATAATCCTTTTCTCTTGTGTTTTTTTTTTTTTTTTTCCTACATAGCTAACACTTTTTGGTTGCTATGATCATTAGTTTAGGGATCAAAACCAAACATAAATGTCGTTTTTCCTATATCCATATACAAGTAGCTAGGATTAAGAGAATCAGATGTAACGTAAACTAGAAGAAAAGAATGATAATCTGAATGTTAACCAAAATTATCTGAGTAAATAAATAGAAGACAAATAGCAAAATCCAAAAAACAACATTAACAGAACAAGAAGGAAAAAAACAAAGTATGAAACATTGTTTGTATATCAATGGCAATTTTCTTGCCACAATATCATTGATATTCTGACTTAAATTGCAGGGAAATTCCTCCAAGACACCCACTTCCTCGTTTTGATCCCCATATTGTTCATCTTTCCGACATAAAGACTAGAGAATGATATGGGTAACTTTTCTTCAGATTTTGCTTGATATGGGAAACTAATTTGTCAAAGTGATGAAAGAGGTCAAGAACTTAACCTTTTGGCTTTCATTTCTAAATGAGTTTGCTATCATCTTTTACAGTTTACACTACATTTTCAGCAATCATCTCAAATGGTAGTGAAGAAATTTTGTGATATTTCTTTCAAAGGGAATGATTGTAAGTGGCCAACGTTGTTTAGAATTGTCTCAACAACTTCAGGAAAATCTACAAAGGTTACATATGTAGTGTCTCTGTTTTATGGACCCCAAGGGTTTTATGATATGATCAAACGGTGGTTGTGGCTATTATTTATGGGCATCTTAAGAAGCTTAGCTAGAGCACCTTGGTTATTTAATGTTACGTGGTTGTCAAATAATCTATAGAAGTTGCCAATTGAATTATTCCACTTATAAGGCTTAAGTTTTTGAGATAGAAGTATCATATATTCATCTCATTCAAAAAGTGCTAGCTCCCAAAACAGAGAGACATAGATTATCGCCCGTCTCTCTGGCTCTAAAGGATGTCTAACAAGAAAACAATCAACATCTACATGTAATGTATAGCTCCCAAAATATATGCCCGTCTTTCTGCAACCACTATTGCATTTGTTCATCAAAAAGGTTGCATTGTCCATTTTCTACTTACCAGCGCACAAACACAGAAGTAAGACCCACGTCACATGTTTTCTATGCAATTCCAAGCAAATTATGGCTTAGTATTAAATAAAGATTCCCCTCATATTATGTTTATTCATGTCTGTCGAGCTTTTAATCAAGTAGTTGGGCATGTTCTTGGTGTACTTTGGGGTTCCAAGATCAAATCTAAATAGTCATAGTCTATCCCAATCTAAGTTAAACACCTCTAGGTGCTCATTTACTTTGTGCAACTCCTTTGTCGACTGGGATCTATGCATAAGTTTACTTTGCCTAATAGTCGAGCTTTGACACAACGTTAGTTGAAGCTCCGCTGAGAATTAACTGTTTAATGAAAAATAATTTTAAAAATTAAAATTATATCAAGAAAAGTCACCAATACTGAGAAGATGTTCTTCCCATAAAGCATTTGCTTTTCTCATGAATAATACAATTGCTTTTGTCTTTTCATTTATGCTTGAATCCACACATAAAGCATGGTGTTAGCAGATTCTTTTACCAGTGCAATCAATAAGTAGGTAATTAAATAACCGATTATTATTATTATTGTGCACATATAATCTGAAAAACTTAACTTTAATCAGTGACACCAACTGAAAAGAAGGTAACTTTGTGACAGATCAAGGTTTTGGCAAAACAATTGGTCAAGAAACTTGGACATCATGTGTGAATAAAAGGTTGTCATCAAAAGAAAAGGCTTCTAGAATCCAATATTATTGTCTTGTTTAGAATAATGTGTTTGCCTTCTATATTTGGTTGGTGGAAACACTCTGTTCAAGTATCTTATAATTGTGTGGGAAGCAGAAGATAATGTATACTGACAAAATCTACTACAGTACAATGCTGTATATCTTTTCACCCTTAATTGAAAGAGGGGATAATACATGCACACCCACTTCTGGATACTCATATTTTACATCTATTTTTTTCTTTTTGTATCTCTCTTATTTTTCTGTTTACAATTTTATTCATTCAAATAACATAACTAAAATAAATAAGGTGTATATGGAGGTTTGTAAATTTTGGTGTGAAACTAGCTTTTCTCTTATTATAATATGGCTATACTTTTGCTCTGAAAGTCCACATTCTCTTCCATAATTATTGTAATTAGGGCTTCATTAATGGTAAACTTGTAATTTTTGCAAAAGGAGGCATAAGAAATTTGGCCAAGGGAGCCTCCTAGCTGCCACTTTGCTTTTCTTCAAGTTTTTCTTCATTTTCTCCTTCTCCCATGGCTTCCTCCATGAAAATGGAAGGCTAGGCGCGTCTGTGGTCAATCTGGGATAGCTAGAAAACTGTCGATTTGATTCTTGAGACCTGTATTGTGTTTATTTTGAATTTAAAGATAGTTATGCTTCTCTACTCCTTATTTCTTTCTATGTGATTGTGTATGATGATTATTATGCATGATTGTTGGATGGGTTTGTGGGATTTCTAGGCCTGATCACCCTAGGAGTAATTTCCACGGAATAGAACTTGATTTGGTTGTATAGAAATTCGGAATTGAGGTCTTGGATGCTCTAATCCTTTGCTGCGATGTTGGTTAGGGTTAGATTTGGTTCAAATGACCATAATCTATGCGATTGTGTAGTAGGAATTGCCGAGCTAGGTGCAGGGATACCGGCCTAGTGAGGGTTCAACAAAATTAATTAATTAGGTAGGTTAATCTTGAGATTTTAGGGTTAATCTAGTTAATTAGCATAACTGGAATTAAATTTATCTTTAGGTCGATGATAGAATCACCATTGTTTGATAGTTCCCTAGGTTGACTACATTACCATCATCTATTCATTTCAATTTTATTGTTTAGTGCATTTATTTTATTGTTGAATTGCTGAAATCATCCCCCCATTTTGCCTAATTGACTGAAACTTGTACTAGTGGTTCTCTGAGAATACAACCTTGGTTTGAAACTCGAACTTTGTAATTTTAATTTGACCGTAACCTATAGTAGCGACGCTATAGGGCGTGCGTCACACCAACTGAAAAGAAGGTAACTTTGTGACAGATCAAGGTTTTGGCAAAACAATTGGTCAAGAGACTTGAACATCATGTGTGAATAAAAGGATGTCATCAAAAGAAAAGGCTTCTAGAATCCAACATTATTATAGTCTTGTTTTGAATATTGTATTCTGTATTTGCCTTCTATATTTGGTTGGTGGAAACACTCTGTTCAAGTATCTTATAATTGTGTGGGAAGCAGAAGATAATGTATACTGACAAAATCTACTACTGTACAATGCTGTATATCTTTTCACCCTTAATTGAAAGAGCGATAATACATGCACACCCACTTCTGGATACTCATATTTTACATCTCTTTTTTTCTTTTGTATCTCTCTTATTTTTCTGTTAACAGTTTTATTCATACAGATAACATAACTAAAATAAATAAGGTGTATATGGAGGTGTGTAAATTTTGGTGTGAAACTAGCTTTTCTCTTATTATAATATGGCCATACTTTTGCTCTGAAAGTCCACATTCTCGTCCATAAACTCAAAAAGCCTGAGAAAAAGTGACTTCGAAATCCCACTTCATTCCATATCCCCACTTTATTTTCATAAATTCATCTATTTCCATGCAACCACTTGTAGGTCTTCTCTTTCTCTTCTGAAGTGTTTCTTTCTTTTTTTGGTTCTGCAATCTGATAGTGAAGATAAGATTAGTGCTTCTAATCCTCACTCACAATACACAAAAAGAAAGAAGAAGAGAAAAAGAGGCATGTTGGGCTATTTGTTATTCAACAGAAGAAGAAAGAATGGGAGTTGAGAAAAATGCGGTTGCTTCCCTCATTCAAGCAAGCCTTGTCGCTTACATGTTACCCCCTCTTAGCTCTTCTCAGGAGCAAATCAAGGTCATAAACAGCCATTCAAACACCAGAGATAACCAACACAAGGTATTGCAACATAGAAGCACTTTTCTTATAACATTCTATTCCAAAATAGAAAAAAGCACTTTTCTTTGAAGCTCACATTCTGAATGATTTTTCAGTGACGATGAATCCTGAACTTCAGTTCCAGATTATAGTTCATGGGTTTCTCTTATGGGCTGCAATGGGGTTCTTGATGCCCCTTGTATACATATAATTAGAATTTCAAACAGAGAGGAGAATGGAAGAAGTACTAGAATAGTATTCTATCTTCATGCAGTTTTGCAGGCAAGTGCATATTCTAGATCTGCAGTTATATTATTTTTGTTAGTTTAACAGGGCTATGATGAATACTTTGTGGACAATAAAGGGATTAAAATATACTATATCGTTAGAAACTCATAGCTTTGTTTATCTCATTTTATGGACTGAGAATGTGAAAAAAAAAAAAAAAACAGTTATGCTGTATAAGCTTTTCTTGCATTGATTATGCTTTCCTTTTTCTAAAAAGTCTTTTCAAGTTTTTGTGCAACAGATGCTTGCTGTTCTCCTGGGTACAGCAGGAGAAATAATGTCCATAAAAAATTTCACCAACTTCAACAATAATCATCAAAGAGTAGGAGTGGCATTATATGGTATTATCTGGCTATAAGCCATTCTCGGTCTTTTTAAACCACAAAGGTAATAATTGACCTGAGTTTTATAAAGGAAAAGCTTAATGGCCATTCATAATTTATTACATTTTAAAGATTTTTCATGTTCTTTTTTCTTACTTTGTTGATTTATTCAGTTATTTGTGATTTCTTTTCATTCAATGTTCCAATTTTCTGCTGATAGAATATGATGAGTATGATGATGAATCTTTGTCTTTTTCTTCACAGGGAATCCAAAAGGGGAAGTGTATGGTTTTTTTCACACTGGATAATTGGAACTGCAGTGACCTTTCTAGGTGTCTTATTACCGAGAACCACTAGATATAGGAATATAGGGATAGAAGAAATTAGGGATAAATTTTAGTTTCCATTTTGGATTTTGAATTCTTATTTCTGAATTTTATAACGTGACATTTTTCTTCTGAAGATGCTTTTAGTTGAAAAATATGATTATATGACATTTAACTACATTGATCACTAACACGTGTTGATTTAAGTTGTAAATTAAAAAGCTAAGATCATTTAAATATATTGATCTCGATTTAACTTTATATATATGTAAAAAATATTTTTGATAGAACACACTTCTTTTTGGTTCCCTAGTATCTAGTCCAAAATAGTGATGAGTTAAAAAACTTTATAATGGATTTATATCTCACAATTAGTAATGGTCAAACAAAAAAAAGTTACTCCTTCACCATTTGCTAACCCAAACAATATATATATATATATATATATATATATATACATATCATTATGTAATATAATATATCATTATAATTATAATAAATTTATAAATATATTTAGTTATTTATTGATGTAATTGCTTGCAATTACATGTCTCAAATATTTGAAGCTATAAAGAAATATACTTATGGTTTTATCTTGGTCACGTGCATAATCTCACATTTCTGATTTTTTTAATAAATAATTTAGAAGACATAGAGATGTCCAAAATCTGGCCAACCTTGTCCCCGGTCCATTGTTTTTTTTTTTTTTTTTTTTGAAAAATTAACTTTTGGGGTTGGACTTAGGTTGGGTCACGGGTTGGAACTATGACCCAACTCAAGTAACCTATTCAAGTTATTTAAAAAAATTAAAATTTAGTTTTTTAAGCCATTTTTTTTTTTGTATTTTATGGTATAAACTATAAATAATTTTTAATAATATTATCATAACATATTTCTTATTGTATAAGTTAATTATGTTTAATACTTAAAAAAAATTACCTCAACCTACACTGTAGTTACCTTGTTTTCACTTATTTTTCTTTTTATTTTAAAAACTTACACATACTTCCTATGTAGTTTGAAAATATATAATACTTAAAATATATTACACTGTAGTCAACGGTTAATATAATTAAAATATCATAAATACTCTTAATAATTTATAATTTTGATCTCTCTTATAATTACCTTTTAATTTACCTTCCTCTATTATTAAAACATACACGTATTGTCCTTATAATTAAAAAGGCATAACACTTAAATACAACCGATAACAATTACATTAACCAATACACTAATCATATTTTTTTAGGTAGAAGAATATATATATATATATATATTGTAAGAGTGATATATTATATATTATATTTTCTATAATATATTAGAATGCAATAAAAACTCACTTGCTAAATTTACATTTTTTGCACTAATTTGTAAAAGCTTAATTTTTTTTAATCATTCTACCCATCAAATCAACCCCATACATGGGTTGGGTTGAGTTGGATAAATAGGTTTTTTGAATGGATCCGACCCATATCTACACAGATGGGTTAGGTAAAAAATCCCATAAAACCCACATAACCCAACTTATGGATATCTTTACGTATGTGCTTTATTCCTATCATGCTCATGACAGTTTAATCTGTTGAAGAAGACTCTGCCAGCATTCAGATATCAGAAACTGTGTGACGGCAATCCTGGTGGCCGCCTCATTGGCATGGTATGGACTAATGATCAAACCCTTATCTGCGTGGTGCAGGATGGTACAATTTATGGGTACAATATCTAGGTTGAGCTAATTGAACCCAAATTTACAGATACCATAATATAAAATATCAAATTTATAAAATTGTTCTAAACTATACATAATATAAAAGGAGTCCTTAAATTTGGCCAATTAGCCATACCAAGTAAGCAACTAATTTTATCTCTAATTTTCACCCTCAATTAAAAATGAAAATCAATTTTTCCAAAAGAAATAAAATAAAGTGGCATGTGTTTGGCATTTAACCCATTGGAATATGTGATTAATTTTCATTCTCAATTAAATATATATGTGGTTAATATATATGAAGAAATGCCGTAACCCATTATTTTTGTTATAAATATTTATGATTTTTAAATGCCTATCTAATAGAATATTCTCTTAGGGCTGACTCAATATTAATACTTATTTATTTATAATTTATTAAATAAAAATGATCCTTTTTAGGATTAGGGTTTCACTTACCTTGTATATATATACCCCTTAGTAAATGAATAAAGAACGTTTTTTAGAAGGCAGTAGAAAACTCTTTTCTCAATTCTCTCAACTCATTCTCTATATCTACTTTTCACAATTTTCATTCTCTATATCTACTTTTTACAACCTTCATTCTCTGTATCTACTTTTTCACAACATGTTAACAGCACCACGTTCTACTTCTACCATTTTTCCACTACACAGGGTGGCCAAATTTTCATCAATTTAATTGTCGAGAAAAAGGCATCCACCACAAGGTAATTGCTCATCCTCACTTGATTTCTATGCACACCTTTTCTTTTTTCTATTATCATATTCCTAATCAAGAGGAAGCGATCACTTGACTACATCCATAGATTTAGTAATTGTCAAATAGATGCATCCTTAGATCAAAGATATTTTATGTCTTTTTGAAAAATAAAAGAGATCTTGTACTTTTAGTATGTAGACTATTTAATCTATTTGTTACTTGATATGCCTCATTTCTGAAATATGAAAGCAACTAATTTTTACCTTATGAGACAATTCAATTTCTTTTATACTTCTCATCCAGAAGCATAAGAAAATTGTGCGACCATAATGGAAAATTTATTATGAACAATTAATTTTATATAAAGTGTAATATGAAGTTATCCATTCAAATAGAATAAAATAGAACCTAAAGTTATTTGCACTCATATAATATATGGAAAATAATTATGCATTTTTTTTAGCTTTTCTTTTACCCTTTTATTTTTGGGTTCGTCGCATAGAGTCCAGAAAGATAAATAGGGAAGAAAAGAGAAAATTGCATGACCATAATGGGAATCAAATCCATGAGCTTCTAATCCAACATCAAACACGCTACCACTGCACAATGGATCCAATAATATCTTATAGGCTGTCGGTTAATTACTTATTCAATAAAACCAATACATTAAACAATTTCTTTTATCCCTTTTATAGTTTAGTGCATTTTTTTTCTTTGGTACTATAGCCAATATATTGAATTATGCTTCTACGTTGTAATTTTTGTGATCATGCTTATTGATCTTGTGATCATTACCTAATTTATTTTACATTTTATAGTGCAAATATCTCAAATTTAGCAAAATTTGACTTCGTCGCATTGGACATCATTGGGACGAATTACTTATCTTGAGTATTAGATGTTGAGATCCATTTAGATGCAAATGGTCTTGGCGACACTATCAGAAAGTGTTGTGAAACCGTAAAGTGGATCTTGAAGCTATCCATTCTAAAGTTATTCACATAGAAGTTGAATTGAATTTTGAAGTTATCCATGTATATTATAAGGTGGATCCTGGAGCTATCCACATAAGTAGTAAAGAAGATCCCAAAGTTATCCATTTAAGGTATAAATTGAATTTTGAAGTTATCCACTTGCAAGTATAAAGATATTTCTGACTAAAAACTAAATAATGGTTTAATTAAGCATGTAGGTGGATTTTTATTTTGATACTCAAATCTATACTTTTGGGATCTTAAGATTTTCCTTTCGAGTTGAATTTTGAGACACTAGTGTTGTCACCACACTTAACCATATTTTCTAGGATTGAATCTCGAGTTGAATCCCAAATACATAGATCTTTTTTGGTATGAGATTACAATTCTCGTTTCTACTTGTATATGGCTGCCTCAGCTTTAGTGAACAATTAATAAATTATGTGATATAACTTTTGCTTTCTTTTGTATGGTTAAATGGTTATTTCATATATGCATGTATATACCATTTATGTTTTAATAGTCATTGATTATGATTATTCGGTTACATGCATATGAATATGATTATACTATGGATGCAATTGAAAAGTCAGAAAATTTATCAATCAAGCTTCAAAAATTGAGATTTATTTTTGGGGGCAATTTGTTTCTCAGATTGGACTATTCTCCAACCCCTCAAATTGTCATGTTTGTTCTATATATATATTGGGGCTATTCATTTCTTAGGATTTGATTATTAGTTTTTTGAGAAAGCTCGAGCTCTTTCTAGACTGAGCTTAATCTATTTTACTTAGTTTCTAAGGAAGTTATAGTTCATTTTATTTATGGTAGATTAATTTTGCATTATCTTTATTTTTTTTGGTTCTTTATGCTATTCATTGCTCTTGTTTGTCATTCACTTAAATATATAGTTAATATGTTGTCTTATAAAATTATTTTACTTATGGATTAGCTAACATAGTAGCTATGATTAATTGGCAGTTTGATATTGTAAAATAGATGTTGCCAATATATTACTCTAACATAGTAGCTAACATAGTAGCTATTACGCGAAATCGTAAGCCATCATCAGATGATTTTTCTCTATTCCCTGAAGTGAATAGAGAAGCTATCAAGAAATATGAGCACATACATGGCCATGAATAGGCAAATATAATTGATTCTAATACTATCAATAATGAAGAAAAGTGGTAAAGGGATATTGGGAAAACCACTATTATTTTGTCATGAAAAGGCCACTAAGTTTGTACTTATTGTACATTTAAACATCTTCTAAATACTTTTCAAGCATCAATGAAATAAAAAGATTAATTGTTAAGACAATTTTGCTCAATGAAATGATATTTTTGACTCATTTATTTAATTTACTTTTAAGTTATTTTCACTCTAGTTTAAACTTTATCAATTTCACATATTGTATGATACTAAATTATTTCTATTGTACAAAGATAATATTACTACTATATTCAATAGTGCAAAGACAATTGAGTACTCTTGAAGAGCTAGTAGAATGGAAATTATAATTAAAAGCTCATTAAGATTTAGTAAATTTTTACCTTGAGAAATTATAAGTATTTTACCCAATTTGTACTACTGAAAAGTTTTGAACTTGTAGTCTAAACACCAAAAGTGTAAAGCCAATTATGGACAAATGGGCTTTTGCATGAATACGAAACGAAATGATGCTTAAGGATTTTCATAAATAATTGGCATTGATTTTGAATAGATTTACTTAATTGTGATGGATGCAAGTATCTAATGATACTTATTTAGTTTGGCAGTATATGAATGACATTATTTACATCAATTTCATCACTCTAGCATTTCCTGCAATTTAAACCACTGTTAAGTCGATAAATAACTGCTAGTATTGATAAGTTTAAGGGACGAAGTTGATGAGTTTAAAATGTGAGAGATTAAATTAATTAGAGTATTAACTGAGAGGGGCTAAAACAGGGTTTTACTCTACATCTTCTTGGAAGATGACTGGTGAAATTTCTTGGATCTTATCTTAACCAAGATTTGTTGAATTCTGGATTAACATAGGTTTTTGTGTGACCAAGATTATCAGGAAACTGCTGAATAAAATTTGAATGTAACGATATTACTAAAATTCTTTCAGGCCATTGAATCTCAGGATCTGAAACATCAATGCTCAGAGTATTGGAATAGGGAAAGAGGCTCTGTGTCTGTTGGAAGTGCCAGTGATGTGGACAAGTTCACAGATGGTTCTACTACTACTTCTTTAAGTGACCTCACTACCAAAGATTTTTGCGTCAATTCAATAAAGCCGGATGGAGACAATTTGCTTGGTGAAGGAACTCGTCATTCATTCTAAGAGATGAAAGCAATGTTGCAAGGGTTTATGAAAAAGGCAAGCCCTGATAAGTTAAGCACAATGCATGAGTTATTCATCTCCAATATGCAGAGTGTTCAGTGCAGAGAGATGTTCTTGACGCTGATTGAGGAGATGCAGAAAAATTTGTAGATAAAACAAGGATTAATCTCCATTCTTTTTGATTGAGGGTAGTCATATTTTCCATTCAGTCAACAATTAGGCCCATAATTTGTTAGAAATAAAAGGAAAAACAAAAGAAAAAAAAACTAGTTAGGCTTATTCTTTCAGAAACCATGACAATGAAGAAGTTAGTGGATGAGATGAGGCCAGGACAAATTTTTCTAGTCACCTACTCTCAGTGATGATCTGGTTATAGAAAATGTCATTTAGCCATTACAGATGTGCTAACTTTTCCATTAGCTTTTGGTTGGGATGTAGGATTTACATCTTTCATCTTTATTATGATGATCTCCATTATCTCCAAATTTTTGTATACATGCACAAAACAAATGTTTCTGTTCTTACTAATTATAGAAGTAGGTAGGGTACATGGAAGATGACGAGTATTCTCAGTCTTACATATCAGATCTTAGTTTTATGCCTGCAACAATGCAGAAATGTCAAATTGCTGCAATTTTTATTCTCAAATTTTGGTCATCTAGTTATATATGGCTTCTCTTCAATTGATAATTCTATTAATCCTTCACATCTCTTGATTTAGTAGTGTGGAGTGTTTGACACATTTCACACTTGACACTTTGACGCGCGCCCTATAGCGTCGCTACTATAGGTTGTGGTCAAATTAAAAATTCCAAGTTCAAGTTTTAAACCAGGGTCGTGTTCTCAGAGAACCACTAGTACAAGTTTTAGTCAATTAGGTGAAATGGGGGGGTTTTCAGCAATTCAACAGTAAATAAATGTGATGAACAGTAAAATAGAAGTAAACAGATGATGGAAATGCAATCAACCTAGGGAACTATCAGACAACGGTGATTCTATCCTCAACCTAAAGATAAATTATGCCAATTAACTAGATTAACCCCAAAATCTCAATATTAACCTACCTAATTAATTAATTTGGTTGAACCCACACTAAGCCGGTATCCTTGCACCTAGCTCGGCAATTCCTACTACACAATCACATAGATTATGGTCATTGGAACCAACTCTAACCCTAACCAACATCACAACAAAGGATTAGAGCATCCAATACCTAAATTCCGAATTTCTATCCAACTAAATCAAGTTTTACTCTGTGGAAATTACTCCTAGGGTGATTATGCCTAGAAATCCCATAAACCCATCCAACAATCATGCATAAAAATCATCATACACAATCACAGAGAAAGAAATGAGGAGTAGAGAAGCATAACTATCATTAAATTCAAAATAAACACAATATAGGTCTCAAGAATCAAACCGACAGTTTTCTCAATTCTTATATTTTTGATATAGTCAATGTCACTATGTATGTGACATGTCATGTCCTGTGTTCATGTCAAAATAAATGCTTAATAGCATTCAAGTATTCCAAACCAGGAATATCATGTAGTCCTTTTGGGATTGATCCAAACAAAGATGAAGGTATTATTCCATGGAAGGAATTTCCTTGTTAATAAAGTTACTTCAAGCTTATACAACCTCCAATGGTTCAAGGAATGTCACCAGATGGATGATTTTCTACGATATCTAACTTATCAATGTTTTTAAGCCTGCCATCCTTTGCAGGCAAGGTGCCACATAATGGTTATTTATTTTTTAAAAATTAAGTTTAGAAGAATTGATAGAAAGAAAAACAACTCATAACTTCTAAGCTAAAACTATAGGTACCTTTTAATTTAGCAGTGTCAGAGAGTCCGGTACATTTCCAACACCAATATCAACATGACAACCATACAACATGTCTCTTCAAACAATGTCTAATCAATTTTTTTTTTTTCTTATAGTTTGAACACTTAAGCCAATACTTTAAATTGGCTTGGATACTTGGATTGGATACTCGAATAGGACACCTTTGTCTGATTTTTTTTTCTGCAAATGTTTAGCAAATAATTACGTAAAAAAATCTAAGATTTAGAAATACACTTCTTCACAACCATAAAACTCAAAAAAACAAAAGAACTATTTAATCTGGTCTTAATATATAATTAGTTACATCTTTTTTCACTATGTTATATCAAAATATTATAATATATATATATATATATATATATATATATATACATATACATATATATATGTATATGTATATATATATATACATATATATATGTATATATGATGTTTTGGTGTCTTATATTTTTGACATAAGCATTGTTCCTGTGTCCATATCGGTGTTATGTTTAGTGTCTGTATCAGAGTTTATGCTTCATAGCTTCTAAGTAGGGGTGGGCATCGGGTGGTTTGGTTCGGATTTTAAAAAAATTCAACCCAAACCGCAAAATAATTTTCGGTTCGGTTTGGTTCGGATTTTTTAAATTTTTTAAAAAAATCCAAACCAAACCAAACCACTCAAATGCGGTTCGGTTCGGTCGGTTTAATCGGTTTGTGAATAATATTACGGAAAAAAATACACACATACATACACAAATACAAAGTCAAAGTTATCATAAAAAATTTAAACAAATTACAATTTTTATCTAAGTAATAAATAAACATAACATACCATTTATATTCATTTTCTTGCTTTTTTTCTTCCAAACTTCATCAGTTAGCTTCAAGTTTTTACTTCTTGAGGGGTAATAGATGATATATCTAATTTAAGCTTCAAAATCAATACAATAAATTAGTTAATAATTAAAATATAAAATTCATATTTTTTAAAAAATGAGAATGCAAAAGAATAAGAATTCACTTGAATCTACTTGCTCACTTTCTTCATTAAGATCTTCAAACTTGGTAGGTGATTTTATCCAATTTTGGAGACAAATAAGAGCCTCCATCATTGCAGCGACCAATAGACAGTGGCAAGGAAGAGAAAGGGAAAGCGAGTTAGGGATTTCAATTTCGAAAAGGGAAAGTGTAAGTTAAATGTTTATTGTTTACTAGTTTTTATATTTATTAATATAAATTTATATTTATAATAAACTATTTCAAAAATATATAATAAAATTTAGTTATATTTAATATATATATATATATATAATATAATTTTCAGTCGGTTCGGATTAGTTCAGATTTTAAACATCCAAATTCGAAAACCGAACCGCTGTAATTGGATTGACAATTTTGTAATCCAATCTAAACCGTTAGTCAATCGGATTGGATCGGTTTCTATACAATTCGGATCGGTTCAGGCAGTTTAAGCGGATTGGTTCGGATTTTGCCCACCCCTACTTCTAAGGGTATAAGGTTGTTTTTTGAGAGATCTAGGTATTTAAATTTTTGCAATTTCCAACATTTGGTGGAATATTTCCTCCTAGCATGTTCTGTCACTAGTGCAATTGTGACAACCAACTGTGATTGCCTATAGAGGCACCTTTCCTAACAATTTGTTAACACTTAAGGTTAATACTTGCAACTTTTAAAGCATCCCAAAAGTGATTGAAATGCCCTTAATAAAATGGTCATTTCCTAACTCCAGGGCAATTAAATTAATGAAATTTCCTATTGTAGTAGCAGTACGTAGTTCCATATATTTGAAATTAATGGCCCCCAAAGTTATTAAAATTCAAAACCAAATATTCCAAATTGCTACAGTTTGTTAACGATGCAATAAAATCCAAGTCATTGTCTGAATTATTCCTTAGATAATTAGGACTTACATCTAGGCTTCTAGCCACCAAAGATCCTGAAGATCTCCTATACCTGGAACTTGTTCAACAAAGTGGTTTATCGGTATATCAGATAATAGAAGAACAGATGCGCTGGAGATAGAACTTGGGATAGGACCTATGTTTTGATTCATACCAATGCCAAACATTTAGACTAGAGATAGTGAGGAACAAGTTGGCAGGAAGGGAGACATTAAATTGATTGTCTGCAGTTGATATGACAGTGAGAGATGAAAAATTGTATAGAGAAGAAGGAAGCATGCTAGAGAGTTTGGTGGACAATATTGATATACAAGTTTCAGGTTTATGGAGAAACTAATTTGTTCTGGTAGATTCCCTTCTAGGTTATTTGCAACTATGGAAAGTATAGCTAGGGAAGAAAGATTTCCTATGGAAGCTGGGATTGAAACTGTTAAATTGTTTAAAGCAAGATACAAAAGTTATTTTTCAACAAGCAATGAAATAGAGAAGTGGTAGCAAAAGTAGTTTTTGCAGTGACAAGATCATCCCCCGGTTTGCACTTCGTGTCAGCCTTATTTGAAGTCAACAGCAAGCTGTTATCTAATATGAACATAGAATTGCTTCATCGCATTTAGGTATATATCTCTGAATTGTGCTTTATATGATTCTAGCTAGTTCTTAGAACATATAATTGAACCTATTCCAAGCCCAAATCAGCTAGGATATTCCTTAACCAAATAGCTTGATTAAGAGATGATGTTGCAACTACGAACTCAACTTCTACTATTGACTGAGTTACAATCTCTTGCTTCTTGGAACACTTAGAGAAAACACACTGCTTGTTCTTACAGCTACTGGGATTGATTTATTTTTTTTTTTATAAACTTCCATTTCACCTCAATGATATTTCTAAGGTAAGGTCTAAGAACTAGCTAGCTCCAAGGCCTTATTTTTTTTCAATCATAGACAGCTCCTCCTGCATTGCAACCATCCATTTTTGGTTTGCCGCAGCTGATTCAAAACTAGCTGGTTTGCATATAGCTAAATTGTACGTAAAATGCTATATTGCTTCTTTGGTAAATGTCAGATTCTTCACAAAATTTTTCAAGCTGGTCTGCTACTAATTCTTTTTCCATTGTTAGATCTTAGAACTTGAATATTACAACTAGTTTGGTTTTCAACATGAGATTTAAATTTACAGAACACATAAGCTACTTCTGATTCGTATCTAAGAAAATAAATCCAGCATATTCTAGTTAAATCATCAATAAAAATGATATAGTAAAGGCTTCCCTTAGGGTAAATTAATTTAGGGAAGCAAGTTAGCTTGTTAAGAAATTGAGTTTTAACTAATTTAAGGAATTAGATATTATAGAATTGATTAGAAAATTGTATAATGAGATTCTTCGCATTCATATGTATTGCCCCTAGGTGAAATCCCAAACCTAGAATTCATTTGATTGTTTACTTCACTATATATTTGTACACTTCAATTTTAGTTGTTTGATTTAAAATTTCATCACTTTATGAGTGTTCAAGTAGTGATCTAAAATTATAATTGGTACTTGGTTCCCAAATCCCTAAGAATGACACTCATACTCATTCTATACTACATGTGTGACTTAATGCACTTACTAGAAACACAAACAAGTTTTTGGTGCCATTACTGGCGGTGTGGTGTAATCAATATTGATTAGTAGTTCTAAGTTTCCTAATTTGAGCAATTATATTTTGTTTTTTGTAACCATATAGAGGCTTATTATTTTCTTCTTTGTGTATATAAGGTAACTTTAATGTGGAATGGGATTATTGGGATTAGGAAACACCAATGTGGGAGATGTAGGGGCAATCATACCAGAGCCATGCTTTATGTCCAATTGAACTATTATGGTTTACTCCTCCAGTCCAATCCATGTATTCCTATTAACAATACTCTTTTTGATTGGGAAATCACGAACTTCCATGATGTACCCTCGTATGTTCCGCATAGGTTTCTACAAGACTTTCTTCCCCACAAGAACAAATGGCAACTCAAGACATATGAAGAATCCAAGACATATTCAAGGGCAATATGAAGAATAAGACTTTTTCATTTGATCCAATTAAGGAGGAGCAAGCTGCTTTCCCAATCACAACTAGCTTAGATGATTTTTGGCACAAGAGGCTTGGTCATTTTCATTATTTGGGAATGGATAAGTGTTTAAAAATCCAACTTGTTCGTGGAGTTCCTTCCTTGCCAGACAATTTAGCTGAGTGTGAAGTTTGTCAATTTGGGAAGCAAGCAAAGAAGCCGATTGCAGCTGAAGGGCGAGCCAAAAGCCCCATTTTGTTCACATTGACCTTTCTAGACCTCAAAGAACAGCATCAATTCTTTGGCATAATACAAATAGGCAAAGGCATTGTTATATTATGTGGAACTGTGTGTGACAATGTGATCTGTGTTGTCTTATTTCTAGTATTTGCACACATCACAATGATTAATTCTAGAGACAAATTTATAAAACACATTCCTGTGCAAATTATAAACAAGTCAATTCTATAGGTTGTCAATAAATAGAAAGCATTAATAACTGAATTAACTGCTCATAGAATGAAAATAGGCAATTGTATAACTCAAAATTTCAGTTTATATGTAAAAATCCCTAAGCTACATCCCTCCCCTAGTGGGAGGTTTAGCAAGACAAGATAAACTTAGAAAAATACAGAAAAAATTATATGCTCATGGAAAAAAGGAGAAAAGGAAACTTCACTATGGTGTAATTTGCAAGAATCCTTGGTCGAATCACTTGATCTCCACCTTCTAGAGCCACCTCCTGTTGTTCCTTTCCCAAAAGATTGTTTAACCCTCTTAGAAAAACCTTTTAAAATTGCTAATTAAATAAAGCAACTTGGTGCTAAGCTACCTTATTTTAGGATAGTTCAAAAGCATCTTGTTACTGTACCTGAGAGATTTGAAGCTTCATTTTCCGCTTTAGAAAATACTAAAGATCTAGCAAGTATTTCTTTGCCAAAAGTTATCAATGCTTTACAGGCTTTTGAGGAGAGGATATTTCTTAGATGGAGAATGGAGATACAAGATTGGTTTACTTTATTGTTGCATCAGATAAGGTTAGCGTGAAACAAGATGGAGAGTTAGGTCGACAATTAAAACTTATTTCAATATCACATCATCCTGTGTGTCATGGCAAGACCAAACATTTCAATGTCAAATTATTTAATCAAGAGACGTATAAGAGAATGAAGATATAAGATTGGTTTATTGAAGAACCAAAGAGTAGTCTTTTCCACTTTCTAGGTTGAGTTTCAAGAAACTTGGAGTTTGTAGCTTCCAAGAAAGAACTAGTGTTGAAAATGCGCCTTAGAAGACTTTAAAGTTTGATTTATAGTTTGAATAGTCAAAGATTGAGTTTTATCTAGAATTTGTTAACTAGTTGTTATTAGGTGATCTTATTTCAATTTTTTAGCCAAGTCAATAGTCTCCGGGTTAGTGTTACCTAGAAGAGTGAGATTTAATTTATCTTTAATTAATTTTTAAATGTATGTATATCCAAGTCATATTTAATAACATTATAACTCAGTAAGAATTCTTAGCTTTTTTTTTTTTCATCAACTACTTTGCAATTACCTTCTTTGCTATATTACTTCTTTTAAAAAAACAACACTTATTTTTAGGGTTGCACTATTACACTAATTTACTTTCCTAGCCTCTGCTAACTGGCTAATTTCACAACTCAACAATAGTATTTGTAAACTTTATATACAAGATATTCTTCTATAATCAAAACTCTTGCCAGCATCTGAAGATAAAATCCTCATAAGTAATTATTTTGGTGATTATATTTTTAATATATACTTTTTCATTCATTTCCTCATAATGATTCACCTAAAATAACAAAAGAAAACAAAGAAAATTTACACTACATATGCTTTAGCATAAAACACTTTATTTATTTTGGTTTTAGAGTTTACATAATAGGAGAAAGCTTATCCCATTATATAAATATAACCTCTTACCAGAGAGATCTGAACAAGTATGTTCTTCAACCATTATGCTATTCTCTCTTGACATTAAAAAATAACTATATAGAAGAACTTCTACTAGATGTAGAACAAAAATTTCAAAGGAGCAATACAAGAAAAGCAGGTTTATGTTTTTGGTGAACAAGCTAGATACTGGAAGAAAATATGTTGTTTCACTTTGATGTTATATATTCTATCTCATCCATTAGTCAAAATATTATAAAAATAAAACTATATAAAGAGTGGTCTTATTCATTTAAACCAAACACAATAAATAATAATAATAATAAATGGGTAAAATATTTTTAGGTTTTTCTTTAAAATTTATTTTCTAAAAGCCATTTTCTTTGGATTCAATTTCATACATGCTTCCATAAACCCAAGCCCATATAATAACAAAAAGGGGGGGGGGGGGTTGTGGGGAAGTTTAATAGTCGAAACACAAAGGAGCAAAAAGGCATAACAGATATATGGATGGACCAAACACAACTGAATGAGGAACAAGCAAAATGTAGGAGAAGGAAGAAAACGATATCAACAAGGTTGCATTTTGGAGCAACCGAACAAGCCAAAAGAAGGACAGATCAGATCATGGAGTAGCAGGTCTCAGAGCAAGACGCGTCTGTGGGGAACAGTAGAACTCCAGGGCAAAACATACACACCATTAATGCAAAAGCAGGGCTCCCCCAGCGTGCTAGATGACATCCCAAAGTGCAGGAGTGAGGCACAAGTAAATAGAGACAAGACATGAGCAGCATAAAAGGAGGAAAAGAGGAGAAGGGCATCGAGATAGAGAGCAGCAGAAAGGGTTAATTTAAGATGGTGGAAAGATATAGGGACCGACAGAGTGTGAAGGCTATCAATATAAGGGGAAGAATTGTGAGAATTAGGTCAGACTTCACTGGCTTTCATTCTGTCTCTTTGAGGTGTCTGATTGGGAACGTGAACAGAGAGAAAGATTGAGAGGATAGCAATAGAGAGTGTAAGGTGAAGGGCTCAGACTAAGAGAGAAATCAAGAGGAGAAAGCTGTCTAATGAGAAGTCAAATGAACTTGTTGGGAGAGCAGTAGAGCTTCTAGTTTGGGGTTCTTTGGTACATCTCTTATACTCTCTTTGTGATTATCAGCTTTGTTTGGGTTATTGATTTCTAAGTTTCAGTGTTGAGCTATGGAGGGTTTTGGGTGAATGTTACTTTGTCATTCTGTTATATTTTTATCGTTATTTTTTGTTGCTTTGGTCTTTGTACTGGTTGCTTATTGTTAGGATTGAAGTTCATTTCATATTTTTGTTGCTTTGTTAAATTTGCTGATGTATGGTTGATAGTTGATTCTAATTGTTATCTGTTGTTCATAAACATGGGAATGGTTTGGTATTTTTCTTTAGTCTAGCATGTGAATCTGGTCCCCACTTTGCTAAAGGAACTCACTAATTACTGAACCTGTTTATAGTTTTTCTGGTAATCGTGATTTATGTTTGTGGTTTTCTTGAGTTACTATCATGACTTATGTTTGGGGATTTCTTGAGTGATTGTTAGTTCATATAATATCTATTCACTATATCAAGATAGAGTTTATTTTGTGAAAATGTTTCTAAATAGTTGATTGAAACTTTGAATCTCTGGTTTACATATGCACAGTGAGAATAGTTTAATGCATTGTTTTAAATGTTTTAATTTAGTGTTGTGTTTTGAGTGTCTTGGTAAGATTTTGTCATGTTCTATTTGCTACGTTGACAAATGCTTTTGTGGAGTTTGCATGAACTTTATGGTGATTTATTCTCTTAATGTTATGGTGCATTAGTTTTCATTTTAGTGTGACCACAACACTCCTTTTCAGTTTTCCTTAAATAATGAAGGTTATTGATCATATTGTTATACATTACCTTTTGGAAATGTTACTAGATGCATATATCGGAAGGTGTTTTATGATGAAATATTTAATGGATGACTTATGATTGATCGAAGGTTGGTTTCTTAAGTTGAAGTTTGTCTTAGTGTTATTGATATGAGTTCTATTAGGTGATGTGTGCTTCAAGGTTGAATTCACTCTTTGTGCTGTCTTTTGTTTTCATACTTGTCGTTTTTTGGTGTCATAGTTATTAGATAAGATATTTTTGATTTTATGCTGTTGGGGATTATATGATTTTGTTGGTGATCATATGATTTTGGTAACTGGATTATGGGATTTGCATAATGTCTTTCACTGTGAAATTTTATTGATTATGCTTATGTTTGATAAAGGGTTTTTTTCATTATTTCAATTTTTTGTTGATTAATTATTGAGGATGGGTTGTTGTTTATTTTATTTGAGAATGTAAGAATTTCGTTTATTATCTTATTTTAACATCCTTTATTGATTATTAATTGGGCCTCAATTTAATTTTCTTTTGTACGGATTCGGTGGACAAATTCTGGTTTATGATTTACTAAACTTGTGGCTCAGTTCGAAACTTTGTTTTAAGGTTCATTCTCGTGCTTGCTTTCATGGTTGTCTGAATGTGAAAAGAAAAATAATAAGATGAAAAGAATTTGGGCAAGTACGAAGGTTTGAATGGAAATTGATAGGATGTGAAGAGAAGAAAAAAGAAGCAAGTGAATGGGTCAGGCTTGGCCCAGTTGGTCTGGATCTGTGAATAGAAAAGTGGAGGGTATAAAATATCAAATTGGGGCTTAGGGTGTGGTTAGGAACTGATGGGGTGAAAAAAGAAAAGTTTAATGTTTAGGGAAGCCTCTTTAGTTTATTTGTTTTGTTTTATTTTAGTTGTTACTTATTTAATCAGAACACAGATTTACCTTTTGTCTCTCTTTTCTACAGTGACGAATTCCCTTTACGCAATATTTATTATTCTTCTAGAAAAAGAAAATAACAGCAACAAAGATTCACAATTGCGAAAAATTACAGTTCAGAAGGTCAACATAATAACTAATATTGTGGGCACATTTGTAGACTTTTATTTATTTATTTTTACTTATGAGAGAGAATTGAACTCAAGTAATTTTATTATTAGACTATTTAGCATTGTTGTTTGGTAAGCTCAAAATAAAAAGCAATTATAACGTTTAAAATTTAATTTTTGAAACGTTATCTAAAATAATGTTTTAACTTTAAAAACTAACTACTAATATTTTATTCTCTTTTTACCCTTAATTTTTCAACAAATAACAAAATTTGTCTCTCACGAATTAGTCCCCTCGTTTCTTTTTCGCTGCCACTTATCAATTTCTTGCTCTCCTCTCATTCTAAATATATAAATATTTAACACATAAAAGATAAATATTTAATTAAATAAATATTTAATATATGAAAAAATAAATATTTAAGTAATTAAGTAATTTGTTCATAATAAATAAATGAATATAAAAAATATTTAATTTTAATATTAAATCACAATAATATTACATGCATTTTAAAATAATTTAACAAAATTCAATTAATTGTACAATTAGTTTTATTAAATAGTTTTAATTTAATCAACTATAAGCTTTCAACTCTAATCTTACAATTACAATCTCATAACTTTCAACTAATTTTGTTAAAGTGTGTTTGAATTAACTTTTATCAACATCTTTTTGTTTTTAATTTGAAAAAAAAAAACACTTTATACAAAATATAGTTTTACATCACTGCATTGGGTTTACAGTTTGGTAAGTTTTTGAAAATATAAATTATAATAAGAGTGTTATATAATTATAAGTTAACAATCATAACATATAATTAGCTTGTAATATTAAAATAAGAGAAAAATTTACAATAGTTTTAGTTTTAGGTGATGTATTACTCATGCAATCCCATGTCATGAGTTAAAATTATAAATAAATGAAAATAAATTTAATAGTACTATAATATAAAATCATTACTCGATATGTATTTGTCTAAATCTCTTTTGACTATAACATCTGTAGTTATATTTGAAATTTATGTTTCCAATAAAATGCATATATACGAAATAAATATGTTTAATATGAAGACAAACTTACTTTTATGCTTTCACAATCTATTAAGAGAGAATCTCAGTCAAATTTAGAAATAAATAACTATATATCTACTTAGTACAATTTCAACATCAATATTTTTACCTTATTTTTAGGAAAACTTTACAAAAGATGAGAGGAAAGACTACTGTTGAAAGACTTGGATGACTGGTTTTAGTTGAAGGGTCATATATACTTTGGTTGGATGTGGTTTTCTTTAGGCAAAGAGCATTACAATTTGTGGAAACAATGACTTTTTTTTTTCTTCTCTTTTTGGCAAAGGCAATTTGGTATTTCTGTTGAGTTATCTCTAGGAATAGTTGATGCATGAGCTTGGTCAAAGGTTATATTTTGGTTTATCAACTTATTTTTAAGACAACATATAAGTGAGTCCGACACCACTTTAGTTATATTTAGTTGGGTAAAATGAAATTTGGTATGAACGAAAATAAGAATAAAAAGGATATTTATTTTGTTTGGTAGGTTAAGATGAAATTGAAGGAATGGAATGGTTCACCATTAAAAAGACAAATTTACTCTTTAAAAAAATAAATTAAATAAAAATAAAATAATTGTACTGATAAAATTAACAAATTAAAATATCTATTTATATAATTACATATTATTTTTAAAATAAATTAAATTGAAATAAAAAATTAAAAAAAAAAGAAAAGCACACAGAGGAAGCTTCTTCCTCTACAACCATGGACGACAAACGTGCGAACGAGAACCTTAGCACTGGCGTCCTTGCTTGATCTCCAGTAAAACCCCATTCCCAAGCAAAAGCTATTTGCAACAGTGCACTATCTTCCCAAATAAGTCGCTGGTTAGCCATGCCTTCACCAAATTCATGACGGTGGATGGTCCTATCCAGCAATAACTTCTTCACTGGCAATGAAACTCTCATTTTGGTAGTGGCTTCTGCCTAGCTCGGTGGAAACAAGGTATTATGGGCACTGGGGTCTCATTCTGGTGCGAAAGAAGCTTTCTTCCCAATTTTTGGGGGAAGAGATAATCTAGATTTTATTAAAAAAAAGTTAATAACGAAAATAAAAAGAATTTGGTAAAGCAGAACTGATGGGGATGTATAATGAAATATTTAACCTATTTTTGAAATTTACAACTTTATAAAGAAATCCATTTCTACATTAAAATTGATTTTTCATGTTTGGATTAAAAGGAAGAAAAAATAAACACGATGACAATAGATGTGTCTTTGGATTATATTTTTTTGAAAAAAAAAAAAATGAAAATTGGGATGAAAGGAGGCTATATTTATACTAAGGCGAGAGCATGTCACAAAGCCTAAGCAAGGGATCCAACCATACTTATGGATTGTTTACCAATAGAGGACTGTGTGATGTTTATAAAGGAGAACTACTGAAATAAAGTACAAGCATACATTACCCTGTTGACGGCAAAATATTTTAGGGTTGTCGTACCCAAGGGATTGATCAATTAGTTACTAAAGTACCAAGTTCAAATTTTATTTAATCATTTGAATTATTGCGAATGAACAAGCAAAAATAGGAAACAAATAAATGAGATAGCAAGTGATGATGTGAAATCAATGAGACATAGCCTAAGGTCTTGATTTCACTTCAATTGTTTGTATTGAATTACTTCATTTCCTCAATCCTATTAACTATAATAATTGCCAATAAGGGTTACTATCGTGTTACTAAGTTTTTCCCATGGTCGAATTGACCTAACTTAAACTATCAATTCAATCATATCCCAATGTGAATTGTTGTTAGGACTCATTTTAGTCACATTCCAGCTGCATATTTTCTTAGTTTAGTGGCATATTCTTAGACTATTTCATTTGATTTAAATCACTTTTTAGATTCTTGAATTCATGTGGATGATATTATAAATTGAGCTTAATTGCATGTTTTTAACTAACATTTGTATTTTCGCAAGTGATTAATTTCTATGCCAAGAACAAGCATTGAAGAGCCAAGCTGGAAAACAGAAAAATGGCAATGCTGCCAATGGGCACCGTGGTGCCCAAGCCCTAGCGCCGTGGCTCTGCATTCCAGAGACAATTGCTGCCAATTCTGCCAGTCACCGCTGTGGCGCCCAGAGGCTGCATTGATGAGATTTTGAGGAGTTTTAAGGCAAGTCAATTACCGAGAAGCCTTGTCATACAAGGATTGGGACTCCTAAGCTTGGAAGACTCTCCAAAGTCATAATTTAAGTGGAATTAAAGTCTTGAAGAAATATATCCACTTAATGTCCTAGTTAGAGTGTGATTAGGATTGACTTGTACTTAAAAGTATAACTTAATTAAGAGTCCTATTTTGAGTCTAATTAGGAGTGGATATATTATAAATAGCCAAAGGGGTTGGAGAGCACAAAACACCATGCCCACACACAACCATCAACACCACATTCAGAGCTGCTGCCAGATCTGGAACTCATCCACGCAACACTACCAAGAGCCACGCATCAAGAGCTGAAGACATCCATTGTCCTTTTTGCCGAAACTAGTATTTTTCTCTTTGTTTATTTTTGTTCAAGTGGCCATGCTTGCAGTCCAGAATTCTGTTGGATCTGTTAGTATGGTAGCTTAATTTCTTTTATGCTTAGCTAGACATATCTAAGCCATGATACCAATTTTGTGAGACAAGATTATGATTTTAATGTTAGGTAAATTGATTTGAGTATTCTGAAATTATTTGACAGCATTGTTATTGAATCTATTTAGATCTGTTTGGAGTAGCTAACTAACCTATTTGAATGATTCATATTGTTAGCCAATTAAGTAAGTCTGGAACCTTAATTAATCGGCACAAGTAACAACTAGTTAACCCTAGAATTGGATTGATTAGAATAATTTCAGATCTGAATTACATAAACCTGCTGTGGACCTTTATGGTTTAGGTTAGATGATGTTTTCCATATATCTTAATGCTCCAAGTTCGGTTAAATCTCATGTGCTAGTGTATTGAGGTTATTGGACTTGGCAGGTTTTATGCTCAGACATTCTAGTTATAAAACAAACTGTAAGGGAAAATAGGGAATTTTGTCTTACAAAGTTTGACAGTCTAGCTATTCAAAATTAATTTACCGATGTGTTGATGATCGAATTTGTGTTATCATGGTAAGGAAATGTCGATGCTAAGCATGCCTCATTAATTCTGTTATTCAATCTACTCAATTTACTTGCTATACTTTTCTTTATTCTCTTTTATTAACTTCTAAATCTGCCCAGAATTTTTAGTAGAGATCATAATCAAAAATCCCCCCCTTTTGTGTGTTTAGTTCTTAGGTAATTTGTCTAAATAGTTTAATTTTCTGTTATTTCCTTTCTTTTAAAAGTAATCCTATTAGATTAAATACTCGCCCTACACTATATTATATAATTTTAAGGGAGTAGTGAATTAATTTGTGAGGCTACGACAGCTCTTTACAATTGTAATAGTCTAAATTGCATTAGGTTTTGTGAGTTCCCTTTTATGTTTGCATTGTGTCCTAGAATATCCTTATCCTAATCTCCTTTGTGGATCTAATTCTGATAGTCTAATTCCTATTAATTGGCCAGATCAATAAGAAGATGAATGGAGAGAAATAGAATAAAATTAGATATAATAAAATTGAATTGATTCCACTACTATATTTTGACTTTGGGTAATTTTAACAAATTCTTGGCTGATTTCCACTTAATTCCACTCTAGATACATGAACGTGTTTCCTTCCATTCACAAAGTGTTAAAAACTCCCAAAACATAATTCCAAAAGTCTATTTATAGTCTAGGTACACCATCCTCTGTAAATATGACTCCCAAACTAATTAAAAGGCCCAAAACAGCGAAAAGATCGCAATTCCTCGTGTTTGGCACTACAACACCATGAACATTCTTTCAGGTCTTCTTTGTTATACTTTGGCACCATGGCGCACTAGGCTTGCGCCGCGGCCCCAACTTCATGCTTTTAGATCCTCATTTGCTTCTTAGGTGCTATCTTGTTTCTCTTGCCACACACTTGCTCCTTTGCATGCTTGTTGTAACATTGAATTCCTTCTTTTGGCCATAATCCTTCAAATTCATGACTTTATGCTCAATTTCACACCTTGCTTCTCCAGTTCTTTAATCATGCAAGGTAAGCAATTAAGGATCAAATACATTCCAATTTTCCGAAGATAAGGACTCCAATGCAAGGGATTGTAGCCTAATTTAATTATATAAGATGTATTTATCATTGTTGCAATGGGATTGAAACTCAAGCATTAAAAGCAAAATGAATTCTATCCATATGCCATGAACCAACCACCACTAGTTGATTTCCAATATTATAAACTACTAAAAGGCTGCATGTCCTATATCATGTGATTAGACAAAAAATTATCTTTTGTTTTAAATTTAAAATGTTTTAAAAAAAATTAACAATGCAAAGTGAAAATACGAGAGGAAGAAGAAGGAATTCAAAGAGAAGGTTGTGAGGAAGCTCAAGGATAGCTTGTGACGATAGAGAACAACACCATCACCCTTGCTTTATCGAAGGGAAGTTCTTGTAGCTCTCATAGTCTATAGAAGGAGATTGTAAAAGTGCTTTTTTTTTTTTTTATTACAAAAGAAACTTTGAGAGATAATCTCATTCCAAGTCTAATAGCATAGGTATCTTTCTTTTTTTCATTCTCTTTTCTTTCTTCTTATTGTGGCATTGTCCAATATTTGTTCCTCAGGTTACCTAAAAAATGATTCCCAATCATTTACCTATATAAATCCTAAACTTACATTATCTGTAAGAAAGCTAGTCGTTTCCTCCTTTGTGCAACAAATTGTTTTTCTAAAAAGTTTTAAATTAATCAAATGACTATGAGTTGGATAATGTAGACAAAATTCATTAGGCAAAGAAAAGGGAGAGGTATAGCCACAATCCAAGCCATAGAGACAGCAAATCCACCCACCTTTATTCTTCAGTTTGATTACCATGACTTTTATTTCCAAGTCACCAGAAGAAGCAACTGCATGCCTAACTTGGAACACAAATTTAGGTGGTTATGTTTGTGTTCTCTATCTTTTCTTGGCATATTTGTATAAGATATATGATAATTTATTGTTGTAAGTAATTTCTTTGGGTTTATGAACTGAGTTAAATATCATTTTAATTTCTAAGTTTTGAAATCCTAAATAATTTTGTTCATCACACTTCAAAATTTCTTATCAATTTATTCTCTCACATTTCCAAATTATTAATTTCGTCTTTCAAACGTATCAATGCTAATGGTTATTTATGGATTTATTGGCGGTTTAAAACTCCAGAAATTCTATAAACATGAAGGGTAAGAGACCAAATTGATTATGTTTTCAAGTGTTTGGTACTTAAATTGTAGTTAACTCATGTGTTTTAATACAATTTGAAGCCAAAAGTACCAAGAGAAAAAAAGGAAGAATGCCATATGAAAATTGGTGAGAATTTTTATAGCTTTTGTTAAGTTAAAACAAATATCCTATCCCCATGAAAAAAATAAGTACATTATTCAATTTCTCTCCATTCTCAAAATTTTTATAGAAAATAAGGATTCCAACTACAAAAGAACTGTAAGCTTATAAAAAATCAAAAACAAGTTACAATAAAATCAATCACCCCTTGTACTTGAGTGCTCGAATCTTTTTAGCAGAGGTGCTCACATTTATTGTTCTAATCTAGTTCAAATGGATTGTTTTTAATAGGAGGATACTAGGGGAAATTTAATACACACACACACACACACACATATATAATTGGCTCCTTTTATGATGGGGATTGTCTCTTAGGCGTTAAGACATTTTTTTTTTCCATTTTTATTCTCCAATGTATTTTTGGAAAAACATTGTTCCCCATTGAAACACATTCGTGGGTGATTAAGGACATATTGAGAGTCACAAAGGAGAAGACCGTTGTGTATATGAAACTTCCAGTACAATTATTATCTAGAAAAGGAGAATATAGTGAACAAAGAAGTGTCATAATATATATATATATATATATATATATATATATATATATATATATATATATATATATATATAGATATATATATATATATATATATATATATATATATAAAAAAAACAAAATTTAGCTTATTATTTAACCAGTCTAATTAATAGCATTTTTTCTCTTATAAAAAATAGTATTTTTTTTTTCAAATCAACCAATACCATGTTCATGAAAAAATAAATAAATAAACACTACCATGTTTATTGAGATGCCTAGCCTTTAGAAAACAACTTATAGATGATTAAACAAATACCACACTTAATGTATGTTCTCAATAATAACAAGTGTCACACTCATTATCTTAATAACTTAACTAAATTTAGTTTTATTGATTATAAACTATACAAGTTGGAACATTTAAAAATTTCAGAAGTACAGAGTTTCTAAGCAAAACCTCTAAAATTTGAAGTAATTATTTTTAAAAATAATTTTAATTATTATATAACTTAAATAATAAAAAATTTTCATGATTCTTATCTGATATTACCAAAAATAACTTTGAAAAATTGTTAGCAATGCCAACTAATCTGTTAATCTTGGGTGATTTTGAGTTCAACATAAAAAACAGTGCATAGAATGATTATATACTAAAAGCTTAAGAAATATTAAACATTATATGATCAATGTATAATTTCCAAGCATGTGGAGCCTTAAACCATATCACTTAAATATCCTAAGACTATGACAACCTTATCCCAATTATGACATTTTTCATTAGAAGTTACTTTTGATAGAAATTTTTTTTAAAAGAAATGTCTCAATTATGTTAAATACTTAAAAGTTCAAACATTTGTTTTAATTAAAATTAGTTAACAAAAAACTAAAAAAGGCATATTAAAAAGAAATAGTCATAAACAATTGCAGATAAATTTTAATAATAACACTTCTTAAGTTTTACAATAACTAGATGGTGAGGATAAACTAAATACACCAGAAGGACGGGAAACATATAGAAGAGAAATGGGTTGTTGATGTTGCATTTTTCTCCTCGGAGATTCTTTGCTAATTCGTTAGGAGTGATATACCAGAATGCTTGTTTGTGATTTTTTTTTTTTTTTTTGGCATTTTGCTCTGCTTTCAACCACAAGCAATTAAAACTATACTAATTTATATAGTAAAAATTAACATTTTATATATATGCACATAACAATAATTATTTATCATATGAAAACTTTTAAATTTTAATTTTATTATACAAAATAAAATTTTAAGTACACGTAAGGAGTATTTTAACTAGAAAAACAAGAATTGAAGAAAAGGTGTAAATAGTGTTAAATGATATATTTTTAATTTGTTTAGCAATATATTGAAGAATATAAATATATTAAATATGTCAGAATAGGGACAAGGAAGAATGGGAATAAATGAAAATGGGTTTTATGTGTAAATTTTATTTGTTATGTGAGTCAACTTGAAAAATAAGAAATTATATATTTAAATTCAGTGTGAATGCATTTTCACCATTTATTGTGTTATTAATAGCGATGATTTAGCCACATAAAAAGGTTGTTTAAACCCATTTGTTGCATGGGGTCAGTTAGACTCCTCTAGTAAATGAAGACCTAAGAAATTTAGATAGTTTACCCCAAATTCTGGGCCAACGGGCATCAGGAAACCCACAAGGAAAAGATAAATCTAGCCAAACAAAAGGCGTAGAATTAATAGATAGTTAGTAAATAAATAAAATAAAACAAAATAATTAGAAAAATATTCTGATAGATAGTTAGCAAATCAATTAAATAAAATTATTTGAATTAAACCAAGCCTTTCTTTTGTAATTCTTTTTGATCCCTGGATGGTCAAACAATTCTTGATTTACATGATAATCATTTCTGAATAAAGTAACCATATTGTTTTTGTTGTTGTTGTCCATTAGGTATCTCAACTATGGTATATATCACCAATTAAATACTACATAAAAGAAGGAAAATTCGTCTTTGGGCTGCAGTTATTAATGATTCAAAAAATGTAACTGAATTCATTTTGTAGTCATAATGCGATATGAGTAATCAATTCTTTTATAAATATGTTTTGATTTTAAACCTTCAAGGTCAAGGGTTTTTAAAGGGAAAAAGTTAAAAAGTGGTAAAGGCACTTACTTTTTAAGCAAGTGTTTGCCATATCATGGAAAATGGATAGAATCCATCTCAGTATAATATGTTATTATTTTGTTATATACGTAATTACTTGGTTTATATTTAAACATGATAATAACATATGTAAAAATAAAAGCAAGTATATGTTATGAATAACATTGGTGTGGATGTCCATATTCAAGGGCTTTCACTACCCTTGAAGGTTATGATCGTTATGTCCTTTATGTGTCATTATCCTTTGGAGGTTATAACTCCCAATGGTTTTATGTAACATTATTCCTTAGGTTATACCTTACAAAGCCTTTACTTCTCTATGTAATGGGTATTCATTGTACATTATGTAGTATTATAGATTAGTTACAAACTTGTGTCTATAAATAGATCACCTCATTTGTATTGGAATATACACAGGGAAATAGAAGAAAACTCTCTTGTTCTATATGCTTTTATGTTCTTTCTACTCTCCATTTACATAATTTTCATAACACGTTATCAATATAAAGCTCTACTCTTTTATCACTCTCTGCCACACGGTTGACAATTTCATTTTGCCTATAAGTTCTCGTAACAAGGTATTACTATTTCAACTATTGCTTTACATGTTATTTTGTACAAATCCTATAAATCATCTTTTGCCTCTTTTGGTCAACGTTAGACCATTATAATCATATATTCTGGAGCCAAGTGAATGTATCACTGGCCAAATAAATCTATAAGCCTTGAAGTGTCATAGAATAAATTTATACAAATAAGTCTATATGCCTTGAAGAGCCATAGCATGGATTTTATAAAATTTTACCATGAGTCTAGAAGTACCATGGCATATAAGAGAGTAATCCAAATTAGCTATGTATCTAAAAGAACCATACTAAGATGATTGAAAATTCACTTTCGTAATTCTAACAATTTTAGGCTATTCTTTTCCATCCTCTCATAATTAGTATAATATCATCATTAGTTTTTCATTGTTCTTTATGAATATTTTTACTTCATGCATAGAATTTATTTATCATCTTTACCTCGTTGGATTATTGGTTTTTACATATTTTGTGAATAATATTTATCTCATATAGTTTCTAATGTTATCTTGTTATTTTATGATAGTTTCAAATACCTCAAATCATGTAAAACTTGAATTTGTGGCTCTTGACATTACTGTAAAGAATTAATTGTCATGGGTACTAGATGTTGAAATTCACTTAGATGCAAAAGGGCTTGGAGACACTATTAAAGAAGTCAATAAAGTATCTAATCAAGATAAAGCAAAGACTATGATATTTCTTCGCCACCACCTTCATGAAGGGTTAAAAATTGAATGACTAACGGTAAAAGACCCACTTGTCCTTTGGAACAAATTGAAAGAAAGCTATGACCCCTAGAAAACTATAATCCTTCCTAAAGCTCATTATGATTTGATGCATTTACGCTTACAAGATTTTAAAACTGCAAGTGAGTATAATTCTGCATTATTTAGAATCAGTTCTTAACTGATATTGTGTGGAGAAAAGATCACTGATGAAGATATGTTAGAAAAAACATTCTCCACTTTCCATGCATCTAATGTGCTCCTACAGCAGCAATACTGTGAAAAAGGCTTTAAAAGATATTCTTAATTAATTTCATCCTTCTTGTTGCAGAACAAAATAATGAGCTTCTTATAAAAAATCACAAGTCCAGTCCAATTGGTGCTAATCTATTGCTTGAAGTGAATGTAGCGGCACATGATCACATAATTATTGGCAAACTCGTGATTTTGGTCATAGTCATGGACGTGGTCGTGGTCATGGCCATAGACTTGGTGGTACTAAAAGCACAACTTTTCCTCAGAAGTGGAAAAATAAGAAGGAGAAGCTTGGGCAAAGTAGCAAGCATGTAGAAAACACATGCTACCGTTGTGATGGTAAAGGCCATTGGTCTTGTACCTATTGTACAACAAAGTATCTTGTTGATTTGTACCAAGAATCACTTAAAAATAAAGGCAAAAATGTTGAGACAAATCTCATCTTTGAAAATGATTCTGGTTATGAGAATATTGATGTCTCACACTTGGATATTGCTAACTTCTTTGCTGATCCAGATGGAAAAATTGATCGCCTAATTAGTGATGGGAATGTTCAAAAATAAACTTATTGTTCAAGCTTGTTTAAATGAGTTTTTCCATCTACCTTAAGCAACGAAAAATTTACTTGTAATATTATGTTTAAGCATATTTTATTTTACACTTCATTTTTGTTTCGAGCAATAAATAATTCTCTTGTACAAATTATTTACACTTTTTATTACTTTTTTTTTTTTGAAGAATGACTACGCCATCCATGGGTATTGACAATGAGGATTTGTGTCTTGTTGATAGTGCAACTACTCACACAATTCTCAAGGATAGAAAATATTTTTCTCATTTAGTAATGCAAGAAGGCAATGTTAGTATATATCAGGTAGTACAAGAATAATTGAAGGCTTTGAAAGAGCTAATGTGTTATTACCTGAAAGAACAAAGTTACACATTTATAATGCTTTATACTCTCACAAGTCCCATAGAAATTTGATAAGTTTTAAGGATATCCACCGAAATGGATACCATATTGAGACAACATATGAGGGAAGTAGTGAATATCTTTATATTACAAGCATTATCTCATATAGAAAGTGTGTATTGAAAAAATTACCTGCACTTTTCTCCGGATTATACTATACAAATATAAGTACAATTGAGATACATGCCACAGTAAACCAAAAGTTTATAGATTATAATCAGTTTATTCTTTGGCATGACTGGTTAGGCATCCCGGTTCAATAATGATGCAAAAAATTATTGAAAATTCTTGTGGACATATAATGAAGAACCACAAGATTCTTCAATCTAGTGACCTTTCACGTGTTACTTGTTCACAAGGAAAGTTGATTATTTGACCATCACTAATAAAAGTTGAAAGCGAGTCTCTCACATTCTTAGAGCATATACAAGGAGATATATGTGGGCCGATACACCCACCATGTGGACCATTTAGGTATTTTATGGTATTAATCAATGCATCGACTAAATAGTCACATGTTTGTTTGCTATCAACTTGCAACCAAGCATTTGTGAGGTTACTTGCTCAATTAATTAGATTAAGAGCACATTTTCTTGATTATCCAATCAAGAAAATAAGCCTTGATAATGCTAGTGAATTTACATCCCAAGCTTTTAATGATTATTATATGTCTATTGGGATTGAAGTTGAACATCCTATAGCTTATGTTCATCCATAAAATGGACTTGTAGAATGACTTATTAAACGTATAAAACTAATTGCAAGACCATTGCTTATGAGGTTGAAACTTCCAATGTTTTACTTGGGGACAAGCAATTTTGCATGTTGTAGCACTTATTCCCATCAAGCCAACAAGTTATCAAAAAGTCTCTCCTTTACAAATGGTTTTTGGTCAAGAACCTAATAGTTCCATCTAAGAATATTTGGTTGTACAGTTTATGTTCCAATTGCTCTACCATAGCACACAAAGATGGGTTCTCAAAGAAGGTTGGGAATATATGTTGGTTATGAGTCTCCATCAATAATAAGATATCTCGAGCCAACAACAAGCAATTTATTTATGGCTCGATTTGCCAATTGTTATTTTGATGAAACAATTTTTCTAACCTTGGGGGAAGAAACTAAGCAGTTGGAATGAAAAATTATTATCTCATTTTGATCCTTGTACTAAACAATGTGAATTGGAAGTTCAAAAGATAATTCATTTGCAAGGTTTAACAAACCAATTGCCAGACATGTTCATTGACCCAAAGAAAGTGACTAAGTTATATGTTCCAGCTGCTAATGCTCTAATCATAGTTGATGTCCTTGAAGGACAAACGTCTATTTCAAACAAGTTTGATGCATGCCATAAGCATGGTAGACCAATCAGTTCCAAAGATCAGAATCCTCAAAAAAAGAAAGGAACTAAGAACTTAGATGGTCAAATCGAGGATAAGGTGACTCTAGAAGAGTCCCTAGAAGCAACTCTTGAAGAGTCCTCAAACATAATTAGAGTTTCTATTTCAAATGGAACTTAAGTACCTAAGCAATGTGAAAATAAAGAGATTTCAATAAATTATATCATGAATGGAATGCGATGAAATTTAAACGATGTCAACATTGACAATTCTCTTGCGTATGATATAGTGCTGATATAGTAAAAGGTGAAGAGGATCATGAACCAAAATCTGTTCAAGAATGCAAACAAAGGAAAGATTGGCCAAAATAGAAAGATGCAATAGAGGCATAATTAAATGCCCTTACGAAGCAAAATTTTTTTCAGACTTGTAGTCCATACTCCTGAAGGTGTATAGCCAATTGGATACAAATGGGTATTTGTGCGAAAAAGAAATGAGAAAGGCGATACTATGAGATATAAAGCACGACTTGTTGCTCAAGGGTTTTCACAAAGACCTAGCATTGACTTTGATGAAACTTGTTCACCCATGGTGGATGAATTATTTTTCGCTATTTAATTAGTCTGGCAGTGCATGAAAAACTTGATTTGCATCTTATGGATGTTGTTACAGCCTATTTGTATGGCTCACTTGATACTGATATTTATATGAAACTCCCTGAAGGATTTCAATTGCCTGAAGCAAATAATCTTGGTTCTCGAGAATAAAGAAAGGATACAAAAATGACCCTATTTGCCCATGTATCTTCATTAGAAGGGCTAGAAATGAGTTTTCCATGATTGCTTTTTATGTCGATGATTTGAATATTATTGGAATTCCTAAAAAGCTCCAAATGGTTGTTAATTGCTTCAAGAAAGAACTTGAAATGAAAGATATAAGAAGGACAAAGTTTTGTCTTGGTTTATTGATCGAACATTTTCAGAATGGAATTTTTTGTGCACCAAGGGGCTTATATGGACAAATCACATCCAGACATATTTCAAAGGTGCTAAATTGGTTTTATATGGACAAATCACATCCTTTAACCACTCTAATGGTAGTAAGGTCTTTAGATGTAAATAAAGACCCTTTTAGACCTCGAGAAGATGGTGAAAGTGTACTTGGTCCTGAAGTACCATATCTTAGTGCTATTGGGGCACTAATATATCTTGTTGGTCACACACGACCTGATATTTCTTTTGCCGTCAATTTGTTAGAAAGATATATTTCTTCACTCACTTAAAGGCACTAGAATGGAGTAAAGAATATACTTTGATATCTTAAAGGTACAATGGATATGGGTTTTTTTTATTCAAATGTACCCCAACATAACCTTATAGGTTATACAACTGCGGGATATTTATCTGATGCACATAATAGTAGATCATAGATAGGCTATTTGTTTACATGTGGCGGTACAACCATCTCATGGTAGTATATGAAGCAAACAATAACAACCACATCAACTAATCATGCAGAAATTTTAGTATTGCATGAAGCTAGCCAAGAATGTGTTTGGTTAAGATCTGTGATCCATCATATACAAGAGGCTTGTGGTTTATCTTTAAGCAAATCGATTTTAACAATCTTATATGAAGATATATTGCATGTATCACTCAAGTAAAAGAAGGGTACATTAAAGGTGATAGAACCAAACATATTTCACCAAAGTTTTTTTTTTTTTTTTTCACTCATGATCTTTAGAAGAATGGTGAAATAGACCTTCAACAAGTTCGTTCAGGTGATAATTTAGTAGATTTATTTACCAAGGCGCTTCCTACTTCAACATTTGAAAAGGTTGTCCGCAATATTGGAGTTCGTCAACTGAAAAATCTTAATTCATTTTGTTATACGCATTGTACTCTTTTTCCCATAATCAATGATTTTTCCCATTGGGTTTTTCCTGGTATGGTTTTTTAATGAGGTAGCATTCCATAGCGTATGAAAGAATAATGTATACTCTTTTTTCCTTCACTAGGTTTTTGTCCCAGGGGGTTTTTTGCTTATGAAGGTTTTAACGAGGCATATTCTTAAGAGATGAACATCCAAGGGGGGAGTGTTATGAATAACTTTACTTTGGTTTGGATGTCCATATTCAAGGGCTTTCACTGCCCTTGAAAGTTATAACTGTTATGTCCTTTATGTGCCATTATCCTTTGGAGATCTAATGGTTTTATGTAACATTATTCCTTAGGTTATACCTTACAGGACCTTTACTCTCCTCAATGTAATGGGTATTCATTGTACATTATGAAGTATGATAGCTGAGTTACAAACTTGTGCCTATAAATAGAGCTCCTCATTTGTATTGGAATGTACACAAGGAAATAGAAGAAAACTTTCTTATTCTATATGCTTTTGTGTTCTTTCTACTCTCTATTTACATCATTTTCATAACAGTATTGAATAATATCAAGAAATTCTTTAGGCAACAGAATGTGATTATCAATTCTCAATTAATTCTCTTAACAACTGGTCAAGCATATATGCATTCAATGTTTTAGACCATTTCTTTATATACTGCTAAATTTTTTATTCTTACTTATCTTTCTTATTGAATTTACAAAATTACCCTATGATAAAAAAATAACTGAACTCCACTCACCTTAATGCAACGTGATGCACCACCCTAAACCCTCTCTCCGAGATGCTGTTACTACGAGAATCAATCGAAGAAAGGAGAAACAAGTATACAACAATTTCATCCCCAAGACATATTTGAAGTAATTGAATTCCTTGATTCGTTTGTATACCCTTACCAAAAAAATATTATATTATGTACTTATCCGTATAACATGATGACTGTCTCAAATTATTTAGCAGTTTGAGTTTAGGCAAAAGCAATTATAGAAGTGGGATTCAGATTCAAGAGAAAAAAGAATATTGTTATTAACCAAATTTGATTTCTCCAAATTTTGTTGAAAAGAGAACAAATTGTTTTAAGTTATAGGGACAAAAGATTGTAGAGAATCAAAAGCAAACACACAGGGAGAGAGAGGGGCAGCGTGAGTTAAAGGGGTGGGATTCAATTTTTTTTTTGATAGGATAGTTTTGTAAATTTAAATATATATATATATATATATATATATATATATATATATATTAATATGGGTGTATATAAATAAAAAGAAAAGAATGGCATAAAAAAACAAAGGAGGAAAAGAATCATAAGAGCTTGTCACATAATGGCCAAAAGTGTAAATTTATAATTGGCTGGTTTAAATTTATTGAATTATGCTGACATAATAGTGATGTCAACACTTTATATGTATTTATTTAGTATTTATGGATGTATATACCCTTTTTTGCTCAACTCTTTAATTATCTACTTAAAAAAAGTGGCATTGGGATTAATTTACAGAAATCGTACCTTCCATATGATTTACGCCATCATGCAACTCGTGGTATCATACCAACGGGACATATTCTTTACATATATATTTAATAAACATAAGAAGTTGAAACGATAAACTTATTAAGAAAAGAAAATGTTAAAGGAGATTAAAGATGGGTAATTTGGTCAAAATATGATATATTATACATATATAAATATTTTTTTTATATTTTTTAATCTACCTGAATGAATCGAACTTCAAATATCGTAAATACTATATTATTTTTTTATGATTTTTGTGCAATCTTAAACAACAAATAATATTTTGAAATGAATGAAGTAAAAAGAATTTGACCAATTAATTAGCAAAGGCATAACGATTTCTTAAAGTGATAGAAGCTTTAAATACAGTAAGGAAAGATTCATCAGTGGTGGAAGTGGTACTACTCATAGGCAAGTTACATGCCATAAACACATGAAACGAGAGCAAGAAAATTAAAAAAAAAAAAAATTATTTAACGGCATGTGATTGTCAATTAAAAATTAATTTTCTTGTTTTTGTGTCAATCTCAACGACTGGGTCAACCATAGAACATGCATTCAATGTTCATCAATATGCTGTTGCAACACCCAACCACTGAACCATCGCATTTCCTTCTCAGCGACTTAGTGACTTTTTCTCGTGGTGGGTTTGGCAACTTTATTTGCGATATGGTCATCATTATCTCATATATATATATATATATATATATGTATGATATTGAATCAAGTTACAAGTTTGTTCTCAATAAGTAGGAGTAAAATAACCTAATTAAGTATGATCCCTTTCTAAAATATGCACTTTTTTATTATATATATGCCCTTATTAGTTCAACTGTATATTATAAACATTGAATGCATCAATGCATGACCCAGTCGTTGAAGATTGACACAACCACTCACATGCAGCTCCCTAAAATTTCTACATATTATATAAATTATTATATTTATATGCGCTATCATCATGTTTAAATAGAAACAAAATAATAACATATATAACTGAATAATAATACAACACTGAGATGTATTTTACTCATTTAACATGACTTAATAAGCACTTGTTTTAAAAAAGGTGCCTTTGCCACTTTCTAGTTTTTTTTTTTTTTTTCTTCCCAAAAACAGGATAAAATTCTAGAAATTGAAGATGATAAACTCAATATTTCTAAAAAACCAAAAAGATGATTATTCATATCACATAATAACTACTGATCTGAAGCCGTGTATTATTATTTGAGACATCTTTCTTCTGTTCCTGTTTCTTAATTCTCTCAAGTTATATTATATATGTCTTTAACTTACTTGTGTCTAGACAGATCCAAAGCAACTAAACATGGCCAAACTATACTTCCTTGTCTTTATTTTCACGCTCTCCCTGCATTACTTCATGGCCTATAACTTGGCTATGAGTAAAACCACTTCCATATCTGATAAATCATCCCTTCTTGCATTTAAATCCTCTATGAATTCAAGTCCTCATAGTTTCTTGGCCAATAATTGGTCAAATTCTTCTTCTATGTGCAGTTGGATTGGCATCGCCTGTGATGCCCACCAGGGAAGAGTCAAGGCCTTGAATCTTAGTAATATGGCCCTTACTGGTGTCGTTACCCCAGAATTGGGAAATCTCTCATTTCTTGTTGAACTTGACCTTAGTTACAATAACTTCCATGGTGAACTGCCAAATGAACTACACCGGTTGCGTAGAGTCAAGCTACTGAACTTAAGCTACAATGAGTTCATTGGAGAGATTCCAACATGGATAGGAGGTTTATCTCATGTTCAACACATGATTCTCCAAAATAATAATTTTAGCGGTTTTATTCCACAATCTATATCCAATTTGTCAAAGCTTGAGACCTTGAATTTGAGATCTAATCATATCAGTGGAAGTATTCCAGATGAGATTGGTCAAGGAAATCGACTGAAGGCTTTAAATATGGCACAGAACAAGCTTACAGGCAGAATTCCTAAAAAAATCTTCAACATCTCTTCATTGGAAATGGTGATTTTAGCTGACAACTCATTTTCAGGTAATTTATTAGATATTTTGATGTGTGAAATCATCAGTATGTTCTATTAATGCCTGCATATTTGTGTTATGTTTACACTAATTTTGGACGAATTTATCAGTCGTTCTTTTAAGTATCCTTGTAATTGTGAAGCAAACAATTTTAAAATTTGTTTACTAAGTTTTAACGTAGTTGTATTCTGAGGGTTCTAACTAAAAGTCTCTGGTTTGAGCCCTAAAAATATAGCCTATATTAAAACATAATAGAGAGAGCTTTGTTGTCTATGTGGTCTTGCCCAACTTAAATCGGATTAGTCGGCACTCAATGTAGTTCCAGATATTAGGGGTTTGAACAAAAAAATATTACAAGGATCTACAATTTCTTTTTCTTTTTCTTTTCTCTCATTTAAAATTCGTTTTTTGAATTTAAAATGTTCTAATTGCTGCTCTTATCCCTTCTTCATACCCCAACGTCCCTTCTTTTTCACTTTTTTGCTTGCCGATGGTAACTTTCAAAATTTGCTTATCCGAAGAAGATATTTTTCCTTAATTTTATATTATAGATTTTTGAGCTAAGGTTTCATTTTGAGAATGATTACTTCTTATATTAAATGATGTGAACTCTTATAGGTGTTAAATTTATTTATTTTTAAACAAGATATAGATGTGAATTCTTACCCTCTTAGCTGATGTAAATAAAGCATATCTTATAAAAACAAAAGTGTTTTTTTTTTTTTAATCTCAAAAAAAGAAAGCATTTGAATCTTTGGATTAGTTTTTTTTTTTTTTTCCATAAATTTCCACATGGTTCTATATTAAAAGCTTAAATAAATTCTCACAATAAAAATAAGTTTTTAAAAAAATGTATCTCACACATGATTAGCACGAAATGATAACTAGTTTTTTTTTTAAAAAAAAAAGCCAAGTGATGACTACTTGAGGTATTGATTGATATTGTTCATATTAGTGTATTCCACTATTCCTTATCATATGTACAATCATACGATAGTATCTTGAAGCATATTTTTTCCTTTCTTTCATGTCTAATTATAGGAAACATCCCAGAAGAGGTTGGTGCTCTTCAACAACTAAGAGTTTTGAACCTTAGATACAATTCACTCTTTGGATCATTGCCATTGACAATCTTCAATAACTCAATTCTACAAGAACTTATGCTGACGAGTAATAATTTGTCTGGTAATCTTCCAATGAATATATGCCATGGCCTTCCCAAGCTTGAGGGTCTGTATCTTTATGGAAATGAATTTTCTGGTCAAATGCCATCTATGTGGCATGAATGCAGAGTGTTGCAAGTATTAGAACTATCTTCCAATTCATTCAACAAAGGAAGAATGCCAAGTGACATTGGAAACTTAACTATGCTCCAATATTTGTTTCTTGCTCAGAATAACTTGCAAGGTATGAATATGATAGTTAAATTTCCATCATTTATTAATTCTGGTATTCTAATCAGAAGCTTCTTTTCCGGTGTTGGGCACGATATATATATAGGAATCCCTCATTTTATAGTAATTCTACCCTTAATTTCTTGTACTATTGTTATCAGATTGAAGTAGTACTTCATAAATTATTCGAGAACTATTTCACTTGGTTAGAAATTTCATAATGTGATTTTCCTAAACAACAAATCCACCCTTACTGCGCATGCAATGTAACTTTTACTTTTTTTTTTTTTTTTTACTTTTACGTAATTTGGATACCAACATTCGTGATAATTAATTTGATTAAATTTTTTGTTACTTACAGGCTAAATTCCATTCTCCTTTTTCAATATATCTTCTTTGCGAATTGTCTCCCTTATCAACAATAATTTACATGGTAATCTTCCACAAGACATGTGTGGTCGCCTTCCTCAACTGGAAATTTTTGCAAATATCGTATAACCATTTTGAGGGAACTATCTCAAGGCAAATTGGCAACTGCACATTAATGAGGGAATTATATTTAAGAGACAACTTCTTCGAAGGTACATTCAGTATACCTATCTATAGCTCTTATCATATCTCTGTCTATCAGTTTATTTCTTTTGTTTTAAATAAAATTTTAATTGGTTTATATCAACAATTGGCATCCCCTTTCAAGGCAATATATTTAGTTCTAATTAATTTCATGGTTGCTAGAGAAATTGTATTGTTTCTAGTTTTTTTTTTTTTTTTTTTCTTTTGGGTTCAACAGAGGAAATTTAATTTTTGCTTAGATTTAGTTCCTTCGCTCCCATCCAGTTAGAAATTTTAAGGTCATTAAACAAATTTAGCGGATACTTTTCAGCTATCTGCCAAGGGAACATGAACAAATATATGCACTAGATTTGTGATTGGCAGAAATTTCAGTGATTTCTGGAATATGTAGGATGTAAAGTGATAAGCAATGAAAAATAAATTTTATAAAAGATATTTTCAAAAGAACCAATATCATATATGAAACTATTTATTTCAAAAATTTTAAAATTTTAAATCTTTTTGTTGCCTATGAAGAAAACCTATATCAAAGTAGATTTTAATGATGTATAATAGTTTGCTTAATATGCCTTTAATCCCTCACTTTAATCGACTGACATTAGAATTGACTATAGATGCTTATTTATTTCTTTTTCTGTGTCGCATTTCTAGGTTCTATTCCAAAGGAGATAGGATTTCCTAATAACTTGGAGATACTTAATTTGGCAGAAAATAATTTGAGTGGACCTATTCCTTGGAATATTTTCAACATCTCAACTATTAGAAAATTGTCTCTCCAGCATAATTTCCTCTCAGGCAGTCTTCCATCTGATATGGGATGTGGTCTTCCCATGGTAGAGCCGTTATTTCTATTTGAAAATGAACTTGTTGGAAATATTCCAAATAGTATATCCAATGCTTCTAAGCTCTACAGTTTAGCTCTGTTTGGAAACAAATTCAGTGGAGTTATACCTAGCACACTTGGGAATTTAAGGGACCTCTGGCTGCTTGAATTATCTGCTAATAGTTTCACCATAGATGCTCACACTTCTGAGATAAGCTTCCTTACTTCATTGACAAATTGCAGGAAGTTGAGATATATCAATATCTCAGAGAATATTTTTCATGGAAAACTTCCTAAGTCAATTGGAAACTTTTCTGCTTCTTTACAAGACTTCCATGCTGCTTCTAGCAATATTGTTGGCAATATTCCATTAGAATTGGGAAATTTAAGCAATTTGTTGACGTTCGACGTGTCTGGGAATGATTTGAGTGGCCATATTCCAAAAACAATAAAAGGACTACAGAGGCTTCAATTGTTGAGACTGGGGGATAATCTACTAAGGGGCTCCATCATTGAGGAAATTTGTGAAATTAGAAGTCTCAATGGTTTGTATCTTACTGGAAATATGTTTTCAGGAGTAATACCAGCATGCTTGGGGAATCTTACATCCTTAAGATACCTTTACCTAGACTCTAATAAACTAATTTCTGAGATACCTCCATCTCTTTGGACACTCAAAGATATATTGTGGGTAAACTTGTCCTCAAATGCATTAACTGGATTTCTTCCATATGATATCCAGAACTTTAAAGCTGTTACAAATTCGGTTTTCTCGAGAAATCGGTTTTCAGGGAACATCCCAACTGCCATTAGTGGCTTGCTAAGTTTGCAGGCACTCTCCTTAGCTCATAACAAATTGGATGGGTCTATTCCCGAATCATTCGGAAATTTGTTAAGCTTGGAGCAGTTGGATCTTTCTCAAAATAATTTGTCTGGTGAAATTCCAAAATTTTTAGAATCACTCCTTTATCTTAAGTTTATTAACCTTTCCTATAATAGATTAAAAGGAGAGATTCCAAATGGTGGAGTGTTCAAAAATTTCACAGCTCAATCTTTCATTCATAATGAGGCAATTTGTGGCAATCCAAGGCTGCAAGTCCCACCTTGTAGAAAAGAGGTAAGGCATAGGTCATCAATAAAGCTACTTTTGATCAAAGTTGCACTTCCCTTAATTGTGTCAACCATTTTGGCTGTTTCCTGCATAATCCTTCTATTATTGAAAAGAAAAACTGTTGGTAATCCAGTTCAAACGGATTTATCAACTTCAGTAGTACCAAGAAGGATTTCCTACTATGAACTTGTGAAAGCTACTAATGGCTTTGATGAGAATAATTTACTGGGAAAGGGTAGTTTCAGTTCTGTGTATAAAGGCATCCTTTCAAGTGGGATGACGGTTGCAGTTAAAGTGCTTAATTTGAATTTAGACGCTGCTTCAAAGAGCTTTGATGTAGAATGTGATGCAATGCACAATTTGCGACATCGTAATCTCGTTAAGATCATCAGTAGTTGTTCCAATCTTGATTTCAAAGCTTTGATCATGGAGTTCATGCCAAATGGAAGTATTGAAAATTGGTTGCATTCATACAATCTTTTGGATTTCCGACAAAGGTTGAATATAATGGTAGATGTGGCTTCAGCATTAGAATATCTACATCATGGTTCTCCAATAACAGTGGTTCATTGCAACATAAAACCTAACAACATTTTGCTAGATGAAAATATGATTGCACATGTTGCCGATTTTGGTATGGCCAAACTCTTAGATGAAGGGCAATCTAAAACACATACTAATACTTTGGCTACATAGCACCAGGTTTTTATTTTAATATTTCAAACCATCTCTCTCTCTCTCTCTCTCTCTCTCTCTATATATATATATATATATATGTATATATATATATATATACATATTAACCATTTATGTTAAAATCATGCCAACACATTGAGAATTAGATGAACTTGTGTATGAATCAATTCAACTATGAGCCTGAGATATAGTTTTTCTTTACATATTACTAGCTAGGATTTAAATTTAATTCGATATTGTGGTATATACTCTATATGGACCCTACGCATGCAAAGCTAGCATTCATTCTTTATGGTAGAAGAGATATTTAGTACGTAAGGACTTCTCAGTCTTCAAGGATTTTGGAATGCTTTATTGTTTTGTTTTCCGTCACCTATATGTTTGCAACTGAGGGAATTTGAAGCCTGAAAAGAATGAAAAGACCACCGATTCCTTTTACAAATCCAAAAATCTTTGATTGCACACCTCATATATTTTAGAACTTAACTTCTGAAATGTAAATTAAAGTTTGGGAATTCATAAGATGTGGGATTAGGAAAAAGAGTATGTAGCAAAAGAATTGGCCATGGGCAATTATTGGACCTAGATTTTTTTAATATTGTTAGAGTGCTTGCTTTTGTATTTTATTGGTGTTAATATTAGTACAAGGCAATATTGTACTTCTATATAAAGATATATATCCTAAAGAAAAATGTCAATGTGATATCTTCCCTAAAATCATAATAAAGGTAAAAGGGTTATTCAATTTTTACATATTACTCATATATATTATATTAAGAACATTTGAAAACTATATTCCATGTAATGTGCAGAGTTTGGCTCCCAAGGAACTATTTCTATAAAAGCAGATGTCTATAGTTACGGGATCCTGATGTTGGAAATGTTCACAAGAAAAAGGCCCACAGATGACATGTTTTCAGCAGGATTGAGCCTGAAAAGTTGGGTAATAGATTTGAAGCCACAAGTTACTCAAATTGTAGACCCCAATTTACTTCAAGAAGAACAACAGTTTGATGACATAATAACATATGCATCAACAATTTTGGAGTTGGGGATCAATTGTTGTGCAGATTTGCCAGAAGCACGAATTAGTATGGCGGATGTGGTTGTGGCATTGAACAAAATCAAGATGATATTTATGCATAAGGCAATGCCAAAGGCCAGAAAATAGTTCATAGCATTTGTTCTTCCCTATACGCTCCTTTTTTATTTGCATCCTAGACAATGCTCCTTAAGTTGCAAAAGCTTTGGATCCTAATGCTCCATCAAAAGCTTCAGTTGAAAATAATTTTACGTCATGTTTGGGAATTTCACTAAGGATAAAAGGCAGTGATTTTCAAGGAAGTTAAGGTAGAGAAAGGGAATAGGAGCGGATTAGTATTTGGTGACTTTTAGGTGGGAAAAGTTAGCCTAACTTATCCTTATTGGTCCGTTAGATTCATCTAATGACTCAGATTTTGCCATAGTCCCTTTAATTTTATGTAAGTTCTTGTTTTTTTATTTTTCTTCATCTTTTCTTTTTCTTGGTGATAAATCTTTAAGAATATAAAAATTTCAAATAAATTTGAGCATACATTTATATAAGATTGAAAAATGTTATAAAAAGATGTAAACTGAAAAATACTTTCTTCATCTTGTTTTGGTGAACTAGTACACGAATTATGACAAATTGAGACGTCTTGACATCATGAATCAATACGTGCAAATTAATTCTTGATTTGTCAAAAAATGACAAATTTGGTAACTATGTTTAACGACAACCGCGTTCTCCTTAGCAATGTGGACCACCAACCCAATAGGAGAGTAACAAGCAGCAGTTATTGCATTTCAACAACTTGTAGCACTAAAGTCAGACCATGTGAATGACCGAGATGAGAGGGAAAATTTGGGAAAAAGAAATTATGCAGAAAGCACTAAGTTTACTTGTACAATTTTGCCACAGAAGGCTTCGGCCAATTGCAATGGAGTCCGACAAATACAACCACTAGCGGAAAATTGAGCAAGGTTGATGGAGGACCTTGTTGACATGTTGCCTATATACCAATCACAGTAGCACTGGAAAATGTAAAACTAATTGGTCCTTGAAAATATCTAATTATTATCTAAGTCCGGTCAATAGATAGCAACAAATTCCACAACCGTGCATGGTTTCATACTGATCCGTCCAAGAAGGTATTAATCAATAGTTTGTACAAGTCAAGCTGCTCTTCTTTATGGAATTTGATTGGGGTAACTTGTGATGCGCGCCATAGAGTTGATGGATGACCATGTTTGACGTGTTGTAGAAAATATGACAAAGTCGATGGATAATGGATGACCGTGTTCTCGTGTTGTCTATGTGTATGTTTTGGTCTTATCGTGGCACGGAATGCCAAGTCAAAAGAATTGAGCTAATTAATACTTATTAGTTAATTGCACTGTTATTTGCAGTTAAATTCATTTTATGTTTTTAAAATTACACTCAACTCCTTTTTATTTGTTAAAATGATAATTATTAGCACTATTTTTGGCGTACAATACTATCTATTTCATCGCTTTATTAACTTAGAGAACATTCTAAAAGATTCTAATCACAAGTGCTATTTGATAAAGGGTTAACTGTGTTAAAATAACAGATTACATTCATTTTGCTTTGGCAAGAATAAAATTTTAAAGCTTAGATTTGAATCTCACTACAATGAAATCTTTTTTATTAAGTAATTTTTAAGTGTTAATATAAACTTTCATGAGACATGTTGCATGCATTCGCCTTAGAATGAGATAATCTCCATGCACTCTAATCCTTTTTATATCACCCCATAACTCTTGGTTCTTGTTTATACATGTCTTTCTCTTTCCCTGTGTTTACACACTCATTCACAAGCGATTAAACGCTGCTTTTCCAAAACCAAAAAGAAAAACACAAATGAGCATTCTTATTAAATCCAATGGTCCAAGATCATCTGAGATATTGCAAAACTAACCAAGCATCAGGTTTGGAAAATAAGCACCAATTGATAAAAGAAAAATAAAAATCTTTCGAGAATTACAATTGCTACTTCATGTCCATCACCCAAACAGGTTGACAGAACACAGACAACAACCACATAAACCCAAAGAGCCACATAAACCCAAAGAGCCACAAACACATATCAAAGAGACTCTCAAAATGCTCCTGAAGACAGTTATTATATATCATTGTAGAGTTCCTTTAAATCACGGTTGACCTGTTTAATTTCAAGTGAAAAATGCCCCTGAAGACTATATAGTTTTTGCAACTTTCTAATTTTTCTAGTAATTTTAGGCAAATTTTATGTAATTTTCAATTTTGTTCAGAACCATTAGAAATAGGACTGCTCTACTACTTAAGCTTTTACTAATTACAGACTCTTCGTAGTTCAGTCACAAAATTAAAAGTTGCAGTTTTCTTTTTATTCTATTTCTTTGAGTTTCTTTACTTGTCACTCGAACCTGCAAAGTTTGGTTGTAACTTTTGCTGGTTTTGAATGACAGTGGAACAATGGAGACGAACGAATGACTGGAGAGATAATCGAGGAGAAAACTAACGCTCATGACTTAACTAGTGGAGTAATGTTATATGAAAAAAAAAAAAAAAAGGCTTTCCATAATCATTTTTCTCTTTTATAACTACATATATTTAACACCTCATTAAACACCAATTAATTAATCGAGTTCAAATTAAACAAGATCATAAAAGAATATTGGATTAATTGATAGAGAACTGTCTTGGCTACATTAGTTGCACTATTACAGTAGGACCCAAAAATGTGAACTTGAGTAATTCATACTAGAAAAGGGAAATCAAACGCTAAGGGGTAGGAGAAAAACAAATTGGTGACTTTAAAAAATTGCTAAAATACATTTTCAATTAATCAATTTATTTTATATTATACATAATATAATTTTTAACATAATGCTATTTTTATTAATTGGGATTCCATAGACTGAAGCTGCTAACTTAGATAGTTAAGGTATTTCACACTTTGTCCCAACTTATAACTTACATTAATTGAATAGGGCTATAACTAAGGTATTAATTGGTCAACATATAATAAAATAATGTTATAACTTAATTAATGAATTAAATTTTTGACCAATCACTTAGTTATAAGATAAAATTTGAAATATGATATGAGGTAAAAGATTTTGTTTTACTAGAATAAGTGTCTTCCATGCACTTTGATAACATCTAAATTATGATTGATTTCATTACTCTATTAACTTTGACATTTTAAAAGATTGCAATAACCTGTGGTCTCTTACCACAGGTAGACCTTGATTTAATATATGAAAAAATATTTTCTTAATTGAATCATTTACACTCGCCTTTAAAAATGACAAAAACAAAAAGAATTACAAAAACGGATATTTTGTCCAATTATTAGAATTGTTTTCAAAGTAAGGATTACTTCTTCCGATCTTAAATACTGGCCAGCTTTTAAAGGAATATTTTAATTTATTTTATAAGACAGTGTGTTGGTAACTTTTCTCTAAAAATTACCGAAAGAACTAAGTTATGCAATTTATGTTTTTTTAATTTAAATTATGACTATATAATACACCTTTAACACAGTAATTTAATTAAAACAGTGAAATACTATTATTAAGTTAGATTACATAGACTAAAGCAAGCAAAAATTGAGCTATATGTATTATTGTAGAATGAAATCATGAAATGAGAATGGAATAGAAGAATAGGAACAGAGTGGAATGGCTGTCCAAGTCATTCTATTGTTTAGTATACAAAATTAATATTGTTGAATGAATTATAATTGTGTTTAAGAGACAATAATACCCCCTCTATTAATAATAAAACAATATATAATTAAATGGTGCCGGCAAGATAGGCAAAATAAAATACTAATTCTAATGAGCATGGAACGAGAAATCTTACTTTTGATAAGTGTACATTTCTTCTAGTTTTTGGTCGACAATTCCCCATCTTTTTGTGTAAACGTTGTGCTTAATTAGACTGAAAAAGCTCGAAATTGAATATGATATGCAGGTTTATTGGAAAGACAATATTTGATTGAAAGTTTAGATTTTAATAAATTCATTTTGATTTTAAATGGTCAGGCACGATTCCACACTTCCCATATGCAAAAACGTTTCATATGTTAGGCATGCCGACGCCTAAACATCAGATATCTCATATGGAGTATTAGCAAAGAGCCCATGGTTCTTGTTGAAGTCCTAACAAACCAATGCTCAAGGTGGGAACACAAAGACTAAGCAAGTGAACGTATAAAGGAAAAATGTGACAAGAGATGATTGATCATTACTTTTCTAAAGATTAAAAGATAAAAGGACCTTGTTATCTACGTTGCGTGGAAGAATGAAATGTACAGAAGTAACCCCCGGAAAGTTTCTTGGGAACGTAACCACTGATTTGTCACACAAAAGTCAAAATCATGAAAATTAATTTCCAATTGACAATGGCATGTTTCTTCTATTTTCTGTCATCTTATAGTTCCGTGAGAAAGCGAGAAAGGAATTTTCTAATGGCTTTGTTGTAGTTCTCACTTTTTGTTGATTGATAAAAATATTGAAATAATATTATAAGTATTAATAATTATTTAAAATATATTTTAATTAATGAGAAAAATAAATTAAAAAATGATACGATAGCAGATTTTGCTTTCCTATATATCTTTCTAAGTGGAAAATATTTTGTTCATACTGGGACACTGAATTCCAACTCGTGGAAGACTGGATTAATTGATGGAACCGTAACGGCTACGTTAATTGCAGTATTATGCAGTGGGACTAAAGAAATGTAAACTGATTCATACTTGAAAAGAAAATTAGGTGCTAAAAGTTAGGAGAAAACAGAATTTGGTGCTTTACTCTATAAAATTACTAAAATAGTTTTGAACTATACAATTTATTTTAAAAAATATATATGATATTTTATTAGCACACTAATTAAATATTAAACACAATAAAGGAAGATATTATTAGTTAGCTAGCAAAAGTTGAGCTAAATGTTTCATTGGTCACATTCCAAAATGGGCATGATAGCACAGACTTACCTGCATCAATTCATTTTTAGAGTAAATTCCATTCACATCCTCTGGTATTTTCTAAAAGGATAAATAACTCCAATTCAGGCCTAAAATACACTATTTCATTGCTCTATTAGCTTGATAAAATTCTTAAAGATTTGTTTTTTGGTACACATTCTAAAATATTCTTATCATATTTGTTCTTTGACCATGAGTTAACCGTGATTTAATAAATGAAAAAATATTTTCCTTAATTTTACTTGCCCTCAAAATTTACCAAATATGATGGTTTGCCAATTATAAAAATTATTTTCAAACACTTTTGGCAGTACTTTGCCTCTCTAATACATTCAATCAATAATCTGTGGCTAAGTTGATAACCAAAAACGAGCTTAGCAATTGCAGGGTTTATGAAATACCAATGGTTCAAGCTTGTATGAAAAAAATATATTGCTAAGAATAATAATTGTAATTGCTCAACTCTTAAAATGAGATTAGTTTCACATGCAATGCGAAGTGAGAATAGTCACAATAAAATAATTTAAAAAAGGCAATATGAATCGGAGCTTTAATTTTTATTTTGCTTAGACATTGTTTTTTAATATTTATATTAGTTATATACTAATTACTGAAAATTTGAGATGAAGGTCAATACCCATATTCATTGCTGTGAAAAACCATATATCACAGTTTTTATCATAAAGTGATATCATATAATATCTGTGTCATACAATTTTATTTTTAATTTGTCCTTTTCTGAAGTTTTATCTATAGTCTTTTTCAAGCCATTTACTTGTAGGAAAATGGACAAAGTTGAAGGATTACTGTGTTGCCTATATACCTTTCATAGCGGAAAATGTTTTCGTCATACTGTGACGTTATATTCCAACTCGTGGAGGTTAGTATTAATTGATAGAGACTTGTCTCTGCTATGTTAATTGCACTATTACTGTAGGATCAGAAAAATGTGAACATGACTACTTCATTGTAAGTGTTGTCGTAGCCTTACAAATTAAATCACTACTCCCTTAAAATATAATATAGTACAGGGCAGGTAGGATCGTTCCCACAAGGAAGAATGTATTTAATCTATTAGGATTACTTAAGAAAAATAAACTATTAAAAGAAATAACAATACCAACTATAAGAATAACCTAATGGAAAATATAAACTAACTAACTAACTAATATATTAATCACACAATTAAGGAGAAGGGGGGATTTTTGAATATAAACTACTACTAAAAATTCTGGGCAGCAAGTAAACAAAAGAGAGTAAAAAAATTAAAGACGAGTAAAGAAAAGTGAATAGATTGAATAATAGAATTAAGCATGCTTAGCATTGACATACCCTCACCATGATAACACAAATTTGATCATTAACCCATAGGTAAATTAATTTCGAATAACCAGAATGTAGAACTTTGTATGACAAAATTCCCTATCTTCCCTTACCGTTTGTTTTATAACTAGAACGTCTGAGCATAAAACCTAGACCTACTAAGTTCAATAACCTCAATACACCAGCGCAAGAAATTTAATTGAACTCAAAACATTAAGATTCATGGAAAACATCATCTAACCTGAACCATAATGGTCCACCAATGGCTTTATATAATTCAAATCTGAAATTATTCTAGCTAATCCAATTCCTAGACTAACTAGTTGTTACTTATGCCAAACAAATTAAGGATCCAGACTTAACTAATTGGCTAACAATATGAGTCATTCGAATAGGTTGGTTAGGTACTCCCAACAAATCCGAATAGATTCAATAACAATGTTGTCAAATAATTTCAGAATACTCAAATTAATTTAGCTAACATTCAAACCATAATCTTGTCTCACAAACTTGGTATCATGGCTTAGATATGTCTAGCTAAGCATATGGAAATTTAAGCTACCATAATGAAAGGAAAATATCCAGTAAAATTCTGGAACAAATACATAGTAACCTTGAGTGAAGATTAACAAAAGAAAATAAAGATGAAGTCTCGGCAATAGGGAACAATGGGTGTATGTCTTCTCAGCAGTGGTCTTCTTCATTGTTGATGTGTGTGTCTCTGAATTCTGCCTTCTTGAATTATATATAATGTATCCACTCCTAGTTAGACTCAAAATAGGACTCTTAATAAAATTATAACTCTAAGTACAAGTCATTCCTAATCATACTCTAACTAGGACACTAAGTAGATTTATACTTTCAAGACTTCAATCCCAATTGAACCATGATTCCAGAGAGTCTTCTAAGCTTAGGAGTCCCAATCCTTGCATGACAAGGATTCCCAGAAGTTCACTCGACTTGGGACTCTTCACATTCTCACCGGTACAGGTTTTGGGTGCCATAGCGCTGGGGTTTGGGTGCCACGGCGTCCATTGGCAGAATTGGCAGCATTGTCTAGGGAAGGCAGCGCCACGGCGCTGGGACTTGGGTGCCACGGCACCCACAAGCAGCATTGCCATTTTTCTGTTTTGCTTCCCTTCAACGCTTCAGTTGGATTATGACTCTTGTTCCATACTTTCAGCTCACCTATTTCTTTAACATATCCTACATAAAAGAGAGGTTAATATCTATCAAGAATTCAAATACTAATGAGAACACAAATGTCAACTAAAAATATGCAATTAGGACCAACTTACATTTCCACCTATATGAACTCAAGAATCTGAAAAGTAACCTAAATCAAATAGGATAGGCCGAAAATGTGTCAATAATCCAAAGAATTATGGGATTGAAATATGATTAAAATGAGTCTTAACAAATTCCCCCACACTTAAACTCTTGATCGTCCTCGATCAAACTAAAAACAAAACAAAGAAAACTTTCTTGAGAGTTGTAAGTCACCATGTCAAACAAATCATCACCTCACAAACATGAGTAGATATGTCATTAAGCAATGACTCCTAACTCAGATTTCAGTTTCTCAGATTGCACAATGCGAAATGTGAATGATCCTCACTGGATATATGTGTTTACGCTCAAGTTCTCTCAAGTGTTTAGGTTTAAAGTGTTTACTCTCAAGTTCATAATCATGGGGCAAGAGCTACCAAAATTTGATTTTCGGTCTTACCTTCATTGCTTAGAGCACATTTCATACTTGAATCAAAGGGTCTTTTCCTTGGTTGTAATGGGGCTTTTGGTAAGGTAAAAAGGATTAATGGTCATGAAATCAAGGGTTAAACTACACCAAGAAGATATTATGTGAATTCAAGGCATACCCTTTAAGCTCACTTATTCTCCACTATCAAGCCTCATACTTGCATATTTTGCTTCTCCCTTCTTTTTCATTCTTTCGCTTTTCTTGCAGATTTTTTCTTTTCTTTTCTAATTCTTTTCTTCTTTCTTCATTCATCATTTTTTCTTTTTTCCAGAATTTTTTTCTTTTTCTTTTTCTGCACTTTGCTTTTTCTTGGGAGATTTTCATATCCTTGGTGACTCTTTCTTTCCACTTCCCAAGTTACTAACTAGGCAACCTTTCCATGCCTTAACTTCACACAATCCTTCAAGGTGTTGGGTTCAAAAATGGGGATAAATCAAAGGAATGGTATATGGCTTAAGATATGCTTAAAAGAAAGGAAGGTTAAGGCTCAAAAGGGGTCAACTACTAGTGATTATGCAAGGTGGGCTAAGAAAGGCTAAATTGGTTAAACCTAAGTGCCTAAATCACTTTGAAGCATGCAGATATAACTCTAAACATGTGGCAAGGGTTAGAGCAAATTTCAGAGGTCTATACCCTAGATTGAACAAAACACACACACGAAAAAAAATATTACATGAACTCTCAAGTTGGCATGAATGTCCCAACCTTTCACTCGGCTCAAGTAACTCACTTGGATCTCATGATCAATCACATTATACAATGTATCTGTCTTAAAACAAGTTCTTATAGGATTGCATATTTGGAATTTGGGTAAAGACGATGCTTTTTTTTTTTTTTTTTTTTTCTGGGATATCAATAGTGAAGTTGAATGGAAAAGTGCCACAGATTTATTTATTTATTTGGTAAACAAGATGTCATAAGGCAATGGGGTTTAAGAGGAAGGTCCTGCTTCAAATAGTCATTTCACAGAAGATAAGCATCTTTCGAAAAAAGTTAACTATGTGAGAAAAAAAAATAATTTGGCACACTATCATTGAATTAGCATGTACATTTATAAAATTAAACTAACAAATTAAGATACATAAGTCATCCAATGTAGCACTTCACTTTTTGTAGAGTTATAATAGAGGCCCATATTGATCACTCCTTAAATCTAAGATGTACCATTTTGATCTCTCTAATCTAAGGAGGACTGTTTTGATACCTCCCCAATCCTAAAGGACTAAAAAGATATTCTACTATTAAATAAAGTGAACCTTTTGAACCATTAAATTGTGAATGGTTCATATGGATTAGAGTGGTTCAATGATTCTTTCGTGGATTTTTTTTCCCCAGTTTCAATGCTTGGACCTGTTTTTTCGTTAAGTCAGAGGAGTTATAAAAGAAACAATTAGTTGATTAGTATTTTATTACTAGTTTAGAAGCTAGTTTTTCTGCATAGTTTGGAAGAGTTAAAGTTGAAAGTATGAATGTTATATAAGGTAAAGTAAAAAATTATAGAAGTTAGAAGGTTGGAGTTGATATGTCATGAGCTACTTTATAACTCCTCGGTGATTAAGGTTTTAAGGCATCATGTAATTAGAAATAATTAGATCTTTTTGATTGCTCTTGCCATAGTTACAATTTGAAGTCTTGAGAGTTCTTAAGAGTACAATATAAAGTGGTGAAGTATAAGTCTCAAAGGCATGAGTCTAGACAAGAATATTAAGGAAAAAATTCTTCTCCGGTTATTGCTCATCTATATTTTCTTACAATACTTTACATTATTATTAAGACAACAAGAGAATTATCCTCAAATGCAATATCCATGATATGAAAATCTTGAACAAGAAGAAATAATGCTTCTCTAGGAATCAAAGCCTTCAAGTTTGTATATTAAGAAATTTATTGGAAATATTTTGATCTTTGTGCCATCATAAACTATGTGACATATTTGAAAAAAATCTCAAGATTCCCTAGGAAAACTTATATAAAAATTATAACATTAGAATTTTAGTCGTTCAGCTACCAGGAGGTAGAAGAGCCCCATCAATCCAGTGTGTTGTTTCTTGTTGTTGTACTTAGAAACAAGTGTTAAAGTTTCGTCCTGAATTATCTTAATAGAACCTGGTCGAGGATAACATGTTGTCATTCCTACAATGTAACCCTTCTCATTTCCTGCCTCCTTCCCCTTTCCATATTTAGGTAATGAGGTACAAATAATCCTTCCATCCTGGAATCATCAAAAAGAATTTCCAATTTAAGATGATATGGATTTGAAAAAAAAAGATGCACAACATTTGCGCTTTCTTAAAATGTTATGGAATAATTTTTTTTTTTAATAGAAAGGAAGAATTGAATGCAAAACTATAGATAAATTCCAAGGAATATAAAGACTACAAATCAAAATTTCCTCCAGTCACGTACTTACGAAGATTTTTCAGCAAGATGTTACATTGGTCTAGATTTTAAAATTGTAAAATAAGTGTCTCGCTAGATGTAGTATCCTTAATGATGCAAGGATCCTTCTTCTTTTTTTTTCTCAATTGGTAGCTAATGCTATCTGGGTATATATCTTATAATCGCAAGATATATCAATTCCTTTTTTCGAATATCAATTCTTGTAAATGTTCTGTGGTCTGAATATCTAGAATTAAACCATTTAAGTATAATGGTAAATAAAGAAAAATCACCTGTCCATAGAGAGTTGAACCCATTCCACTTGCATGCTGATGAGCAACTCCATAGATAACATATCCACTAGTTTTCATTTGGAAACTTGTCTTTTTGAGATCAATGCATCCACTACCATACTTTTGAGTAGTGTTGCAAGCTTCAACATCATACTCAATCTGTCGAGAAAAGAAAAATCTATATTACTCTTGCTAAATTCAAAAGTGAAGATGTAATTAACAAATGGTTGCTGCTAATTTTATTACTTGGCCCTACAGACTAAACTACTAGAAGAAAGCTCTTGTCAGTTGTTACCTTATTAATATAAAATTTAAATTCTCTAAATATGTCTAATGGGGAACAAGGGAGTGAGTTTTATTGAACCGAAATAACAATATCATGAAATTCTAAAAAGAATACTCACTTGGCAATTATGGCTCACATTTAATCCGCTTGGACCATTCGATATTTTCACAGTATCGGTTACATCAAAAACATAAACCTTCAAAGGAACTATAAGATTGTCCCAGTCAATCCACTCCACTGTGTATCTAAGGTAGACTGTTCTAATTGACCCCTTATGGCTTTCCTTCAATCTGCACTGTGCATTATCACTGCAGCACCACCCACCACCTATGTAACCTAGTCTCAGAGGCTGGCCATTTTCGTCCTTTGTTACATTATATAGATCACACCTGCATTCTGTGCACCCAATCCTATCTTCTACACCACGTGTATCAATGATGTGAAGATTCACCATCCATTTCTCTTCATATCCAGCAGGAATTTCTGTTGTATTGCCAACCTCTATACCAAAAGGATCTGGAATACATGTAGCTGTTTGTCGAGTTTCAGATCCAAGGCCAAAGTACTGTGAAAGAAGATTTTGCTGGCAAATGCCAGCATTTCTTGAAATAACTTTATCTTGAGGATCTGTAGAATTTTTGGGCTGATAGTATTTAATAACAGTCCAATGGTGAAGATAAGTTTCATAGAGAGGAATAGAATTCCCTTCTTCATCAACTAGTTCGCCATAGAAATTCTTGATTGCAATATGTCCTTTGGGAAACTTCAAATCATGGTAGTTCTTGTTTGAACTTATTCCTGGTGCAAGTTCAACTTTGGGGGATAAAAAAACAGCTGATTTTATTTTACCTTTGGATTTCCCAGATGCTTTTGATGGTGTGCTGAGTGCTAGAAATAGTATTACTAATAAGATTGCCCAATCTTGAAATATATGCGTCATTTTGACCTGCCAAAATAATTTTAGTAAGATATTCATGGACTGTAAGTTTAAATTTATCATCTCTAAGACATTCAGGTAGACAATTAGTCTCACTTCAAATGGTAATGAGATAACTTGGATGTAAACGAAAAAGAAAAGAAAAGAGAGACCAGTAACATGACAGTCAATGGGAAATGCCAAAATAGATATTTCTTCATTTTATTTTCTTTTGGTGAATATGTCAAAAGAGTTTCTATAAGGATAATTTTAAGCAAAACGGTAGCCAATTTGAAGTGTGTTTGTGATGTGTAACAATGTGTACCCGGAGCATCAACCCTTTCTTCAAATATTTATTTTACAATTTTAATATAGAAACTCTAGAATCAATGAGTTTTTGGCCTTAATTATGCTATGTTTTAGGTTTGTACTTTGATGACGTTTCTAAACATTGACTCTTTGTCTACAAGTAACATGCTTGTTCTCTCTTCCTTCCGACTTATAGCTTGCTTTTTGATGCAGATGATTAATTAGAGAAAAATAGTTAAGTACTCATTTAATTAAATGATTTGCTAAAACTTTTAATTTATTCTTCTCTTGAGCTTCAACAATCATGTTTAATCCATCAACTAGGTTAGGACAGAATAATCCACCCAAAGGCACATGATAACCTTGTTGATGGATTAAGCTTGATTGTCAAAATTAAAAGGAGAAAATTGTTAGCAAAACATTCAATAAAAAGTGTATGTTAAATGGGATGCCATAGTCAATTTGCACCTTTTCTTGCATTCCAGCATCCCCACCAAAATTTTTCTACTTGTGCAGTTGTACATGTCCTAAGAGATGGGAAAGGGATTATCTGTCTATAATAATCTTACTCCCCATGCAAGTTGTGTCATGCCACCTTGTAACTAAAGGTCAATTTTTCAATTTTCTTTTCCTTCAAATATGACTAGTTAAAATAGATAACAATTAGGGAAATTTGTGAATCCCCAAAACTTCATGTGATCCGCACTTTACCTCTAAATATTTCAAAATATACATTTAACTTAAGCTTTTTAGCATATGGCACGTCACATTCAAATCTTAATTGTTGTTAAAATATATAAAAACACAAAAACTCATGTGCATGACACAATTAAAATCACCTACTATTGCAGTCTTTAAAATAAGAAGGGCAATTTTGCCAACACTTCTCTACAGCAAGGATCGCTAGGCCTCATTGGAGTTTGCAAGGACTGAATTTATCAAATTTATTGGAAAAATTCCCAGCCATGCTAGTTGATAGATATAATAGAAGAAACATAATGAATTTGTTTTCAACGATTCTAACCTGTGCTATGAGATCTCACCAACCCAAATGGGATCAATCTTGAACTTGGCTTACAAACCTTTGAATTTGACGAAGACTTCGTCTGACTCTGCCTTTACAAAATCTTTATCATCACGTGGTAATTTGGAATGGAAATTCTTGATTTCCATTGATTCTCATAACAGCTATATATATATAAGTAAAGCATCATCAATCCACTACATGCAGCCAAATATAGCTACCTTTATATATGCTACTTCAAAATATAGCTAGATTAATTATAACATATTACAATAGTTACAACTAATCACAATATTTCCAAATCATGATAGCAGATATAGTATCCTAATAGCATCATCTAGTTGAAGCAAACAGATTTTGAATGCCTAGCTTGCCAAAAAAAAAAAAAAAAGGCTTTTGTTTTTTGGTGGATTCAAAGTGTATGTGAATTGTTTTTAAATTTTATTATGTTGAAAATTCAAAGTGTGTGTGTATGTATTCTCTTAATCAATTTTGATTATTTGAATGAATAATTTAAATAAATAATATATAGAACAAGTTTAATTTAGCTTTTCATGTGAAGAAGAGAAACGGAGCTCATCCTTCATAGTGGAGATGAGAAGGTAGTTAATAAATTTGATACAAAAGGCTCAAGGACCATAGATAATTAACGAAATTATGACTTTAGTAGTTGCTAGAATTACAGAAAGCATTGAAAAAACTTACAATTATAGACTTTTTGTTGACAAAGTTCATAACCAAACAAAAAATAAACGTGAACTTGGCAAAGCGGAACTAATGGGGATGTATAATAAAATATTTAACCTATTTTTGAAATTTACAACTTTAAAAAGAAATCCATTTCAACATTAAAATTGATTCTTCATGTTTGGATTAAAAGGAAGAAAAAAGAAACATTATGACAATAGACGTGTCTTTGGAATATATTTTTTTTGATAAAAAAAAAAGCAAGAATTTAGGATGAGAGGAGGCTATATTTATTCTAAGGCGAGAGCATGTCACAAAACCTAAGCAAGGGATCCAACCATACTTATGAATTGTTTACCAATAGAGGACTGCTTGATGTTTATAAGAGAGAACTGTTGAAATGCAAGCATACATTACCGTGTTGCTGGCAATGTATTCCAGGGTTGACGTATCCAAAGGATTGATCAATTAATTACTAAAGTACTAAGCTCAAAGTTTATTTAGGCGTTCGAATTATTGCGAATGAACAAGCAAAAATAGGAAACAAATAAATGAGATCGCAAGTGATGATGGGAAATCAATGAGACAAAGCCTAGGGTCTCGATTTCAGCTCAACCGTTCGCATTGAATTACTTCATTTCCTTAATCCTATTAACTATACTAATTGCCAATCAGGATTCCTAATGCATTACTAAGCCTTTCCCATGATCAAATTATCCTAACTGAAACTACCAATTTAATCATATCCCTATGTGAATTGTAATAGTCTAAATTACCTTTCTGTTATATTTCTTTTTCTCTAAACCATAATCGTTTTCTCTTGTGTTTTTTTTTCCTACATAGCTAATACTTTTTGGTTGGTATGATCATTAGTTTAGGGATCAAAACCAAACCTAAATGTCGTTTTTCCTATATCCATATACAAGTAGCTAGGATTAAGAGAATCAGATGTAACGTAAACTAGAAGAAAAGAATGATAATCTGAATGTTAACCAAAATTATCTGAGTAAATAAATAGAAGACAAATTGCAAAATCCAAAAAACAACATTAACAGAACAAGAAGAGAAAAAACAAAGAATGAAACAATCGTTTGTATATCAATGGCAATTTTCTTGCCACAATATCATTGGTATTCTGACTTAAATTGCAGGGAAATCCTCCAAGACACCCACTTCCTTTTTTTGATCCCCATATTGTTCATCTTTCCAACATAAAGACTAGAGAATGATATGGGAAACTTTTCTTCAGATTTCGCTTGATATGGGAAACTAATTTGTCAAAGAGATGAAAGAGGTCAAGAACTTAACCTTTTGGCTTTCATTTCTAAATGAGTTTGCTATCATCTTTTACAGTTTACACTACATTTTCATCAATCATCTCAAATGGTAGTGAAGAAATTTGGTGATATTTCTTTCAAAGGGAATGATTGTAAGTGGCCAACGTTGTTTAGAATTGTCTCAACAACTTCAGGAAAATCTACGAAGGTTACATGTGTAGTGTCTCTGTTTTATGGACCCCAAGGGTTTTATGATATGATCAAACGGTGGTTGTGGCTATTATTCATGGGCATCTTAAGAAGCTTAGCTAGAGCACCTTGGTTATTTAATGTTATGTGGTTTTCAAATAATCTATAGAAGTTGCCAATTGAATTATTCCACTTATAAGGCTTAAGTTTTTGAGATAGAAGTATCATATATTCATCTCATTCAAAAAGTGCTAGCTCCCAAAACAGAGAGACATAGATTATCGCCCGTCTCTCTTGCTCTAAAAAACGTCTAACAAGAAAACAATCAACGTCTACATGTAATGTATAGCTCCCAAAATATATGCCCGTCTTTCTGCAAGGCACTATTGCATTTGTTCATCAAAAAAGTTGCATTGTCCATTTTCTACTCACCAGCGCACAAACACAGAAGTAAGACCCACGTCACATGTTTTCTATGCAATTCCAAGAAAATTATGGCTTGGTATTAAATAAAGATTCCCCTCAAATTATGTTTATTCATGTCCGTCAAGCTTTTTATCAAGTAGTTAGGCATGTTCTTGGAGTACTTTGGGGTTCCAAGATCAAATCCAAATAGTCATAGTCTATCCCAATCTAAGTTAAACACCTCTAGGTGCTCATTTACTTTGTGCAAGTCCTTTGTCGACTGGGATCTATGCATAAGTTTACTTTGCCTAATAGTCGAGCTTTGACACAATGTTAGTTGAAGCTCCACTGAGAATTAACTGTTTAATGAAAAATAATTTTAAAAATTAAAATTGTATCAAGAAAAGTCACCAATACTGAGAAGATGTTCTTCCTGTAAAGCATTTGCTTTTCTCATGAATAATACAATTGCTTGTCTTTTCATTTATGCCTGAATCCACACATAAAGCATGGTGTTAGCAGATTCTTTTACCAGTGCAATCAATAAGTGGGTAATTAAATAACCGATTATTATTATTATTGTGCGCAGACAATCTGAAAAACTTAACTTTAATCAGTGACACCAACCGAAAAGAAGGTAACTTTGTGACAGATCAAGGTTTTGGCAAAACAATTGGTCAAGAAACTTGAACATCATGTGTGAATAAAAGGTTGTCATCAAAAGAAAAGGCTTCTAGAATCCAACATTATTGTCTTGTTTTGAATAATGTATTCTGTATTTGCCTTCTATATTTGGTTGGTGGAAACACTCTGTTCAAGTATCTTATAATTGTGTGGGAAGCAGAAGATAATGTATACTGACAAAATCTACTACAGTACAATGCTGTATATCTTTTCACCCTTAATTGAAAGAGGGGATAATACATGCACACCCACTTCTGGATACTCATATTTTACATCTATTTTTTTCTTTTTGTATCTCTCTTATTTTTCTGTTTACAATTTTATTCATTCAAATAACATAACTAAAATAAATAAGGTGTATATGGAGGTGTGTAAATTTTGATGTGAAACTAGCTTTTCTCTTATTATAATATGGCCATACTTTTGCTCTGAAAGTCCACATTCTCTTCCATAAACTCAAAAAGCCTGTGAAAAAGTGACTTCGAAATCCCACTTCATTCCATATCCCCACTGTATTTTCATAAATTCATCTATTTCCATGCAACCACTTGTAGGTCTTCTCTTTCTCTTCTGAAGTGTTTCTTTCTTTTTTTGGTTCTGCCATCTGATAGTGAAGATAAGATTAGTGCTTCTAATCCTCACTCACAGTACACAAAGAGAAAGAAGAAGAGAAAAAGAGGCATGTTTGGCTAATTGTTATTCAACAGAAGAAGAAAGAATGGGAGTTGAGAAAAATGCAGTTGCTTCCCTCATTCAAACAAGCCTTGTCGCTTACATGTTACCCTCTCTTAGCTCTTCTCAGGAGCAAATCAACGTCATAAACAGCCATTCAAACACCAGAGATAACTACCACAAGGTATTGCAACATTGAAGCACTTTTCTTATAATCTATTCCTAAATAGAAAAAGCACTTTTCTTTGAAGCTCACATTCTGAATGATTTTTCTGTGAAGATGAATCCTGAACTTCAGTTCCAGATTATAGTTCATGGGTTTCTCTTATGGGCTGCAATGGGGTTCTTGATGCCCCTTGTATACATATAATTCGAATTTCAAACAGAGAGGAGAATGGAAGAAGGGCTAGAATAGTATTCTATCTTCTTGGAGTTTTGCAGGCAAGTCTAGATCTGCAGTTATATTATTTTTGTTAGTTTAACAGGGCTATGATGAATACTTTGTGGACAATAAAGGGATTAAAATATACTCTATCGTTAGAAACTCATAGCTTTGTTTATCTCATTTTATGGACTGAGAATGTGAAAAAAAAAACAGTTATGCTGTATAAGCTTTTCTTGCATTGATTATGCTTTCCTTTTTCTAAAAAATCTTTTCAATTTTTTGTGCAACAGATGCTTGCTGTTCTCCTGGGCACAGCAGGAGAAATAATGTCCATAAAAATTTCAACAACTTCAACAATAATCATCAAAGAGTAGTAGTGGCATTATATGGTATTATCTGGCTATAAGCCATTCTCGGTCTTTTTAAACCACAGGTAATAATTGACCTGAGTTTTATAAAGGAAAAGTTTAATGGCCATTCATAATTTATTACATTTTAAAGATTTTTCATGATCTTTTTTCTTACTTTGTTGATTTATTCAGTTATTTGTGATTTCTTTTCATTCAATGTTCCAATTTTCTGCTTATAGAAGATGATGATTATGATTATGAATCTTTGTCTTTTTCCTCACAGGGAATCCAAAAGGAGAAGTGTATGGTTCTTTTCACACTGGATAATTGGAACTGCAGTGACCTTTCTAGGTGTCTTATTACAGAGAACCACTAGATATAGGAATATAGGGATAGAAGAAATTAGGGATAAATTTTAGTTTCCTTTTTGGATTTTGATTTCTTATTTCTGAATTTTATAACATGACATTTTTCTTCTGAAGATGCTTTTAGTTGAAAAATATGATTATATGACATTTAACTAAATTGATCACTAACACGTGTTGATTTAAGTTGTAAATTAAAAAGTTAAGATCATTTAAATATATTGATCTCGATTTAACTTTATATATATGTAAAAAATATTTTTGATAGAACTCACTTCTTTTTGTGTCTCTAGTATCTAGTCCAGATTAGTGATGAGTTAAAAAACTTTATAATAGATTTATATCTCACAATTAGTAATGGTCAAACAAAAAAAGTTACCCTTTACCATTTGCTAACCCAAACAAGATAAAAGACAAGCAGTGAACAGATCAAGGATATATATATATATATATATATCATTATAATTATAATAAATTTATAAATATATTTAGTTATTCATTGATGTAATTGCTTGCAATTACACGTCTCAAATATTTGAGGCTATAAAGAAATATACTTATGGTTTTATCTTGGTCAAGTGCATAATCTCACATTTATGATTCTTTTTAATAAATTAGTTATAGGACATAGAGATGTCCAAAATCTTCCCAACCTTGTCCCCGGTCTTTTTTTTTTTTTTTTTTTGAAAAATTAACTTTTGGGGTTGGACTCTTAGGTCACAGGTTGGCAAACATTGACCCAACTCAAGTATTTAATTGTTAGTGCAACACTAGAATTTAATTGTTAGTTCAACTCAAATGAACTTTTGATGCGAATATAGCATAGAATTTCTAATATTTTGAAAGAAAATTAATCTTGCTGACTCTGACACCAACTTATTTGACATAAATTATTTTACACATTATTTTATTTCAAAATAAAGAGCCAAAGGCATAAAAAAATACAATTTAATTAAATTAATAATTATAATGTTTAAAAATTTTATTTTTATTTAAGTAATTTTTATATTTTTAAAAATACTCAGATTTACATAAATATTTATTTTAAAATATTATATGAAATATGGGGCATAAATAACCTAAAATTAATACAGGACATAAATGAAAATAAGGTGAGTTACTCTTCGATAATTTTTATTTAAGTTTATTTATGAAATGTTTTAGAAAAATAAAAGGAAAAAAATCTGAAAAAATATTTCTTAATCATGAGAGTTAACTAAGTTTAAATATAGGTTTTGAAAATAAAAAGAAGATAAATGAAAAATAAATTAATTATAAAGGAAGTTGGTGTAATTTCCTCTTAATATTTTTACCTTACTTCACCGTATAACTTAATAAAGGTAAAAATAACATTATGTTGTTTTGTTTTTTAAAAGCATTATGATGAATTTTAATTTAAATTTAAACTAAATTCACATTTTTTGTACTATTTTGTAAAAGCTTAATTTTTTTTTTTAATCATTCTACCTGTCAACTAACCCCCATACATGTGTTGGGTTGAGTTGGATAGATAGATTTTTTGAACGGATCCGACCCATATCTACACAGATGGGTTGGGTAAAAAATCCCATAAAACCCACACAACCCGACTTATGAATATCTTTACTATGTGCTGTACTCCTATCATGCTCATCACAGTTTAAGAATAAATTTTCAACTCTAGCAACGTTTAGATATCGGAAATTGTGCGGCGGCATCCTGGTGGCCGCCTCATTGGCATGGTATGGACTAATGATCAAAGCCTTATTTGTGTGGTGTAGGATGAAACAATTTATAGCTACAATATCTACACTGAGCTAATTGAACCCAAATTTACAGATACCATGATATAAAATCTCAAATTTATAAATTGTTCTAAACTATACATAATATATAAGGAGTCCTTAAATTTGGCCAATTAGCCATGCCAAGTCAGCAACTAATTTCATCTCTAATTTTCACCCTCAATTAAAAATGTAAATCAATTTTTCCAAAAGAAATAAAATAAAGTGGCATGCGTTTGGCATTTAACCCATAGGAATATGTGATTAATTTTCATTCTCAATTAAATATATATGTGGTTAATATTTATGAAGAAATGTAGTAACCCATTATTTTTGTTATAAACATTGATGATTTTTAAATGCCTATCTAATAGAATATTCTCTTAGGGCTGACTCATTTAATACTTATTTATTTATAATTTATTAAATAAACATTATCCTTTTTAGGGTTAGGGTTTCACTTACCTTGTATATATATATCCCTTAGTAAATGAATAGAGGACGTTCTTTGGAAGGCAGTAGAAAACTCTTTTCTCAATTCTCTCAACTCATTCTCTGTATCTACTTTTCACAATTTTCATTCTCTATATCTACTTTTTTAAAACCTTCATTCTCTGTATCTACTTTATCACAACATATTATCAGCACCACGCTCTACTACCATTTTTCCACTACGCAGGGTTGCCAAATTTTCATCAATTTAATTGTCGAGAAAAAGGCATCAACCACAAGGTAATTGCTCATCCTCACTTGATTTCTATTCACACCTTTTCTTTTTTCTATTATCATATTCCAAATCAAGAGGAAGTGATCACTTGGCTGCATCCATAGATTTAGTAATAATCAAATAGATGCATGCTTAGATCAAAGATATTTTATGTCTTTTTGAAAAATGAAAGAGATGCTTCACTTTTAGCATGTAGACTATTTCATCTATATGTTACTTGATATCCCTTATTTCTGAAATAAGGAGGCAACTAATTTTTACCTTATGAGACAATTCAATTTCTTTTATACTTCTCATCCAGAAGCATGAGAAAATTTGATTTCTTTAATTTGTCTCATCCATAAGTATGAGATAATTTAATTCATTTGATACATCCTCATCCAAAAGTATAAAGAATTTTATTATGAATAATTAATTTTATATAGAGTGTATCCTGAAGTTATCAATTCAAATAAAATAAAGTGGATCCTAAAGTTATCTACACTCATATAATATATGGAATATAATTATGCATATTTTTATAGCTTTTCTTTCACCCTTTTTATTTTTGGGCTAGGTTCATAGCGTCCAGAAAGATAAAAAAGGAAAATTGTGCAACCATAATGAAAAATTTTATTATGAACAATTAATTTTATATAAAGTGTAATTTGAAGTTATCCATTCAAATAGAATAAAATAGATCCTAAAGTTTGTTACACTCATATAATATCTTGAAAATAATTATGCATTTTTTTTAAGCTTTTCTTTTGCCCTTTTATTTTTGGGTTAGGCGCATAGAGTCCAGAAAGATAAATAGGGGAGAAAAGAGAAAATTGCATGACCATAATGGGAATCAAAGCCATGAGCTTCTAATCCAACATCAAAAATGTTACCACTGCGCAATGGATCCAATAATGTCTAATAGGCTGTTGGTTAATTACTTATTCAATAAAACCAATATATTAAACAATTTCTTTTTATCCCTTTTATAGTTTAGTGCATTTTTTTTCTTTGGTACTATAGCCAATATATTGAATTATGCTTCTACGTAGTAATTTTTGTGATAATGCTTATTGATCTTGTGATCATTACCTAATTTATTTTACATTTTATAGTGCAAATATCTCAAATTTAGCAAAATTTGACTTCGTCACATTGGACATTATTGGGACGAATTACTTATCTTGGGTATTAGATGTTGAGATCCATTTAGATGCAAATGGTCTTGGCGACACTATCAGAAAGTATTGTGAAACCCTAAAGTGGATCGTGAAGCTATCCACTCTAATGTTATTCACATAGAAGTTGAATTGAATTTTGAAGTTATCCATGTATATTATAAGGTGGATCCTGGAGCTATCCACATAAGTAGTAAAGAAGATCCCAAAGTTATCCATTTAAGGTGTAAATTGAATTTTGAAGTTGTCCACTTGCAAGTATAAAGATATTACTGACTAAAAACTAAATAATGGTTTAATTAAATGTAGGTGGATTTTTATTTTGATACTCAAATCTATAATTTTCGGATCTTAAGATTTGCCTTTCGAATTGAATTTTGAGACACTAATGTTGTCACCACACTTAACCATATTTTCTAGGATTGAATCTCGAGTTGAATCCCAAATACATAGATCTTTTTTGGTACGAGATTACAATTATTGTTTCTACATGTATATGGCTGCCTTAGCTTTAATGAATAATTAATAAATTATGGGATATAACTTTGGCTTTCTTTTGTATGGTTAAATGGTTATTTCATATATGCATATATATACCGTTTATGTTTTAGTAGTCATTGATTATGAGTATTCGGTTACATGCATATGAATATGATTATACTATGGATGCCATTGAAAAGTCAGAAAATTTATCAATCAAGCTTCAAAAATTGAGATTTATTTTTGGGGGCAATTTGTTTCTCAGATTGGACTATTCTCTATTCCCACAAATTGTCATGTTTATTCTATATATATATATATATATATATATATATTGGGGCAATTCATTTCTTGGATTTGATTATTAGTTTTCTAGAAAGCTAGAGCTCTTTCTAGACTTAGCTTAATCTATTTTGCTTAGTTTCAAAGGATGTTATAGTTCATTTTATTTATGGTAGATTAATTTTACATTATGTATATTTTTATTTGGTTCTTTATGCTATTCATTGCTCTTGTTTGTCATTCACTTCAATATATAGTTAATATGTTGTTCTATAAAATTATTTTACTTATGGATTAGCTAACATAGTAGCTATGATTAATTGGCGGTTTGACACTCTAAAATATGTGTTGCCAATATATGTTTATGTTGTGATATGATTTTGAAATATTATAGTGCAATAAAGGAAAATAAGTCTATTACTCGAAATCGTAAGCCATCATCCAATGATTTTTCTCTATTCCCTGAAGTGAATGGAGATGCTATCAAGAAATATGAGCACATACATGGCCATGAATAGGAAAACATAATTGATTCTAATACTATCAATACCTCCCACTAGAAGTGGGAAAGCAATGAAGAAAAGTGGTACAGGGATATTTGGAAAACCACTATTATTTTGGCATGAAAAGGCCATTAAGTTTGTACTTATTGTACATTTAAACAACTTCTAAATACTTTTCAAGCATAAATGAAATAAAAAGATTAATTGTTGAGACAATTTTGATCAATGAAATGATATTTTTGACTCATTTATTTAATTTACTTTTAAGTTATTTTCTCTCTTGTTTAAACTTTATCAATTTCACATATTGTATGATACTAAATTATTTCTATTGTACAAAGATAATATTACTACTATATTCAATAGTGCAAAGACAATTGAGTACTCTTGAAGAGCTAGAAGAATGGAAATTATAATTAAAAGCTCATGAAGATTTAGTAAATTTTTACCTTGAGAAATTATAAGTATATTCCCCAATTTGTACTACTGAAAAGTTTTGAACTTGTAGTCTAAACACCAAAAGTGTAAAGCCAATTATGGACAAATGGGCTTTTGCATGAATACAAAACGAAAATGATGCTTAAGGATTTTCATAAATAATTGGCATTGATTTTGAATAGATATACTTAATTGTGATTGATGCAAGTATCTAATGATACTTATTTAGTTTCGCAGTATATGAATGACATTATTTACATCAATTTCATCACTCTAGCATTTCCTGCAATTTAAACCACCGTTAAGTCGATAAATAACTGCCAGTATTGATAAGTTTAAGGGATGAAGTTGATGAGTTTAAAATGTGAGAGATTAAATTGATTAGAGTATTAAGTGTGAGGGACTAAAATAGGGTTTTACTCTGTATCTTCTTAGAAGATGACTGGTGAAATTTCTTGGATCTTATCTTAACCAAGATTTGTTGAATTCTGGATTAACATAGGTTTTTGTGTGACCAAGATTATCAAGAAACTGCTGAATAAAATTTGAATGTAACAATATTACTAAAATTCCTTCAAGCCATTGAATCTCAGGATCTGAAACGTCAATGCTCAAAGTATTGCAATAGGGAAAGAGGCTCTGTGTCTGCTGGAAATGCCAGTGATGTGGACAAGTTCACAGATGGTTCTACTACTACTTCTTTAAGTGACCTCACTACCAAAGTTTTTGGTGTCAATTCAATAAAGCTGGATGGAGACAATCTGCTTAGTGAAGGAACTCGTCATTCATTCCTAGATTTAAAAGGGTTTCTGAAAACAGCAAGCCCTGATAAGTTAAGCACAAAGCATGAGTTATTCATCTCCAATATGCAGAATGTTCAGTGCAGAGATGTTCTTGAAGCTGATTGAGGAGATGCAGAAAAATATGTAGATAAACCAAGGATTAATCTCCATTCTTTCTGATTGAGGGTAGTCATATTTTCCATTCAGTCAACAGTTAGGCCCATAATTCGTTAGAAATAAAAGGAAAAACAAAAGAAAAAAAAACTAGTTAGGCTTATTCTTTCAGAAATCATGACAATGAAGAAGTTAGCGGATGAGATTAGGCCAGGACAAATTTTGCTAGTGACTTACTCTCAGTGATGATCTGGTTATAGAAAATGTCATTTAGACATTATAGATGTGCTAACTTTTCCAGTAGCTTTTAGTTGGGATGTAGGATTTACATCTTTCATCTTTATTATGATGATCTCCATTATCTCCAAATTGTTGTATATATGCAAAAAACAAATGTTTATGTTCTTACTAATTGTAGAAGTAGGTAGGATACATGGATGATGACGATTATTCTCAGTCTTACATATCAGATATCAATTTTCTGCCTGCAGCAATGCAGAAATGTCAAATTGCTACAATTTTTATTCTCAAATTTTGGTCATCTAGTTATATACGGCTTCTTTTCAATTGATAATTCTATTAATCCTTCACATCTCTTGATTTAGAGTGTGGAGTGTTTGACACATTTCACACTTGACACTTTGATACGCGCCTTATAGCATCACTACTATAGGTTGTGGTCAAATTAAAAATTCCAAATTCAAGTTTCAAACCAGGGTCGTGTTCTCATCGAACCACTAGTATAGGTTTCAGTCAATTAGAGGAAATGGGGGGGTTTTCAGCAATTCAACAGTAAATAAATGTGATGAACGGTAAAATAGAAGTAAACAGATGATAAAAATGCAATCAACCTAGGGAACTTTCGGACAACGGTGATTCTATCCTCAACCTAAAGATAAATTTAACTCCAGTTATGCCAATTAACTGGATTAACCCCGAAATCTCAAAATTAACCTACCTAATTAATTAATTTGGTTGAACCCTCACTAAGCCGGTATCCCTGCACCTAGCTCGACAATTCCTAATACACAGTCGCATAGATTATGGTCATTGGAACCAAATCTAACCCTAACCAACATCACAGCAAAGGACGAGAGCATTCAAGACCTAAATTCCGAAATTACTTGTAGGGTGATTAGGCCTAGAAATCCCACATACCCATCCAACAATCATGCATAAAAATCATCATACACAATCATAGAGAAAGAAATGAGGAGTAGAGAAGATAACTATCATTAAATTCAAAATAAACACAACACAGGTCTCAAGAATCCAACCGACAATCTTCCAGTTATCACAGATTGACTACAGATGCGCCTGGCCTTCCATTTTTATGGAGGCAACCATGGAGAAAGAGAAAAAAATGAAGAAAACCAAGGAAGAAGATGAAATGGTGGCTAGGAATAGCGAAGGATAAGGCTTGGCCGAATTTCCCTAGGTCTAGTGCAAGAAAATTACAAGTTTTCCATTAATGAAGCCTAAATTACATAATTGCCATTATGAGGATCAAATTACAAAAATGACCCTCCTTATATTGCCAAAAGCCTATTTTGCCCTTTTAATGTTGAGAAAATATCCTTTGTACCCTTGCTTCATGAATTAATGAAAATTATTGCTCCAATCCTAAGCTCAGACAAAAATCCAAACAGGTTCTGAGGCCTTCCAGGTCCAGTCCTGAAATTAAAAATCCCTAACAAGTAAAATTGGACCTTAAAGTGAGAAAATTAATTTGAAATATAATAAATTCTAATTAGGCCTCAATGATAAAAATAGATGTTAATTAAACAATTAAATACAAATTAGAAATGCTAGAAGTAAGTATAAGAGTACATGGATAAACACTAAAAAGTGTTTATCACACTCGTAGGTACTTTAAATGATGTTCAATTTTAATATATATATATATATATATATATATATATATATATATATATATATATATATATATATATATATATATATATATATATATATATATGTAAATTTTAACACTTTAAAATAATTTAGAAACTAGGATAGGATAGCTTTATTTGATCATTTTAATTTTTTTTCTGTTTTTTAACCATAAAAAAACATAAAAAAAAAATTAAGGCTTAAAATTGAAATCCTCCAGAGCTATAGCCTAAAAAAAAGGACAAGCAAAGATTAAAAAGATTCAAACTCTAAAAGTTTTTACTTAAAAGTTAAAACTAAAAAACCTTAAAAAGATAAATAAACACCACACAACTTTAGGTGAATTATCATTTTGGAATTCTATATACTAATTCTATTTATTGAGAGAAAAATTGCATGATCATAATTTGATTATATTGGATTGGTTTTTTTTTTTTTTTTATTTGGTCATCAAATTTGATTATATCAATTTTTCAAAAAACCCATCCAATTGATCCAATTATAAGGGTCATCCAAACAAATCTCATCTTTATTGGATCAATTTAGATTGAATTATTTTAATTGGTTTTTGCCATTCAAAAAATTTAAAAATTATATGTTCTTCAACTGTTCAACATGCAATAAAAAATAATAAATTCAACTAAAATTAGGTTAAAACTTAAATGAACTTAACTATAAAATGACGTACCATTATACTTACGATATATTATATATATTTGTAATTGGTCGGTTTGGTTGTTATGAATGTTTTTTAGATTGCCATCCAACAATCAAAAATTTAATCTAATCAATATGATTAAATAATTAGTTTTGATCGATTTTTGGTAATTTGGATTGGATCAATTCAGTTGAGTTTGGTTTGGTTTGGATGTGAACACCCCTACTTGTTATGTAAAATGGTACCTCTTGAGTCTTAATTTCTCTTCTTTTTTTTTTTTGGTGAGGCTCTTTATAACAAGTCTTATCTGACTAGGTAAATTCAACTACATAAATTACATGACGCCATTAGGCTTTCTTAGGAAATCAAATGTTCAAGAATATCATTAATTAAGAAATCCCTTTTTATAACTTTTTCCAGTGCACTTTTTGGTCTTTCTCTACACTGTCATAGGGCGAAATACTATATGATCAACCCTTTTCATAGATGCCTTTATCAGCCTTCTTTGTATATGTCCACATCATTTTGATCATTTTTTTTTTCATCTTCTCTATAATAGGTGTCACCACAATATCCTTTAATGCAATTGCTTTGTATTTTGTCCTTTAATGTGCGGCAACACATTCATTTTAGCATTCTTATCTTTGTTACCCCTACTTTGTGCTCATGTTGTCCATTCAAAGTTTAACATTCGCTACCATCAAACATAACTGGTTAAATATTAATACAATAAAACTTACTTTTAAGTTTGGTAAGTATGTACTTTATGGTCACAAATAATTTTTTAAGCTTTTCTCCATTTTAACCATCGAACTTATATCCTATGTGTGACGTTTTTCTCAATTTCCCCATCAATTTGTAATATAGAACCCAAATATTTGAACTTAAAAACTTGTGATATAATATGTTTTTTAATTTTTACCTCCAGATGTCTGTATCTTGCCTCTCATTGAATTTGCAACATAGATACTCTTTCTTGCTCCTATTCAAGTGAAAGCCTTTTAATTCAAATGTTTGTGAGACTCATTATCATAAAAATTATAAAGCTTGACAAATAGTTTTAAAATGGTGAATAAATCTTGAAATATTAAACTCATTATCATAGAAAAATTATAAAGCTTGACAAGTAGTTTTAAAAAGGTGAATGTATAAATCTTGAGATATTTTAATATATAATTGTTGAAATCTTTTGTCATTGTGTTATGTCAAATTATTATAATATATAGTGGTATCTCAATTCTTATATTTTTGATATAGTCAATGTCACTGTGTATGTGACATGTCATGTCCTATGTTCATGTCAAAATAAATGCTTCATAGCATTCAAGTATTCTAAACCAGGAATATCATGTAGTCTTTCTAGGATTGATCCAAACAAAGATGAAGGTATTATTCCATGGAAGGAATTTCCTTGTTAATAAAGTTAATTCAAGCTTATACAACCTCCAATGGTTCAAGGAATGTAACCGGATGGATGATTTTCTAAGATATCCAACTTATCAATGTTTTTAAGCCTGCCATCCATAGCAGGCAGGGTGCCACATAATGGTTATTTATTTTTAAAAAAATAAGTTTAGAATAATTGATAGAAAGAAAAACAACTCATAACTTCTAAGCTAAAACTATAGGTACCTTTTAATTTAGCAGTGTTAGAGTGTTCGGTACATTTCCAACACCAATATCAACGTGACAACCATACAACATGTCTCTTCAAACAATGTCTAATCAAAAAAAAATATTTTTTTTTCATAGTTTGAACACTAGAGCCAATACCTTAAAATGGCTTGGATACTTGGATTGGATACTCGAATAGGACACCTCCGTCTGATTTTTTTATTATTGTTTCTTCAAAAGTTTAGCAAATAATTACATAAAAAATCTAAGATTTAGAAATACAATTCTTCACAACCATAAAACTCAAAAGAACTATTTAATATGGTCTTAATATATAATTTGTTACATCTTTTTTCACTGTGTTATATCAACATAATATAATATATATATATATATATATGATGTTTTGGTGTCTTATATTTTTGACATAAGCATTGTTCCCGTGTCCATATCGGTGTTATGTTTAGTGTCTGTGTCAGAGTTTATGCTTCATAGCTTCTAAGGGTATAAGGTTGTTTTTTGAGAGATCCAGGTATTTAAAGTTTTGCAATTTCCAATTGGTGGAATATTTCCTCCTAGCATGTTCTGTCACTGGTGCAATTGTGACAACCAACTGTGATTGCCTATAGAGGCACCTTTCCTAACAATTTGTTATGCAACTTTTGAAGCATCCCAAAAGTGATTGGAATGCTCTTAATAAAATGATTATTTCCCAAGTCCAAGGCAATTAAATTAATGAAATTTCCTATTGTAGCAGGAATACATAGTTCCATATATTTGAAATTAATGGCCCCCAAAGTTATTAAAATTCAAAACCAAATATTCCAAATTGCTACAGTTTGTTAACGATGCAATAAAATCCAAGTCATTGTCTGAATTATTCCTTAGATAATTAGCACTTAGATCAAGGCTTCTAGCCACCAAAGATCCTGAAGATCTCCTATACTTGGAATTTGTTCCACAAAGTGGTTTATCGGTATATCAGATAATAGAAGAACAGATGCGCTGGAGATAGAACTTGGGATAGGACCTATGTTTTGATTCATACCAATGCCAAACATTTAGAGTAGAGATAGTGAGGAACAAGTTGGCAGGAAGGGAGACATTAAATTGATTGTCTGCAGTTGATATGACAGTGAGAGATGAAAAATTGTATAGAGAAGAAGGAAGCATGCTAGAGAGTTTGGTGGACAATATTGATATACAAGTTTCAGGTTTATGGAGAAACTAATTTGTTGTGGTAGATTCCCTTCTAGGTTATTTGCAACTATGGAAAGTATAGCTAGGGAAGAAAGATTTCCAATGGAAGCTGAGATTGAAACTGTTGTGAAAGTAGCTAACCGAAAATATAAACAAGCTAAGAATAGATTACTTAGTGTTAATTTTATTGAATATAAATAAATATACTTGAAAGTAACCAAAGATAAAGCAAATCTCATTATTTTAGGTACTACTAACCCAAAAACTTATAACATAGCTAACAAATCGAAACAAGCTGATAAATTTTAGCCAAAAAACAATCTTTGACTATTCAAACCTTAAAACAAATTTTGAAAACTTGGCACATTTTCAACACTCCTCCTTGCCTTGGAAGCTGCAAACTCCAAGCTTCTTCCTCAAAATCTCAAACCTACTAAGTGGAAAAGACTTAGAAAAAATATCACTTGATCTTTGGTTCAATAATAAACCAATCATTTGGTATAGCGATTATATACATACTACAGGAGATCCATAGCATGTATTAGAGAAGTAGGGAGTTTAGAATTACCTGAAATTGGAGTGGATTCCATATGATTGGGAATGAGAAAGAAAACCGTTCCTAGAGAGCAGTTTTGATCTCTTGCTATAATACAGGGAGTCATGAACGTGTTACTTAATAGGTAGTAGCACTTGTATTTATACTAGAGATCGGGGGCTCTCCATGACAACCCTAATGGGCTACTGGGTTAACTACCCATCAACAGTTAACCCAATATCATGGCCTAATAACTGAACTCCATTAAACAAAGGTGCAGCCCAATAAATGATAAATTATTATATAATTGGGCTATACAAAATCTCATAATTAATATAATAATTAAATCTAATTTTTAATTAACCAATCATATATCTCCATTCTCTTGCACTTTTCTCAAATAAAATAATTTGACATAGAAATGTTTGCTATTGCCACGACAAATAGGAATATGTGAAATGGAAATAGCTGCTTGATTATCAACTAAAATTTCAGTGCTTTGAACCTGTTCCAAGCCCAAATCAGCTAGGATATTCCTTAACCAAATAGCTTGATTTACAGATGATGTTGCAACTACGAACTCAACTTCTACTATTGACTGAGTTACAATCTCTTGCTTCTTGGAACACTTGGAGAAAACACACTGCTTGTTCTTACAGCTACTGGGATTTTTATTTTTTTTTTTATAAACTTCCATTTCACCTCAATGATATTTCTAAGGTAAGGTCTAAGAACTGGCTAGCTCCCAGGCCTTATTTTTTTTCAATCATAGACAGCTCCTCCTGCATTGCAACCATCCATTTTTGGTTTGTCGCAGCTGATTCAAAACTAGCTGGTTTGCATATAGCTAAATTGTACGTAAAATGCTATATTTCAACTACTTTGGTTTTCAACATGAGATTTAAATTTCCAGAACACATAAGCTACTTCTGATTCGTATCTATGAAAATAAATACAACATATTCTAGTTAAATCATCAATAAAAATGATATAGTAAAGGCTTCCCTTAGGGTAAATTAATTTAGGGAAGCGAGTTAGCTTGTTAAGGAATTGAGTTTTGACTAATTTAAGGAAATAGATATTATAGAATTGATTAGAAAATTGTATAATGAGATTCTTCGCATTCATATGTATTGTCCTAGGTGAAATCCCAAACCTAGAATTCAGTTGATTGTTTACTTCACTCGATATTTGTACACTTCAATTTTAGTTGTTTGATTTAAACTTTCATCACTTTATGAGTGTTCAAGTAGTGATCTAAAATTTCATCGCTTTATGTGGAACTGTGTGTGACAATGTGATCTGTGTTGTCTTATTTCTAGCATTTGCACACATCACAATGATTAATTCTAGAGACAAATTTATAAAACACATTCCTGTGCAAATTATAAACAAGTCAATTCTATAGGTTGTCAATAAATAGAAAGTATTAATAACTGAATTAACTGCTCATAGAATGAAAATAGGCAATTGTATAACTCAAAATTCAGTTTATATGTAAAAATCCCTAAGCTACATCCCTCCCCTAGTGGGAGGTTTAGCAAGACAAGATAAACTTAGAAAAATACAGAAAAAATTATATACTCATGGAGAAAAGGAGAAAAGGAAACTTCACTATGGTGTAATTTGCAAGAATCCTTGGTTGAATCGCTTGAGATCCACCTTCTAGAGCCATCTCCTCTTGTTCCTTTTCCAAAAAATTGCCTCTTAGAAAAACCTTTTAAAATTGCTAATTAAGTAAAGCTACTTGGTGCTAAGCTACCTTATTTTAGGATAGTTCAAAAGCATCCCGTTGCTGTACCTGAAAGATTTGAATCTTCATTTTCTGCTTTAGAAAATACTAAAGATCTAGCAAGTATTTCTTTGCCAAAAGTTATCAATCCTTTACAGGCTTTTGAGAAGAGGATACTTCTTAGATGGAGAATGGAGATATAAGATTGGTTTACTTTATTGTTGATCAGATAAGGTCAGCATGAAACAAGATGGAGAGTTAGGTCGACAATTAAAACTTATTTCAATATCACATCATCTTGTGTGTCATGGCAAGACCAAACATTTCAATGTCAAATTATTTTATCGAGAGAAGTATAAGAGAATAAAGATATAAGATTGGTTTATTAAAGAACCAAAGAGGAGTCTTTTCCACTTTCTAGGTTGAGTTTCAAGAAACTAGGAGTTTGTAGCTTCCAAGAAAGAACTAGTGTTGAAAATGTGCCTTAGAAGATTTCAAAGTTTGATTTGTAGTTTGAATTGTCAAAGATTGAGTTTTATCTAGAATTTGTTAACTAGTTGTTAATAGGTGATCTTATTTCAATTTTTTAGCCAAGTCAATAGTCTGCGAGTTAGTGTTACCTAGAAGAATGAGATTTAATTTATCTTTAATTAATTTTTAAATGTATTTATATCCAAGTCATATTTAATAACATTATAACTGAGTAAGAATTCTTAGCTTTTTTTTTTTCATCAACTACTTTGCAATAACTTTCTTTGCTATATTACTTGTTTTAAAAAACAACACTTATTTTTAGGGTTGCACTATTACACTAAATTAATTTCCTAGCCTCTGCAAACTGGCTAATTTCACAACTCAACAATATTATTTGTAAACTTTATATACAAGATATTCTTCTATAATCAAAACTCTTGCCAGCATCTGAAGATAAAATCCTCATAAGTAATTATTTTGGTGATTATATTTTGAATATATACTTTTTCGTTCATTTCCTCATAATGATTCACCTAAAATAACAAAAGAAAACAAATAAAATGGACACTACTTATGCTTTAGCATAAAACACTTTTTTTTTTTTTTGGTTTTAGAGTTGACTAGACGCTACATAATAGGAGAAAGCTTATCCCATTATATAAATATAACCACTTACCAAAGAGATCTGAGCACGTATGTTCTTCAACCATTAGGCTATTCTCTCTTGACATTAAAAAATAACTATATAGAAGAAATTCTACTAGATGTAGAACACAAATTTCAAAGCAGCAATACAAGAAACGCAGGTTTTTGTTTTTGGTGAACAAGCTAGATACTGGAAGAAAATATGTTGTTTCACTTTGGTGTTATATATTCTGTCTCATCCATTAGTCAAAATATTATAAAAATAAAACTATATAAAGAGTGATCTTATTCATTTAAACCAAACACAATAAATAAGACAAAGAATGAGATATTATATAGAACAACAAATTTGCTCCCTTCTGCTCTCTAGTATTTAATCAGTTCTTACAAGGAAAATAACACAAATCTCATTGAGTTGTCACATTGTCCTGAAGATGAATTATCGTTTTTTTTGCATAAGTCATTGCAAGGTTCATTGTCCAAACAAGCACCATGAAAAAGTCCACTAAGCTTGTAATAATATACTTGCTCCAAATTTCGTATCCATGCATATATAAAAAATGAAAAATAATATATATAAGGTGAAACGGAGGCATTGGTGTTAAGCGTCTTCCACCTTTTTGGTCGTATACTTTGTCTTTGCTTCTTGTCATGTTTCTTTCTTTGGTATTCTTGTGATGGTGGTTGGCAGTAGGCAAATTTAGTGAAATACACAATGGGAGGCACAAAGAAATTTTATTCTGCAAAATTTAAATCTGCATATCAAATATGCTCTGTATTCCAGTAACAATAGTCTGCAATTAGAATTTCTTACAATAAGTCGTCCCAAATATTAAATTTAATATTATTTAATTCAAAACAATAAGAAATAGGACATGTCACCACTACAAAATAATTTTTTATATAGGCTCTTTTAAGATTTAGAAACAACTAAGATAAAAAGTGAAGATTTTCTAAATCATTCTAGGGGAAGCTCAATGCATAATGAGACATGAGTGTAGACACCCTGTTTTGTCCAGCCATTTTTAAAATTGAAAAAAAAAATTGAGAGAATGAAAATGAAAGTGGTTTTCAAAATATTTTGCGAAAAATCATCATTTGTAAACTGTTTCTCTTTGTAAAAATTTGGTTTTTATTTCAAAGATGTATAAAATTTTAGTTTAACTTGTAAGTTCTTTTTTAAGAAAAAATAAAAATAAAAATAATTATTAATTGGGTTAGAATTAATTTATATTTTATCAAATAATAGTAATAATAATAATAATAAATGGGTAAAATATTTAGGTTTTTCTTTAAAATTTATTTTCTAAAAGCCATTTTCTTTGGATTCAATTTCATACATGCTTCCATAAACCCAAGCCCATATAATAACAAAAAAGGGGCGGGGGGGGGGGTGTGTGTGGGGAAGTTTAATAGTCGAAACACAAAGGAGCAAAATGGCATAACAGATAAATGGATGGACCAAACACAACTGAATGAGGAACAAGAAAAATGTAGTAGAAGGAAGAAAACGATATCAACAAGGTTGCATTTTGGAGCAACCGAACAAGCCAAAAGAAGGACAGATCAGATCATGGAGTAGCAGGTCTCAGAGCAAGACGCGTCTGTGGGGAACAGTAGAACTCCAGGGCAAAACATACACACCATTAATGCAGAAGCAGGGCTCCCCCAGCGTGCTAGATGACATCGCAAAGTGCAGGAGTGAGGCACAAGTAAATAGAGACAGGACATGAGCAGCATAAAAGGAGGAAAAGAGGAGAAGGGCATCGAGATAGAGAGCAGCAGAAAGGGTTCATTGAAGATGGTGGAAAGATATAGGGACCGACAGAGTGTGAAGGCTATCAATATAAGGGGAAGGATTGTGAGAATTAGGTCAGACTTCACTGGCTTTCATTCTGTCTCTTTGAGGTGTCAGATTGGGAACGTGAACAGAGAGAAAGATTGAGAGGATAGCAATAGAGAGTGTAAGGTGAAGGGCTCAGACTGAGAGAGAAATCAAGAGGAGAAAGCTGTCTAATGAGAAGTCAAATGAACTTGTTGGGAGAGCAGTAGAGCTTCTAATTTGGGGTTCTTTGGTACATCTCTTATACTCTCTTTGTGATTATCAGCTTTGTTTCGGTTATTGATTTCTAAGTTTCAGTGTTGAGCGATGGAGGGTTTTGGGTGAATGTTACTTTGTCATTCTGTTATATTTTTATCCTTATTTTTTGTTGCTTTGGTCTTTGTACTGGTTGCTTATTGTTAGGATTGAAGTTCATTTCATTTTTTTTGTTGCTTTGTTAAATTTGTTGATGTATGGTTGATGGTTGATTCTAATTGTTGTCTGTTATTCATAAAGATGGGAATGGTTTGGTATTTTTCTTTAGTCTAGCATGTGAATCTGATCCCCACTTTGCTCAAGGAACTCACTAATTACTGAACCTGTTTATAGTTTTTCTGGTAATCGTGATTTATGTTTGTGGTTTTCTTGAGTTACTATCATGACATATGTTTGTGGATTTCTTAAGTGATTGTTAGTTCATAGAATATCTATTCACTATATCAAGATAGAGTTTATTTTGTGAAAATGCTTGTAAATGGTTGATTGAAACTTTGAATCTCTGGTTTACATATGCACAGTGAGAATGGCTGAATGCATTGTTTTAAATGTTTTAATTTAGAGTTGTGTTTTGAGTGTCTTGGTAAGATTTGGTCATGTTCTATTTGCTAGGTTGACAAATGCTTTAGTGGAGTTTGCATGAACTTTATGGTGATTTATTCTCTTAATGTTATGGTGCATTAGTTTTCATTTTAGTGTGACCACAACACTCCTTTTCAGTTTTTCCTTAAATAATGAAGGTTATTGATCATATTGTTATACATTACATTTTGGAAATGTTACTAGATGTATATGTCGGAAGGTGTTTTATGATGAAATATTTAATGGATGACTTATGATTGATCCAAGGTTGGTTTCTTAAGTTGGAGTTTGTCTTAGTGTTAATGATATGAGTTCTATTAGGTGATGTGTGCTTCAAGGTTGATTTCATTCTTTGTGCTGTTTTTTGTTTTTATGCTGTTGGGGATTATATGATTTCGTTGGTGATCATTAGTGATGATTTTGGTAACTGGATTATGGGATTTGCATAATGTCTTTCATTGTGAAATTTTATTGATCATGCTTATGTTTGATAAAGAGTTTTTTTTATTATTTCAATTTTTTGTTGATTAATTATTGAGGATGGGTTGTTGTTTATTTTATTTGAGAATATAAGAATTTAGTTTATTATCTTATTTCAACATCCTTTATTGATTATTAATTGGGCCTCAATTTAATTTTCTTTTCTACTGAATCCCGATGGACAAATTCTGGTTTATGATTTACTAAAGTTGTGGTTTAGTTCGAAACTTTGTTTTAAGGTTCATTCTTGTGCTTGCTTTCATGGTTGTCAGAATGTGAAAAGAAAAATAATAAGATGAAAAGAATTAGGGGTATGTGAAAAGAAAAATAATAAGATGGAAATTTGGGCAAGTACGAAGGTTTGAATAGAAATTGATAGGATGTGAAGAGAAGAAAAAAGAAGCAAGTGAATGGGTCAGGCTAGGCCTAGTTGGTCTGGATGTGTGAATAGAAAAGTGGAGGGTATAAAAAATCAAATTGGGTCTTAGGGTGTGGTTAGGAACTGATGGGTGAAAAAATAAAACTTTAATGTTTAGGCGTCTTTAGTTTATTTGTTTTGTTTTATTTTAGTTGTTACTTATTTAATCAGAACATAGATTTACCTTCTGTCTCTCTTTTCTACAGTGACGAATTCCCTCTACGCAATATTTATTATTCTTCTAGAGAAAGAAAATAACAGCAACAAAGATTCATATTGTGGTTGTGGTTGTGTTATCGTAATTGCAAGAAAGTGATTCACAATTGCAGAAAATTACAGTTCGGAAGGTCACCATAATAACTAATATTGTGGGCACATTTGTAGACTTTTATTTATTTATTTTTACTTATGAGAGAGAATTGAACTCAAGTAATTTTATTATTAGACTAATTAGCATTGTTGTTTGGTAAACTCAAAATAAAAAGAAATTATAACGTTTAAAATGTTATCTAGAATAATGTTTTAATTTTGAAAACTAACTACTAATAGTTTATTCTCTTTTTACCCTTAATTTTTCAACAAATAACAAAATTTTTCTCTCACAAATTAGTCCCCTCTTTTCTTTTACGCTGCCACTTATCATTTTCTTCCTCTTCTTTCATTCTAAATATATATGAAAAATAAATATTTAATTTTAATATTAAATCAAAATAATATTACATGCATTTTTAAATAAATGAAAATAAATTTAATAGTTCTACAATATAAAATCATTACTCGATTTATATTTGTCTAAATCTCCTTTGACTATAATATTTGTAGTTATATTTGAAACTTTTGTTTCCAATAAAATGCATATATACTAAATAAATATGTTTAATATGAAGACAAACTTACTTTTATGCTCTCACAATCTATTAAGAGAGAATCTCAGTCAAATTAACAATAGAATAAGTATATACCTACTTAGTACAATTTCAACATCAATATTTTTACCTTATTTTTAGGAAAACTTTACAAAAGATGAGAGGAAAGACTACTGCTGAAAGACTTGGATGACTGGTTTTAGTTGAAGGGTCATATATACTTTGGTTGGATGTGGTTTTCTTTAGGCAAAGAGCATTACAATTTGTGGAAACAATGACTTTTTTTTTTTCTTCTCTTTTTGGCAAAGGCAATTTGGTATTTCTGTTGAGTTACCTCTAGGAATAGTTGAAGCATGAGCTTGGTCAAAGGTTATATTTTGGTTTATCAACTTATTTTTAAGACAACATATAAGTGAGTATGACACCACTTTAGATTTAAAACCTTAAAGTTATATTTAGTTGGGTAAAATGAAATTTGGTATGAACGGAAATAAGAATAAAAACGATATTTATTTTATTTGGTAGGTTAAGATGAAATTGAAGGAATGGAATGGTTCACCATTAAAAAGAAAAATTTACTCTTTAAAAATATAAATTAAAAAAAATAAAATAATTGTACTGATAAAATTAACAAATCAAAATGTCTATTTATATAATAACATATTACTTTTAAAATAAATTAAATTGAAATAAACAATTAAAAAAAAAAGAAAAGCACACAGAGGAAGCTTCTTCCTCTACAACCAAGGATAACCAATGTGCGAACGAGAACCTTAGCACTGGCGTCCTTGCTTGATCTCAAGCTCAAATCTTGATCTCAAGCAAAACCCCATTCCCAAGCACAAAGCTATTCGCAACAGTGCACTATCTTCCCAAATATGTCGCCGAATAGCCATGCCTTCACCAAATTCACGACGGTGGATGGTCCTCTCCAGCAATAACTTCTTCACTGGCAATGAAACTCTCATTTTGGTAGTGGCTTCTGCCCAACTTGGTGGAAACAAGGTATTATGGGCACTGGGGTCTCATTCTGGTGCGAAAGAAGCTTTCTTCCCAACTTTTGGGGGAAGAGCTAATCTAGATTTTAATAAAAAAAAGTTAATAACAAAATAAAAAAGAATTTGGCAAAGCAGAACTGATGGGGATGTATAATGAAATATTTAACCTATTTTTGAAATTTACAACTTTATAAAGAAATCTATTTCGACATTAAAATTGACTTTTCATGTTTGGATTAAAAGGAAGAAAAAATAAACATGATGACAATAGACTTGTCTTTGGATTATATTTTTTTGAAAAAAAGAAGAAGAGAAAATTGGGATGAGAGGATGCTATTTATGGATTGTTTACCAATAGAGGACTGTTTGATGTTTATAAAGGAGAACAATTGAAATAAAGTACAAGCATACATTATCGTGTTGACGGCAAAATATTTTAGGGTTATCGTACCTAAGGGATTGATCAATTAATTACTAAAGTACCAAGTTCAAATTTTATTTAGGCATTTGAATTATTCCGAATGAACAAGCAAAAATAGGAAACAAATAAATGAGATCGCAAGTGATGATGTGAAATCAATGAGACATAGTCTAAGGTCTTGATTTCACCTCAATTGTTTGTATTGAATTACTTCATTTCCTCAATCCTATTAACTATAACAATTGCCAATCAGGATTACTATTGTGTTACTAAGCTTTTCCAATGGTCGAATTAACCTTACTTAAACTATCAATTCAATCATATCCCAATGTGAATTGTAATAGTCTAAATTGCATTATGTTTTGTGAGTTCCCTTTATGTTTGCATCATGTCCTAAAATATCCCTGTCCTAATTTCCTTTGTGGATCTAATTCTCATAGTCTAAGTATCTAATTCTTTCCCAGTTCAAAAACAGTAACAAATCTTCCTACTAATTGGCCAGATCAATAAGAAGATGAATGGAGAGAAATTCTTGGCTGATTTCCACTTAATTCCACTCTAGATACACAAACGTGTTTCCTTCCATTCGCAAAGTGTTAAAAAGTCCCCAAAACATAATTCTAAAAGCCTATTTGTAGTCTAGGTACACCATTCTCTGTAAATATGACTCCCAAACTAATTAAAAGGCCCAAAACAGCGAAGAGATCGCAATTCCTTGGGTTTGGCACTACAACACCATGAACATTCTCTTAGGTCTTCTATGTTATACTTTGGCACCATGGTGCCACCAGGCTTGCGCCGCGGCGCCAACTTCATGCTTTTAGGTCCTCATTTGCTTCTTAGGTGCTATCTTGTTTCTCTTGCCACACACTTACTCCTTTCCTTGCTTGTTGTAACCTTCAATTCCTTCCTTTGGCCATAATCCTTCAAATTCATCACTTTATGCTCAATTTCACACCTTGCTTCTCCAGTTCTTTAATCATGCAAGGTAAGCTATTAAGCATCAAATACATTCCAATTTTCCGAAAATAAGGACTCCAATGCAAGGGATTGTAGCCTAATTTAATTATATAAAATGTATTTATCATTGTTGCAATGGGATTGAATCTCAAGCATTAAAAGCAAAATGAATTCTATCCATATGCGATGAACCAACCACCACTAGTTGGTTTCCAATATTATAAACTACTAAAAGGTTGCATGTCCTATATCATGTGATTAGACAAAAATTTATCTTTTCTTTCAAATTTAAAATGCTTTAAAAAAAATTAACAATGCGAAGTGAAAATACGAGGAAGAAGAAAGAATTCAAAGAGAAGGTTGTGAGGAAGCTCAAGGATAGCTTGTGACGATAGAGAACAACACCATCACCCTTGCTTTATCGAAGGGAAGTTCTTGCAGCTCTCATAGTCCACAGAAGGAGTTTGTAGAAGTGCTTTTTTTTTTTTTTATTACAAAAGAAACTTTGAGAGATAATCTCATTCCAAGTCTAATAGCATAGGTATCTCTCTTTTTTCATTCTCTTTTCTTTCTTCTTATTGTGGCAGTGTCCAATATCTGTTCCTTAGGTTACCTAAAAAATGATTCCCAATCATTTACCTATATAAATCCTAAACTTACATTATCTGTAATAAAGCTAGTCGTTTCCTCCTTTGTGCAACAAATTGTTTTTCTAACAAGTTTTAAGCTAATCAAATGACTATGAGTTGGATAATGTAGACAAAATTCATGAGGCAAAGAAAAGGGAGAGGTATAGCCACAATCCTAGCCATAGAGACAGCAAATCCACCCCCCTTTATTCTTCAGTTTGATTACCATGACTTTTATTTCCAAGTCACCAGAAGAAGCAACTGCATGCCTAACTTGGAACACAAATTTAGGTGGTTATGTTTGTGTTCTCTATCTTTTCTTGGCATATTTGTATAAGATATATATTAATTTATTGTTGTAAGTAAATTCTTTGGGCTTATGAACTGAGTTAAATATCATTTTAATTTCTAAGTTTTAAAATCCTAAATAATTTTGATCATCACACTTCAAAATTTCTTATCAATTTAGTCTCTCACATTTCCAAATTAGTAATTTCATCTTTCAAACGTATCAATGCTAATGGTTATTTATGGTTTTATTGACTGTTTAAAACTCCAGAAATTCTATAAACTTGTAGTCTAAGAGACCAAATTGATTATCTTTTCAAGTGTTTGGTACTAAAATAGTATTTAACTCGTGTGTTTTAATACAAAGTTGAAGCCAAAAGTACCAAAAGAAAAAAAGGAAGAATGCCATATGAAAATTGGTGAGAATTTTTATAGCTTTGGTTAAGTTAAAACAAATATCCTATCCCCATGAAAAAAATAAGTACATTATTCAATTTCTATCCATTCTCAAAATTTCTATAGCAAATAAGGATTCCAATTACAAAAGAACTGTAAGCTTATAAAAAATCAAAAACAAGTTACAATAAAATCAATCACCCCTTGTACTCGAGTTCTCGAATCTTTTTTAGGAGAGGTGCTCACATTTATTGTTCGAAACTACTTCAAATGGATTGTTTTTAATAGGAGGATAATAAGGGAAATTTAATATATATATACACACACACACACACACATACATAATTGGCTCCTACGTGTTTTTTTTTTTTTTTCCATTTTTCTTCTCCAATGTATTTTTGGAAAAACATTATTCCCCATTGAAACACATTTGTGGGTGATTAAGGACATATTGAGAGTCACAAAGGAGAAGACCATTGTGTATATGAAACTTCCAGTACAATTATTATTTAGAAAAGAAGAATATAGTGAACAAAGAAGTGTCATAGATGATAAAGGCTAATAGAGAGTCTGGTGATTTCTTTTGTAGAGAGAAAGAGAGATAGAGCACATTAACGTTTGAATGATCAAAGACAAGCAAAAGATGGATAGCGTGTAGTAGCTCTCTCACTACTCTCTACTCTCAATATTCAGTAGTGTTTTATTTTTCCTTTCTTTCCTCTGTCTTAAAACAAGTTCTTATAGGATTGCATATTTGGAATTTGGGTAAAGACGATGATATATTGTTCTGGGATATCAATAGTGAAGTTGAATGGAAAAGTGCCACAGATTTATTTATTTATTTATTTTTTTGGTAAACAAGATGTCATAAGGCAATGGGGTTTAAGGGGAAGGATCTCCTTCAAATAGTCATTTCGCAGAAGATAAGAATCTTTCGAAAAAAGTTAACTATGTGAGAAAAAATACCTCCCCAATCCTAAAGGACTAAAAAGATATTCTACTATTAAATATAGTGAACCTTTTGAACCATTAAATTGTGAATGGTTCATATGGATTAGAGTGGTTCAATGGTTCTTTGGTGGACTTTTTTTCCCTAGTTTCAATGCTTGAACCTGTTTTTTAGTTAAGTTGGAGGAGTTATAAAAGAAACAATTAGTTGATTTGTATTTTATCACTAGTTTAGAAGCTAGTTTTTGTGCATAGTTTGGAAGAGTTAAAGTTGAAAGTATGAATGTTATATAAGGTAAAGTAAAAAATTATGGAAGTTAGAAGGTTGGAGTTGATATGTCATGAGCTACTTTATATCTAAGATGTACCATTTTGATCTCTCTAATCTAAGGAGGACTGTTTTGATACCTCCCCAATCCTAAAGGACTAAAAAGATATTCTACTATTAAATAAAGTGAACCTCTGGAACCATTAAATTGTAAATGGTTCATATGGATTAGAGTGGTTCAATGGTTCATATGGATTAAACGGAGGAGTTATAAAAGAAACAATTAGTTGATTTGTATTTTATCACTAGTTTAGAAGCTAGTTTTGTTGCATAGTTTGGAAGAGTTAAAGTTGAAAGTATGAATGTTATATAAGGTAAAGTAAAAAATTATGGAAGTTAGAAGGTTGGAGTTGATATGTCATGAGCTACTTTATAACTCCTCGGTGATTAAGGTTTTAAGGCATCATGTAATTAGAAATAATTAGATCTTTTTGATTGCTCTTGCCATAGTTACAATTTGAAGTCTTGAGAGTTCTTAAGAGTACAATATAAAGTGGTGAAGTATAAGTCTCAAAGGCATGAGTCTAGACAAGAATATTAAGGAAAAAATTCTTCTCCAGTTATTGCTCATCTATATTTTCTACAATACTTTACATTATTATCAAGAGAACAAGAGAATTATCCTCAAATGCAATATCCATGATATGAAAATCTTGAACAAGAATAAATAATGCTTCTCCAGGAATCCAAGCCTTCAAGTTTGTATATTAAGAAATTTATTGGGAATATTTTGATCTTTGTGTCATCATAAACTATGTGACATATTTGAAAAAAATCTCAAGATTCCCTAGGAAAACTTATATAAAAATTATAACATTAGAATTTTAGTCGTTCAGCTACCAGGAGGTAGAAGAGCGCCATCAATCCAGTGTGTTGTTTCTTCTTGTTGTACTTAGAAACAAGTGTTAAAGTTTCGTCCTGAATTATCTTAATAGAACCTAGTCGAGGATAACATGTTGTCATTCCTACAATGTAACCCTTCTCATTTCCTACCTCCTTCCCCTTTCCATATTTAGGTAATGAGGTACAAATAATCCTTCCATCCTGGAATCATCAGAAAGAATTTCTAATTTAAGATGATATGAATTTGAAAAAAAAAAAAGATGCACACCATTTGTGCTTTCTTAAAATGTCATGGATTATTATTTTTTTAATAAAAAGGAAGAATTGAAGGCAAAACTATAGATAAATTCCAAGGAATATAAAGACTACAAATCAAAATTTCCTCCAATCACGTACTTAGGAAGAATTTTCAGCAAGATGTTACATTGGTCTAGATTTTAAAATTGTAAAATAAGTGTCTCGCTAGATGTAGTATCCTTAATGATGCAAGGATCCTTCTTTTTCTTTTTCTTTTTTTTCTCAATTGGTAGCTAATGCTATCTGGGTATATATCTTATATTCGTAAGACATATCAATTCCTTTTTCGAATATCAATTCTTGTGAATGTTCTGAGGCCTGAATATCTAGAACTAAACCATTTAAGTATAATGGTAAATAAAGAAAAATCACCTGTCCATAGAGAGTTGAACCCATTCCACCTGCATGCTGATGAGCAACTCTATAGATAACGTATCCACTAGTTTTCATTTGGAAACTTGTCTTTTTGAGATCAATGCATCCACTACCATACTTTTGAGTAGTGTTGCAAGCTTCAACATCATACTCAATCTGTCGAAAAAAGAAAAATCTATATTACTCTTGCTAAATTCAAAAGTGAAGATGTAATTAACAAATGGTTGCTGCTAATTTTATTACTTGGCCCTACAGACTAAACTACTAGAAGAAAGCTCTTGTCAGTTGTTACCTTATTAATATAAAATTTAAATTCTCTAAATATGTCTAATGGGGAACAAGGGAGTGAGTATTATTGAACCAAAATAACACAATATCATGAAATTCTAAAAAGAATACTCACTTGGCAATTATGGCTCACATTTAATCCGCTTGGACCATTCGATATTTTCACAGTATCGGTCACATCAAAAACATAAACTTTCAAAGGAACTATAAGATTGTCCCAGTCAACCCACTCCACTGTGTATCTAAGGTAGACCGTCTAATCAACCCCTTATGGCTTTCCTTCAATCTGCACTGTGCATTATTGTTGCAGCACCATCCACCACCTATGTAACCTGGTCTCAGAGGCTGGCCATTTTTCGTCCTTTGTTACATTATATAGATCACACCTGCATTCTGTGCAGCCAATCCTATCTTCTACACCACGTGTATCAATGATGTGAAGATTCACCATCCATTTCTCTTCATACCCAGCAGGAAGTTCTGTTGGATTGCCAACCTCTATACCAAAAGGATCTGGAATACGTGTAGCTGTTTGTCGAGTTTCAGATCCAAGGCCAAAGTACTGTGAAAGAAGATTTTGCTGGCGAATGCCAGCATTTCTTGAAATAACTTTATCTTGAGGATCTGTAGAATATTTGGGCTGATAGTATTTAATAACAGTCCAATGGTGAAGATAAGTTTCATAGAGAGGAATAGAATTCCCTTCATCATCAACTAGTTTGCCATAGAAATTCTTGATTGCAATATGTCCTTTGGGAAACTTCAAATCATGGTAGTTCTTGTTTGAACTTATTCCTGGTGCAAGTTCAACTTTGGGGGATAAAAAAACAGCTGATTTTATTTTACCTTTGGATTTCCCAGATGCTTTTGATGGTGTGCTAAGTGCTAGAAATAATATTACTAATAAGATTGCCCAATCTTGATATATATGCCTCATTTTGACCTGCCAAAGTAATTTTAGTAAGATATTCATGGACTGTAAGTTTAAATTTATCATCTCTAAGACATTCAGGTAGACAATTAGTCTCACTTCAAATGGTAATGAGATAACTTGGATGTAAACGGAAAAAAAAAAGAAAAAGAGAGACCAGTAACATGACAATTTATGGGAAATGCCAAAATAGATATGGATTCATTTTATTTTCTTTTAGTAAATATGTCAAAATAGTTTCTATAAGGATAATTTTAAGCAAAACAGTAGCCAATTTGAAGTGTGTTTGTGATGTGTAACAATGTGTACCCAGAGCATCAACCCTTTCTTCAAATATTTATTTTACAATTTTAATATAGAAACCCTAGAATCAATGAGTTTTTGGCCTTCATTATACTATGTTTTAGGTTTGTACTTTGATGACGTTTCTAAACATCGACTCTTTGTCTACAAGCAACATGCTTGTTCTCTCTCCCTTCCTACTTATAGCTTGCTTTTTGATGCAGATGATTAATTAGAGAAAAATAGTTAAGTACTCATTTAATTAAATGATTTGCTAAAATTTTTAATTTATTCTTCTCTTGAGCTTCAACAATCATGTTTAATCCATCAACTAGGTTAGGACAGAATAATCCATCCAAAGGCACATGATAACCTTGTTGATGGATTAAGCTTGATTGTCAAAATTAAAAAGAGAAAATTTTTAGCAAAACTTGCAATTAAAAGTGTATGTTAAATGGGAAAGGGAAAGGGATTAGCTACTTGTGCAATTGTACATGTCCTAAGAGATGGGAAAGGGATTATCTATCTATAATAATCTTACTGCCCATGCAAGTTGTGTCATGCCACCTTGTAACTAAAGGTCAATTTTTCAATTTTCTTTTCCTTCAAATATGACTAGTTAAAATAGGTAACAAATAGGGAAATGTGTGAATCCCCAAAACTTCATGTGATCTGCACTTTACCTCTAAACATTTTAAAATATGCATTTAACTTAAGCTTTTTAACATGTGGCATGTCACATTCAAATCTTAATTGTTGTTAAAATATATATAAACACAAAAAGTCATATGCATGACACAATTAAAATCACCTACTATTGCAGTCTTTAAAATAACAAGGGCAATTTTGCCAACACTTCTCTACAGCAAGGATCACTAGGCCTCATTGGAGTTTGCAAGGACTGAATTTATCAAATTTATTGGAAAAAGTCCCAGCCGTGCTGGTGGATAGATATAATAGAAGAAATATAATGAATTTGTTTTCTACGATTCTAACCTGCGCTGTGAGATCTCACCAACCCAGATGGGATCAATCTTGAACTTGGCTTACAAACCTTTGAATTTGACGAAGACTTCGTCTGACTCTACCTTTACAAAGTCTTGATCGTCGCGTGGTAATTTGGAATGGAAATTCTTGATTTCCATTGATTCTAATAACAACTATATATATATAAGTAAAGCATCATCAATCAACTACATGCAGCCAAATATAGCCACCATTATATATGCTACTTCAAAATATAGCTAGATTAGTTATAACATATTACAATAGTTACAACTAATCACAATATTTCCAAATCATGATAGCAGATATAGTATCCTAATAGCATCATCTAGTTGAAGCAAACAGATTTTGAATGCCTAACTTGCCAAAAAAAAAAAAAAAATGGCTTTTGTTTTTTGGTGGATTCAAAGTGTATGTGAATTGTTTTTAAATTTTATTATGTTGAAAATTCAAAGTGTGTGTGTATGTATTCTCTTAATCAATTTTGATTATTTGAATGAATAATTTAAGTAAATAATACATAGAACAAGTTTAATTTAGCTTTTAATGTGAAGAAGAGAAAAGGAGCTCATCCTTATAGTGGAGATGAGAAGGTAGTTAATAAATTTGATACATAAGTCTCTGGGACCATAGATAATTAATGAAATTATGACTTTAGTAGATGATAGCATTGAAGAAAGCATTGAAAAGACTTGCAATTATAGACTTTTTGTTGACAAAGTTCATAACCAAACAAAAAATAAACGTGAACTTGGCAAAGCGGAATTGATGGGGATGTATAATGAAATATTTAACCTATTTTTGAAATTTACGACTTTAAAAAGAAAATCCATTTCAACATTAAAATTGATTCTTCATGTTTGGATTAAAAGGAAGAAAAAAGAATCATTATGACAATAGACGTGTCTTTGGATTATATTTTTTTTTATCAAAAAAAAAAAAGCAAGATTTTAGGATGAGAGGAGGCTATATTTATACTAAGGCGAGAGAGCATGTCACAAAACCTAAGCAAGGGATCCAACCATACTTATGAATTGTTTACCAATAGAGGACTGCTTGATGTTTATAAAAGAGAACTGTTGAAATGCAAGCATACATTACCGTGTTGCCGGCAATATATTCCAGGGTTGTCATATCCAAGGAATTGATCAATTAATTACTAAAGTACTAAGCTCAAAGTTTATTTAGGCGTTCGAATTATTGCGAATGAACAAGCAAAAATAGGAAACAAATAAATGAGATCGTAAGTGATGATGGGAAATAAATGAGACAAAGCCCAGGGTCTCAATTTCAGCTCAACCGTTTGTATTGAATTACTTCATTTCCTTAATCCTATTAACTATACTAATTGTCAATCAGGATTCCTAATGCATTACTAAGCCTTTCCCATGGTCGAATTATCCTAACTTAAACTATCAATTTAATCATATCCCTATGTGAATTGTAATACTCTAGATTGCCTTTCTCTTCTATTTCTTTTTCTCTAAATAATAATCCTTTTCTCTTGTGTTTTTTTTTTTTCCTAGATAGCTAACACTTTTTGGTTGCTATGATCATTAGTTTAGGGATCAAAACCAAACCTAAATGTCGTTTTTCCTATATCCATATACAAGTAGCTAGGATTAAGAGAATCAGACGTAACGTAAACTAGAAGAAAAGAATGATAATCTTAATGTTAACAAAATTATCTGAGTAAATAAATAGAAGACAAACAGAAAAATCCAAAAAACAACATTAACAGAACAAGAAGAAAAAAAACAAAGAACGAAACATCATTTGTATATCAATGGCAATTTTCCAACGTAAAGACTAGAGAATGATTGGACATAAAGAACCCTAATCAAGTTTGAAAACACAGTTTGTTGCAGGGTTTGAATGAAGTTAAACTTTTCTTCAGATTCTGCTTGATATGGGAAACTAATTTGTCAAAGAAATGAAAGAGGTCAAGAACTTAACCTTTTGGCTTTCATTTCTAAATGAGTTTGCTATAATCTTTTACAGTTTACACTACATTTTCAGCAATCATCTCAAATGGTAGTGAAGAAATTTGGTGATATTTCTTTCAAAGGGAATGATTGTAAGTTGCCAAAGCTGTTTAGAATTGTCTCAACAACTTCAGGAAAATCTACGGAGGTTACATGTGTAGTGTCTCTGTTTTATGGACCCCAAGGGCTTATGATATGATCAAACGGTGGTTGTGGCTATTATTCATGGGCATCTTAAGAAGCTTAGCTAGAGCACCTTGGTTATTTCATGTTACGTGGTTGTCAAATAATCCATACAAGTTGCCAATTGAATTATTCCGCTTATAAGGCTTAAGTTTTTGAGATAGAAGTATCATATATTCATCTCATTCAAAAAGTGCTAGCTCCCAAAACAGTGAGACATAGATTATCGCACGTCTCACTCGCTATAAAGGACATCTAGCAAGAAAACAATCAACATCTACATGTAATGTATAGCTCCCAAAATACACGCCAGTCTTTCTGCAAGGGACTATTGCATTTGTTCATAAAAAAAGTTGCATTGTCCATTTTCTACTCACCAGTGCACAAACACAGAAGTAAGACCCACGTCACATGTTTTCTATGCAATTCCAAGCAAATTATGGCATGGTACTAAATAAAGATTCCTCTCAAATTATGTTTATTCATGTCCGTCGAGCTTTTAATCAAGTAGTTGGGCATGTTCCTGGAGTACTTTGGGGTTCCAAGATCAAATCTAAATAGTCACAGTCTATCCCAATCTAAGTTAAACACCTCTAGGTGCTCATTTACTTTGTGCAAGTCCTTTGTCGACTGGGATCTATGCATAAGTTTACTTTGCCTGATAGTTGACCTTTGACACAATGTTAGTTGAAGCTCCGCTGAGAATTAACTGTCTAATGAAAAATAATTTTAAAAATTAAAATTTTATCAAGAAAAATCACCAATACTGAGCAGATGTTCTTACCATAAAGCATTTGCTTTTCTCATGAATAATACAATTGCTTTTGTCTTTTCATTTATGCTTGAACCCACACATAAAGCATCACAGAGTGGCGTTAGCAGATTCTTTTACCAGTGCAATCAATAAGTGGGTAATTAAATAACCAATTATTATTATTAATGTGCACATATAATCTGAAAAAGCTTAACTTTAATCAGTGACACCAACCAAAAAGAAGGTAACTTTGTGACAGATCAAGGTTTTGGCAAAACAATTGGTCAAGAAACTTGAACATCATGTGTGAATAAAAGGTTGTCATCAAAAGAAAAGGCTTCTAGAATCCAACATTATTGTCTTGTTTTGAATAATGTATTCTGTATTTGCCTTCTATATTTGGTTGGTGGAAACACTCTGTTCAAGTATCTTATAATTGTGTGGGAAGCAGAAGATAATGTATACTGACAAAGTCTACTACAATACAATGCTGTATATCTTTTCACCCTTAATTCAAAGAGGGATAACACATGCACACCCACTTCTGGATACTCATATTTTACATCTTTTTTTTCTTTTTGTATCTCTCTTATTTTTCTGTTTACAATTTTATTCATACAAATAACATAACTAAAATAAATAAGGTGTATATGGAGGTGTGTGAAACTAGCTTTTCTCTTATTATAATATGGCCATACTTTTGCTCTGAAAGTCCACATTCTCTTCCATAAACTCAAAAAGCCTGTGAAAAAGTGACTTCGAAATCCCACTTCATTCCATATCCCCACTTTATTTTCATAAATTCATCTATTTCCATGCAACCACTTGTAGGTCTTCTCTTTCTCTTCTGAAGTGTTTCTTTCTTTTTTTGGTTCTGCAATCTGATAGTGAAGATAAGATTAGTGCTTCTAATCCTCACTCACAGTACACAAAGAGAAAGAAGAAGAGAAAAAGAGGCATGTTTGGCTAATTGTTTTTCAACAGAAGAAGAAACAATGGGAGTTGAGAAAAATGCGGTTGCTTCCCTCATTCAAGCAAGCCTTGTCGCTTACATGTTACCCTCTCTTAGCTCTTCTCAGGAGCAAATCAAGGTCATAAACAGCCATTCAAACACCAGAGATAACCACCACAATGTAATTCAACATAGAAGCACTTTTCTTATAACATTCTATTACAAAATAGAAAAAGCACTTTTCTTTGAAGCTCACATTCTGAATGATTTTTCTGTGAAGATAATCCTGAACTTCAGTTCCAGATTATAGTTCATGGGTTTCTCTTGTGGGCTGCAATGGGGTTCTTGATGCCCCTTGTATACATATAATTCGAATTTCAAACAGAGAGGAGAATGGAAGAATGGCTAGAATAGCATGCAGTTTTGCAGGCAAGTGCATATTCTAGATCTGCAGTTTTATTATTTTTGTTAGTTTAACAGCGCTATGATGAATACTTTGTGGACAATAAAGGGATTCAAATATACTGTATCTTTAGAAACTCAGCTTTGTTTATCGCATTTTATGGACCGAGAATGTGAAAAAAAAACAGAAGTTATGCTGTATAAGCTTTTCTTGCATTGATTATGCTTTCCTTTTTCTAAAAAATCTTTTCAATTTTTTGTGTAACAGATGCTTGCTGTTCTCCTGGGCACAGCAGGAGAAATAATGTCCATAAAAATTTCAACAACTTCAACAATAATCATCAAAGAGTAGGAGTGGCATTATATGGTATTATCTGGCTAGAAGCTATTCTCGGTCTTTTTAAACCACAAACGTAATAATTGACCTGAGTTTTATAAAGGAAAAGCTTAATGGCCATTCATAATTTATTACATTTTAAAGATTTTTCATGTTCCTTTCTCTTACTTTGTTGATTTATTCAGTTATTTGTGATTTCTTTTCATTCAATGTTCCAATTTTCTGCTTATAGAATATGATGATTATGATTATGAATCTTTGTCTTTTTCTTCACAGGGAATCCAAAAGGAGAAGTGTATGGTTCTTTTCACACTGGATAATTGGAACTGCAGTGACCTTTCTAGGTGTCTTATTAGAGAGAACCACTAGATATAGGAATATAGGGATAGAAGAAATTAGGGATAAATTTTAGTTTCCTTTTTGGATTTTGAATTCTTATTTCTGAATTTTGTAACATGACACTTTTCTTCTGAAGATGCTTTTAGTTGAAAAATATGATTACATGACATTTAACTAAATTGATCACTAACACGTGTTGATTTAAGTTGTAAATTAAAAAGTTAAGATCATTTAAATATATTGATCTCGATTTAACTTTATATATATGTAAAAAATATTTTTGATAGAACTCACTTCTTTTTGGGTCTCTAGTATCTAGTCCAGATTAGTGATGAGTTAAAAAACTTTATAATAGATTTATATCTCACAATTAGTAATGGTCAAACAAAAAAAAGTTACTCCTTTACCATTTGCTAACCCAAACAAGATAAAAGACAAGCAGTGAACAGATCAAGGATATATATATATATATATATATATATATATATATCATTATAATTATAATAAATTTATAAATATATTTAGTTATTTATTGATGTAATTGCTTGCAATCACACGTCTCAAATATTTGAAGCTATAAAGAAATATACTTATGGTTTTATCTTTATCTTGGTCACGTGCATAATCTCACATTTATGATTTTTTTTAATAAATTATTTATAGGACATAAAGATGTCCAAAATCAGCCCAACCTTGTCCCCGGTCTATTCTTTTTTCTTTTTTTTTTGAAAAATTAACTTTTGGGGTTGGACTCTTGGGTCACAGGTTTGCAAACATTGACCCAACTCAAGTAACCTATTTAAGTTATTTAAATTAATTAAAATTTAGTTTTTTAAAGCCATTTGTTTTTTTGTATTTTATGGTATAAACTATAAATACTTTTTAATAATATTATCATAACATATTTCTTATTGTATAAGTTAATTATGTTTAATACTTAAAAAAATTACATCAACCTCCACTGTAGTTACCTTGTTTTCACTTATTTTTCCTTTTATTTTAAAAACTTACACATACTTCCTATGTAGTTTGAAAATATATTATACTTAAGTCTAACTTTTAACAATTGACTAACGAAAGTGTTAGTCAGTGGTTAATATAATTAAAATATCATAAATACTCTTAATAATTTATAATTTTGATTTCTCTTATAATTAGCTTACGTTTCATTTACTTTCCTCTATTATTAAAACATACATGTACTGTCCTCATAATTAAAAAGGCATAACACTTAAATACAACCTATAACAATTACATTAACCAATACACTAATCATATATTTTTAGGTAGAGGAATATATATATATATATATATATATATATATATATATTGTAGGAGTGATATATTATATATTATATTTTATATAATATATTAGAATGCAATAAAAACTCACTTGCTAAACACATTATAAACCAATCATTTAAATTAGATGTTAAAAAAATTTTAAAAATTAAATATATTCTATTTGTTTAGATTGTTTTAAAAGCATCCATTATACTTGTAAGATAAAAGTAATAATTAAAAAAATGAAAAAAAAGACAAATGAATAGTGCAACATGAGGCTAGAATTTAATTGTTAGTTCAACTCAAATGAACTTTTGAAGCGAATATAGCATAGAATTTCTAATATTTTGAAAGAAAATTAATCTTGCTGACACCAACTTATTTGACATAAATTATTTTACACATTATTTTATTTCAAAATAAAGAGACAAAGGTATAAAAAATACAGTTTAATTAAATTAATAATTATAATGTTTAAAATTTTTATTTTTATTTAAATAATTTTTATATTTTTAAAAATACTTTCAGATTTACATAAATATTTCTTTTAAAATATTATATGAAATATGGGGTATAAATAAATTAAAATTAATACAGGACATAAATGAAAATAAGGTGAGTTACTCTATGATAATTTTTATTTAAGTTTATTTATGAAATGTTTTAGAAAAATGAAAGGAAAAAAATCTGAAAAAAATATTTCTTAATCATGTTAGTTAAGTAAGTTTAAATGTAGGTTTTGAAAATAAAAAGAAGATAAATGAAAAATAAATTAATTATAAAGGAAGTTGGTGTAATTTTTTTCTTAATATTTTTACCTTACTTCACCGTATGACTTAATAAAGTTTGTGACATACAAAACTAGAAGTAAGAGGTAAAAATAACATTATGTTGTATTATTTTAAAAGTATTACGATGAATTTTGATTTAAATTTAAACTAAATTTACATTTTTTGCACTAATTTGTAAAAGCTTAATTTTTTTTAATCATTCTACCCGTCAACTCAACCCCATGCAGGGGTTGGGTTGAGTTTGATAAACAGTTTTTTTAAAAGAATCCGACCCATATCTACATAGATGGGTTGGGTAAAAAATCCCATAAAACCCACACAACCTGACTTGTGGACATTTTTACATATGTACTTTACTCCTATCATGCTCATGATAGTTTAATCTGTTGAAGAAGAAGAAATTTTCAACTCTGCCAGCGTTTAGATATGGGAAACTGTGTGGTGGCATCCTGGTGGCCGCCTCATTGGCATGGTATGGACTAATGATCAAACCCTTATTTGCATGGTGCAGGATGGTACAATTTATCGGTACAATATCTAGGCTGAGCATATTGAACCCAAATTTTTCAAATACCATAATATAAAATCTCAAATTTATAAAATTGTTCTAATCTATACATAATATAAAAGGAGTCCTTAAATTTGGCCAATTAGCCATGCCAAGTCAGCAACTAATTTCATCTCTAATTTTCACCCTCAATTAAAAATGTAAATCAATTATTCCAAAAGAAATAAAATAAAGTGGCATGCGTTTGGCATTTAACCCATTGGAATATGTGATTAATTTTCATTCTCAATTAAATATATCTGTGGTTAATATGTATGAAGAAATGCAGTAACCCATTATTTTTGTTATAAATATTTTTGATTTTTAAATGCCTATCTAATAAAATATTCTCTTAGGACTGACTCAATTAATACTTATTTATTTATAATTTATTAAATAAACATTATCCCTTTTAGGGTTAGGGTTTCACTTACCTTGTATATATATATCCCTTAGTATAAAGGACGTTCTTTGGAAGGCAGTAGAAAACTTTTTTCTCAATTCTCTCAACTCATTCTCTCTATCTACTTTTCACAATTTTCATTCTCTATATCTACTTTTTTACAACCTTCATTCTCTGTATCTATTTTTCACAACATGTTATCAGCACCACGTTCTACTTCTACCATTTTTCCATTGCGCAGGGTTGCCAAATTTTCATCAATTTAATTGTCGAGAAAAAGGCATACACCACAAGGTAATTGCTCATCCTCACTTGATTTCTATTCACACCTTTTTCTTTTTTCTGTTATCATATTCCTAGTCAAGGGAAAGCGATCACTTGGCTGCATCCATATATTTAGTAATAATCAAATAGGTGCATCCTTAGATCAAAGATATTTTATGTCTTTTTGAAAAATAAAAGAGATCTTGCACTTTTAGTATGTAGACTATTTAATCTATTTGTTACTTGATATGCCTCATTTCTAAAATATGAAGGCAACTGATTTTTACCTGATGAGACAATTCAATTTCTTTTATACTTCTCATCCAGAAGCATAAGAAAATTGTGCGACCATAATGGAAAATTTTATTATGAACAATTAATTTTATATAAAGTGTAATCTAAAGTTATCCATTCAAATAGAATAAAATAGATCCTAAAGTTATTTACACTCATATAATATATGGAAAATAATTATGCATTTTTTTTAGCTTTTCTTTTGCCCTTTTATTTTTGGGTTAGGCTCATAGAGTCCAGAAAGATAAATAGGGGAGAAAAAAGAAAATTGCATGACCATAATGGGAATCAAATCCATGAGCTTCTAATCCAACAACAAACATGCTACCACTGCGCAATGGATCCAATAATGTCTTATAGGCTATTGGTTAATTACTTATTCAATGAAACCAATACATTAAACAATTTCTTTTATCCCTTTTATAGTTTAGTGCATTTTTTTTCTTTGGTACTATAGCCAATATATTGATTTATGCTTCTGCATAGTAATTTTTGTGATCATGCTTATTGATCTTGTGATCATTACCTAATTTATTTTACATTTTATAGTGCAAATATCTCAAATTTAGCAAAATTTCACTTCGTCGCATTGGACATCTTTGGGACGAATTACTTATCTTGAGTATTAGATGTTGAGATCCATTTAGATGCAAATGGTCTTGGCGACACTATCAGAAAATCTTGTGAACCCTAAAGTGGATCTTGACGCTATCCATTCTAAAGTTATTCACATAGAAGTTGAATTGAATTTTGAAGTTATCCATGTATATTATAAGGTGGATCCTGGAGCTATCCACATAAGTAGTAAAGAAGATCCCAAAGTTATCCATTTAAGGTATAAAGATATTTCTAACTAAAAACTAAATAATGGTTTAATTAAGTATGCAGGTGGATTTTTACTTTGATACTCAAATCTACATTTTTGGATCTTAAGATTTGCCTTTCGAGTTGAATTTTGAGACACTACTGTTGTCACCACACTTAACCATATTTCTAGGATTGAATCTCAAGTTGAATCCCAAATACATAGATCTTTTTTGGTATGAGATTACAATTCTCGTTTCTACATGTATATGGCTGCTTCAGCTTCAGTGAATAATTAATAAATTATGGGATATAACTTTTGCTTTCTTTTGTATGCTTAAATGGTTATTTCATATATGCATGTATATACCGTTTATGTTTTAATAGTCATTGATTATGAGTATTCAGTTACATGCATATGAATATGATTATACTATGGATGCCATTGAAAAGTCAGAAAATTTATCAATCAAGCTTCAAAAATTGAAATTTGTTTTTGGGTGCAATTTGTTTCTCAGATTGGACTATTCTCCATTCCCAAAAATTGTCATGTTTACTCTATATATATATTGGGGCAATTCATTTCTTGGATTTGATTATTAGTTTTCTGAGAAAGCTCGAGTTCTTTCTAGACTTAGCTTAATCTATTTTGCTTAGTTTCCAAGGAAGTTATAGTTCATTTTATTTATGGTAGATTAATTTTGCATTATCTTTATTTTTTTTTAGTTCTTTATGCTATTCATTGCTCTTGTTTGTCATTCACTTCAATATATAGTTAATATGTTGTCTTATAAAATTATTTTACTTATGGATTAGCTAACATAGTAGCAATGATTAATTGGCAGTTTGACACTCTAAAATATGTGTTGCCAATATATGTTTATGCTGTGATATGATTTTGAAATATTATAGTGCAATAAAGGAAAATAAGTCTATTACTCGAAATCGTAAGCCATCATCCAATGATTTTTCTCTATTCCCAGAAGTGAATAGAAAAGCTATCAAGAAATATGAGCACATACATTGCCATGAATAAGAAAACACAATTGATTCTAATACTATAAATACCTCCCACTAGAAGTGGGAGAGCAATGAAGAAAAGAGGTAAAGGGATATTTTTGACTCATTTATTTAATTTACTTTTAAGTTATTTTCTCTCTTGTTTAAACTTTATCAATTTCACATATTGTATGATACTAAATTATTTCTATTGTACAAAGATAATATTACTACTATATTCAATAGTGCAAAGACAATTGAGTACTCTTGAAGAGCTAGAAGAATGGAAATTATAATTAAAAGCTCATGAAGATTTAGTAAATTTTTACCTTGAGAAATTATAAGAATTTTACCCAATTTGTACTACTGAAAATTTTTCAATTTGTAGTCTAAACACCAAAAGTATAAAGCCAATTATGGACAAATGGGCTTTTGCATGAATACAAAACAAAAATGATGCTTAAGGATTTTCATAAATAATTGGCATTGATTTTGAATAGATTTACTTAATTGTGATAGATGCAAGTATCTAATGATACTTATTTAGTTTGGCAGTATATGAATGACATTATTTACATCAATTTCATCACTCTAGCATTTCCTGCAATTTAAACCACCGTTAAGTTGATAAATAACTGCCAGTATTGATAAGTTTAAGGGACAAAGTTGAAGAGTTTAAAATGTGAGAGATTAAATTGATTAGAGTATTAAGTGTGAGGGACTAAAACAGGGTTTTACTCTATATCTTCTTGGAAGATGACCGGTGAAATTTCTTGGATCTTATCTTAACCAAGAGTTGTTGAATTCTGGATTAACATAGGTTTTTGTGTGACCAAGATTATCAGGAAACTGCTGAATAAAATTTGAATGTAACGATATTACTAAAATTCTTTCAAGCCATTGAATCTCAAGATCTTAAATGTCAATGCTCAGAGTATTAGAATAGGGAAAGAGGCTCTGTGTCTGAAGAGAGATGTTCAGTGTAGAATGTTCAGTGCAGAGAGATGTTCTTGAAGCTGATTGAGGAGATGCAAAAAAATATGTAGATAAAACAAGGATTAATCTCCATTCTTTCTGATTGCTGGTAGTCATATTTTCCATTCAGTCAACAGTTAGGCCCATAATTCGTTAGAAATAAAAGGAAAAACAAAAGAAAAAAAAACTAGTCAGGCCTATTCTTTCATAAACCATTACATTGAAGAAGTTAGTGGATGAGATGAGGCCATGACAAATTTTGCTAGTCACCTACTCTCAGTGATGATCTGGTTATAGAAAATGTCATTTAGCCATTACAGATGTGCTAACTTTTCCATTAGCTTTTGATTAGGATGTAGGACTTACATCTTTCATCTTTATTATGATGATCTCCATAATCTCCAAATTGTTGTATATATGCAGAAAACAAATGTTTTTGTTCTTACTAATTATAGAAGTAGGTAGGGTACATGGAAGATGACGAGTAGTCTCAGTCTTACATATCATATCTCAGTTTTATGCCTGCAGCAATGCAAAAATGTCAAATTGCTGCAATTTTTATTCTCAAATTTTGGTCATCTAGTTATATATGGCTTCTCTTCAATTGATAATTCTATTAATCCTTCACATCTCTTGATTTAGTAGTGTGGAGTGTTTGACACATTTCACACTTGACACTTTGACGCACGCCCTATAGCATTGCTACTATAGGTTGCGATCAAATTAAATATTTTAGGTTCAAGTTTCAAACTAGGGTCGTGTTCTCAACGACCCACTAGCACAGGTTTCAGTCAATTAGGCGAATGGGGGAGGGGGGTTTCAGCAATTTAACAGTAAATAAATGCGATGAACAGTAAAATATAAGTAAACAGATGATGGAAATGTAATTAACCTAAGGAACTATTAGACAACGGTGATTCTATCCTCGACCTAAAGATAAATTTAACTCCAATTATACCAATTAATTAGATTAACCCCGAAATCTCAATATTAACCTACCTAATTAATTAATTTGGTTGAACCCTCACTAAGTCGGTATCCCTGCACCTAGTTCGGCAATTCCTACTACACAATCACATAGATTATGGTCATTGGAACAAAATCTAACCCTAATCAACATCACAACAAAGGATTAGAGCATCCATGACCTAAATTCTGAATTTCTATCCAACTAAATCAAGTTTTACTCCGTGAAAATTACTCCTAGGGTGATTAGGCCTAGAAATCCCACAAACCCATCCAACAATCATGCATAAAAATCATCATACCCAATCACAGAGAAAGAAATGAGGAGTAGAGAAGCATAACTATCATTAAATTCAAAATAAACATAATACAGGTCTCAAGAATCAAACTGACTGTCTTCCAGTTATCCCAAATTGACTATAGATGCGCCTGGCCTTCCATTTTTATGGAGGTAGCCATGGGAGAAGGAGAAAAAAATGAAGAAAACCAAGGAAGAAGATGAAATGGCAGCTAGGAATGGTGAAGGAGAAGGCTTGGCCGAATTTCCCTAGGTCTAGTGCAAGAAAATTACAAAAGTGCCCCTCCTTATGTTGCCAAAAGCCTATTTCACCCTTTTAAAGTTGAGAAAATATCCTTTGTACCCTTGCTTCATGAATTAATGAAAATTATTACTCTAATCCTAAGCTTGGACAAAAATCCCAACAGGTTCTGAGGCCTTCCAGGTCCAGTCCTGAAATTAAAAATTCCTAACAAGTAAAATTGGACCTTAAAGTGAGAAAATTAATATAAAATACAATAAATTGTAATTAGGCCTCAATGATAAAAATAGATGTTAATTAAACAATTAAATACAAATTGGAAATGCTAGAAGTAAGTATAAGAGTATATAGAAAAACACTTAAAAGAGTTTATCACACTCGTACGTACTTTAAATGATGTTCAATTTTAATATATATATATATATATATATATAAATTTTAACACTTTAAAATAATTTAGAAACTAGGATAGGGTAGTTTTATTTGATCATTTTAAATTTTTTTCAGAGTTTTAACCATAAAAAACATAAAAATAAAAAATTAAGGTTTAAAATTGAAATCGTCCACAACGATAGCCTAAAAAAAAGGACAAGCAGAGATTAAAAGATTCAAACTCTAAAAGTTTTTACTTAAAAGTTAAAACTAAAAAACCTTAAAAAGATAAATAAACACCACACAACTTTAGGTGAATTATCATTTTTGAATTCTATATACTAATTCTATTTATTGAGAGAAAAATTGCATGATCGTAATTTGATTATATTGGATTTTTTTTTTTATTTGGTCATCCACTTTGATTTTATCAATTTTTCAAAAAAACTATCCAATTGATCCCATTATAAGGGTCATCCAAACAAATCTCATCTTTATTGGATCAATTTAGATTGAATTATTTTAATTGGTTTTTGCCATTCAAAAAATTTAAAAATTATATGTTCTTCAACTGTTCAACATGCAATAAATTTTACAAGACAACAATAACAAATAATAAATTCAACTAAAATTAGGTTAATACTTAAATGAACTTAACTATAAAATGACGTAGCATTATACTTACGATATATTATATATATTTGTAATTGGTCAGTTTGGTTGTTATCAATATTTTTTAGATTGCCATCCAACAACCAAAAATTTAATCTAATCAATATGATTAAATAATTAGTTTTGATCAATTTTTGGCAATTTGGATTGGATCAGTTCAGTGGAGTTTGGTTTGGTTTGGATGTGAACACCCCTACTTGTTATGTAAAATGGTACCTCTTGAGTCTTAATTTCTCTTCTTTTTTTTTTTTTGTTTTGGTGAGGCTCTTTATAACAAGTCTTATCTCACTAGGTAAATTCAACTACATAAATTACATGATGCCATTAGCTCTCTTAGAAATCAAATTTTCAAGAATATCATTAATTAAGAAATCCCTTTTTATAACTTTTTCCAGTGCTCTTTTAGGTCTTTCTCTACACTGTCATAGGGCTAAATACTATATGATCAACCCTTTTCATAGATGCCATTATCAGCCTTCTTTGTGTATGTCCACATCATATTGATCATTTTTTTTTTCATCTTCTCTATAATAGGTGTCACCACGATATCCTTTAATGCAATTGCTTTGTATTTTGTCCTTTAATGTGCGGCAACACATTCATGTTAGCATTCTTATCTTAACCATCGAACTTATATCCTATGTGTGACATTTTTCTCAATTTCCCCATCAATTTATAATATAGAACCCAAATATTTGAACTTAAAAACTTGTGATATAATAGGTTTTTTTTTTAATTTTTACCTCCAGATGTCTCCATCTTGCCTCTCATTGAATTTGCAAGGTAGATACTCTTTCTTGCTCCTACTCAAGTGAAAGCCTTTTAATTCAAATGTTTGTGAGACTCATTATCAGAAAAATTATAAAGCTTGACAAATAGTTTTAAAATGGTGAATGTATAAATCTTGAAATATTAAACTCATTATCATAGAAAAATTATAAAGCTTGACAAGTAGTTTTGAAAAGGTGAATGTATAAATCTTGAGATATTTTAATATATAATTGTTTAAATCTTTTGTCATTGTGTTATGTCAAATTATTATAATATATAGTGGTATCTCAATTCTTATATTTTTGATATAGTCAATGTCACTGTGTATGTGACATGTCGTGTCCTATGTTCATGTCAAAATAAATGCTTCATAGCATTCAAGTATTCCAAACCAGGAATATCATGTAGTCCTTCTGGGATTGATCCAAACAAAGATGAAGGTTTTATTCCATGGAAGGAATTTCCTTGTTAATAAAGTTACTTCAAGCTTATACAACCTCCAATGGTTCAAGGAATGTCACTGGATGGATGATTTTCTAAGATATCCAACTTATCAATGTTTTTAAGCCTGCCATCCTTAGTAGGCAGGGTGCCACATAATGGTTATTTATTTTTTTAAAAATAAGTTTAGAAGAATTGATAGAAAGAAAAACAACTCATAACTTCTAAGCTAAAACTATAGGTACCTTTTAATATAGTAGTGTCAAAGTGTCAGGTACATTTCCAACACCAATATCAACATGACAACCATACAACATGTCTCTTCAAACATTGTCTAATCAATTTTTTTATTTTTTATTTTTATAGTTTGAACACTTGAGCCAATACCTTAAAATGGCTTGGATACTTGGATTGGATACTCGAATAGCACACCTCTGTCTGATTTTTTATTTTATTTTTTCTTCAAATGTTTAGCAAATAAATACGTAAAAAAATATAAGATTTAGAAATATAATTCTTCACAACCATAAAACTCAAAAAAAACAAAAGAACTATTTAATCTGGTCTTAATATATAATTAGTTACATCTTTTTTCACTGTTATATCAATATATATATATATGTACATATATATGTATGATGTTTTGGTGTCTTACATTTTTGACATAAGCGTTGTTCCCGTGTTCATATCAGTGTTATGTTTAGTGTCTGTGTCAGAGTTTATGCTTCATAGCTTCTAAGGGTATAAGGTTGTTTTTTGAGAGATCCGGGTATTTAAATTTTTGCAATTTCCAACACTTGGTGGAATATTTCCTCCTAGCATGTTCTGTCACTGGTGCAATTGTGACAACCAACTGTGATTGCCTATAAAGGCACCTTTCCTAACAATTTGTAACACTTAAGGTTAATACTTGCAACTTTTGAAGCATCCCAAAAGTGATTGGAATGCTCTTAATACGGGTATTTCCGAAGTCCAAGGCAATTAAATTAATGAAATTTCCTATTGTAGCAAGAATACATAGTTCCATATATTTGAAATTAATGGCCCCCAAAGTTATTAAAATTCAAAACCAAATATTCCAAATTGCTACAGTTTGTTAACGATGCAATAAAATCGGCTTCTAGCCACCAAAGATCCTGAAGATCTCCTATACTTGGAACTTGTTCCACAAAATGGTTTATTGGTATATCAGATAATAGAAGAACAGATGCGCTGGAGATAGAACTTGGGATAGGACCTATGTTTTGATTCATACCAATGCCAAACATTTAGACTAGAGATAGTGAGGAACAAGTTGGCAGGAAGGGAGATGTAACATCCCAAATTTTCTAAGAGAAGAACATAAATCTACACTAGAATAATTAAATTAGTGGTATGTTTGCCAAATGCAAATATGAAATGTGAGAATATTAAGGATATGTATAAGGGTGATATTTAGGTGTACATGCACATATAGCTAGGAAATGGATGTTATGTATTTATATGGTTGAATATTAGCCCAAGAAATGTAACATCCCCTAATTGAATAATTATGCAAGTGTATATGTGCATTATTCTCATTTATACGCATGTACAAGGCATTCTTTAATTGAATTTCTTGAGCTGAATTTCTTTTATGTATGTGATTGTACTAATTACATTTACAATCTTATGTGAGTAAGAATATGTGTATGCTTGTGGCAAATAGAAATTGGATACCTTGCATGAGCATGCATAATTGGAATCATGTTATTTTATTCATGAAGACCAAATTGAATAAGATTTAGATAACTAGTTGCATATTTATAAATAATGAAAGTATGAAACAACTAGTTGAAATAGAATGAAGGAAACTAGACTAGGCTAGTTACATTAGAAGGATCTAGTCCTAATTGAACTAAGAAGGCAGCAGCCCCTTTCCCTTAAATCCCTCACAGACTTTCCTTGAATTGGTCAAAATGCCAACCAATAGGAGCATGACACTAGTAATGGCTTTTATGATATTTTGTATGATATTTTGGTGATATTTTAGTGAAGGCTGCGCATGAGGAAAGGCATAATGGAGGTTGCGCATGAAGGAGGGGAGCTGAAGGCTTGTAAGTCGGTTAAGGGAAGTGTGACTCAATGAAGACCACCAATCATCAAGCCACACTTGCCCTACCCTTAATTACCTATAATATTAGTTAATTCAAGAAAATAATTATGAAAAATAAATTAGACAAGAAGTAAATAAATAAAGGGGGAGGAGAGGGAAGTAAGTCGGCAGAGAGAGCTGCAGCAAAGAAAGAATAGAGGAGCTGCAGAGGAAAGGAGGAAGAGGAGAAAAGAAAGAAGAGAAACAAAGCTAGGAGTTGAGGTAGCTAATGACTCTCCTAAACCTCTTCTTGCATACTACATAGTTGCCTATGGATGTAAATGTTTGTGGTATGCTATTATCTATTCCTTGCTGTGCTTGAATGATAATCAAAAGGATTATCATGTTGTGATGCTTAGAGCTGCCAAGTAAGTGGTTCTAAGTGAGTATGTGTTATTATGTGCACCATGGTGTCTCCTTTGCATTCATATGCTGTTTATTGAGATTATTAACTATTCCCAATCTTGTATGTTTACTAATTGGCTGATTAGCTACTGAGACTTGAGGTCTCATATCCATTTCTGTGGAAATACCAATGATTTCCAGGTGGAGAAGCACCAAGGGTGGCTGCCAAGCTTAACATAGAGTGTAGTTGTGGTTCAAATTGTAATATGTTATGACCAAAGTGTAATTATTTGCTTAAGTTGAATATTTGATGTATATGGATGTATATTTATGTTCATCAATGAGGAATGAACTGAATAAGATGGAAGAGGTAAACTAATAGAATTTTACTCAAGCATGTACAATAACCCTAAACTGGTTTTCTGGCAGTTAAGAGGATAAATCAAGTAATATGCCTTAAACCCTGATTTTTAACTTGAAAATTTTTTAGAAATTATTTGACATATTTAATTTCATCCATACAAATTTTCGTGACAATTGCAGGTCAAATCCATGCCCAAATAAATTTCCAAAGTAGCTAAACAGTATTCTCGCAGTACACAGGGCAGTGTACAAACTTTGCTTAATTGACCAATCAAACCAATGAGATTTTGCATGAAATTTTTACCAGAGGTTCTAGACACATCAAACTTATAATCTAGATCTTTTCATTATTTTCTGACATTTACATGTTACGTTTTCATATTTTACAAAAACAGGGCAGCAAGCTGTCTAAAACAGTAAGCTGTCCAATTGAGACTTAAACTTCTAATTGGTAATTGTCTTATTGAATTGAGTCAAATGAAAGGTGTTTTCATGAATATAAGGGTTAAAAAAAGGTGTTACAGGAGACATTACATTGATTGTCTGCAGTTGATATGACAGTGAAAGATGAAAAATTGTATAGAAAAGAAGGAAGCATGCTAGAGAGTTTGGTGGACAATATTGATATACAAGTTTCAGGTTTATGGAGAAACTTATTTGTTGTGGTAGATTCCCTTCTACGTTATTTGAAACTATGGAAAGTATAGCTAGGGAAGAAAGATTTCCTATGGAAGCTGAGATTGAAATTGTTAAATTGTTTAAAGCAAGATACAAAAGTTATTTTTCAACAAGCAATGAAATAGAGAAGTAGTAGCGAAAGTAGTTTTTACAGTGACAAGATCATCCCCCAGTTTGCACTTCGTGTCAGCCTTATTTGAAGTCAACAGCAAGCTGTTATCCAATATGAACATAGAATTGCTTCATCGCATTTAGGTATATATCTCTGAATTGTGCTTTATATGATTCTAGCTAGTTCTTAGAACATATAATTGAACCTATTCCAAGCCCAAATCAGCTAGGATATTCCTTAACCAAATAGCTTGATTAAGAGATGATGTTGCAACTACGAACTCAACTTCTACTATTGACTGAGTTACAATCTCTTGCTTCTTGGAACACTTAGAGAAAACACACTGCTTGTACTTACAGCTACTGGGATTTATTTTTTATTTTTTTTTAGAAACTTCTATTTCACCCCAATGATATTTCCAAGGTAAGGTCTAAGAACTAGCTAGCTCCCAGGTCTTATTTTTTTTCAATCATAGACAGCTCCTCCTGCATTGCAACCATCCATTTTTGGTTTATCACAGCTGATTCAAAACTAGCTGGTTTGCATATAGCTAAATTGTACGTAAAATACTATATTGCTTCTTTGGTAAATGTCAGCTTCTTAACAAAATTTTTCAAGCTGGTCTGCTACTAATTCCTTTTCCATTGTTAGATCTTAGAACCTGAATATTACAACTACTTTGGTTTTCAACATGAGATTTAAATTTCCAGAACACATAAGCTACTTCTGATTCGTATCTAAGAAAATAAATCCAACATATTCTAGTTAAATCATCAATAAAAATGATATAGTAAAGGCTTCCCTTAGGGTAAATTAATTTAGGGAAGCGAGTTAGCTTGTTAAGGAATTGAGTTTTAACTAATTTAAGGAATTACATATTATAGAATTGATTAGAAAATTGTATAATGAGATTCTTTGCATTCATATGTATTGTCCTGGGTGAAATCCCAAACCTAGAATTCATTTGATTGTTTACTTCACTCGATATTTGTACACTTCAATTTTAGTTGTTTGATTTAAAATTTCGTCACTTTATGAGTGTTCAAGTGGTGATCTAAAATCAAAATTGGTACTTGGTTCCCAAATCCCTAAGAATGACACTCATACTCATTCTATACTACATGTGTGACTTAATGCACTTGCTAGAAACACAAACAAGTTTTTGGTGCCATTACTGGCAGTGTGGTGTAATCAATATTGATTAGTAGTTCTAAGTTTCCTAATTTGAGCACTTATATTTTGTTTTTTGTAACCATATAGAGGCTTATTATTTTCTTCTTTGTGTATACAAGGCAACTTTAATGTGGAATGGGATTATTGGGATTAGGAAACACCAACGTGGGAGATGTGGGGGCAATCATACCAGAGCCATGCTTTATGTCCAATTGAACTATTATGGTTTACTCCTCCAGTCCAATCCATGTATTCCTATTAACAATACTCTTTTTGATTGGGAAATTACGAACTTCCATGATGTACCCTCATATGTTCCGCACAGGTTTCTACAAGGCTTTCTTCCCCACAAGAACAAATGGCAACTCAAGACATATGAAGAGTCCAAGAAATATTCAAGGGCAATATGAAGAATAAGACTTTTTCATTTGATCCAATTAAGGAGGAGCAAGCTGCTTTCCCAATCACAACTAGCTTAGCTGATTTTTGGCACAAGAGGCTTGGTCATTTTCATTATTCGGGAAAGGTTAAGTGTTTAAAAATCTAACTTGTTCATGGAGTTCCTTCGTTGCCAGACAAATTAGCTGAGTGTGAAGTTTGTCAATTTGGGAAGCAAGCAAAGAAGCCATTTCTTGATTGCAGCTGAAGGGCGAGCCAAAAGCTCCAGCTTGTTCACATTAACCTTTCTATACCTCAAAGAACAGCATCAATTCTTTGGCATAATACAAATGGGCAAAGGCATTGTTATATTATGTGGAACTGTGTGTGACAATGTGATCTGTGTTGTCTTATTTCTAGAATTTGCACACATCACAATGATAAATTCTAGAGACAAATTTATAAAACACATTCCTGTTCAAATTATAAACAAGTCAATTCTATAGGTTGTCAATAAATAGAAAGCATTAATAACTGAATTAACTGCTCATAGAATGAAAATAGGCAATTGTATAACTCAAAATTTCAGTTTATATGTAAAAATCCCTACCCTACATCCCTCCCCTAGTGGGAGGTTTAGCAAGACAAGATAAACTTAGAAAAATACAGAAAAAATTATATACTCATGGAGAAAAGGAGAAAAGGAAAGTTCACTATGGTGTAATTTGCAAGAATCCTTGGTTGAATCGCTTGATCTCCACCTTCTAGAGCCATCTCCTCTTGTTCCTTTTCCAAAAGATTGCTTAACCCTCTTAGAAAAACCTTTTAAAATTGCTAATTAAGTAAAGCTACTTGGTGCTAAGCTACTTTATTTTAGGATAGTTCAAAAGCATCTTGTTACTGTACCTGAGAGATTTGAAGCTTCATTTTCTGCTTTAGAAAATACTAAAGATCTAGCAAGTATTTCTTTGCCAAAAGTTATCAATCCTTTACAGGCTTTTGAGGAGAGGATAATTCTTAGATGGAGAATGGAGATATAAGATTGGTTTACTTTATTGTTGCATCAGATAAGGTCAGCGTGAAACAAGATGGAGAGTTAGGTCGACAATTAAAACTTATTTCAATATCACATCGTCCTGTGTGTCATGGCAAGACCAAACATTTCAATGTCAAATTATTTTATCGAGAGAAGTATAAGAGAATGAAGATATAAGATTGGTTTACTAAAGAACCAAAGCGGAGTCTTTTCCACTTTCTAGGTTGAGTTTCAAGAAACTTGGAGTTTGTAGCTTCCAAGGAAAAACTAGTGTTGAAAATGTTCCTTAGATGATTTCAAAGTTTGATTTATAGTTTGAATAGTCAAAGATTGAGTTTTATCTAGAATTTGTTAACTAGTTGTTAATAGGTGATCTTATTTCAATTTTTTAGCCAAGTCAAAAGTCAGCGGGTTAGTGTTACCTAGAAGAGTGAGATTTAATTTATCTTTAATTAATTTTTAAATGTATTTATATCCAAGTCATATTTAATAACATTATAACTTAGTAAGAATTCTTAGCTTTTTTTTTTTTTTTTCATCAAACTACTTTGGAATAACTTTCTTTGCTATATTACTTGTTTTAAAAAACAACACTTATTTTTAGGGTTGCACTATTACACAAAATTAATTTCCTAGCCTCTGCTAACTGGCTAATTTCACAACTCAACAATATTATTTGTAAACTTTATATACAAGATATTCTTCTATAATCAAAACTCTTGCCAGCATCTGAAGATAAAATCCTCACAAGTAATTATTTTGGTGATTATATTTTTAATATATACTTTTTCGTTCATTTCCTCATAATGATTCACCTAAAATAACAAAAGAAAACAAAGAAATTTGACACTACTTATGCTTTAGCATAAAACACTTTATTTATTTTGGTTTTAGAGTTTACTAGATGCTACATAATAGGAGAAAGCTTATCCCATTATATAAATATAACCACTTACCAAAGAGATATGAACACGTATGTTCTTCAACCATTAGGCTATTCTCTCTTGACATTAAAAAATAACTATATAGAAGAACTTCTACTAGATGTAGAACAAAAATTTCAAAGCAGCAATACAAGAAAAACAGGTTTTTGTTTTTGGTGAACAAGCTAGATACTGGAAGAAAATATGTTGTTTCACTTTGGTGTTATATATTCTATCTCATCCATTAGTCAAAATATTATAAAAATAAAACTATATAAAGAGTGGTCTTATTCATTTAAACCAAACACAATAAATAAGACAAAGAATGAGATATTATATAGAACAACAAATTTGCTCCCTACTGCTCTCTAGTATTTAATCAGTTCTTACAAGGAAAATAACACAAATCTCATTGACTTGTCACATTGTCCCGAAGATGAATTATCATTTTTTTTTTTTGCATAAGTCATTGCAATGTTCATTGTCCAAACAAGCACCATGAAAAAGTCCACTAAGCTTGTAATAATATACTTGCTCCAAATTTCGTATCCATGCATATATAAAAAATGAAAAATAATATATATATATATATATATATAAGGTGAAACGGAGGCATTGGTGTTAAGCATCTTCCACCTTTTGGTCGTATACTTTTCTTTGCTTCTTGTCATGTTTCTTTCTTTGCTATCCTTGTGATGGTGGTTGGCAGTAGGCAAATTAAGTGAAATACACAATGGGAAGCACAAAGAAATTTTATTTTGCAAAATTTAAGTCTGCATATCAAATATGCTCTGTATTCCAGTAATAATAGCCTGCAATTAGAATTTCTTACAATAAGACGTCCCAAATATTAAATTTAATGTTATTTAATTCAAAACGATAAGAAATAGGACATGTCACTACTATAAAATAATTTTTTATATAGGCTCTTTTCAAGATTTAGAAACAACTAAGATAAAAAGTGAAGATTTTCTAAATCATTCTAGGGGAAGCTCAATGCATAATGAGACATGAGTGTAGACACCATGTTTTGTCCAGCCATTTTTAAAATTAAAAAAAGAAATTGAGAGACTGAAAATGAAAGTGGTTTTCAAAATATTTTGTGAAAAATTATCATTTATAAAATTGTTTCTCTTTGTAAAAATTTGGTTTTTATTTCAAAGATGCAAAAAATTTTAGTTTAACTTGTAAGTTCTTTATTTAAAAAAATTAAATTTAAATTAATTATTAACTGAGTTAGATTAATTTATATTTTTAATCAACTAATAATAATAATAATAAATGGGTAAAATATTTTTGGGTTTTTCTTTAAAATTTATTTTCTAAAAGCCATTTTCTTTGGATTCAATTTCATACATGCTTCCATAAACACAAGGCCTTATAATAACAAAAAGGGGGGGGGGGGTGGGGAAGTTTAATAGTCGAAATACAAAGGAGCAAAAAGGCATAACAGATAAATGGATGGACCAAATACAACTGAATGAGGAACAAGCAAAATGTAGTAGAAGGAAGAAAACGACATCAACAAGGTTGCATTTTGGAGCAACCGAACAAGCCAAAAGAAGGACAGATCAGATCATGCAAGGTAAGCAATTAAGGATCAAATACATTCCAATTTTCCTAAAATAAGGACTCCAATGCAAGGGATTGTAGCCTAATTTAATTATATAAAATGTATTTATCATTGTTGCAATGGGATTGAAACTCAATCATTAAAAGCAAAATGAATTCTATCCATATGCGATGAACCAACCACCACTAGTTGATTTCCAATATTATAAACTACTAAAAGGTTACATGTCCTATATCATGTGATTAGACAAAAATGTATCTTTTCTTTTAAATTTAAAATGTTTTAAAAAAAATTAACAATGCGAAGTGAAAATACGAGAGGAAGAAGAAGGAATTCAAAGAGAAGGTTGTGAGGAAGCTCAAGGATAGCTTGTGACGATAGAGAACAACACCATCACCATTGCTTTATCGAAGGGAAGTTATTGCAGCTCTCATAGTCCACAGAAGGAGTTTGTAGAAGTGCTTGTTTTTTTATTACAAAAGAAACTTTGAGAGATAATCTCATTCCAAGTCTAATAGCATAGGTATCTCTCTTTTTTCATTCTCTTTTCTTTCTTCTTATTGTGGCAGTGTCAAATATTTGTTCCTCAGGTTACTGTTAGGACTTATTTTGATCATAATTCAGCCCCATATTTCCGTGCATTATTGACACATTTCCAGCTATTTTATTTGATTTAGGTTACTTATCTAATTCTTGAGTTCATATGAGTGAAAATATAAATTGGGCCTAATTGCATATTTTAGTGGAAGTTTGTATTCTCATTAGTATTTGAATTCTTGATGGATATTTATTCCTTTTTTATGTAGGATATGTTAAAGGAATAGGAGAGCTGAAAATATGAAAAGAGAGTCCCAATCCAACTCAAATACCAAGAGAATTAATTTCCTTGTCAAAGTAGGACAAATCAAGTGGCTAAGAAGAAGAGTTGGAGTTGGAAAAGAATTCTGCTTTCCCTCTTGCTGGAAGAGTCCAAGGCTGATTAGGACTAGGATTTAATTCCTTATATATATTTCAAGAAGGCAGATCTGGATGAGACGCAACACACCTTACTTCTGAAAGAAAGAACAAATTGCTGGCTGGAAAAGAAAGATCTGGATGCACGTTACTGCTGGTCAGAATTGGAGACAAACCTTGCTCCCTTTTGCCAAGGCTTTCATCTTGTATTTCTTTGGTTTATTTTCGTACAAGTTGACCATGCTTTCATTCCAGAATTTTGCTGGATCTGTTAACATGGTAGCTTAAATTCTTATATGCTTAGCTAGACATATCTAAGCCATGATACTAAATTTGTGAGACAAGATTATGGTTTAAATGTTAGATAAATTAATTTGAGTATTCTGAAATTATTTGACAGCATTGTTATTGAATCCATTGGGATTATTTTGGAGTAGCTGACCAATCTATTCGAATGACTCATATTGTTAGCTAATTAGTTAAGTCTAGAACCTTAATTAGTCGGCACAAGTAACAACTAGTTAATCTTAGAATTGGATTAGCTAGAATAATTTCATATCTAAATTACATAAAGCTGCTGGTGGACCTTTATGGTTCAGGTTAGATGATGTTTTCCATAGATCTTAATGCTCTGAGTTCAGTTAAATCTCATGCGGTGGTGTATTGAGGTTATTGGACTTGGTAGGTTTTGTGCTAAGATGTTCTAGTTCAAAATAAACGGTAAGGGAAGATAGGGAATTTTTTCGTATAAAGTTCTACAATCTAGCTATTTGAAATTAATTTACCTAGGTGTTAATGATCAAGTTTGTGTTATCATGGTGAGGATATGTCGGTGCTAAGCATGCCTTATGAATTTGTTCACTCAATCTACTTTTATTTACTTCTCTTTATTCTCTTTTCTTTGCTTTCTTTACATTCGGCCCAGAATTTTAATATCATTCAGCATCTATTCAAAATCTCCCTTTAGTGTGTTAGTCATTAGGTAATTCATCTAGGTAGTTTATTTTTCTGTTATTTCAATTTGTAGTTTCCTTTCTCTTAAAGCAATCTTATTAGATTAAATACTCACTTCCTCGTGGGATCGATCCTACTTGCCCTATATTATATTATTTTTCAAGGGAGTAGTGAATTAATTTGTGAGTCTACGATAGCTCTTACAGTTACCTAACAAATGATTCCCAATCATTTACCTATATAAATCCTAAACTTGCATTATCCGTAATAAAGCTAGTTTTTTCCTCCTTTGTGCAACAAATTGTTTTTCTAACAAGTTTTAAGCTAATCAAATGACTATGAGTTGGATAATATAGACAAAATTCATGAGGCAAAGAAAAGGGAGAGGGATAGCCACAATCCTAGCCATAGAGAGACAGCAAATCCACCCACCTTTATTCTTCAGTTTGATTGCCATGACTTTTATTTCCGAGTCACCAGAAGAAGCAACTGCATGCCTAACTTGGAACACAAATTTAGGTGGTTATGTTTGTGTTCTCTATCTTTTCTTGGCATATTTGTATAAGATATATATTAATTTATTGTTGTAAGTAAATTCTTTGGGTTTATGAACTAAGTTAAATATCCTATCCCCATGAAAAAAATAAGTACATTATTCAATTTCTATCCATTCTCAAAATTTCTATAGCAAATAAGGATCCCAATTACAAAAGAACTGTAAGCTTATAAAAAATCAAAAACAAGTTACAATAAAATCAATCACCCCTTGTACTCGAGTTCTCGAATCTTTTTTAGGAGAGGTGCTCACATTTATTGTTTGAAACTACTTCAAATGGATTGTCTTTAATAGGAGGATACTAGGGGAAGTTTAATATAGATATATACACACACACACACGTGTGCACGCATACATAATTGGCTCCTTTTATGACGGGGATTGTCTCTTAGGGGTTAAGACGTGTTTTTTTTTTCCATTTTTATTCTCCAATGTATTTTTGGAAAAACATTGTTCCCCATTGAAACACATTTGTGGGTGATTAAGGACATATTGAGAGTCACAAAGGAGAAGACCCTTGTTTATATGAAACTTCCAGTACAATTATTATCTAGAAAAGGAGAATATAGTGAACAAAGTAAGTGTCATAGATGATAAAGGCTAAAGTAAGTGTCTTAGATGATAAAGGCTAAAGTAAGTGTCTTAGATGATAAAGGCTAATAGAGAGTCTGGTGATTTATTTTGTACAGAGAAAGAGAGATGGAGCACATTAACGTTTGAATGATCAAAGACAAGCAAAAGATGGATGGCGTGTAGTAGCTCTCTCTCTACTCTAAATATTCGATAGTGTTTTATTTTTCCTTTCTTTCCTCTGTCTTAAAACAAGTTTTTATAGGATCGCATATTTTGAATTTGGGTAAAGATGATGCTATATTGTTCTGGGAATCAATAGTGAAGTTGAATGGAAAAAGTGCCACAGATTTATTTTATTTTATTTTATTTTGGTAAACAAGATGTCATAAGGCAATGGGGTTTAAGAGGAAGGTCCTCCTTCAAATAGTCATTTCGCAGAAGATAAGCATCTTTCGAAAAAAGTTAACTATGTGCGAAAAAAAAAATTTGGCACACTATTGTTGAATTAGCATCTACATTTATAGAATTAAACTAAAAAATTAAGCTACATAAGTCATCCAATGTGGCACTTCACTTTTTGTAGAGTTATAATAGAGGCCCGTATTGATCACTCCTTAAATCTAAGATGTACCATTTTGATCTCTCTAATCTAAGACATTCAGGTAGACAATTAGTCTCACTTCAAATGGTAATGAGATAACTTGGATGTAAAAAAAAGACAGACCAGTAACATGACAGTTTATGGGAAATGCCAAAATAGATATTTCTTCATTTTATTTTCTTTTGGTGAATATGTCAAAATAATTTCTATAAGGATAATTTTAAGCAAAATGGTAGCCAATTTGAAGTGTGTTTGTCATGTGTAACAACGTGTACCCAGATCATCAACCCTTTCTTCAAATATTTATTTTACAATTTTAATATAGAAACTCTAGAATCAATAAGTTTTTGGCCTTGATTATGCTATGTTTTAGGTTTGTACTTTGATGACGTTTCTAAACATCGACTCTTTGTCTACAAGTAACATGCTTCTTCTCTCTTCCTTCCTACTTATAGCTTGCTTTTTGATGCAGATAATTAATCAGAGAAAAATAGTTAAGTACTCATTTAATTAAATGACTTGCTAAAATTTTTAATTTATTCTTCTCTTGAGCTTCAACAATCATGTTTAATCCATCAACTGGGTTAGGACAGAATAATCCATCCAAAGGCACATGATAACCTTGTTGATGGATTAAGCTTGATTGTCAAAATTAAAAAGAGAAAATTTTTAGCAAAACATGCAATTAAAAGTGTATGTTAAATGGGAAAGGGAAAGGGATTATCTACTTGTGCAATTGTACATGTCTTAAGAGATGGGAAAGGGATTATCTGTCTACAATAATCTTACTCCCCATGCAAGTTGTGTCATGCCACCTTGTAACTAAAGGTCAATTTTTCAATTTTCTTTTTCTCCAAATATGACTAGTTAAAATAGGTAACAATTAGGGAAATGTGTGAATCCCCAAAACTTAATGTGATCTGCACTTTACCTCCAAACATTTCAAAATATGCATTTAACTTAAGCTTTTTAACATGTGGCACATCACATTCAAATCTCAATTGTTGTTAAAATATATATAAACACAAAAACTCATGTGCATGACACAATTAAAATCACCTACTATTGCAGTCTTTAAAATAAGAAGGGCAATTTTGCCAACACTTCTCTACAGCAAGGATACCTAGGCCTCATTGGAGTTTGCAAGGACTGAATTTATCAAATTTATTGGAAAAATTCCCAGCTGTGCTAGTTGATAGATATAATAGAAGAAATATAATGAATTTGTTTTCAACAATTCTAACTTGCGCTGTGAGATCTCACCAACCCAGATGGGATCAATCTTGAACTTGGCTTACAAACCTTTGAATTTGACGAAGACTTTGTCTGACTCTGCCTTTACAAAATCTTTATCGTCACGTGGTAATTTGGAATGGAAATTCTTGATTTCCATTGATTCTCATAACAGCTATATATATATAAGTAAAGCATCATCAATCAACTACATGCAACCAAATATAGCCACCTTTATATATGCTACTTCAAAATATAGCTAGATGAGTTATAACATATTACAATAGTTACAACTAATCACAACATTTCTAAATCATGATAGCAGATATAGTATCCTAATAGCATCATCTAGTTGGAGCAAACAGATTTTGAATGCCTAACTTGCAAAAAAAAAAAAAAAATGGCTTTTGTTTTTTGGTGGATTCAAAGTGTATGTGAATTGTTTTTAAATTTTATTTTGTTGAAAATTCAAAGTGTGTGTGTATGTATTCTCTTAATCAATTTTGATTATTTGAATGAATAATTTAAATAAATAATATATAGAACAAGTTTAATTTAGCTTTTAATGTGAAGAAGAGAAAAGGAGCTCTCCTTCATAGTGGAGATGAGAAGGTAGTTAATAAATTTGATACATAAGGCTCAAGGACCATAGATAATTAATGAAATTATGACTTTAGTAGTTGATAGCATTAAAGAAAGCATTGAAAAAACTTGCAATTATAGACTTTTTGTTGACAAAGTTCATAACCAAACAAAAAATAAACGTGAACTTGGCAAAGCGGAACTGATGGGGATGTATAATAAAATATTTAACCTATTTTTGAAATTTACAACTTTAAAAAGAAATCCATTTCAACATTAAAATTGATTCTTCATGTTTGGATTAAAAGGAAGAAAAAACGAAACATTATGACAATAGATGTGTCTTTGGAATATATTTTTTTTGATAAAAAAAAGCAAGAGTCTAGGATGAGAGGAGGCTATATTTATACTAAGGCGAGAGCATGTCACAAAACCTAAGCAAGGGATCCAACCATACTTATGAATTGTTTACAATAGAGGACTGCTTGATGTTTATAAAAGAGAACTATTGAAATGCAAGCATACTTACCGTGTTGCCGGCAATGTATTCCAGGGTTATTGTATCCAAGGGATTGATCAATTAATTACTAAAGTACTAAGCTCAGAGTTTATTTAGGCATTCGAATTATTGCGAATGAACAAGCAAAAATAGGAAACAAATAAATGAGATCGCAAGTGATGATGGGAAATCAATGAGACAAAGCCTAGGGTCTCGATTTCAGCTCAACCGTTTGTATTGAATTACTTCATTTCCTTAATCCTATTAACTATACTTATTGCCAATCAGGATTCCTAATGCATTACTAAGCCTTTCCCACGGTCGAATTATCCTAACTTAAACTACCAATTTAATCATATCCCTATGTGAATTGTAATAGTCTAAATTGCCTTTCTCTTATATTTCTTTTTCTCTAAATAATAATCCTTTTCTCTTGCATTTGTTTTTTCCTACATAGCTAACACTTTTTGGTTGCTATGATCATTAGTTTAGGGATCAAAACCAAACCTAAATGTTGTTTTTCCTATATCCATATACAAGTAGCTAGGATTAAGAGAATCAGATGTAACATAAACTAGAAGAAAAGAATGATAATCTGAATGTTAACCAAATTTATCTAGTAAATAAATAGAAGACAAATAGAAAAATCCAAAAAACAACATTAACAGAAAAGAAGAAAAAAGAAGAAGAATGAAACATCGTTTGTATATCAATGGCAATTTTCTTGCCACAATATCATTGGTATTCTGACTTAAATTGGAGGGAAATTCCTCCAAGACACCCACTTCCTCTTTTTTATCCCCATATTGTTCATCTTTCCAACATAAAGACTAGAGAATGATTGGACATAAAGAACCCTAATCAAGTTTGAAAACACAGTTTGTTACAGGGTTTGAATCAAGTTAAACTTTTCTTCAGATTCCGATTGATATGGGAAACTAATTTGTCAAAGAGATGAAAGAGGTCAAGAACTTAACCTTTTGGCTTTCATTTCTAAATGAGTTTGCTATAATCTTTTACAGTTTACACTACATTTTCAGCAATCATCTCAAATGGTAGTGAAGAAATTTGGTGATATTTCTTTCAAAGTGAATGATTGCAAGTGGCCAACGTTGTTTAGAATTGTCCCAACAACTTCAGGAATATATATATATATATATTGTAGGAGTGATATATTATATATTATATTTTCTATAATATATTAGAATGCAATAAAAACTCACTTGCTAAACACATTATAAACCAATCATTTAAATTAGATGTTAAAAAATTTTAAAAATTAAATATATTCTATTTTTTTAGATTGTTTTAAAATCATCCATTATACTTGTAAGATAAAAGTAATAATTAAAAAACTGAAAAAAAAAAAAAAGATAAATGAATAGTGCAACATGAGGCTAGAATTTAATTGTTAGTTCAACTCAAATGAACTTTTGATGCGAATATAGCGTTGAATTTCTAATATTTTGAAAGAAAATTAATCTTGCTGACTCTTACACCAACCTATTTGACATAAATTATTTTACACTTTATTTTATTTCAAAATAAAGAGACAAAGGCATAAAAATAACATTATGTTGTATTATTTTAAAAGCGTTACTATGAATTTTAATTTAAATTTAAACTAAATTTACATTTTTTGCACTAATTTGTAAAAGCTTAATTTTTTTTTAATCATTCTACCCGTCAACTCAACCCCATACATGGGTTGGGTTGAGTTGGATAAACAGTTTTTTTGAACAGATCCCTACCCATATCTACACAGATGGGTTGGGTAAAAAATCCCATAAAACCCACACAACCCGACTTGTGGACATTTTTACGTATGTGCTTTACTCCTATCATGCTCATGACAGTTTAATCTATGGAAGAAGAAGAAATTTTCAACTCTGCCAGCATTTAGATATCGAAAACTGTGTGGTGACATCCTGGTGGCCGCCTCATTGGCATGGTATGGACTAATGATCAAACCCTTATCTGCATGGTGCAGGATGGTACAATTTATCGGTACAATATCTACACTAAGCTAATTGAACCCAAATTTACAGATACCATAATATAAAATCTCAAATTTATAAAATTGTTCTAAACTATACATAATATAAAAGGAGTCCTTAAATTTGGCCAATTAGCCATGCCAAGGCAGCAACTAATTTCATCTCTAATTTTCACCCTCAATTAAAAATGTAAATCAATTATTCCAACAGAAATAAAATCAAGTGGCATGCGTTTGGCATTTAACCCATTGGAATATGTGATTAATTTTCATTCTCAATTAAATATATATGTGGTTAATATGTATGAAGAAATGCAGTAACCCATTATTTTTTTTATAATGATTTTTAAATGCCTATCTAATAAAATATTCTCTTAGGGCTGACTCAATTAATACTTATTTATTTATAATTTATTAAATAAACATTATCCTTTTTAGGGTTAGGGTTTCACTTACCTTGTATATATATATATCCCTTAGTATAAAGGACGTTCTTTGGAAAGCAGTACAAAACTCTTTTCTCAATTCTCTCAACTCATTCTCTTTATCTACTTTTCACAATTTTCATTCTCTATATCTACTTTTTTACAACCTTCATTCTCTATATCTACTTTATCACAACATGTTATCAGCACCACGCTCTACTTCTACCATTTTTCCATTGCGCAGGATTGCCAAATTTTCATCAATTTAATTGTTGAGAAAAAGGCATCCACCACAAGGTAATTGCTCATCCTCACTTAATTTCTATCAAATTATAAAGCTTGACAAATAGTTTTAAAATGGTGAATGTATAAATCTTGAAATATTAAACTCATTATCATACAAAAATTATAAAGCTTAACAAGTAGTTTTAAAAAGGTGAATGTATAAATCTTAAGATATTTTAATATATAATTGTTTAAATCTTTTGTCGTTGTGTTATGTCAAATTATTATAATATATAGTGGTATCTCAATTCTTATATTTTTGATATAGTCAATGTCACTGTGTATGTGACATGTCGTGTCCTATGTTCATGTCAAAATAAATGCTTCATAGCATTCAAGTATTCCAAACCAGGAATATCATGTAGTCCTTCTGGTATTGATCCAAACAAAGATGAATGTATTATTCCATGGAAGGAATTTCCTTGTTAATAAAGTTACTTCAAGCTTATACAACCTCCAATGGTTCAAGGAATGTCACTGGATGGATGATTTTCTAAGATATCCAACTTATCAATGTTTTTAAGCCTGCCATCCTTAGCAGGCAGGGTGCCACATAATGGTTATTTATTTTTTTAAAAATAAGTTTAGAAGAATTGATAGAAAGAAAAACAACTCATAACTTCTAAGCTAAAACTGTAGGTACCTTTTAATTTAGTAGTGTCAGAGTGTCCAGTACATTTCCAACACCAATATCAACGTGACAACCATACAACATGTCTCTTCAAACAATGTCTAATCAATTTTATTTTTTTTTTAGTTTGAACACTTGAGCCAATACCTTAAAGTGGCTTGGATACTTGGATTGGATAATCGAATAGGACACCTCTGTCTGATTTTTTTATTATTTTTTCTTCAAATGTTTAGCAAACAATTACGTAAAAAAATCTAAGATTTAGAAATACAATTCTTCACAACGATAAAACTCAAAAAAACAAAAGAACTATTTAATCTAGTCTTAATATATAATTAATTACATCTTTTTTCACTGTGTTATATCAAAATATTATAATATATATATATATATGATGTTTTGGTGTCTTATATTTTTGACATAAGCATTGTTCCCGTGTCCATATCGGTGTTATGTTTAGTGTCTGTATCAGAGTTTATGCTTCATAGCTTCTAAGGGTATAAGGTTGTTTTTTGAGAGATCCAGGTATTTAAATTTTGGCAATTTCCAACATTTGGTGGAAAATTTCCTCCTAGCATGTTCTGTCACTGGTGCAATTGTGACAACCAACTGTGATTGCCTATAGAGGCACCTTTCCTAACAATTTGTTAACACTTAAGGTTAATACTTGCAACTTTTGAAGCATCCCAAAAGTGATTGGAATGCTCTTAATAAAATGGTTATTTCCCCAAGTCCAGGGCAATTAAATTAATGAAATTTCCTATTGTAGCAGGAATACGTAGTTCCATATACAAGTTTCAGGTTTATGGAGAAACCAATTTCTTGTGTTAGATTCCCTTCTAGGTTATTTGCAACTATGGAAAGTATAGCTAGGGAAGAAAGATTTCCTATGGAAGCTGAGATTGAAACTGTTAAATTGTTTAAAGCAAGATACAAATGTTATTTTTCAACTAGCAATGAAATAGAGAAAGTAGTAGCAAAAGTAGTTTTTACAGTGACAAGATCATCCCCCAGTTTGCACTTCGTGTCAGCCTTATTTGAAGTCAACAGCAAGCTGTTATCTAATATGAACATAGAATTGCTTTATCGCATTTAGGTATATATCTCTGGATTGTGCTTTATATGATTTTTGCAGGTGCTATAATTGAATCCTTTTGTTGCATCTGCAAGCACTAACACTTGTATGGATCGAGGAATGTTGTTTTTTTTGAAACAATCAATCTAGATAGTTGTAAAAGTAGCTAACCGAAAAAATAAACAAGCTAAGAATAGATTACTTAGTGATAATTTTATTGAATATAAATAAATATACTTGAAAGTAACCAAAGATAAAGCAAATCCCATTATTTTAGGTACTACTAACCCAAAAACTTATAACATAGCTAACAAATCGAAACAAGCTGATAAATTTTTGCCAAAAAACAATCTGACTATTCAAACCTTAAAACAAATTTTGAAAACTTGGCACATTTTCAACACTCCTCAACGGTTAACCCAATATCATGGCCTAATAACTGAAGTCCATTAAACAAAGGTGCAGCCCAATAAATGATAAATTATTATATAATTAATTGGGCTATACAAAATCTCATAATTAATCTAATAATTAAATCTAAGTTTTAATAAACCAATCATATATCTCCATTCTCCTGCACTTTTCTCAAATAAAATAATTTGACATTGAAATGTTTGCTATTGCCATGACACATAGGAATATGTTATATTGAAATAGCTGCTTGATTATCAACTAAAATTTCAGTGCTTTGAACCTGTTCCAAGCCCAAATCAGCTAGGATATTCCTCAACCAAATAGCTTGATTAACAGATGATGTTGCAACTACGAACTCAACCTCTACTATTAACTGAGTTACAATCTCTTGCTTCTTGGAACACTTAGAGGAAACACACTGCTTGTTCTTACAGCTACTGGGATTGATTTTTTTTTTTTTTTTAAGAAACTTCTATTTCACCCGAATGATATTTCTAAGGTAAGGTCTAAGAACTAGCTAGCTCCCAGGTCTTATTTTTTTTCAATCATAGACAGCTCCTCCTGCATTGCAACCATCCATTTTTCGTTTATCGCAGCTGATTCAAAACTAGCAGGTTTGCATATAGCTAAATTGTACGTAAAATGCTATATTGCTTCTTTGGTAAATGTCAGCTTCTTCACAAAATTTTTCAAGCTGGTCTGCTACTAATTCCTTTTCCATTGTTAGATCTTAGAACTTGAATATTACAACTACTTTGGTATTCAACATGAGATTTAACTTTCCAGAACACATAAGCTACTTCTGATTCGTATCTAAGAAAATAAATCCAACATATTCTAGTTAAATCATCAATAAAAATGATATAGTAAAGGCTTCCCTTAGGGTAATTAATTTAGGGAAGCGAGTTAGCTTGTTAAGGAATTGAGTTTTAACAAATTTAAGGAATTATATATTATAGAATTGATTAGAAAATTGTATAAAGAGATTCTTCGCATTCATATGTATTGTCCTAGGTGAAATCCCAAACCTAGAATTCATTTGATTGTTTACTTCACTCAATGTTTGATTTAAAATTTCATCACTTTATGTGTGTTCAAGTAGTGATCTAAAATCGAAATTGGTACTTGCTTCCCAAATCCATAAGAATGACACTCATACTCATTCTATACTACATGTGTGACTTAATGCACTTGCTAGAAACTCAAACAAGTTTTTGGTGCCATTACTGGCAGTGTGGTGTAATCAATATTGATTAGTAGTTCTAAGTTTCCTAATTTGAGCACTTATATTTTGTTTTTTGTAATCATATAGAGGCTTATTATTTTCTTCTTTGTGTATACAAGGCAACTTTAATGTGGAATGGGATTATTGGGATTAGGAAACACCAACGTGGGAGATGTGGGGGCAATCATACCAGAGCCATGCTTTATGTCCAATTGAACTATTATGGTTTACTCCTCCAGTCCAATCCATGTATTCCTATTAACAATACTCTTTTTGATTGGGAGATTACGAACTTCCATGATGTACCCTTGTATGTTCTGCATAGGTTTCTACGAGACTTTCTTCCCCACAAGAACAAATGGCAACTCGAGACATATGAAGAATCCAAGAAATATTCAAGGGCAATATGAAGAATAAGACTTTCATTTGATCCAATTAAGGAGGAGTAAGCTGCTTTCCCAATCACAACTAGCTTAGCTGATTTTTGGCACAAGAGGCTAGGTCATTTTCATTATTCGGGAAAGGTTAAGTGTTTAAAAATCCAACTTGTTCGTGGAATTCCTTCCTCGCCATACAATTTAGCTGAGTGTGAAGTTTGTCAATTTGGGAAGCAAGCAAAGAAGCCATTTCTTGATTGCAGCTGAAGGGCGAGCCAAAGCTCCAGCTTGTTCACATTGACCTTTCTAGATCTCAAAGAACAGCATCAATTCTTTGGCATAATACAAATAGGCAAAGGCATTGTTATATTATGTGGAACTGTGTGTGACAATGTGATCTGTGTTGTCTTATTTCTAGCATTTGCACACATCACAATGATTAATTCTAGAGACAAATTTATAAAACACATTCCTGTGCAAATTATAAACAAGTCAATTCTATAGGTTGTCAATAAATAGAAAGCATTAATAACTGAATTAACTGCTCATAGAATGAAAATAGGCAATTGTATAACTCAAAATTTCAGTTTATATGTAAAAATCCCTAAGCTACATCCCTCCCCTAGGGGGAGGTTTAGCAAGACAAGATAAACTTAGAAAAATACAGAAAAAATTATATACTCATGGAGAAAAGGAGAAAAGGAAAGTTCACTATGGTGTAATTTGCAAGAATCCTTGGCTAAATCGCTTGATCTCCACCTTCTAGAGCCATCTCCTCTTGTTCCTTTTCCAAAAGTTTGCTTAACCCTGTTAGAAAAACCTTTTAAAATTGCTAATTAAGTAAAGCTACTTGGTGCTAAGCTACTTTATTTTAGGATAGTTCAAAAGCATTTTGTTATTGTACTTGAGAGATTTGAAGCTTCATTTTCTGCTTTAGAAAATACTAAAGATCTAGCAAGGATTTCTTTAAAATTTATTTTCTAAAAGCCATTTTCTTTGGATTCAATTTCATACATGCTTCCATAAACCCAAGCCCATATAATACGAAAAAAAAAAAAGGGGGGGGGAGTTTAATAGTGGAAACACAAAGGAGCAAAAAGGCATAACAGATAAATGGATGGACCAAACACAACTGAATGAGGAACAAGCAAAATGTAGTAGAAGGAAGAAAATGACATCAACAAGGTTGCATTTTGGAGCAACCGATCAAGCTAAAAGAAGGACAGATCAGATCATGGAGTAGCAAGTCTCATAGCAAGACGCGTCTGTGGGGAATAGTAGAACTCCAGGGCAAAACATACACGCCATTAATGCAAAAGCAGGGCTCCCCTAGTGTGCTAGATGACATCCCAAAGTGCAAGAGTGAGGCACAAGTAAATAGAGACAAGACATGAGTAGCATAAAATGAGGAAAATAGGAGAAGGGCATCGAGAGAGAGAGCAGCAGAAAGGGTGAATTGAAGATGGTGGAAAGATATAGGGACCGATAGAGTGTGAAGGCTATCAATATAACGGGAAGGATTGTGAGAATTAGGTCAGACTTCACTAGCTTTCATTCTATCTCTTTGAGGTGTTAGATTGGGAACGTAAACAGAGAGAAAGATTGAGAGGATAGTGAGTGTTCCTAAGTTAGTGTCATGAATGGATAGAATTAGTGTGTGCGTGGCATGATGTATGGATATATATGGAACAATATGTAATGTGTTGGAACACAGTGCAAGTATACACTATCAGTGTAGTGAGCAAGTATTCTGGGGGTTGTTGTACCCAAGGAATTGTTATTGATTACCAAAGTAATATAACTTCAGTATTGTTCAAGCGATCAAATTGTGATGAGATAGGCAAAGTAAATAAATGTAGAAAAGTAAGTACGCAATATCAGAATAATAGATGATAGATTGGTTGAGAGAATAATGATGAAAATCTAGGGATTTAGATTTCACAACAATCTTCATGTATAGACTTCCTTGATTCAGTTATGAAGTTATAAAATTATCAATTGCTAGCCAGGATTCCCTAATCTCATTAATCAGTCTTGGTATTAGGTCAGATCAAATCTAATTACAATTACTAACCCTGCTACTGGTCTGTGCGAGTTGTAGCAACTATAATTGCATTAAGATCTATGGATATCCTTTTAGGGAGATTAGGGGAATGCCCTAATTCCCATGTGACTACACAGGGTCCTCGGTACTGGTCTGTCCTTAGCTCCACTATGGATTTAATTCTCTTGGTCTAGATAAACTAATCTCCGGTCGATCTCATAGCTAACCCATGGATTTCCCCCAATTAATTGGCCAGATCAATCAAGAGTAAAGTGCATAAAAGTAAATCTTAATTGAATAAAACATAAACTATCATAACTTCATCAACTTGTCTATACTATCAGATCGAGTTACATCTTAGCCCTAGAATGAAGTTTAGTTACACATGATAATAGGGAAACACATAATGGTAAAGTAAGAAAATATAAAAGAGTAGAAGAAAGAACTAGAGTGACACCTTGCTCTTGTAGATCTTGATGGGTTGTTGCTGCTCTCCTCTTCTCTTTGTGTTCAGCCCTCTTGATCTATTTATAATATGCCTAATCCCTATTAGACTCAAAGTAGGACTCTAAATTATATTAAAAGACTAATTACAGATCAATCCTAATCCTACTTTAAGTAAGGCTTTAATTGGGTTTCACACTTCAAGACTTTAATCCAGCTTAAAACTCTATTCTGAAGAGTCTTCTCGATTGTGGACTTCTAATCCTTGCTTGGCACAACTCCTCGGAAATCCACTTGGCTTGGAAGTCCTCAAAACTGCTCCAAAACAGGTCCTGGGCACCACGGCGCAAAGTCTAGACATAAAATTTTTAGCAATTGCTACAGTGTTGGGCGCTGTGGCACCCAAATGTTGGTTGCTCTTTGGAAGTGGGTGCCATGGCGCCCAGAGCTTTTGTTTGTGTCCTTTTGTGTCCGAATTGCTCTGTTCTGGCACCATGTGGTGTCCAATCCCTGCATGACTTCAAATAATCGTTTGAAAGACATTGAGTAGTAGAGAAATTGACTGAAATAATAATAAAATACACACAAAAATTAAAAAGGGAAAGAAATAAAAACCAATGGGTTGCCTCCCATAAGCGCTTGATTTATAGTCCTCAGCTTGACTTTCTCTGATTCTATTGACTGTCTTGAAGGATGATAACATGCACGAGCATGTTTTCACTTGTTAAGTAGGGCTTCAATCTGTGCCCATTCACCTTGAAAGTTTGTTCGTCCTTCGTTATTGTTATGGCTCCATAAGGGGTTATTGATGTGATTGTGTACAAACCGTACCATCTTGATTTTAATTTTCATGGATGAAGCTTCAACCTTGAGTTGAATAACAACACTTTCTGCCAAGGATATAAGTCCTTTCTTGCAATTTTTCTGTCATGCCATATCTTGACTTTTTCCTTGTAAATGCGGGCATTTTTATAAGCTTATCTTTTGAATTCATCTAATGCATTGAGTTGAAGCATTCTATTTTGCCCGGCTGCACTTAGATCAAAATTCAGTAGCTTGACAGCCCAATATGCTTTGTGCTGTAACTCAACTGGTAAGTGGAACTCCTTCCCAAAGACTATGTTGTATGGTGACATGCCTAAGGGAGTCTTGAATGCAGTTCTATATGCCCAGAGTGCATATCCATCTTGAGAGACCAATCTTTCCTATTAGTGTGGACTGTTTTCTTTAGTATCCTCTTTAGCTCCCTGTTAGATACCTCCACTTGCCCACTGGTTTGTTGGTGATAGGGGGTGGCAATTTTGTGCCTTACTCCATATTTGACAAGGAGAGCTTTGAGTTGTTGGTTGCAGAAGTGCTTCCCTCCATCACCAATTAGTGTTCTTGGTACTCTAAAGCGGGTAAAGATGTTCTTTTTCAGAAATCTTTGGACTACCTTGGAATCATTTATGGGAGATGGAATGGCTTCTACCAATTTAGACACATAGTCCACTGCAACTAGGATATATAGATTCCCATAGGATGATGGGAATGGTCCCATGAAATCAATGCCCCAAACGTCGAATAATTCAACTTCTAGGATGGGATTTTGAGGTATCTCATGTCTCTTGGACAAATTTCCAGCTCTTTAACATTATCACATCTTTCAACAAAACATTGTGTATCTTTGAAAAGTGTTGACCAATAGAAACCGGATTGAAGCACTTTATTGGCTGTTTTGTGAGCTGCATAATGCCCTGCATAGCTGCTAGAATGGCAGCTTTCAAGGATGGCTCGAAATTCTTCTTCTGGGACATACCTTCTGATCATATGATCACTACATTTGCGATAAAGCATAGGGTTATCCCAAAAATAAAATCTTACCTCAGCTAGGAATTTCTTCCTTTGCTGATAGGTTGCTCCAAGTGACAATTCATGACAGGTGAGGTAGTTGACATAGTTAGCATACCATGGCCCATCTCTTCCTTGTCTGTTCCATCCTTTGTTTACAATTTTTTTGATAGAGAATACTTGCTCATCAGGGAAGGAATCAGCTATAGTAACAAAGTCATTAGTATGATATTCTAGTCTGGATAGCTGATCTGCTATGACATTGTCTGCTCCTTTCTTGTCTTTCATCTCCAGCTCAAATTCTTGCAATAGTAAAATCCATCTAATAAGTCTTGGCTTGGCATCTTTCTTTTTTAGCAAATATTTAAGTGTTGCATGGTCAGTATAAACTATGGTCTTGTTGCCAATGAGATATGGTCTGAATTTTTCAAAAGCATAGACCACAGCTAGTAGTTCTTTTTCAGTGGTTGCATAATTAACTTGGGCAGCATCAAGAGTCTTGCTTGTGTAGTAAATGGCTCTAAAAAGTTTTTCTCTTGTCTACCCTAGAACAGCCCCTATTGCAAAGTCACTTGCATCACACATGATTTCGAATGGGGCTTTCGAATTAGGCGTGACAATGACAGGGGCAGTGATGAGTGTTTTCTTCAAAGTTTCAAATGTTGTTTTGCACTCTTTTGTGAATGCAAAAGTTGCTTCCTTCAATAAAAGATTGCATAATGGTTTGGAAATTTTTTAGTCTTTGATGAATCTTCTGTAAAATCTAGCATGTCCCAAGAAACTCCTTATTCCCTTGACAGTAGTAGGAGGAGGAAGTTTCTCAATCAGCTTAACTTTTGCCTGTTAACTTGAATACCTTCTAGTGATATTTTGTGGCCAAGAACTATTCCTTCATGTACCATAAAATGGCACTTCACCAAATTCAGCACTAGGTTTGTTTCTTGGCATCTTTTGAGTACTAATGATAGATTATTCAGGCATGAATCAAATGAATTCCCAAAGACTGAGAAATCATCCATGAAAATTTCAATGAATTTTTCTACCATATTTGAAAATAGTGATGTCATAAGCCTCTGAAAAGTAGCAAGAGCATTACATAACCCAAATGGCATTCTTCTAAAGGTGAATGTGCCATAGGGACATGTAAAAGTTGTCTTCTCTTGATCTGAAAGGGCTCTGGAAATTTGGTTATAACCTGAATATCTATCTAAAAAATAATAGAAAGGATATCCAACTAACCTGTCTAGCATCTGATCAATGAATGGGAGTGGAAAGTGATATTTTCTTGTTGCTTTGTTTAGCTTCCTGTAGTCGATGCACACTCTCCATCCAGTCACAGTTCTGGTAGGAATCAACTCACTGTTATCATTTTCTATCACAGTGATTCCTCCCTTCTTTGGCACCACTTGCACAGGGCTCACCCAAAGGCTGTCAGAAATAGGGTAGATAATGTCTGCATCAAGCCATTTTTGTACTTCTTTTCTGAACACCTCCTTCATCTTGGGGTTCAGCCTTATTTGGTGCTCTATTGACGATTTGAAGTTCTCCTCCATGTAGATTTTGTGCATGCAAAGGGTGGGACTTATGCCTTTTATGTCAGCAATGGTCCACCCTATTGCTTTCTTGTTTGCTCTCAAAACTCTCAGCAGTTTTCTTCCTGTTCTTTTGTTAGGGAAGCATAAAGAATTACTAGTAGGGACTCTGCATCTCCCAAATAGCTATATTTCAAGTGTTCCGGTAATGGTTTCAGCTTTAATTTGGGTGCTTGTTCAATTGAAGGTTCGGTTGGGGCTTCAGGCTCCCCTAATTCTTCAGCAGGTTTCTTGATAAAATAGGTGGGGTAGCCTCAAGTTGTTGTATACATTCTTCAATCTCAGGATCCTCTTCTGATGTCATTCCAGCTAAGCATGCTTCAAGGGGTTCAAAATACTTTGAAAGTTGTGCCACCTCCTTGATGCATTGGTCAATGATGTCTACTCTAAAGTATGACTCTTCATTAGCTGGATGCTTTAGTGCTTTGAGGATATCGAAGGTCACTTCTTCTTCTTGTACTTTCAGGGTTAGGTTCCCTTTCTGTACATCAATTATGGCTCTTCCAGTTGCTAAAAATGGGCTTCCCAGAATGATTGAGATTTCTTGATCTTCCTCCATGTCTAATACTATGAAATCTGCAGGGAAGATGAATTTGTCAACTTTAACTAAAACATCCTCTACTATACCTCTTGGATATTTGATGGATCTATCTGCCAATTGCAGAGATACAGTAGTGGGCTTGGCTTCTCCAATATTCAGCTTCCTGTAGACTGAGTATGGCATTAAATTTATGCTAGCTCCTAGATCACATAATGCCTTACTAAAGTACTCTTAGCCTATAATGCATGGAATGGTAAAGCTTCCAGGGTCTTCAAGCTTCTGTGGCAGCTTATTTTGGAGTATAGCACTGCACTCTTCAATAAGTGCAATAGTTTCATAATCATGTAGCTTCCTTTTGTTGGACAAAATATCTTTCATGAACTTCACATAGCTTGGCATCTACTCCAAAGCTTATGCAAAAGGAATGTTAATATGTAATTTTTTAAATATCTCCATAAATTTTGCAATTTGCCTATCCAGCTTCTGCTTCTTGAATCTTTGTGGAAACGGTAAAGGCGGTTTGTATGGAGAAGGGATTTTGCATGGCTTGTGCTTGGCTTCTCCACTTACTTTTGTTGTTCTTGCCTTTCTTCTGGAGCGACTTTAGGTGCTTGTTCAACTTCAGATTCAGCTTCTTTTTCTTCCTCTCGTGGCTTGGGTTCTTGGACAGCATCAAGAATTTTTCCACTTCTCAGAGTTATAGCCTTCATATCCCTTGGATTGGCTTCAGTTGTGCTTGGTAGTGCACCAGGCTGCCTTGTAGTAAGCAGTTGAGAAATCTGGCCTATCTGGTTCTTCAATTGCTTAATTGAAGCATTTGTAGTCACCATAAATTGATTTGTCTTCTCGGTTAGAACAGCTTGGGATGTTGCAAGTTTGGCCATGGCTTCTTCTAAATTCATCCTTGGACGTTGTTGTTGTTGTTGTTGTTGTTAATGAGGAGGTGCTGCCTGTCCTGGGTTCTTCCATGAAAAATTAGGATGATTCTTCCATCCAGTATTGTAGGTCTTTGAGTATGGATTATTGTTCCCTACATGGTGCACCTCTTTGGCTTCTTCTTAAACAACTTCCATAGGATTTCCTTTGAGTAATGTAGTGTGGAATAAGAGTACTTGCTCTATTTTTGCTGCAAGTGTTGCAAGTGCATCTGAATCGTGGATACCAGCTACTTTCTTCTCATTATCCCTCCTTGAGCTCCAATCAGAGGCATTTGTTGTTACCTCTTCAAGCAACTCATAGGCTTCAGCATAGTCTTTATTCAGAAAGGCTCCTCCAGCAGTTGCATCTGCAACTGTCTTGGTGTTAGGGCCTAATCCTCCATAAAATACTTGCATTCCATGGTGTGGGCACTTCCTTAGCAGCTCCTTGAATCTTTCCCAAGAATCATAGAGAGATTCTCTCTCGAATTGATTGAAATTAACAATCTCAGTTCTCAGCTTGGTAGTCTTCGAAGGAGGAAAATATTTAGTGAGAAATTTTTGTGCTAAAGAGTCTTATGTGTCAAGTGAACCAGGTGGCAGAGAATTCAGCCACCTTCTTGCTCTATCTCTGAGTGAAAAAGAAAATAATCTAAGCTTGATTGCCTCCTCTGACACCCCATTGTATTTGAAAGTATCACATATCTCCAAAAAGGTTAATAGGTGCAGATTTGGATCTTCATTAGGTGCTCTTGAAAATTGATTATTTTGAACCATCTAGATCACAGCTGGTTTGATCTCAAAATTATTTGCTTCAACAGCTAGACTCCAGATGCTTGAAATAGCATTCTGAACTTTTGGGACAACAAAGGTTCCAAGGGGAATATGTCCCTCATTCGGTTGATTATTTAGTGCTACCATCTTTTCCAGTTCTGGCTGCAAGTTCCGAACTACTTTCCTTGCTCTCAGATTTCTTTTAATGGTCTTTTCGATTTTTGGATCAAAAGTTAGTAGATCTCGGTCCTTTGTTCTTCTCATGCACCAAAAAATATTTATGAAAAAAATTAGACGAAAGAAGATCAAAGTAAAATAGAATAATAAAATAAAATTGTGCTTGAATCAACACCTTGTTAATTCCTCTAATATTAATGGCACAATCCCCAGCAATGGCGCGAAAAACTTAATTGCTCCTAAGTGATTGTCGTGAGTGGATAGAATTAGTGCGTGTGCGGTGTGATGTATGGATGTATATGGAACACAGTGCAAGTAAACACTATCAGTGTAGTGAGCAAGTATTCCGGGGGTTGTCGTACCAAAGGGATTGTTATTGATTACCAAAGTAATATAACTCTAGTATTGTTCAAGCGATCGAATTGTGATGAGATAGGCAAAGTAAATAAATACAGAAAAGTAAGTAAGCAATATCAGAATAATAGATGATAGATTGGTTGAGAGAATAATGATGAGAAATCTAAGGATTCAGATTTCACCACAATCTTCATGTATAGACTTCCTTGATTTAGTTATGAAGTCATAGAATTATCAATTGCTAGCCAGGATTCCTAATCTCATTAATCAGCCTTGGTGTTACGTCAGATCAAATCTAATTACAATTACCAACCCTGCTACTTGTCTGTGCGAGTTGTAGCAACTATAATTGCATTAAGATCTATGGATATCCCTTTAGGGAGATTAGGGGAATGCCCTAATTCTCATGTAACTACACAGGGTCCTCGATACTGGTTTGTCCTTAGCTCCACTATGGATCTAATTCTCTTGGTCTACATTAACTAATCTCCGGTCGGTTTCATAGCTAACCCACGGATTTCCCCCAATTAATTGGCCAGATCAATTAAGAGTAAAGTGCATAAAAGTAAATCTCAATTGAATAAAACATAAACTATCATAACTTCATCAACTTGTCTATACAATCAGATCAGTCAACATCTTAGCCCTATAATGAAGTTTAGTTACACATGATAATAGGGAATCACATAATGGTAAAGTAAGAAAACATAAAAGAGCAGAAGAAAGAACTAGAGTGATGCCTGGCTTTTGCAGATCTTGATGGGTTGCTGCTGCTCTCCTCTCCTCTTTGTGTTCAGCCCTCTTGATCTATTTATAATATGTCTAATCCCTATTAGACTCAAAGTGGGACTCTAAATTATATTAAAAGACTAATTACAGATCAATCCTAGCCCTACTTTAAGTAAGTCTTTAATTGGGCTTCACACTTCAAGACTTTAATCCAGCTTAAAACTCTATTCCGAAGAGTCTTCTCGGTTGTGGACTTCTAATCCTTGCTTGGCACAACTCCTCGGAAGTCCGCTTGGCTTGGAAGTCCTCAAAACTGCTCCAAAATAGGTCTTGGGCGCCAGGGCGCCCACTGGCAGAATACTCGATTTGCTCTCTGGTACATGGCGCCACGGCGCCCATTGGTAGAATGTGGAATTCTTCCATTTTGCTTCTCTTGGCCTGTGTACCTGCAACATAATGAAATTTAATCAAAAGCAAAGTGTTTTTACCATAATTGGGACTTAAATTGTAAGGGAATTAATGCTAAATAATCTATATAAAATGCAATTATCAAATAGCAATAGAGAGTGTAAGGTGAAGGGCTCAGACTAAGAGAGAAATCAAGAGGAGAAAGCTGTCTAATGAGAAGTCAAATGAACTTGTTGGGAGAGCATTAGAGCTTCTAATTTGGGGTTCTTTGGTACATATCTTATACTCTCTTTGTGATTATCAGCTTTGTTTCGGTTATTGATTTCTAAGTTTCAGTGTTGAGCTATGGAGGGTTTTGGGTGAATGTTACTTTGTCATTCTGTTATATTTTTATCCTTATTTTTTGTTGCTTTGGTCTTTGTACTGGTTGCTTATTGTTAGGATTGAAGTTCATTTCATATTTTTGTTGCTTTGTTAAATTTGCTGATGTCTGGTTGATAGTTAATTCTAATTGTTGTCTGTTGTTCATAAAGATGGGAATGGTTTGGTATTTTTCTTTAGTCTAGCATGTGAATCTGATCCCCACTTTGCTAAAGGAACTCACTAATTACTGAACCTGTTTATAGTTTTTCTAGTAATCGTGATTTATGTTTGTGGTTTTCTTGAGTTACTATCATGACTTATGTTTGGGGATTTCTTGAGTGATTGTTAGTTCATAGAATATCTATTCACTATATCAAGATAGAGTTTATTTTGTGAAAATGCTTCTAAATGGTTGATTGAAACTTTGAATATCTGGTTCACATATGCACAGTGAGAATGCATTAATGCATTGTTTTAAATGTTTTAATTTAGTGTTGTGTTTTGAGTGTCTTGGTAAGATTTGGTCATGTTCTATTTGCTAGGTTGACAAATGCTTTTGTGGAGTTTGCATGAACTTTATGGTGATTTATTCTCTTAATGTTATAGTGCATTAGTTTTCATTTTAGTGTGACCACAACACTCCTTATCAGTGTTTCCTTAAATAATGAAGGTTATTGATCATATTATTATATATTACCTTTTGGAAATGTTACTAGATGTATATATCGGAAGGTGTTTTATGATGAAATATTTAATGGATGACTTATGATTGATCCAAGGTTGGTTTCTTAAGTTGGAGTTTGTCTTAATGTTAATGATATGAGTTCTATTAGGTGATTTGTGCTTCAAGGTTGAATTCACTCTTTGTGCTGTTTTTTGTTTTCATACTTGTCTTTTTTGGCTGTCATAGTTATTAGATAAGGTACTTTTGATTTTATGCTGTTGGGGATTATATGATTTCGTTGGTGATCATTAGTGATGATTTTGGTAACTGGATTATGGGATTTGCATAATGTCTTTCACTGTGAAATTTTATTGATCATGCTTATGTTTGATAAAGGGTTTTTTTCATTATTTTAATTTTTTGTTGATTAATTATTGAGGATGGGTTGTTGTTTATTTTATTTGAGAATGTAAGAATTTAATTTATTATCTTATTTCAACATCCTTCATTGATTATTATTAATTGGGCCTCAATGTAATTTTCTTTTCTACTGAATCCCGATGGACAAATTCTGGTTTATGATTTACTAAACTTGTGGATTAGTTCGAAACTTTGTTTTAAGATTCATTCTCGTGCTTGCTTTCATGGTTGTCTGAATGTGAAAAGAAAAATAATAAGATGAAAAGAATTAGGGGTGTGTGAAAAGAAAAATAATAAGATGAAAATTTGGGCAAGGCCGAAGGTTTGAATATAAATTGATAGGATGTGAAGAGAAGAAAAAAAAAAGCAAGTGAATGGGTCAGGCTTGGCCCAGTTGGTCTGGATGTGTGAATAGAAAAGTGAAGGGTATAAAAAATCAAATTGGGTCTTAGGGTGTGGTTAGGAACTGATGGGGTGAAAAAAGAAAACTTTAATGTTTAGGGAAGTGTCTTTAGTTTATTTGTTTTGTTTTATTTTAGTTGTTACTTATTTAATCAGAACACAGATTTACCTTTTGTCTCTCTTTTCTACAGTGATGAATTCCCTTTACGCAATATTTATTATTCTTCTAGAAAAAAAATAACAACAGCAAAGATTCAGATTGTGATTGCGGTTGTGTTGTTGTAATTGCAAGAAAGTGATCCACAATTGCGGAAAATTACCATAATAACTAATATTGTGGGCACATTTGTAGACTTTTATTTATTTATTTTTACTTATGAGAGAGAATTGAACTCAAGTAATTTCATTATTAGACTATTTAGTATTGTTGTTTGGTAAGCTCAAAATAAAAAGAAATTATAATGTTTAAAATTTAATTTTTGAAACGTTATCTAAAATAATGTTTTAATTTTGAAAACTAACTACTAATATTTTATTCTCTTTTTACCCTTAATTTTTCAACAAATAAAAAAATTTGTCTCTCACAAATTAGTCCCCTCGTTTCTTTTTCGCTGCCACTTATCATTTTCTTCCTCTCCTCTCATTCTAAATATATAAATATTTAACACATAAAAAATAAATATTTAATTAAATAAATATTTAATATATGAAAAATAAATATTTAATTAATTAAGTAATTTGTTAATAATAAATAAATGAATATCAAAATATTTAATTTTAATATTAAATCACAATAATTTTACATGCATTTTTAAATAATTTAACAAAATTCAATTAGCTGTACAATTAGTTTTATTAAATAGTTTTAATTTAATCAACTATAAGCTTTCAACTTTAATTTTACAATTACAATCTCATAACTTTCAACTAATTTTCTTAAAGTGTGTTTGAATTAACTTTTATCAACATCTTTTTGTTTTTAATTTGAAAAAAAAAAAAACACTTTATACAAAATCTAGTTTTACATCATCGCATGGGGTTTACAGTTTGGTAAGTTTTTGAAAATATAAATTATAATAAGAGGGTTATATAATTATAAGTTAACAATCATAATATATAATTAGCTTGTAATATTAAAATAAGAGAAAAATTTACAATAGTTTTAGTTTTAGGTGATGTATTACTCATGCAATCCCATGTCATGAGTTAAAATTATAAATAAATGAAAATAAATTTAATAGTACTATAATATAAAATCATTACTCGATTTGTATTTTTCTAAATCTCCTTTGACTATAATATTTGTAGTTATATTTGAAATTTTTGTTTCCAATATAATGCATATATACTAAATAAATGTTTAATATAAAGACAAACTTACTTTTATGCTTTCACAAAAGATGAGAGGAAAGACTACTGCTGAAAGACTTGGATGACTGGTTTTAGTTGAAAGGTCATATATACTTTAGTTGGATGTGGTTTTCTTTGGGCAAAGAGCATTACAATTTGTGGAAACAATGACTTTTTTTCCTTCTCTTTTTGGCAAAGTCAATTTGGTATTTCTGTTGAGTTATCTCTAGGAATAGTTGAAGCAGGAGCTTGGTCAAAGGTATTTTGGTTTATCAACTTATTTTTAAGACAACATATAAGTGAGTCTGACACCACTTTAGATTTAAAACCTTAAAGTTTTATTTAGTTGGGTATAATGAAATTTGGTATGAACGAAAATAAGAATAAAAAGGATATTTATTTTGTTTGGTAGGTTAAGATGAAATTGAACAAATGGAATGGTTCACCATTAAAAAGACAAATTTACTCTTTAAAAATATAAATTAAATAAAAATAAAATAATTGTTCTGATAAAATTAACAAATTAAAATATCTATTTATATAATTACATATTACTTTTAAAATAAATTAAATTGAAATAAACAATTAAAAAAAAAAAAGAAAAGCACACAGAGGAAGCTTCTTCCTCTACAACCATGGAAGACAAACGTGCGAACGGGAACCTTAGCACTGGCGTCCTTGCTTGATCTCAAGCTCAAATCTGGATCTCAAGCAAAACCCCATTCCCAAGCACAAAGCTATTCGTAACAGTGCACTATCTTCCCAAATATGTTGCCGGTTAGCCATGCCTTCACCAAATTCACGACGGTGGATGGTCCTCTCTAGCAATAACTTCTTCACTGGCAATGAAACTCTCATTTTGGTAGTGGCTTCTGCCCAACTTGGTGGAAACAAGGTATTATGGGCATTGGGGTCTCATTCTGGTGCGAAAGAAGCTTCTTCCCAATTTTTGGGGGAAGAGCTAATCTAGATTTTAATAAAAAAAAGTTAATAACGAAAAAAAAAAGAATTTGCCAAAGCAGAACTGATGGGGATGTATAATGAAATATTTAACCTATTTTTGAAATTTACAACTTTATAAAGAAATCCATCTCGACATTAAAATTGATTTTTCATGTTTGGATTAAAAGGAAAAAAAAATAAACATGATGACAATAGACGTGTCTTTGGATTATATTTTTTTGAAAAAAAAAAGAAAATTGGGATGAGAGGAGGCTATATTTATACTAAGGCGAGAGCATGTCACAAAGCCTAAGCAAGGGATTTGTTTACCAATAGAGGACTGTGTGATGTTTAAAAGGAGAACTACTGAAATAAAGTACAAGCATACATTACCGTGTTGATGGCAAAATATTTTAGGGTTTTCGTACTCAAGGGATTGATCAATTAATTACTAAAGTACCAAGTTCAAATTTTATTGAGGCATTTGAATTATTGCAAATGAACAATCAAAAATAGGAAACAAATAAATGAGATCACAAGTGATGATGTGAAATCAATTAGACATAGCCTAAGGTCTTGATTTATTTATTGTTCTGGGATATCAATAGTGAAGTTGAATGGAAAAGTGTCACAGATTTATTTATTTATTTGGTAAACAAGATGTCATAAGGCAATGAGGTTATAGAGGAAGGTCATCCTTCAAATAGTCATTTCGCAGAAGATAAGCATCTTTCGAAAAAAGTTAACTATGTGAGAAAAAAAAATTTGGCACACTATCGTTGAATTAGCATCTACATTTATAAAATTAAACTAACAAATTAAGATACATAAGTCATCCAATGTGGCACTTCACTTTTTGTAGAGTTATAATAGAGGCCCATATTGATCACTCCTTAAATCTAAGATGTACCATTTTGATCTCTCTAATCTAAGGAGGACTGTTTTGCTACCTCCCCAATCCTAAAGGAGTAAAAAGATATTCTACTATTAAATAAAGTGAACCTTTTGAACCATTAAATTGTGGACGGTTCATATGGATTAGAGTGGTTCAATGGTTCTTTGGTTGATTTTTTTTCCCCAGTTTCAATGCTTGGACCTGTTTTTTAGTTAAGTCGGAGGAGTTATAAAAGAAAAAATTAGTTGATTAGTATTTTATCACTAGTTTAGAAGCTAGTTTTTGTGCATAGTTTGGGAGAGTTAAAGATGAAAGTATGAATGTTATATAAGGTAAAGTAAAAAATTATGGAAGTTAGAAGGTTGGAGTTGATATGTCATGAGCTACTTTCTAACTCCTTGGTGATTATGGTTTTAAGGCATCATGTAATTAGAAATAATTGGATCTTTTTGATTGCTCTTGCCATAGTTACAATTTGAAGTCTTGAGAGTTCTTAAGAGTACAATATAAAGTGGTGAAGTATAAGTCACAAAGGCATGAGTCTAGACAAGAATATTAAGGAATAAATTCTTCTCCAGTTATTGCTCATCTATATTTTCTACAATACTTCACATTATTATCAAGACAACAAGAGAATTATCCTCAAATGCAATATCCGAGATATGAAAATCTTGAACAAGAAGAAATAATGCTTCTCCAGGAATCCAAGCCTTCAAGTTTGTATATTAAGAAATTGATTGGAAATATTTTGATCTTTGTGTCATCATAAACTATGTGACATACTTGAAAAAAATATCAAAATTTCCTAGGAAAACTTATATAAAAATTATAACACTATAATTTTAGTCATTCAGCCACCAGGAGGTAGAAGAGCCCCATCAATCCAGTGTGTTGTTTCTTGTTGTTGTACTTAGAAACAAGTGTTAAAGTTTCGTCCTGAATTATCTTAATAGAACCTGGTCGAAGATAACATGTTGTCATTCCTACAATGTAACCCTTCTCATTGCCTGCCCCCTTCCCCTTTCCATATTTAGGTAATGAGGTACAAATAATCCTTCCATCCTGGAATCATCAGAAAGAATTTCCAATTTAAGATGATATGGATTTGAAAAAAAAAAAGATGCACACCATTTGCGCTTTCTTAAATGTTATGGATTTTTTTTTTTTTTTAATAAAAAGGAAGAATTGAAGGCAAAACTATAGATAAATTTCAAGGAATATAAAGACTACAAATCAAAATGTAAAATACTCCATAACATTTTCAGCAAGATGTTACATTGGTCTAGATTTTAAAATTGTAAAATAAGTGTCTCGGTAGATGTAGTATCCTTAATGATGCAAGGATCATTCTTTCTTTCTTTTTTTCTCAATGGGTAGCTAATGCTATCTGGGTATATATCTTATATTCGTAAGATATATCAATTCCTTTTTCGCATATCTAGAATTAAACCATTTAAGTATAATGGTAAATAAAGAAAATTGAGCCCGTTCCACCTACATGCTGATGAGCAACTCCATAGATAACATATCCACTAGTTTTCATTTGGAAACTTGTCTTTTTGAGATCAATGCATCCACTACCATACTTTTGAGTAGTGTTGCAAGCTTCAACATCATACTCAATCTGTCGAAAAAAGAAAAATCTATATTACTCTTGCTAAATTCAAAAGTGAAGATGTAATTAACAAATGGTTGCTGCTAATTTTATTACTTGGCCCCACAGACTAAACTACTAGAAGAAAGCTCTTGCCAGTTGTTACCTTATTAATATAAAATTTAAATTCTCTAAATACGTCTAATGGGGAACAAGGGAGTGAGTATTATTGAACCGAAGTAACACAATATCATGAAATTCTAAAAAGAACACTCACTTGGCAGTTATGGCTCACATTTAATCTGCTTGGACCATTGGATATTTTCACAGTATCGGTCACATCAAAAACATAAACCTTCAAAGGAACTATAAGATTGTCCCAGTCAATCCACTCCACTGTGTATCGAAGGTAGACTGTTCTAATTGACCCCTTATGGCTTTCCTTCAATCTGCACTGTGCATTATCACTGCAGCACCACCCACCACCTATGTAACTTGGTCTCAGAGGCTGGCCATTTCCGTCCTTTGTTACATTATATAGATCACACCTGCATTCTGTGCACCCAATCCTATCTTCTACACCAGGTGTATCAATGACGTGAAGATTCACCATCCATTTCTCTTCATATCCAGCAGGAATTTCTGTTGGATTGCCAACCTCTATACCAAAAGGATCTGGAATATGTGTAGCTGTTTGTCGAGTTTCAGATCCAAGGCCAAAGTACTGTGAAAGAAGATTTTGCTGGCAAATGCCAGCATTTCTTGAAATAACTTTATCTTGAGGATCTGTAGAATTTTTGGGCTGATAGTATTTAATAACAGTCCAATGGTGAAGATAAGTTTCATAGAGAGGAATAGAATTGCCATCATCATCAACTAGTTCGCCATAGAAATTCTTGATTGCAATATGTACTTTGGGAAACTTCATATCATGGTAGTTCTTGTTTGAACTTATTCCTGGTGCAAGTTCAATTTGGGGGATAAAAAAACAGCTGATTTTATTTTACCTTTGGATTTCCCAGATGCTTTTGATGGTGTGCTGAGTGCCAGAAATAGTATTACTAATAAGATTGCCCAATCTTGATATATATTCCTCATTTTGACTTGCCAAAATAATTTGAGTAAGATATTCATGGACTGTAACTTTAAATTTATCATCTCTAAGACATTCAGGTAGACAATTAGTCTCACTTCAAATGATAATGAGATAACTTGGATGTAAACGAAAAAAAAAAGAGACCAGTAACATGACAGTTTATGGGAAATGCCAAAATAGATATTTCTTCATTTTATTTTCTTTTGGTGAATATGTCAAAATAGTTTCTATAAGGATAATTTTAAGCAAAACGGTAGCCAATTTGAAGTGCGTTTGTGATGTGTAACAATGTGTACCCGGAGCATCGACCCTATCTTCAAATATTTACTTTACAATTTTAATATAGAAACTCTAGAATCAATGAGTTTTTGGCCTTAATTATGCTATGTTTTAGGTTTGTACTTTGATGACGTTTCTAAACATCGACTCTTTGTCTACAAGTAACATGCTTGTTCTCTCTTCCTTCCTATTTATAGCTTGCTTTTTGATGCAGATGATTAATTAGAGAAAAATAGTTAAGTACTCATTTAATTAAATGATTGGCTAAAATTTTTAATTTATTCTTTTGAGCTTCAACAATCATGTTTAATCCATCAACTAGGTTAGGACAGAATAATCCATCCAAAGGCACATGATAACCTTGTTGATGGATTAAGCTTGATTGTCAAAATTAGAAAGAGAAAATTTTTAGCAAAACATTCAATTAAAAGTGTATGTTAAATGGGATGCCATAGTCAATTTGCACCTTTTCTTGCATTCCAGCGCAAAAATTTTCTACTTGTGCAGTTGTACATGTCCTAAGAGATGGGAAAGGGATTATCTATCTATAATACTCTTACTCCCATGCAAGTTGTGTCATGCCACCTTGTAACTAAAGGTGAATTTTTCAATTTTCTTTTCCTTCAAATATGACTAGTTAAAATAGGTAACAATTAGGGAAATGTGTGAATCCCCAAAACTTCATGTGATCTGGCACTTTACCTCTAAATATTTCAAAATATGCATTTAGCTTAAGCTTTCTAGCATGTGGCACGTCGCATTCAAATCTCAATTGTTGTTAAAATATATATAAACACAAAAACTCATGTGCATGACACAATTAAAATCACTTACTATTGCAGTCTTTAAAATAAGAAGGGTAATTTTGCCAACACTTCTCTACAACAAGGATCGCTAGGTCTCATTGGAGTTTGCAAGGACTGAATTTATCAAATTTATTGGAAAAATTCCCAGTCGTGCTAGTTGATAGATATAATAGAAGAAATATAATGAATTTGTTTTCAACAATTCTAACCTGCACTGTGAGATCTCACCAACCCAGATGGGATCAATCTTGAACTTGGCTTACAAACCTTTGAATTTGACGAAGACTTCGTCTGACTCTGCCTTTACAAAATCTTTATCGTCACGTGGTAATTTGGAATGGAAATTCTTGATTTCCATTAATTCTCATAACAGATATATATATATATATATATATATATATATATATATATATATATATATATATATATATATATATATATATATATATAAAAGTAAAGCATCATCAATCCACTACATGCAGCCAAATATAGCTACCTTTATATATGCTACTTCAAAATATAGCTAGATTAGTTATAACATATTACAATAGTTACAACTAATCACAATATTTCCAAATCATGACAGCAGATATAGTATCCTAATAGCATCATCTAGTTGGAGCAAACAGATTTTGAATGCCTAACTTGCAAAAAAAAAAAAAAATGGCTTTTGTTTTTTGTTGGATTCAAAGTGTATGTGACATTGTTTTTAAATTTAATTTTGTTGAAAATTCAAAGTGTGTGTATGTATTCTCTTAATCAAATTTGATTCTTTGAATGAATAATTTAAATAAATAATATATAGAACAAGTTTAATTTAGCTTTAAATGTGAAGAAGAGAAAAGGAGCTCATCCTTCATAGTGGAGATGAGAAGGTAGTTAATAAATTTGATACATAAGGCTCAAGGACCATAGATAATTAATGAAATTATGACTTTAGTAGTTGATAGCATTAAAGAAAGCATTGAAAAAACTTGCAATTATAGACTTTTTGTTGACAAAGTTCATAACCAAACAGAAAATAAACGTGAACTTGGCAAAGCAGAACTGATGGGGATTTATAATAAAATATTTAACCTATTTTTGAAATTTACAACTTTAAAAAGAAATCCATTTCAACATTAAAATTGATTCTTCATGTTTGGATTAAAAGGAAGAAAAAAGAAACATTATGACAATAGATGTGTCTTTGGAATATATTTTTTTTGATAAAAAAAGAAGAAGCAAGAGTCTAGAATGAGAGGAGGCTATATTTATACTTAGGCGAGAGCATGTCACAAAACCTAAGCAAGGGATCCAACCATACTTATGAATTGTTTACCAATAGAGGACTGCTTGATGTTTATAAGAGAGAATTGTTGAAATGCAAGCATACATTACCGTGTTGCTGGCAATGTATTTTAGGGTTGTCGAATCCAAGGGATTGATCAATTAATTACTAAAGTACTAAGCTCAAAGTTTATTTAGGCGTTCGAACTTTTGCGAATGAACAAGCAAAAATAGGAAACAAATAAATGAGATCGCAAGTGATGATGGGAAATCAATGAGACAAAGCCTAGGGTCTCGATTTCAGCTCAACTGTTTGTATTGAATTACTTCATTTCCTTAATCCTATTAACTATACTAATTGCCAATCAGGATTCCTAATGCATTACTAAGCCTTTCCCATAGTCGAATTATCCTAACTGAAACTATCAATTTAATCATATCCCTATGTGAATTGTAATAGTCTAAATTGCATTTCTCTTCTATTTCTTTTTCTCTAAATAATAATTGTTTTCTCTTGTGTTTTTTTTTTTTTTTCCTACCTAGCTAACACTTTTTGGTTGCTATGATCATTAGTTTAGGGATCAAAACCAAACCTAAATGTTGTTTTTCCTATATCCATATACAAGTAGCTAGGATTAAGAGAATCAGATGTAACGTAAACTAGAAGAAAAGAATGATAATCTGAATGTTAACGAAAATTATCTGAGTAAATAAATAGAAGACAAATAGCAAAATCCAAAAAACAACATTAACAGAACAAGAAGAAAAAAACAAAGAACGAAACATCGTTTGTATATCAATGGCAATTTTCTTGCCACAATATCATTGGTATTCTTACTTAAATTGCAGGGAAATTCCTCCAAGACACCCACTTCCTCTTTTTGATCCCCATATTGTTCATCTTTCCAACATAAAAACTAGAGACTGATATGAGAAACTTTTCTTCAGATTCCGCTTGATATGGGAAACTAATTTGTCAAAGAGATGAAAGAGGTCAAGAACTTAACCTTTTGGCTTTCATTTCTAAATGAGTTTGCTATCATCTTTTACAGTTTACACTACATTTTCAGCAATCATCTCAAATGGTAGTGAAGAAATTTGGCGATATTTCTTTCAAAGGGAATGATTGTAAGTGGCCAACGTTATTTAGAATTGTCTCAACAACTTCAGGGAAATCTACGAAGGTTACATGTGTAGTGTCTCTGTTTTATGGACCCCAAGGGTTTTATGATATGATCAAACGGTGGTTGTGGCTATTATTCATGGGCATCTTAAGAAGCTTAGCTAGAGCACCTTGGTTATTTAATGTTACGTGGTTGTCAAATAATCTATAGAAGTTGCCAATTGAATTATTCCGCCTATAAGGCTTTAGTTTTTGAGATAGAAGTATCATATATTCATCTCATTCAAAAAGTGCTAGCTCCCAAAACAGAGAGACATAGATTATCGCCCGTCTCTCTCGCTCTAAAGGATGTCTAACAAGAAAACAATCAACATCTACATGTAATGTATAGCTCCCAAAATATACGCCCGTCTTTCTGCAAGGCACTATTGCATTTGTTCATCAAAAAAGTTGCATTGTCCATTTTCTACTCACCAGCGCACAAACACAGAAGTAAGTCCCACGTCACATGTTTTCTATGCAATTCCAAGCAAATTATGGCTTGGTATTAAGTAAAGATTCCCCTCAAATTATGTTTATTCATGTCCGTCGAGCTTTTAATCAAGTAGTTGGGCATGTTCTTGGAGTACTTTGGGGTTCCAAGATCAAATCTAAATAGTCATAGTCTATCCCAATCTAAGTTAAACACCTCTAGGTGCTCATTTACTTTGTGCAAGTCCTTTGTTGACTGGGATCTATGCATAAGTTTACTTTGCCTAATAGTCGAGCTTTGACACAATGTTAGTTGAAGCTCCGCTGAGAAGTAACTGTTTAATGAAAAAAAAATTTAAAAATTAAAATTGTATCAAGAAAAGTCACCAATACTGAGAAGATGTTCTTCCCATAAAGCATTTGCTTTTCTCATGAATAATACAATTGCTTTTGTCTTTTCATTTATGCTTGAATCCACACATAAAGCATCACAGATTGGCATTAGCATATTCTTTTACCAGTGCAATCAATAAGTGGGTAATTAAATAACCGATTATTCTTATTATTGTGCACATATAATCTGAAAAACTTAACTTTAATCAGTGACACCAACCGAAAATAAGGTAACTTTGTGACAGATCAAGGTTTTGGCAAAACAATTGGTCAAGAAACTTGAACGTCATGTGTGAATAAAAGATTGTCATCAAAAGAAAAGGCTTCTAGAATCCAACATTATTGTCTTGTTTTGAATGTTGTATTCTGTATTTGCCTTCTATATTTGGTTGGTGGAAACGCTCTGTTCAAGTATCTTATAATTGTGTGGGAAGCAGAAGATAATGTATACTGACAAAATCTACTACAGTACAATGCTGTATATCTTTTCACCCTTGATTGAAAGAGGGATAATACATGCACACCCACTTCTGGATACTCATATTTTACATCTCTTTTTTCTTTTTGTATCTCTCTTATTTTTCTGTTTACAATTTTATTCATACAAATAACTAAAATAAATAAGGTGTATATGGAGGTGTGTAAATTTTGGTGTGAAACTAGCTTTTCTCTTATTATAATATGGCCATACTTTTGCTCTGAAAGTCCACATTCTCTTCCATAAACTCAAAAAGCCTGTGAAAAAGTGACTTCGAAATCCCACTTCCTTCCATATCCCCACTTTATTTTCATAAATTCATCTATTTCCATGCAACCACTTGTAGGTCTTCTCTTTCTCTTCTGAAGTGTTTCTTTCTTTTTTTGGTTCTGCAATCTGATAGTGAAGATAAGATTAGTGCTTCTAATCCTCACTCACAGTACACAAAGAGAAAGAAGAAGAGAAAAAGAGGCCTGTTTGGCTAATTGTTATTCAACAGAAGAAGAGAGAATGGGAGTTGAGAAAAATGCGGTTGCTTCCCTCATTCAAGCAAGCCTTGTTGCTTACATGTTACCCTTTCTTAGCTCTTCTCAGGAGCAAATCAAAGCCATAAACAGCCATTCAAACACCAGAGATAACCACCACAAGGTATTGCAACATAGAAGCACTTTTCTTATAACATTCTATTCCAAAATAGAAAAAGCACTTTTCTTTGAAGCTCACATTCTGAATGATTTTTCTGTGAAGATGAATCCTGAACTTCAGTTCCAGATTATAGTTCATGGGTTTCTCTTGTGGGCTGCAATGGGGTTCTTGATGCCCCTTGTATACATATAATTCGAATTTCAAACAGAGAGGAGAATGGAAGAAGGGCTAGAATAGTATTCTATCTTCATGCAGTTTTGCAGGCAAGTGAATATTCTAGATCAGCAGTTATATTATTTTTGTTAGTTTAACAGGGCTATGATGAATACTTTGTGGACAATAAAGGGATTAAAATATACTATATCGTTAGAAACTCATAGCTTTGTTTATCTCATTTTATGGACTGAGAATGTGAAAAAAAAAAAAAAAAAACAGTTATGCTGTATAAGCTTTTCTTGCATTAATTATGCTTTCCTTTTTCTAAAAAATCTTTTCAATTTTTTGTGCAACAGATGCTTGCCGTTCTCCTGGGCACAGCAGGAGAAATAATGTCCATAAAAATTTCAACAACTTCAACAATAATCATCAATGAGTAGTAGTGGCATTATATGGTGTTATCTGGCTATAAACCATTCTCGGTCTTTTTAAACCACAAAGGTAATAATTGACCTGAGTTTTATAAAGGAAAAGCTTAATGGCCATTCATAATTTATTACATTTTAAAGATTTTTCATGTTCTTTTTTCTTACTTTGTTGATTTATTCAGTTATTTGTGATTTCTTTTCATTCAATGTTCCAATTTTCTGCTTATAGAATATGATGATTATGATTATGAATCTTTGTCTTTTTCTTTACAGGGAATCCAAAAGGAGAAGTGTATGGTTCTTTTCACACTGGATTATTGGAACTGCAGTGACCTTTCTAGGTGTCTTATTACAGAGAACCACTAGATATAGGAATATAGGGATAGAAGAAATTAGGGATAAATTTTAGTTTCCTTTTTGGATTTTGAATTCTTATTTCTGAATTTTGTAACATGACATTTTTCTTCTGAAGATGCTTTTAGTTGAAAAATATGATTATATGACATTTAACTAAATTGATCACTAACACATGTGTTGATTTAAGTTGTAAATTAAAAAGTTAAGATCATTTAAATATATTGATCTCGATTTAACTTTATATATATGTAAAAAATATTTTTGATAGAACTCACTTCTTTTTGGGTCTCTAGTATCTAGTCCAGATTAGTGATGAGTTAAAAAACTTTATAATAGATTTATATCTGACAATTAGTAATGGTCAAACAAAAAAAAGTTACTCCTTTCCCATTTGCTAACCCAAACAAGATAAAAGACAAGCAGTGAACAGATCAAGGATATATATATATATATATATATATATATATATATCATTATGTAATATAATATATCATTATAATTATAATAAATTTATAAATATATTTAGTTATTTATTGATGTAATTGCTTGCAATTACACGTCTCAAATATTTGAAGCTATAAAGAAATATACTTATGGTTTTATCTTGGTCAAGTGCATAATCTCACCTTAATGATTCTTTTTAATAAATTATTTATAGGACATAGAGATGTCCAAAATCCGCCCAACCTTGTCCCCAGTCCATTTTTTTTTTTTTTTGAAAAATTAACTTTTGGGGTTAGACTCTTAGGTCACAGGTTGGCAAACATTGACCCAACTCAAGTAACCTATTTAAGTTATTTAAAAAAATTAAAATTTAGTTTTTTGTATTTTATGGTATAAACTATAAATACTTTTTAGTAATATTATCATAACATATTTCTTATTGTATACGTTAATTATGTTTAATACTTAAAAAAATTACATCAACCTCCACTATAGTTACCTTGTTTTCACTTATTTTTCTTTTTATTTTAAAAACTTACACATACTTACTCTGTAGTTTGAAAATATATTATACTTAAGTCTAACTTTTAACAATTGACGAACGAAAGTGTTAGTCAACGGTTAATATAATTAAAATATCATAAATACTCTTAATAATTTATAATTTTGATTTCTCTTATAATTAGCTTGCTTTTCATTTACTTTCCTCTATTATTAAAACATAAATGTACTGTCCTTATAATTAAAAAGGCATAACACTTAAATACAACCTGTAACAATTACATTAACCAATACACTAATAATATTTTCTTAGGTAGAAGAATATATATATATATATATATATATATATATATATATATATATATATATATGTATTGTAGGAGTGATATATTATAAATTATATTTTCTATAATATATTAGAATGCAATAAAAAATCACTTGCTAAACACATTATAAACCAATAATTTAAATTAGATGTTAAAAAATTTTAAAAATTAAATATATTCTATTTGTTTAGATTGTTTTAAAAACATCCATTATACTTGTAAGAGAAAAGTAATAATTAAAACAATGAAAAATAAAAAGATAAATGAATAGTGCAACGCGAGGCGGGAATTTAATTGTTAGTTCAACTCAAATGAACTTTTGATGAAAATATAGTGTAGAATTTCTAATATTTTGAAAGAAAATTAATCTTTCTGACACCAACTTATTTGACATAAATTATTTTACACATTATTTTATTTCAAAATAAAGAGACAAAGGCATAAAAAATACAATTTAATTAAATTAATAATAATGTTTAAAAATTTTATTTTTATTTAAATAATTTTTATATTTTTAAAAATACTTTCAGATTTACATAAATATTTATTTTAAAAAATTAAATGAAATATGGGGCATAAATAAATTAAAATTAATACAGGACATAAATGAAAATAAGGTGAGTTACTCATCGATAATTTTTATTTAAGTTTATTTATAAAATGTTTTAGAAAAATAAAAGGAAAAAAATCTAAAAAAAAAAAATTTCTTAATCATGTTATGTAACTAAGTTTAAATGTAGGTTTTGAAAATAAAAAGAAGATAAATGAAAAATAAATTAATTATAAAGGAAGTTGGTGTAATTTTCTCTTAATATTTTTACCTTACTTCACCGTATAACTTAATAAAGTTTGTGACGTGCAAAACTAGAAGTAAGAAGTAAAAATAACATTATGTTGTATTGTTTTAAAAGTATTATGATGAATTTTAATTTAAATTTAAACTAAATTTACATTTTTTGCACTAATTTGTAAAAGCTTAATTTTTTTTTAATCATTCCACCCGTCAACTCACCCCCATACATGTGTTGGGTTGAGTTGGATAGATAGATTTTTTGAACGGATCCGATCCATATCTACACAGATGGGTTGGGTAAAAAATCCCATAAAACCCACATAACCCGACTTATGGATATCTTTACGTATGTGCTTTATTCCTATCATGCTCATGACAGTTTAATCTATTGAAGAAGAAGTTTTCAACTTTGCCAGCGTTCAGATATCGGAAACTATGTGGTGGCATCCTGGTGGCCGCCTCATTGGCATGGTATGGACTAATGATCAAACCCTTATCTGCATGGTGCAGGATGGTACAATTTATCGGTACAATATCTATGCTGAGCTAATCGAACCCAAATTTACAGATACCATAATATAAAATATCAAATTTATAAAATTGTTCTAAACTATACATAATATATAAGGAGTCCTTAAATTTGGCGAATTAGCCATGCCAAGTCAGCAACTAATTTCATCTCTAATTTTCACCCTCAATTAAAAATGTTAATCAATTTTTCCAAAAGAAAAAAAATAAAGTGGCATGCGTTTGGCATTTAACCCATTGGAATATGTGATTAATTTTCATTCTCAATTAAATATATATGTGGTTAATATTTATGAAGAAATGTAGTAACCCATTATTGTTTTTATAAATATTTATGATTTTTAAATGCCTATCTAATAGAATATTCTCTTAAGGCTGACTCAATTAATACTTATTTATTTATAATTTATTAAATAAACATTATCTTTTTTAGGATTAGGGTTTCACTTACCTTATATATATATATCCCTTAGTAAACGAATAAAGGACGTTCTTTGGAAGGCAGTAGAAAACTCTTTTCTCAATTCTCTCAACTCATTCTCTGTATCTACTTTTCACAATTTTCATTCTTTATATCTACCTTTTTACAACCTTCATTCTCTGTATCTACTTTATCACAACTTGTTATAAGCACCACGCTCTATGATTGCTCCTTAGTGAGTGTCACGTATGGATGATATTAATATGGATATGGGTGTGAATGGATGTATATATAATAGAACAATATGTGATGTGTGGAACACAGTGCAAGTATACACTATTAGTGTAGTGAGCAAGTATTCCGGGGGTTGTCATATCCAAGGGATTGATATTGATTACCAGAGTAATATAACTCCAGTATTGTTCAAGCGATCGAATTGTGATGAGATAGACAAAGTAATTAATTGCAGAAAATAAGTAAGCAATAGCAGAAAAGTATATAGCAGAATAAAATTATGATGAGAGATCTAGGGATTCAGATTTCACCACAATCTTCATGTATAGACTTCCTTGATTCAGTTATGCAGTTTTAGAATTATCAATTGTTGGCCAAGATTCCCTAATTTAATTAATCAGCCTTGGTATTAGGTCAGATCAAATCTAATTATAATTACCAACCCTGCTACTGGTCTGTACGAGTTGTAGCAACTATAATTGCATTAAGATCTATGGACATCCCTTTAGGGAGATTAGGGGAACGCCCTAATTCCCATGTGACTACATAGGGTCCTCAGTACTAGTCTGTCCTTAGCTTCACTATGGATTTAATTCTCTTGGTCTAGATTAACTAATCTCCGGTCGGTATCATAGCTAACCCACTGATTTCCCCCAATTAATTGGCCAGATCAATTAAGAGTAAAGTGCAGAAAAGTAAATCTTAATTGAATAAAACATAAACTGTCATAACTTCCTCAAGTTGTCTATACAATCAGATTGGGCTACATCTTAGCCCTAGAGAGAAGTTTAGTTACACATAATAATATGTAAACACATAATGATAAATTAGGAAAACATTAAAATGGTAAAAGAAGTCAAAGGAGTGACGCCTTGCTCTTGCTTGGTTGCTGTTGCTTTCTTTCTCTTCTTGATTCGTGTCTTGTGTTCAGCCTTCTTGATATATTTATAATGCCTCTAATCCTAATCCAACTCTTATTAGGATTCCAAATAATAATAATAATATACTAATTACAAGTAAATCCTAATCCTATTCTAACTAAGGCTTTAATTGGGCTTCACACTTCAAAACTTTAATTCCTCTTGAAACTCTATTCCGGAGAGTCTTCTAGGGTTTGGACTTCTAATCCTTGCGTTGCACAACTTATCGGAAGTTCACTGGGCTTAGAAGTCATCAAATAACTCCAAAACAGGTCTTAGACGCCACGGCGCCCATTGGCAGAATGCCAACTTGCGTTTCTGGTAGGTGGCGCCACGGTGCCAGTGCATGGGTGCCACAACGCCCAATGGCAGAATGGGTTGCTTTCTTCTCTGGTACACGGCGCCACAGCGCCAAGGCTGCAGAATGATGAATTCTTCCATTTTTGCTTCTCTTGCCTTGTGTACCTATAACATAAAGAAATCTAATCAAAGCAAAGTATTTTTACCATAATTGGGACTTTAAATGTAAGGGAATTGAGGCTAAATAATCTATATAAAATGTAATTATCAAACTCCCCCACACTTATCTTTTTACTCGTCCCGAGTAAAATCAAACATAAACATTCATGCAAGATAGCAAGGCGTTCACACAAAACAGACTTACTAACCATATTTGGCCTCAGAATCAATTCATATGGGATTTCTGGAATTCAATCATCATTTCATAATGCAAATCATTCAATATGTAATGAAGCATTCCCCAAATTTCCCAAGGTAACTCTCAATGCAAAGTGATATAGGCTCAATTCTTACTCATTAAAGTGTAAAAGGAAAGTTTCCATGTAATAGGGTAAAATAGGGTGGTTCAATCATGAAAAGTCATAATGATAATCTAATCAAGTGAATATATGCATAATAGCCACTTAAACTTTAGGGAGTGTAAGTGGTGAGGGATGAATTCTCTCTCATGGGAATGATATTCACTCATCTCACAAGTGTTTGGAGGGTTAGATTTTCACTCATTTCAGGACAAAATCAAGAAATTTCCATAGGCTTTTTCATCTATCAAATTTTCACCACTTCAATAAATCATAACACTAATCAAAGGGTCTTACAAAGGGTTGTAACAGGGCTAGGTAAAGGTAATAAAGGCTTAGGACTTACTAAGAAGAAATCATGTGAATTCAGAGTCTTTCTTTATTTCACATACTTTCCAACCACTAGCTCAAATACTTCATCTTTTACTCCATCTTTTCTTCTCTATTGTCTCCCCTTTTGCCTTGGCTTTTTGGTCTTTTGACCTTTTTCTTTTCTTTTATTTTCTATCTTTTCCTGGCCCTTCTCATTCTAATTTTTCAGAGCATTTGTCTCATTTTTTCTTTTCTTGCTCACTGTTCTGTTTTCTAGGGAGATAATCCTCGTTATGAGGCTATTCTTTTCTCTCTTTTTCTCTCAACTAGGGAGGAGTATTTGCTCTCCCTGAATTCACACATTCCTTCAAAGTATTGGTGTCCAGTTGGTGAAGGAATTGAGGAATGGGGCAGAGATCGTGATGGGGTGGAAAAAAGGAAAGGGAAAGGCTCAAAAGGGTCAACTAGGGGGTAGCCAAGCTTTCAAGGTTCTGATGTAGGGTTTAAGGATACAGATCATTCATAAACTGAATGCTCTATTTTTGCATGCTATGTGGTGATTTTTCATGGTCATCGAGTGATTTCTAATAAGCTCTACCATCATCTACACTACTCACAGAAACAGGCTTGAACAGATTGGCTACTAAAGGGTGAGAGTAAGGTAGAAGGTGTAAACCTAGGTGCCCTAATCATCCTAGTGTTTGTGATTTAAATGTGGTCTCAAAATGCATAGCAGAATAAGTTCTAGAAAAATCAAGGATGTCTTGATCACTCACAAACAGTTGCTGAGCTCTATTGATGTAGCTCTTAGGCTCAAAAGCTCACTAGGGGATAATTCATCCACTCACACTTTAGTTTCCTCCAATATCTCAATAAACTCATGCATATATAGGGAATAGCAAATCAATGTGGGTTCACACATTTACAAGGTAGGCTCAGAATTCCCAGAAGCTTTTCAATCATAAAATAAGACATACGAAATGAACAATCATGCATTAATTCCACAATAATTGAATATTCCTCATCCCATTAAATCAGTGATATACCAATTTCATCATGAGCCATGGCTTTCAGTCAGAAAACACACAAACAATCATGCATTTATTCAAAAACAGAAATTTTAAACTAACTTATTAAAACACACAATCATGCAATTAATTAAAACACACTACTAAACTAAGACACACAACTAATCCATTACTCAAACAAAAATTTAATTTTAAATACTAGGCAGAATGAAATATCACTCTCCCCCACTGATAAACACTTTTTAGTGTTTATCTGTATACTCTTATACTTACTTCTGGCATTTCCAACTTACATTTAATTGTTCAATTAACATCTATTTTTATCATTGAGGTCTAATTGAAATTTATTATATTTCATATTAATTTTCCCACTTTAAGGTCCAATTTTACTTGTTATGGATTTTTTAATTTCAGGAATGGACCTCGGGAGGCCTCGAGATTTATGTCAAAGCATAGGATTGGAGCAATGATTTTCATTAATTCATGAAGCAAGGGCACAAGGATAATTTCTCAATTCAAATAGGGCGAAATAGGCTTTTGACAATATAAGTAGTGGCATTTTTGTAATTATTGTAATAGGGCTTCATTAATGGCAAACTTGTAATTATTGCCATCTTGGACATAAGCAAATTCAGCCAGCCCCCATTCCAGCCGCAATTCACTTTCTCCTTCACATTTCTTTCACTTTTCTCCCTCTCCCATGGCTTCCTCCATGAAAATGGAAGGCTAGGCGCGTCTATGGTCAATCTGAGATAGCTGGAAGACTGTCGGTTTGATTCTTGAGACCTGTATTGTGTTTATTTTGAATTTAATGATAGTTATGTTTCTCTACTCTTCATTTTCTTCTCTGTGATTGTGTATGGTGATTATTATGCATGATTACTGGATGGGTTTGTGGGATTTCTAGGCCTGATCACCCTAGGAGTAATTTCCACGGAGTAGAACTTGATTTGGTTGGATAGAAATTCAGAATTTAAGTCTTGGATGTTCTAATCCTTTGCTGCGATGTTAGTTGAGGTTAGATTTGGTTCCAATGACCATAATCTATGCGATTGTGTAGTAGGAATTGCCGAGCTAGGTGTAAGGATACCGGCTTAGTAAGGGTTCAACCAAATTAATTAATTAGGTAGGTTAATCTTGAGATTTTGGGGTTAATTTAGTTAATTAGCATAACTAGAATTAAATTTATCTTTAGGTCGAGGATAGAATCACCGTTGTCTGATAGTTTCCCAAGTTGACTACATTTTCATCATCTGTTCATTTCGATTTTATTGTTTAGTGCATTTATTCACTGTTGAATTGCTGAAATCATCCCCCCATTTCGCCTAATTGACTGAAACTTGTACTAGTAGTTCTTTGAGAATACGACCCTAGTTTAAAACTCGAACTTGGTATTTTTAATTTGATCGCAACCTATAGTAGCGACGCTATAGGGCGTGCGTCACCCACACTTAAATATTGCATTTTCCTCAATGCATCAAGTAAGAACAGAGTAAGGAAAGAGCTAACCTAGAAGGACAGCCTAGTCGGTGTCCTCAGAGTCTTCCTCTGAGCTCTCCTCTTCAGCAGGTGGAGGTGGAGCGGCATGTGATGGACGAGGGAGATGTGGGAATAGAGGTAAGCCAGTGTGGCCCACAGCACCCGCTTCTAGGTATTCTTCAGCTACCTGATACCATTTGGTGGTTGCTTCATTATATTGATAGCTGAAATTAATCCAGGTATTCAGCTTGGCGGCAAGTGCAGGGTCCATAAACCCTTGCTGGTTTGGTGGTGGTGGTGCTTGTGGAGCAGGTGGAGCTGGCGGCTGTGGTGGAGTTACTAGGCCTCCTCTTAGGTAAGGTGGCTTCAGGCGAGCATAGAATGTCTTGTTGAGCATCCAGCCTGGTTCAAGCATAGGCTTTGAGTTGCCCCACTCAACTCCATCTTTGCGGCAAAGGGCAGCAATCAAATGGGGGAATGGGAGCACCTTCTTGTTAACCAATTGTCGAACGGTTTCCACATGCTTTGCAATGGCCTACATTGAACCTCCACCTGTTGTGAATGGCCCAGAGGAACTCTGCTCGCAGCTTGGTATTTTTTTTTTTTTTTAGAAAAAAAAAAAATTTGGCAGTTGCTACAATGTTGGGCGCCGTGGCGCTGAGGGTTTGCGCCGTGGTGCCCATAGGTAGTGTACTCTCTGGAAGTGGGTGCCATGGCGCCCAATGTTGGCGCCGCGGTGCCCAAAGCTTCTTTTTGAGTCTTTTTGTGCTCAAATTACTCTATTTTGGCTCCCAGTTGTGTCCAATACCTATATGGCTTCAAATAATTGATTGAAAGATCATGAGTAGTAGAGAAATTGAATGAATTAACTATAAAACACACAAAAATTAAAAAGGGAAAGAAATAAAAGCCAATAGGTTGCCTCCCATAAGCATTTGGTTTATAGTCCTCAGCCAGACTTTCTCTGATTCTATGGGCTATCTTGAAGGATGACAACATGCACGGACATGTTTTCACTTGTTAAGTAGGGCTTCAATCTGTGCCCATTCACCTTGAAAATTTGTCCGTCCTTCGTTATTGTTATGGCTCTATATGGGTTTATAGATGTGATTGTGTATGGGCCATACCATCTTGATTTTAATTTGCCCGGATGAAGTTTCAACCTTGAGTTGAATAATAGCACTTTCTATCCAGGATATAGGTCTTTTCTTGCTATTTTTCTATCATGCCATAGCTTGACTTTTTCCTTGTAAATACGAGCATTTTAATAGGCTTCTTTTCGGAATTCATCCAATGCATTGAGTTGAAGCATTCTGTTTTTCCCAACTGCATTTGGATCAAAATTCAGTAGCTTGACAGCCCAATATGCTCTGTGCTCTAACTCAACTGGTAAGTGGCACTCCTTCCCAAAGACTATGTTGTATGGAGACATGCCTAAGAGTGTCTTGAATGTTGTTCTATATGCCCAGAGTGCATCATCCAACTTGCGAGACCAATCTTTCCTGTTAGTGTGGACTATTTTCTCTGATATCCTCTTCAGCTCCCTGTTAGATACCTCCACTTGCCCACTGGTGGGGTGGCAATTTTGTGCCTTACCCCATATTTGACAAGGAAAGCTTTGAGGTGTTGGTTGCAGAAGTACTTCCCTCCATCACTAATTAGTGTTCGTGGTACTCCAAAGCAGGTAAAAATGTTCTTTTTCAGAAATCTTTGTACCACTTTGGAATCATTTGTAGGAGATGGAATAGCTTCTACCCATTTGGATACATAATCCACTGCGACAAGAATGTACAGGTTCCCGAAGGATGATGGGAATGGTCCCATGAAATCAATGCCTCACACATCGAATAATTCAACTTCTAGGATGGGATTTTGAGGCATCTCATGTCTCTTGGACAGGTTTCCAGCTCTTTGGCATTTGTCACATCTCTCAACAAAAGATTGTGCATCTTTAAAAAGTGTTGGCCAATAAAAACCATATTTGAGTACTTTATTAGCTATCTTGTGATCTGCATAGTGCCCTGCATAGCTGCTGGAATGGCAGCTTTCAAGGATGGCTTGAAATTCTGCTTCTGGGATACACCTTCTGATCATGTGATCACTACATCTGCGATAGAGTGCAGGGTTATCCCAAAAATAAAATCTTACCTCAAAAAGGAATTTCTTCCTTTGTTTATAGGTTGCTTCAGGCGGCAATTCATGTCAGGTTAGGTAGTTGACATAATCAGCATACCATGGCCCATATTTGCCTCTCCTGTTCCATCCTTTATTGACAATTTTCTGATGGAAAATACTTACTCATCAGGGAAGGAATCAGCTATAGGAACAGAAGTATTAGCATGATATTCCAGTCTAGACAAGTGGTCTGCTATCACATTATCTGCTCCTTTCTTGTCCTTCATCTCCAATTCAAATTCTTGCAAAAGTAAAATCCATTTAATAAGTCTTAGCTTGGCATCTTTTTTATTCAGCAAATATTTAAGTGTTGCATGGTCAGTATAAACTATGGTCTTGTTGCCAATGAGATATGATCTGAATTTGTCAAAGGCATAGACCACAGCTAGTAGCTCTTTTTCCGTGGTTGCATAGTTAATTTGGGCAGCATCAAGAGTCTTGCTTGTGTAATAAATAGCTCTGAAAACTTTTTCTCTTATTTACCCTAGAACAGCCCCTACTGCAAAGTCACTAGCGTCACACATAATTTCGAATGGGGCTTCCCAATTAGGCGTGACAATGACAAGGGCAGAGATGATTGCTTCCTTTAAAGTTTCAAATGTTGTTTTGCACTCTTTTGTGAATTCAAAAGTTGCTTCTTTTAATAGAAGATTGCATAATGGTTTGGAAATTTTCGAGAAGTCTTTGATGAATCTTCTGTAAAATCTAGCATGTCCCAAGAAACTCCTCATTCCCTTGACAGTATTAGGAGGTGAAAGTTTCTCAATTAACTCCACTTTGGCCCGGTCAACCTGAGTTCCATCTAGTGATATTTTGTGGCCAAGAATGATTCCTTCATGTACCATAAAATGACACTTCTCCCAATTCAGTACTAGGTTTGTTTCTTGGCATCTTTGGAGTATTAATGATAGATTATTCAGGCATGAATTAAATGAATTCCCAAAAACTGAGAAATCATCCATGAAAATTTCAATGAATTTTTCTACCATATCTGAAAATAGTGATGTCATGAGCCTTTGAAAAGTAGCATGTGCATTACATAGTCCAAATGGCATTCTACTAAAGGCGAATGTGCCATAGGGACATGTAAAAGTTGTCTTCTCTTGATCTTCAGGGGCTATGGCAATTTGGTTATAGCCTGAATATCCATCCAAAAAATAATAGAAAGGATATCCAATTAACTTGTCTAGCATCTGATCAATGAATGGTAGTGGAAAGTGATCTTTTCTGGTTGCTTTGTTCAGCTTCCTGTAGTCGATGCACACTCTCCATCCAGTCACGGTTCTGGTAGGGATTAACTCATTGTTGTCATTTTCTACCACAGTGATTCCTCCCTTCTTCGGCACTACTTGTACAGGGCTCACCCAATGGCTGTCAGAAATAGGGTAGATAATGCCTGCATCAAGCCATTTTTGTACTTCTTTTCTGACTACCTCTTTCATCTTTGGGTTCAGCCGTCTTTGGTGCTCGATTGAGGGTTTGAAGTTCTCCTCCATGTAAATTTTGTGCATGCAAAGGGTGGGACTTATGCCTTTTATGTCAGCAATAGTCCACCCTTTCTTGTTTGCTCTCAGCAGCTTCTCTTCCTGCTCTTTTGTTAGGGAAGCAGAAAGAATTACTGGTAGGATTCTGCATCTCCCAAATAGTTGTATTTCAAATGTCCTGGTAATGGTTTCAACTCCAATTTGGGTGCTTGCTCAATTGAAGATTCGGTGGGAACTTTAGGCTCTCCCAATTCTTCAGCAATTTTCTTGATAAAAATTGGTGGAGTAGCCTCAAGTTGATGAATGCAATCTTCAATCTCTAGATCTTCTTCTGCTGTCATGCCAGCTAAGCATGCTTCAAGGGGATCAGAATACTTTGAAAGTTGTGCTACTTCCTTGATGCATTGGTCAATGATGTCTGCTCTAAAGCATAACTCTTCATCAGCTGGATGCTTTAGTGCTTTGAGGATATCAAAGGTCACTTTTTCTTCTTATACTCTCAGGGTTAGGTTCCCTTTCTGTACATCAATCAGGGCTCTTCCAATTGCTAGGAATGGCCTTCCCAAAATGATTGGGATTTCTTGATCTTCCTCCATGTCTAATACTATGAAATCTGCAGGGAAGATGAATTTGTCAACTTTAACTAAAACATCTTCTACTATACCTCTTGGATATTTGATGGATCTATCTGCCAGCTGCAGAGATACAGTAATTAGCTTGGCTTCTCCAATATTCAACTTCTTGTATACTGAGAGTGGCATTAAATTTATGCTAGCTCCCAGATCACATAATGCTTTGCTGAAAAATTCTTGGCCTATAATGCATGGAATGATAAAGCTTCCAGGGTCTTCAAGCTTTTGTGGCAGCTTCTTTTGGAGTATGGCACTGCACTCTTCAGTAAGTGCAACAGTTTCATAATCTTGTAGCTTCCTTTTGTTGGACAAAATATCTTTCATGAACTTCACATAGCTTGGCATCTGCTCCAAAGCTTCTACAAAAGGAATATTAATATGCAATTTTTTAAATTCCTCCATAAATTTTGCAAATTGTCTATCCAGTTTCTGCTTTCTGAATCTTTGTGGAAACGGCAAGGGTGGCTTGTGTTGAGAAGGAATTTCGCATGGCATGTGCTTCGGCTTCTCCATTGGCTTTTAGTGTTCTTGCCTTTCTTCTGGAGTGACTTTAGTTACTTGTTCAACTTTAGATTCAGCTTCCTTTGCTTCTTGTTGTGGCGTGGATTCTTGGACAGCATCTAATGTTTTTCCACCAGGTTGCCTAGTGGTCAGTAGTTAAGAAATCTGGCCTACTTGATTCTCCAATTGCTTAATTGAAGCATTTGTAGTCACCATAAATTGATTTGTCTTTTTAGTCAACTCGGCTTGGGATGTTGCAAGTTTGGCCATGGCTTCTTCTAGATTCATCCTTGGATGTTGCTGCTGTTGTTGTTGATAAGGAGGTGCTGCCTGTCCTGGATTTTTTCATGAAAAATTAGGATGATTCCTCCATCCAGGATTGTAGGTCTTTGAGCAGGGATTGTTGTTCCCCATATAGTGCACCTCTTCGGCCTCTTCTTGCACATCTTCCATAGGATTTCCTTTGAGCATTGCAGTGTGAAATGAAAGTACTTGGTCCAGCTTTACTGCAAGTGTTGCAAATGCATCTGAATCTTGTATACCAGCCACTTTCTTCTCATTATCCCTCCTAGAGCTCCAATCAGAGGCATTTGTTATTACCTCTTCAAGTAACTCAAAGGCTTCAACATAGTCCTTATTCAGAAAGGCTCCTCCAGCAGCTACATCTACAACTGTTTTAGTGTTAGGGATTAATCCTCCATAGAATACCTACATGACTAGCCAGTCTTGCATTCCATGGTGTGGGCACTTCCTTAGCAGCTCTTTGAATCTTTCCCACGCATCATAAAGAGATTCTCTCTCAAATTGATTGAAATTCACAATTTCAGTTCTCAGCTTGGTGGTCTTCGAAGGAGGAAAATATTTAGTCAGAAATTTTTGGGCTAAGGAATCCCATGTGTCAAGTGAACCAGGTGGCAAAGAATTCAGCCACCTTCTAGCTCCATCTTTGAGTGAAAAAGAGAATAATCTGAGCTTGATTGCCTCCTCTGACACCCCATTGTATTTGAAAGTATCACAAATCTCCAAAAAAGTAGAGAGGTGCAGATTTGGGTCTTCATTAGGTGCTTCAGAAAATTGATTATTTTGAACCATCTGGATCACAGCTAGTTTGATCTCAAAATTGTTTGCTTCAACAGCCGAACTCCGGATGCTTGACATAGCATTCTGCACTTTTGGGACAGCAAAGGTTCGAAGGGGAATATGCCCTTCATTCGCTTGATTATTTGGTGCTGCCATCTTTTCAAGTTCTTGCTGCAAGTTCCGAACTACTCTCCTTGCTCTCAGATTTCTTTTAACGGTCTTTTCGATTTCTAGATCAAGAGGTAGTAGATTTCGGTCCCTTGTTCCTCTCATGCACCAGAAAATTTTTCTGAAAAGAATTGAAGAAAGAAGATCAAAGTAAAACAGAAAATAAAATTTTGCTTGAATCAACACTTTGTTAATTCCTCTAATATCAATAAAACAATCCCCAGCAGCGGAGCCAAAAACTTGATTGCTCCTTAGTGAGTGTCACGAATTGATGATATTAATATGGATATGGGTGTGAATGGATGTATATATAATGGAACAATATGTGATGTGTGGAACACAGTGCAAGTATACACTATCAGTGTAGTGAGCAAGTATTCCGGGGGTTGTCGTACCCAATGGATTGATATTGATTACCAGAGTAATATAACTCCAGTATTGTTCAAGCGATCGAATTGTGATGAGATAGACAAAGTAATTAATTGCAGAAAATAAGTAAGCAATAGCAGAAAAGTATATAGCAGAATAGAATTATGATGAGATATCTAGGGATTCAGATTTCACCACAATCTTCATGTATAGACTTCCTTGATTCAGTTATGCAATTTTAGAATTATCAATTGCTAGCCAGGATTTCGTAATTTAATTAATCAGCCTTGGTATTAGGTTAGATCAAATCTAATTATAATTACCAACCCTGCTACTGGTCTGTGTGAGTTGTAGCAACTATAATTGCATTAAGATCTATGGACATCCCTCTAGGGAGATTAGGGGAACACCCTAATTCCCATGTGACTACACAGGGTCCTCGGTACTGGTCTATCCTTAGCTCCACTATGTATTTAATTCTCTTGGTCTAGATTAACTAATCTCCGGTCGGTATCATAGCTAACCCACTGATTTCCCCCAATTAATTGGCCAGATCAATTAAGAGTAAAGTGCAGAAAAGTAAATCTTAATTGAATAAAACATAAACTGTCATAACTTCCTCAAGTTGTCTATACAATCAGATTGGCCTACATCTTAGCCCTAGAGAGAAGTTTAGTTGCACATAATAATATGTAAACACATAATGATAAAATAGGAAAATATTAAAAGGGTAGAAGAAGTCAAAGGAGTGACGCCTTGCTCTTGCCTCGTTGTTGTTGCTCTCTTTCTCCTCTTGCTTCGTGTCTTGTGTTCAGCCCTCTTGATCTATTTATAATGCCTCTAATCCTAATCCAACTCTTATTAGGATTCCAAATAATAATAATATACTAATTACAAGTAAATCCTAATCCTATTCTAACTAAGGCTTTAATTGGGCTTCACACTTCAAGACTTTAATTCCTCTTGAAACTCTATTCCGGAGAGTCTTCTAGGGTTTGGACTTCTAATCTTTGTGTTGCACAACTTCTCAGAAGTCCACTGGGCTTAGAAGTCATCAAACAACTCCAAAATAGGTCTTGGGCGCCACGGCACCCAATGGCAGAATGGGTTGCTTTCTTCTCTGGTACACAGCGCCACAGCGCCCAATGGCAGAATGATGAATTCTTCCATTTTTGCTTCTCTTGCCTTGTGTACCTGTAACATAAAGAAATCTAATCAAAGCAAAGTGTTTTTACCATAATTGGGACTTTAAATGTAAGGGAATTGAGGCTAAATAATCTATATAAAAAGTAATTATCACTCTACTTCTACCATTTTTCCATTACGCAGGGTAACCAAATTTTCATCAATTTAATTGTCGAGGAAAAGGCATCCACCACAAGGTAATTGCTCATCCTCACTTGATTTCTATTCACACCTTTTCTTTTTTCTATTATCATATTCCAAATCAAGAGGAAGCGATCACTTGGCTGCATCCATAGATTTAGTAATAATCAAATAGATGCATCCTTAGATCAAAGATATTTTATTTCTTTTTGAAAAATAAAAGAGATGCTTCACTTTTAGCATGTAGACTATTTCATCTATTTGTTACTTGATATGCCTCATTTCTGAAATATGAAGGCAACTAATTTTTACCTTATGAGACAATTCAATTTCTTTTATACTTCCCATCCAGAAGCGTGAGAAAATTTGATTTCTTTAATTTGCCTCATCCATAAGTATGAGATAATTTAATTCATTTGATACATCCTCATCCAAAAGTATAAGGAATTCTATTATGAATAATTAATTTTATATAGAGTGTATCCTGAAGTTATCAATTCAAATAAAATAAAGTGGATCCTAAAGTTATCTACACTCATATAATATATGGAATATAATTATGCATTTTTTTTTGGCTTTTCTTTCACCCTTTTATTTTTGGGCTAGGTGCATAGAGTCCTCAAAGATGAAAAGGGAAAAAAAAAAAGGGAAAATTGTGCAACCATAATGGAAAATTTTGAAGTTATCCACTTGCAAGTATAAAGATATTACTGACTAAAAACTAAATAATGGTTTAATTAAGCATGTAGGTGGATTTTATTTTGATACTCAAATCTATACTTTTGGGATCTTAAGATTTGCCTTTCGAGTTGAATTTTGAGACATTAGTGTTGTCACCACACTTAACCATATTTTCTAGGATTGAATCTTGAGTTAAGTCACAAATACATAAATCTTTTTTGGTATGAGATTACAATTCTCGTTTCTACATGTATATGGCTGCCTCAACTTTAGTGAATAATTAATAAATTATGGGATATAACTTTTGCTTTTTTTTGTATGCTTAAATGGTTATTTCATATATGCATGTATATACCGTTTATGTTTTAATAGTCATTGATTATGAGTATTCAGTTACATGCATATGAATATGATTATACTATGGATGCCATTGAAAAGTCAGAAAATTTATCAATCAAGCTTCAAAAATTGAAATTTGTTTTTGGGTGCAATTTGTTTCTCAGATTGGACTATTCTCCATTCCCAAAAATTGTCATGTTTACTCTATATATATATTGGGGCAATTCATTTCTTGGATTTGATTATTAGTTTTCTGAGAAAGCTCGAGTTCTTTCTAGACTTAGCTTAATCTATTTTGCTTAGTTTCCAAGGAAGTTATAGTTCATTTTATTTATGGTAGATTAATTTTGCATTATCTTTATTTTTTTTTAGTTCTTTATGCTATTCATTGCTCTTGTTTGTCATTCACTTCAATATATAGTTAATATGTTGTCTTATAAAATTATTTTACTTATGGATTAGCTAACATAGTAGCTATGATTAATTGGCAGTTTGACACTCTAAAATATGTGTTGCCAATATATGTTTATGATGTGATATGATTTTGAAATATTATAGTGCAATAAAGGAAAATAAGTCTATTACTCGAAATCGTAAGCCATCATCCAATGATTTTTCTCAATTCCCTAAAGTGAATGGAGAAGCTGTCAAGAAATATGAGCACATACATGGCCATGAATAGGAAAATGTAATTGATTCTAATACTATAAATACCTCCCACTAGAAGTGGGAGAGCAATGAATAAAAGTGGTAAAGGGATATTTGGAAAACCACTATTATTTTGGCATGAAAAGGCCATTATGTTTGTACTTATTGTACATTTAAACAACTTCTAAATACTTTTCAAGCATCGATGAAATAAAAAGATTAATTGTTGAGACAATTTTGCTCAATTAAATGATATTTTTGACTCATTTATTTAATTTACTTTTAAGTTATTTGCTCTCTTATTTAAACTTTATCAATTTCACATATTGTATGATACTAAATTATTTCTATTGTACAAAGATAATATTACTACTATATTCAATAGTGCAAAGACAATTAAGTACTCTTGAAGAGCTAGAAGAATGGAAATTATAATTAAAAGCTCTTGAAGATTTAGTAAATTTTTACCTTGAGAAATTATAAGTATATTCCCCAATTTGTACTACTGAAAAGTTTTGAACTTGTAGTCTAAACACCAAAAGTGTAAAGCCAATTATGGACAAATGGGCTTTTGCATGAATTCAAAACGAAAATCACGCATAAGGATTTTCATAAATAATTGGCATTGATTTTGAATAGATATACTTAATTGTGATGGATGCAAGTATCTAATGATACTTATTTAGTTTGGCAGTATATGAATGACATTATCTACATCAATTTCATCACTCTAGCATTTCTTGCAATTTAAACCACCGTTAAGTCGATAAATAACCACTAGTATTGATAAGTTTAAGGGAGGAAGTTGATGAGTTTAAAATGTGAGAGATTAAATTGATTAGAGTATTAAGTGTGAGGGACTAAAACAGGGTTTTACTCTATATCTTCTTGGAAGATGACCGGTGAAATTTCTTGGATCTTATCTTAACCAAGATTTATTGAATTCTGGATTAACATAGGTTTTTGTGTGACCAAGATTATCAGGAAATTGCTGAATAAAATTTGAATGTAACGATATTACTAATATTGTTTCAGGCCATTGAATCTCAGTATCTGAAACATCAATGCTCAGAGTATTGGAATAGGGAAAAAGGCTCTGTGTCTGCTGGAAGTGCCAATGATGTGGACAACTTCACAGATGGTTCTACTACTACATCTTTAAGTGACCTCACTACCAAAGATTTTGGTGTCAATTCAATAAAGTGGATGGAGACAATCTGCTTAGTGAAGGATCTCGTCATTCATTCCAAGAGATGAAAGCAATGTTACAAGGGTTTTTGAAAAAAGGCAAGCCCTGATAAGTTAAGCACAATGCATGAGTTATTCATCTCCAATATGCAGAATATTTAGTGCAGAGAGATGTTCTTGAAGCTGATTGAGGAGTTGCAGAAAAATATGTAGATAAAACAAGGATTAATCTCCATTCTTTCTAATTGAGGGTAGTCATATTTTCCATTCAGTCAATAGTTAGGCCCATAATTCGTTAGAAATAAAAGGAAAAACAAAGGAAAAAAACTAGTTAGGCCTATTCTTTCAAAAACCATGACAATGAAGAAGTTAGTGGATGAGATGAGGCTAGGAAAAATGTCATTTAGCCATTATAGATGTGTTAACTTTTCCAGTAGCTTTTGGTTGGGATGTAGGATTTACATCTTTCATCTTTATTATGATGATCTTCATTATCTCCAAATTGTTGTATATATATAGAAAACAAATGTTTCTATTCTTAGTAATTATAGAAGTAGGTAGGGTACATGGAAGATGACGAGTATTCTCAGTCTTACATATCAGATCTCAGTTTTATGCCAGCAGCAATGCAGAAATGTCAAATTGCTGCAATTTTTATTCTCAAATTTAGGTCATCTAGTTATATATGGCATCTCTTCAATTGATAATTCTATTAATCCTTCACATCTCTTGATTTAGTAGTGTGGAGTGTTTGACACATTTCACACTTGACACTTTGACGCGCGCCCTATAGCGTCGCTACTATAGGTTGCGGTCAAATTAAAAATTTCAAGTTCAAGTTTCAAACCAGGGTCGTGTTCTTAGAGAACCACTAGCACACGTTTTAGTCAATTAGGCGAAACAGGGGGTTTTTCAGCAATTCAACAGTAAATAAATGCGATGAACAGTAAAATAGAAGTAAACAAATGATGGAAATGCAATCAACCTAGGGAACTATCAGACAACGGTGATTCTATCCTCAACCTAAAGATAAATTTAACTCCAGTTATGCCAATTAACTAGATTAACCCCAAAATCTCAAAATTAACCTACCTAATTAATTAATTTGGTTGAACCCTCACTAAGCCGGTATCCCTACACCTACCTCGGCAATTCCTACTACACAATCGCATAGATTATGGTCATTGGAACCAAACCTAACCGTAACCAACATCACAGCAAAGGATTAGAGCATCCAAGACTTAAATTCTGAATTTCTATCCAACTAAATCAAGTTTTACTCTGTGGGAATTACTCCCAGGGTGATTAGGCCTAGAAATCCCACAAACCCATCCGGCAATCATGCATAAAAATCATCATGCACAATCATAAAGAAAGAAATGAGGAGTAGAGAAGCATAACTATTATTAAATTCAAAATAAACACAATATAGGTCTCAAGAATCAAACCGACAGTCTTCTAGTTATCACAAATTGACTACAGATGCACCTGGCCTTCCATTTTTATGGAGGCAGCCATGGGAGAAGGAGAAAAAAATGAAGAAAATCAAGGATGAAGATGAAATGGCAGCTAGGAATGGTGAAGGAGAAGGCTTGGCCGAATTTCCCTAGGTCTAGTGCAAGAAAATTACAAGTTGTCCATTAATGTAGCCTAAGTTACACAATTGTCATTAATGAGGCTCACATTACAAAACTACCCCTCCTTATGTTGCCAAAAGCCTATTTCACCCTTTTAAAGTTGAGAAAATATCCTTTGTACCCTTGCTTCATGAATTAATGAAAATTATTGCTCTAATCCTAAGCTCGGACAAAAATCTCAGCAGGTTCTGAGGCCTTCCAAGTCCAGTCCTGAAATTAAAAATCCCTAACGAGTAAAATTGGACCTTAAAGTGAGAAAATTAATATGAAATACAATAAATTCTAATTAGGTCTCAATGATAAAAATAGATGCTAATTAAACAATTAAATACGAATTGGAAATGCTAGAAGTAAGTATAAGAGTACATAGATAAACACTAAAAAGTGTTTATCACACTCGTACGTACTTTAAATGATGTTCAATTTTAATATATATACATATATATATAACACTTTAAAATAATTTAGAAACTAGGATAGGATAGTTTTATTTGATCATTTTAATTTTTTTTCAGAGTTTTAACCATAAAAAACATTAAAAAAAAATTAAGGTTTAAAATTGAAATCCTCCACAACTATAGCCTAAAAAAAAGGACAAGCAAAGATTAAAAGATTCAAACTCTAAAAGTTTTTACTTAAAAGTTAAAACTAAAAAACCTTAAAAAGATAAATAAACACCACACAACTTTAGGTGAATTATCATTTTGGAATTATATATACTAATTCTATTCATTGAGAGAAAAATTGCATGATCGTAATTTGATTATATTGGATTGGTTTTTTTTTTTTTTATTCAGTCATCCAATTTGATTATATCAATTTTTCAAAAAACCTATCCAATTGATCCGATTATAAGGGTCATCCAAACAAATCTCATCTTTATTAGATCAATTTAGATTGAATTATTTTAATTGGTTTTTGCCATTCCAAAAATTTAAAAATTATATATTCTTCAACTGTTCAACATGCAATAGATTTTACAAGACAACATTAACAAATAATAAATTCAACTAAAATTAGGTTAAAACTTAAATGAACTTAACTACAAAATGACATAGCATTATACTTACGATATATTATATATATTTGTAAATGGTCGGTTTGGTTGTTATCAATTTTTTTAGATTGCCATCCAACAACCAAAAATTTAATCTAATCAATATGATTAAATAATTAGTTTTGATCGATTTTTGGCAATTTGGATTAGATCAGTTGAGTTGAGTTTGGTTTGGTTTGGATGTGAACACCCCTACTTGTTATATAAAATGGTACCTCTTGACTCACTAGGTAAATTCAACTAAATAAATTACATGATGCCATTAGGCTCTCTTAGAAATCAAATTTTCAAGAATATCATTAATTAAGAAATCCCTTTTATAACTTTTTCCAATGCTCTTTTAGGTCTTTCTCTACACTGTCATAGGGCTAAATACTATATGATCAACCCTTTTCATAGATGCCTTTAGCAGCCTTCTTTGTATATGTCCACATCATCTTGATCATTTTTTTTTTCATCTTCTCTATAATAGTGTCACCACAATATCCTTTAATGCAATTGCTTTGTATTTGGTCCTTTAATATCCGGCAACACATTCATTTTAGCATTCTTATCTTTGTTACCCCTACTTTGTGCTCATATTGTCCATTCAAAGTTTAACATTCGCTACCATCAAATATAACTGGTTAAATATTAATACAATAAAACTTACTTTTAAGTTTGGTAGGTATGTACTTTATGGTCACAAATAATTTTTTAAGCTTTTCTCCATTTTAACCATCGAACTTATATCCTATGTGTGACATTTTTCTCAATTTCCCCATCAATTTGTAATATAGAACCCAAATATTTGAACTTAAAAACTTGTGATATAATAGGTTTTTTTAATTTTTACCTCCAGATGTCTCCATCTTGCCTCTCATTGAATTTGCAAGGTAGATACTCTTTCTTGCTCCTACTCAAGTGAAAGCCTTTTAATTCAAATGTTTGTGAGACTCATTATCAGAAAAATTATAAAGCTTGACAAATAGTTTTAAAATGGTGAATGTATAAATCTTGAAATATTAAACTCATTATCATACAAAAATTATAAAGCTTGACAAGTAGTTTTAAAAAGGTGAATGTATAAATCTTGAGATATTTTAATATATAATTTTTTAAATCTTTTGTCATTTTGTTATGTCAAATTATTATAATATATAGTGGTATCTCAATTCTTATATTTTTGATATAGTCAATGTCACTGTGTATGTGACATGTCGTATCCTGTGTTCATGTCAAAATAAATGCTTCATAGCATTCAAGTATTCCAAACCAGGAATATCATGTAGTCCTTCTGGGATTGATCCAAACAAAGATGATGAAGGTATTATTCCATGGAAGGAATTTCCTTGTTAATAAAGTTACTTCAAGCTTATACAACCTCCAATGGTTCAAGGAATGTCACCGGATGGATGATTTTCTAAGATATCCAACTTATCAATGTTTTTAAGCCTGCCATCCTTAGCAGGAAGGGTGCCACATAATGGTTATTTATTTTTTAAAAAATAAGTTTAGAAGAATTGTTAGAAAGAAAAACAACTCATAACTTCTAAGCTAAAACTATAGGTACCTTTTAATTTAGCAGTGTCAAAGTGTCCAATACATTTCCAACACCAATATCAACATGACAACCATACAACATGTCTATTCAAACAATGTCTAATAAAAAATAAAATATATTTTTTTTATAGTTTGAACACTTGAGCCAATACCTTAAAATGGCTTGGATACTTGGATTGGATACTCGAATAGGACACCTCTGTCTGATTTTTTTATTATTTTTTCTTCAAAATTTAGCAAATAATTACGTAAAAAATCTAAGATTTAGAAATACAATTCTTCACAACCATAAAACTCAAAAAAACAAAAGAACTATTTAATCTGGTCTTAATATATAATTAGTTACATCTTTTCTCACTGTGTTATATCAAAATATTATAATATATATATATATATATATATATATATATATATATATATATATATATATATATATATATATATATATATATATATATATATATATATGTTTTGGTGTCTTATATTTTTGACATAAGCATTGTTCCTGTGTCCATATCGGTGTTATGTTTAGTGTCTATGTCAGAGTTTATGCTTCATAGCTTCTAAGGGTATAAGGTTGTTTTTTGAGAGATCCAAGTATTTAAATTTTTGCAATTTCCAACACTTGGTGGAATATTTCCTCCTAGCATGTTCTGTCACTAGTGCAATTGTGACAATTAACTATGATTGCCTATAGAGGCACCTTTCCTAACAATTGGTTAACACTTAAGGTTAATACTTGCAACTTTTGAAGCATCCCAAAAGTGATTGGAATGCTCTTAATAAAATGATTATTTCCCAAGTCCAAGGCAATTAAATTAATGAAATTTCCTATTGTAGCAGGAATACATAGTTCCATATATTTGAAATTAAGGGCCCCCAAAGTTATTAAAATTCAAAACCAAATATTCCAAATTGCTAAAGTTTGTTAACGATGCAATAAAATCCAAGTCATTGTCTGAATTTTTCCTTAGATAATTAGCACTTAGATCTAGGCTTCTAGCCACCAAAGATCCTAAAGATCTCCTATACTTGGAACTTGTTCCACAAAGTGGTTTATCGGTATATCAGATAATAGAAGAACAGATGCGCTGGAGATAGAACTTGGCATAGGACCTATGTTTTGATTCATACCAATGCCAAACATTTAGACTAGAGATAGCGAGGAACAAGTTGGCAGGAAGGGAGACATTAAATTGATTGTCTGTAGTTGATATGACAGTGAGAGATGAAAAATTGTATAGTGAAGAAGGAAGCATGCTAGAGAGTTTGGTGGACAATATTGATATACAAGTTTCAGGTTTATGAAGAAACTAATTTGTTGTGGTAGATTCCCTTCTAGGTTATTTGCAACTATGGAAAGTATAGCTAGGGAAGAAAGATTTCCTATGGAAGCAGAGATTGAAACTGTTAAATTGTTTAAAGCAAGATACAAATGTTATTTTTCAACAAGCAATGAAATAGAGATAGTAGTAGCAAAAGTAGTTTTTACAGTGACAAGATCATCCCCCAGTTTACACTTCGTGTCAACCTAATTTGAAGTCAACATCAAGCTATTATCTAATATGAAGATAGAATTGCTTCATTGCATTTAGGTATATATCTCTGGAATCTCATTATCATTTGGAGTGAGACTAATTGTCTACCTGAATGTTTTAAAGATGACAAATTTAAACTTACAATTTATGAATATCTTAATAAAATTATTTTGGCAGGTTAAAATGAGGAATCTATATCAAGATTGGGCAATCTTATTAGTAATACTATTTCTAGCACTCAACACATGACACACGCCCTATAGCGTCGCTACTATAGGTTATGGTCAAATTAAAAATTCCAAGTTCAAGTTTCAAACCAGGGTCGTATTCTCAGAGAACCACTAGTACAGGTTTTAGTCAATTAGGCAAAATGGGGGGATGATTTCAGTAATTCAACAGTGAATAAATGCGAAAAATAGTAAAATAGAAGTAAATAGATGATGCAAATGTAATCAACCTAGGCAACTATCAAACAATGGTGATTCCATCATCGACCTAAACATAAATTCAACTCCAGTTATGCCAATTAACCAGATTAACCTTGAAATCTCAAGATTAACCTACCTAATTAATTAATTTAGTTGAACCCTTACTAAGTCGGTATCCCTGCACCTAGCTCGGCAATTCCTACTACACAATCGCATAGATTATGGTCATTGGAACCAAATCTAACCCTAACCAACATCGAAGCAAAGGATTAGAGCATCCAAGACCTCAGTTCCAAATTTCTATCCAACCAAATCAAGTTCTACTTTGTGGAAATTACTCCTAGGGTGATTAGGCCTAGAAATCCCACAAACCCATCCAACAATCATGCATAATAATCATCACACACAATCACAGAGAAAGAAATGAGGAGTAGAGAAGCATAACTATCATTAAATTCAAAATAAACACAATACAGGTCTGAAGAATCAAACCGACAGTCTGCCAACTATCCTAGATTGACCATAGACGTGCCTAGCCTTCCATTTTCATGGAGGCTACCATGGGAGAAGGAGAAAATGAAGAAAACGTGAAAGAAAGTGTGAATGGAAGCTGGAAATGTATGCTACCCGAATTTGCTTATGTCTAGGTTTAGAAAAATTACAAAACTGCCATTAATAAGCTCCTAATTACAAAGCTGCCATTAATGAAGCTTAAATTACAAAACTGCCCCTCCTTAAGTTGCCAAAAGCCTATTTCACCCTCCTTGAGTTGATAAAATATCCTTGAGCCCTTGCTTCATGAATTTTGCTCAAATCCTAAGCTTGGACATAAATTCCAACCCGGTTTGAGGCTTCCCAAGTCCACTCCTGAAATTAAAAATCCTTAACAAGTAAAATTGGACCTTAAAGTGAGAAAATTAATATGAAATATAATAAATTCCAATCAAGCCTCAATGATAAAAATAGATGCTAATTAAACAATTAAATGCAAGTTTGAAATGGTAGAAGTAAGTATAAGAGTATATAGATAAACACTATCAGCACACCATCGAAAACATCTGGGAAATCCAAAAGTAAAATAAAATCAGCTGTTTTTTTATCCCCCAAAGTTGAACTTGCACTAGGAATAAGTTCAAATAAGAACTACCATGATTTGAAGTTTCCCAAAGGACATATTGCAATCAAGAATTTCTATGGCGAACTAGTTGATGATGAAGGGAATTCTATTCCTCTCTATGAAACTTATCTTCACCATTGGAGTGTTATTAAATACTATCAGCCCAAAAATTCTACAAATCCTCATGATAAAGTTATTTCAAAAAATGCTAACGTTTGCCAGCAAAATCTTCTTTCACAGTACTTTGGCCTTGGATCCAAAACTCAAAAATAGCTACACGTACTACAAATCCTTTTAGTACAGAGGTTGGCAATCTGACAGAAATTCCTACTAGATATGAAGAGAAATGGACGGTGAATCTTCACGTCATTGATACACGTGGTGTAGAAGATAGGATTGGGTGCCCAGAATGCAGGTGTGATCTATATAATGTAACAAAGGACGGAAATGGCCAACCTCTAAGACCAGGTTACATAGGTGGTGGGTGGTGCTGCAATGATGATGCGCAATATAGATTGAAGGAAAGCTATAAGGGGTCAATTAGAATGATCTACCTTAGATACACAGTGGAGTGGATTGACCAGGACAATCTATGGTTCCTCTAAAGGTTTATGTATTAGATGTGACCGATACTGTGAAAATATCGAATGGTCCAAGTTGATTAAATGTGAGCCATAACTGCCAAGTGAGTATTCTTATTAGAATTTCATGATATTGTGTTATTTTGGTTCAATAATACTCACTCCCTTGTTTCCCATTAGACATATTTAGAGAATTTAACTTTTATATTAATAAGGTAACAACTAACAAGGGCTTTCTTGTAGTAGTTTGGTCTGAAGGGCCAGGTTATAAAATTAGTAGCAAGCAATAATATAGATTTTTCTTTTTTTCAACAGATTGAATATGATGTTGAAGCTTGTAAAACTACTCAAAAGTACGGCAGTGGATGCATTGATCTCAAAAAGACAAGTTTCCCAATGAAAACTAGTGGATATGTTATCTATGGAGTTGCTCATCAGCATGCAAGTGGAATGGGTTCAACTCTCTATGGACAGGTGATTTTTCTTTATTTGCCATTATATTTAAATGGTTTAATTCTAGATATTCATACCACATAACATTCACAAGAATTGATATTCGAAAAAAATATTGATATATCTTATGAATATAAAGTATATACCCAGATAGCATTAGCTACCCATCCATAAAAAAAAAAAATAAAATAAAATAAAATAAAATAAAGAGAAGAAGAATCCCTGCATTATTAAGGATACTACATCTAGCAAGACACTTATTTTAGAATTTTAAAATCTAAACCAATCTAACATCTTGCTGCAAAATTCTACTTATGTACATGATTGGAGGAAATTTTGTTTTGTATATATTAGATACCTCGGATGTAAACAAGAAAAAAAAAAAGACCAGTAACATGACAGTTTATGGGAAATGCCAAAATAGATATTTCTTCATTTTATTTTCTTTTGGTGAATGTGTCAAAATAGTTTCTATAAGGATAATTATAAGCAAAATGGTAGCCAATTTGAAGTGTGTTTGTGACTCGTAACAATGTGTACCCGGAGCATCAACCTTTTCTTCAAATATTTATTTTACAATTTTAATATAGAAACTCTAGAATCAATGAGTTTTTGGCTTGAATTATGCTATGTTTTAGGTTTGTCCTTTGATCACATTTCTAAACATCGACTCTTTTTCTACAAGTAACACGCTTGTTTTCTCTTCCTTCCTACTTATTGCTTTCTTTTTTATGAAGATGATTAATTAGAGAAAAATAGTTAAATACTCATTTAATTAAATGATTTCCTAAAATTTTTAATTTTTTCTTCTTTTGAGCTTCAACAATCATGTTTAATCCATCAACTAGGTTAGAACAAAATAATCCATCAAAAGGCGCATGATAACCTTGCTGATGGATTAAGCTTGACTCTCGAAATTAAAAGAGAAAATTTTTAGCACAATGTTCTATTAAAAGTGTTTGGTAAATGGGATGCCATAGTCAATTTGCACCTTTTCTTGCTTTCCAGCATCCCCACCAAAAATTTTCTACTTTTGCAGTTGTACCTATCCTAAGAGTTGGGAAAGTGCTTATCTATCTATAATAATTCTTACTCCCCATGCCAGTTGTGTCATGCCACCTCGTAACTAAAGGTTGATTTTTTGGTTTTCTTTCTGCAAAAATGACTATTTAAAACAGGAAACAACTAGGGAAATGTTTGAATCACCATCCCAGATGGGATCAATCTTGAACTTGGCTCACAAACCTTTGAATCTGAAGAAGACTTCGTCAGACTCTTCCTTTACAAAATCTTTATCGTCACGTGGTTATTTGAAATGCAAATTCTTGATTTCCATTGATTCTCATGACAGCTATATATATACAAGTATAGCATCATCAATCGACTACATACAGCTAAATATAGCTAGCTTTATATATGCTACTTCAAAATATAGCCAGATTAGTTATAGCTAATCACAATATTTCCAAATCATGGAAGCAGATATAGTATCCTAATAGCATCATCTAGTTGGAGCAAACAGATTTTGAATGCCTAACTTGCCAAAAAAAAAAAAATGGCTTTTGTTTTTTGTTGGATTCACAGTGTATATGACATTGTTTTTAAATTTTATTTTCTTGAAAATTCAAAGTGTGTGTATGTATTCTCTTAATCAATTTTGATTATTTGAATGAATAATTTAAATAAATAATATACAAAACAAGTCTAATTTAGCTTTTAATGTGAAGAAGAGAAAAGGAGCTCATCCTTCATAGTGGAGATGAGAAGGTAGTTAATAAAGTTGATACATAAGGCTCAAGGACCATATATAATTAATGAAATTATGACTTTAGTAGTTGCTAGCACTAAAGAAAGCATCACAGAAACTTGCAAGTATAAACTTTTTGTTGACAAACGTTCATAACGAAAGAAAAAAAAAAAAAAAAACTAACTTGGCAAAGCGGTACTGATGGGGATGTAAAATGAAATATTTAACCTATTTTTGAAATTTACAACTTTGAAAAAGAAATCCATTTCAACATTAAAATTGACTCTTCATGTTTGGATTAAAAGGAAGAAAAAAGAGACATTATGACAAGGGACGTGTCTTTGGATTATATTTTTCTGAAAAACAAAAAAAGCAAAAGTTTAGGATGAGAGGAGGCCATATTTATACTAAGGCGAGAGCATGTCACAAAGCCTAAGCAAGGGATCCAACCATACTTATGGATTGTTTACCAATAGAGGATTGTTTGATGTTTATAAAAGAGAACTACTGAAATAAAGTGCAAGCATACATTACCGTGTTGCCGACAAAGTATTCCAGGGTTATCGTACCCAGGGGATTGATCAATTAATTACTAAAGTAACAAGTTCAAATTTTATTTAGGCATTTGAATTGTTGTGAATGAACAAGCAAAAATAGGAAACAAATAAATGAGATCACAAGTGATGATGGGAAATCAATTAGACATAGCCTAAGGTCTCTATTTCGCCTCAACTATCTGTATTGAATTACATCATTTCCTCAATCCTATTAACTATACTAATTGCCAATTAGGATTACTAATGTGTTACTAAGCCTTTCCCATGGTCAAATTGACCTAACTTAAACTACCAGTTTAATCATATCAATATGTGAATTGTAATAATCTAAATTGCATTAGGTTTTGTGAGTTCCCTTTTATGTTTGCATTGTGTCCTAAAATATCCCTATCCTAATCTCCTCTATGGATCTAATTCTCATAGTCTAAGTATCTAATTCCTTCCCAGTTTATAGACAGTAACAAATCTTCTTACTAATTGGCCAAATCAATAAGAAGGTGAATGAAGAGAAATGGAACTGAATTAGATATAATAAAATTGAATTGATTCCAATACTGTGTTTCGACTTTGGGTAATTTTAACAAAATCTTGCCACTCTAGATACACGAACGTGTTTCCTTCCATTCCTAAAGTGTTAAAAAGTCCTAAAACGTAATTCTAAAAGCCTATTTATAGCCTAGGTACACCATCCTCAGTAATTATGATTCCTAAACTAATTAAAAGGCCCAAAACAGCGAAGAGCTTGCAATTCCTCATGTTTGGCACTACGGCACCATGAACATTCTCCCAAGTCTTCTTTGTTATGCTTTGGCACCATGGTGCCACCAGGCTTGCCAACTTCATGCTTTTAGGTCCTCATTTGCTTCTTAGGTCCCATCTTGTTTCTCTTGCCACACACTTGCTCCTTTGCTTGCTTGCTGTAACCTTGAATCCTTCCTCTGGCCATAATCCTTCAAATTCATCAATTTATGCTCAATTTCACACCTTGCTTCTCTAGTTTTTTAATCATACAAGGTAAACAATTAAGGATCAAATACATTCCAATTTTCATAAAATAAGGACTCAAATACAAGGGATAGTAGCCTAATTTAATTATATAAAATGTACTTATTATTGTTGCAGTGGGATTGAAACTCAAGCATTAAAAGTAAAATGAATTTTATCCATATAAGATGAACCAACCACCACTGGTTGATTTCCAATATTATAAACTACTAAAAGGTTGCATGTCCTATATCATGTGATTAGACAAAAAATTATCTTTTCTTTTAAATTTAAAATGTTTTAAAAAAATTAACAATGAGAAGTGAAAATACGAGAGGAAGAAGAAGGAATTCAAAGAGAAGGTTGTGAGGAAGCTCAAGGATAGCTTGTTGAGAGATGATTAAAAGTTGCACATGGGATTGGTTGGATAAGCCTTGTTGACTTAGTATAGGACTTGTTCCTTAATTTTCTGAACTACATGGTTTAGTTGTTTCAGATTAATAAGGATTAGTTGGGATATTTTTTGATTGTGGTTATATTGATAACTTTACTTGTAAGCCTATAAGTAGGCATGCTTTCCATTCAATAAAAGATAAGCAAAGTATTTGCTTTCCTCTATATATATGTTTCTACTTCCTTGAGATAGCCGAGCATATTTTATAGACAATTTACTGCATACTCCCCAACATAGCTTGTGACGATAGAGAAGAACACCATCACCCTTGCTTTTATCGAACGCATGTTCCTGCAGCTCTCATACTCCACAAAATGAGTTTGTAGAAGTGCTTCTCTTTTTATTACGAAAGAAAATTTGAGCGATAATCTCATTCCAAGTCTAATAGCATAGGTATCTCTCTTTGTTCATTCTTTGTTCTTTCTTCTTATCGTGGCAGTGTCCACATATCTCTTCCTCAGGTTACCCAAAAAATGATTCCCATTCATTTGCCTATATAAATCCTAAACTTACATTATCCGTACTAAAGCTAGTTGTTTCCTCCTTTGTGCAACAAATTGTTGTTTTCTAACAAATTTTAAGCTAATCAAAATTGACTATGAGTTGGATAATGTAGACAAAATTCATGAGGCAAAGAAAAGGGAAATGTATAGCCACAATCCTAGCCATAGAGACAACAAATCCACCCACCTTTATTCTTCAGTTTGATTACCTTGACTTTTATTTCTGAGTCACCAGAAGAAGCAACCGCATGCCAAACTTGGAACACAAATTTAGGCAATTATGTTTGCGTTCTCTATCTTTTCTTGGCATATTTGTATAAGATATATATTAATTTATTGTTGTAAGTAAATTCTTTGGGTTTATGAACTGAGTTAAATATCATTTTAATCTCTCACTTTTGAAATCCTAATTAATTTTGTTCGTCACACTTCAAAATTTCTTATCAATTTTGTCTCTCACTTTTCAACATTATTAATTTCGTCTTTCAAACATACCAATGCTAATGGTTATTTATGGGTTTATTGGAGGTTTAAAACTCTAGAAATGCTATAAACTTGGAGTGTAAGTGACCAAATTGATTGTGTTTTCAAGTGTTTGGTACTAAAATAATATTTAACTCGTGTGTTTTAATACAAAGTTGAAGCCAAAAGTACCAAAAGAAAAAAGGAAGAATGTCATATGAAAATTGGTGAGAATTTTTATAGCTTCTGTTTAGTTAAAACAAATATCCAATCCCCATCAAAAAAATAAGTACATTATTCAATTTCGACCCATTCTCAAAATTTCTATAGCAAATAAGGATTCCAATTACAAAAGAATTGTAAGCTTGTAAAAAATCAAAAGCAAGTTACAATAAAATCAATCACCCCTTGTACTCGGGTTCTTGAATCCTTTCTTGGAGAGGTGCCTCACATTTATTGTTCGAAAATACTTCAAATGGATTGTCTTTAATAGGAGGATACTAGGGGAAATTTAATACATATATATATATATATATATATATATATATATATATATATATATATATATATATATACATAATAGGTTCCTTTTATGGTGAGGATTGTCTCTAAGGCATTGAGTATTGAAACACATTTGTGGGTGATTAAGGATAGATTGAGAGTCACAAAGGAGAAGACCATTGTGTATATGGAATTCCAGTACAATTTTTATCTAGAATTGGAGAATATGGTGATCAAAGAAGTGTCATGGATGATAAAGGCTAATAGAGAGTCTGGTGATTTCTTTAGTAGGGAGAAAGAGAGATAGAGCACATTAACATTTCAATGATCAAAGACAAGCAAAAGATGGATGGCGTGTAGTAGCTCTCTCTCTACTCTCTACTCTCAATATTCGATAGTTTATTTTTCCATTCTTTCCTCTATCTCAAAACAAGTTTTTATAGGATGGAAATTTTCAGAATTTGGGTAAAGACGATGCTATATTGTTCTGGGATATCAATAGTGAAGTTGAATGGAAAAGTGCCACCGATTTTTTTTTTTTTTGTAAACAAGATGTCATAAGGCAATGGGGTTTAAGAGGAAGGTTCTCCTTCAAATAGTCATTTCGCATAAGACAAGCATCTTTAAAAAAAAGTTAACTGTGTGAAAAAAAAATTGGCACACTATTGTTCAATTAGCATCTACATTTATAAAATTAAACCAACAAGTTAACCTACACAAGTCATCCCATGTAGCAATTCACTTTTTGTAGAGTTATAATGGAGCCCATATTGATCACTCCTTAAATCTAAGATGGACCATTTTGATCATTTTGATCTCTCTAATCTAAAGGGGACTATTTTGATACCTCCGCAATCCTAAAGGACAAAAAAGATATTTTACTGTTAAATAAAGTGAACCTTTTGAACCATTAAACTGTGAATGGTTCATATGAATTAGAGGGGTTCAATGGTTCTTTGATAGATTTTTTTCCCCAGTTTCAATGCCAAGCTTGATGTTCGCCAGTCATCAAGATGAAAGGTGAATATCGCCAAGGTGAATGTCTCCAAGGATAAAACAAGTTCTTTTGAATCTCTCGGTTATACCTGAGGAACAGAATAAAAGAAAACAATAAATTTAATAGTAACCCAACACATAGTTATATGAGCTAATATAACTGAGGAGGAAGAAGGAAGTAGTTTGTTTTAAATGAGTTTGAAAGTTGTTATTTATAGAATGGGTAAGTTAAATACTTTTCAAATTTAAGCAATGTGGGACTTTGACATTAATAAAAGGAAGGGAGTAAATTCAAGTGATGTGGGACTTTTGAAATAGTCAAAAAATTTCAGCATTTCCCCACATATTTCAAAAGGACCAAAGGTTTGTGCTAGGTTACTCTTATGAATGTAAATTCAAGCGATGTGAGACTTTTGAAATACCCATAATTTCCAACAATCACCCATATATTTCAAAAGGACGAAAGGTTTATGCTGGGTTACTCTTATGGATGCAAATGTTCAAGGCTAGTGTCTGTAAACTATAAACCAGATCTAGACAAATAAGACTTAATGTAGATAATTATTGATGAAGCTTATAGCTTCTGTGAACCCAAAATTCTCTATGTACATTAGTGGTCTTACGGTCACTTTACATCCCACAATTTCTGCTGTTGACATTGTTTTGTGGTATTATGGCCATGCACGTGCCTAGTTGTTCATGAGTGCTCTAGAGGTTTTGCCATGATCTCATAGGAGCGGCCACACTCAACACTCATATAGGTGATTTCATCAAGTGTATCTACAATGAATACACCACCTGTAAAGGCTATGGAACTAAGTATGAGCATTATGCTCATCCTCTCAATCAATGCATTCTAGCACTTTCTCACACAAAGGAAGGGACTGATAAATAGTGCTAGCAGAATTAACAAGTTACTTGTTATTATCCACATGAACCTTCTTCATGGGATCTCAAATCACAAAGGTTGGGTTCCCATCCCTTGTTAATTTCAATTGGCTTATATGTCCCCATCCCCTTGATGTTTCAAGAATGATTTTCAGATAGAGGATTTGCCAAATTCACTTTTGACCTTACATCATCAATCGACATTATATCATCTTTTAGTAGCTCCTTAACCACTCAACGAGAAATTTTCCAAGTTTTTTTTTTTTTTTAACTACTTAGCCACTACCAGCCAATTCCAAAGTAGTAAACTCATCATGTTTGTTTGGTTGAACACCATGTTACACATCCACCTCCAAGGGTGAATATGTAATCACTAGTGGATTTTGTTACATTTGAATCTAAGATTTAATTAACATCGTAGTATCATTCTAACAACACAAAAAATCCTCAATGTAGGATACCATAATTCATGATACCTCTCAAATGTACCATTAGTCTGAATGATGTAGCCCAAGAATCACTATTAGGTTTGTGAGTATACATTCTCAATCTACACATAAATTATATTATCTCTAGTATAGTTAAATTCATTACTTGCATTCGATTCTCAATAATCTTTGCATACTTAGATTAAGAACAAAGTTACCCATATTTTTCTTCTATATTTTGAGTATTTCTATCATAAGGAGATTGCACCAATTTTGATCAAAATAATCAAATCCTGAGAAGTTTCTCAATTTAATGCTCTTGTGATAGATATATACTATGACCATATGACCTTTACACCCAAAATTCACTTGTCTCAAACATCTTTTCTTTCCCCTACTAGTGTGTAGGGTAAACACATATATTAGCACATACGTCCTTGGTAGCCTCCAAGTCTACCACTCATTTTGTGACATCGGCTACAAAGAGAGTTCAAGAAATGACCACAGCAATTATATCATCTTCTTTGACCAAATTTACATTTAGCTTAGGAGGAATGTCATTTCTCACTCCTTGCATTGTGACACACATACACAATTCCCTTTCCTTAAAGGTTGAGATTTTGAAAGCGTAATCATTGTAAGGCACCCCCACCCTTTTGAATATTTTAAATTTGGTGCATAAACTTCCCATAATTCATATTATTTGTGCCTCAATAAAGCAAGTGCATAAAACGTAAGCAAGAAAAACCGTACAACTACAGCACAGAGATAATATGCATTAAGACAAATGACACTACAATGTAGTGCATCACTATAGAACATGATAGAAGTAATGCAGAAGAAGAGAATAAAAGAAGAAGAAGATGCAGAGAAGAAGAGAGTATTGTATTATATCTGAATGGTTACACGTTATATAGTCAACAAAATACAACTTGTATTGCTTAGCTGTCTAACTGCCTAACTGATCTACTTAGCTGGATTACTGGATTAGTAACTAATCTGGTAACTGTCTAACATCCCCCCTCAAACTCACAAGAGAAGGATGAATGATGAGTTTGTTGCGATTAAGAAGAAACATGGAGGAGGGAAGTGGTTTTGTGAATATATCAGCTATTTGAGCACATGAGGGTATATGACATATCTTTAGTGACTTGTTTTGCACTCTCTCACGTAAGAAATGGTAGTCAATTTCAATGTGCTTTGTTCTGGCATGAAATATGGGATTTGCTACTAAGTAAGTGGCACTAAGATTATTACAGAAAATGAGAGGAATTTTGATCATGTCAACATGGAGCTCTCTGAGAAGAGATTGCAACCATTGTAGTTCTGCTGTTGTATTTGCTAGAGCACTATATTCTACTTCTGTACTGGATCTAGATACAACTTTCTATTTACTGTATTTGCCAAGAGATTAAGTTGTGACCAAGAAAGACAGCATGGCCACTAGTACTGCGCCTGTCATTTGGACAACCCACCCAATCTGAGTTTGAAAAGGCAGTAAGAGAGAAAGAAGATGGTTTGCCCAAAGAAATGCCAAAGCTGAGTGTTCCTTTAAGATAACGAATGACCCTTTTTGCAGCCTGCCAATGCATATCAGTGGGTTTATGAAAGAATTGACACAATCTGTTTACACAGTAAGCAATATCAGGTCTGGTTATTGTGCAATAATGTAGAGCCCCCACAATACTTCTGTAAAGTGAGCCATCTGGCAGAGGACTACCATCATTTAGTGAGAGGATTTTGGAGCTAAGCATTAGAGTGGTTACTGGTTTTGAAAACTGTAGCCCTACTTTATTTAGTAGATCAGTAATATACTTGGCTTGGGATAGATGCAACCCATGAGAATGCCATCTAACTTGGATGCCTAAGAAATAATTAAACATACCCAGGTCTTTAAGAGAGAATTGATAGTTTAATGTATTAGTAAGGTCTTGAATCAGCTTACCAGAGGAGCCTATGAGGATGATATCATTAACATATACAAGAAGGTAAATTAACTAGTTTTCCTTTGAGAAAATAAAGAGAGAGTTATCTGATTTGAAACAGATAAAACCCAGTGATAGTAAGGTGTTTTTGAGTTTGGTAAAGCAGGCCCTTGGAGTTTGTTTTAATCCATAAAGGGCTTTGTTGAGTTTGCAAACATAATGAGGACAGCTTGGACTCTAAAATCCCTGATGTTGCTTCATAAACATATCTTCTTCCAAGTCTCCATTTAAAAAGGCATTGTTTACATCTAGTTGCCTAATTGCCCAATTATTAGCAAGTGCCACAGTGAGGATTGTTCTGATGGTTGCTAGTTTAACCACTGGACTAAAAGTATCAAAATAGCCTAAGCCATATGTCTGAGTGAAGCCTTGTGCCACTAATATGGCTTTGTAGCATTCTATATCTCCACTAGGTTTATACTTGATTTTGAAGATCCACCAACATCCCACTATAATGGTTTCTGTTGGACAAGGAACCAAAGTCCAGGTGTTGTTGGCAATTAAGGCATTATATTCAGCTTCCATTGCTTTCACCCAATGAGCAGACTGATTTGCTTGCTTGTAGGTGGAAGGTTCAGTTGAGAGATAGTCAGTTGTTGCAGCATACACCTTAGGTTTGTAGATACCATTTTGACTACGAGTAACAACTCTTCTTGGAGGAGAAACTGATCTTTGAGGAAGGGCAGCACTAGAATTTGAGTGAGGAATTTCAAGAGAGCTGGTAGATGGAGAATGAGATGCAGCGGACATTGTATTATTGATAGGTTAATCAGAATTAGTAGGAGGTACATGTGAAGGGCTTGATGTAGAAGAGATGGCTATGACAGTAACATCTGTGATAGGTGTTTGAACCGATATGGAGACAGGTTGTTGAGTATGTTGATGCAATGCAGTAGGCTTCAGAAATGGAAACTCATTCTCAGAGAACACTACATGTCTGGAAATGTAAATCCTTTTGCTTTTCATATCCAGGCACAGATAACCTTTATGTTGAGTGCTAAACCCCAAAAAACAACAAGCAATAGATCTTGGTTCCAACTTGTGTGACTTGTATGGGTGTAAATAAGGAAAACACAAGCATCCAAACACCTTTAGATTAGAGTAATCAGATCTGTGATGAAAAAGTAGAGTGTAAGGTACTTGAAAGTGTAGTGCTACATTTGGCAATCTGTTGATAAGAAATACTGCTGTTTGAATAGCATATGTCCAATATCTTGAAGGTATACCCGAAGTGTGCAGAAGAGCCAGGGTCATTTCTATGATGTGGCAATTTTTTCTTTCAACTCTGCCATTCTGTTGTGGTGTATAAGGACAAAAGAATTGATGTGTAACTCCTTGCTGTTGTAACCAAGAAGACATAACTGTAAATTCTGTACCATTATTAAATTGCAATGTTTTTATTTTTCTTTCAAACTGCCTTTCTGCCATAGATTGAAATTGCTTGAATGCTGCAAATGTATCACTTTTTGCCCTGAGCAAATACACCCATATATATCTACTATAATCATCAATTAGCAACAAGTAGTAACAAGCACCATTAACAGATTTGCAAGAGGGTGAACCCCAAAAGTCAGCATGAATCAATTCAAGTGGTTTTATTGCTCTAGATTATGATTTTACAAATGGTAATTGATGACTCTTGGCTGTTTGACAGCTGTTACAAACTGGTCTATTTTTGACACCAAAGGAAGGTCAAGAACAAAGAGACATTACTTTATTTAGGGCTTCAATTGAACAATGACCTAACCTATTATGCCAAGTCTGTAAATGAGATACAGGAGTAGAGTCATTCCTAGAAAAAACTTGAAAAGTAGACATAGGTGAACTGATTTTTACATGCTTAGAATGAGGACATTGTAAAGACTCAGAAGATACAGCAACTGGAGTTGAACTGTTGACTTATCTTGATGCAAGAGTATGCATTCCTCCTTCAAGTTTTCCCTGAAGTAGAGGCTCTTTGGTTTTCTAATCCTTGATTACATAGAAAAAAGGATGAAATTCAGAAATTGTTATCAAGACATAGCTTGTGAATACTAATCAAATTAGAATTGATGGTTGGAACGTGTAAGGTGTGTTTGAGCATCAAAGGATGTTTGTGAGTGTGAATTGATGTCATGCCAACATTGTGTATATTCAACTTCTTACCATTTGCAACTGTTAACTTGTTATTGCCAATAAAGGGGTTATGAAACTGAAGATTGTCCAGATCTCCTGTAACATGATGTGTAGCCCCAGTATCCAGAAACCATGGGGTAGAATCTTGCATATCTTCAGTGCTAGTGGTAGCAGTAATGCTTGAGGATCTTGATATTGTTTAGAGGTGTTCTTTGGTTGATAATCCCATCAAATCTGTACCAGCAATCAGTAGCAATATGCCCAGGTTTTTTACAGATCTGACAATGAGGATGCAAACTATGATTTATGCTCCTGCCATTACCACTGCGACCTCTATTTCCATATCTTCCTCCTCTAAAGTTAGGCCTTCCTCTGTTTCCCCAATTGCCTTAACTGTTTGAGACAAAATTTGGTTTGCCTTTTTGACTCTGATTGTTTAGTGTAGCAGTATTGGCTTGTAGGATCATTTGATCTTCAAAAGACTTCTGCCTTTCTAATCTCCTTTCAAATGTCATTAGGTGACTTTGCAATGCTTCAAACGTAATCTTTTCTAGGCTCACTGAGGCCACTAATGCATTATACTCAGGTCCCAATCCTGCAAGAACTGCAAAATTTTATCTTCATTATTGATTCTTTCACCATCTGCCGTGAGATTATCACAGATTTCTTTCACCTTGATCATGTATTCCCACATGTTCTGATTTCCTTTCCGAATTGTCTGTAACTACAGCTTTAACTCCATGATTCTAGCTCTTGAAGAACACGCAAAGCTTTCAGATAAGGAATTCCAAATTTCAGCTGTGGAATCACAGCTCATGATTTGAGTCATTACTGGTTCAGTGAGAGATGCATAGATCCAGCTCATGACCAGTCGATCTTGCCTTTGCCACATTGTGTGTGCTGGATTTACAGAAATTTCTGCATTATCTGCAACAAAAAATTTATCAGGACACTTCCTTGTTCCATCAAGAAGACCTTCCACCCCATTTGCAATCACTATGTTGAGAATCTGGTTTCTCCAGATTAAAAAATCATTCTAATCAAGCTTGATAGTCAGAGTTTGCCCAAATGTTGGAATATTTGTGATCTCCCTCACTGGTGGTGTGTATTCTTGATCTTCCATGGCTTTGGTACCATATAGAACATGATAGAAGTAATGCAGAAGAAGAGAATAAAAGAAGAAGAGAAGAAGATGCAGAGAAGAAGAGAGTATTGTATTATATCTGAATGGTTACACGTTATATAGTCAACAGAATACAACTTGTATTGCTTAGCTGTCTAACTGCCTAACTGATCTGCTTAGCTGGATTACTGGATTAGTAACTGATCTGGTAACTGTCTAACAATCACAATCAATAAAGGTCATTTTAATATGAAGGTATTGCCCATACTACAGTAAGGAATTAAGCAAATGTCTAGCAAGTTCCAACATGAACTAATGCCAAGTATTTCTTACGAACATGAGCCATACCATAAGTCAAGGCGGTGGTTCTAGTTGTTATAAAGCCACATTCAAGCTTCATATAATGGAAGGACATACTCACATTTGATAGTAAATAAACACGAAAGATAATATATTATAAAAATAAATAAATGTACATCATTCTTGAAATGTACGCAATATAGTAAGCTATGATTCTCAACGTAAAGAATCATGTAAAGTGCATCTCATGGAACTCTCTTACGCTGCACTTGTAAGCCTTCGGTCCCTCAACAACAAGGAAATCTCCTAAGTGCATCTCAGGGAAATATTGTGACATCCTTCCACTACAAGAAAACTGCAAAACACCTGTGGATATTTCCTGCGAATCGTAGCAATTTTTTGTGATTTTTCATATGAATTTCGTTTCTAATAGAAAATTTTCCATATATTTAAAAATGGCAAAAAATTTTGCAAGCAAATTTCCCACCATAAGGCAGGCTCTAATTTCATGCAACATTACTTGGGGAATTTTAATCGAAAAATTTGCAAAAATATTTTCGTAAAAGGTTCTGTAAGAAAGTGTGTAACATTTATGAAAGCCCACAATTTCGCAAGTAAATCTCCAGGAATAAATACTTGCAGATTTTCCTGTGAAATATTCTTACAGATTTTCCTGCGAAATATAATTGATGCGGATTTTTTTTGCGAATTTCCATTGATACAGATTTTGCAGTAAATAGTTCTTGCGAATTTTCCTATAAACATATATGGTGAATTTTGCAGCGTAACTTTTCTATGAAATTTGCTGTGAAAAATTCCTGTGAATTTTGTTCTGGGCATTTTTTGTGGATTTTGTTGTAGATTCAAATTCTTGGAGATTTTGCGGCAGATACCATTTCTATACACAAATAGCGTGTGTTTAAGTCTCCTTGCGGATTTTGCTGCAACTTTTCTTTGTTGCAGCTTTTTATGCAAAAGTTCAAGCAAATTTGTATACTTGGAGAGTTTTTTGTGAATATTTCATTGCAGATTTTGCTATGAATTTTTTTTTTTTTTTTTTTACAGATTTACATGCGGAAATATTGACCTGCAGAATTTCACGAGGATATTTCTTGCAGAGTTTCATGTGAATACATTTATTTGTAGATTTGTTTATGCAGATTTACCTACGAATATTTTTTTTCCACTTACAACATTTAACTGTGTAAGGCAATGTTTTAAAAACCAAACCAAACATTGACTATCAAAATTAAAAGAGAAAATTTTACCACAGGTCTGATGGATTAAGCTTGACTATCAAAATTAAAAGAGAAAATTTTTAGCAAATCATTTAATTAAAAGTGTATGTTAAATCGGATGCAATAGTCAATTTGCACCTTTTCTTGTATTCCAGCATCCCCACTAAAAATTTTCTACTTGTGTAGTTGTACCTGTCCTAAGAATTGGGAAAGGGCTTATCTATCTAATAATAATTCTTACTCCCAATGCAAGTTGTGTCATGCCACCTCATAAATAAAGGTCGATTTTTTGGTTTTTTTTCCTTCAAAAAAGAATAGTTAAAATAGGTAACAATTAGGGAAATGTCTGAATCCCCAAAACTTCTTGTGATCTGCACTTTACCTCTAAATATTTCAAAATATGCATTTAACTTAAGCTTTTTAACATGTGAACTTCACATTCAAATCTTAATTGTTGTTAAAATATATATAAACACAAAAACTCATGTGCATGACACAGTTAAAATCACCTACTATTGCAAACTTTCAAATAAGAAGGGCAATTTTGAAAACACTTCTCTACAGCAAGGGTCGCCAAGCCTCATAGGAGTTCGCAGGGACTAAATTTAACAAATTTACTGGAAAAATTCCCAACCGTGCTGGTTGATAGATCAAATAGAAGAAATATAATGAATTTGTTTTCAATGATTCTAACCTGTGCTGTGAGATCTCACCAACCCCGATGGGATCAATCTTGAACTTGGCTCACGATCCTTTGAATCTGACGAAGACTTCGTCTGACTCTTTCCTTTACAAAATCTTTATCATCAAGTGGTAATTTGGGATGGAAATTCTTGATTTCCATTGATTCTCATAACAGCTATATATATACAAGTATAGCATCATCAATCTACTACATGCAGCAAAAAATAGCTACCTTAATATATGCTACTTCAAAATATAGCTAGATTAGTTATAGCATATTACAATAGTTACAACTGATCACAATATTTCGAAATCATGAGCAGACATAGTATCCTAATAGCATCATCTAGTTGGAGCAAACAGATTTTGAATGCCTAACTTGCAAAAAAACGAAAAAACAGGCTTTTGTGTTTTTTTTTTTTTTTTTGGATTCAAAGTGTATGTGACATTGTTTTTAAATTTTATTTTGTTGAAAATTCAAAGTGTGTGTATGTATTCTCTTAATCAATTTTTATTATTTGAATGAATAATTTAAATAAATAATATGTAGAGCAAGTTTAATTTAGCTTTTAATGTGAAGAAGAGAAAAGGAGCTCATCCTTCATAGTGGAGATGACAAGGTAGTCAATAAATTTGTTACAAAAGGCTCAAGGATCATATATAATTAATTAAATTATGACTTAGTAGTTTATAGCATTAAAGAGAGGATTGAAGAAACTTGCAAGTATAGACCTTTTGTTGATAAACGTTCATAACGAAACAAAAAAAAAAATGAATTTGGCAAAGTGGAACTAATGAAATATTTAACCTATTTTTGGAATTTACAACTTTAAAAAGAAATCCATTTCAACATTAAAATTGATTCTTCATGTTTGGATTAAAAGGAAGTAAAAAAAGAAACATTATGACAATAGATGTGTCTTTGGATTATATCTTTTTGAAAAAAAAAAAAAAAAAAAAGCAAAAGTTTAGGATGAGAGGAGGCTACATTTCTACTAAGGCGAGAGGATGTCACAAAGCCTAATGCGTTACTTAGCCATTTCCATGGTCGAATTAACCTAACTTAAACTATCAATTCAATCATATCGTTATGTGATTTATAATAGTCTAAATTGCAATAAGTTTTGTAAGTTCCCTTTTGCATTGTGTCCTAGAATATCCCTATCCTAATCTCCTTTGTGGATATAATTCTCATCGCCTGAGTATCTAATTCCTTCCTAGTTCATAAACAGTAACAAATCTTCCTACTAATTGGCCAGATCAATAAGAAGGTGAATGGACAGAAATAGAACTGAATTAGATATAATAAAATTGAATTGATTCCACTACTGTGTTTCAACTTTGGGTAATTTTAACAAATTCTTGGCTGATTTCCACTTCATTCCACTCTAGATACGCGAACGTGTTTTCTTCCATTCCCAAAGTGTTAAAAAGTCCCAACACATAATTCTAAAAGCCTATTTATAGTATAGGTACACCATCCTCAGTAATTATGACTCCTAAACTAATTAAAAGGCCCCAAATGGCGGAAAGCTCACAATTCCTTGTGTTTGGCACTATGGTACCATAAACATTCTCCTAGGTCTCCTTTGTTATGTTGTGGCACCATGGTGCCACCAGGATTGCGCCGCGGTGCCAACTTTATGTTTTTAGGTCCTCATTTACTTCCTAGGTGCTATCTTGTTTCTCTTCCCACACACTTGCTCCTTTCCTTGCTTGTTGTAACGTTGAATCCCTTCCTTTTGCCATTGTCCTTCAAATTCATCACTTTATGCTCAATTTCACACCTTGCTGCTCCGGTTCTTTAATCAAGCAAGGTAAGCAATTATGATCAAATACATTCCAATTTTCATAAAATAAGGACTCATATGCAAGGGATTGAAGCCTAATTTAATTATATAAAATGTACTTATCATTGTTGCAGTGGGATTGAAACTCAAGCATTACAAGCAAAATGAATTCTATCCATATAAGATGAACCAACCACCATTGGTTGATTTCCAATATTATAAACTACTATAAGGTTGCATGTCCTATATCATGTGATTAGCCAAAACATTATCTTTTCTTTTAAATTTAAAATGTTTTAAAAAAATTAACAATGAGAAATGAAAATACGAGAGGAAGAAGAAGGAATTCAAAGAGAAGGTTGTGAGGAAGCTCAAGGATAGCTTGTGATGATAGAGAACAACACCATCACCCTTGCTTTTATCGAAGGGAAATTCCTGCAACTCTCATTTTCCACAGAAGGAGTTTGTAGAGGTGCTTGCCTTTTTATTACAAAAGAAAATTTGAGAAATAATCTCATTCCAATTCTGATAGCATAGGTATCTCTCTTTTTTCATTCTTTTTTCTTTCTTCTTATCATGGCAGTGTCCACATATCTGTTCCTCAAGTTACCCAAAAAATGATTCCCAATCATTTGCCTATATAAATCCTAAACTTACATTATCCGAACTAAAGCTAGTCATTTCCTCTTTTGTGCAACGAATCATTGTTTTTCTAACAAGTTTTAAGCTAATCAAAATTGACTGAGTTGGATATTGTAGACAAAATTCATGAGGCAAAGAAAAGGGAAAAGTATAGCCACAATCCTAGCCATAGACAAAGCAAATCCACGCACCTTTATTCTTTAGTTTGATTACCACGACTTTTATTTCTGAGTCACCAGAAGAAGCAACCACATGCCTAACTTGGAGCACAAATTTAGGAGGGTTATGTTTGTGTTCTCTCTCTTTTCTTGGCATATTTGTATAAGATATATGTTAATTTATTTTTGTAAGTGAATTCTTTAGGATTATGAATTGTGTTAAATATCATTTTAATCTTTCACTTTTGAAATGCTAATTAATTTCGTCCGTCACACTTGAAAATTTCTTATCAATTTAGTCTCATACATTTGAAAATTATTAATTTCATCTTTCAAACATATCAACGCTAATGGTTATTTATGGGTTTATTGGAGGCTTAAAGCTCTGGAAATGCTATAAACTTGGAGTGTCAGAGACCAAATTGATTGTATTTTTAAGTGTGAGGTACTAAAATAGTATAACTCGTGTGTTTTAATGCAAGGTTGAAGCCAAAAGTGCCAAAAGAAAAAAGTAAGAATGCCATATGAAAATTTGGTGAGAATTTTAGTAGCTTCTAGTCAGTTAAAATAAATATCCTATCCCCATCAAAAAAAATAAGTGTATTATGCAATTTCTACCCATTCTCAAAGTTTATATAGCAAATAAGGATTCTAATTACAAAGGATTTGTAAGCTTGTAAAAAATCAAAAACAAGTTACAATAAAATCGATCACCCCTTGTACTCGAGTTCTCAAATCCTTTCTAGGAGAGGTGCTCACATTTATTGTTCGAAAATACTTCAAATGGATTGTTTCTAATAGAAGGATACTTGGGGAAATTTAATATATATATATATATAATTGGTTCCTTTTATGATGGGGATTGTCTCTAAGGCATTGAGTATTAAGACCTGTATTTTTTTTCCCATTTTTGTGGGTGATTATGGACAGATTGGGAGTGACAAAGGAGAAGACCGTTGTGTATATGAAACTTCCAATACAATTATTATCTAGAAAAGGAGAATATGGTGATCAAAGAAGTGTCATAGATGATAAAGGCTAATAGACAGTCTGAAAAAGGTGGAAACACTTTGTTCAAGTATCTTATAATTGTGTGGAAAGCAGAAGATAATGTATAATATTGACAAAATCTACCACAGACCCACTTTACAATGCTATATATCTTTTCATCCTTAATTGAAAGAGGGATAATACATGCACACTAACTTCTGTGTACTCATATTTTATATCTTTTTTCTTTTTGTATCTCTCTTATTTTTCGGTTTACAATTTTATCTATGTAACAAAACATGACTAAAATAAATGAGGTTTGTGTGGAAGTGTGTAAATTTTCTTGTGAAACTAGCTTTCTCAATATGGCCATACTTTTGCTCTGAAAATCCACATTCTCTTCCATAAACTCAAAAAGCCTGTGAAAAAGTTACTTTGAAATCCCACTTCATTCCATATCCCCACTTTATTTTTATAAATTCATCTATTTCCATGCAACCACTTGTGGGTCTTCTCATTCAATTCTGAAGTGTTTCTTTCTTTTTTTGGTTCTGCAATCTGATAGTGAAGATAAGATTAGTGCTTCTAATCCTCACTCATAGTACACAAAGAGAAAGAGAGGCATGTTGGCTAATTGTTATTAAACAGAAGAAGAAAGAATGGGAGTTGAGAAAAATGTGATTGCTTTCCTCATTCAAGCAAGCCTTGTCGCTTACATGTTACCCTCTGTCAGCTCTTCTCAGGAGCAAATCAAGGTCATAAACAGCCATTCAAGCACCAAAGATAACCACCACAAGGTATTGCAACATAGAAGCACTTTTCTTATAACATTCTATTCCAAAAATAGAAAAGCACTTTTTCTTTGAAGCTCACATTCTGAATGATTTTTCTGTGAAGATGAATCCTGAACTTCAGTTCCAGATTATAGTTCATGGGTTTCTCTTGTGAGCTTCAATGGGGTTCTTGATGCCCCTTGTGTACTCATAATTCGAATTTCAAACAGAGAGGAGAATGGAAGAAGGGCTAGAATAGTATTCTATTTTCATGCAGTTTTGCAAGCTGCATTTTCTAGATCTGCAGTTATATTATTTAAGATAAAGTTTTTTAGTTAACCGGGCTATGATGAATACTTTGTGGACAAGAAAGGGATTAAAATATACTATATCATTGAATATGCTTTCCTTTTTATTTTTTTAAAAAATCTTTTCAATTTTTTGTGCAACAGATGCTTGCTGTTCTTCTGGGCACAATAGGAGCAATCATGTCCATAAAAAATTTCAACAACTCCTTCAACAATAATCATCAGAGAGTAGGAGTGGTATTATCTGGTTGCAAGCCACTCTTGGTCTTTTTAGACCATAAAGGTAATAATTAACCTAATTTTTATAAAGGAAAAGCTTAATGGCCATTCATAATTTATTACATTTTAAAGATTTTTCATGTTCTTTTTTCTGACTTTGTTGAATTCAGTTATTTGTGATTTCTTTTCATTCAATGTTTCAATTTTCTACTTATAGAATATGTTGATTATTGATATGGGCCAAAATTAAAAGCCTAGCCTAAGTAGCAAGTAAAATGGGCCAAGATCAATCACTCAACTCAAATAATAGGGCACAGGACCAAATTACAAAAAGACTCTTGTGGGAAGACAATATAAATATACTTTGCCATTAATGAGGTACGTAATTCCATTACTGACATCTTTAAATTTCTAGCCAATCCGTAATATTGACTTGAGTGTCAGAGGTATCATCTCTGACCAATCTTTCTTTGCTTGCAAGTACCCTTTAAGCCCCAAACCGAGCGAAGAACCGACTCGACCCGACCTAGAACCCGATCCATCGAGCAACCATTCTGTTCCAGACCAACCCCCGAACAATTATAATTATGAATCTTTGTCTTTTTCTTCACAGGGAATCCAAAAGGAGAAGTGTATGGTTCTTTTCACACTGGATAATTGGAACTGCAGTGACCTTTCTAGGTGTCTTGAATGTATATATTGAGTTGCTTGCATACCAAGAAAAGACATCTAAAAGTATCAGAATTTGGGTCATACTTTTCACCTGTGGTTGCGTTCTTGTATCTTCCTCAAGACAAATGGGTGTACATGCAGAAATGAGGAGAGGTTTTCAGCACTGGATTACAGAGAACCAATTCAGATGATAAGAAGAAGGAATTGAAGGCTGAATCTTGTTGAGACATAAGAGCCACTAGATATAGGAATATAGGGATAGAAGAAATTAGGGATAAATTTTAGTTTCCTTTTTGGACTTTGAAATCTTATTTCTGAATTTTATAACATGACATTTTTCCTCTCAAGATGCTTTTAGATGAAAAATATGATTATATGACCTTCAACTAAATTGATCCCTTGCACAATGCATTGATTCTAGTAGTAAATTAAAAAGTTAAGATTGTTTAAATATATTGACTTCAGTTTGATTCTATATGTATGTAAAAAATATATATTGCACAAATAACTGGACAAAATTAATTATACATTGAAGAATGTAATAATAGATTTATATTGCACAAATACTAGTGGTCAAGTTAAAAAAAAAAAAAATTACTCCTTTGCTGCTTGCTAAGATAAAATAACAAACACTGAACATATTAAGAAGGATATTGATGTAATTGCTTGCAATTACATGTCTCAAATATTTGAAGCCATAAAGAAATATACTTAGATATGCGTAAACTTCCTATTGGCTGTTAATCACGTATAGAATATTTGCTGCTTAATTTTTCTTGGTCACGTGTAATCTCACATTTATGGTTTTCTTAATGAATTATTTATAGGACATAGGGAGGATGTCCAAAATCCGCCAAACCTGTCCCGGGTCCATTGAGTCTTTTTTTATTTTCTTGGGGAAAACTAGCTTGTGGGGTTGGACCCAGGTTGGGTCATGGGTTGGCAAAGATTGACCCAGCTCAGCTCAAGTGATCTATTCAAGTAATTTTTTTAAAAAAAAAATCATTATTTTTTCCCAGCCGTTATTTATATTTTTCTACATTCTTTTGTATTTTATTTTATGGTATTAACGATAAATCATTAAAATTTTACTTCTTAATAATGCTGTCACGATAAATTTTTATTGTATAAGTTAATTACATTTAATACTTGAGAAAATTGAATCAACCTCTATCGTAATTAGTTTGTTTTTCACTTGCTGCCTCTTTATTTTGAAAGCTTACACATACCTTCTCTATAGTTTGAAAATATACATTTAAGTCCAATTTCTAACAATCGGCTAACAAAAGTGTTAGTCAACTCTTAATATGATTAAAATATTTTAAAACATACACATATCTCCCTTATAACTAAAATAGTATAACACTCAAATACAACTTATAATAATTGCATTGACCAATACACTAATCGTATTTTTTTAAGTAGAAGTGTGTGTGTGTGTCTATATATATATATTGTATGAGTGATATGTTATATATTATATTTTCTATAAATGCAAAAACAAAAACTCCCTTGCTAAACACATTATAAACCAATCATTTAAATTATATGCTAAAAAAATTATAAAATTAAATATATTCTATTTGTTTATATTGTTTTAAAAGCATTTATTACATGCGTCGAATAAAAGTAACAATTAAAATAATGAAAGAAAAATAAAAGTACATGAATAATGTAACGCGAGACTAGAATTTAATTGTTAGTTCAACCCAAATGAAATTTTCATACGAATATAACATAGAATTTTTAATATTTTTTTAAGAAAATTAATCTTGCCGACTTTAACGACAATTTATGTAACACAAATTATTTTATACATTATTTTATCCCAAAATAAAGAGACAAACGCATAAACAATACAATTAAATTAATAATAAAAATGTTTTTTAAAATTTATTTAATTAAATAATTTTTATATTTTTTAAAATACTATCAGATTTACATAAACATTTATTTAAAAAAATTATATGAAGTATGGACTATAAATAAATAAAAAATATTACATGACATAAATCAAAATAAGGTGAGTTAATCATCGGTAATTTTTCATTCAAGTTTATTTATGAAAACTTTTAGAAAAATAAAAAGAAAAAAAATCTAAAGAGAATATTCCTTAGTGTTACTTAACTAAGTTTAAGTGTAAGTTTTAAAAATAGAGGAAAAGTAAATAAAAAATAAATAAACTGACTACAAAGGAGATTAGTGTAAATTACTCTTAATATTTTTTACCTTAGTTTGCCATATAAGTTAATAAAGTTATGTTTGTGATGTGTAAAACTAGAAATAAAAGTCAAAAATAATATTATGTTGTAATCTTTTTAAAAAAGATTATAAATAATTTTAGTTTAAATTTAAGTTAGATTTAATTTTTGACACTATTTTGTAAAAACTTAATTTTCTTTTTATCATTCTACCTGTCAACTCAACCCCACACATGGGTTGGGTCGGGTTGGATAGATAGCTTGTTTTGAACGGATCCGACCCATGTCTACACTGATGGGTTAGGTAAAAAATCCCATAGAATCCACACAACCCAACCTATGGATATCCTCACGGATGTGCTTTACTCCTATCATGCTCATGACAGTTTAATCTGTCGAAGAAGAAGAAGAAATTTTGAGCTGGAACATAACCATGTATCATTCTCACCGCAAGGAAAATGTAGGGTGATGTGAACCAGATCATTCTAACCTAAGTGGGCCACACGCGCCCCATCTTAACTGAACCAACGTAGGGCTTTCAGAATACTTCTATTGAGTTCATGCAACTCTTGATTATTTTTCTTCCCAAACCCCAATTTCATATTAGCTATGTCAAGTGAGTAACTAATTTCATATCTAATTTTTACCCTCAATTAAATATATAAAGTCAATTTAAAAAAAAAATAAAGTGGCATGAGTTTGGCATTTAACCCGTTGGAATATGTGATTAATTTTCATTCTCAATTAAATATATATGTGGTTAATATATATGATTTAATGCCGTAACCCATTATTTTTAATTAATACCACAAATTGATAGTAATTGATACCACCTATTGTAATGAATTGATACCAAATTATACTCTTTTTTTTCTAAATTTTTGAAATTGTTTGAGGAGATTTTAGTGTACAAAAATTAGCTCAAAATACTTTTATTCTAATTGTTAAAACCAATAAACATAATTATAACTTATTATTTTGTTTCCAATGAATTGTGAAATACATGCTTACATTACATTGATAAATTAATTAATGTAATATAATTTTAAGAATTACAAATTAGAACTAAGACCATCTCTAATGGTGTTATTTGGAGAGTTTCACAGAGTTGTGGAACGGTTTCAACACTAGTATCATGACTAAAGAGCATTAAGATAGCAGAGAGAGGAAATCAACGTTCTTCAACTAAAGAATGTTCCACAAACTCAAAATTCGGTACCTGTAGCGGGTGGAGGTTAAAAAAAGAGAAATTTTAGAGCAAAACCCATCGTCCTTGTAATGAAGCTTGACGAAAGTGATTAAAATGGTGAAATCTCTTATTTGTTTTAGATTAGACATAGAAGGAGAAGTGGAGGAGTTCTGAGAGGGAGATGAGACGGAAAAGAAAAGAATCATGAAAATAGGCCACACACAGATAAGTGGCTGGGAAAATATTAATGTTTTAATATATATATATATTTTAGTAGATACAAATTATTTAAATTTTATTTCATTATTAATTTTGTTAATTTTATTATGTTAAAATTAAAAATAATAAGTTAAATAAAAATAAAGATATTAGGTAACTAGTGAAACTCATTTAAATAACTTTAAAGGTTATACATGATTAGAGATAATTTATTGCTTAAGTTGTATAGAGTGGAAAAGGATAATGTATCAAAATGAATCCTATAAAAAAATAAACTATGTAACCTTTGCAAATTCCATGAATAAAGATACTCTAACGCATGCAAAAAAAAATTAACTATTAAATAGAAAGCCAAAAGAGTCAAAATAATATATGCCCAGAACGGCAATTAAATCTAGTGTGTGTATATATATATATATATATACACCTTTGTTTTTCCTTTTATTAAATCGAGAAATAAAAATTAATACTTAAAATACCTCCAATGGCAGATACATATATCTCAACCTAGCTTCCATGAAAGAAATAAACATCAACAATTTGTATAAGAACGTCATTTTCCCTCAAGAGAATGCTGTAACACTAAGTACTTATTAATCTCCACTTAACATGAGAAATATGTAACAATTCCTTGGTGGGCTTAATTACCTCTATACACATAAGACAACGCACTCAGAGTCTATACCACCTTTTGTAAAATCAAATTGAGTTAGTTAGAGGTTCCCAAAAATCATGAAATATTTCCATTCCATATGTGTAAGTTTGCTCATAAAAACTTCAGATCAATATGGCTTGACGTACTCATTGAAAGCCTGACCAAAGTACAAATGGTTCTGTTTAAAACAGTATTCTGTTTCACAAAATTTAGGACCTCGGTTCAATGGCATATATATATATATATATTGATCGGGGTAAGTTTAGGATGGATTGGTCGGTAGGAGGTCTAGATGCCTGGGTCAAGATGGTTCTTGGATCCGACTACGCTTAAGGGGTACCTGTTGACAAAAAAAGGTAAGTCAAGTACGACATCTTTAACACTCGAGTCAATATTATAAATAGTGTAAGGATCTTAAGGATTTTGGTCCTAGCAAGTTACGTATCTCATGGTGACGGAAGTTTTTTGTAATTTTGCTTTAACTTAATAACTTAATGATTGTTGGGCTAGACGCATGTTTCTATTCTCTATTAATGTCATTTGGACTGTGTCTTCTAATTCTGGCCCATATGTATATATATATTAGAACAATTTTGTGAATTTGAGATTTTGGATCCGTTTGATTTATTAAAAAATAAAGAATTAGACAGTACAAAATTTTTTGTCCTTTGTTTGATTTGTAAAAGACCATAGTATATATATATCATGGTATTTGTATCCAAGTTTATAATTCTTGTACCAATATATTTTATCGCAACGAAAGAGACAAACTTATTTGTGTCATGAATATTACCGTTGCAAAACTAAGCAACAATTTCACTGCACAAAGTCACAAACACACCTTTGTAAAATAAACACTAAATAAACTGAATCCAGTGGGACATTACTGCTCTACTAACTAGCTACTATTCATTTACATCTCAAGTAGAGGTCACTGCCCCCTCTTCCACCTTGTTCCATTCCTTGCCAACCACTTCATTCATCTTCTTCCCTTCTTCAAACGTCTTTGCTGTGTCATAGGAAGCATGTAAACCAAACAGCAGATAGTAAACTAAGAGAAAGCCTGACCAAACCGCAAACCTTTCGAACGAAGCTCTATCTATAGACCCAAGAAGGAATATGTTAATTCCAATGGAAATTGATGGCAGCCATGGCATGAAAGGCACTCCCCAAAGCCTTGGTTGTCTCGCCATTGGAACAAAAAGCCAAAGACTTAATGTCCCCAAAAACCAAATTGGCACAGCTATAACATACCCAATCCAACCATCACTCACTGCCCAATATGCAGACATCCCACATGAAGAGCCAAGAATCAATGCAAGGCAAACTATGAGCTTGATTTGATCATTTTTTGTTGTCTCTTCACTAGAATAGTATCGGCGAACGATAAGAGCCAATGCCACCAGCATAAAGATGAACAAAGTTGAAATAGACAACAAATTTGATAGAATCTCAAGCTTGGTGAAGAAAGCAATCACAGCAGTAGCTACAATCATTGTAATGGTAGCGTTCACCGGTGTCCCCGTTTTCTCAGCAACATAAGCAAACCAAGGTGGCATCATGTGTGTGCGTGCAATATGGGTTAGGTAACGAGCTTGGCCAACAGCACTCACCAACAACACCGTAGTCATACCCTTCAATGCCCCAGCTGCAACTACATACTTAGCCCAATCCATTCCCACAGCAGAAAACGCCACTGAAAATGGCGCTTGTTCGTCTATTGCTTTATAATTCTGCATAAGGCATAGCGTCACTGCCAATAAGCAATAAGCCAAAATGGTAATCACCATTGAACCAACAAGCCCTAATGGGATGTCTCTTGCAGGGTTCTTCGTTTCCTCGGCCATGGTTGAAACTGCATCAAAACCTACGTAGGCGAAGAATAGAACAGCAGAAGCTTGGAATATACCTCTTGGGCCAAAAGGAGCAAAATCTTTATAGTTTTTGGTGTCGGCGTGGACGAGACCGGCGACGATGATAAAGGCAATGACAATCACGTGGATGACGGAGGCGATGTAGTTGAAGCGAGAAGAGGCTTTGGTGCTGAAGACAGCTAAAATGCCGATGATTATGAGGACAACCACTGCGATAGGGTCCAGGTGGCCGTAGTCGGGGTTCAAGTGGTGTGCGATTATGCGGAAGTCATCGGGTTGCTTGTTGCAGAGAGTGGCGAAGTAGGAGGTCCAGGCCCGAGCCACCGCAGCGCCGCCGATGACGTACTCGAGGAGGATGTTTCCGGCGGCTATGAAGGCCACGAAGTCCCCTAGCTCTACCCTTAGGTAGGCAAATGAACCGCCTGAAAAAGGGCAAAAAAAAAATGTTTAGTTTTTTTTAAGTAAATTTTCATATTCTAATTTTTATTTTTTAAATTAAAAAAATAAACATTGTATTTTAAATCCTCTAATTCAAATAAAAAATATCTTAATAAAATTTACTTTTTATAAATACTAATGTAAAATTTCTTTGATAATATCTTTACATTCCTTGAACATAAGACTAATCAACTTTAACAAATAGAAGAATTAGTAACCACTCCAAATCAATACTATAATACTGGTCAATGTTTTCTCAATATTTTACCTTTGCACGTTAAGTCACATCTTTTATTTTTATACGTTCGTGTCTGTTTGGGAGTACCTCCTAATAAAGACATTAAAGTTGGTAATTTAGAGGGTGTGAATACATGAAATTTTTTGGACTATAATAAATTAAAGTTAAATTTGAAAAATATATTTATCTACCTTAATTGTTCCAAAAATTATATAGTAGAGTGATATTAGGGTCAAAAAAAGCAAAAAAAAAAAAAAAAAAGACACTATTTATTTTTAATATTTTAATAATTCAAACTCTTAATTATATTTTTACAACTAATTGTGGGATATATAGAATGTGAGTTAAATATAAGAAATAATTTCCAATCACATAAAAACTTGAACTCTCTGATAGGACATAATCTATATATGGAAATTATATATTATTAGTAGAGGGAGAAAATATACTAGTATGGAAAAATGAAGATCATGATTGCTCAAAGAAGTTTGAACTTTGAAAGTTATAAAAGCACATTTAGACTCAAGCATGGGGCTTACGTTGACTTTGAATTTTCGTTTGTGATAATATTTCTGTGGACTAGATTTTCTGAGGTGATAAGGCTGAAGAGCACCTCTTTTAGAATGACGTAACTACTCCTAGTTCAGTGATATAATGAATATGAATGGTAAACAAAACCAAATAAAATAATTTTATTTTGAAAATTAAAATTAAATTAAAAATGGGCAACCTTTTTTCAGATAGCATAGCATTTTATGATTTCAGCGTCAATAAGTCAAATCATTCAATTAGTGCAAGGATTAAAATTTTGACTTTGAATTTGAATGCAAGAAAAAGACAAATAAGAAAAAAAAAATTTAAAAATACTCACTCTTTAAATTAAATAAAATGAATTTTTAAATTTTAAGATTGAAATAAAAATAAATTTTTTATATAAACATAAAAACAACTCAATAAAAATTTTATTTTTAATTTAAAATATAAAAATTTATTTTTTGTAATTTAAAATATTATTTTTTAAAAAAAATTAATGATAATACGTCAGAAGAGGAAAAAAAATATTTTTCTAAAAAAAATCAGGCAAGTCATGTAACAATGTTACAATGGGAACAGAAAGTGACCTACGAGTCTCAACTAGCTAAAATAAAATATTAATTTTGGAACCAATCAGCACACAATAAGAAAATGAACAGCTATCTAGTTTGGCAGAAGCGAATATCCACCTTGATTCTTGAATCTAGGACTATTAAAAAAAATCTATAATTTAATATATCAATAAAAATAATAATTCTGAACAAAAATTTTCCCTATATCATTTTTTAAAAAAGTTAAATCCTAGAACACTTTTTATTTATTTTGGACAATTAGTGTGGAGAAAGAAAAAAAAAAAAAACGATAATAATATTTTAAAATTAAATGAATTGGTTTGATAATTTCAAGAATTTTATTAAATTACTTTAAAATGTTTCATTCATAATTTTAAGGTAAAATATTTTTAAATAAATAGAAGTTATGAATTAATTTTATCGTACAAAATTAATTATACTTATTGTGTTGCCGTTAAATTATATTTATATCCATAATAAAGAAGGACGAAAAAAATACTAAAGAAGAAATCTTACCGGCAACCGGTATTTCTACGGCAAACTCGGTGTAACAGAAAACAGAAAGCATGGCAGAGACGCCGGAGACCACGTAAGACAACACGACAGCCGGTCCGGCTTCGTCCCTTGCTTCGAGACCAGTGAGCACGAATATTCCGGCGCCGATAACAGCTCCGATACCGAACCACATGAGGTCCCACCAGTCCAACGTTTTCTTCATTTCGTGCTGGCTCCGAGCCTTCATCTCCACTAGCTCCATATGATCCTTGGATCGGGTTAGGATCCGATCCTTTAACCTAAATGGAGTCTCCTTGAGTGCTTTGCCGTAATTGCTCCAGCTCTTAAATGACTCCTCTGGGAGAAAGTCGTTTTTCCGAAATGAACATCCCCTCCGCCGCAAGGCTCCATTCTCACCACCGTCAGTGACGCCGTTTTGGCCCATCCTACACATAAAACGCATCTCAATTAAAAGAGAACCAACCATTTAGAAGAAGATTTAAACGAGAATATTATCAATCTTAAAAAAGAAACAAATAAACGACGATGGGTTTAACAGTTTTAATTGCTCTGCTTTTTCTCTGTCTTTATTACCCATGTTTGGTAGCCCAGAAATTTGGTCTCCGTTTTATTATGGATTTTAACATGAAGAGAGTACAAGAAATTTATTAGCTCCTTGTATACAGGATTTTCCTACTGTTTCTTAGAAACCAATCAAAGCCCAGATTCCCACTTTTCTGTTTCATCTTTTGTTTGGTTACCTAGAAAACAAAAAATCCCGTTTCCCTTTCCTCACCCTGTTTTCTGATGTTAACATAAAGAGACTGCAAGAATATAGATCTCCATGGTAGATTTTCCTACTCTTTCTCGGAAACCAATCAAAACTCAAAAAATGAAATAGAACTTACCTCAAATCTAAGCAACAAATATGGATCCAAAGCTATAGATCACAGAGAATTTCTCGCGAAAACACGTTGTTAGTAGAACAGAGTGTTAAACTTCACAGAGACAGAAAATTTGAAACATGAAACACATAAATACAGAGGCGTCAACGGAGACAAGAAAATTATTTTTTTAAAAAAAAAGAATAATAAAAATCTATATTTTCTCGAGAAACAAACAAACAGAGAATGCAAATTTCACTACTCTAAGAAGATATAAAGATAATCATTAACAAACAAAAGAGAATATTAAAATATAATTACTTTGGCTAATGAAAGAGTATCTTCTTCTTCCTCTGAGTTGCTTCGCTGTCAGTGTCTGAAGACGGAAGAAGAGAGGTGAAGACGCAATTTGAAGGTCAATGAAATATGACGCGTAATTCTGTTATATGCAAAGTGAGAGAAAATATGTGATTTGGTTGATTTTTATTGATTAAAATTATAAAATAATATTATTCGATCTCATTATTATAATTAATTAAAAATTATAAAATAATACAACACAATAAATGATTTTATTTATTTGGAAACAAAATTCATTACCCCATGTATTATCTCACTCTTTTTATAAGTGAAATTGAAAATCACATACTTTTGTTCCTAAGTTTGAAAAATCTAATTAATTTAGTATTTCACTTTAATTTTATTAATTTTATTTTTTATATTTAAAATTTTAATTAATTTCACCAATTTTAAATTTTTAATAAATCTTTCACATTTTAAAATTTTTATTAATTTTATTCTTTAAATTTATTAAATTTATCAATTAAATCCCTCACACTTTAAAAATATTAATAAATTTAAAATATAAAATTAATAAAAATTTTAAAATATGAGTAAAATTTTAAATAAGAAAAATTAAAATAAATATTTATTTTATATTTTTTTATAATAATAATTGTAATATTATTTTATATATTTTTTTAATTAATGAAAGAATCAAGAGTGATAACAAGACAAGAAGTTATTTTATATATATATATATATATATATATATATATATATATATATCATTAAATTTAAAATTAATAACATAAAATCATAGTAAGTCAAGGATATTTTCGGCTACACACTTAAGAATCCAAATCCGCAAGATAGAGTATAGCTGGCGAAGCCCAGCAATGAACATCCTATCACACGTTAGCTAGTTTCACATGGATTCACATTAGCGCAGACAAATAAAGTTCTACAAATCAAACATGATTAGTCAAATTATTATATTTTTTTTAGGGCCAAAATAAAAATTATTGACACATGAGATTTAAAAGAAAAGAAAATATGTTCTGGAAATTAAAGATTCGAAAAAAGAAAATGAATATCGGTTGAGATAATTACATGAAGTTGACTAGTATCACTAAATTGGAAATTATGAAGATACTGTAGACTAAATGATTCAGAAAGAATCAAGAAATGAATGAAGATGTACAATTATTTTAAGGAATATTAATAATTTTATTGCTTTTCATACCTTATTAATGTTTTTATCGTGATTTTTATAGATTAATCATTTCTAATCTAAGCAAATTTGAATTAGTGGATTTTTTTTTGTCTAATGATAGAATCAATGTATGAAGATGCATAGAACATGATGTTATTTTTATTTTTTTATTTAATCCAATAAAGTGTTAACACAATAAAACATAGGTTGAGTCTTATCAGTTTGATTTGTTTGATTTGAATTACACGTATTAAAAAAGATTTATCTCGTATGAAAAATTAATCTTTAATTAATTTTTAAGAAACATAAGAAATTGAAAGAGATAGTCATTTGTTTAGGATAGTTTTACCAATAAGTGTTTATTATTTATAGATATAGAAGTATTTCATTCAAGAGATATTGTATTTTTTTTTTTATGAGAAAAGATCTTTTATCTAAACATTAAGGTTAAGTTAGAATAAAATTTCTCCAGATGATAAATTATCTTTTACAAGGGTTCACACCATCTATATTTCATTACAATAAGATAATAAAAATTCATTAATCAAGATATATATATGGAAGATTTGAGATGTAATAGAGTACGAAAGAATTTGTATCATAGTTTTTTTTATGAGAGAAATAATTGATTTTTTTTAATAAATATTATTTTGATGAGAACCAAGACATAATGTGATGTGACTTTAATGCTTTTTTTTTTTTTTTATGGGATATGACACCCTTTTAACTTGAGACTTTCTAAAGTCGTTTATTTAGTTGTCTTATATAAGGAATATATGTTGTAGTAATTGTGATATTATTAATAGATTTATTTTTTAAAAAATAGAAAAAATTCCAATGCAACAAATATAAATTTATAATAAAATTCTGTTAATTTTTTTATTTGTATTTAGTATCTTCATACATTTTGTGGATAAGGCTATACCTTAGTCAGAAAATTAATATCTAAAATGACTACTTTAAGATTTCAAATTTTATTAGCCTTTTACTTTAACTAGAAAATTAATATATCAACTACTGATATATCTACTAACAAAACCTAAAATAAGTAAAAAGAAAAGAAAAGAAAACACATAAAGCATTGTCTTGGTGTCAATATAGAGCAATATGCTAAAAAAACAAACTAAAATGGAACTTATCAAGAGGATGGTCCAACTTGCAAAGTCAAGAAAAACAAGTCCATTAGCCAGCATAGCATATCAGCAAAAGTATCGCCGTCACAAAAGACTGCCTAAACACATTGCAAATTGCAAGGGAAAATGTTAAATGCAGAAGACTTTATACACACTTCTGTATTTTGTAGTTATTTATAAAAATAAAATTATAAATAAAAAATAAAATATATATATATATATATATATATATATATATATATATATATATATGTAGAAATTATAAATTCATCCAACCATAGCCACAGGATTTATGGGTTTGTGAATTCAATGCAAGACTTACTATAAATTTATTTTTTCCGATGTATTATTATTATAAAAAAATTATTTGTGTTAACAAATTTTAAAGCATGTATATCTCATTCAGATTCTGCTCCAATTAAACTATATGCTCAAGGAATAAGGAATCTTGGACTAATAATTATTAATTATCAAGAATTGATAAAGTTATTACATTATTCCAAACTTTATCTTATAACATTTATGATTATAATAAAATAACACAACAATTATATAATTACATTTTTTTAGTTAATCACTAATGCATCATATAAGATTTGGGACTGCTTATGAATAGAAAAATGTGTGTTTAATCTTTGACTTAAAATATTTTAAATATTAATACATTTTTATTAAGTTAACCCTGGAGTGAGAATGGAAGAAGTTATAGAAATCTAATTACATTGTTTAGTCAACAATTAAATTAAAAAATTCATATAATATTCTATTGTTTAGTACCCCAGAAAAATTAACTTGTCTTAAAACTAATCATATATTTTATTATCACGTAAATTATATTTTATCAAACATTTTTTTGCTATATTTTCTTTTTTGGTGTGGAAAGAAATTTTAGTAAATAATTAGATAAACCTATTTTTTTTATTTATCTCACAAGTTCTATTATTTTCTCATTCTAAATATTTCTATTATTTTTTTTTAATGTGAACTCAAACTCCTACGTTACTTTAGTTTAGATTCAAAGATATGATATAATAAACATTTCAAATAGTTGACTTTTCTTCTAACAGCTGCGTGCTCCCACTAAAGTATACAGCCACAGATTTCGGCGCACATGTTTGCGATGCCGACGTGGATTGTTGACTTTACAGATGCCAAATCCCATATGATTGATTATTTTATTTACAAGAACCATAATATCATATCACAAATATTTCTTAAAATTTGAGACTTTAGTTTATAATAAAACAGAGTTATTTTTATTTTTACATGTAGAACAATAGTAAAGATAATTTTTTTTAATATTACCAAGTAAGATTTTATTGACATATACGAGGATTCAAAGAGAGGTAAAATCTGTTGCTGCAAGTGGAATATTTATTGAATTGATCACTCATTCTAGTATAATTGCTTAGCATTAAGTTTAAATTCCTTTAAAACCCCAAATTAAAATCTCATATATCTCTTTCTTTTTTAATTATCGCAAAAAAAATGATAAAACCTTGCCCAAAAGAGAACCACCAAATATATTATTAACTCTTAAATAAGACTCACTGCCAACAAATTTCTCGTAAGATACCCACCAAACAAGATTATTAGATACAATTTGTTTAAAATTAACACGAGAGACGTAAAAACTAGAGCTTTTAATTGAGAATTTTATTAATAAATAATTTGTAAAATTTTTTATAAGTATTCTTTGAGTCCAAAAACATATCTTAGTCTCGATGACTCAACTCACTTAAATTTTTAATTAAAAAAAAAAAAAAAAAAACCCTTTTCACTAAATTGAGCCACTTACATTGGTACGAACAACATCATTATCTCCCATGGTGGAGCTAGAACAAATATATTGAAGTGCCAAATACATCGTAATTTTTCTTTAAAGGTGCTGCACATATAAAAATGGCACCTCATGCCATCAACTAAGCTCCGCTACTTATCTCTTCTATAATAATTTGTAGGGTTTTATTATGATATATATTACTCATTTTATATGACACACCTCTTTTTCTTCTATTGATATATCTTGAGATGCTTTTCAGTTTGAATGTTTGTGCTTTTACGGGCATGATTCTAATATTAATATAAGATTAAAAAAAAAAGTGTTAGAAATTGTTTGAAAACTCCTATTGGTTGTTACATTTTATAAAACTCTTATATGTCCATGTGTCCTGAACAAGTCTTTCTTTATAGTGTTATAATCACTTTTTCTACATTTTCTGATTTTTCTTCAGTTTTTAATTTCTTATATTTTCAATTTACTATATATTTTTACAAAAATTAAAAATCCAATTAGAATGATTCATTAACCTCCTGAGAACACCTACTAGGGCCTGCCCTTAGCTTCATTCAAAAGGCCCAATTTTGAATTGCACTCTTAGTCTAGGCTGTTCTATTTTGTAATTATACTCAGTGCATTGAAATTAAACAATTCATTATGTAATATATATTAAGACCTATTTAGGAGTGGGAATGAGTCATTACTAATTTGTCATGTCACTAAATTGACAACTTGATCCCATTTAACTAACACTAATTAATGTCTGTTTATAGGAGATGCTTTTTAACATCCCTCAAATTCTATTCTCACCCACACCAAATTTTCCTCTCTTTTATAACTAAAATGCCTTTCTCTACCCCTAGGGCCCTAACCCCTGACCCTCTTCTAATCAGCTTTCAAGTACTCTAACCCCAAACCCATCCCTCAAACTCTATCCCAATGTGAAGTAGGATGATAGAGCGAGAAAAGGGTGTGCCGGCGTTGGCGTGGGGTGGAGTAGTGGTTGGAGGGAAAGGGGGTGAGAAATGGGTGTTGCAGATTTAAAGAGCGAGGTGAGAGTTGTGAGGTTAGGGATGGGTTCTTTTAACACCCTAAAATTTTTATTATCACCCGAGTTTATTTTTTACATGCAAAATTATAAAATTACCCCTCCTATAATATAAACCTCTTTCTCCCACCCTTTCACCCTGTTCATCAGTCATCATCACCCAAATGTAATAATTCTCACACTTGAATGCAAAATTGGCACCACTTTCTCTTTCACTAATTTGGTAGGGCATTTCTTTTGGAAGCCTCAAACTCCATTATGTCTCGGGCAGAGCACGGTTTGGTTATAGTCGGTTTTCACCACTATCCAAACCGACCGACTCTAACCGAAAGGTGTGAATTAAGTCAACCGAAAACTGACTAAGATCTGCCTAAAACCGAAAATTTAGTTTCTTGCGGTTTTATGATCAGTTTTGGTTTATTAAGCTCTAACCGATCAGTTAGAATCTTCTTAACTAAAGAAAGTATGAAATTTGTGTAAGAGAAGACGTATTGAGTGCGAGTTGAAGGAGATATAATGAAGAAACAAAAACTAAATAGCAGAGCAATGAAAGGAACTAAACCCACCGGAGAGAATATAGAATAATAAAGAAGAAATCATAAGAAGGAAGAAAATTTTCTTCATGGCTTCACTTGTAAAAACATAATTTACTGGTAAAAGAAATAGTAGCAACGAATTAGAGAAATAAAAAGAAACCAGCTTTGTATCTTGAGGTGGATGGACTAAAGAAGTGACCATGGAGAGAGATCTATTGCGTCTTAAGGTGGAGAGAACTGGGTTTTTCTTTGTCAAAAAATAAGATTTGTATTTATAAGTGAACAAAGGGCATAGATTTAATTAAGGTGCATGATTTGTCATGCAGGCTAGTACAGGAAATAAAGTCAATATTTGATAAAGTGTTTAGTTCAGTATATAATCAGATTTTTAAAAGGACTGTTGAGTGACAAGAGTAGTAGCAGTTCTAGAACTAGTGTACTTTTTATTTATGTATTACTAATATTAAAATTAAGTAATATATTAAACAATATATTTTAGAGTTTTGAATATTTGTAAATGAAATACTTTTAATAAATATATATATATATATATATATATATGTATAGTTTTCACTAGTTTAGAAAGTATTTTTATTTCTATTTTATCATAAAAAATATAATTTTTATTTCTATTTTATCATAAAAAATATATGTTTATTTTTATAAGTAGATTAGAATTATATATAATTTACACTTGATTTAATTTTTATTTTTGAAAAAATCTAACTTTATTTAACTTTTTTAAGTTATAAAAATAAAATATTATATAAACAAAAGTAAAGTTAAAAAGGAGATCTCATAGCTTCTTACCAAATTCCAATAACTCATTCTCGAGCCTTATGTATTCACTGCAATCTATGTACTTTTGCTCAGCTCAGCTCCAAAACAACTATAGGTGAGTAGGGTCCTTTCTCTTCTTCATTTATTATTTGTTTAATCAATGATAAATTAATAATAAAATAATAAACAATGACAAAATATGAACCAAATAACATAACAAAACCTAATAGTCACAATTAGAAGTAGCAAGATTTGTAGCCTAGAGTTCATTACCGGTCGGTTTCAGTCATCATCGGTTTGTATGTCTACAAACTATAACCGACCGAGTATAACCGATTTTCTCATTTTCAAAAATCGATTTCAACCGATATAGTTGTACTTAATTGACTGAATTCATCAATTTAAGGTTGGTTAGGTCAGTTTCAGTCAATTCTTTCATTTTTGCTCAGCCCTAATGTCTCTCTCTCTATCTCAACCCAACATTGTTTCCTCTAACTCTTGTTTTATCTCACTCATCACCCCAAGTCATTTGATAATTTTTTTCCTCAAGGGAGTTGAATGTGGTTGATTTTTTTATGCACGAACTTCCTTCTAGTGATCCACTCTAATACTACGTATGCTCCTTGTTTGTTTTCTTATGAAAGTTCATTTTATGTTTTTTTATTTAGTTTTACAAGCCTACGGATTATATGAATAACCCATCATGGTTTTCTGTAATGTTATGGATTATAGATAACCGTGATTTGTCAAGTGTATTTTAAGTTTTTGAATTTTATATATTTTGTTAGTGTCGTTGATATACTTACAGATTATGTATAATCTTGTAGTTTATTATTTAATAGTTACAGATTATGCATAATCTTAAATGTTAAAACTCAACATATATTTTTTACTTATATGCCTTGTATTTCTTTCTTTCTTTCTTTGTTTTTTTTTTTTTTTTAGGCTATCTCATTATCAGAAGAAGTAAATAACGGAAGAATATCCAAGTTGGGAGTATGATGAGACTGGAAACTTCATATTTTTGTTGTCATTGAATAGCAATGAAGTTATATGGGTTGTTGATTTGGATTGATGTTAACTTTATTAATTTGTAGTTGTTTTGGGTGAGGGAGATATGAATGTTGCGGATTTGAGCAAAGGGGTTGATTGCACTAGTGCATTCACTAATGTCATGGTAAACAACGCACAAACTCTATTTGATAAGTTATTAGTGTATGAACTAATAAACTATGACCGTTATTTTTATTCATGTAGATATTCGATACTCAAGTTTCTTCTCCTAAATTGGGCCAAGCATGTTAGCAAAGAGAACGGATATGTGGTTGTCATTACCTGGTTAGAGATAGGGGGTCTAGGAAAGAGAACATTGGTAATATTGGGATGTGAAAGGAGTGGGAAGTATAAGTCATGCAAGGATAAATTAGTTTGCAAGGTCAGTAGTTCTAAAAGATGTGAATGTCCTTTTAAACTAAGAGGTTCACCATTAAAGAATGGCAAAGGATGGATGGTTAGGGTTATGGACAAAGTTTACATGCAAAACCCTTACTCCATCCGCCCATGTCAGGTCCAATTTGCTAACAAAGCAAAAATTTTAAAAAACTTCCTATAACCTCAGAAAAAGCCCTTTCCTACTGTTTCAAGCTCCTTCCTACTTTAGAGAATGATTCTCACTTTCTTTATGCCTCTCTCTTTTGCATGACACTTGATGCGCCCTCCCCTTGCCATTCATCATTCCTTAGCTCCTCTTTTGCCTCTCTTCAATTTCAAATTTAGGGGAATTGGCAATGACTTGGCACTCCTATCTCTTTGTACCTCCCTTCTTTCAGCTAGGAGCTAGCCGCCACCAACAATAGGGCTTTCCACTCTTCCTTCTTGTTATCACAACAGACTATCTTTTTTCCTTTTAGCTCAATGGATTTTCACTTTTGGAAAAGGGATAAGAAGCTATTCTCCTTTGTCTCTTAAATTTGTACTTATTCTTGTGTGTGTTAATCTATAATTTATACTCATATTAGAACTTTTGTCAATTTTATCTGTACTGGCCATTCTATATAACTCAACTATTAAATTTTCAAAAATTATAAAAGATTTAACTTTATTGAATATATATATATATGAGATTGAGAGAGTAATGTTCCTTTTCCATTTGACATAATTCAATTGCTCTTTGTTGTGGGATGATCACCAAGAAAATTTCACCTTTTTTGAGCCCATTGATGAATCCAGAGGGGGCAAGCAGGGGCCTTGGCCCCCTCCCTCTTACAAAATTTTTAAAATAATAGAACTCAAAAATGATAGCATGACACTTTTAGTTGAGATGGTAGAGCTCAACTATTTTAGATTGGAGGACATAGGTTATACTCTCCCCCATGGCCATTTCCTATATTCTTTTAATTATCATAACTTAAAATAACACTTGAGTTTATAGATTCATAAAAAAAAAAAAAAAAAAAATTCTTACGGAATGATAAATAATAGACTGGGTTTGGCCAGCACCCCCTTTATACAAGTTCTAGATTCGTCCCTGTTTGAGCCTGGAGGCCTAATCATGGCTCTTTCTAAGGCAACTGATTTTGGTGAATGTAGGATATTTGTAGATATATTAAATAATTATTGACATGTTTTGTTGTTTCAAACCCTTCATAAATGAGCTCCAATACTTTCACTACAAGCCTCCTCATAAATTGATATTGTGTGCAGATAATGAGGGTTGTAGTTACTTTAGACTAGACACCATATTTTCCTAATGTTTTAGTGTTAATTTTGCTGCTCAATTATGTTCATGGTTTATTTTATTTTATTTTGCAATTTCTTTTATATTTTGATTACAACTTTCACTTTTGATTATAAGTTCATACAGAAACTATGTTTCAATGCAGGATGAATTTTTTTAAATCAAAACAAACTTTTCTCTTACATGTATCTCCTTTCGGGTGAACCCATTTTGCAGAAGAATGTAAATGTCAAATACACTATGTAATCTAACATATTTGTTTTAAATATGCTATAGTAACTATGCTTCAATATAGATATCTATTTTTAGTTTTTTAAAGTTTGCAACCATAATGCTTTGTCTGTTTATCATCTTGGATATGAAGCATATAGGACTTTGAAGCTTGCCAATAGAGTGAGGATTGGATAAGATTAGATATGATATAGGAGCCCTCCTTTGATAAAGCTGCAAACATGTAGATACATTCATTTCATGGAGCCATGCTTGGTATAGGATTGGTAAGATTAGATATCACAAACAAAGTGATATTGCAGTTTGTATACTCAAATAAGTTGAGGCTTTGTGCTTGTTTGTATAAGTTTGTATCTACATTAGATAAGATGTTAGAGGATGGCTCCATTATCATATCTAATTTTATCCAATCCTATATGAATGTATAAACATGGCTTGTTTGTATATCACAAACAAGTTTGATATTCATGGAGCCATATTTGCAACTCTTTATTAGAGGTGGGCTCCTATATCATATCTAATTTCCATGAATATCACAAAGTGATATTGCAGTTTATATACTTAAATAAGTTGTGGCTTTGTGCTTGTTTGTGTATGCCATGTCATACAAGGGTTTCAATTTTAAGCAAACTATAAACTTACTTAATTGAGAAAACACCATATAAAATCGATTAATTATGACATTGTATAGCATACTTGAAATGATTTGATATTTTGTTAACTTATATGATAAATTAAGACACTAGTTATAAATTTGTACGAAACACAAATATCTAGCTCCATTAGGGTAAATGATTTTTGAAGATCATTATGGAAATCATAATCAGAACTATCTAGCTACGTTGATCACTAAAGCAATTTTAATTATCACAATGTGAGATTTAAGGTTTGCGACCTTTATACTATGTGCAAACATTTTTTGTGGTCTAGGAGGGATCAAGGCAGCAAAAGCCTTGTCCCATGGGACCTCATATGCCAACCTAAAAAGAATGGTGGCTTGGGATGAAAAGAGCTTTTATCTTGAAATAAAGATGCGCTATGTACATTGTTATTTAACTGTGATGATGTTGATATATTGTCTGTTTGATGTCGTTGGATCTATGAATATAAAATTGAGGACTTGTTCAATTTTGTAGGTTACACCCCACTCCTCCAACTCTTGGTGGTGGTTATCCATAATTAAAATAAGAGATGAACTTTTGCAAAAAAAAAATAAAAAAAAATAAATAACAAATGTCTATGGTTGAAATTGCTCAATTAAAATTGAAATCCAATTTAGCTAGACTACAGAAAATGTACTGGAACTTTCATGTCCTTTCACTTGAAACCCCTTGATCTTGTATTGTTTGGAATAGATTTTGTTTACCAAAAATGCCTTGCATTGCTTGGTTGGCTTTCTTGAATAGACTAGCCACAAGGAGTAGATATTATTGAGAATGGGAATTGTAGAAGATGATTTGTGTGTATTTTATAATACGCATAGTGAAGAGTCCATTTATTCTTCTAATATGCCCTGTCTCCTGTGAGATTTTGCAACAACTGATGACTTATGTAGATTTCAATATTGGCTCTACATCTCTAATGACTTGGCAGCACATGTTTGTTCAAGCAAAGAAGATAATTGAGAGGCCAATTTTTGAGCTTCGAGTTGCTGTCTTATGTGCAGCATTTTATGCTATTTGGAAAGTGTAAAATGATTTGATTTTCGAACATGTAAAGCATGTTAACTCTAGCATTTGTACTAAGGTGACTAGTGATTTAAAGATTAGATGGAAATCCTTATTAATAGCTAGAAATAGAAGTACAAAAGCAATAGGTGAGAGGTTTAATATTTTCTTAACCTCCCTAATTTAGGGTCTACCTCGTTTTCTTTTGTTGAAAAGTTTTGTTGAGGTGAACATAGTTCTTTGACTTACCTTCAAAAAATATCTAAGAAGATAACAGATAATAAATAGCCATCAATTTCCCAAATAAAAAAGATAGCATTCTTGAAATCTTTTCTACTATAACTCAAGTAAACAGAACAAGATAATGAACGAGTGAAAACAAAGAGAAAACAGAATATTTTACCACGTAACTATCTAGCACTATTACTTAGAGTAAAACTACAATTGCAACATGCATATCCTTTTTGACTTTGGTTCATTGCTTCCCACTTGATTCACTTGTTCTTCTTCTAATTTGTATCATCATTTGCCCCCTTAACTATGACGACAGTCATGCAAAGGTTGTCTTTTTCTTTTTTTTTGTCACATGAATGCCAACTTTTTTACTTTGTCACCAACCTTGAGATCATTCAGCTTAGCTACCTCCATCCATTTAGTTATCAATACATATTGAGAACTTCGCTTCTTTTCATTATTGAGCATATGCCAATGTTTGAATTTCATGATGGCTGCTTCACAAGTTGTCCCTGTATCTTTACTGGTTTGTAGATTAATAGAACTAAAATTTCTTTTTGATTATCAAGCAAAACTATGATCTCCTCTTTTTTCAGGAACTCAAAAGGCTTAGTGATTTGACCAAGTGGCATGAAAATACGATTATTTTTCCTTTGTAAATCAATTTTAAACAAGATATTTTCAATAAAAAAGTAATTTTATCAAGTTTTCCATACGTGCTCATAATTTTCTCCTTAAATTCTTTTGGTGATTTTGGTGCTGGATTTGGATCTAATGAAGATGATCCTTGGCCACTCTCGTTTTGAGAATAGTTCTTCTTCTACTCTTCAATTTCCTTGATGTCCATAACACATTCCTTGTCTTTTTTCGCACTATTCACCCCTTGAGCCGTAAGAAAGACTATATGAGACATAATGGTAGAGCTCGCGAGCTTTTCTCCCCCATTAAGAAAATTTTCTCTCTTGTCACCTTTGGAAAATCTAAGTCTCGCATGGGTTTCTTCAAAAGCTTCCCTTCGATTAGTGACGTCACCGGTCTTTATTTTCTGCCTCTACCATGAACATCAAATTCCTTGACATCCAAGAAATAGTCTTTATCTTACGAGTTCAGACTCTTCATTTGTTTAGTTTCATATTTAGAATTTTTAGTGGTCATGAGGGGCATAATGGTATAGTTGGTGGGCTTTTCTCCCTCGTTGGTAGCAGTTATCTCTCTTCTCTTTGGTGAGTGTTTCCCTTGACACAAAGAAAGCTCTCTTTTCACAAACTAATTTTCAAAGCTGATGAATAATGTTAACAAGATTTTCATGAACAAATTCCTGATTTGCAGAGAGAGGGTTTTGTGAATATCTTAAGAGTCTTGTCCTCTAAATGTGGTTGTTGATGATAGTTCTGACAAACATGTTCAAAGGTGCTACAAAAGTTAAGAGTCCAGTCCAGGATGGCTCTCCTTTTGACTTGCTAAATCTTCTGCGTTGGGAAACATTCTTGTCAACTTTTTCTTCTTGAACGACCAAAAGCTTTGCCTAACTTTAAAGGAATATTATAAATCAATGAAGAATATGTTCAATTAATGTCAAAAGAAAATTTTCTTGTCATGACATATAGCTTCGAAAAGAAAATATGCACATTCTAGAGTAACAAAACTTCTAGAGTGACAAATTCACACGAAATTATGTGTTCACGTTGTAACTGCTTTTGCCATGTTTAGGAGCCATTCCTCTGCAAAAATGAGCATTGCACATTGATTTAAGATCTTCTAACTTTAAAAATGGGTAATTTTGGGGAGAGATAAGAACTTAGTCTATTTTCATTGCATGTCAACTTTAAATTCATGGATGATATGTGTAAGCATTTTTTATTAAAGATTTTCTTGAAATGTGGGAAAAACTTGCAACCATTTAGAAAAATGTCTTTCATTTTTTTTTTATTACTTGAAGACTTGAATTTTTTACTTCTATTTTTATTTTCAAATGGTTTCATATTTATTAGCTATTTACCAATCACGCTCAATATTTTATTAAACCAATAATTATTTTTGTTATATATAATAAAAATCAACAAAATTAAAAAAGATATAGTCTATTATTTCTTGAAACACTAAAACCAATTTTTTATTTTTTATTTTTAGTGTACTTTGAAGATATTTTCAGTAAAAATATTTCTTATTTATTAGCTAAATATTATATTTGATTCAAATTAAACTACTCGATCCCTTATATGGTATTAAATATCAAATAGTTTTCAGTAAAACTAAGCATGGGTTTTCACCTTATTTTATTTTTGCCAAAAATACAAAAACAAAAAAAAAATAGTAAAAGAAACACCCCTAATTTTTGCTTTATTCCCTAATTTATCCATAGGTCTCACTAATACACATTGACAACCGTAGTGCCATATCTAGGGGTAGATATGGACTAGAGTTTTCCTTGTCCCTGTTCTGTTCCAAAGTCTCTCTATGTTTCATTTTATCTTAATTATAAATTACATTGTCCCAATCTGGTCTTAGTTTCATCCTGAATCTCGTCCATAACATCTTTATCCTATCATCTTGTTCTAATTTTTTTTCTTAAAATACAATTGTTCATGACTCATGTTAATATCAATCTAATCCAAGCTAATATGATGAATTATTATACAACTACACTGTGTTCATAAGTTTATAATGAAACCAAACTCAATAGCATGCAGTAGACTTAGATTTATATTTATTAATACCACCACATTGTCTCTATAGAAACCAAACAAAGTGTTAAGATGCTTTTATTAAATATGTTTGATTATTATAGGAATACTACTAGTTAAATTTCATTTCAAATACTCATGCATTTTAACAAACCTTGTTAAGTTTTAAGAAAAAAAATCATATATATCTTTGTTTGGCTAAGGACATTTCATTATATCTCAATTATTGTTGTTGAGAGTTGGAGTTTTTGGAGATAAAAGCTTATACATATGCCTCAAGATATATATGTCTATTCGCGTAATACATATATAATCATATAGATTAATGAATAAGTATCAACAGAGATCAAGTAATTAGTCAAAAAAAAGGGTTGATTTTGAATATAGATGAATATGAAGTGTGTAATAATAATCACAAGATAAAATAGGAGTTTTACTCATCCGTCTCAGACTAACATAAATAAGTTAAAAGAAACATAAAAAAAAAAATTAGCCATGAAAAACTAAAAAATTATAAACAATTTAAATAAATAGACCAAAACAAAACAATACGAATCAAAATATATACATTTCAAAACAATCAAAACCAAATTAAAATATAACAAAATTATACACATTTCAAGTTAAGGCTAAAGCTAAGATTGTTCTGATCCCATTTTGAAAATTGACTAGGACGCAAAATCTTATCCTCGTCCTATTCTAAAAATTGTCCCAACTCTTTGGGTACGAGACAAGCGTCTCAGCCCACCTCTATTTGATATCTTGCTATTATCTTTGGAAACAGAAAATATCAAAGAACAAACATTTCTATCAAAATTTAAAAGAATTATTAAAATGTAGTGACAAAGTCATGGCCAAATATCCCATTAACAAAACTAAAGTCTAGGCAAAATAATGATAATTAAAAAAAAAAAAAAAGTCTCAAGGTGACTATGATTACAAATTTTCTACAAAATCTAAGTAAAATAAAAGTCACATCATCTAAGAAAGTGGTATAAAGAATTATCACTGCATGCAAACTACAAAAATAGGAAGGAAAACGGAAAATTATGAACATGAGAAATGTTTCAATCACTATCCTAGGGTCCCCTATAACTTATGTGAATAGAGTTACTACATCTCTACGGTATCCTCTTACAATCAAAATCCTTGGTACATTCTCCAGCAACAGATCCATGTACTCCATATAGAAGTATGCCGGGTGATTGAGTGGAGGTGGTGGAAGACTTACCAAAACAACTGCAGCCATTCTTGAGTATTTCAAAATTGCCGAATTGAGCTTCAGCGTTGTGTAAAGAAACTTATCCACCTGCTCCTCATTCACAACCACTGGCTTACCATCAGCCATCAGTGGGGTGCCATCTCTCTCTGCTGCTGTCTTCATTGGGACCAAGTAATCAGCGATCCTTCGTTGAGCATTGGTAAATGCATCCATTGAATCATCTTGTGGAGACCCACCATCAGTTTGTGCATCCCATTTCACTGTTATGACAATAACTTCTGCTTGCATCCGAAGATCATAAAGGAACTTCTTCACATCAGCCTTCAGCGCCTCTGCATCTGAATCCTCTTCTGCAATGCAGAAGACCTGAATCTTGCAACTCTCGAAGCTGTCCTTTGTAAGAAGAAGCTGAGAGAGAAGAAGCATGAGACCACCATCTCTCACAATCCAATACAAATCAATTGTACCATACTGCTTTTGATACGCATTAGGCCATTCATCAAGGCCCTTTATTATAACTACTGCCTTGTTTGCAACAATGCAGTCATTAATTATTCCAGTAAAGGTGGCAGGGATTTCTGTTAAGTTCTCAGAACGCCATATTTCTGGATAACGCATCACCACAATGTTGGGCTTGAGATTGCCAAGGCCAATTGTCTGAACAATACCACGAAAGCCTACAGACATATTGGGGGCTACAACTATCTCAGCTACACCTTCACAGTTCTTGTAATCAATGTAGGTACTGAGTTGTTTGCAAGCATTCTTAGCTTCTTCAGCACATTCGTGGTAATCTCCATCTAGTATAGAGAAAAATATGGACATTCCGCGTCCTTTTTTCTTCATGCAGTTGGCAAAGTCTGCAAGTTTGGGATGGCAGGGTACATTTTCTGGCAGTTTACCCCAAGGCCGGCAGAATACTAATGGAATTGGATACCAATTTTTTGGGTGCACTTGGCTAGCTGCAAACATAATCAGATATAAATTACTACAGAAATAATATTTTCATGCATATGCAACAAATTAATGCAAGGTCATTCTCATATTCTTATTCTGAACGTGAATGGTATTTTGAAAAGTGTAAATGACCAGAATGAACAAGAACCAAACAGTGGTCCAAGTTCTGCAAACGTAATCAGATATAAATTACTACAGAAAATTGTATTTTCATACATATGCAACAAATTAATGCAAGGTCATTCTTATTCTAAACGTGAATGGTATTTTAAGAGAGTAAATGACCAGATTGAACAAGAACCAAACAGTGATCCAAGTTCAAGAAATCGACCAAAACTTTTAACGAAAATGAACCCAAGTGTGTGCATATATCCTAATACTTAACAGTGTCTGCATTTACAACCTTAGAGGATAAGAAGCAGGCTATAAACCAAAAGCAGATGTAAGCCTGTGAGTTCAGTTATTCAAGTATCCCAAAAAGATGCCAGAAATATAGACAATAAAAATATTTGTCATAGGGCATGATACTAGAAGGTTGAAAACTGTGTTTCCCAACTGCAGAGTATGTATGCTACAAATCAATAAAAATATTCTTCTTGTTTTCCTAGAAGTTTCTGGTGTATGTATGCTACTTGAACGTTTTCAACAAATTTGTCACAAATCAAGACCATCTTCTTTCCTTTCTTTTTTCTGGAGGGAACAAATCAAAATAACGCCTCAAAAAAACATTGATACATAGAGGTTTAGATGAGAAACTAGATGACGTTCCGTGGGAATAAACTCAAACCAATTTTAAAAAATAAAATAACAGGTGTTATTTAATATAGAGAAAATCTGGCTCAATGTATTTGGATGATGTGTTGTGAAAGTATTGATCATTCTTAAAAGAATTAACATTGATTTTGTGAGTAAGTAAATTTAAAAAAAAGAGGACACATATCAAGCAACCAAGTGAAAGATGTGGCTCAATCTGGATAAGACCAGCATTATAACAACTATATTGATTTTAGTTGGCCTGCTTTGGTTCTTTTGAGGCCAAAATATGGCCTGCTGATGTTCCCCTCATTGCTGCCTAACCTCACCCTACCTATGCAAAGTGGTAAAAAGCCTAAGAGATCATAATATTAAGCATAGGTCTTGTCATCCAAGCATCCAACAAAGCCAACGAACCTCAAATGTCTCACTTGTTTACTAGATGTTGTCATCATTTTTCCATATTGCAAATATGTAAGAAATGTGCCAGGTGAAATTTGAATCCGTTATTTTTATTTTCACCTCTTTCCTCTAAGACTAAAAGGAGGTTGCATTCATGCAATCATATAGCTTATTTACACAGCATATAGTGTGAGAGTGAGAATAGGCTATCTTTCTCCCCATCCGAGACTAAGGATTTGAATTGAGAATAGGCTATCTTTCTCTCCATCCTAGACCAAGGATCTGAATTTCAATCATGAGTAACATCGAGTATCTTTGATGTCCACCCGAAACCTAGAGCAGACTGCTAATAATATCCGCTGCACGCACCGTATATACAACCACATCAGCACATGGACATATTTTCCATCGTGTGACAGCGTGCATCATCATTTTTTCCCCCAGACTGTTTTTCCAGCTTGTTTTGGCCTTCACCAGTTGATGTAGACCTATTTTTTTCCATTTTTAGGTGCTGTTTACGGTTTGTATTGGGTCAATAAAGCTTATCTTGTTATAAAGTTTAGACTCTTAGAAATTGAACAAACCATGATTATCTGAGCTCGAGGCTACAGGGTTTTAGAGAATTATGGGTGGTTAAAAGAGATCAGCCACTGAAGACGAGATGTATGACATTAGTTCATCCTAAATACTAATCTGAGGCTCTATCAGCAAAGAAGATATTGAAAATTAAAAAAAAAAAATCCGAGGTACTATCTAGGTAAAACCCAATCCTTTTCAGGAAAATGTGCATGCATATGTAACCATCAAATATGGACAGATATATCACATTTTAGCCCCTTCACATGAGCAATTGATTAACTTAGACATACAAGACACTAAAAATTTGTATTGCCTAACCATATGTTCCCAATAGCGACATACACAGATATTGATAACAGATTAAACTAAAAGTAAGGAATTGAATATACATATATATATATAAATATATATATATATATATACATATATATATACTGGAAAATCAGCAAAACTCACACAAAGTACTAACAATTCAGATTGAAATGACAAAAAAAAATGCAGGATCAGAGTGAAATATGAACGGATTTGGCTGGGGGAAAAAGGAGAGCGCCTTTTCAGGGATGGAGGAGTACAAGTGACTCAAACCAACTTAAAGAACAAGCTAAATATGTCCACTATTTGATCGAGCAATTATGCCAATGTCAACCATGTTGTACATTTTATATGCCATCTACTAGAAAATGAAAGGGTACATACCTCCTAGAGACCGAAGGCTGCGAAGTGCAAGCTGGAAATATGCACTTTTGAAACCGTCTCCCCAGTCCCCAGCCTTCCCTTTGACACCAACATACTTATATATAAGGGTTGCAAGGGCCAAAGATACCACGGTGAATGTCCAAGAGATCAGAAACATGATCACTACATCCAAAACAAAGCAACTGTTCATGTTAAGGTAAAAAGTCACCACAAAATTGAACTTCAACAACAGTCATCATGTAATTGAACTTAACATGAATAGGCACAAAAGAACAGCAGCAGTAGCAAGCATAAATAACTGATCTCCACTAGCAAATCGTGACTATAGAATATCAACACTTCATTTTGCACAAAAATGACAAGCAACAGGACAAAATCGTATAAGAGTAGTAGTGATATATGTCTGAGTATATAAACACCATAGCTTTATATCATGCTCCCAGAATATGCATATACATTGAACATATTCTCAGACAAAGTTTGTTATCTTTTGCCATTCCAAATCAAATTATCGCCATTAAAACAGTAACATCAAGGCGGCCTACCAACCCATTAAGCATCTACCAGAAATTGAATTTAGGACTTTTAAGGGTGTGTTCGCAAGTTAGTTTTAGGAGGGAAAGGAAGGAGATCTTCCCCTTGTGAGTTTTAATTAAGGTAAAGATTTTGAGGATCTTTCATAGTTCCCTCAAAATCCTCCTAAAGCTAATCTTATAGTTCCCCAAAATGAGGGGATTTTATGCTCCCATTCTCCTTCCCTCCCCTCCAAATTCACAAACATAGCCTAAATACAATTCTTTTCTCGCTATCTCTCAGACATAAGCAAAGAGCTTTTTTCACTTCCATCAAAAAATAAATAAATTATGTCAGAGAATCAGATATAAATGAGGGAGGTGAACAGTTTATGACAAAATGAAAAGCAAGACATCATACCTATGCAAAGTACAGCTCCAACAAGAGAGAGACTCCAATGGTGAAATTTCCACCGAGGACGCCAACTGG